>OZ014523.1:355542517-356917517 GCA_963966055.1 Lathyrus aphaca | reverse complement strand
GAGATTGGAAAACAAAATGTAGCGTGGTCCAGTTGACGTCATTATTTACAAAAATCCAGTATTCTATGAGGATAACCAGGTCATGTATTTCCAATTAACTATCTCTGACGACGAAAGTGTTCGTACTATGTTTCTAAGCCATGAGTATTCTGGTTTCAATGATATCGAGTTGTATGTTACGTTTCACCAACAACAAATGTCTCAGCCCATTGATCATTCGCAAGTCTTTATCGAATCTGACAATGATTTGGCTGAAGTGGATGTTGTTGATGAGGACGAGGAACAAGAGGAGGCAGTAGTTGATGAACTGGTCAATGAAGACGAGGTTCCGGCCAGTCATGTATATCATCCTCCTCCACACATGAAAAACTTGAACTTGGGAAGTGAAGACCCATCTTCAGACATATTTTATGTTCCGTATCCAAAAAGGCAGGGTTCATTAAAGGAGGGCGACCATTTTCGAACAAAAGAAGAATGCGTTCGAGCTATAAAATATTACCACATGGATTTATCGGCTGATTATAGGGTCGACCGAACGAATCCTACACTATATATGATACGTTGTTGTAACATGGCATGCCCGTTTCGATTGACAGCATCATACAGAAAAAGAAGTGAAGATTGGAAGGTTGCTTCAATGGGACCGGAGCATACATGTGTCATAACCAACACACTGCAGGATCATCGGCAACTGAGCTCTCAGCTAATATGCAACGATATCCTATCAATCGTTGCTGACGATCCTTCGGTCAAGGTCAGCACGATAATTAAGCACATAGTTCAGAAGCACAACTATACTCCATCATACAGGAAAGCCTGGATTGCTAGAACTAAGGCTGTTGCCGTTGTGTTCGGAAATTGGGAGGACTCGTACAAAGAACTCCCAAAGTTTTTGCTGGCACTGAAGCACTATGCACCTGGGACCGTTGTCATCTTAGAGACCTTGCCGGCGTATACTTCGGAAAGTCATTGTGTCAGTGGAAATGGCATATTCCACCGGCTCTTTTGGGATTTTGACCCATGTATAAAGGGTTTTTCCTTCTGCAAGCCTATAATCCAAATTGATGGAACATGGCTCTACGGGAAATACAAAGGAACTCTATTGATGGCAGTGGCACAGGACGGCAACAGCAATATCTTTCCAATTGCATTCGCTATCGTCGAGGGAGAGACTGCCGAGGGATGGAGTTTTTTCCTAAAAAATCTTCGCAACCATGTGGCTCCCCAGTCTAACTTATGTTTGATTTCGGACAGACATGCATCAATTGAGAGTGCATGGAAGAATGTTGATAACGGCTGGCAGGAACCGCCTTCAACACATGTCTATTGTATTAGACACATAGCGCAAAACTTCATGAGAGAGATCAAAGATAAGACACTGCGGAAGAAGGTCGTGAATGCAGGGTACTCATTAACCGAACCGTCATTCAAACATTATCGTGACGAAATCAGAATGGCGAATGAAGATGCATTCAGATGGATAAACCAGATTCCTTTAGATAAGTGGACCAGGGCCTACGACAAAGGACAACGCTGGGGTCATATGACAACAAACCTCGTTGATTCCATGAACTCTGTTTTCAAAGGAATCCGCAACCTACCGATAACCGCTTTGGTGAGGTCAGCCTACTTTAGGCTCGGAGCACTTTTTGACACCAGGCGTTCAAAGTGGAGTTCAATCCTACAGTTTGGTCAAGTGTTCAGCGATAGTTCTATGACATTCATCAAAGACGAAGCATCAAAGTCTAACACACATGTGGTCACCGTGTTTAACCGCAATAAGGGACATTTCAATGTTGATGAGATCATGGATCACAACGAAGGGAGACCGAGGGGATCCTATCGGGTGGAACTTGATAACAATTGGTGCGACTGTGGTAAATTTCAAGCCTTCCGCATGCCTTGCTCCCATGTCATAGCGGCATGTTCGAAGGTTCGGCTGGACCCTTCAGGCTTACTATCCCCTGTTTACCAAGTGCACAACCTTTGCAACGTCTACAACAAAAGCTTTCCGGTTGTTGCAAATGAGGACTACTGGCCCTCCTACAACGGGGAAATAGTCTGGCACAACGAGAACATGCGAAGAAAGAAAAAAGGCTGTCCTAACAGCACGCGTATTCGCACCGAAATGGATACGGCGAACAAGATGGTGAGACTGTGTAGTTCATGTCGTCAGCCCGGGCACAATCGAAAAAAATGTCCCAATGTTGGACCAAGCTCAACATCGTAAATTAGGTCATTGTAACCGTATTTATTTTATATGGAAGCCTAGTTCGTTTGATTCATATCAGTAAAATCATACAACCACAAGGAAATACATGATTCAGAAAATGACCGTACATAAATAAAACGGAAAAAATACATAAATAAAAACCACAACCACAAACACGAACATACATAAATAAAACCAGGAAATACATGATTCAGAAAATGACCATACATAAATAGAACAACTGCAAGATTCAACAGATCTAGCCTATCAGAACCATCAGGACAACTTCACCTCCACCTAGCATCATCGACAAAACACCTGCATCATTGACAATTTTTCTCCATTTCGTCACACCAAACTCCACAACCCTCTTCTCAATTTTAATTATCTTTTCTTTGTGGCCGATCTCTCCTTCTAACCAGCGGGTTAATTCTCTGTGCAAGTGTTCAAAAGTTTGGGGGTTCCATAACAGCATCTTCAGAGGAGGCTTTGTTGCCGAGAAAAACACTAAAGCATTTTTCTTCAAGATATCAAATTTTGGAAGCGGTTCTTCTGATGATGAGGAAGACGGTGCCGATGCATAATTAGATGGACGGGGAGAAGCCATATTGTGAGAGAGGGAGACTGAAAGGACTGAATGAGAGAGGGTTTGTAAGGATGGAGTGAGATGAGTCCTAGATTTATGAGTGAGGCATATATATAGTAAAAAAATTTGCAAACCCTAGGTATATATACATGTATAAGTATATATATAAATATACATATATATATATATGTATACGTGTATATATATATATATATATATATATATATATATATATATATATATATATATATATATATATATATATATATATATATAAGTCTATATATATATATATATATATATATATACATATATATATATATATATATATATATATATACATATATATATATACATATATATATATATATACATGTATATATATATATATACATATATATATATATATATATATATATATATATATATATATATATATATTATATATATATATATATATATATATATATATATATATATGTATATATATATATAACAAGTGAAGAATATTTATCAAGAAAATTTGAATTAGCAACGTGCACCAAATGGATTGGCGAATGCATGTTGAAATTACAACACATTCGCCAAATGGAATGGCGAATTGGTGAAGAAAATTCACTCCTAGCCAAACCATTTGGCGAATCCATATGAAGAAACACATCTTCATCAATTGGTTTGGCGAATGTGTTTATAAAGTATGTTAGTTTGGTATTTTTTTTGAAAACTATGTTATTTTGGAAATTAAAATAAAAAACTCTGTTATATTAAAAAAAAATTCGACTTTTGACTGGATGTTTAATTTCTTTGTATTTGTACCTCCTTTTGTTTGTACTTTTGATTTTGTTGTTGTATTTTGACACACCATGGGAACTTTGTTGTAATCAAACTATGTATCTTCACTCTTTGTAATGTATGCTTTGTATTATTTTGTGGGCTTAATCTCTCTACATCATCATCATTTCCACAAGGTCTGGAAGGTCAAAACCAAAGAACCAGACCGGATACCCTTGGAAGACAAATAGACATCCTGCATTGCATACTAACATTTTCTCTTTGTTTTGTAGGTTTTTGTTTTGTTGTTGTTTCTCACTTTATTGTGGTTTCAGGAAACATTGCTCGCAGAAGAGTGTTCCCTATCAATAGAGTTCACCGGTATCCGACAAGAAACAACCTTTTGGGATTACAAATGGATCAGGTTCAACAAGACTTGACTGAACTAAGAGCCCAAATGGCCAATGAGAGGACAGAGATGAGGGCCCAAATGAATTAATTTATGACAGTGATGACTGGATTGGCTCAGAGCCAGGAGAGACTGAGAGAGTTAGTCAAGTGGAAAACTCCCAAGGAAAACCATTCAGGTATAGGGGGTACCAGCAACAACGATCACGTACAACCCCGTACTTTTCCCCCAGAGTTTTGACCTCATATGAACCCAGAAATCAATGCTATAAGAATCACCCAAGGTAACACCGGGGGGAGAGCTTTGTAGGAAGACCCTCAAGAAGAACAGTTTACTGTGGTTGGGGCTGGAGACGAAGTTTATGATCGTCGGTTGGATGAGATTGCAGAGAAGCTAAGGTCTCTTGAATCCCAAAACTCTCTGGGTTTTGATGGCATGGACATGGGATTGGTGGAGGGGGTTAGAATTCCTCAAAATTCAAACCTCCTTGTTTTGAAAGATACAATGGCACATCCTGCCCAAGTACTCATCTTCAGTCTTTCCTGGGGAGATTGAAAGCTTACACCATGGATGAGAAACTGTGGATGTTTTACTTTGAGGATAGCTTGACAGGGGCATCCCGAGATTGGTATTCCCACTTGACCAAAGCCACAGTAAGACATTGGAAAGACTTGGATGAAGCTTTCATTCGTCAATATATGTACAATCTGGACATGGCTCCAAACAGAACCCTTTTGATGGGAATGACACAATCTTCCCGAGAAAGCTTTAGAGAGTACGCCCAAAGGTGGAGGCAATTGGTTGCTTCCGTTCAACCCCCGATGTCAGAAAGGGAGATGGAAGATATGTTCATGAACACTCTCCAGGGTACTTATATTGATAGATTGGCTGCCTTTTCTTCCACCAACTTTGCAGAAATGGTGATAGATGGAGAAAGAATTGAGAGCATATTGAAGATGGGAAAGATCTCTGACAACGGTGCCAGTTCAAGCAGTGCAAGGAAGCCATTTGCTAGGCCCCGTAGATCTGGTGAAACAAATTATATACATATGGGAAGAGGGAGACCCCAATATTTGCCCATATCAGTTGCCGCCGTCACTATTCCTGCTCCACCTCCTCAGTATACTCAACAACCACAACATTTTCCTCAACAACCACAATTTCCTCAACAAAGATCCTACAACAACAATAACAACAATCAACAACAACGCCCTTTCCAACGACGGCTGTCACACCCTAAATTTTACCCCTAACTTTTCATATCATATTTTTCATTTCATCATCAGGATACCAAATGCATACCATGTATTCTGAAGTTTTACAGGAATGGCAAGAAGGATCTGTCGTTTCTATAACAAATATTGGAGATCTGATCGTCTGGTTCGAGAAATTAGGGTTTGGTGCTTTGGAGTTTATATTGGTGGATAGATTTCTTAAGCTATGTATTATGGAATTTCAAGTTTGAATCATGGATGTGTTTAAGACCTCGAGTCACCTTTGGTTTTTGTCTGGTTGCAGTGCCTCGGTAAGAATTTGATGATACTTGGTTTGATTGATTTTCTGAGAAAAGAATTTAGGTTGTTATTTAGAAAAGGAAGGAAGGATAAATCTTTTGTTTTGTTAGGAATAGACTTTTCTTTTCTGGTATTTTGTTAAGGGAATTGATTCTAGTTTCAAATCTCGTTTCAAGTCTTAATTACATTATTTTCTAACCTTATTTCAAGTCCAGATTTATTATTCAAGTTTCAATTCACATTCCTTTTTTATATTAATTTCATTCCAAGTTTTGTGACTTCCAAAATTTCAAGTTCTCATGTCGATTTTCCAATTTTTAAATTCAAATTCAAGTCCCTTTTCTTTATTTCTTTTCCAAATCTCCATTTCATTTTTCAAGTTTAAATCCAAATTCTAGTTTCAATTCACCTTCCTATTTCCGTTTCTATTTCTTCAAATTCCCATTTATATTCCCAAATTTTTGTCTTAATTCTAAGCCATTGTCAAGTACAAATTTCAATCCATTCAATGTTCATATTTTTTAATCTATTCTATTTCAAAAAAAGTTTCCATTAAAAACTCCAAAATCATGTTTCAAAGTTCACTTCAAGTTTGAATACCGTTCTCAAGTCTTTCTAGTTTCGAAAATCGAGTTATATTCCCATTTCATCCAAAGTCAATTACAGGCCAGTTCACAGTTACCGTCAAGTTTATTTTCTTTTATTATTTCATGTTATATTCAAGATGAACATGTGAGTAAGAAACAAAATTTCGAATTTATTTAATTTAAGTGCAAAGGAGGAAAATGTGTTTCGTTTCTTAACATGATTCGAAATTCAAAAAAAACGTGATGAGGTACAATGTATAGCACCAACACAAGTTTTTACAAATTTTACAATGGACTCAAACAACTCCTTTTGGTCACGTTGAACCACCAAGAAATCCTTATGTACTACATGCACAGAATTTTCCAGCACCAACAAGTGCTTCACCTCTATGTATAGTTTCCATAAGGCAAACAACACCAACAAGGCACTTTCAAGCAGCACGTCAATTCCTCATTACAAAAGGCAAAGAGAAATGTTGTTTCAAGTTGGATTATAAAATTCTATTTTTGATATTCCTAAAGTTATGTTTCTACAAACTCATTGCTAAACCTAAAAAGCTTATGAATCAAAAAGCTCAGTCTTAAACATCTTCAGGCCATGGTTTCTTCCTTTCTAAGAAGCTTGCTATCTCACCATTCCAAGGGTTCAGGTGTGATAGGCTCCATGATCACTCTTGCACCAATTTGAAAGTCTCGCATCGCATGTACATAAAAAAGGAAAAGCGTGTTGGTTAATTGGTTGTACAAACAAAATATAGTTGCAAATTCAGTACTCAGTCAAAATTGGACCATTGCATTGTTTGATTATGGGCACAAGTAATAGGACCTAGGATGCTAATTTTACACAAAAAAAGCTCTGACAAAAGACCTCACCCTCTTGCCGGTGGTACCGCTGCTGGTTATGTTTAGTACTCCAAACCCTTTATACAAAGCAATGCTTTCAAGATCTTTTTCCAATGCATCTCTCCCATCATCATCCCGAGCACCTCATACATGATAAAATAAAAGGGTTAACATTCATTTGCCAATGTCTCACATCACAATCCAAATATCATTCAAAGTTCATAAACCAAATGCATTCAATTTTAAGCATCATCATTCAAGTTCATGTTAATAAAAAACAATTACACTCTATTCAATGTTTAAATCTCTTCATACATACATGTTGTACATAACCAAAACAAGTTCATCATGCTACTATCACGAACGTCATGGCATATGCATTACATTAGCTTTCGAATGTCAAAATAGATTTCCAAAATCGTGTCACAACATTCATCTCTAGCATGTTCGAAATTATGTTCATACATAATCATGATACATTTCATTATATCATAGTGTTAAAAGGAAAACAAGGTTTCAGGGTGTCACAAAATGAAAGAATAACCAAGAATCATCAGGATTAATACATCAAATTCGTGGACTTTTCCCCTCACAAAAATAGACAAAATAAAAAATATATGGCAGAGTTACAGACCCTTTTTACAGCAGGATTGCATACGTTCTCTCTCTCCACAAGTCCACAGCTAGCATCGATTTGAGCTCTGCGAATCTGTAGCCCAAGGCCCTTGCTTCTAGTTTATACCAAATATGATTAAACTCCACACCAAAGCACAAAAGCCCAGCAAGAACCTGCAATCCGAAAATGACTTGACATAAGTATCATAAACAAAAAACTCAGCTATCAAACTTAATTGACAAGTTTTCAATTCAAATGAAAAACCCTAATTCAGCCTATAAAAAAGAAGGAAATTTCATAACAAAGGGGGGGGGGGGAGGGACAAAAAAAAAACAAAAAGACTTTGAAAAAAAAACTGAAACACAAAGATAAGAACAACCTTTTCCAGAACAAGTCTTCGAAAAATATTTTCACCATCACCGCACCCAAAACCAAAACGCCTTCACCCTTTCAAAACCACATTCCCTTCTCGTGAGCTTCTGACTCCATTTTTACAACAAACCCGAAAAATACCGTATAATATTGATTCACCAAGGATCCGCAGAAAAACCGCAGAATCGTAACCATCATCTTGCATAAAACAACAACAATACAAGATCAGAAGAAGAAGGGGGAAGGCAAACAGAAAGAAGGGAAAAGGATCCGAGAAAGAAGAGCATGCCATCAACGAATCGCCAAAGATCTGAACGTCCTTAGATTTTCGAACCTCCATCTATCAAATAATGTAGAAGGATGATGCTCTCACTAAATGTTGATGCTTAAGAGCTTTAAGGATGAAGGATGAAGTGTGTATGGAGAAAGATCAGATCTGGAATATGCTATGGGAAGGTGCGGTTTTAAGAGCACAATGAGAGAGAGTGAGGGTTGTGCCAAGGGTGTGATAAAAATGTTGTGATTTTCATATCCAAACTCGTGAGTGAGTGTACAATCCTCTTGTAAAATTTGTTATGCCTTTTTCATTTTCACTCTCAACAACAACCGAGTCCGAAAACGCATGACCCTCTCTTCCCTCTTCAAATTAAATTAAACAGGATCACACGCATGAGGGTGCAAGTTAATACGGTGGAACGCGTGTGCTGGCATCATGATATCTTATTGATGAAAAAGACAGACACTAGAATATGATCAAAAGGGGGTGGTTGTCTTGCTTCATGAGGTTCATACTGAATGCTCCCATGCAACTTTTCCCTTCCATCGCGTGAGGTGTGTGTGCGTCATTGGAGATAATGTGAGTGGGAGGGTCACGTAGGAAAGGAGTGATGAGGTGTTTTGTGTGCTGATCACATGGGCCTCTTTCTTGTACCATCTTTACAATATTTTTAATAAATAAATAATAAAAGAAAGTTAAAAGCAAAACAAAACCAAAAGTGATGTATGCCACACTTGGCCATGTGACCCTGGGTGTTGACCCATTAAAAAGAAGTGTGAAAAAAATGAAATAATATGTGACAATAAAAAAGAAAGAAAGTGGACCAATGAGATTGTGACAAAAAAATGCACCAAGACCCTAAAATGCACAAAAACTTCGAAAATTCGTATCTTGAGTTCTAGGAAGGCTATGAAAATGTTCTATGACTTTTCGGAAAGGGAAAACTGTGCTCTACAACTTTCGTGTTCACCGGAAAATCATTCGGAGCTTTTTCGCACATGAAATAATAGCTTGAAGTTTCGGGACAAAATAATTTCCAAAAATGGAAACTTCCAAATTTAGTAACTTTTTGCATACTTCCTTATTTTTGACATGTAAGCTCAACTGAATTACACCTTGACATGATATGACCTCAAAAATGATAATCCTGATTAAAAGACTCTGAATTCTTCATGTTGACTTTTCTGAATGCATAGTTGACTTTCTTGCTTTATCTTCAAGTAACTGAACCAAACATTGACTTCTTCAATGAATTTTTGCCTCAAACTTCATACATAAGCCATGCAGACCAAATAAAAACCTTTGCCCTCAAGATATGGTCAAAATTCAGAAGATATGAGTATCTGGCCCAAAACCCTAATCAGGACTTCCTCATACAGGAGAAGAGTTGCATTTTTGAACTTCTGATGAAATAACTGACTTCCCTAAGGAATTTTCTCATCAAACTTCATCCCTAGGATCCTCTTGTCATATGAGAGACTTTGCCCAGATGAAATGGCCAAAGTCACAAAGTTTTCATGCTTAATATTCAAACCCTAATTTGGGATCATTTTGTAGGAGCTTGCCCTAGCCTGA
Source organism: Lathyrus aphaca (assembly GCA_963966055.1). NCBI lineage: Eukaryota > Viridiplantae > Streptophyta > Magnoliopsida > Fabales > Fabaceae > Lathyrus > Lathyrus aphaca. The sequence continues at coordinate 356,907,755 of OZ014523.1, read as the reverse complement.
ATTCCCTGATGATCTTCCAACCTCCTGGGCTTTTGTGAATGATCTTGAACTTGTGAATACAATGTAGACTCCTCATAGGGCTTGGACAAATCCATTGGGCCTCTTGTTATAACTTGAAATGCCTCAAATCCCTCTACAGATGATCATATGCCTAATGTTAGGTCATGAGAATGTTATGCCTCATCTTTCCATGCAAAAATGCCAATGATATGATATGCTTATGATGATAATGGTATGATGATGATGCTTAAAAAGAAGAGGGAAAATTTGGGGTGTTACAGCTGCCCCTATTCAAACAACTATTAATCTGAAAAGGACGGTAGCACGGGCTATCGACCGTTCAAGATGAACTGTGGTTGAATACCAAGAAAACCTGAAATTTGCACTCTGATGGAGAATGCAAGCACTGGGAAATAAACCCAACCAAATGACGCTTTGGTGACTGAAGTGGAGGGAAAGAAGACGAGCTCCTGCCAAGTTGAACTATTATTTTGGATAAGAATACTTTGACAGACGAGTCTTCTTCGAACAATCCTGTTACGTCAGGAACTGGACCTACGAGCCCTCATACACTTTACAAAACATATGACTTGAGACAGACGAATCTTTTTCGGATAAACCTGTTTTGCTAGGACCGGTGATGCACTTAAGTCTGTGGGATAGACATGCATAATCAGGATAGACGAACGCTCTTCATATATTCTCCGTGGATATATGGTCTAAGACAGACGAGCCTTCTTCAAGCAAACCTGTTACGCCAGGTGCAACAAAAATAAGCGGTGTTTGAGATAGACGAATCTTCTTCGGATAAACCTGCCACGCTAGGACCGGTAACCATTTTGATGTTTAATCTCACCGTCAGGACTTCAAACCTCTTCAACACAGACGAGTATTGGACGATCATCAAGAGAAACACAGACGAGTGCCACAAGTAAATGATACAAACGAATATCAGACGATGATCTGAGAAACGCAGATGAGCGCTTCAGGCGATGATACAAACGGATATCAGCCACTGGTAAAGACGAATACCAGAAATCCAACACAGACGAGCATTTGGAGTAGAAATACAGACGAGTACTAGGGTAATTATCACATCAACCCATATGGGTATAAGCTAACACAGAAGAGTGTGAAGGATGATACAGGCGAGCATTCAAACCATGCTGATGAGCTTCAAACAGATAACAAACACAGAATAGTGTTGGGGAATGCTGACGAGCAACAAGCAAATATCAAACACAAACGAGTGTTGGGAAGTGCAGACGAGTAACAACAAATATCAAACACAAACGAGTTTTGGGAAGTGCATACGAGCAACAACAAATATCATAGGCAACTGTTAGGGAAGGCAAACAAGCAGTACCAAAGAGATAATACAGACGAGTGTTGAGAAATACAGACGAGAATCAATAAAGTATGAACACAGACGAATGATGGAGAATAATTCCATGATGGTTGTATCTCAATCATGAAACTCTGCAGGGAAATGACGATCTTCCAACACGACAGGGGAGATGCTTCCTCTAATATCCCATGCTTGGGAAGAGAGTTTTGACAGTTAAACTCTGTGGGAAATGGGCCTCCCACTGTCTGCTGAGCATACTCCACTTATGGGAAAATAAACTGCTTGGGGATCTCACCTGCCTTGACTCAGCTGGGGAAAATTCTGTTTGAGAGAATGTGACGCCATCCTGCAAAACCTGCAACAACAGAAAACACATATGTGCCCCGAGGACTTGCATGATATGATCTTTTCATTCATCGTCACCCGACACTCAAAGAGGATTTCAAATGTTTCCATGCAGTGTCAATTTCTTTTTAGAAAACAAATCATCATGTTTTAAATGCAATGCTACTTTTGCCAAAAATACAGGACATTTTTGCAAACAAAAATAAACACAACACAACTTTTTGACTGAATATTCATTTATTGAAAGGCCTCTGAATAGGCAAAGCTTTTACATCAGGAAGCAACCACCTGGAAAGAGGTAGCTACCATAAAATTGAGAAAATAAACTATCATAATGGCAATGGGCACGACATCCCAATGAGTTTCCTTCCCGCTATGACCAGCATGTCTTCAAAACTCTCCATTCTTGCCTTTGCTTTCTGAGAAGATGAGGGGACTGATTCCTATCCTTCTGATATTGTCAGGTTGTATGAAACGATGACTTGGTTCAGATTACTCGGATCGCAGTTGTTCGCTTATTCCCTTGTTTTGCGTGGATCGCCCTTCCGGCTTTTCAATCCACCGGGATACCCTTTTTTTCCTGAGCTGTCCGATGTGGCTTTTCAACTCAGCGGGTGTACATTTTTATTTATTTATTTTCCCTAACTTTTGCCCGAGCTTTCTATTCTGTTTTTAGCTCGTCGGGATGCCCTTTTCTTGCCTGGACTTTAATTTTGTTTTTGTGTCCAGCGGGTCTTTTTTTGCGAAGTATTTCCTAACTGCGTCCGAGTTAACAGGGGATTGGAAATCTTCTCCATCCATAGTGGTGAGCATCAGTGCTCCTCCCGAGAAAACTTTCTTCACTATGAATGGGCCTTTGTAGTTTGGGGTCCATTTGCACCTGCGATCTGAACCTGGAGGAATGATCCTTTTGAGCACAAGCTCACCTACTTGATACTCTCGAGTACATACTTGTTGGTCAAATGCTCGCTTCATTCTCCTTTGATAAAGCTGACCATGACAGATAACCGCTAATCTCTTTTCCACAATTAGACATAGCTGATTGTATCGAGCACGTACCCACTCAGCCTCATCAAGCTTCACATCCATCATCACACACAATGAAGGAATTTCTACCTCAACAGGAAAGACTGCCTCCATACCATATACCAATGAGAAGGGGGTTTCCCTGGTTGACGTCCTGACTGACGTTCAGTACCCATGCAACATAAATGGTAGTATCTCATGCAAATCTTTGTAAGTGACAACCATCTTCTGCATAATCTTCTTAATGTTCTTAATTGTGGAAAAGAGTTGTGATGCTGAATCTGGAAGTCCCGAAACAACTCTGCCATCATCTTGTTGTTCAAATTAGAACCATTATCAGTCATTATTCTTTCGGGCACTCCGTATCTGCAAATTGTAACACCCCAAATTTCCCCTCTTCTTGTTAAGCATCATATCATATCATATTCATAATGAACATATCATATTATTGACATCTTAGCATGGAAATATGAGGCATTACATTATCATGACCTAGCATTAGGCATCTGATCATCTGTGGAGGGTTTTGAGGCATCACAAGCTATGGCAAGGGGCCCAATGGATTTGTCCAAGTCCTATGATGGGTCTATGTTGCATTCACAAGTTCAAGATTATTCACAAAAGCCCAGAAGGTTGGGAGATCATCAGAAATTCAAGCTAGGGCAAAGCTCCTACACAATGATCCCAAATTAGGGTTTGAGTTTCAAGCATGAAAACCTTGTGACTTTGGCCATTTCATTTGGGAAAAATCTCTTATATGTTAAGAGGATCCTAATGATAAAATTTGGTGAGAAAATTCCTTGTGGAAGTCAGATATTTCTTCATTTGCTTGTAAATGAAGAAATTGGTCAACTGTGCATTCTAAAGGTCAACTGTGAGATTTCAAAGGGTCCAACCCCATTTTTCTAGCCAAGAGATGTTCTTATAACCTTAGAAGAGGTTTGGCGAGATCAAAGATCAAAAATCATGAGGTTTTGAGGTGTTTTGCAAAATTGGCATAAGTTTGGTAATGAGAATTTCCATTTTTAGCAACATTTTGCCCTAATTTTCTAGTAAGCATAACTTGGTGAAAAAAGCTTCAAATGGACCAAAGCCAAACATGAAAGTTGAAGATTAAAGCCTCCCGTTTTCAAAAAGTACAAGAGCATTTTCATAGCCATCATGGTTTGAGAGATAGGCCCCTCGAAAATTTCAAGAAATCTAGGGCATGGTATGAAATCCAAGTATCCTCCAAATTCAAAAGATCATGAAACTTATTTTCAAGCTGTTTTATGGGCCAAGTATGATCACAATATTACAAAGCAATGCCAAGATTCCATTTTGCTCCAAAAATAGTGTCAAATTCGTGCATGAGAAGAAGAATAATTCACAAGAGGGAAATTTGCATGAACATGGGGAAAGCATGATCCTCACATCCAAGGTCCAAAATGGTTTCTGTTTTGAATCAAGGGTGAGATATGGATCACACATGTGCAAGAAGTGAGAGGGATGCACGAGCCAAACATGACTTCACAAGAATTTTTCCAAATTTTCAATTTCACTCTCACACTCTCTTCTCACGTGCATTCTCCCTCATTCTTTCAGCATTGCATTTTGAAGTGATATAAAAGAAAACTAGGGTTTTATTTGAGGCTAGATCAATCACATACCATCATTCCAAAAATTTTGCACCAAGAGAATTTTCTTTCGAATCTCCTCATTCTCTCACTCTTTTCACAAACAAATCACATCTTCTGAATCCTTGAGTCATAAGGATCACTAATCCACCACTCATTCAAGCTGAAAGTGAAATATTGGAGAGGTGCCATTCCAAGGCAGGTTGACTCGAAACTTCAGATTCAAGCTCTCTCAAGCTTCCTCTTGCATTTATTTTGCAAGAGGAGATCAAAAGGAGTAGATCTACAGCATCTAGAGCTTTATCTTGGTGATTTTGAAGTGTCTTCATCTCAGGTAACTCACTAAATCCATGGATCTGAAACTTGTTTTTCTTGTGTGCATTATGATCTGTGAAGTATGCTGATGATTCTGTGATGTTTGATTTTGAAAATGCTTGAGAATTGAGTATTGTATGATGATTTGAAGTTTCATGGTTAAAATTGTTTTGCTTCGATACGTTTGATCCATTGCTCCATTGTAAATTTGAGTGCCATATTTGAAATCAGCATGCCCTAATTGTCTAATCTGGAGTGTTTGATTCATTTTTATTATGATTTGTTCATGGTTTGTGTTTTCCGGTGCCAGAGCCCTAGCTCCGGTCACCGGATTCTGGAATGAGTTCATCAGGGTTTCAATGAAGAAGATGATCTCTCAGCCATTGGATCATGAGATCTGGACGTCCCTCATGCTGCCACCACATAAATGAGACCACCTCTCTTGCACGTGTGTTATGCTTTCTGAATTAATCACCATGTTTCTCACCACACAATAATGTTGTATTCCCTCGCCCCCAACCAATTAATGTGCTGACTTGCTTTAATGAGTTGACCTATCTTGCGCATCCATTTGATCCAATGGTTTTTATATTTTTCTGAATTAAATGGATATCCAAAACAATATTGTGAGCTGCGCTGACTTTCCAATGGGCTTGACTTGCTAATCCCACCCCCCTGATTCTAAGGCCCAACATATTTGAACTAGAATCCATTTCTATTCGCACCCCTGGCTCATTCTTCATTTTTATTTCTTTTTTTTGTTTTCATTTTATTTTCAGTTTGGTTTTTAATTTTTAAAAATAGTTTTAAGTTTCAAAAAATTCTAAAATAATTCATGAATGATTGTTTGAGTTTTCTCTAATTTTTGTTATTTTTATTTTTCATTTATTTTTATTTGACATGTGGAAATTAATTGTCCCTTTTAATTAATTCATTTTATTTCATTTTGAAGCATGCTGACTTGTACATTTTTTATCTTGGTCCTCATTTTGACTATTTGGTTGATTCTTTTTGCTCTGGATTCATGATAAGATGTAGTTTATTGGTGATTTTTGTTCTGATTTTTAGAATCTTGATTAATTGATTTTGGTCCTTAACTTGTGAGTGAAGCCATTTAACCCTAATCCATGTTTGACCTCTCATTTGACTTGTTTAGCTTCTGCATTTCTTTCCCTCCTTTTGGCATGTTTTTATGGTATGATTGAATTTCTTTTGTACAAAGTTGTAGAATTTTGAATGCTCATTTGATTTGTTTTGAATTTTGGTTCTTCACTTGTCCCTTTTTGCTTCTTTTTGATCATAAGTCCATTCCTTAGCTTAGAAGGGCACTTGTACATAAGAGATAATACAAACGAGTGTTGAGAAATAGAGACGAGCATCAATAAAGTATGAACACAGACGAGTGATGGATAATACTTCCATGTTGGTTGTATCTCAATCATGAATCTCTGTAGGGAAATGACGATCTTCCAACACGGCTGGAGAGATGCTTCCTCTAATATCCCATGCTTGGGAAGAGAGTTTTGACGGTTAAACTCTGTGGGGAATGGGCCTCCCACTGTCTGCTGAGCATACTCCACTTGTGGGAAAATAAACTGCTTGGGGATCTCACCTGCCTTGACTCAGCTGGGGAAAATTCTGTTTGGGAGAATGTGAGGCCATCCTGCAAAACCTGCAACAACAGAAAACACATATGTGCCCCGGGGACTTGCATGGTATGTTCTTTTCATCCATCGTCACCCGACACTCAATGAGGATTTCAAATGTTTCCCTCCAGTGTCAATTTCTTTTTAGAAAACAAATCACCATGTTTTAAATGCAATGCTACTTTTGCCAAAAATTCAGGAAATTTTTGCAAACAAAAATAAACACAACACAACTTTTTGACTGAATATTCATTTATTGAAAGGCCTCTGAATATACAAAGCTTTTACATCAGGAAGAAACCACCTGGAAAGAGGTAGCTACCATAAAATTGAGAAAATAAACTATCCTAATGGCAATGGGCACGGCATCCCAATGAGTTTCCTTTCTGCTATGACCAGCATGTCTTGAAAACTCTCCATTCTTGCCTTTGCTTTCTGAAAAGATGAGTGGACTGATTCCTATCCTTCTGATATAGTTAGGTTGTACGAAACGATGACTTGGTTCAGATTACTCGGATCGCAGTTGTTCGCTTATTCCCTTGTTTTGCGTGGATCGCCCTTTCGGGTTTTCAATCCACCGGGATACCCTTTTTTGCATGAGCTGTCCGATGTGGCTTTTCAACTCAGCGGGTGTACATTTTTATTTATTTATTTTCACTAACTTTTGCCCGAGCTTTTTATTCTGTTTTTAGCTCGTTGGGATGCCCTTTTCTTGCCTGGACTTTAATTCTGTTTTTGTGTCCAGCGGGTCTTTTTTTGCGAAGTATTTTCTAACTGCGTCTGAGTTAACAGGGGATTGGAAATCTCCTCCATCCATAGTGGTGAGCATCAGTGCTCCTCCCGAGAAAACTTTCTTCACTATGAATGGGCCTTTGTAGTTTGGGGTCCATTTTCCCATGTGATTCGAACGTCGAGGAATGATCCTTTTGAGCACAAGCTCACCTACTTGATACTCTCGAGTACGTACTTGTTGGTCGAATGCTCGCTTCATTCTCCTCTGATAAAGCTGACCATGACAGATAGCTGCTAACTCTTTTCCACAATTAGACATAGCTGATTGTATCGAACACGTACCCACTCAGCCTCATCAAGCTTCACATCCATCATCACACGCAATGAAGGAATTTCTACCTCAACATGCAAGACTGCCTCCATACCATATACCAATGAGAAGGGAGTTTCCCTGGTTGACGTCCTTGCTGACGTTCGGTACCCATGCAACGCAAATGGTAGTATCTCATTCCAATCTTTGTAAGTGACAACCATCTTCTGCATAATCTTAATGTTCTTATTTGCTGCTTCTACCGCACCATTCATCTTTGGTCGATAAGGAGAAGAGTTGTGATGCTGAATCTGGAAGTCCCGACACAACTCTGCCATCATCTTGTTGTTCAAATTAGAACCATTATCAGTAATGATTCTTTCGGGCACTCCGTATCTGCAAATTGTAACACCCCAAATTTGCCCTCTTCTTTTTAAGCATCATATCATATCATATTCATCATGAACATATCATATTCTTGACATCTTAGCATGGAAATATGAGGCATTACATTATCATGACCTAACATTAGGTATATGATCATCTGTGGAGGGTTTTGAGGCATCACAAGCAATGGCAATGGGCGCAATGGATTTTTCCAAGTCCTTTGATGGGTCTATGTTGCATTCACAAGTTCAAGATTATTCACAAAAGCCCAGAAGGTTGGGAGATCATCAGGGAATTCAAGCTATGGCAAAGCTCCTACACAATGATCCCAAATTAGGGTTTGAGTTTCAAGCATGAAAACCTTTTGAATTTGGCCATTTCATTTGTGAAAATTCTCTTATATGTTAAGAGGATCCTAAGGATGAAATTTGGTGAGAAAATTCCTTGTGGAAGTCAGATATTTCTTCAGTTGCTTGTAAATGAAGAAATTGGTCAACTATGCATTCTAAAGGTCAACTGTGAGATTTCAAAGGGTCCAACCCCATTTTTCTATCCAAGGGATGTTCTTATAACCTTAGAAGAGGTTTGGAGAGATCAAATATCAAAAATCATGAGGTTTTGAGGTGTTTTGCAAAATTGGCATAAGTTTGGTAATGAGAATTTCCATTTTTAGCAACATTTTGCCCTAATTTTCAAGTAAGCATAACTTGGTGAAAAAAGCTTCAAATGGACCAAAGCCAAACATGAAAGTTGAAGATTAAAGCCTCCCGTTTTCAAAAAGTACAAGAGCATTTTCATAGCCATCATGGTTTGAGAGATAGGCCCCTCGAAAATTTCAAGAAATCTAGGGAATGCCATGAAATCCAAGTATCCTCCAAATGTAAAAGATCATGAAACTTATTTTCAAGCTGTTTTATGGGCCAAGTATGATCACAATATTACAAAGCAATGCCAAGAGTCCATTTTGCTCCAAAAATAGTGTCAAATTCGTGCATGAGAAGAAGAATAATTCACAAGAGGGAAATTTGCACGAACATGGGGAAAGCATGATCCTCACATCCAAGGACCAGAATGGTTTCTGTTTTGAATCAAGGGTGAGATATGGATCACACATGTGCAAGAAGTAAGAGGGATGCACGATCCAAGCATGACTTCACAAGAATTTTTCCAAATTTGCAATTTCACTCTCACATGCATTCTCCCTCATTCTTTCAGCATTGCATTTTGAAGTGATATAAAAGAAAACTAGGGTTTTATTTGAGGCTATATCCATCACATTTCATCATTCCAAAGTTTTTGCACCAAGAGAATTTTATTTCGAATCTCCTCATTCTCTCACTCTCTTCACAAACAAATCACATCTTCTGAATCCTTGAGTCATAAGGATCACTAATCCACCACTCATTCAAGCTGAAAGTGAAATATTGGAGAGGTGCCATTTCAAGGCAGGTTGACTCAAAACTTCAGATTCAAGCTCTCTCAAGCTTCCTCTTGCATTTATTTTGCAAGAGGAGATCAAAAGGAGTATATTTTCAGCATCTAGAGCTTTATCTTGGTGATTTTGAAGTGTCTTCATCTCAGGTAACTCACTAAATCCATGGATCTGAAACTTGTTTTTCTTGTGTGCATTATGATCTGTGAAGTATGCTGATGATTCTGTGATGTTTGATTTTGAAAATGCTTGAGAATTGAGTATTGTATGATGATTTGAAGTTTTATGGTTAAAACTGTTTTGCTTCGATCCGTTTGATCCATTGCTCCATTGTGAATTTGAGTGCCATATTTGAAATCAGCATGCCCTAATTGTCTAATTTGGAGTGTTTGATTCATTTTTATTATGATTTGTTCATGGTTTGTGTTTTCCGGTGCCGGAGCCCTAGCTCCGGTCACCAGATTCTGGAATGAGTTCATCAGGGTTTCAATAAAGAAGATGATCTCTCAGCCATTGGATCATGAGATCTGGACGTCCCTCATGCTGCCACCACATAAATGAGACAACCTCTCTTACACGTGTGTTATGCTTTCTAAATTAATCAACATGTTTCTCACCACACAATAATGTTGTGTTCCCTCACCCTTAACCAATTAATGTGCTGACTTGCTTTAATGAGTTGACCTATCCTGCGCATCCATTTGATCCAATGGTTTTTCTATTTTTCTGAATTAAATGGATATCCACAACAATATTGTGAGCTGCGCCGACTTTCCAATGGGCTTGACTTGCTAATCCCACCCCCCTGATTCTGAGGCCCAACATATTTGAACTGGAATCCATTGCTATTCGCACCCCTGGCTCATTCTTCATTTTTATTTCTTTTTTTTTGTTTTCATTTTATTTTCAATTTGGTTTTTAATTTTTAAAAATAGTTTTAAGTTTCAAAAAATTCTAAAATAATTCATGAATGATTGTTTGAGTTTTCTCTAATTTTTGATATTTTTATTTTTCATTTATTTTTATTTGACATGTGGAAATTAATTGTCCCTTTTAATTAATTCATTTTATTTCATTTTGAAGCATGCTGACTTGTACATATTTTATCTTGGTCCTCATTTTGAATATTTGTTTGATTCTTTTTGCTATGGATTCATGATAAGATGTAGTTTATTGGTGATTTTTGTTCTGATTTTTAGAATCTTGATTAATTGATTTTGGTCCTTAACTTGTGAGTGAAGCCATTTAACCCTAATCCATGTTTGACCTCTCATTTGACTTGTTTAGCTTCTGAATTTCTTTCCCTCCTTTTGGAATTTTGTTATGGTATGATTGAAGTTCTTTTGTGCAAAGTTGTAGAATTTTGAATGCTCATTTGATTTGTTTTGAATTTTGGTTCTTCACTTGTCCCTTTTTGCTTCTTTTTGATCATAAGTCCATTCCTTAGCTTAGAAGGGCACTTGTACCAAAGAGATAATACAGACGAGTGTTGAGAAATACAAACGAGCATCAATAAAGTATGAACACAGTCAAGTGATGGAGAATACTTCCATGATGGTTGTATCTCAATCATGAAACTCTGCAGGGAAATGACGATCTTCCAACACGACTGGGGAGATGCTTCCTCTAATATCCTATGATTGGGAATAGAGTTTTGACAGTTAAACTCTGTGGGAATGGGCCTCCCACTGTCTGCTGAGCATACTCCACTTGTGGGAAAATAAACTTCTTGGGGATCTCACCTGCCTTGACTCAGCTGGGGAAAATTCTGTTTGGGAGAATGTGACGCCATCCTGCAAAACCTGCAACAACAGAAAACATATATGTGCCCCGGGGACTTGCATGGTATGATATTTTCATCCATCTTCACCCGACACTCAAAGAGGATTTCAAATGTTTCCCTGCAGTGTTAATTTCTTTTTAGAAAACAAATCACCATGTTTTAAATGCAATGCTACTTTTGCCAAAAATTCAGGACATTTTTGCAAACAAAAATAAACACCACACAGTGTTTTGACTGAATATTCATTTATTGAAAGGCCTCTGAATAGGAAAAGCTTTTACATCAGGAAGCAACCACCTGGAAAGAGGTAGCTACCATAAAATTGAGAAAATAAACTATCCTAATGTCAAGGGGCACGGCTTCCCAATGAGTTTCCTTTCTGCTATGACCAGCATGTCTTCAAAACTCTCCATTCTTGCCTTTGCTTTCTGAGAAGATGAAGGGACTGATTCCTATCCTTCTGGTATTGTTAGGTTCTACGAAACGATGACTTGGTTCAGATTACTCGGATCGCAGTTGTTCGCTTATTCCTTTGTTTTGCGTGGATCGCCCTTTCGGGTTTTCAATCCACCGGGATACCCTTTTTTGCCTGAGCTGTCCGATGTGGCTTTTCAACTCAGCGGGTGTATATTTTTATTTATTTATTTTCCCTAACTTTTGCCCGAGCTTTTTATTCTGTTTTTAGCTCGTCGGGATGCCCTTTTCTTGCATGGACTTTAATTCTGTTTTTGTGTCCAGCGGGTCTTTTTTTGCGAAGTATTTTCTAACTGCGTCCGAGTTAACAGGGGATTGGAAATCTCCTCCATCCATAGTGGTGAGCATCAGTGCTCCTCCCGAGAAAACTTTCTTCACTATGAATGGGCCTTTGTAGTTTGGGGTCCATTTTCCCATGTGATTCGAACGTCGAGGAATGATCCTTTTGAGCACAAGCTCACCTACTTGATACTCTCGAGTACGTACTTGTTGGTCGAATGCTCGCTTCATTCTCCTCTGATAAAGCTGACCATGATAGATAGCTGCTAATCTCTTTTCCACAATTAGACATAGCTGATTGTATCGAACACGTACCCACTCAGCCTCATCAAGCTTCACATCCATCATCACACGCAATGAAGGAATTTCTACCTCAACATGCAAGACTGCCTCCATACCATATACCAATGAGAAGGGAGTTTCCCTGGTTGACGTCCTGGCTGACGTTCGGTACCCATGCAACGCAAATGGTAGTATCTCATTCCAATCTTTGTAAGTGACAACCATCTTCTGCATAATCTTAATGTTCTTATTTGCTGCTTCTACCGCACCATTCATCTTTGGTCGATAAGGAGAAGAGTTGTGATGCTGAATCTGGAAGTCCCGACACAACTCTGCCATTATCTTGTTGTTCAAATTAGAACCATTATCAGTAATGATTCTTTCGGGCACTCCGTATCTGCAAATTGTAACACCCCAAATTTGCCCTCTTCTTTTTAAGCATCATATCATATCATATTCATCATGAACATATCATATTCTTGACATCTTAGCATGGAAATATGAGGCATTACATTATCATGACCTAACATTAGGTATATGATCATCTGTGGAGGGTTTTGAGGCATCACAAGCAATGGCAATGGGCGCAATGGATTTTTCCAAGTCCTTTGATGGGTGTATGTTGCATTCACAAGTTCAAGATTATTCACAAAAGCCCAGAAGGTTGGGAGATCATCAGGGAATTCAAGCTATGGCAAAGCTCCTACACAATGATCCCAAATTAGGGTTTGAGTTTCAAGCATGAAAACCTTTTGACTTTGGCCATTTCATTTGGGAAAATTCTCTTATATGTTAAGAGGATCCTAAGGATGAAATTTGGTGAGAAAATTCCTTGTGGAAGTCAGATATTTCTTCAGTTGCTTGTAAATGAAGAAATTGGTCAACTGTGCATTCTAAAGGTCAACTGTGAGATTTCAAAGGGTCCAACCCCATTTTTCTATCCAAGGGATGTTCTTATAACCTTAGAAGAGGTTTGGCGAGATCAAATATCAAAAATCATGAGGTTTTGAGGTGTTTTGCAAAATTGGCATAAGTTTGGTAATGAGAATTTCCATTTTTAGCAACATTTTGCCCTAATTTTCAAGTAAGCATAACTTGGTGAAAAAAGCTTCAAATGGACCAAAGCCAAACATGAAAGTTGAAGATTAAAGCCTCCCGTTTTCAAAAAGTACAAGAGCATTTTCATAGCCATCATGGTTTGAGAGATAGGCCCCTCGAAAATTTCAAGAAATCTAGGGAATGGCATGAAATCCAAGTATCCTTCAAATGTAAAATATCATGAAACTTATTTTCAAGCTGTTTTATGGGCCAAGTATGATCACAATATTACAAAGCAATGCCAAGAGTCCATTTTGCTCCAAAAATAGTGTCAAATTCGTGCATGAGAAGAAGAATAATTCACAAGAGGGAAATTTGCACGAACATGGGGAAAGCATGATCCTCACATCCAAGGACCAGAATGGTTTCTGTTTTGAATCAAGGGTGAGATATGGATCACACATGTGCAAGAAGTAAGAGGGATGCACGATCCAAGCATGACTTCACAAGAATTTTTCCAAATTTGCAATTTCACTCTCACATGCATTCTCCCTCATTCTTTCAGCATTGCATTTTGAAGTGATATAAAAGAAAACTAGGGTTTTATTTGAGGCTATATCCATCACATTTCATCATTCCAAAGTTTTTGCACCAAGAGAATTTTATTTCGAATCTCCTCATTCTCTCACTCTCTTCACAAACAAATCACATCTTCTGAATCCTTGAGTCATAAGGATCACTAATCCACCACTCATTCAAGCTGAAAGTGAAATATTGGAGAGGTGCCATTTCAAGGCAGGTTGACTCAAAACTTCAGATTCAAGCTCTCTCAAGCTTCCTCTTGCATTTATTTTGCAAGAGGAGATCAAAAGGAGTATATTTTCAGCATCTAGAGCTTTATCTTGGTGATTTTGAAGTGTCTTCATCTCAGGTAACTCACTAAATCCATGGATCTGAAACTTGTTTTTCTTGTGTGCATTATGATCTGTGAAGTATGCTGATGATTCTGTGATGTTTGATTTTGAAAATGCTTGAGAATTGAGTATTGTATGATGATTTGAAGTTTTATGGTTAAAACTGTTTTGCTTCGATCCGTTTGATCCATTGCTCCATTGTGAATTTGAGTGCCATATTTGAAATCAGCATGCCCTAATTGTCTAATTTGGAGTGTTTGATTCATTTTTATTATGATTTGTTCATGGTTTGTGTTTTCCGGTGCCGGAGCCTTAGCTCCGGTCACCAGATTCTGGAATGAGTTCATCAGGGTTTCAATAAAGAAGATGATCTCTCAGCCATTGGATCATGAGATCTGGACGTCCCTCATGCTGCCACCACATAAATGAGACAACCTCTCTTACACGTGTGTTATGCTTTCTAAATTAATCAACATGTTTCTCACCACACAATAATGTTGTGTTCCCTCACCCTTAACCAATTAATGTGCTGACTTGCTTTAATGAGTTGACCTATCCTGCGCATCCATTTGATCCAATGGTTTTTCTATTTTTCTGAATTAAATGGATATCCACAACAATATTGTGAGCTGCGCCGACTTTCCAATGGGCTTGACTTGCTAATCCCACCCCCCTGATTCTGAGGCCCAACATATTTGAACTGGAATCCATTGCTATTCGCACCCCTGGCTCATTCTTCATTTTTATTTCTTTTTTTTTTGTTTTCATTTTATTTTCAATTTGGTTTTTAATTTTTAAAAATAGTTTTAAGTTTCAAAAAATTCTAAAATAATTCATGAATGATTGTTTGAGTTTTCTCTAATTTTTGATATATTTATTTTTCATTTATTTTTATTTGACATGTGGAAATTAATTGTCCCTTTTAATTAATTCATTTTATTTCATTTTGAAGCATGCTGACTTGTAAATATTTTATCTTGGTCCTCATTTTGAATATTTGTTTGATTCTTTTTGCTATGGATTCATGATAAGATGTAGTTTATTGGTGATTTTTGTTCTGATTTTTAGAATCTTGATTAATTGATTTTGGTCCTTAACTTGTGAGTGAAGCCATTTAACCCTAATCCATGTTTGACCTCTCATTTGACTTGTTTAGCTTCTGAATTTCTTTCCCTCCTTTTGGAATTTTGTTATAGTATGATTGAAGTTCTTTTGTGCAAAGTTGTAGAATTTTGAATGCTCATTTGATTTGTTTTGAATTTTGGTTCTTCACTTGTCCCTTTTTGCTTCTTTTTGATCATAAGTCCATTCCTTAGCTTAGAAGGGCACTTGTACCAAAGAGATAATACAGACGAGTGTTGAGAAATACAAACGAGCATCAATAAAGTATGAACACAGTCAAGTGATGGAGAATACTTCCATGATGGTTGTATCTCAATCATGAAACTCTGCAGGGAAATGACGATCTTCCAACACGACTGGGGAGATGCTTCCTCTAATATCCTATGATTGGGAATAGAGTTTTGACAGTTAAACTCTGTGGGAATGGGCCTCCCACTGTCTGCTGAGCATACTCCACTTGTGGGAAAATAAACTTCTTGGGGATCTCACCTGCCTTGACTCAGCTGGTGAAAATTCTGTTTGGGAGAATGTGACGCCATCCTGCAAAACCTGCAACAACAGAAAACATATATGTGCCCCGGGGACTTGCATGGTATGATATTTTCATCCATCTTCACCCGACACTCAAAGAGGATTTCAAATGTTTCCCTGCAGTGTTAATTTCTTTTTAGAAAACAAATCACCATGTTTTAAATGCAATGCTACTTTTGCCAAAAATTCAGGACATTTTTGCAAACAAAAATAAACACCACACAGCGTTTTGACTGAATATTCATTTATTGAAAGGCCTCTGAATAGGAAAAGCTTTTACATCAGGAAGCAACCACCTGGAAAGAGGTAGCTACCATAAAATTGAGAAAATAAACTATCCTAATGTCAATGGGCACGGCATCCCAATGAGTTTCCTTTCTGCTATGACCAGCATGTCTTCAAAACTCTCCATTCTTGCCTTTGCTTTCTGAGAAGATGAAGGGACTGATTCCTATCCTTCTGGTATTGTTAGGTTCTACGAAACGATGACTTGGTTCATATTACTCGGATCGCAGTTGTTCGCTTATTCCCTTGTTTTGCGTGGATCGCCCTTTCGGGTTTTCAATCCACCGGGATACCCTTTTTTGCCTGAGCTGTCCGATGTGGCTTTTTAACTCAGCGGGTGTATATTTTTATTTATTTATTTTCCCTAACTTTTGCCCGAGCTTTTTATTCTGTTTTTAGCTCGTCGGGATGCCCTTTTCTTGCATGGACTTTAATTCTGTTTTTGTGTCCAGCGGGTCTTTTTTTGCGAAGTATTTTCTAACTGCGTCCGAGTTAACAGGGGATTGGAAATCTCCTCCATCCATAGTGGTGAGCATCAGTACTCCTCCTGAGAAAACTTTCTTCACTATGAATGGGCCTTTGTAGTTTGGGGTCCATTTTCCCCTGTGATCCGAACCTGGAGGAATGATTCTTTTGAGCACAAGCTCACCTACTTGATACTCTCGAGTACGTACTTGTTGGTCGAATGCTTGCTTCATTCTCCTCTGATAAAGCTGACCATGACAGATAGCCGCTAATCTCTTTTCCACAATTAGACATAGCATATTGTATCGAGCACGTACCCACTCAGCCTCATCAAGCTTCACATTCATCATCACACGCAATGAAGGAAATTCTACCACAACAGGCAAGACTGCCTTCATACCATATACCAATGAGAAGGGAGTTTCCCTGGTTGACGTCCTGACTGACGTTCGGTACCCATGCAACGCAAATGGTAGTATCTCATGCCAATCTTTGTAAGTGACAACCATCTTCTGCATAATCTTCTTAATGTTCTTATTTGTTGCTTCTACCGCACCATTCATCTTTGGTCGATAAGGAGAAGAGTTATGATGCTGAATCTGGAAGTCCCGACACAACTCTGCCATCATCTTGTTGTTCAAATTAGAACCATTATCAGTAATGATTCTTTCTGGCACTCCGTATCTGCAAATTGTAACACCCCAAATTTTCCCTCTTCTTTTTAAGCATCATATCGTATCATATTCATCATGAACATATCATATTCTTGACATCTTAGCATGGAAATATGAGACATTATATTATCATGACCTAGAATTAGGCATATGATCATCTGTGGAGGGTTTTGAGGCATCACAATATATGGCAAGGGGCCCAATGGATTTGTCCAAGTCCTATTATGGGTCTATGTTGCATTCACAAGTTCAAGATTATTCACAAAAGCCCAGAAGGTTGGGAGATCATCAGGGAATTCAAGCTAGGGAAAAGTTCCTACACAATGATCCCAAATTAGGGTTTGAATTTCAAGCATGAAAACCTTGTGAATTTGGCCATTTAATTTGGGAAAAGTCTCTTATATGTTAAGAGGATCCTAAGGATGAAATTTGGTGAGAAAATTCCTTGTGGAAGTCAGATATTTCTTCAGTTGCTTGTAAATGAAGAAATTGGTCGACTGTGCATTCTAAAGGTCAACTGTGAGATTTCAAAGGGTACAACCCCATTTTTCTAGCCAAGGGATGTTCTTATAACCTTATAAGAGGTTTGGAGAGATCAAAGATCAAAAATCATGAGGTTTTGAGGTGTTTTGCAAAATTGGCATAAGTTTGGTAATGAAAATTTCCATTTTTTGCAACATTTTACCCTAATTTTCAAGTAAGCATAACTTGGTGAAAAAACCTTCAAATGGACCAAAGCCAAACATGAAAGTTGAAGTTTAAAGCCTCCCATTTTCAAAAAGTACAAGAGAATTTTCATAGCCCTCATGGTTTGAGAGATAGGCCCCTCGAAAATTTCAAGAAATCTAGGGCATGGCATGAAATCCAAGTATCCTCCAAATGCAAAAGATCATGAAACTTATTTTCAAGCTGTTTTATGGGCCAAGTATGATCACAATATTACAAAGCAATGCCAAGAGTCCATTTTGCTCCAAAAATAGTGTCAAATTCGTGCATGAGAAGAAGAATAATTCACAAGAGGGAAATTTGCATGAACATGGGGAAAGCATGATCCTCACATCCAAGGGCCAAAATGGTTTCTGTTTTGAATCAAGGGTGAGATATGGATCACACATGTGCAAGAAGTGAGACGGATGCACGAGCCAAGCATGACATCACAAGAATTTTTCCAATTTTGCAATTTCACTCTCACACTCTCTTCTCACGTGCATTCTCCCTCATTCTTTCAGCATTTCATTTTGAAGTGATATAAAAGTAAACTAGGGTTTTATTTGAGGCTAGATCCATCACATTTCATCATTCCAAAGTTTTTGCACCAAGAGCATTTTCTTTCGAATCTCCTCATTCTCTCACTCTCTTCACAAACAAATCACATCTTCTGAATCCTTGAGTCATAAGGATCACTAATCCACCACTCATTCAAGCTGAAAGTGAAATATTGGAGAGGTGCCATTCCAAGGCAGGTTGACTCGAAACTTCAGATTCAAGCTCTCTCAAGCTTCCTCTTGCATTTATTTTGCAAGAGGAGATCAAAAGGAGTAGATCTGCAGCATCTAGAGCTTTATCTTGATGATTTTGAAGTGTCTTCATCTCAGGTAACTCACTAAATCCATGGATCTGAAACTTGTTTTTCTTGTGTGCATTATGATCTGTGAAGTATGCTGATGATTCTATGATGTTTGATTTTGAAAATGCTTGAGAATTGAGTATTGTATGATGATTTGAAGTTTCATGGTTAAAACTGTTTTGCTTCGATCCGTTTGATCCATTGCTCCATTGTGAATTTGAGTGCCATATTTGAAATCAGCATGCCCTAATTGTCTAATCTGGAGTGTTTGTTTCATTTTTATTATGATTTGTTCATGGTTTGTGTTTTCCGGTGCCGGAGCCCTAGCTCCGGTCACCAGATTCTGGAATGAGTTCATCAGGGTTTCAATGAAGAAGATGATCTCTCAGCCATTGGATCATGAGATATGGACGTCCCTCATGCTGCCACCACATAAATGAGACAACCTCTCTTACACGTGTGTTATGCTTTCTGAATTAATCAACATGTTTCTCACCACACAATAATGTTGTGTTCCCTCACCCTTAACCAATTAATGTGCTGACTTGCTTTAATGAGTTGACCTATCCTGCGCATCCATTTGATCCAATGGTTTTTCTATTTTTCTGAATTAAATGGATATCCACAACAATATTGTGAGCTGCGCCGACTTTCCAATGGGCTTGACTTGCTAATCCCACCCCCCTGATTCTGAGGCCCAACATATTTGAACTGGAATCCATTGCTATTCGCACCCCTGGCTCATTCTTCATTTTTATTTCTTTTTTTTTGTTTTCATTTTATTTTCAGTTTGGTTTTTAATTTTTAAAAATAGTTTTAAGTTTCAAAAAATTCTAAAATAATTCATGAATGATTGTTTGAGTTTTCTCTAATTTTTGATATTTTTATTTTTCATTTATTTTTATTTGACATGTGGAAATTAATTGTCCCTTTTAATTAATTCATTTTATTTCATTTTGAAGCATGCTGACTTGTACATATTTTATCTTGGTCCTCATTTTGAATATTTGTTTGATTCTTTTTGCTATGGATTCATGATAAGATGTAGTTTATTGGTGATTTTTGTTCTGATTTTTAGAATCTTGATTAATTGATTTTGGTCCTTAACTTGTGAGTGAAGCCATTTAACCCTAATCCATGTTTGACCTCTCATTTGACTTGTTTAGCTTCTGAATTTCTTTCCCTCCTTTTGGCATGTTGTTATGGTATGATTGAAGTTCTTTTATGCAAAGTTGTAGAATTTTTAATGCTCATTTGATTTGTTTTGAATTTTGGTTCTTCACTTGTCCCTTTTTGCTTCTTTTTGATCATAAGTCCATTCCTTAGCTTAGAAGGGCACTTGTACCAAAGAGATAATACAGACGAGTGTTGAGAAATACAAACGAGCATCAATAAAGTATGAACACAGTCAAGTGATGGAGAATACTTCCATGATGGTTGTATCTCAATCATGAAACTCTGCAGGGAAATGACGAACTTCCAACACGACTGGGGAGATGCTTCCTCTAATATCCTATGATTGGGAATAGAGTTTTAACAGTTAAACTCTATGGGAATGGGCCTCCCACTGTCTGCTGAGCATACTCCACTTGTGGGAAAATAAACTTCTTGGGGATCTCACCTGCCTTGACTCAGCTGGGGAAAATTCTGTTTGGGAGAATGTGACGCCATCCTGCAAAACCTGCAACAACAGAAAACATATATGTGCCTCGGGGACTTGCATGGTATGATCTTTTCATCCATCGTCACCCGACACTCAAAGAGGATTTCAAATGTTTCCCTGCAGTGTTAATTTCTTTTTAGAAAACAAATCACCATGTTTTAAAAATGCTACTTTTGCCAAAAATTCAGGACATTTTTACAAACAAAAATAAACACAACACAACTTTTTGACTGAATATTCATTTATTGAAAGGCCTCTGAATAGGAAAAGCTTTTACATCAGGAAGCAACCACCTG
Source organism: Lathyrus aphaca (assembly GCA_963966055.1). Taxonomy (NCBI): domain Eukaryota; kingdom Viridiplantae; phylum Streptophyta; class Magnoliopsida; order Fabales; family Fabaceae; genus Lathyrus; species Lathyrus aphaca. The sequence continues at coordinate 356,887,225 of OZ014523.1, read as the reverse complement.
GAAAGAGGTAGCTACCATAAAATTGAGAAAATAAACTATCCTAATGTCAATGGGCACGACTTCCCAATGAGTTTCCTTTCTGCTATGACCAGCATGTCTTCAAAACTCTCCATTCTTGCCTTTGCTTTCTGAGAAGATGAGGGGACTGATTCCTATCCTTCTGGTATTGTTAGGTTGTACGAAACAATGACTTGGTTCAGATTACTCGGATCGCAAATGTTCGCATATTCCCTTGTTTTGCGTGGATCGCCCTTTCGGGTTTTCAATCCACCGGGATACCCTTTTATGCCTGAGCTGTCCGATGTGGCTTTTCAACTCAGCGGGTGTACATTTTTATTTATTTATTTTCCCTAACTTTTGCCCGAGCTTTTTATTCTGTTTTTAGCTCGTCGGGATGCCCTTTTCTTGCATGGACTTTAATTTTGTTTTTGTGTCCAGCGGGTCTTTTTTTGCGAAGTATTTTCTAACTGCGTCCGAGTTAACAGTGGATTGGAAATCTCCTCCATCCATAGTGGTGAGCATCAGTACTCCTCCCAAGAAAACTTTCTTCACTATGAATGGGCCTTTGTAGTTTGGGGTCCATTTTCCCCTGTGATCCGAACCTGGAGGAATGATCCTTTTGAGCACAAGCTCACCTACTTGATACTCTCGAGTACGTACTTGTTGGTCGAATGCTCGCTTCATTCTCCTCTGATAAAGTTGACCGTGACAGATAGCCACTAATCTCTTTTCCACAATTAGACATAGCTGATTGTATCAAGCACGTACCCACTCAGCCTCATCAAGCTTCACATCCATCATCACATGCAATGAAGGAATTTCTACCTCAACAGGCACGACTGCCTTCATACCATATACCAATGAGAAGGGAGTTGCCCTGGTTGACGTCCTGACTGACGTTCGGTACCCATGCAACGCAAATGGTAGTATCTCATGCCAATCTTTGTAAGTGACAACCATCTTCTGCATAATCTTCTTAATGTTCTTATTTGCTGCTTCTACCGCACCATTCATCTTTGGTCGATAAGGAGAAGAGTTGTGATGCTGAATCTGGAAGTCCCGACACAACTCTGCCATCATCTTGTTGTTCAAATTAGAACCATTATCAGTAATGATTCTTTCTGGCACTCCGTATCTGCAAATTGTAACACCCCAAATTTTCCCTCTTCTTTTTAAGCATCATATCGTATCATATTCATCATGAACATATCATATTCTTGACATCTTAGCATGGAAATATGAGGCATTATATTATCATGACCTAGCATTAGGCATATGATCATCTGTGGAGGGTTTTGAGGCATCACAAGCTATGGCAAGGGGCCCAATGGATTTTTCCAAGTCCTATGATGGGTCTATGTTGCATTCACAAGTTCAAGATTATTCACAAAAGCCCAGAAGGTTGGGAGATCATCAGGGAATTCAAGCTAGGGCAAAGTTCCTACACAATGATCCCAAATTAGGGTTTGAGTTTCAAGCATGAAAACCTTGTGAATTTGGACATTTCATTTGGGAAAAGTCTCTTATATGTTAAGAGGATCCTAAGGATGAAATTTGGTGAGAAAATTCCTTGTGGAAGACAGATATTTCTTCAGTTGCTTGTAAATGAATAAATTGGTCGACTGTGCATTCTAAAGGTCAACTGTGAGATTTCAAAGGGTACAACCCCATTTTTCTAGCCAAGGGATGTTCTTATAACCTTATAAGAGGTTTGGAGAGATCAAAGATCAAAAATCATGAGGTTTTGAGGTGTTTTGCAAAATTGGCATAAGTTTGGTAATGAGAATTTCCATTTTTAGCAACATTTTGCCCTAATTTTCAAGTAAGCATAACTTGGTGAAAAAAGCTTCAAATGGACCAAAGCCAAACATGAAAGTTTAAGATTAAAGCCTCCCGTTTTCAAAAAGTACAAGAGCATTTTCATAGCCATCATGGTTTGAGAGATAGGCCCCTCGAAAATTTCAAGAAATCTAGGGCATGGCATGAAATCCAAGTATCCTCCAAATGCAAAAGATCATGAAACTTATTTTCAAGCTGTTTTATGGGCCAAGTATGATCACAATATTACAAAGCAATGCCAAGAGTCCATTTTGCTCCAAAAATAGTGTCAAATTCGTGCATGAGAAGAAGAATAATTCACAAGAGGGAAATTTGCATGAACATGGGGAAAGCATGATCCTCACATCCAAGGGCCAAAATGGTTTCTGTTTTGAATCAAGGGTGAGATATGGATCACACATGTGCAAGAAGTGAGACGGATGCACGAGCCAAGCATGACATCACAAGAATTTTTCCAATTTTGCAATTTCACTCTCACACTCTCTTCTCACGTGCATTCTCCCTCATTCTTTCAGCATTTCATTTTGAAGTGATATAAAAGTAAACTAGGGTTTTATTTGAGGCTAGATCCATCACATTTCATCATTCCAAAGTTTTTGCACCAAGAGCATTTTCTTTCGAATCTCCTCATTCTCTCACTCTCTTCACAAACAAATCACATCTTCTGAATCCTTGAGTCATAAGGATCACTAATCCACCACTCATTCAAGCTGAAAGTGAAATATTGGAGAGGTGCCATTCCAAGGCAGGTTGACTAGAAACTTCAGATTCAAGCTCTCTCAAGCTTCCTCTTGCATTTATTTTGCAAGAGGAGATCAAAAGGAGTAGATCTGCAGCATCTAGAGCTTTATCTTGATGATTTTGAAGTGTCTTCATCTCAGGTAACTCACTAAATCCATGGATCTGAAACTTGTTTTTCTTGTGTGCATTATGATCTGTGAAGTATGCTGATGATTCTGTGATGTTTGATTTTGAAAATGCTTGAGAATTGAGTATTGTATGATGATTTGAAGTTTCATGGTTAAAACTGTTTTGCTTCGATCCGTTTGATCCATTGCTCCATTGTGAATTTGAGTGCCATATTTGAAATCAGCATGCCCTAATTGTCTAATCTGGAGTGTTTGATTCATTTTTATTATGATTTGTTCATGGTTTGTGTTTTCCGGTGCCGGAGCCCTAGCTCCGGTCACCAGATTCTGGAATGAGTTCATCAGGGTTTCAATGAAGAAGATGATCTCTCAGCCATTGGATCATGAGATATGGACGTCCCTCATGCTGCCACCACATAAATGAGACAACCTCTCTTACACGTGTGTTATGCTTTCTGAATTAATCAACATGTTTCTCACCACACAATAATGTTGTGTTCCCTCACCCTTAACCAATTAATGTGCTGACTTACTTTAATGAGTTGACCTATCCTGCGCATCCATTTGATCCAATGGTTTTTCTATTTTTCTGAATTAAATGGATATCCACAACAATATTGTGAGCTGCGCCGACTTTCCAATGGGCTTGAGTTGCTAATCCCACCCCCCTGATTCTGAGGCCCAACATATTTGAACTGGAATCCATTGCTATTCGCACCCCTGGCTCATTCTTCATTTTTATTTCTTTTTTTTTGTTTTCATTTTATTTTCAGTTTGGTTTTTAATTTTTAAAAATAGTTTTAAGTTTCAAAAAATTCTAAAATAATTTATGAATGATTGTTTGAGTTTTCTCTAATTTTTGTTATTTTTATTTTTCATTTATTTTTATTTGACATGTGGAAATTAATTGTCCCTTTTAATTAATTCATTTTATTTCATTTTGAAGCATGCTGACTTGTACATTTTTTATCTTGGTCCTCATTTTGAATTTTTTGTTGATTCTTTTTGCTCTGGATTCATGATAAGATGTAGTTTATTGGTGATTTTTGATCTGATTTTTAGAATCTTGATTAATTGATTTTGGTCCTTAACTTGTGAGTGAAGCCATTTAACCCTAATCCATGTTTGACCTCTCATTTGACTTGTTTAGCTTCTGAATTTCTTTCCATCCTTTTGGCATGTTGTTATGGTATGATTGAAGTTCTTTTGTGCAAAGTTGTAGAATTTTGAATGCTCATTTGATTAGTTTTGAATTTTGGTTCTTCACTTGTCCCTTTTTGCTTATTTTTGATCATAAGTCCATTCCTTAGCTTAGAAGGGCACTTGTGCCAACTTCTTCATCTTGTTTAGAGCCTTCTTAGGGTTCTGGTCTTGTACCTTAGGGTTTTTGATTTGTTCATTTTGCTTTACATCTTCTCATATTTGTTTTGTTTTGCCATAGTGATTCATGTGGTTCCATTTTGAATTGTGTGTCTCTTTTCTTATTCTTGTGACTTGTATTTGCATTGGACATTTATGTGTATGACTTCACTTCTGGTTGTGTGGTGTTGGTATGACATTATGTTTATTTTGTATTGCCTTTATACTTGTGTTACTAACCATTTCAGGGGCTTTGGTAAGTGAGAGGTGTGGATGTGATTCCCACATCTCCAAATCTTATCTCTTCTCTTCTTATTATTATTTTGTTATAACCTTATGATTGTTGGGCTTAGGCCTTGCTTCCCCCTTCTTCTTTCTTCTTCTTCTCTTCTTCTTTCTTTCTTCTTTAGGATAGTAAACCTCACTAACCTAGGACTTTCCATGCATGACAACACTTAGGATTCATTAGTCCCCCATTAGACTTTTACCTTTATGATCCTTTTGGTTCTTCTTCTCTTCTCATCTCAAAACCCTAAAGAAGACACTTAAAAAAGTTTGAAGTGATACCTTGAGCAATAGCCTTATCCCATGAGACACTTGTAGTCTTCCCATCTTGGGATAGTACAAGCTTGTCTTGTGATGTACAAGTCTGATCAGGATATCATCTTCACCAAGAAAATCATTAAAAAAAACACTTATTCATTGTAAATACAAAAACACTTAATAAGTTAATGAGTTAGTGACCTTAAGCCCTAATCTCTGGATTCAAGTTTTGGGGATCTTCTCCTTACATGAGTGTGCTTGTTCTATTATTCCATCTTGGAATGTAGTGACAAGTGCACATTCCATGGAAAAGAGCTTGAGTTCACTTCCTTGTAACACACTCAATAAAAAGCTTCTAAAAAACAAAAACAAACAATAACCGTCTTTACTTCGGGAATTCTTTTCTCATCTCCTTCGCTCCGTACGCGAACTTGTTCCTACTTGTCATTTTGCAAGATGTTTACGCACTCGTCGTCCGAGCCTGCAACACCTGAGCATTGACATAGGCAGTTCAAGCTTTAATTTACAAGCAATCCTTTCCACCCCTAGTTAGGGGAACTTCGGCGACTCTGATCCTCATTGTCCAGATGAGGTACGTAAGCAACGAGGTAGGGCCCGTTCGAGCATAATCTTTATTTTCCCTACATTTTTTCCTTTTCATTTCTTTTCCAGTTCCCTTTTCTTTTCTTTTTTCCAGTTCCTTTTCCTTTTCTTTGCAGCAGCTTTCATTCCTTCACCCTTTGAAACAATTTCTTTGCAAGTGTGGATCCCGTCGGGTACGGAGGACGATCTGGGGTGCTAATACCTTCCCAGGTTGTAATCGACTCCCGAACTCAGTCTCTTTGGTTTGTAGGACCCGTTTCCTTCCTTTTCTTTTCTTCTGGTTTGTGCAGCATTACCATTCCCATTCCTTCGGGATAAAAATGCCTGGCTGGCGACTCTATTCTTTTTCCGCGCCACTTTCGCGTTTGTACCAGGATGGAAATCCGGGGAGTGACAGCTGGCGACTTTGCTGGGGAAATCCAAACCAGAGTATCTCTGGTTCCCTTGAGAGTCTCTCCTAGCGCTTGCGTGTTTCTGTTTCTTTAGGTGTTGATTGCTTGCTGTTGTGTGTTGTATTTTACTGTTGTTTGTTGACAGTTTATTTACAATTTATTTACAGCCTTATTTACAGTTTTCAGTATTTATTTTTTGCATCATATTATTACTGGACTGTCTGGACTGGATCTTCTGTTTGGTGGGTTTAGGTGATACTGTTTTTGTGAGATGAGCTCATTACCATGGCTTGAGTGCACCTTATGACTTAGAGTGGTTCCACTTTGGCCTCATGAGATCTTGTCATGAGGGTAGTAGTGAGTTCCACGCGTAGATTTGCGACCGTCTTGGAAATGCTTTGGTTTGGGGATCTTCCTCTCTCAGTTCATGACCTTGACAGTTATGTGCAGCTGGGGACCGATCATTGAGAACCTTGTGGAAATATCCCTCTCTAGTGATGATAGTGGCAAACCACATTTTGTGGCAAACCCATTCGCATCCAAGGGCCCACCTGGGACTTGCATAGGATGATCTTGTTTTCCCGGACTCAGCTGAGGCCTCCATGTGTAGTATATAATGCCAAACCGATTCCCTGATCTGGTCATGAGCCATTTCTCGAAAATGGTGAAAGTATTATTGCTATTCGGCTTTGAGTGTCCGTGATGTTTGACCCGGAGCATACCAGTGAGGTTGGGAGGGGTTTACAGGTTTGTAGGAACCATTGGCCTCTACATACCCTCATTATTAGTGGTCCTTGTTGAGATTTGGTCCTATGGTTCTGGTGTTCTGGTTTTCTTGGTACTATAGTTCTGAGAATTTCTATCAGAGGGTTGTGACTCAGAGGATTTTGGGTTGCAATTGATCAGAGGGTCCTTGTTTCCAGTGTTCAGTATCCAGATGGTCCCAGAGTGATCATATGCCTGCATTGCATTTGCATTACATCATTCTTGCATTAACTATTTATGTTTCCATTTTTCAGGTTATTGTTCATAGTCAGCTCCTTGTTCTAGTAAATCTTATCTCCAGATGGCAGAAGTCAGAAAAATTACAAGGAAATAGAATGTTCACTATACTTTTCTTCAACCTGAAGTCAGGAGTGTTTAGAAATTAGTAGGTTTGATGAATGACCAAGTTTTGGGAAATTTCAGAAAGAGATATGGCCAGATATTGAAGTACATGGATAAACCCACTGTAGACCAGAAGGATAGCTTGCACACTTTACTTCAGTTTTATGATCCCCTGCTGTGGTGCTTTGTGTTTCCAGACTACATCTTAGCTCCTACCTTGGAGGAGATTTCTAGCATTTTGGGTGTTCCAGTCAGAGATACCTTGCCTTTCTATGGGTCATAGGTGGTGCTTAAGGAATAAGACATAGCCAACGTTTGTCGTTTACCAGCTGCTACAGTTAAGAAGGCTTTGAAAGAAAGTGAAGGCAGAGGACTCCCTTGGAGTGTGCTTATACCAGAGGTTGAGGAATATGCCAAAGAGGGTAAATGGGGGGATTTTGGTGTTGTGCTGGCTTTGATGGTGTATGGGTCTAGCTTGTTCCCGGGAGAGAAAGAATTTGTGAGCTTGGAAGTGATCTCTATCTTTTCTAAAGGCAAACCTGTGCCAACTCTGTTGGGATATTTCTACTATAAAATTCATTACCGGAATGAGAAAGGTAGAGGTGGACCAGTGGGCTGTTGTACTTCATTGTTTGCTGAGTGGTTTGCCAGACAACTGCCAAAATCAGGTGCTTTTAAGGAGATGAGGGGTGAGTGGAGATGGTCTAGAAGGCTGATGGGGCTAACTTCTAAGGATATAGCTTAGGGATATGACAGGGATCTGCTGGGAAAAGAGTTGTTGGTCAGTTGTGGAAGATTTGTTGGAGTGCCTTTAATAGGAAGGAAGGGTGTGATTAGTTATCATCCAACATTAGCCAGGAAGCAATTTGGTTATCCTTTGAGAAATCCACCACAGATGGAAGAATTTGCTGAGTCTTTGTATTTTCCTGTGGAGGGAAACAAGGAGTTAGTTCTAAAAGCATTTCAGGCTTGGGCTCACAGGATAAGGAAGGGTAAGAAAGACTTTGGCAGAGTAGATCCCAAGACATATCCTCCTTTTGCTACATGGTTGCAAAAACATGTAGAAGAGGTTCTCATGCCATTCTCAGTAGAATCTCCATTATATCCTAAAGAAGTGCCAAGCCAAAGTACTGTCTCCCTTGAAGATTATAAGAAATTGGAAGATCAGCTGCATGAGGTTCGAGTGGAGAATGCTGAAATGGTCAACCTGTATCATCTTGCCAACCGGGCCAAAAATGAAGCAGAGGGAAAGCTGCAAAAGATGCAAGCCTCCTTAGAAGCTAAAGAGAAAGAATTTGCTGGAAGGGAAGCTCACTTTCAAAGGTTGGGTCTGATGGAGGCAAAAAGAGAAGCGGAGCGCAAAAAGACTTTGAAAACTCTCAAGGAAGCTCGTCAGTCCATTGTTTGGTTGCAAGGCCAAAGGGAAGAAGAACAGAAGAAGTATAAAGAAAAAGAAGAGTTTTTCGAGGTGCAAATGGACTTCAAGAAGGAAGAGGTGGAGCAAGTCCACAACATACGAAGGAAAAAGACTCAGCAGTTGGCACAAAGCCAGACAGACTTGGAGGAGGCACTGAAGGAGATTGAAGAGCTTAAGCTGAGAGAAGGTGTGAAGAAGAACAGAGCAGAGGTGGCTGCAGAAGAACCTGGGTCTTCATTTTAGTTTATTTATTTTTGATTCAGACTACCTATAGACTTGTTATAGTTGTCTTGCTTTATCTTTTGTCTTTTATTCATGTAATGACTTGTAACCCTTCAGGGAATATTTTTGTTGGTGCTCTAACTTTTGGCCAGCAGTGGGTTGTCCATGATATACAGTGTTAATATGCAAATTATCATTTCTGAATATGCAAGGCTTGTTTGTCTGATACTGCTAATATCTAAACACTCTTCAAAGAGAAAATTTGAAAGTTAATACTCAAAGTGGCTGTCTGGAGCAAATACCAGAATTGGGGCATACAAATGCTTAAAACTTGGAAACATGAGTAGTTACATTGCATGCATATGACGTGTTTGTTTGTTTTGTAGGAAGTGCTTCAGTTTCTAATGTTTATGTTGTTTCAGGCACTATAGCTCCCAGAAAGGTTCGAGAACAGCCGATCGTACACAGATATTCCACAAGAGTCAACAGAGAAAGAGTCATGGATCAAATGCAGGCTGATTTAGCTGACTTGAGACTGAGGATGGACAATTTTATGACCCTTATGGCAGGAATGGGTTAGAATCAGGAACGTCTGCGTGAGTTGGTTGAAAATAGTCAAGCCAGGAACAACGGTACTGCTGATGGAGGTAATCGTAATGGTGCGGGCGCCCGTCAAGTTGAAATCCCTGTAGCATAGCCAGGGGTTACCATTATCAATGATGGACTGAACAATGTACAAATGGACGGTCAAGACAAACAGTTCACTCTACTGAACGAAACTGAAGGCCTGGGGGCTGAAATGAACAAGAAATTTGAAGAGATGGCTGACCAGATCAGGGCCATTCAATCTCAGAGCTCTCTGGGGTTTGACATTACTGACTTGGGCTTGGTTCCAGGGGTTAGAATCCCTTACAAGTTCAAGGTCCCGACTTTCGAGAAGTACAACGGCACAGCGTGTACAAAGACTCATCTTCAGTCCTTTGTAGGAAGGATTGCTGCCCACACTGATGATGAGAAGCTATGGATGTACTATTTCCAGGACAGCCTGGTTAGGGCTTCCTTGGAATGGTATATGAAGCTTATTAGATTCAACATTAAGAGCTAGAAGGACCTGGCAGAAGCTTTCGTGAAGCAATACCAGTACAATTTGGACATGGCTCCAAATCGCACTCAACTGCAGAACATGTCTCAAACTGCTAAGGAGGGGTTTAAAGAATATGCTCAAAGGTGGCGTCAGCTCGCTGCCAGAGTGCAACAACCATTGTTGAAGAATGAGATGGCTGATATGTTCATGGGAACATTGCAAGGGGTGTTTATCGAAAGATTGGCGTCTTGCTCGGCTACCAAGTTCAATGATATAGTAATTACAGGCGAGAGGGTCGAGACTCTGTTAAAGATGGGAAAGATTCGGGATACAAGTGTGAGTAGCTCGAATGGCGTAAGAAAAGCTTTCAGCGGATCCCCTAGAAGAAGGGAAGGTGAAACCAATGATGTGTTTGGCCGAGGACGGGGCCGAGGATATAGAAGATCATATGAACAAGTGGCAGCTATCACTATCCCCTATAGTCCTGTGCAGCAGGTACAGACTCAACCTCAACAACAACAACAACAACAACAACCACAACATTACAACTATCAACAAAGACCTTATCAGCCAATACAAGCTCGTCCGGCTAATAGGGTGCTTGAGGCAATTCCCATGACTTACACTGCATTGCTGCAGAGATTGCTAGACCTGAATTTGATACAACTGAGGACTTTGGCACCACCACCACCTGGAGAGCTTCTAGTGGGGTACAATGCAAATGCTAGATGCGCTTTCCATTCAGGGGCACCCGGGCACTCAACTGAGAAGTGTAGGGCGCTACAGAACAAGGTTCAAGATTTGATCGACTCCAAGGCGATTAACTTTGCACCACCGCCCAATGTTACTTCAAACCCTATTCTGAACCACGGAGGGGCTAGAATAAATGCTGTTGAGGGTGGTGAGAAGTTAAGTTTGATTCTGAGTATAGAAGAAGTGAAGACTCTGCTATTGGTAGTAACGGAGTGGCTATTGAAAGGACAAGTGTTTCCGGGATGCGGTTCTGATTGTGAGAAGTGTTTGAATTCAGTAAACGGTTGTGAAGACCTGAAGATGGGGTTGCAGAATTTGATTGATGAAGGGACATTGCAGTTTGACAAAGTTGATAATGAAGGTGATCGTGTGTCCACTATAACCATCTTCTATGATCCAGCTGAAATGCCTGCTAGAAGAGAACTTATGACTATTTATGCTCATGAAGTCATTCCTGTGACTATCACTGTTCCTGGGCCTGTTCCTTATACAGATGATAAGGCCATCCCATGGCATTACGGCTCAGATGTGTACGTGGAAGGACAGAAGGTTGAGAGTAAGTCAGTAGCTATTGACCAGACTGTAGTGAACGTCGGAGGAGTTGGAGGTTTTACGAGAAGTGGTCGTCTTTTTGCTCCCCCAGTTTTGAGAGGAGATCTTGAGACTGAAGCTTCGGCAAAGGCTAAAGGAAAGCAAACAACTACTGAAGAAATAACAACTCCTGCTGCTGGACAAGGTACTTTTGAGAAGGAGGTGGAGGAATTTATGCAGATAATTAAAAAGAGTGATTATAAGGTGGTCGAACAGTTGAACCAGACGCCGTCCAAAATATCAATTCTGTCTTTGCTGATGTGTTCTCTAGCACATAGAGAAGCCTTATTGAAAGTGTTGCAGATGGCCTACGTTCCTCAAGAGATAACTGTTAATCAACTGGAAGCTGTAGTGGGCAGTGTGAATGCAAGCCATGGGCTGGGCTTTACAGATAGAGACCTTACGTCATAGGGCCGTAACCATAATAAAGCACTGCATATTACTATGGAGTGTAAGGGTGTTGTTTTGTCGCAAGTCTTGGTTGACACAGGCTCTTCTCTTAATGTACTCCCGAAGAAAGCATTGATGAAGCTGAATGTTGATGGTATCGTCTTAAGACACAATGATTTGATAGTTAAAGCTTTTGATGGGTCCAGAAGGTCAGTGTTTGGAGAAGTTGAGTTACCTGTGAAAATAGGGTCTCAAGTCTTCAAAAGCACCTTCTACGTCATGGACATTCAGCCCGCGTACAATTGCTTTTTGGGACGTCCATGGATTCATGCTGCCGGAGTTGTAACTTCCACCTTGCATCAAAAGCTAAAATACGTGGTTGATGGCCAAGTAATCACTGTGTACGGAGAGGAAGACATCTTTGTGAGCCACTTATCAACTTTCAAATATGTGGAGATGGACGGAGAGATCCATGAGACGCTGTGTCATGCCTTCGAAGCAGTTAATGTCAGCATTTTGGCTCCTATGGAGAGGAACAACGAAAAGGAAGGTACCTCCATTCACTCCTACAAGCAGGCGAAGGAAGTGGTTCAGTCGGGAAGCCCCCAAGGCTGGGGCAAATTGCTGGAATTAGAGAAGAAAGATGACAAGTTTGGGCTTGGTTATCAACCTGGTGGGTCTAACTGGCCTCAGAGTGGTAAAGCTATTACTTTTACAAGCGCTGGGATGCTCGACCGCAACCATATCTGTGCAACTAATGAAGATGGAGACAATGATGGTGACTGGGACAACTGGATTCATCCATGTGCGCCCGAAGAGGAGCTGAAGAACTGGTTTGCTGAAGACATTGTCCAAGTTACCTGGCAATCAGAGTAATTTATTTGTTTCCTTTTCTTATCATGCTGCATTGTCAATCATGCACTCTGCCCAAGGTGCACGGATCCATTGTATGGGCCACCATGTTTGTTATGCACTTATTTTACCATGAAATAAAGGACATTTTAAAGCAAATTGTGTTCTCTTTCTTTCGTTTTTAAATTTTTCACAAAAAATATAAAAATGGCAATGTGTTTTTCCTTTTTGTTTTTGTGTTTGCGTCTCTTTTGAAAAATAAATAGATTCTGAAATAAGCACATCATCTGTGCAGTGTTGATCATCCGGATTCTAGTGATAACGTTCCTTTCTATGACCACGCATGACTTTGACAATCCTATCTACCAAGCTGATGAAGGGGTTGAGGAAGAATGTGAACTCCCTGAAGAATTGGTCAGATTGTTGAAACAAGAGGAACGAGTTATTCAGCCTCATCAGGAAGAAATTGAGATCATCAACATCGGCACTAAAGATGTGAAGAAAAAGATCAAGATTGGGGCCAGTCTGTAGGCCGAGGTAAAGAAAGAGCTGATTGGTATGTTGCGTGAATATGTGGATATCTTCGCCTGGTTGTATCATGATATGCCAGGGTTGGATACCGACATTGTTGTGCATAAGCTACCATTAAGAAAGGATTGTCCTCCTGTGAAACAGAAGTTGAGAAGAACTCTTCCTGACATGGCGATGAAGATCAAGGAGGAAGTTCAGAAGCAGTGGGATGCCGGATTCCTTGCCATAACTAGTTACCCACCTTGGGTAGCTAACATTGTACCTGTACCAAAGAAGGACGACAAAGTCCGGATGTGCGTTGATTACCGGGATCTAAATAGAGCGAGCCCAAAAGATGACTTTCCATTACCTCACATTGATGTGCTGGTAGACAACACTGCTCAATTCTCGGTATTTTCCTTCATGGATGGCTTCTCCGGGTATAATCAGATCAAGATGGCACCGGAAGACATGGATAAAACAACGTTCATTACCCCGTGGTACTTTCTGCTACAAGGTGATGCCCTTTGGTTTGAAGAACGCCGGGGCAACTTATCAGCGGGCTATGGTCACATTGTTCCACGACATGATACACAAGGAGATAGAGTGTTATGTGGACGATATGATTGCTAAGTCCCGAGACGAAGAAGAGCATCTGGTCAACCTCAAGAAGCTGTTTGATAGACTGATAAAGTATAAGCTGGGGTTGAATCCAAACAAGTGCACTTTCGATGTGCGTTCCGTAAAACTATTGGGTTTCATTGTTAGCCAGAAAGGAATCGAGGTGGATCCTGCAAAAGTAAAAGTAATTCAAGATATGCCTACACCGAAAATAGAAAAAGAAGTGCACGGGTTTTTAGGGAGGTTGAACTACATTTCACAGTTCATATCTCATCTAACTGCCATGTGTGAACCAATATTCAAATTGCTAAGAAAAGAGCAAACGGTCAGGTGGAATGAGGACTGCCAAAGAGCCTTTGATAAGATAAAAGAGTATTTGCAGGAACCTCCGATTCTAATGCCTCCAGTTCTAGGACAACCGCTTATCATGTACTTGATTGTGCTAGAAGGGTCAATGGGGTGTGTTCTAGGCCAACATGACAAGTCTGGTCGAAAAGAGTACGCTATTTATTACCTTTGAAAAAAGTTTACCGACTGTGAATCCCGTTACTCAGTGCTCGAGAAAACTTGCAGCGCTTTGGTATGGGCTGCTTGTCGACTGAGACAGTACATGTTGACCCATACCACATTGCTAATTTCCAAAATGGATCCTGTCAAGTATATCTTTGAGAAACTAGCGTTAACCGGAAGGGATGCTAGGTGGAAAATGATTTTAACAGAGTATGACATACAATATACTTCTCAGAAAGCCATCAAGGGAAGTGTATTGTCAGATTACCTTGCACAACAACCTCTTAAAGATGACTATCAGCCAATGAAGTTTGATTTCCCTGATGAGGACATCATGTACCTCAAAGCAAAAGATTGCGAGGAACCACTTACGGAGGAGGGGCCAGACCCTGAATCCAAATGGAAGTTGATGTTTGATGGGGAAGTCAATATCAATGGACGTGGAGTTGGTGATGTTCTTATCACTCCTGAAGGTGTTCACTTTCCCTTCGCTGCCAGAATTACTTTGAGTTGCACCAACAATGAAGCGGAATACGAGGCATGCATAATGGGAATAGAGGAGGCTATTAATCTTCGGATTAAGACCCTCGATATATTCGGAGATTCATCCCTCGTTATTAACCAGATTACCGGCAAGTGGTATACGCATCAAGAACACTTGATTCCTTACAGGGATTATGCCAAAAAATTGTTGACGTTTTTCACAACAGTTAAGCTTCAGTACATACCACGTGATGAGAATCAATTTGCCGACACATTGGCCACTCTTTCTTCGTCTATCAAAGTCTTGTGTTGGAATTATGTGCCCAGGATTGACATTTCCAGGCTTGACGCACCAGCTCATGCTTTCTCTGTAGACGTAGTGTCTCATGAGAAACCTTGGTACTTTGATATCAAGCTATTCCTAGAAAAGCGAGAATACCCAGCTGGGGCATCATCCAATGACAAGAAGACCTTAAGGCGACTTGCTGCTAGTTTCTTCTTGAATACAGACGGGGTTTTGTATAAGAGGAACTTTGACATGGTTTTGCTCAGATGCATGGATAGACACGAAGCAAGCCTGTTAATGCAGGAAGTCCACGAGGGATCTTTCGGTACTCATGCAAGAGGACATGCTATGGCTAAGAAATTGTTGAGATTGGGGTATTATAGGATGACAATGGATGCAGACTGTTGTTCATACGCCCGTAAGTGCCACAAGTGCCAGATTTATGCAGACAAGGTGCATGTTCCTCCTAGCCCGCTCAAAGTCATGTCATCTCCTTGGCCTTTTTCAATGTGGGGCATTGACATGACCGGGAAAATAGAGCTTACTAGTTCAAATGGTCATCGCTTCATCCTGGTTGCAATCGATTACTTCACTAAGTGGGTTGAAGCAGCATCTTACGCCAATGTCACTCGTCAAGTGGTAGCCAAATTTTTGAAAAGAGACATCATTTGAAGATACGGAGTGCCCGAAAGGATCATTAATGATAATGGTTCTAACTTAAACAACAAGATGATGGCAGAATTATGCCGGGACTTCAAGATCCAGCATCACAATTCTTCTCCTTACCGACCAAAGATGAATGGTGCGGTAGAGGCAGCAAACAAGAATATAAAGAAGATTGTGCAAAAGATGGTTGTCACTTACAAATATTGGCATGAGATGTTACCATTTCTGCTACATGGGTACCGAACGTCAGTCAGGACGTCAACTGGGGCAACTCCCTTCTCATTGGTATACGGTATGGAGGCAGTCTTGCCTGTTGAAGTAGAGATTTCTTCATTGCGCGGGATGATGGATGTGAAGCTTAATGAGGCTGAATAGGTGCGTGCTCGTTACAATCAGCTATGCTTAATTGAGGAAAAGAGATTAGCGACTATCTGTCATGGTCAACTTTATCAGAGGAGAATGAAGCGAGCATTCGACCAACGAGTACATACTCGGGAGTATCAAGTAGGAGAGCTTGTGCTCAAGAGGATTGTTCCTCCAGGTTCAGATCACAGGGGCAAGTGGACCCCAAACTACGAAGGACCATTCATAGTGAAAAAAGTTTTCTCAGGAGGAGCACTGATGCTCACCACTATGGATGGAGAAGATTTCCAATCCCCTGTTAACTCGGACGCAGTTAAAAAATACTTCGAATAAAAAGACCCGTTGGACACAAAAACAAAATTAAAGTCCAGGCAAGAAAAGGGCATCCCGGCGAGCTAAAAACAGAATAAAAAGCTCGGGCAAAAGTTAGGGAAAATAAATAAAAAACAAATGTACACTCGTGTCGCTCCCCAGATTTCCATCCTGGTACAAAAGTGAAAGTGGCGCGGAAAAGAATAGAGTCGCCAGCCAGGAATTTTTATCCCGAAGGAACGGGAATGGTAATGCTGCACAAACCAGAAGAAAAGAAAAAGAAGGACACGGGTCCTGCGAACCAAAGAGACTGAGTTCGGGAGTCGGTTACGACCTGGGAAGGTATTAGCACCCCAGATCGTCTGCCGTACCCGACGGGATCCACGCTTGCAAAGAAACTGTTTCAAAGGGTGAAGAAATGAAAACTGCTGCAAAGAAAATGAATTGAACTGGATAAAAGAAACGAAAAGGGAACTGAAAAAGAAATGAAAAGAAAACAATGTAGGGAAAATAAAGATTGTGCTCGAACGGGCCCTACCCCACTGCCTACGTACCTCATCTGGACAATGAGGATCAGAGTCGTCGTAGTTCCCCTAACTAGGGGTTGAAAAGATTGCTTGTGTATTAAGGCTTGAACTGCCTATGTCAATGCTCAGGTGTTGCAGTCTCGGACGACGAGTGTGTTACCGTCTTGCAAAGTGACAAGTAGGAGCAAGTTCGCGGACGGAGCGAAGGAGATGAGAAAAGAATTCCCGAAGGAAAGACGCTTATTGTTGGTTTGTGTTTTTTATGAGCTTTTAGGAGTGTGTCACAAGGAAGTGAACTCAAGCTCTTTTCCATGGAATGTGCACTTGTCAATACATTCCAAGATGGAATAATAGAACAAGCACACTTCAAGTAAGGAGAAGATCCCCAAAACATGAACCCAGAGATTAGGGCTTAAGCTCACTAACTCATTAACTTATTAAGTGTTTTTGGTATTTACAAAGAAGAAGTGTTTTTTATGATTTTCTTGGTGAAGATGACATCTTGATCAGACTTGTGCATCACAAGACAAGCTTGTACTATCCCAAGATGGGAAGACTACAAGTGTCTCATGGAATAAGGCTATTACTCAGGATATCACTTCAAACTTTATTAAGTGTCTTCTTTAGGGTTTTGAGATGAGAAGAGAAGAAGAACCAAAAGGATCACAAAGGTAAAAGTCTAATGGGGGAATAATGAATCCTAATTGTTGTCATGCATGGAAAGTCCTAGGTTAGTGAGGTTTACTATCCTAAAGAAGAAAGAAAGAAAGAAGAAGAGAAGAAGAAGAAATAAGAAAGAAGAAGGGGGAAGTAAGGTCTAAGTCCAACAATCACAAGGTTAGAAAAATAATAAGGAGAGAAGAGATAAGATTTGGAGATGTGGGAATCACATCCACACCTCTCACTCACCAAAGCCCCTGAAATGGTTACTAACACAAGCATAAAGGCAAAGCAAAATGAACATAATTCCATACCAACACCATACAACCAGAAGTGAAGTCATACACATAAATGACCAATGTAAATACAAGGTACAAGAATAAGAAGAGAAACACGCAACTCAAAATGGAACTACATGAATCACTATGGCAAAACAAAGCAAACATGAAAAGATGCAAAGCAAAAATGAACCAATCAAAAACCCAAGGTACAAGACCAGAACCCTAATCATGTTAGAAGAATGCTTAGGAAGAAAGAGAGATGAAGAGAAAAGATGCATATAGCTATGTAAATACATTATGAGAAGAAAGAAGCAAAGGAGATGCATAAGAATAAAAGGACTCCAAAGGAAAACAAAACAAAATTTCCAAGACACAAACCACAACCCAAGATCAGAAAGGTATCCACATCCTAATAAGGCTCTAAACAAGTTGAAGAAGTTGGCACAAGTGCCCTTCTAAGCTTAGGAGAGAGCAAATGATCCAAGAGAAGCAAAATGGGACAAGACAAGAACAAAAATCCAAATTAATTCAAGTATGCACCCAAAAATTCCACAACCTTGCACAAGGGATCCTCAACCATACCATAACAACATGCCAAAAGGAGAGAAAGAAATTCAGAATCTAAACAAGTCAAATGAGAGGTCAAACATCAACTAGGGTTAAGAAGCTTCACTCACAAGTTAAGGGTCAAAATCAATTAACCAAGATTCTAAAAATCAGAACAAAAATCATCAATAATGTACACTCCATCATGAATTCAAAGCAAAAAAAACCAACCAAAAATTAAGAATGAGGATCAAGATAGAAAATGGACAAGTCAGCATGCTTCAAAATGAGATAAAATGAATTAATTAAAAGAAAGAATTAATTTCCACGTGTCAAATAAAAATAAATGAAAAATAAAAATATAAAAATTTAGAGAAAACTCAAACAATCATTCATGAATATGTTTAGAATTTTTGGAAGCCTAAAACTACTTTTAAAAATTAAAAACCAAACTGAAAATAAAATGGAAATAAAAAAATAAATAAAAATGAAGAAAAAGCCAGGGGGTGCAATCAGCAAGGTTTCCAATTCAATTTTTAATGGGCTCACACGCATGGGGGTGGGATTAGCAATCCAGGCCCACTCAGTCCAGCGCACAACACAATAATTATAATGGAAATTCAATAATTCAGCAAAAAACAAGAGCCATCAGATCAAGTGGACGCATGAGATTTGTCAATTCATTAAAGTAAGTCAGCACATTAATTGGTTGGAAGTGAGGGAACAAATTAATTCTGGTGTGGTGAGAAATATGGACATTAATTCAGGAAAACAAAAACACGTGAGAGGGAGATTGGCTCATTTATGTGGTGGCAGCATGAGGGACGTCCAGATCCAGGATCCAATGGCTAAGGGATCATCTTCTTCATTTGAACTCTGATCAATCATTCCCAGAATCTGGTGACCGGAGCTAGGGCTCCGGCACCGAAAAACACAGACCATGAACAAATCATAATAGAAATGATTCAAACACTCTAGATTAGACAATTAGGACACGCTGAATCCAAATATGGCATTCAAATTCACAATGGATCAATGAATCAAACAAATCGAAGCAAAACAAATATAACCTTAAAACTTCAAATCATCAATACAACTTCAATTCTCAAGCATTTTCAAATTTAAAAAGTGCAGAATACTCAACATACTTCACAGATCAAAATGCACACATCAAAAACCATTTCCAGATCCATGGATTCAGAAGATTACCTGAACTTGCATAGCACGAAATAGGCTGAGACAAGCCTCTAAACACTGCAGATCTACCTCTTCTAACCTCTCCATGCAAAATAAATGCAAGAGAGAGCTTGAATTGCTTTGGATCTTGAAGTTGGAGATCAATTGCACTTGAATGGCACCACTTGAAATCTTGAGCTTCAGCTTAAACCAATGGTGGATTCATGATCCTTAAGCCTCAAGGATTCAGAATATATGATTTGTTTGTGAAGAGAGTGAGAGAATGAGGAGATTCAAAGGAAAATGCTATTGATTCAAAAACTTTGGAATGATGAAATGTGATGGATCTGGGCTCAAATAAAACCCTAGTTTTATTTTATATGACTCCAAGATGCAATGCTCAAAAAATGAGAGCAAGAACACGTGAGATGAGAATGTGAGAGTGAATTTGCAAAACTTGCAAAATTCTTGTGATGAGGTGTTTAGCTCGTGCATTCCTCTGATTCCTTGCACATGTGTGATCAACATCTCACCCTTGATTCAAAACAGAAATTATTCTGGCCCTTGGATGTGGGGATCACACTTTTCTCATGATCATGCATGTTTTGCACCTTGTGAAATATCATTCTTCTCATGCACGAATTAGGCATTATTTTTGGAGAAAAATGGACTCTTGGCATTGCTTTGTAAGTTTATGACCTCACTTGGTTCATTACATCACTCAAAAATACATTTCATGAAGTTTTGCACTTGTGGAAGTCTTGAATTTCATGCCATGCCCTAGATTTCATGAAATTTTCGAAGGGGCTATCTCTCTAACCATGAGGGCTATGAAAATTATCTTGTACTTTTTAAAAATGGGAGGCTTTAATCTTCAACTTTCATGTTTGGCTTTGGTCCATTTGAAGCCTTTTTCACCAAGTTATGCTTACTTGAAAACTAGGGCAAAAACTTACTAAAAATGGAAATTCTCATGACCAAACTTATGCCAATTTTGCAAAACACCTCAAAACCTCATTTTTTAATGATCTTTGATCTTGCCAAACCTCTTATAGGGACATAGGAACATCCCTTGTCTTGAAAACTAGGGTTGGGCCCTTTGAAATCTCACAATTGACTTTCAGACTGCACAGTTGACCAATTTCTTCATTTATAAGCAACTGAAGAAATACTTGACTTCCACAAGGAATTTTCTCACCAAATTTCATCCCTAGGATCATCTTAACATATAAGAGACTTTGCCCAAATGAAATGGTAAAAGTCATAAGGTTTTCATGATTTAAACTCAAACCCTAATTTGGGATCATTGCATTGGAGCCTTGCTCTAGCTGGAATTCTCTAATGATCTTCCAACCTTCTGGGCTTTTGTAAATGATATTGAACTTGTGAATGCAACATAGACCCCATATAGGACTTGAGCAAATCCATTGGGCCCCTTGTCATAGCTTGTGATGCTTCAAAACCCTCCACAGATGATCATATGCCTAATGTTAGGTCATGAGAATGTTCACTGCGCCAAAAATGTCTTTTAACAGCACATCTTAGACAGCGCTTTTAAGAGAAAGCGTTGTCTAAGGTTAAAATTAAAATAAAACACGGAAAATGGTCCAAAAAAATAATGAAAGCGCTGTCTAAGGGGGGGTCTTCATTCATTTCTGCAGTTTTTGATTCAGTTCTTCGGATTTCAGTTCTTCATTCATTCATTTTTTCGGATTTCAGTTCTTCATTTCTGCAGTTTTTGATTCATTCGGTTTGAAAAATCGTTCAGGCATTGTGGTATGTATTTCAGTTTTAATGTTTTTAGGGAAATATCAGTTTTGATGTTTTTAGGGAAATATCAGTATTTTTCATGCTATGTTTTTGGTTTAAGTTTTGATGTTTTTGGTTTACACAGTGGTTTACACAGTGGTTTTACACTATGGTTTTCTCATTATCAACATCACAGTTACCATTACCAAACATTTTTGTTTCTATGAGAGTTGTTGGTGTCTTGAGTCTTGTTTGATGTTCTTAGGAATGGAGTGAAGGTGGCATGCATGATAAAGTGAACATGTAGATTAGTATTATTAAGACTAATTAAATTGAATTGTGTAGCTAGGTTCACGTGATGAGTTTGGTTTAAGATGTAATTTGTGTAATTGTTTACCACCATTTTAAAAAGAAAATTTGAAATTGAATTAACATAGACTCATCTCTAAATAAGATTAGGCCAATATGTGAAAGTAGGTTTTCGTGAGAAAATATGGATGATATATATATATATATATATATATATATATATATATATATATATATATATATATATATATATATATATATATATATATATATATATATATATATATATATTTTAAAGTAGTTCCTCATGGATGGAAGGGAATGAGAAATGCTTCAATTTGGTGGAAAGACTTCATTAATTTAGTTTTTCTTTGAATTGATGAAAAGATTCGAGTGAGATAATATGAGATGGAAAATAGTGATATTTTATTGTTTGAATTAGTTAAAATAGGATGAAACAGAGTGAAATGGAGTGATATCCATTTCATTCTATATTTCATCACTTGCCAACCATTTTTCTTTATAACTGTGAAAGTGTTTTCTTTTTAATAAGTAGGAAAACCATGGATAAAACTTGGATCTGTGCCGATCGAATGACCAAAGAGTACGAGAGTGGGGTTGCGGAATTCGTTAAGTATGCTGTTCAACACGCTGAAAACCCCAGACGAATGCATTGTCCTTGCTTGCGTTGTTGTTATATTGGTAAGGTTGACGCACATGGATTGAAATCGCATTTGCTGAGGCATGGAATTGATCAAAGTTATCAGTGTTGGATATTTCATGGTGAGAAAATTAACGGGAATGTTGAATCGAGTGGAAAAAGTAATACGACCTATGCTTCATACGACAAAGACACGAAAACATATGATTGTGATCGAGTTGAAGAGATTGTAGAAGCACTGGAAGAAGATCTTCATGATTGTCCTGAAATGTTTGAGAGGATGGTAAGCGATGCAGAGAAACCGTTGTACAAAGGTTGCACTAAATTCTCAAGACTTTCTGCGGTATTAAAGTTGTACAACTTAAAGGCGGGCAATGGATGGTCGGATAAAAGTTTCACAGAGTTGTTGGCCCTTATGAGAGAAATGCTACCGGATGATAATGTTCTTCCTAATCGAACCTATGAGGAAAAAAAAATGTTGTGCTCTATTGGCATGAGCTATGATAAGATACATGCTTGTCCTAACGATTGCATTTTGTTTCGTAACGAATATGCAACGTTAGCTGAGTGCCCTAAATGCGGTTTGTCTCGATATAAGAAAAGATTATCTCCCGCAAAAGTCTTATGGTATTTTTCGATAATTCCGAGATTTAGGCGCATGTTTCGTAGTGAAACCGATGCAAGACATCTTACTTGGCATGCAGATGAAAGAATTACTGATGGAAAGTATCGGCATCCGGCTGATTCACCACAGTGGTCGAAGATTGATAATGATTATCCTGAGTTTGGATCAGAAGCAAGAAACCTTCGATTGGCATTATCTACTGATGGAATGAACCCACATGGTCTTCAAAGTATTTCACATACCATATGGCCTGTGATTCTTATGATTTATAACCTACCTCCGTGGCTATGTATGAAGCGTAAGTACATGATGTTATCTATGTTAATCTCTGGGCCTAAACAACCAGGTAATGACATAGACGTATACTTGACACCTCTGATCGAAGATTTAAAGATTTTGTGGGAGAACGGTGTGGAGGTTTATGATGGATATAGGAAAGAAAGTTTCAATTTGAGGGCGAAGTTGTTTGGCACAATTAATGATTTTCCAGCATACGGGAATCTATCTGGGTATAGCATTAAAGGTCAACGTGCATGTCCTGTTTGTGAAGACGGAACCGATACGATTCGATTGGAACTTTGCCAGAAGAATGTGTTTCTCGGTCATCGTAGATTCTTACATTCTAAACATCACTACCGTGGGTGGAGAAAAGCATTCAATGGAGACACCGAACATCGTAGAGCTCCACCCGCATTGTCAGGTGAACAAGTTTTTGAAAAGGTGAAAGATGTGCATACTGAGTTTGGCAAGCCTTTTGCACATAAGATTGTGAAAGGTGGGTGGAAGAAAAGGTCGATATTTTTTGAATTGCCATATTGGAAGTCTTTGTACGTGAGACATTTTCTCGATGTTATGCATATTGAAAAAAACGTATTTGAAAGTGTTATCGGTACATTACTCAATATAAAAGGCAAGTCTAAGGATGGCCTTAAAGCAAGGGAGGACATGTTAAAAATGGGAATGAGAACTGAATTAGCACCCGTGAAGAAAGGAAGACGAACATATCTACCACCTGCTGCTTTTACTTTATCTAGAAAGGAGAAAAAAATTTTGTGTAAGTCTCCGAGTGAAGTTAAGGTTCCAGAAGGATACTCATCTGATATCAGAAGACTTGTTTCTATGAAAGACCTCAAGTTGAAGAATTTGAAGACACATGATTGTCATGTTATAATGGAACATTTTCTACCGATCGGTATACGTTCTATTTTGCCAGAAAAAGTAAGAAGTTCCATAACTAAATTGTGTTTTTTCTTTAGGTCAATTTGTAGTAAGGTGATCGATCCCGAGATCTTACCAACACTACAAAAAGAGATTGTAATTACCTTGTGTGAGCTTGAAATGTATTTTCCTCCGTCTTTTTTTGACATAATGGTTCATTTAGTTGTTCATCTTGTGAAAGAGACACAGTTGTGTGGACCAGCTTATATGAGATGGATGTACCCTGCTGAACGGTATATGAAAATATTAAAAGGGTACGTGAAATCCCGAAGTCGACCAGAGGGTTGTATTGTTGAACGATACATTGTTGAAGAAGCTATTGAGTTTTGTACTGAATATTTGTCTAACGTTCAATCGATTGGACTCCCCATAGCTCAGATTTTCAACAAAATGGAAGGTAAAAAATTAATTGGGAATAAAATTGTGACAATATCAAGGGATGAACGGGATCAAGTTCATTTGTATGTTCTGCACAATAATAATGAGGTTGAGCCATATGTTGAAATGCACAAGGATGTACTCCGAAGGTTAAATCCGAACAGAAATGAAAATTGGATAGTTATAGAGCACAATCAAAGTTTCATACAATGGTTGAAGGATCATATTTATTTGAAGCGCTCTTCAGATCCTTCTTCGGTAACAGAAAGGTTGAGATGTTTGGCATATGGTCCAAGTTTGCATGTGTTTTCTCATAGCGCATATTCAATTAATGGATACACATTTTATACCAAAGAACAAGATGATAAGAGTACTATGAAAAATAGTGGTGTCACCTTGCTAGCTGAAGCAATGCATATATCAAGTATGAAGGACTTAAACCCCAAATATGCAAATTTGTCATATTTTGGAGTTATTGAGCACATTTGGGTGTTTGATTACGAGAAGTTTCAGATTCCCATCTTTGGTTGCAAGTGGGTGAATAGTAGTGGCATACGAATGGATAAGTCTGGATTTTTGCAATTAGATCTTACTAGGGTGGGGTACAAAGATGAACCTTTTATTCTAGCATCTCAAGCTAAACAAGTGTTCTATGTGAATGACCCGAAGAGTACAAAATGGTCTATAGTGCTTTTCTCTAACAAAGTGACTGATGATAGCGGTGTCGATCAATGTGATATTGATGTTGAGAATGAGTCATGCATTAGACAGAATGAGTTGAATAGAAATGATGAAGTTGAGGATCTTATACCGGATGAGTCATATATAAGAAACAATCATAATGAGGGAATTTGGATCAATTCATCCGTACGCATTGCTAAGAAACAAGTGATTAATATTCCAACAAAGAAAAGAAAGAGATGTTAGTGACTTAGGTAAATTATCCATGGTTTCTTTATTTTATTTTTTCAATTGTTTTGATTATAAGTTATATGTGATAATGCATGATTTCATTATATTTTTGTTTTCAATTGCTTTGATTATAAGTTATATCTGATAATGCATGATTTCTTTATTTTTTTGTTTTCAATTGCTTTGATTATAAGTTATATATGATAATGCATGATTTCTTTATTTTTTTGTTTTCAATTGCTTTGATTATAAGTTATATTTGATATTTGATGGTTTCCTTGGTTTATTACAGGTTAGACATGGCTGATGACCAACATGAGGAAGTTCCTAAAAAAGTATCCGCGGAAGAAGAAATTCGAAGAGGCATCACAGTAATGAGAAGGGTGGTCCAAGGAAGATCTCGAGGCATCATACTAGATGTCTATTGGAGCACCCAGGGACAGCTTATAGAACCTAATGGGCATACCTTAACTAGTTTTATCGGTGCACTAGTAAGGAATGAAATTCCCATTACATGTGATGATTGGAGAAACAAAGAGCTGAATGAGTCCAAAGAAAAAATTTGGAGTGAGATAAAGGTACAATCATTTGGCCCTTAATTATACGGTATCAATTATGTTTTTTCAATTACCGATACTAACTATCAATCTGTATGTTTTTCTTAGCGATGTTTTAACATCGAAGAAGAAAGAAGAGGCTTTTGTATGAAATTGGCCGGAAAGCTTCTAAGAGGGTTTCAGACATTTTTATCATCCAAGTTCCTTAAGGATGCGAATGGTAATTTTGTGGATGCGGAGCTTCCTAAAAAATATGAAAGTTTGATATCGGCTGAAGAATGGGAAGCTTTCAAATCCAAAAGACAAGACCCGGTTTTTCAAAGAATAAGTGCTACAAATCGGGAAAGAGCATCAAGTCCCGCATATCCGTACCGAAAAGGACGTGTCGGATATGGACGTTTAGAACAATCCATGGTAAGTATTTATAAATTACGATAAAAAATTTGTTCATCATATATTAGTTTTATCTGATCAAATTGTATGACTTAATGTGTAGCTGCAGAAGGAGGAAAGTTCAGAAACATCTCTTCCTGCACATGTTTTGTGTAAGGAAGCCCGTGTGGGAAAATCTGGAGTTCCTCAAGAAGAAGTTTTACACGTATACCAGAAATGTGTAAGTATAACATTTTTTCATTAATTGAATAACATTTTTATACACAAATATTTGACAAGTGTACGGTATTCATCTGATTTTTCAGGAGGAGCTATCTCAGTCTTTATCTCCCGATGATACTAGGAGCATACTTGGTCGGGCATTAGATGTCCCTGAGTATTCTGGTCGGGTGAGGGGTAAGGGATTTGGAGTCACTCCGACCTCCCTGAGTATTAAAAAAGGAAAGGCTCCTAGTAATCGGGAGCTTCATGCAAGAATGGAAGCCATGCAAGCTGAGCTTGATGCATTGAGGAGAGAAAGAGAGGCTAGCGCCTCAATAGTATACAGAGATGCTTCGGACAAAGACAATATCAACTGTACCTTTCAGCCGAACATTCCAGAGGTAATTACATATAATTGTCTTAAATTGAACTATTTGCTTAAATTATGTATTTGACATATATACACATTAACGATTTCTTGTTATTATTGGTTTTAGGGCATTTCCCATTGTCAGCTGTATTTGTCGTCACCATACTATCGGATGGTTGGCAAGGGAAAAGTGCATAACGTTAGCGGAGTATTACTCCACACTAGAGAGCTCCCTGCTGGATGTTTGAAGGTATCAGTTGATATTGCAGTTGAGCCGAATGCAGCATTACCATATCCTAGCGATGATTCGGATGCAACAACGGTGCACGAAGCAGTAGGTTCGTTTGTTGCATGGCCGACAAACCTCATATGCGTAGGATATGAGGTATGATTAAAACTTATGTTAACTTCCTTGGTATATTCAAAGTTTAAAATTTATGCTTAAAATTTTACTTACATATTTTCCTATGTTAAATAGACTCCCACAAAATCCAAATCAAAAGATAGTGCGATTCCACGGCATACCGAGTCCACGGTTTCAAGAAAAGAGGTAATATACAATTATATGACATATATTCATGGAAGTTGTTACATTCTTAATTTGATCTAACTATTTATATGACATGTAGCTTCAAGAAAATGAGGGTAGCAATGCCTCCGCACAACAAAAAAAGGAGGTTAGCAACGCCTCCGCACGGGTACAAAGTTCTGGTGCTAAAAAGACCGTAGCTAGGAAAAAACCTACCACCAAGTATAGGTCGTGCCTCAGGACATTTCTAGAGATGACCGATATACCGACCGGAGGTGTTCGGACTGTACATATGGAGGTAGGGATTTTCGGCTTTGATTACGAACAAATGATTGGTAATGAGGACTTCATGCAAGTTTTTGGTCGTGAAGAAATCGGCGTCAACGTTGTCAATACATATGTTAGGTAAATTTGGACTACTTTGTTTTATTAATTAAACAACTTATGTTAATGATGTTTACTTTATGTTAATGATGTTTTTATATTAGGTTTTTGTATGACAAATTGATGCGCCCCAATGGTTTGGACGTGTCATTCGGATTCTTAGCACCCGCGACCGTCAACTATGGTTTAATGTTAAGTAGACCGGATACTGTGACGGAGTACGTTCTTCGGATCCTCATAGACAATAAAGATGCAGAGAAGTTGTTTTTTATACCGTTTAATACCGGGTTAGCATTTCATTCTAAATTCATCTATTATAATTATTTTCCAAGTTACCATCTAACATTTGCCTAATCATTACAATGGACATTGGTTGTTGCTCGCAATCAATCCTATCCGAGAAATTGTGTATTATCTTGACTCGTTAGGAAATGATTGGACAACATACCCGGATATGAAGGTCCTAATTGACACGTAAGTGAGAATGTTCAAAAATTTTCTTAGTTTATGTGAATTGTTCTAATTGCTTCATTTTTATTTTATTAGCGTCCTACAAGCTTTTCGGGCCTAACGAGTTATCCAAACCTCAAGGAGGGGCGCCAACTCCATTACATGGATTAAAGTGGCGGTATATTTTTAATTACCACGTTTTTTATTATATTAGTGATGACTACACTTGATAAAACTTAGGATTTATAATCCATATTTTTTTTTCATATGTAGTGTCCTCGTCAACGTAATCAAATAGATTGCGGGTATTTCATGTTGAGGTTTATGCGAGATACTCTCGTTTTGGGCCGATTAGAGATTCCCACCGATGTATGTATTTCTAACTTATGAGTTATTTTTATATTTACACATATCTCATATAATTAAATAGTTGGAATTAATTCAAAATATGTTATATTATTATGTAGTACTTTGATGAATTCAAGTGTGCATCTTATACAAAGGATCAAGTGGACGAAATCAAAGAGGAGTGGTGTCAATTCATGATAGAGCTTAAAGTGTGTAATTAATGTGTACATTTGTAGTAGTATATGTAATGACTTATAAATGTAAACATAAATTTGTATATATTTTGATACATTTATGGCAAATTTGGTTTGAATTGGTTAGCCAAAAATTGGTAAAAAAAGGCCAAAATGGCATATATAAAATGTGATAATTGTCTGCCAAAATCTGGTTGAAAACAGGTAGAAATTATGGTTTATAAACCTGGAAAAAATGTGGTTTCAAACAAATCCTTCAAAAAATTTCGTATACCTTAGACAGCGCTTTTGTAAAAAGCGATGTCTAAGGGGGGGGATTAGAAAGCGCTTTAGGCAAAGGCGATGTCTAAGGGGGGGCTTAGACAGCGCTTTCTGAAAAGCGTTGTCTAAGTTATACCTAAAAAAATTAAAATAGGAGGGGCTTAGACAGCGCTTTTGGCCAAAGAGCTGTCTAAGGGGGGGGGGGCTTAGACGGCGCTTTTCAAAAGCGCTGTCTAAGGTGTACCTAAAAAATTTAAAATAAGAGGGTCTTATAAAGCGCTTTTGGCCAAAGCGCTGTCTAAGGGTGGGGGCTTAGACAGCGCTCTTAACATTTTAAAAAGCGCTGTCTAAACCTTTAGCAGCGGAGGTTTAGACAGCGCTTTAAAGCGCTGTCTAAGGCTAAAAAAAGCGTTGTCTAAGGTCTTGTTTGTTGTAGTGGTTATGCCTCATCTTTCCATGCTAAGATGCCAAAAATATGATATGTTCATGATGAATATGATGTGATATGATGCTTAAAAAGAAGAGGGAAAATTTGGGGTGTTACAACCCGCTGAGTTGAAAATCCACATCGGACAGCTCAGGCAAAAAAGGGTATCCCGGTGGATTGAAAACCCGAAAGGGCGATCCTCGCAAAACAAAGGAATAAACGAATAATTGCGATCCGAGTAATCTGAACCAAATCATCATTACTTACAGCCTGACAATATCAGAAGGATAGGAATCAGTCCCCTCATCTTCTCAGAAAGCAAAGGCAAGAATGAAGAGTTTTGAAGACATGCTGGTCATAGCAAGAAGGAAACTCATTGGGATGTCGTGTCCATTGCGATTAAGATAGTTTATTTTCTCAAGTTTATGGTAGCTACCTCTTTCCAGGTGGTTTCTTCCTGATGTAAAACTTTTCCTATTCAGAGGCCTCTCAATAAAAGAATATTCAGTCAAAAGTTGTGTTGTGTTTATTTTTGTTTGCAAAATGTCCTGAATTTTTGGCAAAAATAGCATTGCATTTAAAACATTGTGATAATTTGAAAAAAAATGACATTGCAGGGAAACATTTAAAATCTTCTTTAAGTGTCAGGTGACGATGGATGAACAGATCATACCATGCAAGTCCCGGGGGCACATATGTATTTTCTGTTGTTGCAGGTTTTGCAGGATGGCGTCACATTCTCCCAAACATGGTTTTCCCCAGCTAAGTCATGGCTGGTAGGATCCCCAAGCAGTTTATTCTCCCCAGTGGAGTATGCCCAGCAAGCAGTGGGAGGCCCATTCCCCACAGAGTTTATCTGTCAAAACTCTTGTCACAACATAGGACATTTGAGGAAATATCTCCCCAGCCGTGTTGGAAGATCATCATTTCCCCGCACTCGTCTGTGTTCATACTTTATTGCCGCTCGTCAGCATTTCTCAATACTCGTCTGTGTTATCATTGTGGTTTTGCTCGTTTGCATTCCCCAGCAGTTTCCCATGATCACTTTGTTATTGCTCGTCTGCACTTTCCAGCCCTCGTCTATGTTTGATATGTAATATTTGTAGTTGCTCGTCTGCATTCTCCATCACTCGTCTGTGTTTATTATCTGTTTGAAGCTCGTCTGCATTGTTTGGATACTCGTCCGTATCATCGCCTGAAGTGCTCGTATGTGTTTCTTAGATCATCGTCTGATATTCGTTTGTATCATTGACTTATGGCACTCGTCTATGTTTCTCTTGATGATCATCCAATACTCGTCTGTGTTGAAGTGGTTTGAAATCTTGATTGTGGGAATAAACGTCAAAATAGCCACCGGTCCTGGCGTAACAGGTTTATCCGAAGGAGGCTCGTCCGTCTCAAATACTACTTATTAAGGTTGCACCTGGTGTAACAGGTTTGCTCGGAGAAGGCTCGTCTGTCTTAGACCATATATCCACGGATACTATATGAGGAGGGTTCGTCTACCTTGATTATGCATGTCTATCCCACAGACTTAAGTGCATCATCAGTCCTGGCATAACAGGTGTATCCGAAGGAGATTCGTCTGTCTCAAGTCATATGTTTTGCAGAGTATGTGAGGGCTCGTATGTCTAGTTCCTGGCATAACAAGATTGTTCGAAGAAGACTCGTCTGTCAAAGTATTCTGATTCCAAATAATAGTTTCAAATTAGAAGGAGCTCATCTGCTTTCTCTTCACCTCAGTCACCAAAGCGTCACTTGGTTGGGTTTATTTCCCAGTTTTTGCATTCTCCATCAGAGTGCAAATTTCAGGTCTTCTTGGTATTCAACCACAGTTTATCTTGAACGGTCGATAGCCCGTGCTACTGTCCTTTTCAGATTAACAGTTGTTTGAACAGGGGCCGCTGTATAACCCTAAATTTGCCCTCTTCTTTTTAAGCATCATATCATATCATATTCATCATGAACATATCATATTCTTGACATCTTAGCATGGAAAGATGAGGCATTACATTATCATGACCTAGCATTATAAATATGATCATCTGTGGAGGGTTTTGAGGCATCACAAGCTATGGCAAGGGGCCCAATGTATTTGTCCAAGTCCTATGAGGGGTCTATGTTGCATTCACAAGTTCAAGATTATTCACAAAAGCCCAGAAGGTTGGGAGATCATCAGGGAATTCAAGCTAGGGCAAAGCTCCTACACAATGATCCCAAATTAGAGTTTGAGTTTCAAGCATGAAAACCTTGTGATTTTGGACATTTCATTTGGGCAAAGTATCTTATATGTTAAGAGGATCCTAGGGATGAAATTTGGTGAGAAAATTCCTTGTGGAAGTTAGATATTTCTTCAGTTGCTTGTAAATGAAGAAATTGGTCAATTGTGCATTCTAAAAGTCAACTGTGAGATTTCAAAGGGTCCAACCCCATTTTTCTAGCCAAGGTATTTTCTTATAACCTTAGAAGAGGTTTGGCAAGATCAATGATAAAAAATCATGAGGTTTTGAGGTGTTTTGCAAAATTGGCATAAGTTTGGTAATGAGAATTTCCATTTTTAGCAACATTTTGCCCTAATTTTCAAGTAAGCATAACTTGGTGAAAAAAGCTTCAAATGGACCAAAGCCAAACATGAAAGTTGAAGATTAAAGCCTCCCATTTTCAAAAAGTACAAGACCATTTTCATAGCCCTCATGGTTTGAGAGATAGGCCCCTCCAAAATTTCAAGAAATCTAGGGCATGGCATGAAATCCAAGTATCCTCCAAATGCAAAAGATCATGAAACTTATTTTCAAGCTGTTTTATGGGCCAAGTATGATCACAATATTACAAAGCAATGCCAAGAGTCCATTTTGCTCCAAAAATAGTGTCAAATTCGTGCATGAGAAGAAGAATAATTCACAAGAGGGAAATTTGCATGAACATGGGGAAAGCATGATCCTCACATCCAAGGGCCAAAATGGTTTCTATTTTGAATCAAGGGTGAGATATGGATCACACATGTGCAAGAAGTGAGAGGGATGCAAGAGGCAAGCATGACTTCACAAGAAGTTTTCCAAATTTTCAATTTCACTCTCACACTCTCTTCTCACGTGTGTCGCTCCCACTAAGTGAAGCCGGGTCAAATAGGGTACAGACGCGAACGGTCGGCGAGAGGGACATTGAGAACACACAGCCGTGAACTCACTGGAGATGAAAAGAGTCGCCAGCTAGGCATTTTTATCCCGGAGGAAAGGCAATGCTGCATAGACCTAGAAAAAGATGGATAAGACGGTTGTGAACCAGAGAGACTGAGAAAGGGGGTTGGTTACAACCTGGGAAGGTATTAGCACCCAGATTGTCCGCCGTACTCGACGGGATCCACACTTAAAAGATTTGTGTTAAAAAGGGGTAGTGTCAGTGCAATTTGTGTATGAAAGAGCTGGAAAAAGATGTACAGATGTCAGTGTAAGAGAAGTGAAGTGTATAATGATGTGTCAGTGTAAGAATGAGAATGAATTGCTCATGATAATGAGACTAAAGAATAAAGCTGAAAGAGGGGGGGATATACAGAGACTTTTGTTCGATAACTGTTAAGTTATGCCTACGTATCCTCTCGTGCAATGAGGAAGTCAGAACACCGTAGTTCGACCCAAAGAGACTGAAAGATGAATTGACTGATGAACTGCTTGCTTGCCTATGCTCAAGTGTATGATCTGTCTGGCACAGATGCTAACTGTCTTGCATTAGACGGAAGAAGCAAGTTCTCGCTTATGAATGAGAGTGATGAGAAAAGAATCCCGAAGGAGACGATTATTGTTTGTTTTTGAGTTTTCAGTCTTTTATTGCTTTTGAAAGTTTGTCATAAGTTAATGAGCTTAAGCCTAAACCAATGGATCTAGTAAACTCATCACATCTTCCCTCTGATTAGGGGTAATGAGAATACCTTAAGTGTGAAGTCAGATTCTCACACTTAATCACCTTTGGTGTAGGATTAAGATCATTGACCTACTTGTGATTATTTAGATGTTTTTGGTGTTTTTGTTTAGTGTTGAGTAATGAGGTTAAGCCATAATCAGGGATTAAACAGACTCATTACACCATCCTAATAGAAGGATAATAGATGAGAATGTTTAAGCTGAGGAAAGCTCCTCAACTTAATCCATGATTAGGGATTAAACTCATGACAAAACAAGCCTTTGGTTAAGTGGATTTTATTCAATGGTGAGATGATGAAGTGAATTTTATGGTTTGTAAGAAAACTTGAGGGGGACTTGTCCATTAACACTAGGGTTAGTCCTTCTTAACCAATTAAGGAAGAATTAGAACCCTAATGCAAGGCCCAAGTTACAAGCTTGATGTCTTGATGATTATTAAGTGGATTGATTAAAGGAGTTAAACACATTAAGGGTTTAACACTTAGGATTAGAGTTATACACTCCATCCTAATAGAAGGATGCAGGCATAAGCTTAATCACAAAGCCTTAAAGCCTTTAGGGTTTAGTCCCTGATTATGAGATGATAAGAGAAGACTCAAAGAGACACAAAGGTAAAACTAAGAGGGGAGACTAATCAAAACCCTAATCATTGTCATGCTTGGTTGTTCCTAGGGTTTGTGAGGTTTACAAGAGAAGTCTTCAATGGAACCACCAGGAAGCAGATGAAAGGATCAAGAGAAGCAAAGTAACTTGCTTCACTTAAGAAGACAAGTCACTTGAAGAAAGAAAGTGGGAAGAAGAAGAATGAGCAAGCTCAAACTCAAACACATACAAAAATGCAGCATGGATGCATAAAAGAGATGAAGAGAAGTTATGAGAAGTGAAGGCAAATTCACTTCTCAAAATCACTTACCACCTGAAAAGTTAGAAAAGAAAATGCAATGCAATGCAAAATGAGATGGAATGACATGATGCAAACCAAAACCAGAAGCACATACATGATGTTAATGATGCTATGAGATGCTACAAACCAGAAACAACACATGTGGATGATCATACAAGCTTATGAATGCAAGTGAAGCAAGTTAAGAACCAAGAACATACATGAAAAGTTATGAGATGCATATGGCATACAACATGACAAATACAAGATGCAATGATCAAACATGTTTTCAATATGTCTTATGATGTCAAATGAACCACATGGATGCTTGAAATGTCAAGGCAAGTCATGTTATGCAAGAGAATGCAAGATGAATGCAAATGGAAGCCCAAATTAGGGTTTATGAACAATACAACAAACAAAAACCAAAATCAGAAGCAAACATCATTACAAAAAATTGAAAATGCACTCAAAGGATCCCTAAACCTATACTAACTCACTGCCCAAAGGAGAGGTCTCAACCCCTAACCAAATTCAAGTTATGATTTTCTTAAGATCTCTAGGGTTTTAGGGTTCCTTAACAAGAAAAATTACCAAACAAAAGGAAAATGAAAGATCAAATCATGGCCATTTAATCTCACAAACTACATGTCAAACACAATGCAATGCAAAAGGAACCAAGGTCCAACTCTTTAGGGTTAGGCAGAAATGATTTTTTGAAGATTGGATCAAAATAATGCATAAAAATGATTTTAATTCAATGAAAAATTCTCAAAATGCATCAAGATCAAATAATAAACTTGGTTTGAAGGTTGGACAATGTTTCTAAATGTCTTAGAACATTTCATGAATTTTTGGGTGATTTTTAAATACATAAAAGTATTTTTAATAAATTAATTTTCATTAATCAATTAAAAATAAACTTTTAAATATTTAAAAATACTTTTTAATGCTAAAAATGAAAATAAAAATATTTTTTGTGTTTTAAAAATTAATGAAACTCTTGACAAAAAGTTTCATAATTTTTAAAACATTTTTGCTATTTTAAATAAATTATGGAAGTTAAATACAAAGAAAATGAAAATAAAAGTAAATAAATGGAAAGTATTCTGATCCAACGCATGAGATTTAAAGCTGGAGGAAGACCATTGACTTGGCGCGTGAATCAAAGGACAGGATGCAATCTAACTTAATTATGTTTTACGAATTAATTAAATGGATTAGGGCTAATGAGAACACATCTGGGCCACACAAACGCGCGGCAGGTCAACAAGTCAAAGCATCTAACGCTCCAGATTCAAATGGACATTAATGACATAATTAAAACCCTAATGATTTTCAGGTGGCCGGAGAAGACCTCCGGTCGTCTTCTCCGGTGGGAACCCCACCTGAAAATCCCTAAAATCCTCAAAACACAACTAAAATGAAATCCAAGAACACTGGAATGATCCCCATAACCCACTGAATCAAAACCCCATCACAAACATCATTTATATTCCCTCAAACTCACGAATCGAAACAAAACATTTTTTAGGTCAGGGAGTTTCAGAACACAATTAAACTCTTATTCCTTCACCATTTTCAAAACTAAAGACATCAGAACAATCAGTGAATCATGAAGAACAACTTAAGAACTTAAAAAATGATTTCTGGAAAAAATGTTCTTGAGCTACCTGAGTTTCGAAGCTTTCACTCTTGCAACTTTCTGTCCCCTTCCTTTGATGAAAACCACTCCTTGTGACCCCTTGATGATGTTTGGATGCTTAAACGAAGTTTATGTTGGCTGGTTAAGGAGTTTGAATAGCTTCTGCTCAGGCTCAGGTGAAAATGGTGTTTGTGATTCAGGCTGTTTTAGGCAAATGTGAAGGGTTCTTTATGACCAGGATGATGAATCGAGAAGGTTTATGAAGTTTGTTCAGGTGTTTGTGAGTTGTGGAATGAGATTCAAAAGTTCTGGCTTTGGGGGTGAAAAATGGGGAAGCTCAGTTCTTGCTTGGTTCAGGCTTATGTCTTGCTAGTTTTGGCTCAGTGAAGCAAGGTGAGTTGATTAGTGGAATTGTTTTTTGTGTTTGTGAGCTGTGTAGAGAGATTCGAAGAGAAATGCTTGAGGGAGTGAGTTTGTGAATGTGATCTTCTTGTGTGTTTCAGCCTTGCTTGTTAAGTGAAATGGCTAGCATTTTGTTTGCATAAAATAATCTCATTGGTTAGATGATGTGACCTGGCCTTTATTGATTGGTAAGGTGCCTTTTGCAAAATGTCAACTTTGGTGTAAGGAAAGCATGGGTTGAGCCCTAGGCTAATACAAGTGTGTGGGATGGCGCAGCATGGTGTGTGAGAGATGCTAGAATGGTTCAGCAGCCAAGGCAACAAGTGGGTGAGGTGTGATGATGGTTTTTGCAAGTTGTTCACTTTTGGTTCATATGAAACTTTCTTGTCCCACAAGCCATAAAACATGAGGAAATATTGGTCCAATCTGAACTTTAGGACTCACATGATGCTTGTGTGATGGTTAGACATGAATTAGAAGTTACAAATGCCTTGGTACAAAGTTTTTGCAAGTTTCTCATTTGAGGCATATCTTGAAAATTAGTGATTTTTGCCAACTTTGAC
Source organism: Lathyrus aphaca (assembly GCA_963966055.1). Classification (NCBI taxonomy): domain Eukaryota; kingdom Viridiplantae; phylum Streptophyta; class Magnoliopsida; order Fabales; family Fabaceae; genus Lathyrus; species Lathyrus aphaca. Next base: position 356,850,887 of record OZ014523.1, on the reverse strand, counting down.
ACACCATAACTTTTGATCCAAAATGAATTAGATCATGTTCTTGTACTTTTTGAAAAGGGAAAGATCTAATCTACAACTTTCATGACCAAAGTTTTTCCATTTGAAGCATTTCTGGGTCAAAAAGCAAGGGTTGAAAAAGTGGCATAAAATGACATTTCATGAAAAGTCAACCATGCCCTAAAAAGTCAACTTTGCAAAAACTTGTAATTCTTGAATTTTGTGAACTTCAAACCTCTTCCATGATCAAATAAAGATCAAATGCACTCAAAATGATGAAGATCACCCCTTGGTTGGGCCACTAGGGGCCTCAGATGCCCTGATTTTGCACTGACTTGTCCAGAAAGTCAACCTTTGATCAGATGACTTCCCCATGGAATTTCTTCATGAAAATTGATATGCATGTTCCCTATACCATATAGAGACCAATGGAAACAAGAATGACCAAAAAGTTTGGAGTTATGGCCTCTGAAACCAAGACCCTAATTTTAGGTCATCTGTGCAGTCAAGCCTGGCTCTACTTCCATACCAATCCCAGTTCTTGTGATTTTTTGACATTCTTGACTTTGAGAGGATATGATATGATACTTGAACACACATAGACCCCTTTGAAGTGATTGATGACCTTTGGAGTGGCTCAAGAAGCTCTTGGATAGCTCAGATCACAAACCCTAGGTGCAGATGACTTTGAATTTATGCAATGAATCAAAAATGTACTATGAGATGGTATGATTGTGTTTATGCATATGAAATGATCACAAGCCATGGTGTGAATGGGTGAGGGTAAATTTGGGGTGTTTACAGCTGCCCCTATTCAAACATGAGTTAGTTGTGCAGGTTGTAAGCGACGGCTTAACAGGCAAACAAGATAACTTGTGGTTGAATACCAAAGACAGTCCAAAATTTGCACTCACAGAATGAAGAAGAAAAGGGATATAGATTGTAAAGGAAAATAAAGTATATTGTAAAGTGTGGGCGACGGAGGACGATCGTCGAGCAGGGGACGACTGCTGGGTAAAGAGCAATGTCGGGGACGGCCGACATGCTGGGAAAAGTAAGATATTATAATGGGGACGGCCATCAAGTAAAGTTGTAAGATTCTCTGGGGATTAATGAAACATGACGGGGATGGCCATCAAGTTCATAAAGTAAGGTAACCAACGATGGGGACGGCCATCGGGCTAAAAAGAAAAAGGACCACGACGGGGACGGCCATCGGGTTAAAGAATAAATGAAATGAACAGATGATGAGGTACGGTCATCAAAGGTGAAGGATGATCACCTAGCAGGGGACGAATTCTCTGTCGGGGATAAGATGAGGGACGGTCATCTAAGGTGGAGGACGACCACCTGGCAGGGCACGGCTGCCGAAAATATCGCGACATAGGACGAATGCCGGATAAAAGGTCGACGATGGGGACGACCATCGGATGAGCATGATGGAGGACGACCATCAAGAGGTGGAGGACGACCACCTAGCAGGGGACGGCTGCTCTCAAGGTTTATCATGACATAGGACGAATGTCAGATAACCAAGATCAACAATGGGGACGGCCATTGGATAAAATGATGAAGGAAGATCATCAAAAAGGTGAAGGATGATCACCTAGCAGGGGATGGCTGCTAAATATTACGACATAGGAGGAATGTCGGATAGAAAAACAACGATGGGGACGGCCATCGGATGAGCATGATGAAGGACGATCATCAAGAGGTGGAGAACGACCACCTAGCAGGGGACGGCTGCTCTCAGGGTTATCATGACATAGGACGAATGTCAGATAAAAAGGAAATTTGCTTTGTGGGTGATCTACTGGGGAATAGTAAACACGGACGAGTGTTTATATCCAAGAAACCAAAGGGCATAAGTGTTTAGATGTTTGTGTATAGATTAAAGGTGCGGACGAGCATCCCTATGACTACGATACGGACGAGTATCGGGTAGAAACAAATATTGACACGTGTTCAGAGATGATGATACGGACGAGTATCAACTGGTTAACAGAGAACACGGACGAATGTTGAATCTGAGGGACTCTTCTGGGGAATAATAGACACAGACGAGTATCTATATTCAAGAAGACAAAAGTGTTTGACACGGCGTATGGATTAAAGATGCGGACGAGCATCCTTAAGACTATGATACAGACGAGCATCAGGTAGAAACAAACGCTTGGCGCATGTTCTGAGATGATGATACGGACGAGTACCAACGGGTTTAACAGAGAACACGGACGAGTGTTGAATCTGCGGGGATATAAATGGTGTATACAAGATACGGACGAGTATCTGTATAAGTATGACTAGTATGAGTGATGTATAGATGAGTGGTCAATTTGCTGGGGAGAGTGACACAGACGAGTGTCAAAAGGAGAAGAGTATAGTATAAACAAGTATCTGATGTACAAAGTGTTTATGTTACTGTGCTGGGGAAAATGACATGGACGGATGTCAAGGAATTGTATATATAGGTATATGTGAGTGCAAAGAGGATGTCTTTGGCTTTCTGCTGGGGATATAACACGGACGGGTGTCAGGAAGCTTCTATTTTACGAGTGGTATTGTTTGTAAAGGGTATTCAGGCGATTTTACTGGGGAAAGGTGACACGGACGGGTGTCAAAAGGAGTATACAATGGTATTGGTGGATGTGAGGCAACTGCTTTTGCTGGGGACTCTGGGGGATTTTGGGGAAAGTATTCTATATATTGATGAATGGTTACTATTCACAAGTGCTCGATTCACAACATGACTTATGATTATGCTATGTGTTCGATTTTTTTGCCGTAATGATCCGTATTAGACGGAATGCTACGCTTTGTGGGTGAATATGATGCAAATGTCATGATTATGCGAGGGGTATAGATCCGGGATTCGGGTCCCGTTGCTGCGAAGATCTCTGGTCGATCTGTCTGAAGTGAACATCCCAGCTGGGGATGAGATCATTGATAGATCTGATGAGATGATTCTGCTTGGGGATATATGTCACTGGTGGACATATCCTTGTAATGAGGGACCCAGCCGGGGTTTGTGGAAGCCTTCTGTACTCTGTTGTGACTCCTTCATGCGCCGCTCTTCCGAATAGAGGCTGAAACTCTGTGAGGAGATGATTCCCTGACTTTGTATTCTGTTGAGGAAGAATGCTTGACATCTCGACTGGGAGGAGTGACAAGTGGCAAACTAGCTGGGTAAAGTTGTTGGCAACTCAGCTGGGGAGGAAGCACCTCCGGTGCCATGAATGAGTGAGTATTGATTTGTCAGCTTGCTGGGGTGAAGCTTTCATGCCCCAAGCTGTGCCTCGGATACCTGCAATCCTGAAAAGACAGAGAAACGCACAAGTATCCCCGAGGTATCCCTTACCGGATTCCGTCATAGGAGTTATACACTTCTGAGAGTAAGTATATTCCCTGCAAGCACATTTTTATTTTTAGAGAAAAGCATCTGTACTCATGCAATTAGTTTTTTTTTTAGAGACATCAGACATTCTTTGCAAATAAAATGTATAAGACGAGACATGACTGAAAAATCTGATTTTATTAATTCATGTGCCCTGAATTGGCAAGATACAGTCAAGGAAACATATCTCCTGAAATGAGGAGATTGCTACAAATTGAGAAACAAAGTGCTGGCGATGTTGATGACGCTTTCAAAGGGGCTTCCTCTTTCGCTATGACTCGTATGACTTTTGACGTTCTTCTCGTCTTGCTTTCTGAAGAAGGTTGATTCCGATTGAAGCTTGATCCTTTTGAAGCTTTCCAAGTTGTAAGTGATACAGACGAATTCAGCATGCAGTTGTTCGCTTATTCCCTTATTTTGCATGGATCGCCCTTTCGGGTTTTCAATCCATCGGGATACCCATTTTTGCCTGAGTTGTCCAATGCGGCTTTTCAACTCAGCGGGTGTACACATTTTTTGTTTATTTTCCCTTATTTTTGCCCGAGTCTTTTATTCTGTTTTTGACTCGTCGGGATGCCCTATTTTTGCCTGGACTTACATTCTGTTTTTGTGTCCAGCGGGTCATTTTTATGCGAAGTATTTTTTAACTGCATCTGAATTCACAGGGGACGGGAAGTCTTCACCATCCATGGTGCTGAGCATCAGTGCTCCACCAGAGAAAAATTTCTTTACCACGAATGGTCCTTCATAATTCGGAGTCCATTTTCCCCTGTGGTCTGTATGAGGAGGGAAAATTCTCTTCAACACAAGGTCTCCTACTTGGTACTCTCGGTGCCTGACTTTCTGATCGAAGGCTTTCTTCATTCTGTTCTGGTATAACTGCCCATGGCAGATTGCAGCCAATCTTTTCTCTTCAATCAGACTCAGTTGTTCGTATCGGGACCGAACCCATTCTGCTTCGTTCAGCTTAACATCCATCAATACTCGTAAAGAGGGTAATTCAACTTCAACTGGTAGGACTGCCTCCATACCATACACAAGCTGATACGGTGTTGCCCCAGTGGATGTTCTGATTGACGTGCGGTACCCATGCAAGGCAAATGGTAGCATCTCATGCCAGTCTCTGTAAGTGACTACCATCTTCCGCACAATCTTCTTGATATTCTTATTAGCTGCCTCAACAGCGCCGTTCATCTTTGGCCTGTAAGGAGAAGAATTGTGGTGTTGGATCTTGAAGTCCCGGCATAGCTCTGCCATCATGTTGTTGTTTAAATTGGAACCATTATCAGTAATGATTCGCTCGGGAACTCCATATCGACAGATGATATCTCTCTTCAGAAATCTGGCTACCACTTGCCTTGTAAAATTTGCATATGAGGCTGCTTCGACCCACTTAGTGAAATAATCAATGGCAACCAAGATGAATCTGTGGCCATTTGAAGCAGTCGGCTCAATCTTGCCAATCATGTCAATGCCCCACATAGCAAAGGGCCATGGTGAAGACATTATGTTCAAAGGATTGGGAGGCACGTGCACCTTATCTGCATAAATCTGGCATTTATGGCACCTTCTGGGATAAGCACAACAGTCTGCATCCATTGTGATCCAGTAATAACCTGATCTTAACAATTTCTTAGCCATGGCATGCCCTCCTGCATGGGTACCAAAGGATCCTTCGTGCACTTCATGCATCAACAAATCTGCTTCCGTCTTGTCAACACACCTGAGGAGTACCATATCAAAGTTCCTTTTGTATAAAGACCCATCAGTGTTCAGAAAGAAACTACCAGCAAGCCTTCTCAAAGTCTTCTTATCATTGGAAGATGCCCCAGGTGGGTATGTTTGATCCTCCAAGAAGCACTTAATGTCATGGAACCAAGGCTTATCATCTTTGACAACATCTGCTGCAAATACATACGCTGGTCTGTCGAGTCTGGACACTGAAATCTGAGGTACAAAGTTGGCCGCTTGAACTTTGATCATGGATGAAATGGTAGCCAGAGCATCTGCAAACTGATTCTCGTCCCGAGGGATATACTCAAGTTTGACCGTTGTGAAGAAAGTCAACAACCTCCTTGTATAATCCCTGTAAGGTATCAGATGATCCTGGTGGGTGTACCATTTTCCGTTGGTTTGATTAACTACCAGAGCTGAATCTCCGAACACAGTCAGTGTCTTCATCCTAAGGTCAATGGCTTCCTCAAGACCCATAATGCAAGCTTCGTATTCAGCTTCGTTGTTAGTGCAGTTAAAGGTGAGCTTTGCCGAGAAAGGCATGTGAACTCCCTTAGGTGTAATGAGTATTGCACCAACACCACGACCATTCATATTAACAGCCCCATCAAACATCATAGTCCATTCTTCTTCTGAGTCAGGCCCTTCAGTGTGAATAGGCTCTTCATGATCTTTCGCTTTTATGAACATGATGTCTTCATCAGGAAAGTCAAATCTCATAGGCTGGTAGTCATCAATAGGTTGCTCAGCAAGATATTCAGACAATACACTGCCCTTGATGGCTTTCTGAGATGTGTACTGAATGTCATATTCTGTGAGAATCATTTGCCATCTTGCAACCCGTCCGGTAAGAGCTAGCTTCTCGAAAATGTACTTAACTGGGTCCATTTTGGATATCAATAAAGTAGTGTGGGTCAACATATACTGTCTCAGTCGGCGAGCAGCCCACGCTAAAGCACAACAAGTTTTCTCGAGCAGTAAATAACGTTGTTCACAGTCGGTAAACTTTTTGCTTAGGTAGTAAATTGCATACTCTTTTCGACCAGACTCGTCATGCTGGCCCAGCACACACCCCATTGACTCTTCTAATACTGTCAAGTACATTATCAGAGGTCTTCCTTCAACTGGAGGCATAAGGATTGGAGGTTCTTGCAGATATTCTTTGATCTTGTCAAAAGCCTTCTGGCAGTCTTCATTCCACCTGACCGTCTGTTCTTTTCTCAACAACTTGAACAAAGGCTCACAGGTTGCTGTAAGGTGAGATATGAACCGTGAAATGTAGTTCAATCGACCTAAGAACCCTCGGACTTCTTTTTCAGTTTTCGGTGCAAGCATCTCTTGAATAGCTTTGACTTTATCAGGGTCAACTTCAATCCCTTTCTCGCTTACAATAAATCCCAGCAACTTACCGGATCGCACCCCGAATGTGCATTTGTTGGGGTTCAACTTCAGTTGGTACTTCCTCAGACGCTTGAATAGCTTTAGCAGATTTACCAGGTGGTCTTCCTCTGTAAGGGACTTAGCAATCATGTCATCCACATAACATTCTATTTCTTTATGAATCATATCGTGGAATAATGTCACCATAGCCCGTTGATAGGTTGCACCAGCATTCTTTAGTCCGAATGGCATCACCTTGTAACAGAACGTGCCCCAGGGTGTGATGAATGTTGTCTTCTCCATGTCTTCAGGTGACATCTTGATCTGATTATATCCTGAAAATCCATCCATGAAGGAGAATACCGAGAATTGAGCCGTGTTATCCACCAATACATCAATGTGAGGTAGTGGGAAGTCATCTTTCGGGCTGGCTCTGTTCAGATCCCGGTAGTCAACACACATCCTTACTTTTCCGTCTTTCTTAGGCACAGGTACTATGTTAGCAACCCACGACGGGTAGCTAGTAACGGCAAGGAACCCGGCGTCCCACTGCTTTTGTACCTCTTCTTTGATCTTCATTGCCATGTCTGGGCGAGTGCGACGCAGTTTCTGTTTAACTGGTGGGCACTCTTCTCTCAAAGGCAGCTTGTGCACAACAATGTCGGTGTCCAACCCTGGCATATCTTGATACGACCAAGCAAACACATCCACATATTCTTGAAGCAGATTAATCAGTTGCCTCTTCACTGAGTCTTGCAAGCAGGCCCCGATTTTAACCTCTTTCACGTCTTCCTCTGTACCGAGATTGATCACTTCAACCTCCTCCTGGTGAGGAGTAATAACCTTTTCCTCTTGTCTCAACAGCCTGGCTAGCTCTTCAGGAAGCTCATACTCTTCTTCAACCCCTTCATCAGCTTGATTGATTGGATTGTCAAAGTCATACGAAGTCATAGCCGTGCTGTTGTCGGTGCTGTCTGGAAGGCACTCTCTGCAAGGGTTCAGTTTGTTCATTTTAGTGATTGATTTTAATCTTGTTTAAAAAGTGAAATAACATCGTCATTTTGAAAGCATCGCCATTTATTTTTTTGTACAAAAAGAAAAACGGAAAGACAGTGAGCGGAAAAGAAAAGACTCATTTGCAAAAAGATGTCTGATATTTCATTGATTAATCTTGTTTGCACAAAAAGTACAGATGGCCCGATTACAAAATGAGTCTTGTCATCTTGGGCAAGATGCAAGACTTTGATGCATGCTATATAAAAAATACAGGAAATAATAATTACTCTGCATGAGTAACTCTTATAATTTCCTGGGAAGACCAGTTTGAGATACTGCTCCCCGGGATCTTTGGACGAATCCAATTCTCCAGATTGCGTTCTTCTTCCAGCTCGTCTTCCAAATTGTTGATAGCATCAGGGGTGAGCATCCCCCCACTGACAAAACCGGGCTTCTCAGCAGCCTCTGCTTGATTTTGTTGAGTTGGTCTGTAACCCAACCCAAATTTGTCCTTCTTCTCCTCCACAGATAAAACCTTGCCCCAGCCTTGGGCAGTTCCTTCTTCAACAACCTTCCGGGCTTGTTGGTAAGATGACATGGAGATTCCAGATACAGCAGATGCTTCATTAACGTTCAGGGCCTCAAACCCTTGGCTCATTGTTTCATGGATCTCCCCATCCATCTCAATATACTTATAAGTAGCCAGATGGCTAACAAATATATCCTCCTCCCCACAGATAGTAACGACTTGGCCTTCCCACTCAAATTTTAACTTCTGGTGAAGGGTAGACGTTACTGCGCCAGCGGCATGAATCCATGGTCTACCCAACAAACAGCTGTAGGCAGGCTGAATGTCCATCACATAGAAGATCGTTTTAAAGGTTTGTGGGCCAATCGTCACAGGCAACTCAATTTCTCCCAGAACCGATCTCTTAGAACCATCAAAGGCTCTTACTACCAGGTTGCTGGGACGCAACGCCAATCCTTCATATTCTAGCTTCACCAGGGCCTTTTTGGGTAAGACATTAAGGGATGACCCTGTGTCTACCAGCACATGGGAAAGGACTGCACCTTTACATTCCATGGTGATGTGCAAGGCCTTGTTATGGTTGCGGCCTTCCGTTGTCAAGTCAGTATTGGTGAACCCTAGCCCATTGCTAGCAGTAACATTTCCAACCACGGTTTCCAACTGATTGACGGTGATCTCTTCAGGCACGTAAGCTGCGTGCAAGACTTTGAGTAGTGCATTCCGATGGGCTTCGGAGCACATAAGCAATGATAGGATAGAGATCTTGGATGGCGTCTGGTGAAGCTGATCCACTATTTTGTAATCACTCTTTTTGATGATTCTCATGAACTCATCAACTTCTTGATCGAATGGTGTTTTCAAAGCTTCCTTAACAGCTTGATCTTCCTGCACCGGGCTCTTTCCTTTTGCCTTGGCAGCAGCTTCTGCTTCGGCTGTGGGTCTTTGAATTTGTGGAGCAAAGAGACGTCCGCTCCGAGTGAAGCCTCCGCCTCCTCCTACATTGTCTACTTGTGGTGCAGGTGTTGATGATTCAAGAGTGATTTTCTTTCCTTCGCAATATATGTCAGAGCCGTAGTGCCAAGGGATGGCATTACTGCTTTCATAAGGTACTGGTCCAGGCACTGTGACAGTGACTGGACTGATGACAGCTGCAGAAGGGACTGTGATAGTTTGTGGATCATAATAAATTGTGACTGGTGCTCTGATGGGAGCAACACCTTCTGAGTTGTAGGCAGAGTTGTTTTCAGGATCATAAAATATTGTGACAGTTGAGACATCTTCATGATTTGTTGCTGATGTTGTAGGAGATACTGTCGGAAGGATGGGCGTTGTTGTTGTAGGAGATTCAAAATGGAGTGGTGCTGAAGTTGTAGAAGGAAAATTTGTTGATAGCTGATCAGTTGAGATGACAGATGAAGTACTTGTTGATGAAGCCGAAGAGTTGTCGGGAACAATGGTTGTTGCAGTTGTAGGAGATACAGGAATTGCTGCTGATGAGATTGCTGGATTTGTTGGAAATGATGTGGTGATTTGAAGTTGGCCACTCTGAATGAGACCATCTATGCCATTCCTCAGGTTATCGCACCCATTTACTGAAATATTGCAGTAAGCACACCCTAACTCACACCCCGGGAACATTTGACATTCGAGGAGTTGAGCCTTAATCTCCACCAACGGTGTCCGAATCTGACCTACACCGGTTATTAAATAAGACGGCTTGTCTTCTTCAATAGCGTTGATTCTGGGACCACCGTGGTTTGGGATGGGGTTCTTATTGACATTGGGTGGTGGTGCGAAATTCAGGGCCTTAGAGTCTACCAGGTCTTGTACCTTCATGTGCAAAGCTCTGCACTTTTCTGTACTGTGGCCAGGTGCATTTGAATGAAAAGCACATCTGGCGTTAGAGTCATAATTCATGGGTAGACTGTTGGGATCTGGAGGTGCCAATGTCCTTAGCTCAACTAGGTTGAGTTTCAGGAGTTGTGGCAGCAATGTAGCATATGGCATAGGGATCAGATCGATCACCCTGTTGGCTTGAGATGGCCTCTGCTGGAATGGCCTTTGCTGATTATTGTTGTTGGTGTTGCTGTTGTTGTAGTTTCTCGGAGGATACTGAGCTTGTTGATGGTACTGAGGTTGTTGCTGATAGTTTTGCTGCGGAGGTTGGTAGGCTGGTTGTGGATGAGCTGGAGCGAGAATGGTGATTGCTTCCACAGATCTATGAACATATTGGGGCCTGCCCCTGTTGGTATGGATGGCGTTGGTCTCATCGGTCCTTCTTGGGCCCGCAAAAAGGCTTTCTTGCATTACTGAATGAGCTTGCACCGTTGTCTGAGATCTTACCCATCTTCAATAGGCTTTCAATTCTCTCCCCGGCTATGACTACATCTGCAAAGCTGGTAGAGGAGAAGGCAGCTAGCCTATCAATGTAAGTCCCCTGAAGGGTGTTCATGAACATATCAGCCATCTCTCTTTCTGACATAGGTGGCTGGACAGCAGCAGCAAGCTGTCTCCATCTTTGAGCATACTCTCGGAAGCTCTCTCTAGATGACTGTGACATTCACATTAGGAGGGTCCTGTTGGGTGCCATATCCAGATTATACTGATACTGTCTGATGAAGGCCTCTGCCAGGTCCTTCCAGCATCTAATAGTTGCTCTTGTCAGATGGGAATACCATTCCCTCGAAGCTCCAGTCAAGCTATCCTCAAAATAGAACATCCACAGCTTCTCGTCCATGGTATAGGCTTTTAGCCTCCCGAGAAAAGATTGTAGATGGGTCCGGGGACAGGAAGTCCCATTATACTTCTCAAAGCATGGTGGCTTAAACTTGTGGTGAATCCTGACCCCATCTACCAAGCCCATATCCATAACATCAAAACCCAAAGAGTTTTGAGACTCTAAGGATCTTAATTTCTCAGCTATCTCATCCAACCTTCTATCATAAGCTTCCTCCCCGGCTCCCATTAATGTGAACTGGTCTTCCTGGGGGTCTTCTTGCAGTACCCTCCCTGCTGTGGCAGTCCCTTGTATATTGACAGGGATGTTGGCTTCTGGATGGAGGTGGGGTCCAAAGACTGGGGGATTGACATGAGGTTGGACTCTTTCATTGTTGCTAGTCCCAGCAGTCCCTGGCTGATGATCTTCCTGATTTCTCCCTTCCACCAGTGCTCTGAGCCTCTCCTGGCTTTGAGCCATGTTGATCATTACCTCCATAAACTGTGTCATTTGGTTCCTCATTTCCAACCTCTCGTTGGTCATTTGGTTCCTGACCTCTGTAAGGTCCTGCTGCATCTGATCCATCTGTATGCCCGGAAGATTGTTACGGGTGGGGTATCTGTGTGGTCGATTGAGTGGAAACCCTCGTCGTCGAGCAATAATTCCTGAGATCACAACAGAGTTAGTATCAAATAAACAAAAACCTACAAAACAAGGTAAAAGGTTAGTATGCAATGCAGTGTGTCTATTTGTTCCCAAGGTATCCGGCTTGGCACTTGGTTTTGACCCTTCCAGACCCTTGAAGATGCTTGTGATATTGCTTGAAGAAAACTCAGATGAAACAAGCCAACACAAATATATATTACAGAAAGTAAAATAATACAACTTGTTCTTTTTACAACACAAGCCCTCTAAGGGGTCAAAATACATCATAAGAAAATAAAAGTACATAAAATGAAAGCAACAACAAACAGAAGTCAAACACTAAGGCCAAACTCATCCTCCTGAACTTCCTTGAGAAGTGCTTCGGTCACAGGATCGGCCGGACGCTCCGTAAGGTTCCTGATGAGAAGATTCCTTGTGGTAACAGCTGCAGTTAGCTTCTTGTGCTGACTTTGGTCCTTTGACCTCTTCACTCCAGCTCTGATCTTTAGCTCTGATATCTCCCTTTGGGCTGCTGCCAGGGCTTCTTGTTGCTCTTTTGCACTAGCTTCCATCTGTTCCATCTTATCTTGAGTCCTTTTGTCCTCTTGAGTACGAGCTTCGGTGATCCTGACCCACCTAGCCTGACTCTCCTTCAGATACAAATCAGTCCTGGATTTCTGGAACTGAGCTTCCTTGCAGGCATTCTTCAAGATTTGTTCCCCAGCCCTAGACTTCTTAATGTAATCTTCAGACTTCTCAATTCTAGCCAGATGCTCCACTTTCAACTTTTCCAGCCTCTCAATATCCAACCTACCATCACTCCTTTCCCAAAGGGTCTTCTGTAGAGCTTGAGTCAGCTTTTCATTTCTCTCTTTCAATTTCTCAAACTCCTCTAAGCTGACAGTTGCTGGAGGTGGTGTTGTGGAAGGTCCAGGCATATCTTCAATAGTGAAAGGCAATCCAGAAATTTGAGCCCTAGTATGTGACCACTCATAGTACTGGGCAGAGGCTACATTATTGCATCTTCCAAGAATGGTTACTCCCTTAGTCTGCACATTGTCCCAGGCTCAGGCTGCCTGTCTGACAACAGCCAGATTAGGCTTGATTTCAACATAAAGGGTCTCAGTCAGATCCTGTACCCTAGGAGGATGGACCAATGCATAGCCCAGCTGTCTTTTGAACAGCAGAGGGTTGTAATTGATGCAACCCTTCACCCCAATTAGAGGCACATTGGGAAATTGCCCACAGCTTGTAATGATGTCTCTGCCCTTGGTGCTCTGAGTGCACCATCTAATGTCATCTGAGGTTAGAACAACAAGCCTTCTAGCCCAGTTATTTTGCTGGTGAGGGTTCAGGAATGCATCAGTCTTTGGCAAATGTCTGAGTATCCAGGTATAGAACAAAGGTGCACAGCATCTCACTAATCTCCCCCTTTGCTTTTCATTCCTCTGGTGAACTGAGTAGTAAAGATCTCCCAGTAAGGTGGGCACTGGGTTTCTCAGGACGAAAAGATGGATTGCACTTTTGCTAACAAACCTAGGTTCATCTGCAAACAAAATGACCCCATATATGCTAAGGGCCAACAGAGCACAGACTGCCTTCCACTCCCCTAGGGAGGCCTTCAGGCTAGCCTGAGAAATCAGGAAATCCAGATGGAAACCAGATATTCCAGCTTTAGATGTCAAATTCTGCTAAAGGGGGTTGGTTACAACCTGGGAAGGTATTAGCACCCAGATTGTCCGCCGTACTCGACGGGATCCACGCTTAAAAGATTTGTGTTAAAAAGGGGTAGTGTCAGTGCAATTTGTGTATGAAAGAGCTGGAAAAAGATGTACAGGTGTCAGTGTAAGAGAAGTGAAGTGTATAATGATGTGTCAGTGTAAGAATGAGAATGAATTGCTCATGATAATGAGACTAAAGAATAAAGCTGAAAGAGGGGGGAATATACAGAGACTTTTGTTCGATAACTGTTAAGTTATGCCTACGTATCCTCTCGTGCAATGAGGAAGTCAGAACACCGTAGTTCGACCCAAAGAGACTGAAAGATGAATTGACTGATGAACTGCTTGCTTGCCTATGCTCAAGTGTATGATCTGTCTGGCACAGATGCTAACTGTCTTGCATTAGACGGAAGAAGCAAGTTATCTCTTATGAATGAGAGTGATGAGAAAAGAATCCCGAAGGAGACGATTATTGTTTGTTTTTGAGTTTTCAGTCTTTTATTGCTTTGGAAAGTTTGTCATAAGTTAATGAGCTTAAGCCTAAACCAATGGATCTAGTAAACTCATCACATCTTCCCTCTGATTAGGGGTAATGAGAATACCTTAAGTGTGAAGTCAGATTCTCACACTTAATCACCTTTGGTGTAGGATTAAGATCATTGACCTACTTGTGATTATTTAGATGTTTTTGGTGTTTTTGTTTAGTGTTGAGTAATGAGGTTAAGCCATAATCAGGGATTAAACAAACTCATTACACCATCCTAATAGAAGGATAATAGATGAGAATGTTTAAGCTGAGGAAAGATCCTCAACTTAATCCATGATTAGGGATTAAACTCATGACAAAACAAGCCTTTGGTTAAGTGGATTTTATTCAATGGTGAGATGATGAAGTGAATTTTATGGTTTGTAAGACAACTTGAGGAGGACTTGTCCATTAACACTAGGGTTAGTCCTTCTTAACCAATTAAGGAAGAATTAGAACCCTAATGCAAGGCCCAAGTTACAAGCTTGATGTCTTGATGATTATTAAGTGGATTGATTAAAGGAGTTAAACACATTAAGGGTTTAACACTTAGGATTAGAGTTATACACTCCATCCTAATAGAAGGATGCAGGCATAAGCTTAATCACAAAGCCTTAAAGCCTTTAGGGTTTAGTCCCTGATTATGAGATAAGAAGAGAAGACTCAAAGAGACACAAAGGTAAAACTAAGAGGGGAGACTAATCAAAACCCTAATCATTGTCATGCTTGGTTGTTCCTAGGGTTTGTGAGGTTTACAAGAGAAGTCTTCAATGGAACCACCAGGAAGCAGATGAAAGGATCAAGAGAAGCAAAGTAACTTGCTTCACTTAAGAAGACAAGTCACTTGAAGAAAGAAAGTGGGAAGAAGAAGAATGAGCAAGCTCAAACTCAAACGCATACAAAAATGCAGCATGGATGCATAAAAGAGATGAAGAGAAGTTATGAGAAGTGAAGGCAAATTCACTTCTCAAAATCACTTACCACCTGAAAAGTTAGAAAAGAAAATGCAATGCAATGAAAAATGAGATGGAATGACATGATGCAAACCAAAACCAGAAGCACATACATGATGTTAATGATGCTATGAGATGCTACAAACCAGAAACAACACATGTGGATGATCATACAAGCTTATGAATGCAAGTGAAGCAAGTTAAGAACCAAGAACATACATGAAAAGTTATGAGATGCATATGGCATACAACATGACAAATGCAAGATGCAATGATCAAACGTGTTTTCAATATGTCTTATGATGTCAAATGAACCACATGGATGCTTGAAATGTCAAGGCAAGTCATGTTATGCAAGAGAATGCAAGATGAATGCAAATGGAAGCCCAAATAAGGGTTTATGAACAATACAACAAACAAAAACCAAAATCAGAAGCAAACATCATTACAAAAAATTGAAAATGCACTCAAAGGATCCCTAAACCTATACTAACTCACTGTCCAAAGGAGAGGTCTCAACCCCTAACCAAATTCAAGTTATGATTTTCTTAAGATCTCTAGGGTTTTAGGGTTCCTTAACAAGAAAAATTACCAAACAAAAGGAAAATGAAAGATCAAATCATGGCCATTTAATCTCACAAACTACATGTCAAACACAATGCAATGCAAAAGGAACCAAGGTCCAACTCTTTAGGGTTAGGCAGAAATGATTTTTTGAAGATTGGATCAAAATAATGCATAAAAATGATTTTAATTCAATGAAAAATTCTCAAAATGCATCAAGATCAAAAAATAAACTTGGTTTGAAGGTTGGACAATGTTTCTAAATGTCTTGGAACATTTCATGAATTTTTGGGTGATTTTTAAATACCTAAAAGTATTTTTAATAAATTAATTTTCATTAATCAATTAAAAATAAACTTTTAAATATTTAAAAATACTTTTTAATGCTAAAAATGAAAATAAAAATATTTTTTGTGTTTTAAAAATTAATGAAACTCTTGACAAAAAGTTTCATAATTTTTAAAGCATTTTTGCTATTTTAAATAAATTATGGAAGTTAAATACAAAGAAAATGAAAATAAAAGTAAATAAATGGAAAGTATTCTGATCCAACGCATGAGATTTAAAGCTGGAGGAAGACCATTGACTTGGCGCGTGAATCAAAGGACAGGATGCAATCTGACTTAATTATGTTTTACGAATTAATTAAATGGATTAGGGCTAATGAGAACACATCTGGGCCACACAAACGCGCGGCAGGTCAACAAGTCAAAGCATCTAACGCTCCAGATTCAAATGGACATTAATGACATAATTAAAACCCTAATGATTTTCAGGTGGCCGGAGAAGACCTCCGGTCGTCTTCTCCGGTGGGAACCCCACCTGAAAATCCCTAAAATCCTCAAAACACAACTAAAATGAAATCCAAGAACACTGGAATGATCCCCATAACCCACTGAATCAAAACCCCATCACAAACATCATTTATATTCCCTCAAACTCACGAATCGAAACAAAACATTTTTTAGGTCAGGGAGTTTCAGAACACAATTAAACTCTTATTCCTTCACCATTTTCAAAACTAAAGACATCAGAACAATCAGTGAATCATGAAGAACAACTTAAGAACTTAAAAAATGATTTCTGGAAAAAATGTTCTTGAGCTACCTGAGTTTCGAAGCTTTCACTCTTGCAACTTTCTGTCCCCTTCCTTTGATGAAAACCACTCCTTGTGACCCCTTGATGATGTTTGGATGCTTAAACGAAGTTTATGTTGGCTGGTTAAGGAGTTTGAATAGCTTCTGCTTAGGCTCAGGTGAAAATGGTGTTTGTGATTCAGGCTGTTTTAGGCAAATGTGAAGGGTTCTTTATGACCAGGATGATGAATGGAGAAGGTTTATGAAGTTTGTTCAGGTGTTTGTGAGCTGTGGAATGAGATTCGAAAGTTCTGGCTTTGGGGGTGAAAAATGGGGAAGCTCAGTTCTTGCTTGGTTCAGGCTTATGTCTTGCTGGTTTTGGCTCAGTGAAGCAAGGTGAGTTGATTAGTGGAATTGTTTTTTGTGTTTGTAAGCTGTGTAGAGAGATTCGAAGAGAAATGCTTGAGGGAGTGAGTTTGTGAATGTGATCTTCTTGTGTGTTTCAGCCTTGCTTGTTAAGTGAAATGGCTAGCATTTTGTTTGCATAAAATAATCTCATTGGTCAGATGATGTGACCTGGCCTTTATTGATTGGTAAGGTGCCTTTTGCAAAATGTCAACTTTGGTGTAAGGAAAGCATGGGTTGAGCCCTAGGCTAGTACAAGTGTGTGGGCTGGCGCAGCATGGTGTGTGAGAGATGCTAGAATGGTTCAGCAGCCAAGGCAACAAGTGGGTGAGGTGTGATGATGGTTTTTGCAAGTTGTTCACTTTTGGTTCATATGAAACTTTCTTGTCCCACAAGCCATAAAACATGAGGAAATCTTGGTCCAATCTGAACTTTAGGACTCACATGATGCTTGTGTGATGGTTAGACATGAATTAGAAGTTACAAATGCCTTGGTACAAAGTTTTTGCAAGTTTCTCATTTGAGGCATATCTTGAAAATTAGTGATTTTTGCCAACTTTGACACACCATAACTTTTGATCCAAAATGAATTAGATCATGTTCTTGTACTTTTTGAAAAGGGAAAGATCTAATCTACAACTTTCATGACCAAAGTTTTTCCATTTGAAGCATTTTTGGGTCAAAAAGCAAGGGTTGAAAAAGTGGCATAAAATGACATTTCATGAAAAGTCAACCATGCCCTAAAAAGTCAACTTTGCAAAAACTTGTAATTCTTGAATTTTGTGAACTTCAAACCTCTTCCATGATCAAATAAAGATCAAATGCACTCAAAATGATGAATATCACCCCTTGGTTGGGCCACTGGGGGCCTCAGATGCCCTGATTTTGCACTGACTTGTCCAGAAAGTCAACCTTTGATCAGATGACTTCCCCATGGAATTTCTTCATGAAAATTGATATGCATGTTTCCTATACCATATAGAGACCAATGGAAACAAGAATGACCAAAAAATTTGGAGTTATGGCCTCTGAAACCAAAACCCTAATTTTATGTCATCTGTGCAGTCAAGCCTGGCTCTGCTTCCATACCAATCCCAGTTCTTGTGATTTTTTGACATTCTTGACTTTGAGAGGATATGATATGATACTTGAACACACATAGACCCCTTTGAAGTGATTGATGACCTTTGGAGTGGCTGAAGAAGCTCTTGGATAGCTCAGATCACAAACCTTAGGTGCAGATGACTTTGAATCTATGCAATGAATCAAAAATGTACTATGAGATGGTATGATTGTGTTTATGCATATGAAATGATCACAAGCCATGGTGTGAATGGGTGAGGGCAAATTTGGGGTGTTTACAACGTGCATTCTCCCTCATTCTTTCAGCATTGCATTTTGAAGTGATATAAAAGAAAACTAGGGTTTTATTTGAGGCTAGATCCATAAAATTTCATCATTCCAAAGTTTTTGCACCAAGAGCATTTTCTTTCGAATCTCCTCATTCTCTCACTCTCTTCACAAAAAAATCACATCTTCTGAATCCTTGAGTCATAAGGATCACTAATCCACCACTCATTCAAGCTGAAAGTGAAAGATTGGAGAGGTGCCATTCCAGGGCAGGTTGACTCGAAAATTCAGATTCAAGCTCTCTCAAGCTTCCTCTTACATTTATTTTGAAAGAGGAGATCAAAAGGAGTAGATCTGCAGCATCTAGAGCTTTATCTTGGTGATTTTGAAGTGTCTTCATCTCAGGTAACTCACTGAATCCATGGATCTGAAACTTGTTTTTCTTGTGTGCATTATGATCTGTGAAGTATGCTGATGATTCTGTGATGTTTGATTTTGGAAATGCTTGAGAATTGAGTATTTTATGATGATTTGATGTTTCATGGTTAAAACTATTTTGCTTCGATCTGTTTGATCCATTGCTCCATTATGAATTTGAGTGCCATATTTGAAATCAGCATGCCCTAATTGTCTAATCTGGAGTGTTTGATTCATTTTTATTATGATTTGTTCATGGTTTGTGTTTTCCGGTGCCGGAGCCCTAGCTCCGGTCACCGGATTCTGGAATGAGTTCATCAGGGTTTCAATGAAGAAGATGATCTCTCAGCCATTGGATCATGAGATCTGGACGTCCCTCATGCTGCCACCACATAAATGAGACCACCTCTCTTGCACGTGTGTTATGCTTTCTGAATTAATCAACATGTTTCTCACCACACAATAATGTTGTGTTCCCTCACCCACAACCAATTAATGTGCTGACTTGCTTTAATGAGTTGACCTATCCTGCGCATCCATTTGACCCAATGGTTTTTCTATTTTTCTGAATTAAATGAATATCCACAACAATATTGTGAGCTGCGCTGACTTTCCAATGGGCTTCACTTGCTAATCCCACCCCCTGATTCTGAGGCCCTACATATTTGAATTGGAATCCATTTCTATTCGCACCCCTGGCTCATTCTTCATTTTTATTTCTTTTTTTGTTTTCATTTTTATTTTTATTTTTCATTTATTTTTATTTGACACGTGGAAATTAATTGTTCCTTTTAATTAATTCATTTTATTTCATTTTGAAGCATGCTGACTTGTACATTTTTTATCTTGGTCCTCATTTTGAATTTTTGGTTGATTCTTTTTGCTCTGGATTCATGATAATATGTAGTTTATTGGTGATTTTTTTTCTGATTTTTAGAATCTTGATTAATTGATTTTGGTCCTTAAATTGTGAGTGAATCCATTTAACCCTAATCCATGTTTGACCTCTCATTTGACTTATTTAGATTATGAATTTCTTTCCCTCCTTTTGGCATGTTGTTATGGTATGATTTAGGTTCTTTTGTGCAAAGTTGTAGAATTTTTGAATGCTCATTTGATTTGTTTTGAATTTTGGTTCTTCACTTGTCCCTTTTTGCTTCTTTTTGATCATAAGTCCATTCCTTAGCTTAGAAGGGCACTTGTGCCAACTTCTTCATCTTGTTTAGCGCCTTCTTAGGTTGTTGTTATCTCTCTGATCTTTAGTTTTGGTTTGTGCCTTGAGGAATTTGTGTTTGTTTTCTTTTGAAGTCCTTTCATTCTTATGCATCTCCTTTGCTTATTTCGTCTCATTATGTTACCACTTAGCTATATGCATCTTTTCTCTTCATCTCTCTTGCTTCTTAAGCACTTTTCTAACATGATTAGTGTTCTGGTCTTGCACCTTGGGGTTTGTTATTTGTTCATTTTGCTTTACATCTTCTCATATTTGTTTTGTTTTGCCATAGTGATTCATGTGGTTCCATTTTGAATTGTGTGTTTCTTTTCTTATTCTTGTGACTTGTATTTGCATTGGACATTTATGTGTATGACTTCACTTCTGGTTGTGTGGTGTTGGTATGGAATTATGTTTATTTTTTATTTCCTTTATACTTGTGTTACTAACCATTTCAGGGGCTTTGGTAAGTTAGAGGTGTGGATGTGATTCCCACATCTCCAAATCTTATCTCTTCTCTTCTTATTATTATTTTGTTCTAACCTTGTGATTGTTGGGCTTAGGCCTTGCTTCCCCCTTCTTCTTTCTTCTTCTTCTCTTCTTCTTTCTTTCTTCTTTAGGATAGTAAACCTCACTAACCTAGGACTTTCCATGCATGACAACACTTAGGATTCATTAGTCCCCCATTAGACTTTTACCTTTGTGATCCTTTTGGTTCTTCTTCTCTTCTCATCTCAAAACCCTAAAGAAGACACTTAATAAAGTTTGAAGTGATACCTTGAGCAATAGCCTTATCCCATGAGACACTTGTAGTCTTCCCATCTTGGGATAGTACAAGCTTTTCTTGTGATGTACAAGTCAGATCAGGATATCATCTTCACCAAGAAAATCATAAAAAAAAAACACTTCTTCATTGTAAATACAAAAACACTTAATAAGTTAATGAGTTAGTGACCTTAAGCCCTAATCTCTGAATTTAAGTTTTGGGGATCTTCTCATTACTTGAGTATGCTTGTTCTATTATTCCATCTTGGAATGTAGTGACAAGTGCACATTCCATGGAAAAGAGCTTGAGTTTACTTCCTTGTGACACACTCAATAAAAAGCTTCTAAAAAACACAAAAAAAACAATAAGCGTCTTTCCTTCGGGAATTCTTTTCTCATCTCCTTTGCTCCGTACGCGAACTTGCTCCTACTTGTCATTTTGCAAGACGGTTACGCACTCGTCGTCCGAGCCTGCAACACCAGAGCATTGACATAGGCAGTTCAAGCTTTAATTCACAAGCAATCCTTTCCACCCCTAGTTAGGGGAACTACGGCGACTCTGATCCTCATTGTCCAGATGAGGTACGTAGGCAGCGGGGTAGGGCCCGTTCGAGCACAATCTTTATTTTCCCTACATTTTTTCCTTTTCATTTCTTTTCCAGTTCCCTTTTATTTTCTTTTTTCCAGTTCCTTTTCCTTTTCTTTGCAGCAGCTTTCATTCCTTCACCCTTTGAAACAATTTCTTTGCAAGCGTGGATCCCGTCGGGTACGGCGGACGATCTGGGGTGCTAATACCTTCCCAGGTCGTAACCGACTCCCGAACTCAGTCTCTTTGGTTCGCAGGACCCGTGTCCTTCCTTTTCTTTTCTTCTGGTTTGTGCAGCATTACCATTCTCGTTCCTTTGGGATAAAAATGCCTGGCTGGCGACTCTATTCTTTTTCCGCGCCACTTTCGCGTTTGTACCAGGATTGAAATCCGGGGAGCGACACAAATGATGTCCCTTTTCAAATACTTGGCTACCACTTGACGCGTGACATTGGCATAAGACGCTGCTTCAACCCACTTAGTGAAGTAATCGATCGCAACCAGAATGAATCGATGACCATTTGAAGCAGTAGGCTCTATTTTCCCGATCATGTCAATGCCCCACATATAAAGGGCTAAAGAGATGACATGACGTTGAGCGGGCTAGGAGGAACATGCACCTTGTCTGCATAAATCTGGCACTTATGGCACTTGCGGGCATACGAACAAAAACCTGCATCCACTGTCATCCAAATAGTACCCCGATCTCAAAAACTTCTTAGCCATCGCATGTCCTCCTGCATGAGTACCGAAGGATCCCTCGTGGACTTTTTGCATTAACAGGCTTGCTTCGTGTCTATCCACGCATCTGAGCAAGACCATGTCAAAGTTCCTCTTATATAAAACCCCATTTGTATTCAAGAAGAAGCTAGCAGCAAGTCGTCTTAAGGTCTTCTTGTCGTTGGATGATGCCCCTGCTGGGTATTCTTGCTTCTCCAGGAAGAGCTTGATATCAAAGTACCAAGGTTTCTCATCAGATACTGTGTCTACAGAGAAAGCATAAGCTGGTGCGTCAAGCTTGGAAATGTCAATCCTGGGCACATAATTCCAACACAAGACTTTGATGGACGAAGAAAGAGTAGCCAATGCATCGGCAAATTGATTCTCATCTCGTGGTATATACTGAAGCTTAACCGTTGTGAAGAACGTCAACAGTTTTCTAGCATAATCCCTATAAGGAATTAAATGTTCTTGATGTGTATACCACTTCCCGGTAACCTGATTGATAACGAGGGATGAATCTCCGAATATATCGAGGGTTTTAATCCGAAGATTAATAGCCTCCTCTATTCCCATTATGCACGCTTCGTATTCCGCTTCATTGTTGGTGCAACTAAAAGTAATTCTAGCAGCAAAGGGAAAGTGAACACCTTCAAGAGTGATAAGAACAACACCAACTCCACGTCCATTAATATTGACTGCCCCATCAAACATCAACTTCCATTTGGATTCAGGGTCTGGCCCCTCCTCCGGAAGTGGTTCCTCGCAATCTTTTGCTTTGAGGTTCATGATGTCCTCATCAGGGAAATCAAACTTCATTGGCTGATAGTCATCTTCAAGAGGTTGATGTGCAAGATAATCCGACAATACACTTCCTTTGATGGATTTCTGAGAAGTATATTGTATATCGTACTCTGTTAAGATCATTTTCCACCTGGCAACCCTTTCGGTTAAAGCTGGTTTCTCAAAGATATATTTGACAGAATCCATTTTTGAGATTAGCAGTGTGGTATGGGTCAACATGTACTGTCTCAGTCGGCGAGCAACCCATACCAAAGCGCATCAAGTTTTCTCGAGCAGTGACTAACGGGATTCACAGTCGCTAAACTTTTTGCTAAGGTAATAAATAACGTACTCTTTTCGACCAGACTCGTCATGTTGGCCTAGAACACACCCCATTGACCCTTCTAGCACAGTCAAGTACATGATAAGCGGCCGTCCTGGAACTGGAGGCATTAGAATCGGAGGTGTCTGCAAATATTCTTTTATCTTTTCAAAGGCTCTTTGACAGTCCTCATTCCACCTGTCCGTTTGCTCTTTTCTTAGCAATTTGAATATTGGATCGCATGTGGCAGTTAGATGAGATATTGTCGCTCCCACCAAATGACACCTAGGTCAAATAGGGTACAGACGCGAACGGTCGGCGAAAGAGAACATGAAGATGAACTGAAAAGAGTCGCCAGCTAGGCATTTTTATCCCGAAGGAAAGGTAATGCTGCATAAACCTAGAAAAATATGGATAAGACGGTCGCGATACAGTGAAACTGAGAAAGGGGGTTGGTTACAACCTGGGAAGGTATTAGCACCCAGATTGTCCTTCGTACTCGACGGGATCCACGCTTAAAAGATTTGTGTTTAAAGGGATAGTGTCAGTGCTATTTTGTGTGCAAAAAGCGGGAAAAGAATGCAAGTGTCAGTGCAAAAGTAATGTGAAGTGAAGTAAACGAGTGTCAGTGCAGGGAAAGAATGAAAAGCTCAAGACTATGAGGCTTAAAGAATAATGCTAGAATAGGGGGGATATACAGAGACTTTTGTTCGATAACTGTTAAGTTATGCCTATGTATTGTCTCGTGCAATGAGGAAGTCAGAACACCGTAGTTCGACTCAAAGAGACTGAAGGATAAATTGACTTGTGAACTGCTTACTTGTCTATGCTCAAGTGTATGACCTGTCTGGCTCAGGTGCAAACTGTCTTGCATTAGACGGAAGAAGCAAGTTCTCGTTTATGAGTGAATGAGATGAGAAAAGAATCCCGGAAGAAACGATTATTGTTTGTTTTTGATGTTTTCAATCTTTTATTGCTTTTTGTTTGTCATAAAAAAATGAGCTTAAGCCTAAACCAAGGGTTAGTAAACTCATCACATCCTCCCTCTGATTAGGGGTAATGAGAAAATATTAAACATGAGGTAAACACCTCACACTTAATCACCATTGTAACACCCTAAATTTGCCCTCTGGTTTTTCTGTCTTCGTTTTTTTCCGTTTTGCATCTCATCTGCATTTCCATTAGATCATTAACTTCTAGAGTTCATATCATGTGCATAAGACATGGGGTCGAGGTTTTCTGAAGATTAGGGTTTCACATCCTTGTTTGCAGATTATCAGAGGATTTAAGGATTTCACTATGCAACAATCAATGACACCATCTTCTGGTGCTCTTGTCAGAATCATGGGTTTATTTCCCTGATTTAGCGGTCTTCAAGAATTTGACGTTTGCAAGGATTCTTTATTATTCATTTGGCCCATCATCAGGCTATTTTCTTCTTCATCAATTTATGAGGCTATTCTTCTTTTCTCAGTATCCCCGGAGCTTCAAGTGCATATTATCTGTTTCAGTGAACTATTTATCAGTCAATGGGAGTCCAAGATAAAATTATCGTGTGTGGAATTTTTCAGTGGTTCGTACGAGTGTTATGTTAGAAATTAGGCTCATCATGATCAGAGGTTGTGGTGCAGGTGTGTTCAATTGGTGGATATATTTCCTCACTGATTGGTCCAGACAGATTCAAAATGATTCAGGATTTTACTTTGTCAGAAGGATAGTTATTTCAGATGAATATTATTTCAGTGACAAATCATGCAGTGGTTCAGGACTACGTTCTCCATATTCTTCATTTAATCAGGAGTTGTTAAAAGAATTGTAAGACTGGTGGCGATTCGAAATTTAATGTTTCGTGGTTGTGTGCGTGCTGGTGGTAGTCGGTGCATTTCATAAAAAAAACCAGTTTATATCCATTTAATAAATCATTTTATTTCTTAACCATTTATTTTATTTCTAAATCCATCCACTTTCATCTTTAAGTTTTTTTTCCCCAACATTTTGTCCACATATTTTTGGATCCAATTCCATTTACAAATTATCCATTATTCTCTAATTCACATCCATCTATCCACATTTGAACTATTTTAACCCACTTTGATTCCAACTTTCATTCTAATTACCAAATATTCATTCATTTTCTAACCTTTTCTTTTTATATATATATATATAGTTTTTTACAACATTTTCATACAATTTCACACCAAGTCACCCTCTTACAATTGATATCCACAATTTTATAATACACTCCAACATGGCCCACATGAAAATTCTTCCACCAATACCTTCATTTTCGTATCACATTTCCGCATAGCACATGCCTTCCCTACACATACATCACGGCCCCACCACTTTATGCATACCACAACAAATAAAATTCAGGCACTCACCCAATTCCAATACACACACACATCAACACAGTGGTCCCACACATTCTTTTCACAACTTTCTGTTTCGTTTTTTTTTCTTCCCAATACCCTGATGCGCACTACTCACGCCATACACCACCTTACCATTCACACTCTTCACGCGGCCCACAACAACTAATTTTACGCAGACCACACATATAACGATTTCTTTGACAACTTGTGCACATCATTCAGCAAAAAAAAAAGCGGATTCCACACAGCACTAAGTGACAGTTTTTATTCCCTGTGACTACACACCAAAAAATCACCTTCTTCCTCTAACAAATTCTCCAGCTCTTCCTCACTCAACTGAATATCCTTCAACTTTTTTCACCCAATCTCAACCAACAAAACAGCATCACTTTTCATCACACAACCAACACATTTTTTTTCTTCCGCTTCACCACCATACCTCACCTCTCTTCTTCAACCACGTTTCTTCCCAACCAAACCACCATCACCTCAAACAATATCCATCTTCTTCAAACAAACACAGAAATTAAAATCACCTCAACCTTCATCCTTCACTGCACCTAAACTATTTTCAAACCAATCTTCAACCAAATCCCTTCAACAAATTTCATCAGCCAATACAATCCACCACGACTCATTACCTCTTCTTCCCGTTATTCACCCCTGTTTCAACCTATCAACAACAAAAATCCATCCAACCGCAAACCTCCATTCCCATAACTCACTCTTCATTTTTGCTGCTAAAACAAACACCATCACAAGACCTCATGGAAACCCAAACCTTCCTCACCAACCATCACCCTCCTTCTCTCAAAACAACCTCCAGAATACCAACCTTCACTCATCACCGCATTCTCCTTCAGCCATATCACCACACCCTCTCCAACCAAACAACAACAACAATGTTTATATCCAAACAAAAATAAAAGGAAATAGGCGAGATAGAAAGTTTTGCGGTTTGTGGTCGATTGAGCGAAGCGGCGGCGGAAGCGCAAAGAAGAAGAAGAATAGATCCGTGAGTGAAACAAACTGTGAAAAGGAGTTGCGGAGATCGGATTTGAAACGCCGAGGCACCGCAAGGCTTGTGACCGGCGACGTAATGTTAACGATGAAGGAATGGTGACGCGACTCGAGGAGGAGATTCTCGGCGACGACACTCCGTGATGTTTCGGAGTTGGATTATGGCAGAACTTTTGATACGAGAATCTATGAGAAACCGAAACCAAGAAGAAATCGGGACGGTTTTGATGAACGGAGGAAGAAGAGAAGCATCGTGAGGGGGAGTAGCGGCGGACCTCCCCTGTTTCACTTCATCAGATCTTGTTCTCTTTTAATTTGCTTCAAGTCCTTTTCTTTTTTTTTCATATTTATTAATGATAATTGATTGTTGCTTTTTGTAGCAGTCGGGCTTTTCAAAGCTTTAAGCCCATCGGACCCCTGGATCCAGCGACCAAACTTTTTTTTTAATTGTTTTTTTCTCTTTTACTTATTTTTATTTTGTTTCTACTGTGTTCTACTTCTTATTTTAATTCAATTGTCATATAATTAATTTAGTTTATTAATGTTGGTTAAGAGTTAATTTTAGAATTTTATTATAATTTTATTTAGTTAATTTTGTTTATTAATTTAAATTTAACTTTGACTCTAATTATGATTTTGATTTAATTTGGTTTAATAGAATTGTGTTTAATCTTGATTCTAGTTTGCGCCTGATATTTTGTAGGGTCATTGTTCAATTTCGACGATTGCGGATATTGCTTAATGATGACCATGTGACAAATCATTTTCATAATCCTGTTTGGACTAATGAGATGATGCAAATTGCGTTTAGCACTTGATTTCGCTTAGACCTATTATTGGTGTTAATTCTAGTTTTCTGTCTTGATTTTCCTTGGATGTTGGATGCTTGTCAGATATCCTGATACTGGACACTTGTGTTTGACTGTTGAAATCATTCTGGACTTGATATTTCTTCTTGCGCTTATTGAAGAGGCAACGGACCTTCTCCGTTAGGTACCACTGAGGCCTGGTTTTATTGCATGCTGCTGCATCTGGAAGTCCTACTGGTGTAGGCTCTGTTTGTGCATTGTCCTACTTCTCCATATCGCATTCTCATCTCTTTATCTTATCTCATCTTCATATCGCATTCTCATCTATTTATCTTATCTCATCTTCATATCGCATTCTCATCTTGTTATCTTTTCTTATTTCATTTCTTCTTCCTCATCTTCTCTTATTCATTCTCGACTGGAGGTGTGCTTAGGCCACCATGGTGGTTCTCCTCTCATCTTCTTCTTTTCTTCTCCTTCATTAGGATAGTGAGCCTCACTAACCTAGGACCATCCGAGCATGTGAATATTAGGATTAGACTTTTCCCGTTAGATGTTTTACCTTTATGTTCCTTTTGGTTCTTCTTCTCTTCTCATCTCATAACTCTAAAAAACACTTTAATAAATCTGAAGTGATACATTGATCCATAGCCTTATTCCATGAGGTATGCTTGTAGTCTTCCCATCTTGGGATAGTACATGTGTACTTTGTGATGCACAAGTCTGATCAAGGTATCTTCTTCATAAAAGAAAAGCATAAAAAACACTTCTTCATCTGTAAATAACCAAAAACACTTAATAAGTAAACAAGTTAGTGAGCTTAGGCCCTAATCTTTGGGTTCAAGTTTTGGGGATCTTCTCCTTACTTGAGGGTGCTTGTTCTATTATTCCATCTTGGAATGTAGTGGCAAGTGCACATTCCATTGATGAGAGCTTGAGTTCACTTCCTTGTGACACACTCATAAAAGCTTCTAAAAAACACAAACAAACAATAAGCGTCTTTCCTTCGGGAATTCTTTTCTCACCTCATTCACTCCGTACGCGAACTTGCTCCTACTTGTCACTTTGCAAGACGGTAACACACTCGTCGGTCGAGCCTGCAACACCTGAGCATTGACATAGGTAGTTTAAGCCTTTAATTCACAAGAAATTTTCCCTTTAGTACCCCTAGTTAGGGGAACTACGGCGTCTCTGATCCTCATTGTCCTGATGAGGTACGTAGGCAGCGGGGTAGGGCCCGTTCGAGCACAATCTTTATTTTCCCTACATTTTTCCTTTTGCTTTCTTATTTCAGTTCTTTTCCAGTGCCAGTTTCTTTCCATTTTCTTTTCTTTTGCTGCAGTTTTCATACCCTCGCCCTTTGAAACAGTTTCTTTTGCAAGCGTGGATCCCGTCGGGTACGGCGGACGATCTGGGTGCTAATACCTTCCCAGGTCGTAACCGACTCCCGAACTCAGTCTCTTTGGTTCGCAGGACCTGTGTCCTTCCTCTTCTTTCTTCTGGTTTGTGCAGCATTACCATTCCCTTTCTTCGGGATAAAAATGCCTGGCTGGCGACTCTATTCTTTTTCCGCGCCACTTTCGCGTTTGTACCAGGATGGAAATCCCGGGGAGCGACAGCTGGCGACTCTGCTGGGGACCGAACCCAGTATCTCTGGTTCCCCTGTGAGTCTCTCCTAGCGCTTGCGTGTTTCAGTTTCTTTGGGTGATGTTTGTTTGCTGTGGCTTGTTGTATTTTATTGTTGTTTATTTTTAGCTTTATTTACAGCTTTATTTACAGTTTTCATTATTTATTTTCCGCATCATATACGTCATACTGGACTGTCTGGACTGGTTTTCTGTTTGGTGGGCTCGGGTGATACTGTTACTGAGAGATAAGCCAAGTACCCGGCTTGAGTGCACCATAGGATTAGAGTGGACATATTGTACTCACATGTGACATGATGAGTGGTAGTGTGTTTCACGCCCAGATTGCGACTGTCTTGGAAATATCTCGTGTGGGGATTTCCTCCACTTCAGGATAGGACCTTGATAGTTATGTGCATCTGGGGACCGATCATTGAGAACCTTTGTGGAAACAACCCTCTCCAGTGGTGGTAGTGGCAGACCACATTTGGTGGCAAACCCATTCGCACCCGAGGGTCCACTAGGGACTCGCATAGGATGGCCTGGTTCTCTTATAGGAACTCAGTCAAAGCATCTGGTCATATGACATTAGTATTGTATCCTACGGGCTGAATGTACTATTGTTTCTCGATTTCAGCGCTCGAAGCTGGAGACTTGTAAGGGATGCTTGTTTTTCCCGGACTCAGCTGAGGCCTCTCTGCGTAGTACATAATGCCTAACCGATTCCCTGATCTGGTCATGAGCCATTTCTCGGAAATGGTGAAAGTATTATTGCTATTCGGCTTTGAGAGTCCGTGATGTTTGACCCGGAGCATACCAGTGAGATTGGGAGGGGTTTACAGGTTTGCAGGAACCCATGACCTCAACATACCCTCATTACCAGTGCAGTCTTATGTTTTGATCCGGTCACTATAATCCTGAAGTTCTTGACCTTTGGTTCTCGGTTACTATTTTGGGTTATTATACAAAGATCTTGTGGTTAGAGACACTCGATTCTTGGCTCAGTATTCCAGATTCCAGGCAGTTTCCAGCTGTGATCCCATGTCTTTGCATTTGAATCTGCATGGCATACCTTTTTTCCAGAGAGCTCATCCTTTCTATTTTGTCCATGACCAGCCAACTGATTTCCCGGTACTCAGTTTGAACAAGTGGTAACATTTAGAAGACGACAGAGTGTGTGAAGCTAGACTGAACAGTGTCAAGAGTTAAGAAGGGTCAGTTTGAAAGCCATCAGTATCTATGTCAGAGAGCAGCCGTCAGAATGTTAAGTTTCCACCTGGTTTCACTTCGGTGACCAATCCTTTGTATGGTCTTTCTCCTGATGAGGATCTTTCACAAGTGAACAATCTTACTCAAGCTCAGCCAGCACAGACCCCGATCATGAATCAGAGTGTGCCTGAACCATCTGTTGTCCGAGGTGGACCTTCATCTTCTTCTGACTCTACAGATTATCAGAGTTTCGCTTTCCATATGCCAAACTTCCAAGGGGAAATCCCTCTTGTGAAAACCAATGATCCCTAAACTTTTGATCCGGCTGAAAGGTTTCGTGTGTTGGATGAGCAACTCAAAGCCTTAGCGGATCCTGATGCCTTTGGTTTTGATGCTCTAAACCTGTGTTTGGTGTCTGGTCTTGTCATTCCTCCAGATTTCAAAGCTCCAAAGTTCGAGAAGTACACTGGTGTCAGTTGCCCGAAGCGTCATTTGGTGATGTTTTGTAGAAAAATGACTTCTCATGCCCGCAATGATAAGCTGATGATTCACTGTTTTCAGGACAGTTTAAGCGGGGCATCTCTAAGTTGGTATATGAATTTGGAAAGAAGTCGTATCCGATCTTGGAATGATTTATCCAGAGCTTTCGTAAAGCAATACCAGTACAATGTGGACGTGGCGCCCAGTCGCACGCACTTGCAGAGCCTATCTTAGAGGAGTGGTGAATCTTTCAGAGAATATGCACAACGGTGGAGAGAATTGGCAGCCCAAGTGCAACCACCACTTTCAGACAGAGAATTAGTGGACCTGTTCGTGGGCACGTTGCAAGGTCCGTACTTGGAAAGAATGAGTAGCATTGGGACATCAAGCTTTTCTGATTTGATGATAGTTGGAGTACGCATCGAGAGCCTGCTCAAAAGTGGAAAGATCCAAGACTCTTCGAACTTCCCAGCTAGTGAAGATGAGTCTGTTGTTAGCTCCCAAGAGGAAGAATGGTATGTCATCAGTGCAGTCATGGAAAATATTGAATATTCTGGACCAACATCTTCTCAGAGATCATCCGTTCCTAGATCTGGTTACTTTTATAGGCATTCGGCAATGCTCAGAGCACCGTATCAGAAACCGTGGACTCCTCCTCGTCCAAATCTGCAAGCTCATGGTCGAAGACCTCAGAATCAACATCAGAGCCAGCCTAGGCCTCGCAACAATCTGGAAAGAAGGAGCGCTCCTCTTCATCCAGTTCCCATGGCGTACAGTGAACTTTTGCCACATCTAATTCAGAGCTTTTTGGTGGTTCCTTAACCTCTCAAGTCGTTGCCAGAGCCGTACCCTCCAGGGTACAATCCTCATGAGCAGTGCGGGTATCATGGTGGATCAATGGGGCATTCAACCGAAGATTGTAAAGCTTTTCAAGCCAAAGTACAACAATTGATCGACAAGGGCTACATATCCTTTCCAGAAGGAAGCTTGGTTGTGCACGTCAACCTCTCGCCTGATTGAGTTCAAGGACCCCGAAGGAGCATCCCCTGATTTCAGTGGCTCAGACAAGAAGATGTCATCAGAATTGGTGATCATCGTATCCTTTTTGTCATTTGTATTGTAGTTTCTTTCCTGTTAGCAGCTACTTGTCTTTTAGGCATTGTTATTTTGAATGGTAATGTTAAGGTAGTGATTTTGCACTTTTTGAATCAATTATGTCGCATTCGCTCATTTTTCTTTACTTGCATTAAAAAAAAAATTTGCATCCATTTACCTCCCATTTATTTCACTGTTGTTTAGCAGGTTTGAGGGAGGATGATGACAACTGAATACCCATAATTGTTGAAGGTATGCTTTCACAGTAGAACCTGCTGACGATGTACAGGCATTGTTTCAATTCCCAAACACCGGAGATATAAGGGAGATAGACCCTCGTCAACCCCTTTGAGCCTTGAAGTAGGAGTTTATTTTCTAAATGGAAAAAACCCTCACATCCAACCCGGGGCAGGGTAGTTATCAGTTAATTTGACCGAGCGTTCAAATTTCCAAAGGAGTGTGCATCTGAGGATCTATTACCTTTATTCATCACACCTCAAGAGGTCAAGAGACGTGAAACCACATTGGGCATCCCTCAACAACAAAAGAATGAGGCAGTCACAACCCTTTCAGCAAGTCAGACAAACCAGTGTCACACGATTTGTTCAAAGAGAGAAAAAAATCAAAAGAAATAAAGAAATAAAGCCCGCTAAGTCACAAAAAAAAAAGTGAAAACAAATGACTTAGGAAAAAAGTTAGGGCATCCCGCTGGACTTCAAAGTCGGAAAAAATTCAAAAAAAATCAGTCCAGGCAAAAATTAGGGAGTAAAAAAAAATCAAAGAAAGAAAAATCTTCCATTTGAACAAAGTCGTGTGACCAGACACAAAGTCAGAAGGGGTGACTTGTTACTTCAAGAAACCTCATTGGTGCGTAAACCGTCAACGTCATTGGTTCCTCAACCATTACAAAACCCTTTTGAGAGGCGAGCTCTTAGGGAAAATTAACTGAGCATAGGACTGGAGAACATCAAGGAGAATGGGTGGGCACAGATAAACTTTGAGCCATAAACCTTTCTTTCTAAAACCGTGAACCAAGCCACGTCATAACCCTTGAAAGTCCTAATTGAATCAGGTTCAATTCTGAAAGCATACTACGACAAGGTTGCATAAACTGACTCCTAACGATTTGCTAACTCAGCACTACGTTTGGACTAATCGTCCATTCGTCACACACTGTCACAGCATTAAAATAAATAAAGTTTCAAAAATTGCATGCGCACTGCATTAAAATTACCATTTGTAAATGAACAATTTTAATTGCAAGTCAGTCTGTGACATCAGGGAAGTTCCTACAAAGAGCAATTAGAGAGAATTTGATCATTCAACAATGATGACCGGAATCAAGAGCATCTTGTAGGCCTATGGATCAGGAGCAAGTTATCCAGTGGTTGTTGTCGACCAAAGAATATGTTAGGATAAAGCAAGTTCCCAAGCATAAGTTGATTGAGGAACATCATGCAAGAGTCAGTTGATCAGAGCTGAATCTGCCAAGCAGGGGCTAGACATCCGGATTTTCTGTTGGCAAGGGTATATTCTTCCAATGCTCAGTCAGAATTAGTCAAGTCGCGCTTCCACGCTCATACCGGGGCAGGACACTTCCAGAGATCACCAAGTGCAACTCTCCTCGAGAGGACATCCAAGTCCACCATGCTAGGAATCGGATAATCAGTGACAGTCTGCCCAGAGACTCACCCAACTGGGGCAACTTTAGCTATACAGAGCAAGTTATATCAGTAATCTCAGAGTTCAAGACGAGTATCAGGAAATCGTGCTACCCACCCTTGCCTTTGTCACCCTTCTCAACCAGAAACCTTGTCATAAGACCTTTCTTCCCATCCTTGGGAATTTTTCTAGCTCTTCATAAGCATTGCATAAGTCATTTGCATACGTTACTCATGTCGCTCGAGCATATAGAGCGTATGCATCATATTTGCATTGAACATAACCCCACAAGAATCAATCTCACATCCAGGGCCTCGTAACCCCAACTTACAAACCAATCCAAAGTCCAGTTCTCGTCTGGCAAAACTTTTCGAAGTCCAGTTCTCGTCTGGAAAACCACTTCAAAGTCCAGTTCTCGTCTGGCAAAACCAACTTCAAGTACCAGTTCTCGTCTGGTAGGCAAATCTTTTAACCTGTTGGACGCCAGTTCTCGTCTGGTAGTCATTCTTTTCCAGAGTCAATTCTCGTTTTACAATGAACCCAAGGAGTCAGTTCTCGTCTGGCGATTTATTCTTTGCCCATCAGTTCTCGTCTGTTGGCCTACCTTTCATAAACCAGTTCTTGTCTGGTACTTCACCTTTAAAGTCCAATTGCTTGGCAACCAAAAAAACAAAATATCTATCAACATGGCCTTGCGCCCAACCATCCTTGTTTCATCTCCCATAGCTCATCCTCATATCATCATATCCTTAGCATTATGATCATACGTCTGCGTCTGGCATCATTTGCATTGCACCTTCATACCGCATGGTTTCTGTTGTATCTCTGGTGTGGAGCAAGATCATTGCAAGGTGCAACCAGGGGCAGTTATCTCAAGATCTTTTGAATTTCTGCAAGAGTTTGAAGACACTGGGGCAACTCTGGATGCCAGGTCTTCTGTAAAATCCTCTGAAGACAATCTTTTTCATAGACGGTGCAATTTGAGGCATAATTTCAGGAATAGGGGATGCTTGTGCACTCTTGATAATCAGTATGAAACTGTCGAGCTCAGAAGCTTGAAGCACTATGTTAATTCTCAGGGAATGTCTGGTATTTATTTTACCAGTAGGGCATTGAAAGTTTATTTCTTCCCCGAGCAGAGAATCTTCCTTCAGCCAACAAGGTTTCCTCATGAGGAATTGGTATCCTCTACAGTCAAAGTCCAATTTTCATTAGCATATCTTCCCAACACAGTCGTCATACTATACTTGGGGCATATTTTGGCTTATTTTGATTCTCCAGCAAAGTCTCTCCTCAGCAGAGCATTGCCAAATATGTTTCTCCGTCAGTCCAGAAGGTTGACACATCCCCAGCTGAGTTAGAGCAGACGATGTCCCTAGCAGAACTTCAAGCTAATTGAATCGTTCTCATCCCCAAGCGGACTTATCTTTCCATAGTGAAGTTTTCCCAACAGGCAGCTGAAGGCCTTGTTTCCCCACAAAGTTAGAATAGTCAGAACTCTCTCTCTCCAGCAAGGGTCCCAACAAGAGTTATTTGACAAAGCATCTTCCCTAGCCAAGTCTGAAGATGATCTTTCCCCACAGAGTTCATGTCTGATCTCCACTTCCGGCAGTGAAATATTCCCCAGCAAAGTTGCCATACTGGTGGTCATTTGATGATACAGTCAAGCATATATAACCTCAGTCAGAGATGGGTAGTCAGACCTCTAGACTTATCTTCCCCTGCAGAGTTGTAACTCTCGGTGGCCAATCAGACATTTGTCTACCGCTCGTCTGCGTCTTTCAACACTCGTCTGTGTTAGCTCTATGGTATTGCTCGTTTGCTTTCCCCAGTAGAGTCTATATCTACTAGCACTCGTCTGTGCTCGCATCTTTATTTGATGCTCATCCTCTTTCAGCACTCGTCCGTGCCTTTTCCTCAGTAGATTCCTCTTTATTTGAGGTATTCCCCAGCACTCGTCCGTGCTAGCATCTTTATTTGATGACCGTCCGCAGCTCTCGGCACTCATCCGTGCTTATTAGTCTTTGAAGTTTTTTTTCCCCAGCGAAGTTGCCTGTACTCGTCTGTGCACGCATCTTCATTTGGTGCTCGTCCGAATCCCTGCAGCACTCGTCCGTGCATTTTATTTTCGATTCCTCTTTATTTGAGGCATATCCCCAAGAAAGTCGCCAGTACTCGTCCGTGCTCGCATCTTTATTTGATGCTCGACCGCATCTCTTAGCACTCGTGCGTGCTTGTTACTCCTTTGAAGATGGCTCGTCCGCATCCTTCGACACTCGTCCGTGCCTATTACTTATCTAGTGCTCGTCTGCACGCCCCGACACTCGTCCGTGTTTGGTATTTTCTTTTGAAGATCGTCTGAAATAAGCTGATACTCGTCTGTATCTTTTCTGACACTCGTCTGTGTTAGATTGTTCCCTATTGAAGTTTCCAATGCTCGTCTGTGTTGGATTTCTGGTATTCGTCTATACCAGTGATTGATACTCGTCCGTATCATTATCAGAAGCACTCGTCCGTGTTTTTTGGATCATCGTCTGGTACTCGTCCGTATCGTCGACTTATGACACTCGTCTGTGTTTCTTTGATGATCATTCCAATGCTCGTCCGCATTGAAGAGGTTGAAAATCCTGACGGTGGGATTAAAACGTCAAAACAATTTCCGGAACCTGCGTAAGGGTTATCCGAAGAAGACTCGTCCGTCTTATTCCACTTATCTGCGTAAGGATTCGTGAAGAGGGTTCGTCTATCCTATATTGTTGAACCTGGCATCATAGGTTGTTGGAAGACTCGTCCGTCTCAACTCATATATTTTCAGGAAATATATGTAGAGGATTCGTCTATCCTAGTTGCATGTCTATCCCACGGACTTATATGCATTTCCGGAACCTGCGTAAGGGTTATCCGAAGAAGACTCGTCCGTCTTATTCCACTTATCTGCGTAAGGATTAGTGAAGGAGATTCGTCTATCTCAGGTTACTTTGAAGATTCTTAAGGGCTCGTCCGCTCTCTGCACCTGGCGTCACAGGTCATTCGAAGACTCGTCTGTCAACATGTTCTTATTCCAGATATCAGTTTCAACTTGGAAGAAGCTCGTCTGTTTTTCCTCCCTTTCGTGTCCCCAGAGCGTCATCTGGTTGGGTTTATTTCCCAGTGTTGCATTCTTCGTCAGAGTGCAAATCTCGGGGTCTTTTTGGTATTCAATCACTGTTTATCTCGAACTTCCGATAACCGTTGCTTTCATCCTTTTCAGATAACAGCTGATTAAATAGGGGCAGCTGTAACACCCTAAATTTTCCCTCTGGTTTTTCTGTCTTCGTTTTTTCCCGTATTGCATCTCATCTGCATTTCCATTAGATCATTAACTTCTAGAGTTAATATCATGTGCATAAGACATGGGGTTGAGGTTTTCTGAAGATTAGGGTTTCACATCCTTGTTTGCGGATTATCAGAGGATTTAAGGATTTCACTATGCAACAATCAATGACACTATCTTCTGGTGCTCTTGTCAGAATCATGGGTTTATTTCCCTGATTTAGCGGTCTTCAAGAATTTGACGTTTGCAAGGATTCTTTATTATTCATTTGGCCCATCATCAGGCTATTTTCTTCTTCATCAATTTATGAGGCTATTCTTCTTTTCTCAGTATCCCCGGAGCTTCAAGTGCATATTATCTGTTTCAGTGAACTATTTATCAGTCAATGGGAGTCCAAGATAAAATTATCGTGTGTGGAATTTTTCAGTGGTTCGTACGAGTGTTATTTTAGAAATTAGGCTCATCATGATCAGAGGTTGTGGTGCAGGTGTGTTCAATTGGTGGATTTATTTCCTCACTGATTGGTCCAGACAGATTCAAAATGATTCAGGATTTTACTTTGTCAGAAGGATAGTTATTTCAGATGAATATTATTTCAGTGACAAATCATGCAGTGGTTCAGGACTACGTTCTCCATATTCTTCATTTAATCAGGAGTTGTTAAAAGAATTGTAAGACTGGTGGCGATTCGAAATTTAATGTTTCGTGGTTGTGTGCGTGCTGGTGGTAGTCGGTGCATTTCATAAAAAAAACCAGTTTATATCCATTTCATAAATCATTTTATTTCTTAACCATTTATTTTATTTCTAAATCCCTAAATCCATCCACTTACATCTTTAAGTTTTTTTTCCCTAACATTTTGTCCACATATTTTTGGATCCAATTCCATTTACAAATTATCCATTATTCTCTAATTCACATCCATCTATCCACATTTGAACTATTTTAACCCACTTTGATTCCAACTTTCATTCTAATTACCAAATATTCATTCATTTTCTAACCTTTTCTTTATATATATATATATATATATATATATATATATATATATATATATATATATATATATATATATATATATATATAGTTTTTTACAACATTTTCATACAATTTCACACCAAGTCACCCTCTTACAATTGATATCCACAAATTTATAATACACTCCAACATGGCCCACATGAAAATTCTTCCACCAATACCTTCATTTTCGTATCACATTTCCGCATAGCACATGCCTTCCCTACACATACATCACGGCCCCACCACTTTATGCATACCACAACAAATAAAATTCAGGCACTCACCCAATTCCAATACACACACACATCAACACAGTGGTCCCACACATTCTTTTCACAACTTTTTGTTTCGTTTGTTTTTCTTCCCAATACCCTGATGCGCACTACTCACGCCATACACCACCTTACCATTCACACTCTTCACGCGGCCCACAACAACTAATTTTACGCAGACCACACACACAACGATTTCTTTGACAACTTGTGCACATCATTCAGCAAAAAAAAAAGCGAATTCCACGACAACACTAAGTGACAGTTTTTATTCCCTGTGACTACACACCAAAAAATCACCTTCTTCCTCTAACAAATTCTCCAGCTCTTCCTCACTCAACTGAATATCCTTCAACTTTTTTCTCCCAATCTCAACCAACAAAACAGCATCACTTTTCATCACACAACCAATACATTTTTTTTCTTCCGCTTCACCACCATACCTCACCTCTCTTCTTCAACCACGTTTCTTCCCAACCAAACCACCATCACCTCAAACAATATCCATCTTCTTCAAACAAACACAGAAATTAAAATCACCTCAACCTTCATCCTTCACTGCAACTAAACTATTTTCAAACCAATCTTCAACCAAATCCCTTCAACAAATTTCATCAACCAATACAATCCACCACGACTCATTACCTCTTCTTCCCGTTATTCACCCCTGTTTCAACCTATCAACAACAAAAATCCATCCAACCGCAAACCTCCATTCCCATAACTCACTCTTCATTTTTGCTGCTAAAACAAACACCATCACAAGACCTCATGGAAACCCAAACCTTCCTCACCAACCATCACCCTCTTTCTTTCAAAACAACCTCCAGAATACCAACCTTCACTCATCACCGCATTCTCCTTCAGCCTTATCACCACACCCTCACCAACCAAACAACAACAACAATGTTTAGATCCAAACAAAAATAAAAGGAAATAAGCGAGATAGAAAGTTTTGCGGTTTGCGGTCGATTGAGCGAAGCGGCGGCGGAAGCGCGAAGAAGAAGAAGAATAGATCCGTGAGTGAAATAAACTATGAAAAGGAGTTGCGGAGATCGGATTTGAAACGCCGAGGCACCGCAAGGCTTGTGACCGGCGACGTAATGTTAACGATGAAGGAATGGTGACGCGACTCGAGGAGGAGATTCTCGGCGACGACACTCTTTGATGTTTCAGAGTTGGATTTTGGCAGAACTTTTGATGCGAGAATCTATGAGAAACCGAAACCAAGAAGAAATCGGGACGGTTTTGTTGAACGGAGGAAGAAGGGAAGCATCGTGAGGGGGAGTAGCGGCGGACCTCCCCTGTTTCACTTCATTAGATCTTGTTCTCTTTTAATTTGCTTCATGTCCTTTTCTTTTTTTTCATATTTATTAATGGTAATTGATTGTTGCTTTTTGTAGCAGCCGGGCTTTTCAAAGCTTTAAGCCCATCAGATTCCGCTACACACACCCTTGTTAGCTAAAGGCATCCCCCAGGCAGCAAAGAAGGATATTGGGCCTGGAGTTAAAGGAGGCCCATGCGCCGTTTTCATTGATCAGACCCCTGGATCCAGCGACCAAACTTTTTTTTTTTTTAATTGTTTTTTTCTCTTTTACTTATTTTTATTTTGTTTCTACTGTGTTCTACTTCTTATTTTAATTCAATTGTCATATAATTAATTTAGTTTATTAATGTTGGTTAAGAGTTAATTTTAGAATTTTATTATAATTTTATTTAGTTAATTTTGTTTATTAATTTAATTTTAACTTTGACTCTAATTATGATTTTGATTTAATTTGGTTTAATAGAATTGTGTTTAATCTTGATTCTAGTTTTCGCCTGATATTTTGTAGGGTCATTGTTCAATTTCGACGATTGCGGATATTGCTTAATGATGACCATGTGACAAATCATTTTCGTAATCCTGTTTGGACTAATGAGATGATGCAAATTGCGTTTAGCACTTGATTTCGTTTAGACCTATTATTGGTGTTAATTCTGGTTTTCTGTGTTTATTTGCCTTGGATGCTGGATGCTTGTCAGATATCCTGATACTGGACACTTGTGTTTGACTGTTGAAATCATTCTGGACTTGATATTTCTTCTTGCGCTTATTGAAGAGGCAACGGACCTTCTCCGTTAGGTACCACTGAGGCCTGGTTTTATTGCATGCTGCTGCATCTGGAAGTCCTACTGGTGTAGGCTCTGTTTGTGCATTGTCCGACTTCTCCATATCGCATTCTCATCTCTTTATCTTATCTCATCTTCATATCGCATTCTCATCTCTTTATCTTATCTCATCTTCATATCGCATTCTCATCTCTTTATCTTTTCTTATTTCATTTCTTCTTCCTCATCTTCTCTTATTCATTCTCGACTGGAGGTGTGCTTAGGCCACCATGGTGGTTCTCCTCTCATCTTCTTCTTTTCTTCTCCTTCATTAGGATAGTGAGCCTCACTAACCTAGGACCATCCGAGCATGTGAATATTAGGATTAGACTTTTCCCGTTAGATGTTTTACCTTTATGTTCGTTTTGGTTCTTCTTCTCTTCTCATCTCATAACTCTAAAAAACACTTTAATAAATCTGAAGTGATACATTGATCCATAGCCTTATTCCATGAGGTATGCTTGTAGTCTTCCCATCTTGGGATAGTACATGTGTACTTTGTGATGCACAAGTCTGATCAAGGTATCTTCTTCATAAAAGAAAAGCATAAAAAAACACTTCTTCATCTGTAAATAACCAAAAACACTTAATAAGTAAACAAGTTAGTGAGCTTAGGCCCTAATCTTTGGGTTCAAGTTTTGGGGATCTTCTCCTTACTTGAGGGTGCTTGTTCTATTATTCCATCTTGGAATGTAGTGGCAAGTGCACATTCCATTGATGAGAGCTTGAGTTCACTTCCTTGTGACACACTCATAAAAGCTTCTAAAAAACACAAACAAACAATAAGCGTCTTTCCTTCGGGAATTCTTTTCTCACCTCATTCGCTCCGTACGCGAACTTGCTCCTACTTGTAACTTTGCAAGACGGTAACGCACTCGTCGTCCGAGCCTGCAACACCTGAGCATTGACATAGGCAGTTTAAGCCTTTAATTCACAAGCAATTTTCCCTTTAGTACCCCTAGTTAGGGGAACTACGGCGTCTCTGATCCTCATTGTCCTGATGAGGTACGTAGGCAGCGGGGTAGGGCCCGTTCGAGCACAATCTTTATTTTCCCTACATTTTTCCTTTTGCTTTCTTATTTCAGTTATTTTCCAGTGCCAGTTTCTTTCCATTTTCTTTTCTTTTGCTGCAGTTTTCATACGTTCGCCCTTTGAAACGGTTTCTTTTGCAAGCGTGGATCCCGTCGGGTACGGCGGACGATCTGGGTGCTAATACCTTCCCAGGTCGTAACCGACTCCCGAAATCAGTCTCTTTGGTTCGTAGGACCTGTGTCCTTCCTCTCCTTTCTTCTGGTTTGTGCAGCATTACCATTCCCTTTCTTCGGGATAAAAATGCCTGGCTGGCGACTCTATTCTTTTTCCATGCCACTTTCGCGTTTGTACCAGGATGGAAATCCGGGGAGCGACAACCATGATGTAGGATTAAGATCATTAACCTAATTGCATTTATTTAGATTTTTTTTGGAGTTTTTGTTTGGTGTTAAGTAATGAGTTTAAGCCATAATCAAGGTTTTAATGGACCCATTACACCATCCTAATAGAAGGATAATAGATGAGAACATTTAAGCTGAGAAAGGCTCCTCAACTTAATCCATGATTAGGGATTAACCTCATGACAAAACAAAGCCTTATTAGAGTGGATTTTAGTTAATGGTAGGATTAAGAAGTGAATTTTATGGTTTGTAAGACAACTTGAGGGGGACTTGTCCATTAACACTAGGGTTAGTCCTTCTTAACCAATTAAGGAAGAATTAGAACCCTAATACAAGGCCCAAGTTACAAGCTTGATGTCTTAGTGATTATTAGATGGATTGATTAAAGGATTTAAACACGTTAAGGGTTTAACACTTAGGATTAAAGTTATACACTCCATCCTAATAGAAGGATGCAGGCATAATCTTAATCACAAAGCCTTAAGACCTTAAAGGTTTAGTCCTTGATTAAGAGGTGAGAAGAGAAGACACAAAGATGACACAAAGGTAAAACTAATGGGGGTTTAATCAAACCCTAATTATGTTCATGCTTGGTTGTTCCTAGGGTTTATGAGGCTTGCAAGAAGTCTTCAAGAGAAAAGCAACCAAGGAAGAAGAAAGATGGAAGGAAGAGAAGCAAAAGAAGCAAGACAACTTACTTCACTTAAGAAGATAAGTTGCTTGAAGAAAGGAAGTGAGGAGAAGGCATGAATGATCAAGCTCACTCTAATACACATACAAAATGCAGAAATGAAAAGCATAAGAGAGATGAGAAGAGATCATGAGAAGTGAAGGCAAATTCACTTCTCAAACACTTACCACCTGAAAAGTTAGCAAAAAAGAAATGAAATGAATTGAAAATGAGATGAAATTCCAAGATGAAAGCCAAAGTCAGAAGCACATTCATGATAAAAATGATCTTATGAGATGGTATGAAAGCATATCAAGAGATGCAAATGATCATACAAACAATGAGGATGCAAATGAAGCATGAAAGGAGGCATGAAAGTTCATGAATGCATATGACATGAAATGAAAGCACAAACATGGAAAATGGATGATGCAATTATCAAACATGATTTCAATATGTTCTAAGATGTCTTACATGTCATGTGGGTGCACAAAATGTCATGGCAA
Organism: Lathyrus aphaca; assembly: GCA_963966055.1. Lineage (NCBI taxonomy): Eukaryota > Viridiplantae > Streptophyta > Magnoliopsida > Fabales > Fabaceae > Lathyrus > Lathyrus aphaca. Next base: position 356,808,455 of record OZ014523.1, on the reverse strand, counting down.
ATTCATGTATGCAAGCTTATGCAAGATGGATGCAAATTAGGGTTTATGCACAACATGAGATGCAAAATTCAAAATCAGAAGAAAATGGTAAGATAAAAAATTGAAAATGGGATCAAAGGGACCCTAAACCTATACAAGTTCACTGCCAAAAGGGGAAGGTCAGAAGCTAAACCCTAAGGGATTTATGATTTTCCTAAGTTTCTAAGGTTTTAAGGGTGATCCTAAAGGGAAAATGCCAAACAAAATGGAAATGTATTATAAAAATGAAACAAAAATGTTTTTGGATGCTTGAAAGTATGCATAACACAATGCAAAAAGAACCATTTAAAAACTCAATTTGGATCAAAAGTTATGAATTTTTGAAGTTAGGGTTATAAATATTCAAATTAAAGAACCCTAGTTCAAATGAAAATTGTCAAAGTATGATCAAAACCAAAAATAAATTTGTGTTGTGAGTTTGTAAATGTTTCTAAATGTTTGAAAAGGCTCTCTGAATTATTTTGGGATTTTTAAATACTTAAATGTATTTTTAATTAATTAATTCTCATCAACTAATTAAAAATAATCATTTAAATGATTTAAAAATATTTTTTAATGCAAAAAAAGTAAATAAAAATATTTTTGTGTTCTGAAAATTAATAAAAGATTTAATAAAAATATTCAGAATTTTTTGATGTGTTTTACTATTTTTTAAAATTCGTATGAAATAAATAGAAAAAAAATGAAATAAACAAAATAAAAGGAAAAGTATGCTGGATGGAAGGCTCAGATTGATTCTGGGCTTTAAACGTTTGACTGGGCGCGCATCTGGATGACTCAAGTTCAAACCAGGCTAATTTTAATTAATTAAATTAATAAACCTAATTAATCACTAATGACATGATCCAGACCAAACAATCACGCGCGGGAAGCTCAATCTAACAGCTCAAATTCAAATAAAGCCCTAACCCTAATTAAATGACCTAAACACTTTCAGGTCACCGGAGAAGAGCTCCGGTCGTCTTCTCTGATGACATTCCTCCCTGAAAAATCTCAACTCACTCCCTAGGCCATTTTTGGAGCTCTAAAGCTCCAGATTGCTTCCTCTCACCTTCCTAAACCCAACCCTAGCCTCAAATGGAATTTATTTTCAGCCATTAACATGAATCGAAGCCAAGAACAAAAACTGCAGAAATTTCAGACAAGCCATACATCCTCAATTCTCAACTATTTTCAATAATTCAAAGTTCATCATGCTCAGGGGATCACACTTAATCATTTAAGAACTTAAAATACAACATCTGGAAAAATGAATTCGCATGGCTACCTGAGGTGAAGCTTTCAACCCTGGAGCTTTCTGACTGCTTCTTTGGCCCAAGATGCCTTTAATGATCTTCCTGAGGATTTTTCAATGCTTGGTTGGAGTGTTTTGTGGATAGTTTGTGAGATTGATACAGTTCAGTTCAAAGGGGGAGAGAAATCGTGTTTTTGATATGGGGGGTTTCAGGGCAAGGTGATGGTTGGGAAATGATCATAGCTTGATGGTGAGTTGTTCTATGGAGTTTGTTTTGATGTTTGTGGCTTGTGTGCTGAGTTTCAATGAGAAATGCATAAGAGGGAGTTTTGGTTGTTGTTGAGTTGTGGGAGGATTCAGGCTTGCTTGTTGTATGAAATGGCTTGCTTTTGGTCCATGTATCAATTCTTGATAGGTCAGAGAGTTGTTGGTGGCCTATGCCGATTGGTATGGTCCATTTTGCAAAAAGTCAAGGTTAGGTGTCCTTTGAGGTATGGGAAAATTCAGACCAAGGACAAGGGCATGTTCTGCGCAGCTTGATTCATGGGCAACCATGGAATTCTGATTGAGGCCAATTAGCAAGTGGAATGAAGTTTGTGGGTGGTTTTGCAAATTTCATGAAGTTTGGCCCTTTCTTGATTTCTTCATGCACAAGTCATGAAACATGGGAATTCTTGGGCAAATTCTAACTTTTAGGCATTGCATAAGGTTTGTATGATGATTAGAAGTCACTTTGAGGTCACAAATTGGCTTGGCATGAGGTTTTGCAAAAATCCCTCTTAGGCATGAAACTTGAAATTATGTGATTTTTGCCAACTTTGGAAAGCCATAACTTTAGTTCCAAAATGAATTAGATCTTGTTCATGTGCTTTTTGAAAATGGAATGATCCAATCTACAACTTTCATGACCAAGAATTTTTCATTTGAATCATTTTTGGTTAAGAAAGAGGAGGTTGAAAAACTTTCCCAAAATGGAAAGTTTACATTACAAGTCATTTCCATATTTGGCGACTTTTGGTTTAGCCCACTTTTCTTCAAATTTGTGAACTTATTAGCACTTAAATGATCAAATAAAGACCATATAACTTCAATTTGATGAAAAATCCACTTTGGTTCCATGTTGGGGGCCTCAGATGCCCTGATTTGGCTCTGACTTGCTCAAGAAGTTACCTAGTGATCAGATGACTTCAACAATGAATTTTTCCATCAAACTTGGTATGCATGATCCTTATATCATATAGAGACCAATAGAAACAAGAATGACCAAAAAAATTGGAGTTATGGCTTATGAAATCAAAACCCTAATTTCAGGTCATCTGTGTTGTCAAACCCTAGCTCTACTTCCATGCTTTGCCAATTCTTGTGATTCTTTGACTTTCTTGATATTGTGAGGATATAATATGATGATTGAACATACATGGAACCTCTTGAGATGATTGGAGTCCTTTGGAGTGTCTCAGATAGCTCATGGATTGCTCAGATCACAAACCCTAGATGGAGGTGACTTTGACCCAATGCAGTGAAACAAAAATGCAACATGATGATATGATTGAACCTATGCAAATGAAAAGAACCACAAGCCATGGTGTGAAATTAGTGAGGGAAAATTTGGGGTGTTTACAGCTGCCTCTATTCAAGCATGAGTTAGCTGTGCAGGATGTAAGCGACGACTTATCATACAAACAAGATAACTTGTGGTTGAATACCAAAGACAGTCCAAAATTTGCACTCACTGATTGTGAAGAAGAAAAGGGATATAGATTGTAAAAGAAAATAAAGTATGATTATAAAGTGCGAGCGACAAAAGAAAACCGTCGAGCAGAGGATGACTGCTGGGGATAAAGCAATGACGGGGACGACCGACATGCTGGGGAAATGGAGGTATCATGATGGGGACGCCCATCAAGTTCATAAAATAAATGAAATAAATGATGAGGTACGGTCATCAAAGGTGAAGGACAATCACCTAGCAGGGAACGACTGCTTTGTTGGGGACAAGGATGAGGGATGATCATCCAAGGTGAAGGATGATCACCTGGCAGGGTACGGCTGCCGAAAGTATCACGACATAAGACGAATGCCAGATAGAAAAAGTTGACGATGGGGACGGCTATCGTATAAACATGATGAAGGAGGATCATCAAGAGGTGAAGGACGATCACCTAGCAGGGTACGGCTGCTCTCGGGGTTTATCGTGACATAGGACGAATGTCAGATAACAAGGTCAACGATGGGGACGACCATCGGATAAAATGATGAAGGACGATCATCAAGAGGTGAAGGACGATCACCTAGCAGGGGATGGCTGCTAAAATTATCACGACATAGGACGAATGCCGGATAGGAAAGGGTTTCAATAATGGAGACTCCGCTGGGGGAAGGATGAAGGACGATCATCAAAAGTTGAAGGACGATCACCTGGCAGGGTACGGCTGCCGAAAGTATCATGACATAGGACGAATGTCCGATAGAAAAGAAATAATGCCTTTTACTGGAAATTTGCTGGGAACTCTTCTGGGGAATGGTACATACAGATGAGTGTCTACATTCAAGAAAGGAAAGGTACAAGTGTTTGACGTTGTGTATAGATTAAAGATGCGAACGAGCATCCTTAAGACTATGATACGGACGAGTATTAGTAGAAACAAACGCTGACGCATGTTCAGAGTTGATGATACGAACGAGTATCAACTGGTTAACAAAGAACACGGACGAGTGTTGAATCTAAGGGGAAAGATAAGTGGTGTATAAAAGATACGGACGAGTATCTGTATGAGTAAAAAGTAAGCATGAGTGAGACACAGACGGGTGTTCAATATGCTGGGGAAAGTATGATACAGATGAGTATCATAAGAGAAAGTGTATAAATTATGAACTTATGAGTGTAAAAGATACCTGGTGATCTGTGGGGATAAGATGACACAGACGAGTGTCGAAAAAGTGTATTATAAACAGGTTTTTGGTTTACAATAAGTGTTTAGGTAACCATGCTAGGGGAAAGTGACATAGACGAGTGCCCAAAAGAAAGTTTGGGGACTTTACTGGGGAACGATGACACGGACGAGTGTCAAAAAGAGCATGTATCTGTATTTAAGAGTGCAAAGGGACGCTTTGGCTTTCTGCTGGGACAGTGAGTCTTTGTATACATTGCTGATGGAATGTTCGTATATACATGTGTTTGATTCATAACATGGCTTATGATTATGCAATATGTTTGACTTTTACCGTAATGCTCCGTATTAGACGGAATGCTACGCTCTGGGGGAAAATATGATGCGAATGCTATGATTATGCAAAGATACCGATCCGAGATTCGGATCCCGTTGTGGTGAAGATCTCTGATTGATCTTCTTAGAAAGAACATCCCAGCTGGGGGTGAGATCATTGGTAGATCTTAATATATATGATTCCATTTGGGGAAATAGGTCACTAATAGACCTATCCTTGGTGATGAGGAGCCCAACTGGGGCTGTGAAAGCTTTCGTCCCTTTGTTGTGAGATTTTCAGACATTGCTCTTCTGGATAGAGGCTGAAGCTCTGCGGGGAGATGGTTCCCTGTCTAACACTTGGCTGGGGAGGAACGATTACTGAATGGCCTTCCTAGTGATTTCTGTGGGGATCCTGCTGAGGATGATGAACTTAGCTGGGGAAATGAACCCCTTCTGATGCTGCTTGGAAGATGTGCTGAGGAAGTAATGATTTGGCAGCTTGCTGGGGGGAAGCTTTCATGCCCCATGTTACGCTCTGAATACCTGCAATCCTGTTATGACAAAGAAACATACAAGTATCTCGAGGTATCCCTTACTGGATTCCATCATAGGAGTTTAGACACTCCCGGGAGTAAGTAATATATTTCCTGCAAGCACGTGATTAGAAAAAAACGCATTTGTATTTATGCAGTCAATATATCAAGGACATCGGACATTTTTGCAAATAAAGTGTATGAGACGGAGTGTGACCGAAAATTTGATTTTATTAATTTGCGTGCCCTGAATTGGCAAGTAATGTCAAAGAAACAAATCCACTGAAATGAGGAGATTGTTACAAATTGAGAAACAAAAAGGTGTTGGTAATGTTGATGACACTTCAGTGTGCTTCCCTTGCTATGACCCGTATGACATTGACGTTCTTCTCATCTTGCTTTCTGAAGAAGGCTGATTCTGACCGATGCTTTAACCCTTCGAAACTTGCCATGTTGTAAGTGATACAAACGAATTCAGAATGCAGTTGTTCGCTTATTCCCTTATTTTGCGTGGATCGCCCTTTCGGGTTTTCAATCCACCGGGATACCCATTTTTGCCTGAGCTGTCCAATGCGGCTTTCAACTTAGCGGGTGTACTTTTTTTGATTATTTTCCCTTATTTTTGCCCGAGTCTTTTATTCTGTTTTTGACTCGTCGGGATGCCCTATTTTTGCCTGGACTTACATTCTGTTTTTATGTCCAGCGGGTCATTTTATGCGAAGTATTTTTTAATTGCATCTGAATTCACAGGGGACAGGAAGTCTTCACCATCCATAGTACTGAGCATCAGTGCTCCACCAGAGAAAACTTTCTTTACTATGAATGGACCATCGTAATTCGGAGTCCACTTGCCCCTGTGGTCTATATGAGGAGGAAGGAGTCTTTTCAGCACAAGATCTCCTACTTGGTATTCCCGAAGCCTGACTTTTTGATCGAAGGCTTTCTTCATTCTTTTCTGATATAACTGCCCATGACAGATTGTAGCTAATCTTTTTTCTTCGATCAGACTCAGTTGTTCGAACCGGGATCGAACCCATTCTGCTTCATTCATCTTGACATCCATCAGTACCCGCAAGGAGGGTAGTTCAACTTCAACAGGTAGGACTGCCTCCATACCATACACAAGTTGATACGGTGTTGCCCCAGTGGATGTTCTGATTGACGTACGGTACCCATGTAAGGCAAATGGTAGCATTTCGTGCCAGTCTTTGTATATGACCACCATCTTCTGCACAATCTTCTTGATATTTTTGTTAGCTACCTCCACAACACCATTCATCTTTGGCATGTAAGGAGAAGAATTACGGTGTTGGATCTTGAATTCCCGGCACAGTTCTGCCATCATTTTGTTGTTCAAATTGGAACCATTATTAGTAATGATTCGCTCGGGCACTCCATACCGACATATGATGTCTCTCTTTAGGAATCGGGCTACCACTTGCCTGGTGACGTTTGCATACGAGGCTGCTTCAACCCACTTGGTAAAATATTCAATGGCTACCAGGATGAATCTGTGGCCATTTGAAGAAGTCGGTTCAATATTTCCAATCATATTAATGCCCCACATGGCAAAGGGCCAGGGTGAAGACATCACATTCAAAGGATTCGGAGGTACATGCACTTTATCTGCATCAATCTGGCATTTGTGGCATTTCCTGGCATAAGCACAACAGTCTGCATCCATTGTGATCCAGTAATAGCCTGATCTCAGCAATTTCTTAGCCATTGCATGCCCTCCAGCATGGGTACCAAAATATCTTTTGTGCACCTCATGCATCAACAAGTCTGCCTCTGTCTTATCCACACATCTGAGAAGTACCATATCAAAGTTTCTCTTGTACAACGAACCATCAGCATTCAGGAAGAAACAACCAGCTAGCCTCCTTAATGTCTTCTTATCATTGGATGATGCCCCAGGTGGGTATGTTTGATCCTCCAAGAAACATTTGATGTCATAGAACCAAGGCTTATCATCTTTAGCAAGGTCTGCAGAGAATACATAGGCTGGTCTGTCAAGTCTGGATACTGAAATTCGAGGCACAAAGTTGGCAAATTGAACTTTGATCATGGATGAAATGGTACCTAGAGCATCTGCAAACTGATTTTCATCTCGAGGGATATACTCAAGCTTGACTGTTGTGAAGAAAGTCAGTAATCTCCTCGTGTAATCCCGGTAAGGTATCAGATGTTCCTGGTGAGTATACCATTTGCCATTGGTTTGATTGATTACCAGAGCTGACTCTCCGAATACAGTTAAAGTCTTGATCCTAAGGTCAATGGCTTCCTCAAGACCCATAATACAAGCTTCATATTCAGCTTCGTTGTTAGTGCAGTTAAAAGTGAGCTTTGCCGAGAAAGGCATCTGAACTCCCTTAGGTCTAATGAGTACTGCACCGACACCACGACCATTCATATTAACAGCCCCATCAAACATCATTGTCCATTATTCCTATGGGTTAGGCCCTTTAGTGTGAACAAACTCTTCATGATATTTTGCTTTTATGAACATGATGTCTTCATTAGGGAAGTCAAATCTCATAGGCTGGTAATCATCAATGGTTTGCTCAGCAAGATAGTCAGACAATACACTGCCTTTGATGACTTTCTGAGATGTGTACTGAATGTCGTATTCTGTGAGAATCATTTTCCATCTTGCAACCCGTCCGGTAAGTGTTGGCTTCTTGAATATGTAATTAATTGGATCCATCTTGGAGATCAATAAGGTAGTGTGGGTCAACATATACTGCCTTAGTCGGCGAGCAGCCCATGCTAAAGCACAACAAGTTTTCTCGAGCAGTGAATAACTTTGTTCACAGTCGGTAAACTTTTTGCTTAGGTAGTATATTGCATACTCTTTTCGACCAGACTCGTCATGCTGGCCCAGCACACACCCCATTGACTCTTCTAATAATGTCAAGTACATTATTAGAGGTCTTCCTTCAACTGGAGGCATAAGGATTGGAGGTTCTTGTAAGTATTCCTTGATTTTTTCAAAAGCCCTTTGGAAATCTTCATTCCACCTGACCGTTTTCTCTTTTCTTAACAACTTGAACAAAGACTCACAGGTTGCTGTAAGGTGAGATATGAACCGTGAAATGTAGTTCAATCTACCTAGAAACCCTCGAACTTCTTTTTCAGTCTTTGGTGCAGGCATTTCTTGAATGGCTTTGACTTTGTCAGGGTCAACTTCAATTCCTTTCTCACTTACAATAAATCCCAGCAGCTTACCGGATCGCACCCCAAATGTGCATTTGTTGGGATTTAGCTTCAATTGGTACTTCCTCAGACGCTTGAATAGTTTCAACAGATTTACCAGGTGATCTTCTTCTGTGAGGGTCTTGGCAATCATGTCATCCACATAACATTGAATTTCTATGTGGATCATGTCATAGAATAATGTTACCATAGCCCGTTGATAAGTGGCACCGATATTCTTCATTCCGAATGGCATCACCTTATAACAGAATGTGCCCCAGGGTGTGATGAAAGTTGTCTTCTCCATGTCTTCAGGTGACATCTTGATCTGATTATATCCTGAAAATCCATCCATGAAGGAGAATACCGAGAACTGAGTTGTATTGTCAACTAATACATCAATGTGAGGTAATGGGAAATCATCTTTTGGGCTGGCTCTGTTCAGGTCCCGGTAATCTACACACATCCTTACCTTGCCATCCTTCATAGGCACAAGTACAATGTTAGCCACCCACGGCGGGTAACTAGTTACAGCAAGGAAACCGGCGTCCCACTATTTTTGTACCTCTTCTTTTATCTTCATGGCCATATCCGGGCGAGTATGGCGCAACTTTTGTTTTACTGGCGGACAGTCTTCCTTTAGAGGCAGCTTGTGCATAACAATGCCGGTGTCCAACCCTGGCATATCTTGATAAGACCAAGCAAAAACATCCACATACTCCCGAAGCATGTCAATAAGTTGTTCTTTCACTGAATCTTGCAGACGGGCCCCGATCTTCACTTCTTTTAAATCTTCTTCGGTTCCAAGGTTAACGGTCTCAACCTCCTCCTAATGAGGAGTGATAACCTTCTCCTCTTGTCTTAACAACCTGGCTAGTTCTTCGGGTAGCTCGTAATCTTCTTCATCCCCTTCATCAGCTTGATTAATCGGATTGTCAAAGTCATACGAAGTCATAGCAGTGTTGTTGTCGGTGCAGTCTGGAGGGCACTCTCTGCAAGGGTTTAGATTTGTTCATTTTAGTGATCAATTTTATCTTGCTTAGAAAAAGTGAAAATGAAGTTATTATTTTGAAAAACATTGCCATTTTATTTTTGTACAAAAAATTAAAAATGAAAAACAGTGAGCGGAGAAAGAAAAAGACTCATTTGCAAAAGATGTCCCGATATTCATTAATTGATCGTTTGCATAAAATACAAGATGGCCCGATTACAAAATGAGCCCTGACATCTTGGGCAAGATGCAGGACTTGATGCATTCTTAAAGACAGGAAATAATAATTACTGTGCCGAAGTAACTCTTATAATTTCCTGGGAAGACTAGTTTGAGACTTGGTTCTCCGGGATCCTTGGACGTATCAAGTATTCCAGGTTGCATTCGTCTTCTGACTCATCTTCCAAACTGTTCACAGCATCCGGGGTTAGCATTCCCCCGCTGACAAATTTGGGCTCCGTTGCAGCCTCTGGTTGATCTTGTCGAGTTGGTCTGTAACCCAACCCGAATCGGTCTTCTTTCTTTTCAACTGGAAGCAGCTTGCCCCAGCCTTGAGCGGTACCCTCCTCAACAACCTTCCGGGCCTGTTGATATTAGGTGATAGAAGTCCCAGACACAACAGATGCTTCATTGATATTAAGGGCCTCAAACCCCTGACTCATGGTCTCATGGATCTCCCCATCCATTTCTATGTACTTGTACGTAGCCACCTAGCTAACAAAGATGTCCTCCTCCCCACAAATTGTGATTATTTGGCCTTCCCACTCGAATTTTAACTTCTGGTGAAGGGTAGACGTAACAGCGCCAGCGACGTGGATCCGAGGTCTACCCAATAGACAACTGTAGGCCGGCTGTATATCCATCACAAAGAAGGTAGTTTTGAAGGTTTGCGGGCCAATCAACACAGGCAGATCAATCTCCCCAAGCACTGATCTTTTAGAGCCATCAAATGCTCTCACCACCAAATTACTTGGATGCAATGCTATTCCAACATACTCCAGCTTTACTAAGGCTTTCTTTGGTAGGACATTAAGGGAAGACCCCGTGTCCACCAGTACATGAGACAGAACAACACCTTTGCATTCCAGGGTGATATGTAAAGCCTTGTTATGGTTGCGACCCTACATTGTTAAATCAGCATTTGTAAAGCCCAGTCCATGACTGGTATTGACATTTTCAACCACGGTCTCCAACTGATTAACAGTAATCTCCTCCGGCACATATGCTGCGTGCAGGACCTTCAACAATGCATTCCTGTGGGCTTCGGAACACATTAACAGTGATAATATGGAGATTTTGGATGGGGTTTGGTGAAGCTGGTCCACCACCTTGTAATCACTTCATTTTATGATTCTCATGAACTCGTCTACATCTTGTTCAAAAGATGTATTCTGAGTTTCTTTGGCAGTTGTCTCTTTAGATACCACATTATTTCCTTTCGCCTTAGCTGCAGCCTCTGCTTCAGCATTAGGTCTTGGTGTTTGTGCGGCAAAAAGGTGTCCGCTTCTGGTGAAGCCTCCGCCTCCCCCAACATTATCAATTTGTGGTGAAGAGGTTGATGAATCCAAGGTGATTTTCTCCCCATTGCAGTAAAGATAAGAGTCGTAGTGCCAAGGTATTGCATTACTGCTTTCATAAGGAACAGGCCCCGGTACCGTAATGGTAACTGGGCTGATTGCTGCGGGAGAAGGAACTGTAATGGTGTGAGGATCATAGTATATTGTGACTGGAGACCTTGCAGGAGGTGCCATAATTTGTTGTTGGAAATTGTTGCTCGGGGGAACATTTGTCGGGTCATAATAAATCGTGACCGTTGCGATATCTTCATTAGTGTTTGCTGGCGTTGTAGAAGATTCCTTTGGTAAGATGGGTGTTGATGTTTAGAAGAAAAAGTCGTTGAACTTTGACTTGTTGAAATAATGGATGGAGTAATAGCTGGTGTTGTTGATGAATCAGTAGGAATGATTGTTGTTGCTGTTGTAGGAAAATCTGTTGAAAGAAGGATTGCTGATGTTGTAGGAGAATCCATTGTTGTTGAAATAAGAGTTACTGAAGGAACTGTTGAAGTAACTTGCAAAATTCCATCTTTGATAAGGACATCTATACCAAACCTTAATTTCTCACAACTATTACTAGCTGTCTTGCACAATTCACAGCAGGCCCCACAACCTGGGAACACTTGGCATCTTAAAAGTTGAACTTTAACTTCAGCCAGTGGTGTTTGAATTTGTGCAACATTATCAATCAATGTAGATGGTTGGTCCTCTTCAATGGCATTAATCCTGGGCCCACCATGATTAGGCATAGGATTTCTGTTGACGTTCGGAGGAGGTGCGAAATTAAGGGCTTTAGAACCAACCAGATCTTGTACCTTCATCTGTAAGGCTCTGCATTTCTCAGTATTGTGACCAGGTGCGTTGGAGTGAAAGGCACACCTGGCGTTAACATCATAATTCTTCGGAAGATTAAGAGGATCTGGACGTTCCAACTTCCTTAACTCAACCAAGTTAAGCTTCAGGAGTTGTGGTAGAAGAGCAACATAAGGCATAGGGATAAGATCAATCACCATATTTGCTTGAGATGGCCTCTGTTGAAAGGGACGCTGCTGTTGGTTGTTATTGTTGTTGTTGTAAGTTCTTTGTTGCGGAAAATGAGATGGTTGCTGATAGTGATGTTGTTGTTGTTGTTGAGGATATGATGGTTGTTGTGGAATTAGTGTTGGGATGGTGACAACTCCTACTGATCTGTGAGAATATTGGGGCCTGCCTCTGCTTGTATGGATAGCATTTGTTTCACCCACCCTTCAGGGTCCTGCAAAAGGTTTTTTGGGATTGATAGAGGAACTTGCACCATTGTCAGAGATTTTACCCATCTTCAAAAGACTCTTAATTCTCTCACCAGCTATCACTACATCAGCAAAATTGGTAGAGGAGAAAGCAGCAAGTCTATCAATATAAGTTCCTTGTAAGGTGTTCATAAACATGTCAGCCATTTCTCATTCTAACATGGGTGGCTGGACAGCAGCAGCAAGCTGTCTCCACCTCTGAGCATAATCCCGTAAGCTCTCCCTTGAAGACTGAGACATGCACATTAGAAGAGTTCTATTGAGGGCCATGTCTAGGTTGTACTGGTATTGTCGGATGAAGGCTTCGGCCAAATCTTTCCAACACCTTATGGTGGCCCTTGTCAGATGCGAATACCATTCTCTTAAAGCTCCAGTCAGACTGTCCTCAAAGTAGAACATCCATAACTTCTCATCCATGGTATAAGCCTTAAGTCTTCCCAAGAAGGATTGCAGATGAGTACGCGGGCACGAGGTACCATTATATTTCTCAAAGCATGGGGGTTTGAATTTGTGGGGAATCCTCACCCCATCTACCAGTCCCATATCCATCACGTCGAAACCCAAAGAATTCTGAGATTCCAAAGATCTTAACTTTTCAGATATCTCATCCAATCTTCTGTCATATACCTCATCTCCAGCCCCAATAACAGTAAATTGTTCTTCTTGGGGATCCACTTGCAGGATTCTCCCCCAGCAGTATTACCTTGAACATTCCTCGGGATATTAACTTATGGGTTCAAGTGGGGTCCATACTCTGGTGGATCAATACGAGGCTGCCCCCGTTCATTATTGTTGGTTCCTCCTGTCCCAAGGTGGGGCTCTTCAGGTGTCTGTCTTTCTACCAGCTCTCTCAACCTTTCTATGCTCTAGGCTAAGCCAGTCATCACTGCCATAAACTGAGACATCTGATTTCTTATTTCTACTCTCTCATTGGCCATCTGATTTCTGACCTCAGTCAGGTCTTGCTGTACCTGGTCCATCTGAATTCCTGGAAGGTTGTTATGAGTTGGGTACCGGTGTGTGCGGTTGACAGGGAACACTCGGAGACGAGCAATGTTTCCTGAGATCACAACAAAGTTAAAAACAAAACCTACAAAACAAGGAACAAGTTTGTATGCAATGCAGTATGCTTATTTGTTTTCCAAGGTATCCTGTTTGGTTCTTGGTTTTGACCTTTCCAGACCTCGAGGAAGATGCTTGATGTTGGTGAGAAAAGAAGCCCAATGAAAACAAACTAAAATATATTACAAATGATGAAACATACATAGTCTGTTTTACAATCCATGCCCATGGAGGATCAAAAATACAAACAAAAAGAAAAGTACATCAAGAGGAAAGAACAACAAGCAAAGAGAAATCAAACATCCAATCCAAACTCATCTTCCCTGACCTCCTTCAGGAGTGCCTCAGTCATCGGACCAGCTGGGTGCTCTATAATGGTTCTAATGAGGAGGTTCCTGGTAGCAATGGCAGTAGTCAACTTCTTATGCATGTCCTGGTCTTTTGATCTCATAAACCCTGCTCTAAGCTTCAATTTTGATATCTCCTTCTGAGCTGCCAATAAAGCTTCCTGCTGCTTCTTCTCATTGGCCTCCAGCTGTTCAATCTTGGCTTGAGACTTCTGGTCTTCTTGTGTACGGGCTTCGGTGATCCTGAACCACCTAGCCTGACTCTCTTGCAGATAGTGCTCAGCCCTAGCTTTCTGAACCTTGGCCTCTTTACAGGCATTCTTCAATATCTGTTCCCCAACCCTTCCTTTCCTTATGTAGTCTTCTGTCTTCTCAATTTTGGCAAGATGCTCAATTCTGAGCTTTTCCAATCTCTCAATGTCCATACGACCATCACTCCTTTCCCAAAGGGTCTTCTTTAAGGCCTGGGATAGCTTCTCGTTCCTTTCCTTCAGCTTTTCAAATTCTTCCAGACTAACTGTTGTTGCCGGCTGTACTGTGGATGGTCCAGGTATGTCTTCCAAGGTGAAAGGAATTCTGGTAATCTGAGCTCTAGTACGGTACCAATCTGAGTAATGAGCTTAAGAAACATTATTACATCTTCCAAGAATTGCTATCCCTTTTGCCTGGATGTTGTCCCAAGCCCAGGATGCTTGTCTGACAACAGCTGAATTAGGTTGCACCTCACAATACAGGGTCTCAGCTAAATCCTGTCCTCTGGGAGGGTGAGCTAAGGCATAACCCAGTTGTCTCTTAAACAATAAAGGATTGTAGTTGATGAAAGCCTTTAATCCTATCAGAGGCACATTTGGGTATTGTCCACAACTGGTGATAATGTCCTTGCCTTTGGTGCTCTGGGTGCACCATCTGATATCATATGAAGTTAAGGCAATGAAACGCTTGGACCAATTCTTCTGTTGGTGTGGGTTCAAGAAGGCATCTGATTTAGGCAGGTGTCTGAGTAGCCAGGAGTAGAACAAAGGAGCACAACATCTTACCAACTTCCCCCTTTATTTCTCATTTCTCTGATGGATGGAATAGTAAAGATCTCCTAGCAATGTAGGTACTGGGTTCTTCAGAAGAAACAAATGGATGGCATTCTTGCTGACAAATTTAGGCTCATCTACAAACAGTATAGCCCTATATATGCTGAGGGCTAACAATGCACAAACTTCCTTCCACTCTCCCAATGAAGCCTTCAGGATGGCCTGAGAAATCAAGAAGTCCAAATGTAAACCAGGAATCCCAGCTTTTGTTGTCATACTTTGTTCAATAAGGGCAGGCTCCAAGTACAGTTCCCTTGCTATCTCTCCATTCCCAGGAGCAGTCATCACTGGTTGAAGGGGATTCCACCTCTGATAGGTACTCCAATCAATAAAGAAAACTCTTCCAGCAGAGGTCCTAACTGAAAGTCTGGAAAGGTGAAGCATCTCAATGGAGGTTCATAAAACTGCAAGCATGTGTGGATCATGCTCCTCTGAGAAGGATTAAGGTCCATAACCATATCCAAGATACCCCCATAGTGTTCTCTAAATAGTGGGATGTTGTCAGGTGTGATGAGTGATTGGATCTTCCTGATACCAGTCAACACAGGCTAAAAAAAAGTGATAAGATATGTTGCTCTTCCTGGGAGTAGCCATGAGTGTTGCTGAAGAAGCTGAAGATAAGTGCTGATGAAGATCACAGACTAATGTTGGTGAGGATGGAGATGACTGAAGCAGATAACTGATGAAGGCAGCTGAAGCAGAGGTCTATGCAGAAGAAAGGGGTCAAAACCAAAACCAAGATACAACGAGGTGGATACCCTGAAAAGAAAATAAACAAATGTCAAATGATGCAATGATGATATATGCAAATGATATGCAAGGGTTTATAATCAAGCTGGATCTAATTATCTGTCTTTATATAAGGCCCATGTATGTTGAAAGGTCCAGATGGAGGTTCAGAAATCCAGTAACCAAGGTGGGGGACTCAAACAAAGAGTCACATGTCCAGGGTTAATCACAAGAACTGTCCAAAGTATAGTACTCTTAAACAATACAGTAACAGGGTATGATGTGGCCAAGGGTTCCTACAAACATGTAAACAACCCAACCCCCTCACAGGTAGTGTTCTAGAACAAGGATCCTCAGACTTGGATCAGTTATGAGAAGTGTAAACACCTCTAACCCGGAGGTACATTGTTAACAATAACCATAAAAGATCCTCCTCTAGTTCACCTCAGATTTTGAAGGTCAAAATAAAGGTAATCCAGACTTAGCAGGCTTCCCAGATAGCCCTAGCACTACAAGAAATCTGTAGCACAGAGTTCTCAAGAAGAAACCCACATCTGAACTGTGTTTCATATTCCTGCACCAGACCGAAATGGAATGGGAAAGAACATGAACCACTTTAGCCTAGGTTTCACTCAGGTCCCAGGTATAGGACCTTAAACTCTCAATGGAACCCCACCCACAAAAACAGAAAGCCAGATCCAGCAATGACAGTATGAAATATGCATAAGACTGTAAAGAAAGCAATAAATAAAGCTGTACATAAAGCAATAAATAAAGCAAAAAATAAATAAACACACATAGCACATAACACCCCAGTAAACACAACTCAAACAAGCGCTAGGAGGAAGCCACAAAAAGAACCAGAAGCCATGGTTGCAACATAAGGGTCCCCAGCAGAGTCTCAAGGATGTCGCTCCCACCAAATCACACCTAGGTCAAATAGGGTACAGACGCGAATGGTCGGCGAAAGAGAACATGAAGATGAACTAAAAAGAGTCGCCAGCTAGGAATTTTTATCCCGAAGGAAAGGTAATGCTGCATAAACCTAGAAAAATATGGATAAGACGGTCGCGAACCAGAGAAACTGAGAAAGGGGGTTGGTTACAACCTGGGAAGGTATTAGCACCCAGATTGTCCGTCGTACTCGACGGTATCCACGCTTAAAAGATTTGTGTTTAAAGGGGTAGTGTCAGTGCTATTTTGTGTGCAAAAAGCTGGAAAAGAATGCAAGTGTTAGTGCAAAAGTAATGTGAAGTGAAGTAAAGGAGTGTCAGTGCAGGGAAAGAATGAAAAGCTCAAGACTATGAGGCTTAAAGAATAATGCTGGAAGAGGGGGGGATAAATAGAGACTTTTGTTCAATAACTGTTAAGTTATGCCTACGTAGCCTATCGTGCAATGAGGAAGTCAGAACACCGTAGTTCGACTCAAAGAGACTGAAGGTTAAATTGACTTGTGAACTGCTTACTTGTCTATGCTCAAGTGTATGACCTGTCTGGCTTAGGTGCAAACTGTCTTGCATTAGACGGAAGAAGCAAGTTCTCGTTTATGAGTGAATGAGATGAGAAAAGAATCCCGGAGGAGACGATTATTGTTTTTTTTTATGTTTTCAATCTTTTATTGCTTTTTGTTTGTCATAAGAAAATGAGCTTAAGCCTAAACCAAGGGTTAGTAAACTCATCACATCCTCCCTCTGATTAGTGGTAATGAGAAAACCTTAAACATGAGGTAAACACCTCACACTTAATCACCATGATGTAGGATTAAGATCATTAACCTACTTGCATTTATTTAGATGTTTTTGGAGTTTTTGTTTGGTGTTAAGTAATGAGTTTAAGCCATAATAAAGGTTTTAATGGACCCATTACACCATCCTAATCGAAGGATAATAGATGAGAACATTTAAGCTGAGAAAGGCTCCTCAACTTAATCCATGATTAGGGATTAACCTCATGACAAAACAAAGCCTTATTAGAGTGGATTTTAGTTAATGGTAGGATTAAGAAGTGAATTTTATGGTTTGTAAGATAACTTGAGGGGGACTTGTCCATTAACACTAGGGTTAGTCCTTCTTAACCAATTAAGGAAGAATTAGAACCCTAATGCAAGGCCCAAGTTACAAGCTTGATGTCTTAGTGATTATTAGATGGATTGATTAAAGGATTTAAACACATTAAGGGTTTAACACTTAGGATTAAAGTTATACACTCCATCCTAATAGAAGGATGCAGGCATAATCTTAATCACAAAGCCTTAAGACCTTAAAAGTTTAGTCTTTGATTAAGAGGTGAGAAGAGAAGACACAAAGATGACACAAAGGTAAAACTAATGGGGGACTAATCAAACCCTAATTATGATCATGCTTGGTTGTTCCTAGGGTTTATGAGGCTTGGAAGAAGTCTTCAAGAGAAAAGCCACCAAGGAAGAATAAAGATGGAAGGAAGAGAAGCAAAAGAAGCAAGACAACTTACTTCACTTAAGAAGATAAGTTGCTTGAAGAAAGGAAGTGAGGAGAAGGCATGAATGAGCAAGCTCACTCTAATACACATAAAAAAATGCAGAAATGAAAAGCATAAGAGAGATGAGAAGAGATCATGAAAAGTGAAGGAAAATTCACTTCTCAAACACTTACCACCTGAAAAGTTAGCAAAAAAGAAATGAAATGAATTGAAAATTAGATGAAATGCCAAGATGAAGCCAAATTCAGAAGCACATTCATGATGCAAATGATGTTATGAGATGGTGTCGCTACCACCAAAATGACACCTGGTCAGAAGGGGTACAGACGCGAACGGTCGGCGAAAGGAGAAGGAATGAATAGAGTTGCCAGCTAGGCATTTTTATCCCGAAGGAAAGGTAATGCTGCATAGACCTGGGAAGATATGGATAAGACGGTTGCGAACCAGAGAGACTGAGAAAGGGGGTTGGTTACAACCTGGGAAGGTATTAGCACCCAGATTGTCCGTCGTACTCGATGGGATCCACGCTTAAAAGATTTGTGTTTTAAAGGGGTAGTGTCAGTGCAATTTGTGTATCAAAGCTGGAAAGAATGCAAGTGTCAGCGTAAAAGAAAAGTGAAGTGTAATAAAGAAGTGTCAGTGTGAGAACAAAAATGAAATGCCCAAGACTAAGAAGCTTAAAGAATAATGTTGGAAAGAAGGTGGAATATACAGAGACTTTTGTTCGATAACTGTTAGGTTATGCCTACGTATCCTCTCGTGCAATGAGGAAGTCAGAACACCGTAATTCGACCCAAAGAGACTGAAAGGTAAATTGACTTATGAACTGCTTACTGTCTATGCTCAAGTGTATGACCTGTCTGGCTTAGGTGCAAACTGTCTTGCATTAGACGGAAGAAGAAAGTTCTCGTTTGTGAGTGAATGAGATGAGAAAAGAATCCCGGAGGAGACGATTATTGTTTGTTTTTGTGTTTTCAGTCTTTTATTGCTTTTGAAAGTTTGTCATAAGAGAATGAGCTTAAGCCTAAACCAAGGGTTAGTAAACTCATCACATCCTCCCTTTGATTAGGGGTAATGAGAATACCTTAAGTATGAAGTAAACACCTCACACTTAATCACCATGATGTAGGATTAAGATCATTAACCTACTTGTGATTATTTGGATGTTTTTGTTGTATTTGTTTAGTGTTAAGTAATGAGTTTAAGCCATAATCAAGGATTTAATGGACCCATTACACCATCCTAATAGAAGGATGATAGATGAGAATATTTAAGCTGAGAAAGACTCCTCAACTTAATCCATGATTAGGGATTAACCTCATGACAAAACAAAGCCTTTATTAAGGTGGATTTTAGTTAATGATAAGATAAAGAAGTGATTTTTATGATTTGTAAGACAACTTGAGGGGGACTTGTCCATTAACACTAGGGTTAGTCCTTCTTAACCAATTAAGGAAGAATTAGAACCCTAATGCAAGGCCCAAGTTACAAGCTTGATGTCTTGATGATTATTAAGTGAGTTGATTAAAGGATTTAAACACATTAAGGGTTTAACACTTAGGATTAAAGTTATACACTCCATCCTAATAGAAGGATGCAGGCATAAGCTTAATCACAAAGCCTTAAAACCTTTAGGGTTTAGTCCTTGATTATGAGGTGAGAAGAGAAGACTCAATGATGACACAAAGGTAAAAACTAAATGGGGGAACTAATCAAACCCTAATTGTGATCATGCTTGGGTGTTCCTAGGGTTAGTGAGGTTTGCAAGAAGATCTTCAGAGAAACCACCAGGAAGCAGATGAAAGGAGCAAAGAGAAACAAAACAACTTGCTTCACTTAAGAAGACAAGTTGCTTGAAGGAAGAAAGTAGGAGATGAACATGAATGAGCAAGCTCACTCTAATATACATACAAAAGGCAGCAAAGAAAGTATGCAAAAGATGAAAAGAGATTGTGAGAAGTGAAGGCAAATTCACTTCTCAAAAAACTTACCACCTGAAAGGTTAGCAAAAGAAATGAAATGCAATGCAAATGGGATGAAATGTCATGATGAAAACCAAAGTCAGAAGCATTTACATGAGGTTAATGATGTTAAGAGATGATGCAAACACATGACAAGGGATGAGAATGATCATACAAGCATAAGGATGCAAATGAGGCATGCTTTGAACCATGAATGTACATGAAAAGCTATGAAATGCAATGGACATATAACATGGCAAATGAAAGATGCAACGATCAAACATGATTCTAATATTTCCTAAGATGTATTATGAATCATGTGAATGCACAAAATGTCATGACAAGTCAATGGATGCAAGCAAATGAGAAATGGATGCAAAGGAAGGCACAAATTAGGGTTACATGCATCATGCAAAGAAAAAAATCCAAAACCAGAAGCAAATGACATGATAAAAATTTGAAAATGCAATCAAAGATACCCTAAACCTATACAAGCTCACTGCCCAAAAGAGAGGATCCAACTCTTAACCTAGTGAAAGTTATGAATTTCCTAAGATTGCTAGGGTTTTAAGGTACCTTATCAAGAAAAATGCCAAACAAAATGAAAATGCAAGATCAATTCAAACCAATTTTATCCTATAAACTACATGCTATGAAGAGTGCAATGCAAGAAGAATCATTATCCAACTCTCAATGGTTAGGCAGAAAGGAATTTTTGAAGTTTGAAACAAAATATTGCCTTAAAATGAAATTAATTCTAATGAAAAGAATCAAAAGGCATCAAGAACAAAAAAGAAATTTGGTTTGAGAGTTGGACAATGTTTCTAAATGTTTTAAAATGCAATGTGAATTTTTTTGGTGATTTTTAAATACCTAAATGCATTTTTAATTAATTAATTTTCATTAATTAATTAAAAATAAACATTTAAATGATTTAAAAATAATTTTCAGTGCAAAAAATAAAAATAAAAATATTTTTGGGTTTTAAAAATTAATGAAATCGTTGACAAAAATTTTCATAATTTTTAAATGGTTTTTGCTATTTTAAATAAAATGTAAAAGATAAATCAAATTAAATGAAATAAAAATTAAAATAAATGGAAGTATGCAAAGGGAAGGGCCAGGATTGATTCTGGGGAAGGGGGGGTTGACTGCGCGCCAGATCCTGTGGCTGGAATTCAAACTGAGTCAATTAATTTAAACTGGATTAATTAAACTAATTAAATAAGATTAGGGTTTTAATGAGAGATCCAGGCCATCCATTCGCGCGGGAGTCAACAAAAGTCCACAAGATCTAAGGTCCACATTCAAACCAAACCCTAATCGTGATTAATAACTTAATGACATTCAGGTGGCCGGAAATGACCTCCGGTCATCTTCTCCGGCCACCTCCCTCCCTGAAAATTGCTAAATCACTCCCTAGGTCACTAAAACTTGATCTCTCTGCCCAGAATCCAACCCCATACATCATACAACAAGAATCATCAATCAAAACACATTTATTTTTCGTATCAAAGCTGAATCGAATCAAAATGTTTTTAGGTCAAAAAGTTTCAGAAGCTTCATACATACTCAATACTTAACCATTTGCAAAACTAAACATATCAGCACGATCAGCACATCACATAGATTCATTTAGGAACTTAAAAATGCATTTCTGGAAAAAAAGTTCTTGAGCTCACTTGAAATGGAGCTTTCAATCCAGGAGCTTTCTGCCAGCTTCTTTGCTTCAAAATGGCTCCAATGATCCTCTAGATGAAGCTTTGAAGCTTGGTTGGAGTTTAAAGTGGCTGATTTGTGAGTTTGATGAAGTTCTGTTCAGTGAGGGGTGAGAATCGTGTTTCAGTTTTAGGGGGTTTCAGGGCAAGGTGAAGGGTCAGGGATGATCAGTGGAACGTGCTGAGAGGTTATATGAAGTTTGTTTTGGTGTTTGTGTCTTGTGGAATGAGTTTAGAATGAAAATGCCTAAGAGGTGAAAACTTGGAGCTATGGCTTGGAGGATGTTTCAGGCTTGTGTGTCTGTTGTGTTGAGTCCCTTTTGGTCCACTTATCACACTTGGATGGGTCAGAGAAGTTGGTGTGGCACTGTGGGATTGGTATGGGTGTTTTTGAATAAAGTCCAAGTTAGGTGTACTTGAGGTATGGGCAAGTGTGAGGCTGTGATAGGGGCATGTTTTGGCTCAGCTGAGATTAGGGAGAGCCATGGAAATGGATTAGAAGCAATGCAGCAAGTGGATTAGGGTTTGTGATAGGTTTTGCAACTTTGTGACTTTTTGGCCCTTTTGTGATTACTTGAAACACAAGTCATGAAAATGGACAAACTCTTGGTACATTCTGATTTTTAGGCATTGGTTTATGTTTGTGCAAAGGTTAGAAATCCATTTGAAGTCACAATTTTCCTTGGCAAGAGGTTTTGCAACTTTGCCTCTTTGGTACAAAACTTGAAATTATGTGATTTTTCCCAACATTGACAAGCCATAACTTTTGATCCAAAATGAATTAGAATGAGTTCTTGTAATTTTTGAAAAGGGAATGATCCATTCTACAACTTTCATGACCAAATTTTTCCCACTTGAAGCATTTTTGAATCAAAAAGAAAGGGTTGAAAAAGTTTCCCAAAATGGCAAGTTTCCATTACAAGTCATTTTCCTAAAAAGGCAACTTTGCCAATGGCTTGAAATTATCCAATTTTGTGAACTTGCAATACCTTCTATGATCAAATAAAGATCATACATAATCAAAATGATGATGAACACCCTTTGGTTGGGTCATTGGGGGCCTCAGATGCCCTGATTTTACACTGACTTGCTCAAGAAGTCAACTCTTGATTAGATGCCTTCCCCATGGAATTTCTTCATGAAAATTGATATGCATGATCCTTATACCATATTGAGACCAATAGAAATAGGAATGACCAAAAAAATTTGAGTTATGGCCTCTGAAACCAAAAACCTAATTTTAGGTCATCTGTGCAGTTAAACCCTAGCTCAACTTTCATGCTTCCTTAGTTTTTTTTGTGATTTTTTTGACTTTCTTGGTCTTGTGGGGGTATAATATGATGATTGAACACACATGGACCCCTTTGAAGTGATTGAAGACCTTTGGAGTGGCTCAAATAGCTCTTGGATAGCTCAGATCACAAACCCTAGATGCAGATGACTTAGAAACAATGCAGTGAATCAAAAATGTGGTATGAGATGCTATGATTGAATTATGCATATGAAAAGATCACAAGCCATGGTGTGAATGGGTGAGGGCAAATTTGGGGTGTTTACAGATGGTATGAAAGCATATCAAGAGATGCAAATGATCATACAAACAATGAGGATGCAAATGAAGCATGAAAGGAGGCATGAAAGTTCATGAATGCATATGACATGAAATGAAAGCACAAACATGGAAAATGGATGATGCAATGATCAAACATGATTTCAATATGTTCTAAGATGTCTTACATGTCATGTGGGTGCACAAAATGTCATGGCAAATTCATGTATGCAAGCTTATGCAAGATGGATGAAAATGAAGATGCAAATTAGGGTTTATGCACAACATGAGATGCAAAATTCAAAATCAGAAGCAAATGGTAAGATAAAAAATTGAAAATGGGATCAAAGGGACCCTAAACCTATACAAGTTCACTGCCCAAAGGGGAAGGTCAGAAGCTAAACCCTAAGGGACTTATGATTTTCCTAAGTTTCTAAGGTTTTAAGGGTGATCCTAAAGGGAAAATGCCAAACAAAATGGAAATGTATTATAAAAATGAAACAAAAATGTTTTTGGATGCTTGAAAGTATGCATAACACAATGCAAAAAGAACCATTTACAAACTCAATTTGGATCAAAAGTTATGAATTTTTGAAGTTAGGGTTAAAAATATTCAAATTAAAGAACCCTAGTTCAAATGAAAATTGTCAAAGTATGATCAAAACCAAAAATAAATTTGTGTTGTGAGTTTGTAAATGTTTCTAAATGTTTGAAAAGGCTCTCTGAGTTTTTTTGGGATTTTTAAATACTTAAATGTATTTTTAATTAATTGATTCTCATCAACTAATTAAAAATAATCATTTAAATGATTTAAAAATATTTTTTAATGCAAAAAAATAAAATAAAAATATTTTTGGGTTCTGAAAATTATTAAAAAATTTAATAAAATATTTCAGAATTTTTTGATGTGTTTTACTTTTTTTTAAAATTCGTATGAAATAAATAGAAAAAAAATGAAATAAACAAAATAAAAGGAAAAGTATGCTGGATGGAAGGCTCAGATTGATTCAGGGCTTGAAACGTTTGACTGGGCGCGCATCTGGACAGCCCAAGTTCAAACCTGGCTAATTTTAATTAATTAAATTAATAAACCTAATTAATCACTAATGACATGATCCAGACCACACAATCACGTGCGGGAAGCTTAATCTAACGACTCCAATTCAAATAAAGCCCTAACCCTAATTAAATGACTTAAACACTTTCAGGTCACCGGAGAAGAGCTCCGGTCATCTTCTCCGGTGACATTCCTCCCTGAAAAATCTCAACTCACTCCCTAAGCCATATCTGGAGCTCTAAAGCTCCAGATTGCTTCCTCTCACCTTCCTAAACCCAACCCTAGCCTCAAATGGAATTTATTTTCAGCCATTAACATGAATCGAAGCCAAGAACAAAAACTGCAGAAATTTCAGACAAGCCATACATCCTCAATTCTCAACTATTTTCAATAATTCAAAGTTCATCATGCTCAGGGGATCACACTTAATCATTTAAGAACTTAAAATACAACTTCTGGAAAAATGAATTCGCATGGCTACCTGAGGTGAAGCTTTCAACCTTGGAGCTTTCTGACTGCTTCTTTGGCCCAAGATGCCTTTAATGATCTTCCTGAGGAGTTTGCAATGCTTGGTTGGAGTGTTTTGTGGCTGGTTTGTGAGATTGATACAGTTCAGTTCAAAGGGGGAGAGAAATCGTGTTTTTGATATGGGGGGTTTCAGGGCAAGGTGATGGTTGGGAAATGATCAGAGGTAGATGGTGAGTTGTTCTATGGAGTTTGTTTTGATGTTTGTGGCTTGTGTGTTGAGTTTCGAAGAGAAATGGATAAGAGGGAGTTTTGGTGGTTGCTGAGTTCTGGGAGGATTCAGGCTTGCTTGTTGTATGAAATGGCTTGCTTTTGGTCCATGTATCAATTCTTGATAGGTCAGAGAGTTGTTGGTGGCCTATGCTGATTGGTATGGTTCATTTTGCAAAAAGTCAAGGTTAGGTGTCCTTTGAGGTATGGGAAAATTCAGGCAAAGGACAAGGGCATGTCCTGCGCAGCTTGATTCATGGGCAACCATAGAATTCAGATTGAGGCCAATTAGCAAGTGGAATGAAGTTTGTGGGTGGTTTTGCAAATTTCATGAAGTTTGGCCCTTTCTTGATTTCTTCATGCACAAGTCATGAAACTTTGGAATTCTTGGGTCAATTATGACTTTTAGGCATTGCATAAGGTTTGTATGATGATTAGAAGTCACTTTGAGGTCACAAATTGGCTTGGCATGAGGTTTTGCAAAAATCCCTCTTAGGCATGAAACTTGAAATTATGTGATTTTTGCCAACTTTGGAAAGCCATAACTTGAGTTCCAAAATGAATTAGATCTTGTTCTTGTACTTTTTGAAAATGGAATGATCCAATCTACAACTTTCATGACCAAACATTTTTCATTTGAAGCATTTTTGGTTAAGATAGAGGAGGTTTAAAAACTTTCCCAAAATGGAAAGTTTACATTACAAGTCATTTCCATATTTGGCAACTTTTGGTTTAGCCCACTTTTCTTCAAATTTATGAACTTATAAGAACTTCAATGATCAAATAAAGACCATATAACTTCAATTTGATGAAAAATTCACTTTGGTTCCATGTTGGGGGGCCTCAGATGCCCTGATTTGGCTCTGACTTGCTCAAGAAGTTACCCAGTGATCAGATGACTTCCACAATGAATTTTTCCATAAAACTTGGTATGCATGATCCTTATATTATATAGAGACCAATAGAAACAAGAATGACCAAAAATATTGGAGTTATGGCCTCTGAAATCAAAACCCTAATTTCAGGTCATCTGTGTAGTCAAACCCTAGCTCTACTTCCATGCTTTGCTAGTTCTTGTGATTCTTTTACTTTCTTGATATTTTGAGGATATAATATGATGATTGAACATACATGGACCCTCTTGAGATGATTGTAGGCCTTTGGAGTGGCTCAGATAGCTCATGGATTGCTCAGATCACAAACCCTAGATGCAGGTGACTTTGAACCAATGCAGTGAAACAAAAATGCAACATGATGATATGATTGAAACTATGCAAATGAAAATAACCACAAGCCATGGTGTGAACTTAGTGAGGGAAAATTTGGGGTGTTTACAGATATGAACCGTGAAATGTAGTTCAATCTCCCTAAAAACCTGCGCACTTCTTTTTCTGTTTTCGGTGCAGGCATATCTTGTATTGCTTTTACTTTTGCAGGATCCACCTCGATTCCTTTCTGGCTAACAATAAAACCCAACAATTTTCCGGAACGCACTCCGAAAGTTCACTTATTTGGATTTAATCTCAGCTTATACTTTATCAGTCTATCAAACAACTTCTTAAGATTGACCAAATGCTCTTCTTCGTCTCGGGACTTGGCAATCATATCGTCCACATAGCATTGAATCTCCTTGTGTATCAGGTCGTGGAACAATGTGACCATAGCACGCTGATACGTTGCCCCGGCGTTCTATAAACCAAAGGGCATCACCTTGTAGCAGAATGTACCCCACGGGGTAATGAACATTGTTTTCTCCATGTCTTCCGGTGCCATCTTAATCTGATTATACCCGGAGAAGCCATCCATGAAAGAAAATACCGAGAATTGAGCGGTGTTATCCACCAGCACGTCAATGTGAGGTAATGGAAAGTCATCTTTTGGACTTGCTCTGTTTAGATCCCGATAATCAACGCACATCCGAACTTTGCCGTCTTTCTTTGTTACAGGCACAATATTAGCTACCCAAGGTGGGTAACTAGTTACAACAAGGAATCCGGCATCCCACTGCTTCTGAACTTCCTCCGTAATCTTCATCGCCATGTCAGGACGAGTTCTTCTCAACTTTTGTTTCACAATAGGACAGTCCTCTCTTAGTGGTAGCTTATGCACGACAATGTCAGTATCCAACCCTGGCATATCTTGATACGACCAGGCGAAGATATCCACATACTCATGTAGCATACCAATCAACTCTTTCTTTACCTCGCCTGCAAAATGGCCCTAATCTTTATCTCTTTCTTCACATCTTCAGTCCCGATGTTGATGATCTCTATTTCTTCCTGATGAGGTCGAATGACCCTTTCCTCTTGTTTCAACAACCTGACCAATTCTTCGGGGAGTTCACAGTCTTCCTCAACCCCTTCATCCGCTTGGTAGATCGGATTGTCGAAGTCATGCGTGGTCATAGCAGGAACGTTATCACTAGAATCCGGATGATCAACACTGCACAGATGATGTGCTTATTTCAGAATCTGTTTGTTTTTCTTTCAAAAGAGACACAAACACACAAACAAAAGAAAAAGGAAAAACACATTGCCATTTTATTTTTTGTGAAAAATTTTAAAACGAAAGAAAGAGAACATAATTTGCTTGAAAAATTTCCTTTATTTCATGGAAAAATAAACGCATTAAAAGCATGGTGGCCCTACAAATGGATCCGTGCACCTTGGGCAGAGTGCAGGATTGACATGCAGCATGATAAAAAAAAGAAACAAGTAAATTACTTTGGTTTCCAGGTAACTTGAACGATGTCCTCGACAGACCAGTTCTTGAGCTCCTCCCCTGGTGCACACGGGTGAATCCAGCTATCCCAGTCGCATTTACTATCTCTTTCTTCACTTATTGCACAGATGTGGTTGCGATCGAGCATCCCAGGGCTTGTGAAAGTTATGGCTTTACCATTTTGAGGCCAGTTAGACCTACCAGGCTGATAACTGAGACCAAACTTGTCATCTTTCTTCTCTAATTCCAGAAACTTGCCCCTGCCTTGGGCGCTTCCAGATTGAACCACTTCCTTGGCCTTCTTGTAGGAGTGAATAGAAGTACCTTCCTTCTCATTGTTCCTCTCTACCGAAGCCAAAATGCTGACATTAACCGCTTCGAAGGCCTGACACAGCGTTTCATGGATCTCTCCGTCCATCTCCACATATTTGAAATCTGATAGGTGTCTCACAAAGATATCTTCTTCCCCACACACAATGATTACTTGGCCATCAACCATGTATTTCAGCTTTTGACGCAAAGGGGATGTTACTGCTCCTGCAACATGGATCCAAGGACGTCCCAGCAAGCAACTATATGCGGGCTGAATATCCATGACATAGAATATTCTCTTGAACACTTGAGATCTTATCTTCACAGGTAACTCAACTTCCCCGAACACAGACCTTCGGGACCCATCAAAAGCTTTAACTATTAAATCAATGGGTCGCAAGACGATGCCATCAACGTTCAACTTCATTAAGGCTTTCTTAGGGAGTACGTCGAGGGAAGAGCCTATATCAACCAGGACATGTGACAAAACAACACCCTTACATTCCATGGTAATATGCAGTGCTTTATTGTGATTGCGGCCATCAGCAGTAAGATCTCTATCTGTGAAGCCCAATCTGTGGCTTGCATTCACACTACCCACTACAGCTTCCAATTGATTAACAGTTACCTCTTGAGGAACATATGCCGTCTGCAACACTTTCAACAAGGCTTCTCTGTGAGCTGGAGAACACATCAGCAAAGACAGAATTTATATTTTGGACGGCGTCCGATTCAACTACTCAACCACCTTATAATCACTCTTCTTTATTATCCGCACAAATTCTTCCACTTTTTTATCAAAGGTACCTTGACCAGCAGCAGGAATTGTCATTTCTTCGGTCGCTGTTTGCTTTCCTTTAGCCTTTGCCACAGCTTCATCTTCAGGATCTCCTCTCAGAACTGGAGGAGCAAAAAGACGACCACTTCGCGTAAAACCACCAACTCCTCCGACGTTCACCACAATCGGGTCAATTGTTACTGACTTACTCTCGACCTTATATCCTTCCACGTACACATCTGAGCCATAATGCCATGGGATAGCTTTATCATCAGTATAAGGAATAGGCCCGGGAACAGTAATAGTAACAGGACTGACTTCTGGAGCATATATGGTCACAGGCTCCCTCCTGGCGGGTACTTCAGCTGGATCATAGTAGATTGTTATAGTGGACACACAATCACCTCTATTATCAACTTTATCAAACTGCAACGACCCTTCATCAATCAAATACGACAACCCCACCTTCAAGCTTTCACAACCATTCATTGAACTTAAACACTTTTCACAATCAGAACCACATCCCGGGAACACTTGTCCTTTTAATAGCCTTTCTTTCACTACCAACAATGGAGTCTTCACTTCTTCTACACTCAGAATCAGGCTTAACTTCTCACCTCCGTCAACAACATTTATTCTAGCCCCTCCATGGTTTGGAATAGGGTTTGATGTAACATTAGGCGGTGGTGCAAAATTATTCGCCTTTGAGTCGATTAAATCTTGAACTTTATGTTGTAGCACCCTGCACTTCTCAGTTGAGTGCCCGGGTGCCTCTGAATGGAATGCGCATCTAGCATTGGCATCATACCTCACTGGAAGCTCTCCAGGTGGAGGTGGTGCTAATGTCCTCATTTGTATCAAGTTCAGGTCTAGCAACCTTTGCAGCAGTGCAGTGTATGTCATATGAATGGCTTCAAGCACCCTATTAGCCGGACGATCTTGTCTCGATTGATAAGGTCTTTGCTGATAATTGTTACGTTGTGGCTATTGTTGTTGTTGCTGTTGTGGTTGAGCCTGTTGCATAGGGATTGAAGGAATAGTGACAGCTGCCACTTGCTCATATGATCTTCTATATCCTCGGCCCCGTCCTCGGCCATAAACAACATTGGTTTCCCCTTCCCTTCTTCTCGGGGGTCTGTTGAAAGCTTTTCTTACACCACTCGAGCTACTCGCACCGGTGTCCTGATTCTTCCCCATCTTTAATAGAGTTTCGACCCTCTCGCCTACTATTACTATATCATTGAACTTGGTAGCTGAACAAGACGCCAACCTTTCGATAAACACCCCTTGCAATGTTCCCATGAACATATCAGCCATCTCATTCTCCAGCAATGGTGGTTGTACTCTGGAAGCAAGCTGACGCCAGCTTTGAGAATATTCCTTAAACCCCTCCTTAGCATTTTGAGACATGGTCTGTAGTTGAGTGCGATTTGGAGCCATGTCCAAATTGTACTGGTATTGCTTCACGAACGCCTCTGCCAAGTCCTTCCAGCTCTTAGTGTTAACCCTACTCAGCTTCATATACCACTCCAGAGAGGCCCCCCCCCACCAGGCTATCCTGGAAGTAATACATCCATAGCTTCTCGTCATTAGTATAGGCAGCAATTCTTCCTACAAAGGACTGGAGGTGAGTCTTCAGACAAGTTGTGCCGTTGTAGTTCTTGAAAGTAGGAACCTTGAACTTGTAAGGGATTCTAACCCCTGGAACCAAGCCCAAGTCAGTAATATCGAACCCCAGGGAGCTCTGAGATTGAATGGCCCTGATCTGCTCAACCATCTCTTCAAACTTTCTGTTCATTTCAGCCCCTTGGCCTTCTGCTTCGTCCAACAAAGTAAACTGTTCGTCTTGAACATCCATCTGTACATTGTTCATTCCATCATTGATAATGGTGACCCTTGGATGTGCCATAGGGATTTCAACTTGACGGGCGCCAGCACCATTGCGATTACCTCCATCAGCAGCCCCGTTGTTCCTGGATTGACTATTTTCCACCATCTCACGTAAACGTTCCTGATTCTGACGCATTCCTTCCATAAGGGTCATGAAATTGTCCATTCTCAATCTCAAGTCAGCTAAATCAGCCTGCATTTGATCCATCACTCTTTCTCTGTTGACTCTTGTGGGATATCTGTGCACGGTTGGTTGTTCCCGAACCTTCCTGGGAGCTATAGTGCCTGAAACAGAAAAGACATTAGGAACCTGCGGTCATACCTACAAAATAAGAAGAATAGTGATATGTATGCAATGCAATTGTTTATGCTTTCAAACTCCAGGTAATTCATGCCCCGGTTCCGGTATTTAGCAAAGATAACCAGATGGTTGTTGATCCCCGACCTTCAGAAACCTTTTGTCACACCCCAAATTTTACCCCTAACTGCTCGCATCATACATTCATCGCATTTAGCAGGGAAATTCCCGATTCGTTTTCTGTTGCTTTCTTCTCATTTTCTAGTTATTTATAATTTTAATTCTTAATTTATTTTCACTTATAAGCTTCCATTTTAATTTAATTTTCTATTTCTCATTTATAATTTTTTTTTTAATTCATTTTTGTGTTTTTAATTTTAATTTCTATTTTCGTTTCTATTTTCAAGTTCCTATTTTAAAATTTTATTTCAATTTCTACCTCTAATTTTTTAGTTCATTTTCAAATTTTTTCTAAAACTTATTCGTTATTTCTATTCATTTTCAAGTTCTCATTTCTAAATTAATTTTTCATTTCATTTTTAAGTTTTTATTTTTGAATTTATTTTCTATTCTTTAATTTTTAATTTTATTTCATTTTCAAGTTGTTACTTCTAAATTTAATGTCAAGTTCTATTTATAATTTTCAATTCATGTATTTATTTTATAAACTCTAAATTTATTTCTTAAGTTCTAAGTTAATTTTAATTCCAAGTTTAATTATTTAGTTTCTAAGTTATTTTTCAATTTTAAGTTTAATTCTTCTTTTTTAATTCACTTCTAATTCAAGTTTATATTTAATTTCTAATTTAAAGTTCTCATTTCAAATATTAAGCTTCAATTTCAAATTTATAATCACATTTCAAATATACAACTTTATTCCAAATAAAATGTTATGTTACAACCACCCAAAATTTTTTTTACAACAAAGCCACCCAAAGCACCACATTTCAAGCAGGACCACAAGACAAAAATTCAGCAGCATGCAGCCACCAACAGCCCCTGCTCCACTTCCTCCACTACAGCAGCATCCAGATGTTGTCCCCTTTCCTCCAACCCTTCACCTACAAGCAACAAGGACACAAAATTCAGCAATAAAACACTTTGTTACAAGCCCCAAAACACACAAAACTCAGCCCTCAAAAACTGCCATAAAACAACCCAAAGTCAGTCTCAAAACAACACAGAACAGCACCAGATCAGCATCAAAAAAATCCATCAAACAGCCACCAGAACAGCCACAAAACATCAAAAATTCAGCCACATTCCTTCAAACAAAAAACCAAAAAAAAAGAGGAGAAAAGGGAGAAAACAGAAAATTCAGCATCCAAAGTCACTACCAACCATCAATTACCAGCAGTAGCAAGGAGTAGAAGGCTTACCATTGTGGATTCTTCACCCCGATAACTTTCGGGTCAGTAATGCTCTCCTTTTTCCTTCACCACTTTTCGCGTTTTGTTCATAGCTAGGCTTCTTCTTTAGTTTCATTTCATCTATCTCACCAAAACCTGCACAATAAACAATGAAGCAACATTCATTCAGTTTTTTTAAAATCTGTTCAACACTAGAAAAATTTACAAACTCTGAAACTTCCTTCAAATCAAAAAAGAATTCACTGCGTTTTTTGTAAACTACTCCAAACTTCAAACAGAAATCCCCATATTCCACCGCCATCTCCTTCGACCTCCATCAACCATTTTTATCACTGCCTTCATCATCAAAACAGAACCCTCACAAACCCTTCTTCAATCCTTCATTCAATCCTCTCCATTACCAACATCTTTCTTCAAAACCGAAAGCAACTCTTACCGTGCAAACCCTCAACTCACTAACTCTGTTTCACTACAACAAACTCAAAATCACCCATCCGTATCATCTACACTCATCTCCCCCATCTCCTAAACTCAGACCAATCATTCACAAAAAAACACAGACCTGAACAACTGATAAAATGAAACATCACCCTCTTCAAAAACTCACTATTCCCGCCGCACCAAACCTCATAAATCACCCCCTTTTCCTCTGATATCGCTTAACCACAAACCTGAAACAAAAAACCAGAAAGTCAAAAAAAAAAACCATTTCTTATCAGTATCAGAAAACAGGGCTGAAAACTAAACATCCAGTTTCAAACCTCTTCTACCATAACCAAAAACTAGCATCTCCCTTTTGCCGTCAAACCCTTAACCATCCTGTTTCAAACCATAAACCCCTATTCATAAACACAAATCTTCGATCCCATCCATTTTCAAGAAACCTGCACAACAATACAACAGAACAGGAAAAAGAAATGAGAAGTTGATAGTGAATGAACACAGGGAAACTCGCCACAAGTTATTAAGAAATAAAAAACTCAGAGAAAACCTCAAACCAGTACTCAGCATATCTTTCAGAACCTCAACAACAACCTTGAACAAACCGCTTCTTGCTCAAAAACTCGCACACCGAAACTGTCCCATTCTCTCAAACCTGAAAACCACAGAAAACCATCACCTTTCTCCAACCCTTACCATAAACACAACCATTAACATCTTCCTTCATCTGTGAACTCGGCCCGCCTCACCACCTAAACACCAATGTCAGAAACAAAAAAAAACGAATTGAAAGAGATGAGTTGAGAAACAAACAGAGAACTTTTCAAAAAATACGAAACCGCCGAATCCGCAGCCTCACCTTGAGCCGCTCAACCAGCCACCCGAAACCGTAAACCCTTCTCCAACAAACCCACATACGAACCGAACTTTTGTTCTTTAACCAGCAAACCAAAACGGAAACTCGTGAGGAACCCAAACTGCAAGACCTTGAAATCACGAAACCAAAACCAAAATTCACCTTTCATCACCTCCACCTTGAATCGTAAAAACCCAGAATCTGCACAAAACTTCCTTCACCACCATTAAACCTCTTCATCCAACACCACCGAACTATCACCATCTCCACCACAACCCATTGATTCGCAACAACATCAAAAGGAATTAGAAACTGAAACAGAGGAACCCCCAAACCCTCAATCTATCATCACCTCTCATAATCCGAAACAGAATCCATCGCTCACACAAATTCCAAATCGCAAAACTGAAGGAAATCCGCCTAAACCTTTCTCATCACCACCGAAACAAAATCTGAACCGCAAACGATCACCATCGCCTCATAACCCCCTTTCCCCCTTCGAAATCTGTCAAACCACCACCACCATTGCTTCATCACTAACCTCAAACACCTCACTGTGAAAACACCAAAACCGAAACCGCCCTGTTTCGACGAAGCCTTGAACCAGAAAACCCTCACTAAACGCCGGCCACCACCAGCCAAAAAACAAATTCACTCACCTTCATCCGACCAAAAAACCCAATCAAAAAAACCGAACCCGCAACAAAATTCGTCAACCCGAACCAAACCGTCACCTGAACCAAGCCATCAGCCATGCACCGGACCACCAC
This sequence comes from Lathyrus aphaca, assembly GCA_963966055.1. Classification (NCBI taxonomy): domain Eukaryota; kingdom Viridiplantae; phylum Streptophyta; class Magnoliopsida; order Fabales; family Fabaceae; genus Lathyrus; species Lathyrus aphaca. The sequence goes on along the minus strand of OZ014523.1, from coordinate 356,774,273 downwards.
AATCCACCGTTGCCGAAACCGATTGAACAAAACCGCCGTGAAAAAAGCTGTTCACATCACCTCATCGCGAGCAACCCAACAACGCCGCACACCCACCGTAAATCCGAAACCTTCATGCTTTGAGAGAGAGAGAACCGTGACTAAGAAGAGAGAAAAAGTCGTGAGAACCTCCGAGAGGTCATGAGAATCTGAGCGATTGGAGAGAGAGAGAGAGAGAGAGAGAGAGAGAGAGAGAGAGGGAAGGCACGATTGTGAAAAAAAAGAGGAAAGGGTAAAGAGTTGATCATGAATTTGGGGTAGTTTTCTACACATGATTAATCTGATTTCATATTTATTTATTTATTCTTTCTTTTTCATTATATTTATATATATGATTTGTTTGGATTTTTAAATTAATTTTTTCTTTTTTGTGGTTATTCTCATATTATTTTCCTTTTATAAAAGATATCCTGATACATAGGGATTATTTTGTTAAATTATTTTATTCATACTGTTGATAATTAGATTTATTATTAAGTTTAAGTTTTTATTTATTTATTTTATTTAGGTTATTGTAACTATTTATTTACAGTTTATTTTATATAAAAGTAAAAATCACAAAAATGTTATATTTGTTTGTTAAAAATCAAGAAGTATTATTTTTTGTTTAAGTTATCATTTATCTCAATTTTCAAAATGTCAAAAATACGTATACTTTTTTTAGTAACAAAAAAATTCAAAAAAACAATTTACTCACTTCTTTGAAAAGGAATTGAAAATATTATTTCATTAAGTTGGCTTATTATTATTATTATTATTTTTATTATTATTATTATTATTATTATTATTATTATTATTATTATTATTATGCCTTGTTTCATTATTATCTAAAAAGTCTTTAAAAATCTAGTGAATCTTTCTTGCATTTTTATTTTCGGGCCGATGATATGACAAAAAGTCACGATAAATCATTTCCGATTAATCGTGACCAATATGAGGCTATTCATTTATTTATTTTTATTATATTTAATTTATTCTATTTAATTTATTCTAATTCACAATTTATTTCACTTTATTTGTTTTTTTTATTATTTATTTCTCGCACTTTTACACCATATTAACTTTAATTTTCAAGGTAATAAATCCTTGGTCCAACACCAAGTTGAGTTCACATACACCTCACTCACACACGTAAGTCGGTCGTTTACGATCGCCATCTGCACATTCTTTACACCTCACAGCTTTTCAACTTAAACAAATTGACGCACCACGCTTGTTTTCCACCTCAGCATTCTCGATCCATATATTGAGCCATAGCCCAGTTATTAAGCCCTTTGCCTCGCATTTCCATTTATTTATTTGCTGTCAGTTTATTTTTGCAAGTAGCAACCTATGCCTTAGACTTAGGAGCTTGCACCCTCATTTATTTACTTTCTTTTATGCTTTTCAATCCAAAAGGGAAAGAACTCCTGCAGTTGACTCAATGTCATAGGAAGTTTAGCCATCCCTAGTTACCATTTTGACCTTAGCAATTAGGCCCCCCCCTTTTCCTTTGACCTTAGCAATTAGGTCCCTCATCCTTAGGTCCTTAGCCATTAGGTCCTTAGTGTTTTATTTTACAACTTTTTTGTGACTTTGTTAAGTCACGTGAGTGTTTGCCATAACACTTACATTCCCCCGCGAACCTTGAGCGTAACCAAGTGTTCGTTAATCCTTAGGAGAACTACGAGTACTCTGATTCTATACCCGATACGTAGGCATCGATGCGATATTGTGCGAGCACCATTAGAAATAAAACCTTAGGTTTCCATAATTTTAACAAGCAATAAACAACAATAATACAAATATTCACAAGAGGTTCCCGTAGGATACTGCGGATGCTTAGGATGCTAACACCTTCCCTAGGTATAATCAACCCCCGAACCTAGTTTCTCCTCATTTAGGGTTTTTACGATCTTTTTCCCTTTTCCCTTTGGATTAAATTAAAGTCGGTGGTGAACATAAAAGTTTTGTGATTCAAGCTTAATCAATAGCTTGGTATCCGATTCTCACCGCGACAGAAATGGCGACTTCACTGGGGAAAGACAATTTTTTAGGGTTAAGCCCACCTTGTATATTTGTATATTTGTTGTTGTATTGCTTGTTATTATTTTGGATTTTTTGTTGGGTGTTCCATGTGTGGTGAGATAAGTCCTAACCCGGACTTGAGTGCAAAATAAGTTAGGACGGTGGTATATTCAAGAAGGCTTATAGGGAGTTGAGTCCCGACCAAGTTGACTTGAGACACCACCACTCAGCGGAGGCCTCCTCGGATGTAGTTTTGTTGATCGAGTTCAATCGTGAAAGCATTACTATATTCGACCTGAGAGCCATTAATGCTGAGGACCTTAGAACATTTACCCCCACTTGGCCTTTTTAGGGATGTAGTGCGATGACTATGAGGGTGTAAATCCGAAATAGTTGATACGCGATACTACACTCGGATGAGACTCTCTTGAGAATATTACTGATTACCAAGTTGAGTTGGGAAGTCGGTAATATCCGAAAGATGGGACAATGATTCTGGGAACTTTTAGAACCCGTTGTACAGGTACAAATAAACTCATAGTACATACCTTTTGGGAGGGTTGAACCTTCAACCTCATGCAAACTTTGAACCTAAGCCTTGTTTGTGTTTGTGTATTCATGAATTCACGCATCATGAAGCATCATTTTTACCAATTTATTCAAGGAACTCAGAAACTCTATCTTTGCAAATATCGTAGGTATCATCATGGACTTTGGAAGAAGAAAGACTGTCAAGTACACATTCAAAACTCCCAAACTCGAAGACCTAAGGAAATTAAGAGATTTGGTTTTGGATCAAGAAGCCTTCATGGAGAAGCATAGGATACTTTTAGCTTTACTTAAGGCTGAGTGGGATGGAAGGTTGCTCTCTGTAATGCTCCAATTTTATGATCCTCTCTACCATTGTTTTACGTTCCCTGATTACCAATTGGTGCCTACTTTGGAAGAGTATTCATTTCTGGTGGGATCACGTGTTAAGGATGAGTTTCCATTCCCTGTTCTAGAGAAGGACCCTGAAGAAGCGGAGATTGCAAAGGCGACATATTTGAGTGTGCCTGAGGTCAAGGCAAATATGACCTATAAAGGAAATATTTTTGGATTCCCTACAAAGTTTTTGGTAGAAAAGGCCAAGAATTTTGTTGGTGTGAAGGATATGAAAGCTTTTGAGGCGACCTTTATTCTGCTAATATATGGAGTGTTAATTTTCCCAAACTTTGAAGACTTTGTCGACCTGAACGCCATCAAAATATTTCTGAAGAAGAACCCGGTCCCTACTTTGCTCGGAGACGCTTACCATTCCATCCATCTGAGGAATCACCATAAGGGAGGGATGATTACTTGTTGTGCATCATTGTTGTATGAGTGGTTTATTTCACACTTGCCTAAGTCAGCTTCATTTTGGAATCTTAAGGATGGTTTGTGGTGGTCACAAAGGATCATGTCTCTTACCCACTCTGACATTAGTTGGTACAATCGTGTTTATGATGGAGCATTGATTATTGATAGTTGTGGTGATTTTGCTAATGTACCTCTTCTTGGCACTAAGGGAGGAATCAACTATAATCCAGTTTTGGCTCGCCACCAACTCGGGTATCCGTTGAAGATCAAACCTAAGAGTGTTGAAGTGGAAGGAATTTTCTTTAAGGATGACGAAGAACCAGAGCTCAAGAAACAGATTATAGAAGCTTGGAAGTACATCCATAGGAAGGGGAGGAGTAGCTTGGGAAAGCTGAATTGTGTTTCTATTGAACCCTATCTCCAATGGGTACGAGATAGGGCAATCAGTATGAAAATGCCTTACCCTCGCCAGGATCCTATGACCTTCAAGAAACCCATTCTAATCTTTATGGACGATGCAGAGAAGTTGAAGATTGATTTGGAGAAAGAGCTTCGAGAGAAGAACGCATGGAAGAATCGACATCAAATCATCAGTAGTGAGAATGAAGAACTTAGAAGACAATTGAAGATGAAGGAAGAAGAAGAGCTCTCCAACAAGAAAAGGAAAGCGCAAGAGGATTTATTTTCCTCCAGCACTCAAGGGGACACTTCTTGGAAGTCGATCGTGGATCAACTTATGCTTGAAAGGGCTCAGATGAAGGCACAAATCGAGAAGCTCAACTTGAGGCATTTAGGAGAATCTCCTTAGGACTTTGTCTTTGTCTTTATTAAGCTTTGTTTGGGATTTTTGAAGATGTACTCAAGACTTTGTATCACTTTTTGAATTTAATGAAATCATATCCTTTTGATTATTATGTTTTCCTTGGTATTTGCAAATTGTTTCTTAAGTTCCTTGAATAAAATTTCATTTTCGCATTGCACTCATACATTTGGCATTTCATTTGCATTTTTTTCATAAAACTCATTCCCGTCATCTACTCTCAATTCAGCTTTCACACTGAGGCTCTCACGCAAATACTACATTCGAGCTCAAGCCAGAAAGAGGATGGCTGAAAGAGACATAGAGATGGACAGAGTTAACGAGGAGCTTACTGAAATTCGTGGAAATATGGGTCAGATGATGGAAATGTTGCAGGTCATTCGAGCAAAGATGGATACCCAGCAGACTGTAGTGTCAGAAATTGTCACTGCAAGACTGAGCCTACGTCATCAGTCACTACCCCTGTGACCTGGCCTCCTTTTGGGCTTCCTCAGGGATTCGTTCCTCCTCCACAAGGGTTTGCTTCTCAAAGTTTTATACCTTCTTCCCAAGGATTCGTTGCTCAGGGTTTCTTCCCTCCTTCTCAAGGTTTTGCTTCTCGAAGTGTTATTCCTTCTTCCCAAGGACTTGCTGCTCAGGGTTTCTTCCCTCCGTCCCAAGGCTTAGCTTCTCAAAGTTTCGCACCTCCTTCTCAGGGCATGGCATTTCCTTTCCAAGGTTTTGTGCCTCCTCCTCAAGGATTTGCTGCTCAACAAACTGTTCCTGTGACTAATGAAGAGAATCATGCAGTTGCCAATTTTACACAAGACATTGTGCACACCCGTGCCCAACCATACTTTAATGACCATCAGGTGTATGACGCGCCCGCTATGTCTGAAAACGGAGACGAGAAACATGAGAAGATGCAAGAGAATTTTGATACCCTTGAAAAAAGGTTAAGAGCGATTGAAGGTGACCAGATCTTTGGGGCCGCTGCTAGAGAGATGTGTCTGGTGTCTGGATTGGTAATACCTCCAAAGTTCAAGATACCCACCTTTGATATGTATGAGGGCGCAACTTGTCCTAAGAACCATCTCTTGATGTACTATCGAAGAATGGCTGCACAGGTGGACAATGATAAATTAATGATCCACTGCTTTCAGGACAGTCTGAAGGGAATCTCCTCCAAATGGTATCTAACGCTGGACCAGTCGAAGATTCGCAGTTTCCAAGACTTGGCAGATGCTTTCATCCAACAGTACAAATACAATATGGACCTTGCTCCCGATAGGAGGCAACTGTTGAGTATGTCACAAAAAGATTCTGAATCATTTAAAGAATATGTTCTGAGGTGGAGAGGGACCGCTTCTCAAGTAGAGCCCCCATTGACTGAAAGAGAATTAACTTACTGGTTTGTTGACACTGTGCGACCAGAATTCTATGAGAGAATGGTGGGGAGCATAACTGCTAGTGGCTGTGGGAATCAAGGTAGAACTCGGTTTGAAAAGTGGAAAGATGAGTGTTGCATCTAGCAGTTCCAGCAATGGTAGTGGAAATATTGGCAAGAAATTTACCAGTAACTTCCACAAGAAGAAAGAGGGTGAGACAAATGCAATAATGACAAGTCAAAGAAGAAATCCGCTTTGGCAGAGACCTCCACCTCTGGCTCAATAGCAGTATGCTCATCAATAGTAGTATGCTCATCAACAACAGTATGCCCAACATCCTTATGTAGCGGCAGTTCAACCGTCATTTAATCCACAAGTCCCGATGTATCGGCCAACTCAAGCAGTACCGATGTATCAGCAAGCGGCTCCAATGGTTCCACCTTATCAATCAATGCTCAACAATCCAGGCTATCAACAAGCGCCCAATGCTTCAGCCCACCAGCAGAGGACTCCAGCTCCTCATCCGAATCCCAACTTTCAGAATAGAAGACCGGGAGGAAGGCCTCCTAATCCTCGAATCCCTATAACTTATACTGAATTATATCCTTCACTGCTGAAGAAAGGTTTGGTTACTCCAAGGCCCTTGGGTCCTCCACCAAATCTGCTCCCCCCAAATTACAACCCAAATGCCCACTGTTTATTCCATGAAGGTGCCCCAGGGCACGATTTGGAGGGTTGTTATGCTTTGAAGTACATAGTGAAAGATTTGATGGAGAAGAACATTTTGTCATTTGGGAATACTGGTCCGAATGTCAAAGATAATCCTTTACCCAAGCATGGGTCCATAAATGCCATTCCTAACGAGTCTGACGAAGGTTTGATTTTCAACGCCACAGAGATCAAGACCCCGCTCAGAGACTTCCACGCGAAGTTAGTAGAAGTGGGTATGTTGAAGAGCTGTCATCAGAATTGTGAAGCTTGTGTGAATAACCCAAAAGGATGTGAATTGGTCTTAAAAGATGTTCAAGATTTGATTGATGAAGGTGTCTTACAAGTGAGCGGTCATATGAAGAGGAATGAGGTGGCAGTGGTTGAACCCATTTTCAACTTGCCTGAATCTAATTCTACCTTGGTGCCAGTGTTCAACCTGCCTGAGTCCCCAAGAGTTCAACCCATCTTCAATATTCCAGGGCCTGTGGTGCCCATTTTCAATATACCTGAGCCAAGGTTTGAACAAAGGAGTAACTCTTTCCGTTATGAAGACACTAAAGCAGTTCCATGGAAGTATGATACAGGGAAAGTTCATCAGAAGATTGATAAAGCTAGTCAGAAGGAAGGTTCAAAGGTGGCAAGTGCTGACATAGCGGGTGCAGGCCGTTTAACTCGCAGTGGTCGTGTTTATACTCAGCAAGCCAATACGGCTCCACCTAAAGAAGTCATTCCAGCTGTTGCCAACAAGGATAAAGGGGTAGTCTTGGGAGAAGAGGATGCAGAATTTCTCAGAATCATTAAGAAAAGTGATTATAAGGTGATTGATCAGCTACATCAAACGCCTTCCAAAATATCTATCCTATCACTTCTTATGCATTCACCGACTCATCGAAGTGCGCTTCATAAGTTGCTAGCTCAAGCACATGTTACACATGATATAACAGTGAATCAGTTTGATGGAGTCATTGCCAATATCACTGCATGTAACAACCTCAGTTTCAGTACGGAGGATCTTCCAAAGGAGGGCTTGGACCATAACCGTGCTCTCCACATATCTGTGAAATGTCAAGAGGATACCTTAGCAAGAGTTCTTGTGGATACAGGATCTTCATTGAATGTTTTGCCGAAAAGAACGCTTGCCAAGTTATCTTATCAAGGGACAGAGATGAGGCCCAGTGCACTAATTGTGAAAGCTTTTGATTGGTCAAGGAGGACTGTTATTGGAGAAGTAGACTTACCAATCTTGATTGGGCCACAGGTCTTCAAAATCACTTTCCAGGTTATGGACATCAATCCTAATTACAGTTGCTTGCTCGGAAGACCTTGGATCCATGCAGCTGGGGCAGTCACTTCTACCCTACATCAGAAGATGAAGTTTGTGGTCGATAACAAGCTGGTAACCATGTCTGGGGAATAAGATCTCATGGTTAGCAACCTTTCATCCTTTAGCTATATTGAGGCTGATGAAGATGCTTTGGAAACTTCTTTCCAAGCTCTTGAGATAGCCAATGTTGTCCTTTTGGAAGTAGAGGAACCAAAAGGGAAGGGTATCCCATCTTTTGCATCGCTGAAAAGTATCCTTTCCACCATTGAAGAAAGAAGCTATGAAGGTTGGGGTGATGTCATCGAAGTCAAACAGAAGCTAGATCGTTGCGGGTTGGGTTACAAACCAACTCATGCGAAGGAAGGAGCGTCAACCTCCGTTAAAGGACGTCTGAAGACCATTCAAGAGGTGTTCTCCAGTGCTGGTTATCAGGTCAATGCAATTGATGGAGGTTCTGAAGATGAAGATGTGAATCATCTGGTGTATCAGTGTGAAGAAGCCTTGGACAATTGGGAGGCAGTCGAGATCCCAGAGTTTTTTCCATTGTCAAAGTAATTTATTGTTTTTTAAGTGTTTTCAAAGTTCCCTAGCTCTGCCCAAGGCTATGGGAGTATTTTGTAGGGCCCCTTCTCATTTTTAAAGTTATTATCAATGAAGGCATTTTGTTAAACTCTTATTTTGATCATTTACTGTTTTTCTCTCTTTTCACTTTTAAAAGAAAATGGCAATCTTTCAAAACCAATAAAAAGCTTTTTCTCTTGCATTTCTCTATTTTCCACTTTTAATAAAAGCAAACCATTATCATATGCAGAATAAACGAAAACCCTGTTGAATCCAATGACTCTACATTCTCTCCTAACTTTGATTCGCCCATCTACCAAGCGGAAGATGAAAGTGAGGAAGATTGTGATATTCCTGAAGACTTGGCAAGATTAGTTGAGTATGAGCACACAGAGCTCCAGCCACATAAGGAGCAGGTAGAGACCATCAATCTTGGCACTGATGAAGACCAGAAGGAGGTCAAGATTGGTACAACACTTGGGGCAGACATCAGAGAAAGATTGGTCAAGCTTCTCAGAGAGTATGTAGATGTGTTTGCATGGTCATATCAGGATATGCCCGGCTTAGACACAGATATAGTGGTCCACAAGTTGCCTCTTCGACCAGATTGTCCTCCTGTAAAGCAAAAGCTTCGAAGAACAAGACCGGACATGGCTCTGAAGATTCGAGAAGAGGTCAAAAGACAGTTTGATGCTGGATTCCTTGCAGTCGCGAAGTACCCTGAGTGGGTAGCTAATATTGTGCCAGTCCCTAAAAAGGATGGCAAAGTCAGAATGTGTGTGGACTATAGGGATTTGAACAAAGCCAGTCCGAAAGACGATTTCCCTCTTCCGCATATTGATACTTTGGTTGACAACACTGCTAAATTTGTTGTTTTCTCCTTCATGAATGGGTTTTCAGGATACAACCAGATCAAGATGGATCCTGACGATATGGAAAAGACTACATTCATCACACCATGGGGCACTTATTGTTATAAGGTTATGCCATTTGGTCTCAGAAATGCAGGAGCCACTTATCAGAGGGCAATGGTCACCCTTTTCCATGATATGATGCATAAAGAGATAGAAGTCTATGTGGATGATATGATTGCCAAATCACAGAGTGAGGAGGATCATTTGAATCATCTCTTGAAGCTATTTGAGCGTCTCAGAAAGTTCCAACTGCGTCTGAATCCAGCTAAGTGTACTTTTGGTGTCCGATCAGGAAAGTTACTTGGTTTTATTGTTAGTCAGCAAGGAATTGAAGTAGATCCGGATAAGGTCAGAGCAATTCAAGAGATGCCAGCTCCAAAAACAGAAAAGCAAGTCAGAGGCTTACTTGGAAGATTGAACTACATCTCCAGATTTATCTCCAACATGACTGCTACCTGTGAACCTTTATTCAAGTTGCTTCGGAAGAATCAAGCAATTGAGTGGAGTCCTGATTGTCAACTGGATTTTGAGAAGATTAAGGTTTATCTACAAGAACCTCCTATCTTGATCCCACCTACTCCAGGGAAGCCTCTTTTCATGTATCTGACTGTGCTCGAGGGATCTATGGGTTGCGTATTAGGCCAACAAGACGAAACTGGTCGTAAGGAGCACGCCATTTATTACTTAAGCAAGAAGTTCACAGACTGTGAAAGCAGATATTCGCTTTTAGAGAAAACTTGTTGTGCCTTGGCATGGGCGGCCAGACGCCTCAGGCAGTACATGATTTGTCACACTACTTTGTTGATCTCGAAAATGGATCCAATAAAGTACATCTTTGAGAAGCCTGCTTTGACTGGAAGACTCGCCCGTTGGCACATGTTGTTATCTGAATATGATATCCAATATGTAACCCAGAAGTCTATTAAAGGCAGTGTTTTATCTGAATACCTTGCTGATCATCCTGTCGAAGATTATGAACCTTTGAAATTCGATTTCCCAGACGAGGACATTATGTTGATAAAGGACTGTGAAGTTCCAGGTCCAGATGAAGGTCCCGAGCCAGGTTCTCGTTGGAAGATGATGTTTGATGGTTCCTATAACTACATGGGGCATGGTGTATGAGTTGTTTTGATGAATCCCGATGGCGATTATACTCCCTTCACGGCTAGATTGTGTTTTGAATGTACAAACAACATTGCTGAGTATGAAGCGTGTGTTTTAGGTATCGAAGTTGCAATCGATACTAGAATCAAGATTCTTGATGTATATGGAGACTCAACCTTAGTAATATACCAAGTCAAAGGTGAATGGGAGACCCGTGACGAGAAGTTGATCCCTTATCGGGCCCATATTGTGGAGTTAATTAAATACTTTGATGAAGTCACTTTCCATCATGTTCCTAGGGCAGAGAATAAAATTGCAGATGCCTTGGCAATGTTGGCCTCTATGTTTCAAGTCAGATTTCTTAATGAAGCTCCACTCATTACAATCGAGCGAAGAACTGCACCCGCCTACTGTCTACTGGTCGAAGAAGAAACTGATGAGAAACCATGGTTCTTTGACATCAAGAACTATTTGCAAAATCAGGAGTACCCAGCGGATGCAACAACTCTAGACAAGAAGACTTTAAGAAGATTGGCGTCCAAGTTTTTCCTCAGCAACAATGTGCTTTATAAGAGAAATCATGATATGGTTCTGCTCAGATGTGTGGACAAACGCGAAGCAGACTTATTGATTAGGGAAATCCATGAAGGATCATTTGGAACACATGCAATGGACATGCCATGTCCAGGAAGATTTTGAGAGCTGGATATTTCTGGTTGACCATGGAATCAGATTGTTTCAAGTATGCCAGGAAGTGTCATAAATGCCAGATTTATGCCGACAAGATGCATGTACCTCCGACACTTTTGAATGTTCTGTCATCGCCTTGGCCTTTCTCAATGTGGGGCATTGACATGATAGGGGCAATTGAGCCTAAAGCTTCCAATGGTCCCCGGTTTATCTTGGTCGCAATTGATTACTTCACCAAATGGGTAGAAGCAGCTTCCTACGCCAATGTGACAAAGCAAGTGGTTGCCCGTTTCATCAAGAACCAAATTATCTGCCGCTACGGGATCCCAAGCCGAATCATAACAGATAATGGGACCAATTTGAACAACAAAACAATGAAAGAGATGTGTGAGACATTCAAGATTGGACATCATAACTCTTCTCCGTATCGTCCGAATATGAATGGAGCTGTTGAAGCTGCAAACAAGAACATCAAAAAGATTCTGCAGAAGATGGTAAAAACTTACAAAGATTGGCACGAGATGTTACCATATGCTTTACACGGATACAGAACATCAGTTCGCACTTCAACAGGGGCAACCCCTTTCTCTCTGGTGTATGGGATGGATGCAGTTCTCCCTATTGAAGTAGAGATACCATCTTTGAGAATCTTGATGGAAACCAAACTGGAGGAAGCTGAGTGGGTCCAGAACAGGTTTGACCAACTGAACCTTATTGATGAGAAGAGAATGACCGCCATGTGCCATGGCCAGTTGTACCAAAAGCGCATCAAGAGAGCATTTGACAAGAAAGTCCGTCTCCGAGAATTCAAAGAAGGAGATCTTGTACTCAAGAAAATCTTGCCAGTCCACAAAGACATGCGTGGAAAATGGAGTCCTAACTATGAAGGCCCATATGTTGTGAAGGTGGCATTCTCCGGAGGTTCCTTAATCCTTACAACTATGGATGATGAACAGCTGAAGCACCCGGTGAATTCTGATGCAGTCAAAAAATATTATGCCTAAATAAAACCCGATAGGTCGAAAACAAGAAAAGGCGACCTAGGCAAAAATGGGTATCCCGGTGGATCAAAACCTATGAAGGAGATCCAGGCAAAAGTTAGGGATAAAAATGAAAAAAATAAGAGCTCGCTAAGTTGAAAACCCGAAAGGGCGGCTTAGGCAAAAAAGAGCGTCCCGGTGGATTGAAAACCCGAAAGGGCGATCCAGGCAAAGGTTAGGGACAAAGGCATTTGACTGTGTCAGATGGTGTTTACCATTACTGAAGAATCATACTGGAAGACCAATCCAATTTCTCTTGTCAGAAGCAAGGTGTCGGGCAGTCTTAGTTATTAGGGATTGTAGTGGTCGTTGGATTCAATGTAGACCTTTCCCCATTGCCATTTTCAAACTGTAATTTCCCATGGAGTTTTTGCCATTGGCAAGCTACCATTCTTTGAATAAGATACAAACTTTGCCTATGAATTTTGTTGTTCAGTTTCTTATTTTCTTTTTTTATGCAAAATGCCATCACTTGATTACAATTTAACTCTGAAAATGACAAGTTTTTTAAAAAAGGAAATGTTTTTGAAAACACACTGAAAAACTTTTAAGTTTCTTTGACTTTGGAAAATTGAAAAAAACTTTTGTTTCCCCAAGAAGTCCTGGTTTACAACAACACTTTTATACTATTATTTCAGAAATCCCCATAGAAGTTCAAAACTTATAACACTCTTGGATGGATCCTTGGACCAAGCATGAGTTCCAAATTTGAAGTATTGGTGTTCCAAAACTTATAACATCTCCCCAGTGATTTTCATATTGCTCATCTGAGTATTGGTGTTGAGAGCCTACTCCTCTTTGAGTCTTGTCAAACTCTTTGTCTCTTTTGAGTCAACATTTGCATATCATGATCATTCGCATCATGCTCAATCATGCGCATTTGACATTAGCATTTTTCTTTCCCCAGTTGTCGTCTGTCTAACTCCAAGTCCAGTTAGTGTTCAATTTGAAAATTCATTGTGGTTGGTACCCGAAATTTGGTTTACCAATGTTTTTGTCCCCAGTAATTGTTGGTGTCCCCTGTGGATTTCTAATTGTGGTTGGTATTTGTCTTTATGACCACCCATGTCTCCTTGAAGTCCAATTGTCATTGGCACAAATCTTTTAAGCAGGTCCTGAAACCTTTTGCTTAAATCCAAGTCCATTTGATTTTGGCACATACTTGTACCCTTTCTTCTGATGGTTCCTGAAGGAATTTCCAGAGGTTGGATGTCTTATCTTATTTGAAAACTCCAACATATTTTGTTGTTACCTTTTTCGTGTTAGCCGGTCGCTTAGAGTCGTTGATCTATCTTTGGGTGATTTGCATTCTATCCCCAATGTTAGCTGGTCGCGTAAAGTCACTACTCAATCAACGTGATTTCCTTCCTTATCCTCGGTGTTGGCAGTTACATTTGAACCTGCTAATTTACCATTTTGAATCTTGTTTATCATTCTTAGTGTCAACCGGTTTTTCTAACCTGTTGCGCATTCACTTTGAGTGTATCTTGGCTTCTATTCTTAGTGTCAATAGGTCTCGAGCCTATTGCGCTTCCACTTCGAATATTTTTGTTGTTATTCATGGTGTCAGTTGGTCGCATCGAGCCACTGCGCATTCACCTTGAATAAGTTTATTTTTGTTGTTATTCTTAGTGTCAGTTGGTCGCATCGAGCCGCTGCGCATTCACTTTGAATATTATGTTTATTATTTCCAATGACAGTTGGTCGCATCGAGCCACTGCGCATTCACCTTGAATAAGTTTATTTTTGTTGTTATTCTTAGTGTCAGTTGGTCGCATCGAGCCGCTGCGCATTCACTTTGAATATTATGTTTATTATTTCCAATGACAGTTGGTCGCATCGAGCCGCTGTGCACTCATTTTGAATATTTATTTTGTTTTATTCTTAGTGTCAGTTGGTCGCATCGAGCCGCTGCGCATTCACTTTGAATTTTGTGTCGTTTCATTTCCAGTGACAGTTGGTCGCATTGAGCCACTGCGCATTCATTTTGAATATTTTTGTTGATTATTCTTAGTGTCAGTTGGTCGCATCGAGCCGCTGTGTATTCACTTTGAATGTTTATTTCGTTGTATTCTTAGTGTCAGTTGGTCGCATCGAGCCGCTGCGCATTCACTTCGAATATGTTGTTGCCTTTTTATTTCTCAAGTCAATTTGGTCGCATAGAGCCATTGATTTACCATTTCGATTTATTTCCTTGTCTTGTTTGTATTCTTGGTGTCAGTTGGTCGCATCGAGCCGCTGCGCATTCACTTTGAATATGTTGTTGTTTTCTTTTATTTCTCAAAGTCAATTTGGTCGCATAGAGCCATTGATCTACCATTTCGATTTATTTCCTTGTCTTGTTTGTATTCTTGGTGTCAGTTGGTCGCATCGAGCCGCTGCGCATTCACTTTGAATATGTTGTTGCTTTTTACTTCTCATAGTCAATTGGTCGCATAGAGCCATTGATCTACCACTTCGATTTACTTCCTTGTCTTGTTTTTATTCTTGGTGTTGGTTGATCGTATCGAGCCACTGTGCGGTCACTTTGAATTTCATTTTGTTCTATCATCCTAAGTGTCAACGTGACTTTACCTGTGTTCGTTGATCCAACGCTTTGGATTTCCTTTTGTTCCCGTCTTTTGTTGTTCTTAGTGTCAACAGTTACACTCGAACCTGTTGATTTATCACTTTGAATACTTTCCGCTTTCGTTTCTTTATCCCCAGTGTATGTCATCCCCAGTGTATGTCATCCCCAGTGAGTCTTGGCTCGTGGTCGTCGATATATCTCATTCTTATCATTCATACCATAAGCATCATTCAGTGCATAGTTGTTACAGAGTTAGATAGTTTGTAGTCCAGCATAACATTGCATTTAGGGGCAAAATTTCCGGTTATTTCTGTATTTAAATACCTTTCACCCTGATCGCCTGAGTGTCCTTCGTCATTCATGCCATCTGGTAAAGTTATTTAAATAGGGGCAACTGTCACACCCCAAATTTTACCCCTAACTGCTCGCATCATACATTCATCGCATTTAGCAGGGAAATTCCCGATTCGTTTTCTGTTGCTTTCTTCTCATTTTCTAGTTATTTATAATTTTAATTCTTAATTTCTTTTCACTTATAAGCTTCCATTTTAATTTAATTTTCTATTTCTCATTTATAATTTTTTTTTTAATTCATTTTTGTGTTTTTAATTTTAATTTCTATTTTCGTTTCTATTTTCAAGTTCCTATTTTAAAATTTTATTTCAATTTCTACCTCTAATTTTTTAGTTCATTTTCAAATTTTTTCTAAAACTTATTCGTTATTTCTATTCATTTTCAAGTTCTCATTTCTAAATTAATTTTTCATTTCATTTTTAAGTTTTTATTTTTGAATTTATTTTCTATTCTTTAATTTTTAATTTTATTTCATTTTCAAGTTGTTACTTCTAAATTTAATGTCAAGTTCTATTTATAATTTTCAATTCATGTATTTATTTTATAAACTCTAAATTTATTTCTTAAGTTCTAAGTTAATTTTAATTCCAATTTTAATTATTTAGTTTCTAAGTTATTTTTCAATTTTAAGTTTAATTCTTCTTTTTTAATTTACTTCTAATTCAAGTTTATATTTAATTTCTAATTTAAAGTTCTCATTTCAAATATTAAGCTTCAATTTCAAATTTATAATCACATTTCAAATATACAACTTTATTCCAAATAAAATGTTATGTTACAACCACCCAAAATTTTTTTTACAACAAAGCCACCCAAAGCACCATATTTCCAGTAGGACCACAAGACAAAAATTCAGCAGCATGCAGCCACCAACAGCCCCTGCTCCACTTCCTCCACTACAGCAGCATCCAGATGTTGTCCCCTTTCCTCCAACCCTTCACCTACAAGCAACAAGGACACAAAATTCAGCAATAAAACACTCTGTTACAAGCCCCAAAACACACAAAACTCAGCCCTCAAAAACTGCCATAAAACAACCCAAAGTCAGCCTCAAAACAACACAGAACAGCACCCGATCAGCATCAAAAAAATCCATCAAACAGCCACCAGAACAGCCACAAAACATCAAAAATTCAGCCACATTCCTTCAAACAAAAAACCAAAAAAAAGGAGGAGAAAAGGGAGAAAACAGAAAATTCAGCATCCAAAGTCACTACCAACCATCAATTACCAGCAGTAGCAAGGAGTAGAAGGCTTACCATTGTGGATTCTTCACCCCGATAACTTTCGGGTCGGTAATGCTCTCCTTTTTCCTTCACCTCTTTTCGCGTTTTGTTCATAGCTAGGCTTCTTCTTTAGTTTTATTTCATCTATCTCACCAAAACCTGCACAATAAACAATGAAGCAACATTCATTCAGTTTTTTTTAAAATCTGTTCAACACTAGAAAAATTTACAAACTCTGAAACTTCCTTCAAATCAAAAAAGAATTCACTGCGTTTTTCGTAAACTACTCCAAACTTCAAACAGAAATCCCCATATTCCACCGCCATCTCCTTCGACCTCCATCAACCATTTTTATCACTGCCTTCATCATCAAAACAGAACCCTCACAGAACCCTCACAGACCCTCCTTCAATCCTTCATTCAATCCTCTCCATTACCAACATCTTTCTTCAAAACCGAAAGCAACTCTTACCGTGCAAACCCTCAACTCACTAACTCTGTTTCACTACAACAAACTCAAAATCACCCATCCGTATCATCTACACTCAGCTCCACCATCTCCTAAACTCAGACCAATCATTCACAAAAAAACACAGACCTGAACAACTGATAAAATGAAACATCACCCTCTTCAAAAACTCACTATTCCCGCCGCACCAAACCTCATAAATCACCCCCTTTTCCTCTGATATCGCTTAACCACAAACCTGAAACAAAAAACCAGAAAGTCAAAAAAAAAACCATTTCTTATCAGTATCAGAAAACAGGGCTGAAAACTAAACATCCAGTTTCAAACCTCTTTTACCATAACCAAAAACTAGCATCGCCCTTTTGCCGTCAAACCCTTAACCATCCTGTTTCAAACCATAAACCCCTATTCATAAACACAAATCTTCGATCCCATCCATTTTCAAGAAACCTGCACAACAATACAACAGAACAGGAAAAAGAAATGAGAAGTTGATAGTGAATGAACACAGGGAAACTCGCCACAAGTTATTAAGAAATAAAAAACTCAGAGAAAACCTCAAACCAGTACTCAGCATATCTTTCAGAACCTCAACAACAACCTTGAACAAACCGCTTCTTGCTCAAAAACTCGCACACCGAAACTGTCTCATTCTCTCAAACCTGAAAACCACAGAAAACCATCACCTTTCTCCAACCCTTACCATAAACACAACCATTAACATCTTCCTTCATCTGTGAACTCGGCCCGCCTCACCACCTAAACACCAATGTCAGAAACAAAAAAAACGAATTGAAAGAGATGAGTTGAGAAACAAACAGAGAACTTTTCAAAAAATACGAAACCGCCGAATCCGCAGCCTCACCTTGAGCCGCTCAACCAGCCACCCGAAACCGTAAACCCTTCTCCAACAAACCCACATACGAACCGAACTTTTGTTCTTTAACCAGCAAACCAAAACGGAAACTCGTGAGGAACCCAAACTGCAAGACCTTGAAATCGCGAAACCAAAACCAAAACTCACCTTTCATTACCTCCACCTTGAATCGTAAAAACCCAGAATCTGCACAAAACTTCCTTCACCACCATTAAACCTCTTCATCCAACACCACCGAACTATCACCATCTCCACCACAACCCATTGATTCGCAACAACATCAAAAGGAATTAGAAACTGAAACAGAGGAACCCACAAACCCTCAATCTATCATCACCTCTCATAATCCGAAACAGAATCCATCGCTCACACAAATTCCAAATCGCAAAACTGAAGGAAATCCGCCTAAACCCTTCTCATCACCACCGAAACAAAATCTGAACCGCAAACGATCACCATCGCCTCATAACCCCCTTTCCCCCTTCGAAATCTGTCAAACCACCACCACCATTGCTTCATCACTAACCTCAAACACCTCACTGTGAAAACACCAGAACCGAAACCGCCCTGTTTCGACGAAGCCTTGAACCAGAAAACCCTCACTAAACGCCGGCCGCCACCAGCCAAAAAAAAATTCATTCACCTTCATCCGACCAAAAAACCCAATCAAAAAAACCGAACCCGCAACAAAATTCGTCAACCCGAACCAAACCGTCACCTGAACCAAGCCATCAGCCATGCACCGGACCACCACAATCCACCGTTGCCGAAACCGATTGAACAAAACCGCCGTGAAAAAAGCTGTTCACATCACCTCATCGCGAGCAACCCAATAACGCCACACACCCACCGTAAATCCGAAACCTTCATGCTTTGAGAGAGAGAGAACCGTGACTGAGAAGAGAGAAAAAGTCGTGAGAACCTCCGAGAGGTCATGAGAATCTGAGCGATTGGAGAGAGAGAGAGGGAAGGCACGATTGTGAAAAAAAAGAGGAAAGGGTAAAGAGTTGATCATGAATTTGGGGTAGTTTTCTACACATGATTAATCTGATTTGATATTTATTTATTTATTCTTTCTTTTTCATTATATTTATATATATTATTTGTTTGGATTTTTAAATTAATTTTTTCTTTTTTGTGGTTATTCACATATTATTTTCCTTTTATAAAAGATATCCTGATATATAGGGATTATTTTGTTAAATTATTTTATTCATACTGTTGATAA
This sequence comes from Lathyrus aphaca, assembly GCA_963966055.1. NCBI lineage: Eukaryota > Viridiplantae > Streptophyta > Magnoliopsida > Fabales > Fabaceae > Lathyrus > Lathyrus aphaca. The sequence continues at coordinate 356,755,635 of OZ014523.1, read as the reverse complement.
TTAGATTTATTATTAAGTTTAAGTTTTTATTTATTTATTTTATTTTGGTTATTGTAACTATTTATTTACAGTTTATTTTATATAAAAGTAAAAATCACAAAAATGTTATATTTGTTTGTTAAAAATCAAGAAGTATTATTTTTTGTTTAAGTTATCATTTATCTCAATTTTCAAAATGTCAAAAATACGTATACTTTTTTTAGTAACAAAAAAATTCAAAAAAACAATTTACTCACTTCTTAGAAAAGGAATTGAAAATATTATTTCATTAAGTTGGCTTATTATTATTATTATTTTTATTATTATTATTATTATTATTTTTATTATTATTATTATTATTATTATTATGCCTTGTTTCATTATTATCTAAAAAGTCTTTAAAAATCTAGTGAATCTTTCTTGCATTTTTATTTTTGGGCCGATGATATGACAAAAAGTCACGATAAATCGTTTCCGATTAATCGTGACCAATATGAGGCCATTCATTTATTTATTTTTATTATATTTAATTTATTCTATTTAATTTATTCTAATTCACAATTTATTTTACTTTATTTGTTTTTTTTATTATTTATTTCTCGCACTTTTACACCATATTAACTTTAATTTTCAAGGTAATAAATCCTTGGTCCAACACCAAGTTGAGTTCACATACACCTCACTCACACACGTAAGTCGGTCGTTTACGATCGCCATCTGCACATTCTTTACACCTCACAGCTTTTCAACTTAAACAAATTGACGCACCACGCTTGTTTTCCACCTCAGCATTCTCGATCCATATATCGAGCCATAGCCCAGTTATTAAGCCCTTTGCCTCGCATTTCCATTTATTTATTTGCTGTCAGTTTATTTTTGCAAGTAGCAACCTATGCCTTAGACTTAGGAGCTTGCACCCTCATTTATTTACTTTCGTTTATGCTTTTCAATCCAAAAGGGAAAGAACTCCTACAGTTGACTCAATGTCATAGGAAGTTTAGCCATCCCTAGTTACCATTTTGACCTTAGCAATTAGGCCCCCCCCCTTTTCCTTTGACCTTAGCAATTAGGTCCCTCATCCTTAGGTCCTTAGTGTTTTATTTTACAACTTTTTTGTGACTTTGTTAAGTCACGTGAGTGTTTGCCATAACACTTACATTCCCCCGCGAACCTTGAGCGTAACCAAGTGTTCGTTAATCCTTAGGAGAACTACGAGTGCTCTGATTCTATACTCGATACGTAGGCATCGATGCGATGTTGTGCGAGCACCATTAGAAATAAAACCTTAGGTTTCCATAATTTTAACAAGCAATAAACAACAATAATACAAATATTCACAAGAGGTTCCCGTAGGATACTGCGGATGCTTAGGATGCTAACACCTTCCCTAGGTATAATCAACCCCCGAACCTAGTTTCTCCTTATTTAGGGTTTTTACGATCTTTTTCCCTTTTCCCTTTGGATTAAATTAAAGTCGGTGGTGAACATAAAATTTTTGTGATTCAAGCTTAATCAATAGCTTGGTATCCTATTCTCACCGCGACACCTTTGTATAGAAATCAAATCCAGATCACCAAAATAGCATGCACAGAAAATAGAGAACTGAATAAAACTGCATAGCATAAATCAGCCTACCAGGCAAAGGTAACAGAATTCCCCATAGGGTACAAATTTTCTAAAAAGAAAAACATACAACCAAGACTCCTACAACATGTTTGTAGGTAATCCAAATACTAAGAAAACAAACTAAAAAGCAAGACTGCTGCTTGAAGACTTTGATCCTCCCTCACTAAGTCCCAGCTCAGACCTAGCCTTCTTGACTCCAACCATCAACTTGAAGTCTTCAATCTCCTTAAGCGCTTTTTCTAAGGCCCGGTGACTCTTTACCAACTGCTGAGTCTTCTCTCTTCGGATCTGGTGGGCTTGTTCCACTTCTTCTTTCTTGAAAGTCATCTGTACCTCGAAAAACTCTTCCTTTTCTTTATACCTCTTCTTCTCCTGTTCCCTTTAGCCTTGCAACCAAACAATGGACTGGCGAGCTTCCTTAAGAGTCTTCGAAGTCTTCTTATGTTCCGCTTCTCTTTTTGATTCCATCAAACCCAATCTCTGAAAGTGATCTTCTCTCCCATCGAACTCTTTTTCCTTAGCCTCCAAGGTGATCTGCATCTTCTGTAATTTTGCTTCTGCTTCATTCTTAGCACGATTGGCAAGGTGGTACAAGTTAACCATTTCATCATTCTCTACCCTGACCTCGTGCAGCTGTGTTTCCAACTTCTTGTATTCTTCTAAGGGGACCGTGGTATTAGACTCAGTAGTTGGAGGAACTGGAGGGGAAAATGGCAGCAATACCATCCTGGCTCTATCCTTCAGCCAAGCCTCGTACTCCGGGAAAGTTTGATTGTTACACATTCCAAAGCTAGCCACTCCTTCTCCTTTGACGCACTTCCAAGCTCCAACAACGTTTCTCACTAAAGGCATATTGTCCTTCACCGGGAAATAGAAAATAGGGGCCAATTTCAACTCTTCTGGGACCTCTCTCAAAGCATATCCCAACTGTCTCCTCAACAAGATCGGGTTGTAATTGATTCCCCCAGTCACTCCCAACAGAGGTACACTAAGGTAACTCCCACAACTGGTGATGAAACGTGCACCCTGAAGCCTCTGAGTAATCCATCTAACATCCTTAGCAAACAACTTCTCCAGCTTCTGAGACCACACCAAGGTATGGTCACTAAACACCCCAGTACTAGGAAAGTGTCTCATGAACCACATATGGAACAAAGGAGCACATCAGGGAACTAAACCTCCTCGTTTCTTTTCAGTCTTATAGTGCACCGAATAATACAAATCTCCGAGCAGCGTAGGCACAAGATTCTTCAGCAAGAATAGATGGATCGAATTCATGTCTATGAACTTCTCCATGTCTGCAAACAAAATGATGCCATAAATAGAGAGAGCCAGAATGGCACACACAGAATCCCACTCTTCTTTAACAGCCAGCTCTTCAACCTTCTTCACTAAAGCCTCCAAAGAGAAACCAGATAACCTTCTTTAATAATAGTCAGAGAATTCACAACAAAAATGCTTAAATAAAGAGCCTTAGCAATCGCTTCAGGTGCAGGTCTAACCATCTCAGCATTGAACGGAATCTGGTCTTGAACAGGAACTCCCAAGATCAAAGCATACTCCTCCAGCAAAGGACCTAATTGAAAATCAGGAAAAGTGAAACATCGAAGTTGAGGATCATAGTACTGAAGTAGAGTGTGAATGACACTTCTTTCAGAGGAATCTAACTCTACCACCATATCTAGAATGCTCCCATAAGCCTTCCTGAACCTCTCCACATGATTGGACGTGATCAGCTTCACCATCTTCTTTAATAGGCCAACCTTAGTGTCGAAAAACTTGAAATGAATGTTCTGCTTGCGAGAATCTTCCATCTCTGAGTAGGATACCGGAACCGGAAGCAAGAATATGAACCTGTGAATGAAAACAAAACATGATTAATGATGAAATGATGCAATGCAAATGCAAAGACACATGATCAATCTGGGACTCTCTGGATACTGGATGTCAAAGCCAAGTGGTCAGAAACCCGAATCCTCTGAATAATAACCCATAAACACTTAGATAATCTCAAATAAACCCAATCAAGAACCAGATAAAATCAATAACTCTGGAATCAAAGTAACCATATCAGATCATAAGACTGCACTGGTAACGAAGGTATGATGAGGTCAAGGGTTCCTGCAAACCTGTAAACCCCTCCCAATCTTACGGGTGTGCTCCGGGTCAAACATCACGAACTCTCAAAGCCGAATAGCAATAATACTTTCACCATTTCCGAGAAACGGCTCATGGCCAAATCAGGGAATCGGTTTGGCATTATATACTACGCAGGGAGGCCTCAGTTGAGTCCGGGAAAACAAGCATCCCTTATAAGTCCCCAGATTAGAGTGCTAAAATCTAGAAACAATAGTACATTCAGCCCGTAGGATACAGTACTATTGTCATACGACCAGATGCTTTGACTGAGTTCCTATAAGAGAACCAGGCCATCTTATGCGAGTCCCCAATGAACCCTCGGGTGCGAATGGGTTTGCCACGAAATGTGGTCTGCCACTGTCACCACTGGAGAGGGTTGTTTCCATAAATGTTCTCAATGATCGGCCCCCATATGCACATAACTATCAAGGTTCTATCCTGAAGTGGAGGAAATACCCACACAAGATATTTCCAAGACGGTCGCAGTCTGGGTGTGAAACATATCGCCACTCATCATGCCACTTGCGAGTACAATGTGTGCACGCTAATCCTAGGGTGCACTCAAGCCGGGTATTTGGCTTATCTCTCAGAAATAGTATCACTCGAGCCCCACCAAACAGAAGAAATCCAGTCCAGACAGTCCAGTAATAACATATGATGCATGAAAATAAAATACTGAAAATTGTAAATAAAGCTGTAAATAAAGTGGTAAATAAACATCAATAAAGTAAACACGCAACAACAAACAATCAACACCCAAAGAAACAGAAACATGCAAGCGCTAGGAGAGACTCTCAAGGGAACCAGAGATTCTGGGTTCGATCCCCAGCAGAGTCGCCAGTTGTCGCTCCCTGGATTTCCATCCTGGTACAAACACGAAAGTGGCGCGGAAAAGGTTAGGGTCGCCAGCCAGACATTTTTATCCCGAAGGAACGGGAATGGTAATGCTGCACAAACCAGAACAAAAGAAAAGGAAGGATAAAGGTCCTGCGAACCAAAGAGACTATGCTCGGGAGTCGGTTACGATCTGGGAAGGTATTAGCACCCCAGATCGTCCGCCGTACCCGACGGGATCCACGCTTGCAAAGAAATATGTTTCAAAGGGTGAAGAAATGAAAGCCGCTGCAAAACATAAATTGAAACTAGATAAGAAAGAAAAGAAAAGGGGAAAATGTAGGGAAAATAAAAGAGTGTGCTCGAACGGGCCCTACCCCGCTGCCTACGTACCTCATCTGGACAATTAGGATCAGAGTTGCCGTAGTTCCCCTAACTAGGGGTGGAAAAGATTGCTTGTGTATTAAGGCTTGAATTGCCTATGTCAATGCTCAGGTGTGGCAGGCTCGGACGAAGAGTGCGTTACCGTCTTGCAAAGTGACAAGAAGAAGCAAGTTCGCGGATGGAGCGAAGGAGATGAGAAGAGAATTCCCGAAGGAAAGACGCTTATTGTTGGTTTTGTTTTTATGAGTTTTCTATTTTGAAGTTTGCATAGGTAAGTGTACCTAAGTCTTACTCACTGGGATGTGTACCTATTACATCATCCCGAAATGGAATGCGCAAGAGGCACACCTATCTATGGAGGAAATCCCCAAATTTAGTCCCATGAGTGAAGGCTCAGACACACTGACCTACTGGCATTTATTAAGTGTTTTTGTGATTTTTGGTTAAGAAGTGTTTTTTATATTTTCTTTGTGAAGTAATCTCATGCTAAGACCTATCCACCACGAGGGATATCTTACACCTCGCCCCGAAACGGGACGCGTGCAAGTATCTCATAGCAAAGTCTCGTGTCACAAAAGAAGACTCGTCATTTATTAAAGTGATTTAATGTTAAGTTTGAAGATGAGAAGAGAAAGCACCAAAAGGATATTAAAGGTAAAAGTCTAATGGGGAGACTAAAGAATCCTAATGGTTATCATGCATAGAAAATCCTAGGTTAGTGAGGTTTGCTATCCTAAAGGAGGAGAAGAAAGAAGAAGAGAAAGAAAAGAAATAAGAATAGAAGAGGGAGGAAGTAAGGCCTAAACCTCAACAATCACAATAATAGTATTAATGAAGAAAGAGAAGAGATAAGACTTGGAGATGTGGGAATCACATTCACACCTCTCACTTACCAAAGCCCCTGAAATGGTTAGTGACACAATAACAAATGCATCACAAAATGAACATAATGTCAAACCAAAGTCACACAACCAGAAGTAAAGTCTTAAACACAAATGCCAAATGCAAATTCAAAGCACAAGAATGAGAAAAGGACTATGCAACTCAACATGAATCATTATGAATCACCATGCCAAAACAAAATAAACATGAGAGAATACAAAGCAAATTAGTCAAAGGAACACCACAAAGTGCAAGACCAGAACCCTAACATGTTAAGAAAGTGCCTAAGGATCATGTAAGATGAAGATAAAAAGCACACAAAGTCAAATATTTGCATCATGAGAAGTAAAGAAGCAAAGGAAGTGAAGTGAGCATGCATAAGAGTGAATGAACTTCAAGAGCAAACAAAACCAAATTCTCAAGGCAATAACATCAACTCAAGACCAGAGGGGTATCAACAACCTAAGAAGGCTCTAAACAACTTAAAGAAGTAGGCACAAGTGCCCTTCTAACCCAAGGAGTGACCATATGATCCAAAAGAAGCAAAATGGGATAAGTAAGGAACAAAAATTCAAATCAATTCAAATATACATCCAAAATTTCTACAAAATTGCACAAAGACTCCTCAATCATACAATATTGACATGCAAAAAGGAGAGAATGAGAATCAGAAGCTAAGCAAGTCAAATAAGGGCTCAAACATGGATTAGGGTTAAAACGCTTCATGCACAAGTTAGAGACCAAAATCACTTAAGCAAACTTCTAAAAATCAAAACAAAAATCATCAACAAACTACATCTCATCATGAATCCAGAGCAAAAGGAATCATCTCAAAATTCAAATTAATGACCAAGATAGAAAATGAACAAGCCAGCATTCTTCAAAATGAAATAAAAACAATTAATTAAAAGAAACAATTAATTCCAGCGTGGAAATTAAAAATAAATAAAAAATAAAAATGCCAAAAATTAGAGAAAATTAAAAGGATCACTCATGAATTTTTTTATAATTTTTATTGACCTATTACTATTTTAGAAAATTAAAAACCAAACTGAAAAATAAAAATGAAATAAGAAAAGGAACAAATGAGATCAGGAGGTGAAAATAGCAATCAAATTAGTACATAACCAGTTGGGCCCAGGACAGCGGGGGCGCGACTAGCAAATCTGGGCAAGGCCCACTCAAATTTTCCAAACTCCACCAACAATCAGCTTATTTACTTGTTATTATATTTTATAAAAATGAAAAAAAAAGCAAAAGCTATGTAACATATACATCAACCGGTCAACTATTATTTAAGTGAAATGAATGAATAAAAAAACAAAAAAAAAACAATAATCGGACCAATCAAAAGCCGCCACACCATCATCTTCTTTACCATTCCATGAAGAAAAACGCAGGAAGAAGAGCAACAACAGGGGAACCCGAACACCACCATCCTCAAATCAACTCGACATAACTCCATCAGTTCTCCATGAAATCACAAAATTCTAAAACCAAAAATGCTCTACGAAGCACAAGGAACAACAATACACAATTATCTTCCACACACTCTTATCATCCAAGGAGAAACAAAGACAACAAAGTGAGACTATGAAATCGGAAATCAAAAGTTAATGCATCACAAAGCTTCTTGTCAACTCAAACAACATATGTAGAGCATACATAGCACGAAATAGTCGACAAATCATCAAAACCGAAGCAAGCAAAAGTTAATGCTCAAACCTGGTGTGAAGCTTTCTTTGATATTTAGAGATATCCATAGGTCATACAAGCTCCCTTATGCATTCTCTGATATTCCTTGAGCCAAATAAAGGCTGTGGACTTCAATCATGAGCAAAAAGAAAGAATCCGAAAAATGAGAAAGATAGACAGATGAGCTTCCTCCAGCTATCAAATAATGTAGAAGGATGATGCTCTCACTAAATGTTGATGCTTAAGAGCTTTAAGGATGAAGGATAAAGTGTGTATGGAGAAAGATCAGATCTGGAATATGCTATGGGAAGGTGAGGTTTTAAGAGCACAATGAGAGAGAGTGAGGGTTGTGCCAAGGGTGTGATAAAAATGTTGTGATTTTCCTCTCCAAACTCGTGAGTGAGTGTACAATCCTCTTGTAAAATTTGTTATTCCTTTTTCATTTTCACTCTCAACAACAACCGAGTCCGAAAACGCATGACCCTTTCTTCCCTCTTCAAATTAAATTAAACAGGATCACACGCATGAGGGTGCAAGTTAATACGGTGGAACATGTGTGCTGGCGTCATAATATCTTATTGATGAAAAAGACAGACACTAGAATATGATCAAAAGGGGGTGGTTGTCTTGCTTCATGAGGTTCATAATGAATGCTCCCATGCAACTTTTCCCTTCCATCGCATGAGGTGTGTGTGCGTCATTGGAGAGAATGTGAGTGGGAGGGTCACGCAGGAAAGGAGTGATGAGGTGTTTTGTGTGCTGATCACATGGGCCTCTTTCTTGTACCATCTTTACAATATTTTTAATAAATAAATAATAAAAAAAAGTTAAAAGCAAAACAAAACCAAAAGTGATGTATGCCACACTTGGCCACGTGACCCTGGCTGCTGACCCATTAAAAAGAAGTGTGAAAAAAATGAAATAATATGTGACAATAAAATAAAAGAAAGTGGACCAATGAGATTGTGACAAAAAAATGCACCAAGACCCTAAAATGCACAAAAACATCGAAAAATCGTATCTTGAGTTCTAGGAAGGCTATGAAAATGTTCTACGACTTTTCGGAAAGGGAAAATCGTGCTCTACAACTTTTGTGTTCACCGGAAAATCATTCAGAGCTTTTTCGAACATGAAATAATAGCTTGAAGTTTCGGGACAAAATAATTTCCAAAAATGGAAACTTCCAAATTTAGTAACTTTTTGCATACTCCCGATTTTTGACATGTAAGCTCAACTGAATTACACCTTGACATGATATGACCTCAAAAATGATAATCCTGATTAAAAGACTCTGAAATCTTCATGTTGACTTTTCTGGCTGCACAGTTGACTTTCTTGCTTCATCTTCAAGTAACTGAACCAAACCTTGACTTCTTCAATGAATTTTTGCCTCAAAATTCATACATAAGCCATGCAGACCAAATAAAAACCTTTGCCCTCAAGAAATGGTCAAAATTCAGAAGATATGAGTATCTGGCCCAAAACCCTAATCAGGACTTCCTCATATAGGAGAAGAGTTGCATTTTTGAACTTCTGATGAAATAACTGACTTCCCTAAGGAATTTTCTCATCAAATTTCATCCCTAGGATCCTCTTGTCATATGAGAGACTTTGCCCAGATGAAATGGACAAAGTCACAAAGTTTTCATGCTTGAAATTCAAACCCTAATTTGGGATCATTGTGCAGGAGCTTGCCCTAGCCTGAATTCCCTGATGATCTTCCAACCTCCTAGGCTTTTGTGAATGATCTTGAACTTGTGAATACAATGTAGACTCCTCATAGGGCTTGGACAAATCCATTGGGCCTCTTGTTATAACTTGAAATGCCTCATATCCCTCTACAGATGATCATATGCCTAATGCTAGGTCATGAGAATGTTATGCCTCATCTTTCCATGCAAAGATGCCAAGGATATGATATGCTTATGATGATTATGGTATGATGATGATGCTTAAAAAGAAGAGGGAAAATTTGGGGTGTTACACCGTCATGGACGCTTGTCGCCAGTTAGTGGGCGTGGGTTGTTTAATCCTGCGCGGGTGTCCCTATTTGGGCCCATCATGCGTCTTTCTTTCGCACCCTTTGGATGCGTCAGACCTTGACTCTCCAGGACGATCCAACGCATCATGTTACAGTCAACTGGTTGACTGAAAGTCCACCATGAACCTCTTGGAGTGTGTGGGCTGATTTTTACTGGGCCCATGATACGGATTTATGATAACACCCCTATTTTACTTGTTAACCCTGACTCATTGTATTTTTATTTAAATCTTAAAATTAGTTTCATATAACTTTTCTTTTATTTGTTTCTTTTGTTCATACCAATGTTTCAAAACAAATTCTCAAAAAATATTTTGTTTATTTGTGATTATTTATTTTTAATTATTAATTAATTTGTTAATTTATTTATTTTATAATTATTTTCAATATAGTTAGTTTATTATCTTGTGATTCAATTTTATTTATGGTGCATGTTTATGTCTTTGCCCGTCATTTAGTCGTATGATTATGCGTATGCCTTGTGAAGGCTTGTATGGTTTTGTTTATCGTATTTCGACTGCATTTTGTCAAGTAAATAAAAATAAACATGATCACCACTAAAATAAATCATAAAAAATATATAATTAAGTTTTGGTCCAACGCCAAGCATAACATTCATATTCCTACATTTCGCACACACATAAGTCGGTCACGAAGTGATCGCCATCTGCACGACTGTATGCATATATTTAATTAACGTAAGAACTAAACTTAGGAATCTAGCATTCCTCGGGTTTTTGAATTGAATTACTGTTGGGGCTAGCCCTCGATTTGTAATTCATTCGCTCTTTCGTTTTCAAAACGTAAATCTTAAAATAAAATCATGATAAAACTAAACTCAGGAATCTAGCATGCCTCGGGTTTTTGAATTGAGTTACTGTTGAGGCTAGCCTTCAATTTGTAATTCATTCGCCCTTTACAATAAGAATACAACATAAAACTTACCAACATACGCAAATCACTTTACAATTAATCAACGAATAACTAAACTCTGGAGTCCAGCACTCCACGGGTCCTTGAAGGTAATCACTCTCGAGGCTAGCCCTCGAGTTGTGGTCCATTCGCCTTTCGTTTTAAAACACTTAACAAAGATTAAACATCTTTTTTCAAAACGAACATTGTTTAAATCTTTCTATCCTGCAAACAAGCTAGCGCTTCAGCCTCCACCGCGAGTATAAGCCAACGCTTAGCAGTAGAATGCATTTTAAACAATCGTTCAATTAAAAAGCACAAACCGTAGTGGCACGAACTACGAAGCTCGTACTTTCCCATTGCACAAGGGAATACGTAGGCACAGGGATTTTAATCCTTCACGAGCACAATAATAAAAAATTAACTATCTCTCAGTCACAGTAATAAAAAACTTTAATTTTTTCTTCGTCTTAATAATAAAATTTAAAACTTTAATTTCCTTAGAACAAACATATTAATAACCATTTAGAAGACAAAGACTAAGATCAACATTTAATCACATAATTAGCTAAGAGGATCCCGTTGAGTACAACGGACGTGAGGGGTGCTAATACCTTCCCCTTGCGTAATCGACTCCCTAACTTAGAATTTGGTTTCGTTAGACCATTTCTTATCCTATTTAGGTTGTATCTATATCTCCCTTTTCTTTAATTAGAATAAATAGAATTAGGTGGTGACTCTGTTGTTTTCTTTCCGCGTCCCATCGCGAGGATCGTATTTTTCGAGGTACGACAGTTGGCGACTCTGCTGGGGAATAGCTCCATGCTAGAGAGGGTCGAGCCTAACTTAGCTTTGTGTGTTTATTTGTTTGATCTTATTTCTTCTTGTCTTCTCTATGTTAATTATTTATGTTTGTTTATTTGTTCTTTTACCGCTTTCTCTTATTTGCTCATTATATTATTTGTCTGTGGGATATTGGGTGTAAACACCCCAAATTTGCCCTCACCCATTCACACCATGGCTTGTGATCTCCTCATGTGCATAAGTTAAATCATATCATCTCATATTGCATTTTTGATTCATTGCATTTGAAATTCTGTGATCAGGTATGAGATGTCCTAAGAGATGTCCCAACACTTGACAGATTTAACCAAAAATTAAATAGCAAGAAAAATAAACAACACAGAAGTTTGTTAACCCAGTTCAGTGTATAACCACACTTACATCTGGAGGCTACCAAGCCAGGAGGAAATCCACTATAAGTAATATTAATTCTAGACTTAAACCACCCTGTTTAATCTATCACTTAATAACTACCCAATGCAATTTCTACCTAAGACACAACTTAGATAAGAGTACCCTACTCACTCCCCCTCAATCACACAGTGATCAAGTTTACAATTTTAATAAAATTGAAGACATTCTTCAAACAATACAGCTTGATCTTACTTCACAGTTTCAATCAAGTCACAAATGCACTTTTGCTTAAAAGCTCATAAAGTGGTACAATAAACACAACCTGCTATTAAATCAATAAACACCCTATTTGGTCTTCTGGAATTCGTACTCAATTCTATGATTTTCTGTTGATTAAATAGGTGTTTGTAATTTGGGCTTTCTGTAGGTTAATCCAGTCCTAAAAGCATGGAGCTTCCACCTTGAATTTAGGGTTTGTTACTTCCTATATTCTAGGTGATTTAGGTCTTCTGTTTTAATTTTGAATCCTCAATATAAAACTCCCTACAGATGCGCCTTGTTCTGTTTTTATTCATCATTAATTAATTCCAGATAACTCTCCTTAAATATCTCTGATCAGTTAGTCATTAATTAATTCTGGTAGCAGGTTTGAGATGTCTCAACATCTGTTGGGACATCCTGAAAAACTGAACTTAAGTCATTTACACAATGTCCCAACATCTGATGAGACATCCTGAAATAAGTTCTTATACTCTGTTTGATAATGTCCCAACATCTGATAGGACATTCTGAACTGAATTCAATATTTCTTGTTGGTCAAAAATTCTGCCAATTCTAGACATCTACAACATTGGTTCAAAGTCATCTGCATCTAGGGTTTGTGATCTGAGCAATCCAAGAGCTTTTTGAGCCACTCCAAAGGTCATCAATCACTTCAAAGGGGTCCATGTATGTTCAAGAATCATATTATATCCCCTCAAAGTCAAGAATGTCAAAAATCACAAGAACTGAGAATGGCATGGAAGTAGAGCTAGGTTTAACTACACAGATGACCTAGAATTAGGGTTTTGGTTTCAGAGGCCATAACTCCAAATTTTTTGGTCATTCTTGTTTCTATTGGTCTCTATATGTTATGAGGATCATGCATATCAAGTTTCATGAAGAAATTCCATGGGGAAGGCATCTAATCAAGAGTTGACTTCTTGTGCAAGTCAGTGCAAAATCAGGGCATCTGAGGCCCCCAATGACCCAACCAAAGGGTGTTCTCCATCATTTTGAATGTGTATGATCTTTATTTGGTCATAGAAGATGTTATAAGTTCACAAAATTGAAGAATTTCAAGCCATTTGCAAAGTTGCCATCTTGGGAAAGTGACTTGTATTGAAAACTTGCTATTTTGGGAAAGTTTTTCAACCTCCTCTTATTGATTCAAAAATGCTTCAAATGAGAAAACTTTGGTCATGAAAGTTGTAGATTGGATCATTCCCTTTTCAAAAAGTACAAGAACTTTTTCTAATTCATTTTGGATCAAAAGTTATGGCTTTGCAAAGTGTGGAAAAATCATTGAAATTTCACTTTTGCACAAAGAGGGAAACTTGCAATTTCACATGCCAAGCATTCTATTGACCTCTAAATGACTTCTTTGCATCATTATAACATATTGCAACTTAGCAAAATCAGAATTGCCCAAGAGTTTTCAAGGTCCATGCTTCAAATCACAAACTTCCATAAGCCACTTTCCATGAAATTCTCCAAAGAGGAATTCTTGCAAAATTGATCCCCAAGGTTTTGTATGGTCTCTAACTGATCTCAAGACACCACCATAACATCATGTAACCTATCACAACCAAAATTCAGCAAAGAGTGTTGCATGTTCATGGCCAAAAGTCACAAAGTGTAACAAGTTGCAAAATTGCAAAACATGTGAGATCTCACCCTTCATCCATTCCAGCTCACATCAACTGATCCAAGAGCCATCCTTGAACTCAGCTGAAGAAATCCAAACACAGAAATCTTCTCTGCCACAACCCATGCCTCAAGTACACCTAACCATGACTTTTTGCATTTTCTCCCATGCTTTTGGAATAGTGACCAGCAGCCTCTACTAACCTGCTCCACAGCCTACTCAAACTTTATGGGAGTGATATAGCAGCTCATTTGGCATTGAAACAACACACAATCCAACTTGCACAAAATCTGTCCCGAACTTCTTCTCTGAATTTTTCTTCACACAGCCAAGAAACTTCACTTTTTCTTTCGCCAACAAGTCACAAATCACCCTTAGAACAAGAATCATCCCCTGAAACAACTTGAAACATCTCACAAAAGGCCCTCCATTTCTGCTACACCAGAGCAAAACAGCCATAACCATCCATTCTCAAAGCTCTCCAAGCTTCATTTCATCATCAGGGTGTTCAAAGGAGAGGGATTGCACCAAGTTTGAGGCCAGAAAGCTCCAAAGTTCAAAGCTCCGGTTCATGTATCATCAAGAACATTTTTTTCAGAAATGCAATCTCTTGTTATAGGATGATAGAGTTTGTTTCACCGATCATGTTAAGCTTTGAAACACTGAAAACGGTTGAGAAATGAGTGTGTATGCCTGTTCTGAAGTTTTTGCAGTTTTCTTGATTTTGCTATAATCTTGTTGTTGATGCATTGTAAATGTGATCTTGTGATTGATTCATGTTTGGGGTGGGTAGAGGATGAAATCTGGAGAGTTAGAGCACTTAACACAGCCTAAGGAATGAGTTTGATTATGAATTTTTGGAAAAAACAGCATAATGAATCGATTCATTCTAGCATGAATCGATTCATTCTGTTGAATGGTTCCTGGATTTCGCAAAATGAATCGATTCATCCCATTATGAATCGATTCATGCTGTTTAACTAATTCTGTTTCTCAAAAATTGATCATTATGAATCGATTCATCCAAGCATGAATCGATTCATTCTTCTGTTAACCAATTTTAATTCATTTTGTTTGTATTTTATTTGCATGAATTTTAAAAAATAGCAAAACACTTTGAAAAATTCTGAAATTTTTTGTCAAACATTTCATTAATTTTCAGAACCCAAAAAAAATTTTATTTTTATTTTTTGCATTAAAAATTATTTTTAAATCATTTAAATGTTTATTTTTAATTAGTTAATGGAAATTAATTAATTAAAAATACATTTAGGTATTTAAAAATTCCAAAAAAAATTCACATTGCATTTTAAAACATTTAGAAACATTATCAAACTCTCAAAACAAATTTCTTTTTGGTTTTTGATCTATTTTGACAATTTTCATTGGAATTAAATTTGTTTAAAGGCAATATTTTGGTCCTAACTTTGAAAAATTCATTCTGCCTAACCATTGAGAGTTTGATGATGTTTCTTCTTGCATTGCATCCTCCATAGCATGTAGTTTATAGGATAAAATTGGTTTGATTTGATCTTGCATTTTCAATTTGTTTGGTATTTTTCTTTGTGAGGCACCCCAAAACCCTAGTAATCTTAGGAAATTCATAACTTTCACTAGGTTAAGAGTTAGATCCCCTCATTTGGGCAGTGAACTTGTATAGGTTTAGGGTATCCTTGATTGCATTTTCATTTTTTTATCATGTCATTTGCTGCTGGTTTTGAGTTTTTGCTTTGCATGTTGTATGTAACCCTAATTTGTGTCTTCCTTTGCATCCTTCTTTCATTTGCTTGCATACAAGACCTTGTCATGACATTTTGTGCATCCATATGACATATAAGACATCTTAGGACATATTAGAATCATGTTTGATCATTGCATATTTCATTTGCCATGTTATGCATTCATATCCTCTCATAAACTTTCATGAACTTTCATGGTTCAAAGCATGCTTCATTTGCATCCTCATCCTTGTATGATCATCCACAACTCTTGACATGTGTTTGCATCATATCTTAGCATCATTTTCATCATGTGTATGATTCTGACTTTGTCCCTTGCCCATCCATATGCATTGTTTCATCTCATGTCTTCCCTTATGCATCTTGTACTAACTTTTCAGGTTAATGGTATGTTTGTTTGGGAGGTGGATTTGCCTTCACCTCCTACCTCTTCTCACCTCATCATTTTGAATACTTGCTGCATTTTTTTACTTTTCTTTGAGTGAGCTTGATCACTTGTGCCTCTCTTCCCTCTTTTCTCTTCTCATCTCATCCCTTTTCTATCTTGCTTCTCCTTGGTGACTTCCTTGAAGATTTCTCCTCTTAAGCCTCACAAACCCTAGGACTTCCAAGCATGATAACATTTTAGGATTGTTTAGTCCCCCTTAGACTCTTTCCTTTGAGTTTTCTTTGAGTCTTATCTTCTCATCTCATAATCAAGGACTAAACCTTAAAGGTTTTAAGACTTTGTGATTAAGCTTATGCCTGCATCCTTCTATTAGGATGGAGTGTATAACTTTACTCCTAAGTGTTGAACCCTTAATGTGTTTAACTCCTTTAATCAATCCACTTAATAATCATCAAGACATCAAGCTTGTAACTTGGGCCTTGCATTAGGGTTCTAATTCTTCCTTAATTGGTTAAGAAGGACTAACCCAAGTGTTAATGGACAAGTCCTCCTCAAGTTGTCTTACAAACCCTAAAAATCACTTCTTCATCTTATCATTAACTAAAATTCATCTAATAAAGGCTTTGTTTTGTCATGAGGTTAATCCCTAATCATGGGTTAAGTTGAGGAGTCTTCCTCAGCATAAATGTTCTCATCTATTATCCTTCTATTAGGATGGTGTAATGAGTCCATTAAATCCCTGATTATGGCTTAAACTCATTACTTAACACTAAACAAAAACAACAAAAACATCTAAATAATCACAAGTAGGTTAATGATCTTAATCCTACTTCAAAGGTGATTAAGTGTGAGATGCTGACTTCACACTTAAGGTATTCTCATTACCCCTAATCAGAGGGAAGATGTGATGAGTTTACTAACCCATTGGTTTAGACTTAAGCTCGTTAACTTATGCAAAAAAACTCCAAAAACATCTAAATAATTACAAGTAGGTTAATGATCTTAATCCTACATCAAAGGTGATTAAGTGTGAGATGCTGACTTCACACTTAAGGTATTCTCATTACCCCTAATCAGAGGGAAGATGTGATGAGTTTACTAACCCATTGGTTTAGGCTTAAGCTCATTAACTTAAAACAAACTTCAAAAAGCAATAAAAGATTGAAAACACAAAAACAAACAATAATCGTCTCCTCCGGGATTCTTTTCTCATCTCATTCACTCACAAACGAGAACTCGCTTCTTCCGTCTAATGCAAGACAGTTAGCACCTGAGCCAGACAGGACATACACTTGAGCATAGACAAGTAAGCAGTTCACAAGTCAATTCTTTCTTTCAGTCTCTTCGGGTCGAACTATGGTGTTCTGACTTCCTCATTGCACGAGAGGATACGTAGGCATAACTTAACAGTTATCGAACAAAAGTCTCTGTATATTCCCCCTCCCTCCAGCATCATTCTTTTAGCCTCATTATCTTGAGCTTCATACTCCTGTTCTTACACTGACACTTCTCTTGTACACTTCACATTTCTTTTACACTGACACTTGCATTCTTTTCCAGCTTTGATACACAAATTGCACTGACACTACCCCTTTAAAACACAAATCTTTTAAGCGTGGATCCCGTCGAGTACGGCGGACAATCTGGGTGCTAATACCTTCCCAGGTTGTAACCAACCCCCTTTCTCAGTCTCTCTGGTTCGCAACCGTCTTATCCATATCTTTTCTTAGGTTTATGCAGCATTACCTTTCCTTCGGGATAAAAATGCCTAGCTGGCGACTCTATTCATTTCATCCTTTCACCGACCGTTCGCGTCTGTACCTTTATTTGAGTCAGTCTCATTTATGGGGAGCGACAGCTTGGCGACTCTGCTGGGGACCTTATAATGTAACCAGGGCTTCTGGTTCTTTTTGTGGGTTCCTCCTAGCGCTTGTTTGATTTGTGTTTACTGGGGTGTTATGTGCTAATTGTGTTTATTTTTTTTCTTTATTTATTGCTTTATGTACAGCTTTATTTATTGCTTTCCTTTACAGTCTTTCATATTTTATATTGTCATTGTCACTGTGCTGGATCTGGTTTTCTTTGGTGGGTGGGGTTTCATTGAGAGTTTTAGGTCCTATACCTGGGACCTGAGTGACACCTAGGCTAGAGTGGTTCATGTTCTTTCCCATTCCATTTCGGTCTGGTGCGGGAATATGAAACATGGTTCAGATATGGGTTTCTTCTTGAGAACTCTGTGCTACAGACTTCCTGTAGTGCTAGGGCTATCTGGGAAGCCTGCTAAGTCTGGATGACCTTTATTATGACCTTCAGAAACTGAGGTGAATTAGAGGAGGATCTTTTATGGTTATTGTAAACACTGTACCTCCGGGTTAGAAGTGTTTACACTTCTCATAACTGATCCAAGTCTGAGGATCTTTGTTTTAGAACACTACCTGTGAGGGGCTTGGGTTGTTTACAGGTTTGCAGGTACCCTTGGCCACATCATACCCTGTTATTTGTTTTGATTAAGAATACCTCATTTTGGATAGTTCTTGTGATTTAACCCTGGACATGTGACTCTTTATTTGAGTCCCCCACCTTGGTTACTGGATTTCTGAACCTCCATCTGGACTTCTTGAGCATACATGGACCTATATCAAGACAGATAATCAGACCCAGCCCTTGATCACAAACCTTTGCATATCATTCTGCATACATCATTTTGCATCATTTTAACATTTGTCTATCTGTTCTACAGGGTATCCACATCTTCTTTGGTTTGGTTTTGACCGTTCTTCTTTTCAACATCTGCACCTCTTCCAAGGGGTATGGAAGGTCAAAACCAAGAACCAAACCGGATACCCTCGAAGAACAAATAGACATACTGCATCGCATGCTAACCTCGTCTCTTTTGTTTTACAGGAGTTTTATTGTTTGTTTCTCACCTCGTTGTGTACCTCAGGAAACATTGATCGTAGAAGGGTCTTTCCCGTCAATCACATCCACAAACATCCGACCCGTAACAACCTCCCGAGCTTACAGATGAATCAGCTTCTAGAAATCACTTCAACAGTTCCCACTCCTACAACTTCAACAAACATCTCTCCTACAACATCAGCAAACATCATTCCAGTGGAGATTACTACAACAACAACAACCATCAAGGAGGACATCTTTGTCAGCCACCTGGCTACACATAAGTACATTGAGATGGATGAAGATATCCATGAGACAATGAGTCAGGGTTTCGAAGCTCTCGATGTCAATGAGGCAACAGTTGAAGTGTCTAGAACCTCAATAGCCTCATACAAACAAGCTCGGAAGGTTGTTGAAGACGGGAATTCCCAAGGCTGGGGCAAGCTGCTGCAAGTTCAGATGAAAAAGGACAAATTCGGTTTGGGTTACAAACCATCCCGACAAGTGCAAGAGGAGGCTGCTGAAGCTCCCAAGTTCATCAGTGGGGGGATGCTAGCCCCAAATGCTATCAATAATGTGGGAGACGAGGCTGGAAGTGACTTCAACCTGGAGAGCTGGATACGTCCAAGGATCCCGGGGAGCCAAGTCCTTAACTGGTCTTCCCAGGAAATTATAAGAGTTACTCCTGCAGAGTAATTATTATTTCCTGTATTTTAAAGCATGCATCAAGTCTTTCATCTTGCCCAAGATGTCAAGACTCATTTTATAATCGGGCCATCTTGTAATTTTGTGCAAATGGATTAATCAATGAATATCGGACATCTTTTGCAAATGAGTCTTTTTTCTTTTCCGCTCACTGTTTTCCATTTTTCTTTTTGTACAAAAATAAAATGGCAATGTTTTCCAAAATGATAACTTCATTTCACTTTTTTTTAAACAAGATTAAAATCGATCACTAAAATGAACAATCTAAACCCTTGCAGAGAGTGCCCTTCAGACTGCACCGACAACAGCACAGCTATGACTTTGTATGACTTTGACAATCCAATCAATCAAGCTGATGAAGGGGTTGAAGAAGATTATGAGCTTCCTAAAGAGCTAGCCAGGTTGTTAAGACAAGAGGAGAAGGTTATCACTCCTCATCAGGAGGAGATTGAAACGGTTAATCTTGGTACGGATGAAGACGTGAAAGAGGTTAAGATCGGGGCCTGCCTACAAGATTCAGTGAAAGAGCAACTGATTAATATGCTTCGAGAGTATGTGGATGTGTTTTCTTGGTCTTATCAGGACATGTCAGGGTTGGACACCGATATTGTCGTGCACAAGCTGCCTTTGAAAGAGGACTGCCCGCCAATTAAACAAAAGTTGCGCCGTACTCGCCCAGATATGGCAATGAAGATAAAGGAAGAGGTACAAAAGCAGTGGGACGCCGGGTTCCTTGCTGTAACTAGCTATCCACCGTGGGTTGCTAATATAGTACCTGTTCCTAAGAAAGACGGCAAAGTGAGGATGTGTGTTGACTATCGGGACCTGAATAGAGCCAGCCCAAAGGATGATTTCCCATTACCTCACATTGATGTATTGGTAGATAATACGGCTCAGTTCTCGGTGTTCTCCTTCATGGATGGATTTTCAGGATACAATCAGATCAAGATGTCACCTGAAGACATGGAGAAGACAACTTTCATCACACACTGGGGCACGTTCTGTTATAAGGTGATGCCATTCGGAATAAAGAATGCTGGTGCAACGTATCAACGGGCTATGGTAACATTATTCCACGACATGATCCATAAAGAAATTGAATGTTATGTGGATGACATGATTGCCAAGTCCCTCACAGAAGAAGACCACCTGGTAAATCTGTTAAAGTTATTCAAGCGCCTGAGGAAGTACCAACTGAAATTGAACCCCAACAAGTGCACATTCGGGGTGCAATCTGGTAAGCTGCTGGGATTTATTGTAAGCGAGAAAGGGATTGAAGTTGACCCTGATAAAGTCAAAGCCATTCAAGAAATGCCTGCACCGAAGACAGAAAAAGAAGTTTGAGGTTTTCTAGGTAGATTGAACTACATTTCAAGGTTCATATCTCACCTTACAGCAACCTGTGAGCCTTTGTTCAAGCTGTTAAGAAAAGAACAAACGGTCAGGTGGAATGAAGACTGCCATAGGGCTTTTGACAAGATCAAGGAGTACTTACAAGAACCTCCAATCCTTATGCCTCCAGTTGAAGGAAGACCTCTGATAATGTACTTGACAGTATTAGAAGAGTCAATGGGGTGTGTGCTGGGCCAGCATGACGAGTCTGGTCGAAAAGAGTATGCAATTTACTACCTAAGCAAAAAGTTTACCGACTGTGAACAACGTTATTCACTGCTCGAGAAAACTTGCTGTGCTTTAGCGTGGGCTGCTCGCCGACTAAGGCAGTATATGTTGACTCACACTACCTTATTGATCTCAAAAATGGATCCAGTTAAGTACATTTTTGAGAAGCCAGCACTTACCGGACGGGTTGCAAGATGGCAAATGATCCTCACAGAATATGACATCCAGTACACGTCTCAGAAAGCCATCAAGGGCAGTGTATTGTCTGATTATCTTGCTGAGCAACCTATTGATGATTATCAGCCTATGAGATTTGACTTCCCTGATGAAGACATCATGTTCATCAAAGCAAAAGATCATGAAGAGCCTATTCACACTGAAGGGCCTGACCCGGAAGAAGAATGGACTATGATGTTTGATGGGGCTGTTAACATGAATGGTCGTGGTGTTGGTGCAGTACTCATTACACCTAAAGGAGTTCACATGCCTTTCTCGGCGAAACTCACTTTCAACTGCACTAACAACGAAGCTGAATACGAAGCTTGCATTATGGGTCTTGAGGAAGCCATTGACCTTAGGATCAAGACATTGACTGTATTCGGAGATTCAACTCTGGTAGTTAATCAAACCAACGGCAAATGGTACACACACCAGGATCATCTGATACCTTACAGGGATTATACAAGAAGGTTATTGACTTTCTTCACAACGGTCAAGCTTGAGTATATTCCCCGAGACGAGAATCAGTTTGCAGATGCTCTGGCTACCATTTCATCCATGATCAAAGTTCAAGCTTCCAACTTTGTACCTCAAATTTCAGTGTCCAGACTTGACAGACCAGCATATGTGTTCGCAGCAGATGTTGTTAAGGATGATAAGCCTTGGTTCCATGACATTAAGTGCTTCTTGGAGGATCAAACATACCCACCTGGGGTATCTTCCAATGATAAGAAGACTTTAAGAAGGCTTGCTGGTAGTTTCTTTCTGAACACTGACGGTTCCCTGTACAAGAGAAACTTTGATATGGTACTCCTCAGATGCGTTGATAGAACAGAGGCAGACTTGTTGATGCACGAGGTGCACGAAGGATCCTTTGGTACCCATGCTGGAGGACATGCAATGGCCAAGAAGTTGTTAAGATCAGGCTATTACTGGATCACAATGGATGCAGACTGTTGTGCCTATGCCAGAAAATGCCATAAATGCCATATTTATGCGGATAAGGTGCATGTGCCTCCCAATCCTATGAATGTGATGTCTTCACCCTGGCCCTTTGCCATGTGGGGAATTGATATGATTGGCAAGATTGAACCGACTTCTTCCAATGGCCACAGATTCATCCTGGTTGCCATTGACTACTTTACCAAGTGGGTTGAAGCAGCTTCATATGCAAATGTCACCAGGCAGGTGGTAGCCTGATTTCTGAAGAAAGACATCATCTGTAGGTATGGAGTTCCCGAGCAAATCATTACTGATAATGGTTCCAACTTAAACAACAAAATGATGGCAGAGCTATGCCGGGACTTCAAGATACAACACCACAATTCTTCTCCTTACAGGCCAAAGATGAATGGCGCTGTTGAGGCAGCTAACAAGAATATCAAGAAGATTGTGCAGAAGATGGTAGTCACCTACAAAGACTGGCATGAAATGCTAGCATTTGCTTTGCATGGGTACCGTACGTCAATCAGAACGTCTACTGGGGCTACACCGTATCAGCTTGTGTATGGTATGGAGGCAGTCCTACCTGTTGAAGTTGAATTACCCTCCCTACGGGTACTAATGGATGTTAAGCTGAACGAAGCAGAATGGGTCCGATCCCGATACGAACAACTGAGTCTGATTGAAGAGAAAAGATTGGCTGCAATTTGTCATGGGCAGTTGTATCAGAAAAGAATGAAGAAAGCCTTCGATCAGAAAGTCAGGCTCCGAGAGTACCAAGTAGGAGATCTTGTGCTGAAAAGACTCCTCCCTCCTCATACAGACCACAGGGGCAAGTGGACTCCGAACTATGAGGGACCATTCGTAGTAAAGAAAGTTTTCTCTGGTGGAGCACTGATGCTCAGCACCATGGATGGTGAAGACTTCCCGTCCCCTGTGAATTCAGATGCAGTTAAAAAATACTTCGCATAAAAATGACCCGCTGGACATAAAAACAGAATGTAAGTCCAGGCAAAAATAGGGCATCCCGACGAGTCAAAAACAGAATAAAAGACTCGGGCAAAAATAAGGGAAAATAAACAAAAAGATGTACACCCGCTGAGTTGAAAAGCTGCATTGGACAACTCAGGCAAAAATGGGTATCCCGATGGATTGAAAACCCGAAAGGGCGATCCATGCAAAACAAGGGAATAAGCGAACAACTGCATTCTGAATTCGTCTGTATCACTTACAACTTGGTAAGCTTCGAAAGGATCAAGCTTTTTTCATAATCAGCCTTCTTCAGAAAGCAAGACGAGAAGAACGTCAAAAGTCATACGAGTCATAGCAAGAGAAAAGCTCCTTGAAGCGTCATCAACATTGCCGACATCTTTTTCTTCTCAATTTGTAACAATCTCCTCATTTTAGGGGATATGTATCTTTGACTGTATCTTGCCAATTCAGGGCATGTGAATTAATAAAATCAGATTTTCAGTCACGTCTCGTCTCGTACATTTTATTTTCATTTGCAAAGTGTCCGATGTCTTTAAAATACTGATTGCATAAATACAGATGTTTTCTCTCCTAAAGAATACGTGCTTGCAGGAAATATATTTACTCCCGGGAGTGTCTGAACTCCCACGACGGAATCCGGTAAGGGATACCTCGGGATTACTTGTGTGTTTCCATGTCTTTTCAGGATTGCAGGTACTCAAAGCACAACATGGGGCATGAAAGCTTCATCCCAGCAAGCTGGCAAATCAACACTCACTCAGTCTTAGCACCCGAAGTGTTCTCCCCAGTTGAGTTGCCACTTGTTATTTCTCCACAACCGAATTGCCATATACTATTCCTCCACAGCCAGGTATAAAAGCCAGAGAACCATCACCCCACAGAGTGTCAACCTCTACCTGAAAAGAACAATACACGAAGGAATCACAACAGAGTGACGAAGGCTTCTACAAACCCCAGCTGGGTTCCTCATTACCAAGGATGGGTCTATCAGTGACCTACTCCCCCAAGCAGATACATCTCATCAGATCTACCAATGATCTCACCCCCAGTTGGGATGTCCACTTCAAACAGATCGACCAGGGATCTTTGTGGTATCGGGATCCGAATCCCGGATCGTTATCTTTGCATAATCATAGCATTCGCATCATATTCGCCCTCACAAAGCGTAGCATTCCGTCTAAAACGGAGCATTACGACAAAAATCAAACATATTGCATAATCATAAGCCATTTTCTGAATCAAACACTTGTGAATAATGACAATCCATCGACCATATACAGAACGCTCCCCAGACTCCCCGGCAGAGAGCCCAAACATTTCTCTCACAAAACAAATACCTCCTTGTGGCACCCGTCCGTGTCATATCCCCAGCAGAAAACCAAAGCGTCCTATTTGCACTCACAGATGCTTATATATATATATAATTTTCTTGACACCCGTCCGTGTCACTTTCCTCAGCATAACTACCTAAACACTTTGTAAAGCATATACTTGTTTATAATATACCTTTTGACACTTGTCCGTGTCACTCTCCCCAGCAGGTTAAATACCCGTCTATACACCACTCATACTTATTACTCTTATCTCGCTTATACGGATGCTCGTCTGTATCTTGTATACACCACTTATGTCATCTCAGATTCGACACTAGTCCTTGTTCTTTGTTAACCAGATGGTACTCGTCCGTACCATCATCTCAGGACATGCGCCAAGCGTTTGTTTCTACCTGATACTCGTCCGTATCATAGTCATAAGGATGCTCGTCCGCATCTTTAATTCATACACGTGTCAAACACTCTTGTCTTCTTGAAATTAGACACTCGTCTGTGTCTACTTTTCCCCAGAAGAGTCCCCTCAGAATCAACATTCATCCGTGTTCCTTGGTAACCAGTTGATACTCGACCGTATCATCATCTCTGAACACGTGTCAGTATTTGTTTCTACCCGATACTCGTCCGTATCGTAGTCTTAAGGATGCTCGTCCGCATCTTTAATCTATACATAGAGTCAAAACACTTATAACTTTATTTCTTGGATATAAACATTCGTCCGTGTTTACTATTCCCCAGTAGATCGCCAGCAAAGCAAAATTTCCTTTCTATCTGACATTCGTCCTATGTCATGATAAACCCTAAGAGCAGCCGTACCCTGCTAGGTGATCTTCCTTCACCTCTTGATAATCGTCCCTCATCATGCTCATCTGATGGTCGTCCCCATCGTTGATCTTTTCTATCCGAAATTCGTCCTATGTCGTGATATTTTTAGCAGCCGTACCCTGCTAGGTGATCGTCCTTCACCTTTTTGATGATCGTCCTTCATCATTTTATCCGATGGCCGTCCCCATTGTTGATATTGTTATCTGACATACGTCCTATGTCATGATAAACCTTGAGAGCAGCCGTCCCCTGCTAGGTGATCGTCCTTCACCTCTTGATGATCGTCTTCATCATGCTCATCCGATGGCCGTCCCCATCGTTGACCTTTTATCCGGCATTCGTCCTATGTCGCGATATTTTCGGCAGCCGTACCCTGCCAGGTGATCTTCCTTCACCTTAGATGATCGTCCCTCATCATTATTTCATTTATTCTTTAACCCGATGGCCGTCCCCGTCATGGTCCCTTTTCCTTTTCCTGATGATCGTCCTTCATCAGTTTAACCCGATGGTCGTCCCCGTCGTGGTCCCTTTTCCTTTTCCTGATGATCGTCCTTCATCAGTTTAGCCCGATGGTCGTCCCCATCGTTGTTTACATTACTTTATGAACCTGATGGCCGTCCCCATCATTTTTCATTAATCCCCAGAGAGTCGTATAGCTTTACTTGATGGCCGTCCCCATCATAATCCCTTTTATCCCCAGCTTGTCATTGCTTTATTTCCCGCACTTTTCCCAGCGTGTCGGCCGTCCCCGTCATTGCTCTTTCCCCAGCAGTCGTCCTCTGCTCGACGGTCGTCCTCCGTCGCCCACACTTTAAAATATACTTTATTTTCTTTTACAATCTATATCCCTTTTCTTCTTCATTCTGTGAGTGCAAATTTTGGACTGTCTTTGGTATTCAACCACAATTTATCTTGTTTGCCTGTTAAGTCGTTGCTTACATCCTGTACAGCTAACTCATGTTTGAATAGGGGCAGCTGTAAACACCACAAATTTTCCCTCACACATTCACACCATGGCTTGTGATCTCCTCATATGCATAAGTTCAATCATATCATCTCATATTGCATTTTTGATTCATTGCATTGGTTCAAAGTCATCTGCATCTAGGGTTTGTGATCTGAGCAATCCAAGAGCTTCTTTAGCCACTCCAAAGGTCATCAATCACTTCAAAGGGGTCCATGTATGTTCAAGCATCATATTATATCCCCTCAAAGTCAAGAATGTCAAAAATCACAAGAACTGAGAATGGCATGGAAGCAGAGCCAGGTTTAACTGCATAGATGACCTAGAATTAGGGTTTTGGTTTCAGAGGCCATAACTCCAAATTTTTTGGTCATTCTTGTTTCTATTGGTCTCTATATGTTATGAGGATCATGCATATCAAGTTTCATGAAGAAATTCCATGGGGAAGGCATCTAATCAAGAGTTGACTTCTTGTGCAAGTCAGTGCAAAATCAGGGCATCTGAGGCCCCCAATAACCCAATTAAAGGGTGTTCTCCATCATTTTGAATGTGTATGATCTTTATTTGTCATAGAAGATGTTATAAGTTCACAAAATTGAAGAATTTCAATCCATTTGCAAAGTTGCCATCTTGGGAAAGTGACTTGTATTGAAAACTTGCTATTTTGGGAAAGTTTTTCAACCTCCTCTTATTGATTCAAAAATGCTTCAAATGAGAAAACTTTGGTCATGAAAGTTGTAGATTGGATCATTCTCTTTTCAAAAAGTACAAGAACTTTTTCTAATTCATTTTGGATCAAAAGTTATGGCTTTGCAAAGTGTGGAAAAATCATTGAAATTTCACTTTTGCACAAAGAGGGAAACTTGCAATTTCACATGCCAATCATTCTATTGACCTCTAAATGACTTCTTTGCATCATTATAACATATTGCAACTTAGAAAAATCAGAATTGTCCAAGAGTTTTCAAGGTCCATGCTTCAAATCACAAACTTCCATAAGCCACTTTCCATGAAATTCTCCAAAGAGGAATTCTTGCAAAATTGATCCCCAAGGTTTTGTATGGTCTCTAACTGATCTCAAGACACCACCATAACATCATGTAACCTATCACAACCAAAATTCAGCAAAGAGTGTTGCATGTTCATGGCCAAAAGTCACAAAGTGTAACAAGTTGCAAAATTGCGAAACATGTGAGATCTCACCCTTCATCCATTCCAGCTCACATCAACTGATCCAAGAGCCATCCTTGAACTCAGCTGAAGCAATCCAAACATAGAAATCTTCTCTGCCACAGCCCATGCCTCAAGTACACCTAACCATGACTTTTTGCATTTTCTCCCATGCTTTTGGAATAGTGACCAGCAGCCTCTACTAACCTGCTCCACAGGCTACTCAAACTTTATGGGAGTGATATAGCAGCTCATTTGGCATTGAAACAACACACAATCCAACTTGCACAAAATCTGTCCCGAACTTCTTCTCTGAATTTTTCTTCACACAGCCAAGAAACTTCACTTTTTCTTTCGCCAACAAGTCACAAATCACCCTTAGAACAAGAATCATCCCCTGAAACAACTTGAAACATCTCACAAAAGGCCCTCCATTTCTGCTACACCAGAGCAAAACAGCCATAACCATCCATTCTCAAAGCTCTCCAAGCTTCATTTCATCATCAGGGTGTTCAAAGGAGAGGGATTGCACAAAGTTTGAGGCCAGAAAGCTCCAAAGTTCAAAGCTCCGGTTCAGGTATCATCAAGAACATTTTTTT
This sequence comes from Lathyrus aphaca, assembly GCA_963966055.1. Taxonomy (NCBI): domain Eukaryota; kingdom Viridiplantae; phylum Streptophyta; class Magnoliopsida; order Fabales; family Fabaceae; genus Lathyrus; species Lathyrus aphaca. Next base: position 356,727,647 of record OZ014523.1, on the reverse strand, counting down.
CAGAAATGCAATCTCTTGTTATAAGATGATAGAGTTTGTTTCACCGATCATGTTAAGCTTTGAAACACTGAAAACGGTTGAGAAATGAGTGTGTATGCCTGTTCTGAAGTTTTTGCAGTTTTCTTGATTTTGCTATAATCTTGTTGTTGATGCATTGTAAATGTGATCTTGTGATTGATTCATGTTTGGGGTGGGTAGAGGATGAAATCTGGAGAGTTAGAGCACTTAACACAGCCTAAGGAATGAGTTTGATTATGAATTTTTGGAAAAAACAGCATAATGAATCGATTCATTCTAGCATGAATCGATTCATTCTGTTGAATGGTTCCTGGATTTCGCAAAATGAATCGATTCATCCCATTATGAATCGATTCATGCTGTTTAACTAATTCTGTTTCTCAAAAATTGATCATTATGAATCGATTCATCCAAGCATGAATCGATTCATTCTTCTGTTAACCAATTTTAATTCATTTTGTTTGTATTTTATTTGCATGAATTTTAAAAAATAGCAAAACACTTTGAAAAATTCTGAAATTTTTTGTCAAACATTTCATTAATTTTCAGAACCCAAAAAAAATTTTATTTTTATTTTTTGCATTAAAAATTATTTTTAAATCATTTAAATGTTTATTTTTAATTAGTTAATGGAAATTAATTAATTAAAAATACATTTAGGTATTTAAAAATTCCAAAAAAATTCACATTGCATTTGAAAACATTTAGAAACATTATCAAACTCTCAAAACAAATTTCTTTTTGGTTTTTTATCTATTTTGACAATTTTCATTGGAATTAAATTTGTTTAAAGGCAATATTTTGGTCCTAACTTTGAAAAATTCATTCTGCCTAACCATTGAGAGTTTGATGATGTTTCTTCTTGCATTGCATCCTCCATAGCATTTAGTTTATAGGATAAAATTGGTTTGATTTGATCTTGCATTTTCAATTTTTTTGGTATTTTTCTTTGTGAGGCACCCCAAAACCCTAGTAATCTTAGGAAATTCATAACTTTCACTAGGTTAAGAGTTAGATCCCCTCCTTTGGGCAGTGAACTTGTATAGGTTTAGGGTATCCTTGATTGCATTTTCATTTTTTTATGATGTCATTTGCTGCTGGTTTTGAGTTTTTGCTTTGCATGTTGTATGTAACCCTAATTTGTGTCTTCCTTTGCATCCTTCTTTCATTTGCTTGCATACAAGAACTTTTCATGACATTTTGTGCATCCATATGACATATAAGACATCTTAGGACATATTAGAATCATGTTTGATCATTGCATATTTCATTTGCCATGTTATGCATTCATATCCTCTCATAAACTTTCATGAACTTTCATGGTTCAAAGCATGCTTCATTTGCATCCTCATCCTTGTATGATCATCCACAACTCTTGACATGTGTGTAGATGTTTAGAATTGGCAGAATTTTTGACCAACAAGAAATATTGAATTCAGTTCAGAATGTCCTATCAGATGTTGGGACATTATCAAACAGAATATAAGAACTTATTTCAGGATGTCACACCAGATGTTGGGACATTGTGTAAATGACTTAAGTTCAGTTTTTCAGGATGTCCCAACAGATGTTGAGACATCTCAAACCTGCTACCAGAATTAATTAATGACTAACTGATCTGAGATATTTAAGGAGAGTTATCTGGAATTAATTATGGATGGATAAAAACAGAACAAGGCGCATCTGTAGGGAGTTCTATTATGAGGATTCAGTTTAAACAAAAGAACTAAATCACCTAGAATCTAGGAAGTAACAAACCCTAATTTTAGGTGGAAGCTGTTGTGTTTTAGGACTGGATTAACCTACAGAAAGCCCAAATTACTAACACCTATTTAATCAACAGAAACTCACAGAATTGAGTACGAATTCCAAAAGACCAAATAGTGTGTTTATTGTTTTAAATAGCAAGTTGTTTTTAATTGTACCACTTTATGAGCTTTTAAGCAAAAGTGCATTTGTGACTTGATTGAAACTGTGAAGTAAGATCAAGCTGTTTTGTTTGAAGAATGTCTTCAATTTTATTAAACTTGTAAACAAGATCACTGTGTGATTGAGGGGGAGTGAGTTGGTACTCATATCTAAGTTGTGTCTTAGGTAGAAATTGCATTGGGTAGATATTAAGTGAAAGATTAAACTGGGTTGTTTAATTCTAGAATTAATATTACTTATAGTGGATTTCCTCCTGGCTTGGTAGCCTCCAGATGTAAGTGTGGTTATACACTGAACTGGGTTAACAAACTTCTGTGTTGTTTAATTTTCTTGCACTTTAAGTTTTGGTTAAATCTGTCAAGTGTTGGGACATCTCATAGGACATCTCATACCTGATCACAGAATTTCAATTGGCATCAGAGCAGGCACCCTGCCTGTTTATACTGGGTGAGATCTAGGGAATATAAATTCTGGAAACATGGACAGAGATATAGGATCAGTAAATAGACCACCTATACTGGATGGATCTAATTATGACTACTGGAAACCAAGAATGATTGCATTCTTAAGATCACTTGACAACAGGGCCTAGAGAGCAGTCAACATTGGATGGGAACATTCTATCCAAGACACCAAAGATGGATCAAAAGTGTTGAAACCTGAAGAAGAATGGAGTAAGGAGGAAGAAGATTCAGCACTAGGCAACTCCAAGGCCTTAAATGCTCTATTCAATGGCATTGATAGGAACATCTTTAGACTTGTGCATCACTGTGAGCTAGCCAAAGATGTGTGGGATACTCTCAAAACAACTCATGAAGGAACATCAAAGGTAAAGATGTCAAGACTTCAACTTCTCACCACCAAGTTTGAAAACTTGAGAATGAAGGAAGATGAGACGGTTCATGAATTCTACATGAACATCTTAGAAGTACCTAATACTTCTGGAGCTTTGGGAGAAAAGATGACTGATGAAAAGCTTGTAAGAAAGATTCTCAGATCTTTGCCAAAAAGATTTGACATGAAAGTCACAGCAATAGAAGAAGCACAAGACATATGCACTCTGAAAGTTGAAGAACTCATTGGTTCCCTTTAAACATTTGAGATGGGAATGAATGACACAAATGTTAAGAAGAACAAAAGCATAGCCTTGGTGACAAATACTGATGAAGAAGAAGATGATGAATCAGAAATTGGTAAAAGCTTATCAGACAACATTGCTATGCTTGGAAGACAATTCAAAAAGATTCTCAGAGGGATGGAAGGCAAATCCAAACCCAGTGGAAGATACACAAACTCTTCTGAGAACAAGAGGCCTTATGATGCTAACAGAAGGTCAAATTATGATGAAAAGACCAGTCAAGAAAAAAGAGTCAAATGCCATGGATGTGAAGGATATGGACACATCAGGAATGAATGTCCTACCTACTTAAAAAGGCAAAAGAAAGGACTCTCTGTAACCTGGTCTGATGAAGACTCAGGAGGTGATTCAGAAGTAGAATCAGCTAAGCATATCACAGCCTTAGCTGGACTATGTGAATCTGAAAGTGATTCCAGTGAGGGGGAGCTTACTGTTGAAGAACTTGAGCAAGCCTACAAAGATCTATACAAAAGAAGTACTGAAATATGCAGTGAGGTTATAAAACTAAAGAAGCAGAATGAGGCACTAGAAGATGAAAAAGCAAGTGATCAAGAGATCATTGACACCTTGAAAAGTGAAGTAAGTCTGCTCAACTCCAAGTTGGAACACATGTCCAAATCTGTTAGAATGCTGAACAGCAGTTCAAGTACACTGGATGTTATTCTCAACAACAATAAGCATTAAGGGGATAAAAGTGGACTGGGATTTAACAGATTACATAAAGATGGAGCTAGCTCTAGCAAAACTACTTCAAAATCCATACAGTCAAACAAGATGTCCCAACAGATGCTTCAACATCAAGAAAAGTACACAAAGTCAAACATAATGTTCCAACAGATGTCTCAACATTCTGAAAAGAACAAAATGAAGAAGAAGTATCAAAGATGGAGATGCCATCATTGTGGAAGATTTGGACATATCAAACCTCATTGTTATAAGCTGCATGGTTATCCAAATCAGATGTATCAGCAACCTTCTATGCAGAAAATAGAAGTTACCAAGAAAGTGCTGCATAGACATCAAAGAAATCAGCAACCTCCTAAGCAGACAACAGAGGTCATCAAGAAGATATGGAGACCAAAATCTAGCATTCAGGTTGATGAAAGCTACATAACCAAGAACAAGATCAACAATCAATCTTGGAGATCTACTGATGAACAATACACAGAGCAGAGGCATCAAAAGAAATCTCAACTTAAATGGTCAAAGAAAAGTGTTGCATATATAGCACATACATCACTAAGAGTATCAGCTAAAGAAGACTGGTACTTTGATAGTGGATGTTCAAGACACATGACTGGATTGAAGAATCTGCTAGTAAACTTAAAGTCACATTCATCCAGATATGTAACCTTTGGAGATGGAGATAAAGGAGAAATCAAGGGAGTTGGGACCTTGGATTGTCAAGATGTTCCAAGACTAGATAATGTGCTACTAGTTAAAGGTTTAACTGCTAATCTGATCAGCATAAGTCAATTATGTGATCAAGGGTACAGTGTAAACTTTACCAAAACTGAATGCATAGTGACTAACAAAGAACAAGAGGTTGTCATGAAAGGAGCCAGATCTAAAGACAACTGTTATATGTGGGAATCTCAAGACTTCAGTCTCACTTCAACTTGCTCTTTAGCTAAAGAAGAAGAAGTGAAACTATGGCACCAAAGACTAGGTCATCTTCATTTCAGAGGCATAAAGAAGATAATATCTATGGATGCTGTAAGAGGTATTCCTAAACTGAAGATTGATGATGGCAAAATATGTGGTGAATGTCAAATAGGCAAGCAAACCAAGATGTCCCATCCAAAGCTCCAACATCTGACAACTTCCAAAGTTTTGGAACTATTGCATATGGATCTTATGGGACCCATGCAGGTTGAAAGCCTTGGTGGCAAGAGGTATGCCTATGTGGTGGTTGATGACTTTTCAAGGTATACATGGATAAATTTTATCAAAGAAAAGTCTGATGTATTTGATGTATTCAAAGACTTATGCCAAAGAATACAAAGGGAGAAAGCCAGCTGTGTGATCAGAATAAGAAGTGATCATGGAAAAGAATTTGAGAACCAAAAGTTCTTAGATTTCTGCTCTTCAGAAGGAATCAATCATGAATATTCTTCACCAATCACTCCTCAACAGAATGGGATTATTGAGAGGAAGAATAGAACTATTCAAGAATCAGCAAGAGCTATGATCCATGCTAAAAAGTTACCTTTGTACTTCTGGGCTGAAGCTATGAACACAGCTTGTTACATCCATAACAGAGTTACTCTAAGGAAAGGAACTTTGTCCACAATATATGAAGTCTGGAAGGGCAGAAAACCCACAGTTAAGTACTTCCATGTATTTGGAAGTAACTGTTATATTCTGGCAGATAGGGAGCAAAGAAGAAAAATGGATCCTAAAAGTGATGAAGGGATTTTTCTTGGATACTCTATAAACAGCAGAGCATATAGAGTATTTAATTCTAGAACCAAGGTTATCATGGAGTCCATAAATGTAATAATTGATGATGCTCCTACAGATGTCCCAGAAGATGTCGGAACATCTGCTGATATCAAGATTGAAGCTGAAGAAAAGGGTGATCATTATGACTTCACTTAAACTGATGCAAGGACAGAACAATCCAGCAAACCTCCCTCCATCAAAATACAGAAGGATCGTCCCAAAGATTTGATAATTGGTGATCCCAACAGAGGTGTAAGCACTAGATCAAGAGAAGTGATTTCAGGTTCCTGTTTTGTTTCTAAAATAGAACCTAAAAAACATCAAGGAAGCTCTTACTGATGAATACTGGATTTGTGCTATGCAAGAGGAATTAGGTCAATTCACAAGGAATGAAGTGTGTAATCTTGTTCCTAGACCTGATGACATAAATGTGATTGGAACAAAATGGGTGTATAAGAACAAGTCAAATGAACAAGGAGTTGTTACAAAGAACAAAGCTAGACTTGTAGCTCAAGGATACACACAAATTGAAGGAGTAGATTTTGATGAAACCTTTGCACAAGTAGCAAGGCTTGAATAAATCAGACTACTTTTGGGAATTGCTTGTATCTTAAAGTTCAAGCTATTTCAAATGGATGTGAAAAGTGCCTTTTTAAATGGTTATCTTAATGAAGAAGTATATGTAGAACAGCCTAAAGGATTTGTTGATCCAAGCTGTCCAAATCATGTATACAAACTAAAGAAGGCTCTTTATGGTCTGAAGCAAGCTCCAAGGGCATGGTATGAAAGATTGACTACTTTCCTTATCAAGCAAGGGTACAGGAAAGGTGGAATTGACAAAACCTTGTTTGTTAAAGATGAAAAAGGAAATGTAATGATTGCTCAAATATATGTAGATGACATTGTCTTTGGTGGAATGTCTGACAGGATGGTCAAACATTTTGTCAACCAGATGGAATCTGAATTTGAAATGAGCCTAGTAGGAGAGTTAACCTACTTTCTTGGTCTGCAAATAAAGCAAATGGAAGACTCCGTGATCATTTCCCAAAGCAAGTATACCAAGAACATAGTCAAGAAATTTGGAATGGAAAATGCTACTCATAAGAGAACTCCTGCCCCCACACATTTAAAGCTGACTAAAGATGAAAAGGGTGAGAATGTAGATCAAAGCATATACATAAGCATGATTGAAAGCTTGTTATATTTGACTGCTAGCAGACCAAACATAGCATTTGCAGTAGGTGTATATGCAAGATATCAAGCTGATCCAAAAGTCAGTCATCTCAATCAAGTCAAGAGAATTCTTAAATATGTTAATGGTACTTGTGACTATGGCATAATGTACTTTCATGGATGCAAACCAATTCTCACTGGCTTCTGTGATGCTGATTGGGCTGGAAGTGCTGATGACAGAAAAAGCACTTCAGGAGGATGCTTCTTTCTAGGAAACAATTTGATTTCTTGGTTCAGTAAGAAACAAAATTGTGTATCCTTATCTACAGCTGAAGCTGAATATATAGCAGCTGGAAGCAGTTGTTCTCAGTTGGTTTGGATGAAGCAAATGCTCACTGAGTACAATGTCCCACGGGATGTCATGACATTGTACTGTGACAACTTAAGTGCAATCAACATATCAAAGAATCCTATCCAGCATAGCAGGACCAAGCATATTGATATCAGACATCATTTCATCAGAGATCTTGTAGAAGAAAAAGTGATTTCATTGGAACATGTAGCTACAAATCTGCAGTTGGCTGATATCTTTACCAAAGCATTGGATGCTACACAATTTGAGAACTTAAGGGGCAAATTGGGAATCTGCTTATGTGAGATTTAGCAGTTATGGAGATGTGCCAACATGTCATATGACATTGTGTGGCATAAGCACCAGATGGAAACACCAGTCTGGTCAAGAACCTTGTGTATTCCATTCCTAATAATTTTAAATGTAACGGCTACTTATATAATAACAGCTTATAATCAGCTATCCATATTCTCATCATACTATCAAAAGCGAATTGCATTATCTAGCTATTCTTCAGAAATCATCAACCCTAAAACTCTTCATCCATCTTCTTTGACAATGTCTCAAAACCCTAACATTCCTGAAGAAATTCTCAACAAAGAAGATGTGGTTCATGCAACCCCTATTTCTGTGGTACCCATGGAGTCAACCCCATTGGACGAAATAAGAGGAAGTGTTCCTCATGCTAAAAAGCCAAGAACTCCAAAAAGAGCAAAAGATCAAGTCTGCAGCAAATCCAAAGGCATTCCTTCACCAGCAAACATGCCTCAAAAATCTTCTGAATATGTGGATGCTTCCATAAAGGAGTTGGTTACCAAGATCCTATCTGAACAAAGAGTGGTTAGTGGCATTTCTATTCCTCTGAACACCATGCCTGCCCCTCAAGAAGATCAAACTCAAGCTGCAAAGGACACTCCTGCTCAACAGGATGTCCCAATAGATGTTGAAATATTTGAGGATCAACAAAAGGGTTCATCTGATGCTGCTGTAGAAGAATCTGAGGACCAGAAAAAGGCCTCAAATGAAAGTGATGAAGAAGAATCTGAGGATCAGACCAAAGCCTCAACTGAAGAACACATCTCTTCTGATCAACCAGCTGAAGAGGAGACTGCTCAATCTCCTCCTGTGGTGAACCTAGAGCAAGATTCTGATACAGAGATCATTGCCTTTGTAAGACCTAGCATAGCCAAAAGGCTCAGGACTAGGAAAGAAAAGATGCAAGCAGGACATGCAATTCCTGAGAAGAAGAAAGCTACCCCAAAGAAAGACAAAGCCAAAACTGTCTTTGGTCCTACAAAACAATGGAGCAAAGTCCAAACTCAAAAGAGGAAAGCTGTCACTCCTTCAGACTCAGATGTTGAAGCAGATGTCCCAACATCTCCTCCAAAGAAGAAACCAGCACCCTCTAGGGCTTCGACTGCTGTTCCAGAAGCTCCCTTGGACAACATCTCATTTCATCATGTTTCAAGTGTAAACAGATGGAAGTTTGTGTACCAAAGAAGGGTAGCACTTGAAAGAGAGCTGAGCAGTAATGCACTTGAGTGCACTGAACTGATTGATCTCATATCTGCTGCTGGTCTCTTCAAAACAGTCTCCAACCTCTCACCCTGCTATGAGTTACTTGTCAAAGAATTCATAGTCAATATTCAGGAAGATTGTGCCAATGGTAAGTCTTCTGAATTTAGAAAAGTCTTTGTTAGAGGCAGGTGTGTAGAGTTCTCTCCTCAGATCATCAACCAATTCCTTGGAAGAGAATCTGATGAACCAACTGAGCTAGGGAAGACTGATAACCAAGTTTGCAAGGTTATCACTGCAAACCAGGTCAAGGCTTGGCCAGTTAAAGGAAAGCTCTCAGTGAGCATGCTGACAAGAAAATATGCCATGCTGAACAGGATTGGTACAGCAAACTGGGTGCCTACCAATCACACATCTTCAATATCAACTGGCTTGGGCAGGTTTATTTATGTTGTGGGCACTCAGACTAAGCTGGATTATGGAGACTACATCTTTGATCAGACCTTGAAGCATGCTAGCTCATCTGCCACAAAGCTGCCAATAGCTTTTCCTTCCTTGCTGTGTGGTATAATGCTAAGTCAGTACCCTGGAATCCTCACTGAGAAGGACACAGTCTGCAAAAGAGAAAGCCCTCTGGCCTTTCACTACAAACTGTTCCTGAGTCATCATGCAGCAGATGTTGAAGCACCTTCTGGGACATCTGCAGGTCCTTCAAATGCAAAGACTCCAATCTCCAAGGTTGCATTGATTGCTAAACTGAAGAGCACTTGTAAAGAACTTGAAGCTAGGAATTAAAAGCTTGAGGAAATTATCCAAAGGCTAGAGAGTGAAGGTGATCAGAAAGCTGCTTCTGATGAAGAAACTGAGGAAGATGAAGAAACTGAATGTGATGAATCTGAGTGATCATTGTATGTGAGGCAAATGTAATGACAACACTGCATTGTATTTCTGGATTAGTGTCTTTGGCCCCAAAATTTATGTCTAACAAGGGGGAGAACAACAACAACAAAATGTAATGTTGTTTAATTATGAATGAAAAATCTATTTGTTTGTTTATAAACTGAATCAGTGTGTTTTGATAAATATTTCTGTTGCAACAAGACTGGATACATGTATGTTTGAGGGGGAGCAATCTCAAATATGATTCAACAGAAAAGTAATGCTATACTCTGATGAAAGAACTTCTGCTGCACTCTGATAACCAGAAAAGATGTTAGCCAAAAATTAGCCAAAGGGGGAGTTTGTAGATGTTTAGAATTGGCAGAATTTTTGACCAACAAGAAATATTGAATTCATTTCAGAATGTCCTATCAGATGTTGGGACATTATCAAACAAAATATAAGAACTTATTTCAGGATGTCACACCAGATGTTGGGACATTGTGTAAATGACTTAAGTTCAGTTTTTCAGGATGTCCCAACAGATGTTGAGACATCTCAAACCTGCTACCAGAATTAATTAATGACTAACTGATCTGAGATATTTAAGGAGAGTTATCTGGAATTAATTATGGATGGATAAAAACAGAACAAGGCGCATCTGTAGGGAGTTCTATTATGAGGATTCAGTTTAAACAGAAGAACTAAATCACCTAGAATCTAGGAAGTAACAAACCCTAATTTTAGGTGGAAGCTGCTGTGTTTTAGGACTGGATTAACCTACAGAAAGCCCAAATTACTAACACCTATTTAATCAACAGAAACTCACAGAATTGAGTACGAATTCCAAAAGACCAAATAGTGTGTTTATTGTTTTAAATAGAAGGTTGTTTTTAATTGTACCACTTTATGAGCTTTTAAGCAAAAGTGCATTTGTGACTTGATTGAAAATGTGAAGTAAGATCAAGCTGTTTTGTTTGAAGAATGTCTTCAATTTTATTAAACTTGTAAACAAGATCACTGTGTGATTGAGGGGGAGTGAGTTGGTACTCATATCTAAGTTGTGTCTTAGGTAGAAATTGCATTGGGTAGATATTAAGTGAAAGATTAAACTGGGTTGTTTAAGTCTAGAATTAATATTACTTATAGTGGATTTCCTCCTGGCTTGGTAGCCTCCAGATGTAAGTGTGGTTATACACTGAACTGGGTTAACAAACTTCTGTGTTGTTTAATTTTCTTGCACTTTAAGTTTTGGTTAAATCTGTCAAGTGTTGGGACATCTCATACCTGATCACAGAATTTCAATGTGTTTGCATCATATCTTAGCATCATTTGCATCATGTGTATGATTCTGACTTTGGCCCTTGCCCATCCATATGCATTGTTTCATCTCATGTCTTCCCTTATGCATCTTGTACTAACTTTTCAGGTTAATGGTAAGTTTGTTTGGGAGGTGGATTTGCCTTCACCTCCTACCTCTTCTCACCTCATCATTTTGCATCCTTGCTGCATTGTTTTACTTGTCTTTGAGTGAGCTTGCTCACTTGTGCCTCTCTTCCCTCTTTTCTCTTCTCATCTCATCCCTTTTCTATCTTGCTTCTCCTTGGTGGCTTCCTTGAAGATTTCTCCTCTTAAGCCTCACAAACCCTAGGACTCCCTAGCATGATAACATTTTAGGATTGTTTAGTCCCCCTTAGACTCTTTCCTTTGAGTTTTCTTTGAGTCTTCTCTTCTCATCTCATAATCAAGGACTAAACCTTAAAGGTTTTAAGACTTTGTGATTAAGCTTATGCCTGCATCCTTCTATTAGGATGGAGTGTATAACTTTACTCCTAAGTGTTGAACCCTTAATGTGTTTAACTCCTTTAATCAATCCACTTAATAATCATCAAGACATCAAGCTTGTAACTTGGGCCTTGCATTAGGGTTCTAATTCTTCCTTAATTGGTTAAGAAGGACTAACCCTAGTGTTAATGGACAAGTCCTCCTCAAGTTGTCTTACAAACCCTAAAAATCACTTCTTCATCTTATCATTAACTAAAATTCATCTAATAAAGGCTTTGTTTTGTCATGAGGTTAATCCCTAATCATGGATTAAGTTGAGGAGTCTTCCTCAGCTTAAATGTTCTCATCTATTATCCTTCTATTAGGATGGTGTAATGAGTCCATTAAATCCCTGATTATGGCTTAAACTCATTACTTAACACTAAACAAAAACAACAAAAACATCTAAATAATCACAAGTAGGTTAATGATCTTAATCCTACATCAAAGGTGATTAAGTGTGAGATGCTGACTTCACACTTAAGGTATTCTCATTACCCCTAATCAGAGGGAAGATGTGATGAGTTTACTAACCCATTGGTTTAGACTTAAGCTCGTTTAACTTATGCAAAAAAACTCCAAAAACATCTAAATAATTACAAGTAGGTTAATGATCTTAATCCTACATCAAAGGTGATTAAGTGTGAGATGCTGACTTCACACTTAAGGTATTCTCATTACCCCTAATCAGAGGGAAGATGTGATGAGTTTACTAACCCATTGGTTTAAGCTTAAGCTCATTAACTTATGACAAACTTCAAAAAGCAATAAAAGATTGAAAACACAAAAACAAACAATAATCGTCTCCTCCGGGATTCTTTTCTCATCTCATTCACTCACAAACGAGAACTCGCTTCTTCCGTCTAATGCAAGACAGTTAGCACCTGAGCCAGACAGGACATACACTTGAGCATAGACAAGTAAGCAGTTCACAAGTCAATTCTTTCTTTCAGTCTCTTCGGGTCGAACTACGGTGTTCTGACTTCCTCATTGCACGAGAGGATACGTAGGCATAACTTAACAGTTATCGAACAAAAGTCTCTGTATATTCCCCCTCCCTCCAGCATCATTCTTTTAGCCTCATTATCTTGAGCTTCATACTCTTGTTCTTACACTTACACTTCTCTTGTACACTTCACATTTCTTTTACACTGACACTTGCATTCTTTTCCAGCTTTGATACACAAATTGCACTGACACTACCCCTTTAAAACACAAATCTTTTAAGCGTGGATCCCGTCGAGTACGATGGACAATCTGGGTGCTAATCGTTCCCAGGTTGTAACCAACCCCCTTTCTCAGTCTCTCTGGTTCGCAACCGTCTTATCCATATCTTTTCTTAGGTTTATGCAGCATTACCTTTCCTTCGGGATAAAAATGCCTAGCTGGAGACTCTATTCATTTCATCCTTTCGCCGACCGTTCGCGTCTGTACCTTTATTTGAGTCAGTCTCATTTATGGGGAGCGACATTGGGGTCACTTTGCAAGTAAAATCTTAGTTGTGGAAAAAGAAGAGGGAACACCTAGGGTAGAATTGGTAGTCATTAGTGTTAGTCTCCAAGAACTCGCTTCTTGAGGGCCTAGCCTGAAAGCTCCCCCAGATAGTTAGACTTTTCATAGATCTTGTCACAATGTAGCTAGCCTGTCGCATGACCTGATTCATGAAAGGGCTGTGATTCTGGGATCCATTGTTAAGAACCAGTTCTGTATTGGTAGTTGTGTAATGTTAGTCTCCAAGGGCTCGCCTCTTGAGGGCCAAGCATGAGAACTCTACTCAGGGTAGACCTTATCGATATTATCGTCAAAATGCAACTAGCCTGTGGCGGGGCGTTAATACGATAAACGTCCTTGACCTTGAGTTTCCTTAAAACCATCACTGTAGAAACCATCTTGTGAGTGGGACTTATGGGTAGTAAAATGTAGAACCAATCTCTTACAGCCTACCTACTAAGAAGGTTCCAGATTTACTTGTGGCACCTTGCATCCTTGCATCCTCGCATCTTTGCATCAAAGCATCATATGCATCATTTTAGTAAGAGCTTCAAGGAACAAAGAGAGTTTTGTTACAAACATCATATATTTTACCATGAATTGACTTCAGTTTATTAGTTTTTGAAAAAAATAATAAGAAAGCTTTATCCATTTTGATGTTTTGCAATAACTTCTTAAGTCCCTTGAAGCATTTGCATTTTTCTACTCATGAGTGCATCTCCACATTTGCATTTTGTCAAAAACTCATTCTCGTTAACTTCTTTCTAGCTGTCACACTGAGGATCTCACGCAAGTATTCCACTCGAGCTCAGGCCAAGAAGAAGATGGATGACAGAGACCCAGAAATGGATAAAGTTAATGAAGAGCTTTCTGATCTTCGTGGAAATATGGGTCAGATGATGGAAATGTTGCAAGTCATTCGAGCAAAATTAGATACCCAACATACTGTGGTGTCTGAGATTATCACTACAACGACTGAGCCTACGCCATCAGTCACTACCCCTGCAACCTGGCCTCCTTTTGGGCTTCCTCACGGATTTGTACCTCCTCCTCAGGCTTTTTCTTCTCAAAGTTTTATTCCTCCTTCCCAAGGATTCGCTACTCAGGGTTTCTTCCCTCCTTCCCAAGGCTTAGTTTCTCAAAGTTTCACGCCTCCTTCTCAAGGTTTTGCATTTCCTTCCCAAGGTTTTGTGCCTCCCCCTCAAGGATTTATCGCTCAGCAGGCTATTCTTGTGACTACTGAAGAGAACCACGTGGTTACTAATTTTACACCAGATATTGTGCACACACGTGTCCAACAATACTTTAACGACCCTCAGGTGTATGATGTGCCAGACATGTCTGAGAATGGAAATGAGAAACATGAGAAGATGCAAGAGAATTTTGATACCCTTGAAAATAGGTTGAGGATAATTGAAGGTGACCAGATCTTTGGGGCTGCTGCCAGAGAGATGTGTCTTGTGCCTGGACTGGTGATACCTCCCAAGTTCAAGACACCCACTTTTGATATGTATGAGGGCGCAAAGTGTCCTAAGAGCCATATCTTAATGTACTATCGGAGAATGGTTTCATAGGTGGACAATGACAAATTAATGATCCATGGCTTCCAGGATAGTCTGAAGGGAATTTCCTCCAAGTGGTATCTAACAATAGATCAGTCAAAGATCCGCAGTTTTCAAGACCTGATAGATGCTTTCATCCAACAATACAAGTACAATATGGACCTTGCTCCCGATAGGAGGCAGCTGTTGAGTATGTGCCAGAAAGATTTTGAATCTTTTAAGGAATATGCTCAAAGGTGGAGAGGGACCGCTTCTCAGGTAGATCCCCTGTTGACTGAAAAAGAGTTAGCTGATTGGTTTGTTGACACAGTGCGACCAGAATTCTTTGAGAGAATGGTGGGAAGCATAACTTCTAGCTTCTCTGATCTTGTGGCTGTGGGAATCAAAGTTGAACTCGGTCTGAAGAATGGAAAGATGAGTGGTGCGTCTAGCAGCTCCAGCAACAGTAGTGGAAACAATGTTAAGAAGTTTACCAGCAATTTCCACAAAAAGAAAGAGGGCGAGACAAATGCAGTAATGACGAGTCAAAGGAGAAATCAGCTTTGGCAGAGGCCTCCACCTGTGGCTCAACACCAGTATTCCTATCCACCACAATATGTTCAACATCCATATGTAGCGGAAGTTCAACCGTCATATAATCAACAAGTTCCAATGTATCGGCCAACTCAAGCAGTACCAATGTATCAGCAAGCAGCTCCAGTGATTCCAGCTTATTAACCAATGCTCAACAATCCAGGCTATCAACAAGCGCCCAATGCTTCAGCCTACCAGCAGAGGACTCCAGCTCCTCATCCGAATTCCAACTTTCAGAATAGAAGACCAGGAGGAAGGCCTCCCAATCCTTGGATCCCTATGACATATACTGAATTGTATCCCTCACTACTGAAGAAAGGCTTGGTTACTCCAAGGCCTTTGGGTCCTCCACCAGATCCGCTTCCACCAAGTTACAACTCAAGTGCCCATTGTTTATTCCATGAAGGTGCTCAAGGGCACGATTTGAAAAATTGTATTGCTTTGAGGTATGTTGTGAAGGATTTGACGGATAAAAACATTTTGTCATTTGGAAATACTGGTCTGAATGTCAAAAATAATCCTCTACCCAAACATGGGTCCATAAATGTCTTAGTTGACGAGTCTGACGAAGATTTGATTTTCAACGCCACAAAGATCAAAACCCCGCTTAGAGAGTTCCAATGCGAAGTTAGTAGAGGTGGGTATGCTAAAGAAATGTCATAAGATTTGTGAGGCTTGTGCTAATAATCCAAAGGGATGTGAACTTGTCTTGAGAGATGTCCAAAGTTTGATTAATCTGGGTCTTTTACAAGTAAGTGGTCGGGTGAAGAAGAATGAAGTGGCAATGATTGAACCCATTTTCAACTTGCCTGAATCTGATTCTACCATGGTGCCAGTGTTTAACATGCTTGAGTCCCCAGGAGTTCAACCCATCTTCAATATGCCAGAACCTGTGGTGCCCATTTTCAATATGCCCGAACCAAGGATAGAGCAAAGAAGTAACTCTTTTCTTTATAAAGATACCAAAGTAGTCCCATGGAAGTATGATACCGGGGGAATTCATCAGAAGTTTGAACAGGACGGTCAGAAGGAAAGTTTAGAGGTGGCAAGTGCTGACATAGCAGGTGCCGGTCGATTAACTAGCAGTGGTCGCGTTTATACTCAGCAAGTCAATACAGTTCCACCCGTTCCACCTAAAGAAGTCATTCCCACTGTCACCAATAAGGATAAAGGAACGGTCTTGGAAGAGGAGGATGCGGAATTTCTCAGAATCATTAAGAAGAGTGATTACAAGGTTATTGATCAGCTACATCAAACGCCTTCCAAAATATCTATCTTATCACTTCTTATGCATTCTCCGGCCCACCGAGGTGCTCTCCAGAAATTACTAGCCCAAACTCATGTTACGCACGACATAAATGTGAATCAGTTTGATGGTGTCATTGCCAATATTACCGCTTGTAATAATCTCAGTTTCAGTATGGAGGATCTTCCAAAGGATGGCTTGGACCATAACCGTGCTCTCCATATATTTGTGAAGTGCCAAGAGGATACTCTAGCAAGAGTTCTTGTGGATACATGATCTTCATTGAATGTTTTTCCGAAAAGAACGCTTGCTAAGTTATCTTATCAAGGGGCAGAGATGAAGCCTAATGCACTGATTGTGAAAGCTTTTTATGGGTCAAGGAGGAATGTTATTGGAGAAGTAGACCTGCCAATCTTAATTGGACCACAGGTGTTCAGGATCACCTTCCAGGTTATGGACATTAACCCTAATTACAGTTGTTTGCTGGGAAGACCTTGGATCCATGTCGCGGGGGCAGTCACTTCTACCTTACACCATAAGATGAAGTTTATGGTCGATAATAAGCTGGTAACTGTGTTTGGTGAAGATGATCTCATGGTCAGCAACCTTTCTTCCTTTAGTTACATTGAGGCTGATGAAGATGCCTTGGAAATTGCTTTCCAAGCTCTGGAGATAGCCAATGTTGTCCTTATGGAAGTAGAGGAGCCAAAGAGGAAGGGTATTCCATCTTTTGCATCGCTGAAAAGTACCATTTCCACTATCGAGGAAGGAAGCTATGAAGGTTGGGGTGATGTCATTCAAGTCAAACAGAAGCTAGATCGCTACGGGTTGGGTTACAATCCAACTCATGTGAAAGAATGAGCGTTAACCTCCGTTAAAGGACGTCCAAAGACCATTCAAGAGGTGTTTTCCAGTGTCGGCTACCAGATCAATGCAATTAATGGGATGCCGAAGATGAAGAGGTGGATCATTTGGTTTATCAGTGTGAAGCAGCTTTGGGCAATTGGGAGGTAGTCGAGACCCCAAAAATTTTTCCACTATCAAAGTAATTTATTGTTTTTTTAATGTTTTCAAAGTTCCTTAGCTCTGCCCAAGGCTATGAGATAATTTTGTAGGGCCCCTTCTCATTTTCAAGTTATTTAATCAATGAAGGCATTTTGTTAAATTCCTGTCTTGTTTTATTTACTGCTTTTTCTCGTTTCACTTTTAAAAGAAAATGGCAATCTTTCAAAACCAATAAAAAGTTTTTCCTGCATCTCTCTATTTTCACTTTTAATAAAACCAAATCATTCCCATATGCAGAACAAATGAAAACCCTGTTGAATCCAATGACTCTATATTCTCTCCTAACTTTGATTCGCCCATCTACCAAGCGGAAGATGAAAGTGAGGAAGGTTGTGATGTTCTCGAAGAACTGGCAAGATTAGTTGAGTATGAGCACACAGATCTTCAGCCACATAAGGAGCAGATAGAGACCATCAACCTTGGCACCGATGAAGACAAGAGGGAAGTCAAGATTGGTACAACACTTGGGGAAGACATCAGAGAAATATTGGTCAAGCTTCTCAAAGAGTATGTGGATGTGTTTGCATGGTCGTATCAGGATATGCCCGGTTTAGACACGGACTTAGTGTTCCACAAGTTGCCTCTTCGGCCAGATTGTCCTCTAGTAAAGCAAAAGCTCCGAAGAACAAGACCAAACATGGCTCTGAAGATTCGAGAAAAGGTTAAAAGACAGTTTGATGATGGATTCCTCGCAGTTGCAAAGTACCCTGAGTGGGTAGCTAACATTGTGCCGGTCCCCAAGAAGGATGGCAAGGTTATAATGTGCGTGGACTATCGGGATTTGAACAAAGCCAGTCCAAAGGACGATTTCCCTCTTCCATATATTGATACTTTGGTTGACAACACTGCTAAGTTTATTGTTTTCTCCTTCATGGATGGATTCTCAGGATATAACCAGATCAAGATGAATCCTGATGATATGGAAAAGACTACTTTCATCACGCCGTGGGGCACTTATTGTTACAAGGTTATGCCATTCGGTCTCAGAAATGCAGGAGCCACTTATCAGAGGGCAATGGTCACCCTTTTCCATGATATGATGCATAAAGAGATAGAAGTTTACGTGGATGATATGATCGCCAAATCACAGAGTGAGGAGGATCATTTGAATCATCTCCTAAAGTTATTTGAGCGTCTCAGTAAGTTCCAATTGCGTCTGAATCCAACTAAGTGTACCTTTGGTGTCTGATCAGGAAAGTTACTTGGTTTTATTGTTAGTCAGCAAGGAATTGAAGTAGATCCAGACAAGGTCAGAGCAATTCAAGAAATGCCAGCTCCGAAAACAGAAAAACAAATCAGAGGTTTCCTTGGAAGATTGAACTACATCTCCAGATTTATCTCCAATATAACTGCTACATGTGAGCCTTTATTCAAGTTGCTTCGTAAGAATCAAGCAATTGAGTGGAGTCCCGATTGTCAAATGGCTTTTGAGAAGATTAAGGTTTACCTATAGGAACCTCCTATCTTGATCCTACCTACTCCAGGGAAGCCTCTCTTCATGTATCTGACTGTACTTGAGGGATCCATGGGTTGCGTATTAGGCCAATAGGACGAAACTGGTCGTAAGGAACATGCCATTTATTACTTTAGTAAGAATTTTATAGATTGTGAAAGCAGCTATTCACTTTTAGAAAAGACTTGTTGTGCTTTGGCATGGGCTGCCAGACGCCTCAGGCAGTATATGATTTGTCACACTACTTTGTTGATCTCGAAAATGGATCCAATAAAGTACATTTTTGAGAAACCTGCCTTGACAAGAAGACTTGCCCGTTGGCACATGTTGTTATCCGAATATGATATCCAATTTGTAACTCAGAAGTCTGTCAAGGGAAGTGTTTTATCTGACTACCTCGCTGATCAACCAGTTGAAGATTATGAGCCTCTGAAATTTGACTTCCTAGACGAGGACATCATGTTGATAAAGGACTGTGAAGTTCCAGGTCCAGATGAGTGTCCCGAGCCAGGTTCTCATTGGAAGATGATGTTTGATGGTTCCTCTAATTACATGGGGCATGGTGCGGGAGCTATTTTGATGAATCCTGATGTGGTTATACTCCCTTCACAGCCAGATTATGTTTTGAATGTAAAAACAACATTGCAGAGTATGAAGCATGTGTTTTGGGTATCGAAGCTGCAATTGATACCAGAATCAAGATCCTTGAAGTATATGGAGACTCGGCTTTGGTAATATACCTAGTCAAATGTGAATGGGAGACCCGTGATGAGAAGTTGATCCCTTACCGTGCCTACATTGTGGAATTAATTAAATACTTTGATGAAGTCACTTTCCATCACGTTCCAAGGGCAGAGAATCAAATAGCAGACGCCATGGCTATGTTGGCCTCTATGTTTCAAGTCAAATTTCTTATGTTGGCCTCTACGTTACTAGTCGAAGAAGAAACTAATGAGAAACCATGGTTCTATGACATCAAGAACTACTTGCAAAATCAGGTATACATATCAGATGCAATAACTTTAAACAAGAAGACTCTGAGAAGATTGGCATCCAAGTTCTTCCTCAGCAACAATGTGCTTTACAAGAGAAATCATGATATGGTTCTGCTCAGATGTGTGGACAAGCGCGAAGCATACTTATTGATATGGGAAATCCATGAAGGATCATTTGGAACACATGCCAATGGACATGCCATGTCCAGAAATATTTTGAGAGTTGGATACTTCTGGTTGACCATGGAATCAGATTGTTTCAAGTATGCCAAGAAGTGTCATAAATGCCAGATTTATGCTGAAAAGGTGCACGTACCTCCGACCCTTTTGAATGTTCTATCATCGCCTTGGCCTTTCTCAATGTGGGGCATTGATATGATAGGGGCAATTGAGCCTAAAGCTTCCAATGGTCATCGGTTTATCTTGGTTGCGATCGATTACTTTACCAAGTGGGTAGAAGCAGCTTCCTATGCCAATGTGACAAAGCAGGTGGTCGCCCGCTTCCTCAAAAACCAAATTATCTGCCATTATGGGATACCAATCCTAATCATTACAGATAATGGGACCAATTTGAACAACAAGACAATCAAATAATTGTGTGAGATATTCAAGATTGAACACCATAACTCTTCTCCTTACCGTCCGAAGATGAACGAAGCCGTTGAAGCTGCGAACAAGAACATCAAGAAGATTCTGCAAAAGATGGTGAAGACTTACAAAGATTGGCATGAGATGTTGCCATATGCTTTACACGGATACATAACATCAGTTCGCACTTCAACAGGGGCAACCCCTTTTTCTATGGTATATGGGATGGATGCAGTTCTCCCTATTGAAGTAGAGATACCATCTTTAAGGATCTTGATGGAGACCAAACTAGAAGAATTTGAGTGGGTCCAGAACATATATGATCAACTGAACCTCATTGAAGAGAAGAGAATGACCACCATGTGCCATGGCCAGTTGTACCAGAAGTGCATCAAGAGAGCATTTGATAAGAAAGTCTGTCTCCGAGAATTCAAAGGAGGAGACCTTGTACTCAAGAAAATCTTACCAATCCACAAAGACACGTGTGGAAAATGGAGCCCTAACTATGAAGGCCCATATGTTGTGAAGGTGGCATTCTCCGGAGGTTCCCAAATCCTCACAACTATGGATGGTGAACAACTGAAACACCCGGTGAATTCTGATGCAGTCAAAAAATATTATGCCTAAATAGAACCCGATAGGTCGAAAACCAGAAATGGCGACCTAGGAAAAATGGGTATCCCGGTGGATCATAACCTATGAAGGAGATCCAGGCAAAAGTTAGGGATAAAAATAAAAAATAGAGCTCACTAAGTTGAAAACTAGAAAGGGCGGCTTAGGCAAAAAAGAGCGTCCCGGTGGATTGAAAACCTGAAAGGGCGGTCCAGGCAAAAATTAGGGACAAAGGAATTTGACTATACCAAATGGTGTTTACCATTATCGAAGATCACTTACTTGAAGAACAATCCAGTTGATCTTGTCAGAAGCGAAGTGTTGAGCGGTCTTAGTTATTAGGGATTATACTGGTCGTTGGATTCAATGTAGACCTTTCCCCATTGTCATTTTCAAATTGTAATTTTCCATGGAGTTTTGATATTAGCAAGCTACCATTCTTAAATGAAATACAACCTTTGCCTTCGAACTTTGCCTTACAGTTTCTTATTTTCTTTTGTTATGCAAATGTCTTTACTGAATTGCCATTTAACTCTGAAAATGACCAATATTTTAGAAAATTGTTTTTGGAAACACATGAAAAACTTTCAAATTTCTTTGACTTTGGAAATACTGGAAAATCTTCTATCTTCTAAAAAACCATGGGTTCGCAGCAAAACTCTCATGCCATTATTACAGAAACCCCTATAGAGGATTAAAAGCTGGTAGCACTTTTGGATGGATCCTTGGACCAAACATTGATTTCCAAGTTTGAAGGCATCTCTCCCCAGCATCTTTCATATTGCTCGTCTAAGTATTGGAGTTGAGATCCTACTCCCCCCTGCTTTGTCAGAGCTCTCTACCTCCCTTAAGTCAGCATTTGAATATCATGATCATTCACATCATGCTCAATCATACGCATTTGACATATTCCTTTGTCTCTCCCCAGCTGTTGTCTGTCCGACTCCAGGTCCAGATTACTATCAACTTTTTTTTTGAAATCCATTGTTGTGGGCACCCTGATGTGTGGTTAGCCAAAGTCTTATTCCGGTAACACAGGTATCCCCCGTAGAGGCCCTCATTGATATGTACCTTAGTACCATCAATATTTCTTTTAAGTCCAATTATCATTGGCATAAATCCTTTAAGCTGCGTGCTTAGGATTTAAGGCTGTTTAATTCGGCACGCATCTGTGTTTTCCTGACGGTTCTTAAAGTTCTTCTTTGAACTCTTCATGTAAGGAATTTCCATAGGTTGGTCGTTTATCTCGTTGAAAAACTCCAACATTTACTCTTATTTGTCAGCTGGTCGCTTAGAGTTGTCTGAGTTATCTTTAAATGTTTCTCACTTTACTTCCAGTATCAGTTGGTCGCACAGGACCACTACCCAAACACTGTGTTTGTCTTCTTTATCCTCAATATCAACAATTACACTTGAACCTGTTGACTTACAACTTTGGATTACTTGTCTGTTATTTTCATTTTTCGACCGCCGTGTCGATGTCTTTTATTTTTTCCGACCGCCGTGTCAATCTTTGTTTATTGTTTTCTTCCCGACCACCGTGTCAATGTCTGATAATTTATTTTCTGATCGCTGCATCGATGACAGTTATTTATTTCTTCAACCGCCATGTTGAGTTTTATTTTCCGACCGCCGCATCGATGACAGTTATTTATTTCTTCAACCGCCGTGTTAAATTTTGTTTTCCGACCGCCGTGTCGATGTCTGTTGTTTTATTTCCCGACCGTCGCGTCGATGATTGTTTATTTTCATTTTCCTGACCGCCGTGTCGATGTCTGTTGTTTTATTCCTCGACCGCCGCGTCGACGACAGTTATTTATTTCTTCAACCGCCGTGTTAAATTTTGTTTGCCGACCGCCGTGTCGATGCCTGTTAATTTTATTTCCCGACCGCCGTGTCGACGCCTGTTATTTTATTTTCCCGATCGCCGCGTCGATGTCCGTTATTTCATTTCCTGACCGCCGTGTCGAGGTCTGTTATTTCATTTTCCCGACCGCCGTGTCGATGTCTGTTATTTTATTTCTCGACCGCCGTGTCGATGTCTGCCATTTTGTTCTACTGACTGCCGAGTCGATGTTATTTCAACTATTTTTCTCAGTCACCGAGTTGCCGTATTGGGATCCCCAGCAGCCACCTTGAACTTGCTAACTCATCACTTCAGATAATCTGTTTTTGTTCATAGTGTCAGTTTTGGTCGCATCAAGCCATTACGTTTTCACTTTGAACCTTCTTTTCTTGCTGTCATAGGGTATCAGTTTGTCTTTAATCCTATTTTCGTGTTTTCTGTTTTTGTTTCTTGTCAGTTGTTATTCTTAGTGCCAGCAGTTACACTTGAACATGTTGATCTATCACTTTGAATACATCATGTTTCCGTTTTGTCATCCCCAACATAGTGGTATCCCTAGTGGGTCTTTACCCTCAGTTTCGTTTCTATGGATCACCGTTGCATTTGTCTTCATCATACCATATTCAGCATATTCATCATTAAAAATCAGCATGCTAGGTTTCATTGCATCTTGCATGTCATTTCCCCAGCAAGTCCCTCATAAGTTCATAGCATACCATTGCATTTAGGGGCAAAATTTTCGGTTATTTCTATATTTAAATACCTTTCACTCCGATTTTATGAGGATTAGCATCACTCATTCTATCTGGTAAAGTTATTGAAATAGAAGCAACTGTCACACCCTGTCGCTCCCCCGAAAAGATACCTGGTCAGATAGGGTACAGACGCGAACGGTCGGCGAAAGGAGAAAAGAAGAATGAAATGAATAGAGTCGCCAGCTAGGCATTTTTATCCTGAAGGAAAGGTAATGCTGCATAAACCTAGAAAAATATGGATAAGACTGTTGCGAACCAGAGAAACTGAGAAAGGGGGTTGGTTACAACCTGGGAAGGTATTAGCACCCATATTGTCTGTCGTACTCAATTGGATCCACGCTTTAAAGATTTGTGTTTAAAGGGGTAAGTATATGTGATATCTGTGTGCAAGAGCTAAGAAAGAATATACAAGTGTCAGTGCAAATGGGTGAAGTGCTTAGGAACTGAGGCTTTTAAAGAATGCTGAAAGAGGGGGAAGACAAAGAGACTTTTGTTCGATAACAGTTAAGTTATGCCTACGTATCCTCTCATGCAATGAGGAAGTCAGAACACCGTAGTTCGACTAAAAGAGACTGAAAACAAAATTGTCTGTGAACTGCTTACTTGTTTATGCTCAAGTGTATGACTCGTCTGGCTCGAGTGCTAACTGTCTTGCATTAGACAGGAGAAGCAAGTTCTCGTTTGTGATTGAAGATGATGAGAAAAGAATACCGAAGGAGACGATTATTGTTTGTTTTTGTGTTTTCAATCTTTTATTGTTTTTGGTGTTTGTCATAAGTTAATGAGCTTAAGTCTAAATCAAAGGCTTGTAAACTCGTTATATCCTCCCTCATTAGGGATAATGAGAATACTTTAAGTGTGAGATAAGCATCTCAAATTAATTGCCATGATGATGTAGGATTAAGATCATTAACCTACTTATGATTATTTAGATGTTTTAGGGTCTTTGTTTAGTGTCAAGTAATGAGTTTAAGCCATAATCAAGGATTAGTGAACTCATTACACCATCCTAATAGAAGGATAATAGATGAGAACACTTAAGCTGAGGAAGATACCTCAACTTAATCCATGGTTAGGGATTAAAATCATTAGATGAAAAGCCTTTATTAAGTGGATTTTAATTAAGAGGTGAGATTAAGAAATGGATTTTATGTTTGTAAGACAACTTGAGGGGGACTTGTTCATTAAACACTAGGGTTAGTCCTTCTTAACCATAAAGGAAGAATTAGAACCCTAATGTAAGGCCCAAGTTACAAGTTAATGTCTTAGTGGTTATTAAATGGATTGATTAAGAGGTTTAAACAAATTAAGGGTTTAACACTTAGGATTAAAGTTATACACTCCATCCTAAGAGAAGGATGCAGGCATAACCCTAATTCCAAAGTCCTAAAGCCTTAAAGGTTTAGTCTCTAATAATGAGATGAGAAGAGAGACACAAAGAAGACTCAAAGGTAAAAACTAAGGGGGACTAATCAAAACCCTAATTATTATCATGCTTGGATGTTCCTATGGTTTGTAAGGCTTGAAAGAGATCTTCAAAGAAGCCACCAATGGAAGAAGCAAATGAAAGGAGGAAGAAGCAGAAGAATAAGTTACTTACTTCATTGAAGAAGATAAGTAACTTAGAGAAAGAAAGTGAGAGATGAACATGAATGAGCAAGCTCACTCAAAGACAAATTAAGAATGCAGCAAAGATGCATATGAAAAAGAAGAAGAGAAATGAGAAGTGAAGGCAAATCCACTTCTCAAATTAACTTACCACCTGAAAATGTTAGCACAAGATGCATAAGGAAAGAAATGAAATGGAATGAAGCATATGCAATGACAAATATCAAAACCAGAAGCAAACATATGATGTAAATGATGCTATGACATGATGCAAAGGTATACCAAGTGCAATGAATGGTCATACAAGAGAATGACTGTAAATGAAGCATGCTTTGAAGTTTGAAAGTTCATGAAGTTTAATGAAAAGAAATGAATGCAAACCATGGCAAATGAATGAATAAATGATCAAGCATGATTCTAACATGTCCTGATATGTCTAAGATGACATGTGAATGCATGAAATGTCATGGCAAGTTCATGTATGGATGCATATGCAAGATGAATGCAAATGAAGATGCAAAATTAGGGTTTTAAGGCAAGATGAGATGCATATGGAAAAGGCAGAAGCAAATGACATGATAAAATTTGAAATCACACTCAAACAAACCCTAAACCTATGCTAGGTTACCATCCAAAGGGGGAGGTCAGAAGCTAAACCTAAAAGGAGTTATGAATTTCCTAAGTTTCTAGGGTTTTTGGGGTGATCTTCAATGAAAAATGCAAATCAATTTGAAAATGCAAGATAAATTCATGACAGAAAATATCCTAGAAACTACATGCTATGTGGAAAACAATGCAAAAAGAATCATCATCAAACATTTCATGGTTAGGCAAAAAAGATTTTTCAAAGTTAGGGTTCTAAAAAAGGGATTTTATGAACCCTAAATTCAAAGAAATTGTCAAGTTATGATCAAACCTAAAAAGAAATTTGTATGAAGGGTTTGAAAATGTTTCTAAATGTGTTAGGATGCAACATGAATTTTTTTGGTAATTTTTATAAACCTAAATGACATTTTATTTAATTAATTTCTATTAATTAATTAAAATAAACGTTTAAATATTTTAAAAATGCTTTTTAAATGCAAAAAATAAATTAAAAATGTTTTTGGATGAAGAAAACTATTTGAATCAGAAATGCAAAGTTTAAAAATTTTTGGATGAGTTTTGATATTTTAAATTAAATATGCAAGAAAAATGCAAAGAAAATAAAATAAAAATGAATTAAAAGGGAAGTATGTTGATCCTGTGGCCCAGATTCAAAATGGGGGTGAAGGGAATTGACCTGGCGCATAAATGGAAGGCTGGGATGCGTTCTGGCAAATTCAAATACTAAACCTAGTTAATTTAATTAATTAAGGCTTAGGGTTTAAGTGATACAGTCTGGACCGTGGAAACACGCGCTAAGCAAGATCCAAAGGCTGGTATTCAAACTGGACGCTAACCTTAATTAATTAACCCTAACTACTTTCAGGTGACCGGAGCTTGCTCTGGTCGTCTTCTCTGGTCACTCTTCTTCGCTATCTCTCTCAAAACGCCATAAAAATGCCTCAAACTATCCAGAAATGATCCTTACACCACTCTAAACATGAATCAACCAACAAAATCCATTTATTTCACATGAACTACATGTATCAAAGCAAAACGGAAAAGCAATCAAAATTTCAGAAGCTTGTGAAATGCTTAAAACTCAACCATTTTCAAAACAAATCATATCATGGTAATCAGGGGAGCATGTAGAATCATTCTATAACATAAAAGAGAGGTTCTGGAGAAAAAAATTTGAAGGTGACTACCTGAGCTAGAGCTTTCACTTCTGGAGCTTTTTGGCCTCTTCTCCTGTGCAAATCCACCCCAATGAACTCCTTGATGATGTTGAGAAGCTTTGCAAGAGTTTATATGGCCTGGTTTGAGAGATTGCAACTCAGCTGGTCCAAAATCGTGTTTGTGTTTGGCTGACTTTTAGGGCTTGACAATGGGTTGTTTATGATCCTTGAGTCATTTTGAGATGAATGGTGGAAAAATATTTTAGGTTTGATTCTTGTGCAGTGTGTTTCGAAGAGATGAAGATTGAGGGTGATTTTGTGAAAATTTTCTTGTGTATGGTTATGAGCTCCAAGATGTTATGAAAAGGCTTGCTTGAGGCATGTATGTGAAGTCCTGATTAGTCCAGAGAGTGGTTGTGGCATAGTGTGATTGGTATGGGTGATTTTGCAAAAATGTCAACATTGGTGTACTTGAGGTATGGGCCATGGCAGGAGTTGTTCAAGGGCATGTCTGGCTTCATCTTGGTTAAAGGAAGTCCACATAAACTGATTTGGGGTGCTGATGCAAGTGTATGAGAAGATTCGTGCCATTTTGCAAATTTGAAGAACTTTGGCCCTTTTGGAATTTCTTGTAGTTCAAGGCATGAAAGTGAATGATTCTTGGGCTAATTATGATCAAAATGAGTTGCGCTATGATGGTATGATGTTTAGAGATGCATTAGAGGTCACGAAATGGCTTGGCAAGTGGTTTTGCAAAAATCCCTCTTTGGTGTATTCTTGAAAATTATAGGATTTTTGCCAACTTTGAAAGATCATAACTTGAGTTCCATAATGAATTAGAACATGTTATTGTACTTTTTGAAAAGGGGAAGACCTAATCTACAACTTTCATGACCAAATTTTTTTCATTTGAAGCATTTGTGGTTGAGAAAGAGGAGGTTGAAGAACTTTCCCAAAATCGAAAGTTTCCATTACATGTCATTTCCATTTTTGGCAACTTTTGGTTTAGCTCAAATTTCTTCAATTTTGTGAACTTCCAAGCACTTCAATGATCAAATAAAGATCATATAACTTCAATTTGATGAAAATACCCCTTTGGTTCCATTGTTGGGGGCCTCAGATGCCCTGATTTTGCTCTGACTTGCTCAAGAAGTTACCCAATGAACAGATGACTTTCTTAATGAATTTATTCATCAAACTTGGTACACATGATACTTATAACATCTTAAGAACATTAGAAACAAGAATGACCAAAAAATTTGGAGTTATGGCCTCTGAAATCAAAACCCTAATTTTGGTTATCTGTGTAGTGAAAAACCCTAGCTCTGCTTCCATGCTTTCCTGATTTCTTGACTTCTTTGAACTTTGATGGATATAATATGATGATAGAACACCCATGGACCCTCTTGGAATGCTTGGAGGCCTTTGGAGTGGCTCAGATGGATCCTTGGATTACTCAGATCACAAACCCTATATGTAGATGAACTTGAACTAATGCAGTGAAACAAAAATGCAATATGAGATGGTATGCTTATACTAATGCAATCATGAGATATCACAAGCCATGGTGTGAAATTAGTGAGGGCAAATTTGGGGTGTTTACAGCTGTCGCTTTTCAAACATGAGTTAGTTGTGCAGGATGTAAGCGCATGGCTTAACAGACAAACAAGATAACTTGTGGTTGAATACTAAAGACAGTCCAAAATTTGCACTCACTGGATTGAAGAAGAAAAGGGATTTAAATTGTAAAAGGTAGTATAGTATGATTATCAAATGAAGGAGATGGAGGACGACCATCAAGCAGAGGACGACTGCTGGGGATAAAGCGGTAAGCAAAGCAATGATGGGGACGACCGACAAGCTAGGGGAATAAAGAGACCACGACGGGGACGGCCATCAGGTATAGAAGCAAAGTTCTCTGGGGATTAAAGTAAGGGAGATGATGGGGATGACCATCAGGTTTGTAAAGTAATGTAACCAATGATGGGGACGGCCACCGGTCTAAGGAATAAATGAAATAACGATAAGGGACGAACATCAAAGGTGAAGGACGATCACCTAGCAGGGGACATCTGCTCTTTATCACGACATACGACGAATGTCGGATAGAAAAGTTCGATGATGGGGATGGCCATCGGATAAGCATGATGAAGTACGATCATCAAGAGGTGAAGGATGATCACCTAGCAGGGTACGGTTGCTCTTTATCCAGACATAGGACGAATGCTAGATAGAAGGTTCTAATGATGGAGATTCCACTGGGGAAGGGATGAGGGACGGTCATCCAAAGGTGAAGGACGATCACCTGGTAGGGGACGGCTGCCGAAAGTATCACGACATAGGACGAATGTCGGATAGAGTAAAAATTGCTTTGTTGGGGAATGATAATCACAGACGAGTGTTTACGCTCAAGAATAAAACGTATAAGTGTTTGACGCTGTGTATAGATTAAAGATGCGGACGAGCATCCTTAGGACCATGATATGAACGAGTATCAGTAGAAACAAACGCTGATGCATGTTCAGAGATGATGATACAGACGAGTACCAACTAGTTAACAAAGAACACGGACGAGTGTTGAATCTATGGGGAATGAACATATATATAAGATACGGACGAGTATCTGTATATGTATGAGCATTGTTTTGTTAAAGAAGTATGAGCAAGACACGGATGAGTGTTCGACTTGCTGGGGAAAGTAAGACACGGACGAGTGTTGAAAGAGAAGGTGTATAAGTTATGAACAAATATTTGTATATGAGAGTGTAAAAGGTGTTTCAGCGACATGTGGGGATAGGACGACACAGACGGGTGTCGACAAGAGTGTATTATGAAGAAGTGTTTGGTTTGCAACAAG
Organism: Lathyrus aphaca; assembly: GCA_963966055.1. NCBI lineage: Eukaryota > Viridiplantae > Streptophyta > Magnoliopsida > Fabales > Fabaceae > Lathyrus > Lathyrus aphaca. The sequence goes on along the minus strand of OZ014523.1, from coordinate 356,697,960 downwards.
TGATTGGGAAACCGCGCTGGGGAGAGGTGACACGGACGAGTGTCAAAAGAGTATATATAGGTATCTATATGTTAGAATGAAAAGAGGGTGTTTGGATCATATTTGCGGGGAATAATACGACACGGGCTGTCGAAAGAGTATACATGAATAGGCATTTGTGTGGGTGAGTGTAAAAGGGAAGCTTTAGGGATTATATTTGCAGGGGATGTGAGCTTTTATATATATTGTTGATGGTATTTGTAGGCGACTGGTTCGAACCTGGCTTGTGATCATGCAAATGTTTGATTTTTGCCGTAATGCTCCGTGTTAGACGGAATGCTACGCTCTGTGGGGGGAAAATGATGCGAATGCTATGATTATACAAAGGGAGACCGATCCGGGATTTGGATCCCACTGAAGATTGGATCACCAGCTGGGGGGAGATCATTGGTAGATTTGTTTAAGATATACAACTCTGCTTTGGGAGATAGATCATTGGTCGACGTATCCTGTAAGGAGAAACCCAGCTGGGTGAGAAGGAAACTTCTGTCACTTTGTTGTGTGAGAGTTTCAGACGTTGCTCTTCTGGGGAGAGGCTGGAACGTCTGTGGGGAGATAGTTCTTTTATCTTTGAGAGACCTGGAACTCTGTTTAGGGAAGAAACGATCACTGAACAATCTTCCTAGAGAACTCTGTGGGGATCCCGGCTGGGGAAGCTCCAGTTGAATAGACTTATGTTGGGGATGAAGAGGCTTTGCCAACTCTGCTGGGAAAGAAAAAAAAAAGCTCTTCAGGTACTGCTTGGGGAGGAGATATGCCGGGGAAGTGTACTTGGCACACCCCACGTTGCGTATTCGATACCTGCAACCTGTTAAGACAGAAATGCACAAGTATCCCGAAGTATACCTTACCGGATTCCGTCATAGGAGTTAGATATTCCTAAAAGTAAATACATTTCCTGCAAGCATTTATTAAGAATGGCTCATTTGTTTTATGCAAATATTAAATCATGGATATTGGAAATTTTTGCAAACGAAACGAAAATGTACAAAACGAGGTGTGACTGAAAACTCTGATTTTATTAATCTGGGTGCCCTAAATTGGAAAAAATAGTCAAAGAAACAAATCCCCTGGAATGAGGGGATAACTATAAATTGAGAAAAGTAAAAGTGTCGGCAATGTTGATGACGCTTCTGGCGAGCTTCCTTTGCTATGACCTGTATGACCTTGACGTTCTTCTCATCTTGCTTTCTGAAGAAGGTTGATTCTGATTGATGCTTTATCCTTTCGAAGCTTGCCATGTTGTGAGTGATACAGACGAATTCAGAATGCAGTTGTTCACTTATTCCCTGATTTTGCATGGACCCCCCTTTCGGGTTTTCAATCCACCGGGATACCCATTTTTGCTTGAGCTGTCCAATGTGGCTTTTCAACTAAACGGGTGTACATTTTTTTATTTTTCCCTTATTTTTGGCCGAGTCTCTTATTCTGTTTTTGACTCGTCGGGTGCCCTATTTTTTCCTGGACTTACATTCTGTTTTTATGTCCAGCGGGTCATTTTATGCGAAGTATTTTTTAACTGCATCTAAATTCATAGGGGATAAGAAATCTTCACCATCCATAGTAGTGAGCATCAGTGCTCCACCAGAGAAAAATTTCTTTACTATGAATGGACCATCGTAATTTGGATTCCATTTGCCCCTGTCGTCTGTATGAGGAGGAAAGAGTCTTTTCAGCACAAGATCTCCTACTTGGTATTCCCGAAGCCTGGCTTTTTGATCGAAGGCTTTCTTCATCCTTTTCTGATATAGCTTCCCATGACAAATTGCAGCTAATCTTTTTTCTTCGATCAAATTCAGTTGATTTTATCGAGATTGGATCCATTCTGCTTCACTCAGCTTGACATCCATTAGTACCCGTAAGGAGGGTAATTCAACTTCAACAGGTAGGACAGCTTCCATACCATACACAAGTTGATACGGTGTTGCCCCAATAGACGTTTTGATTGAGGTACGATACCCATGCAAGGCAAATGGTAACATTTCATGCCAATCTTTTGAAGTAACCACCATCTTTTGCACAATCTTCTTGATGTTTTTGTTAGCTGCTTCAACAGCGCAATTCATCTTTGGCCTGTAAGGAGAAGAGTTGTGAAGTTGAATTTTGAAGTCCCGACACAGTTCTGCCATCATTTTGTTGTTCAAATTGGAACCATTATAAGTAATGATTCGCTCGGGTACTCCGTATCGACAGATGATGACTCTTTTCAAGAATCTGGCTACCACTTGTCTGGTGACGTTGGCATACGAAGCTGCTTCAACCGACTTGGTGAAGTAATCAATGGCTACCAGGATGAATCAATGGCCATTTGAAGCAGTCTGTTCAATCTTTCCAATCATGTCAATGCCCCACATGGCAAAGGGTCAAGGTGAAGACATCACGTTCAAAGGATTCGGAGGCACATGCACTTTGTCCGCGTAAATCTGGCATTTGTGACACTTCATGGCATATGCACAACAGTCTGCATCCATTGTGATCCAGTAGTAACATGATCTTAATAATTTCTTAGCCATTGCATGTCCTCCAACATGGGTACCGAAAGATCCTTCAAGCACCTCGTACATCAGCAAGTCCGCTTCTTTCTTATCAACACATCTGAGAAGAACCATGTCAAAGTTTCGCTTGTATAATGAACCATCAGTGTTAAGGAAGAAACTACCAGCCAGCCTTCTTCGTGTCTTCTTATTATTGGATGATGCCCCAGGTGGGTATGTCTGATCCTCTAAGAAGCTTTTGATGTCATGGAACCAAGGCTTGTCATCTTTAGCAATGTCCACGGAGAATACATATGCTGGTCGGTCTAGTCTGGATACCGAAATCCGAGGCACAAAATTTGCAGTTTGAACCTTGATCATGGAGGAAATGGTAGTTAAAGCATCTGCGAACTGATTTTCGTCTCGAGGGATATACTCAAGTTTTACTGTTGTGAAGAAAGTCAATAATCTCCTCGTATAGTCACGATATGGGATCAGATGCTCTTGGTGAGTGTACCATTTTCCGTTGGTCTGATTGATTACCAAAGCTGAATCTCCGAATACAGTTAATGTCTTGATCCTGAGGTCAATGGCTTCCTCAAGACCCATGATACAGGCTTCGTATTCAGCTTCGCTATTAGTGCAGGTAAAGGTGAGTTTTTCCGAGAAAGGCATATGAACTCCTTTAGGTGTAATAAGCATTGCACCAACTCCACGACCATTCATATTGACAGCCCCATCAAACATCATTGTCCATTCTTCTTCTGGGTCAGGCCCTTCAGTGTGAATAGGTTCTTCATGATCTTTTGCTTTTAGGAACATGATATCTTCATCAGGGAAATCAAATCTCATTGACTAGTAATCATCAATGGGTTGCTCAGCCAGATAGTCAGACAGTACACTGCCTTTGATGGCCTTTTGAGATGTGTACTGAATGTCATACTTTGTCAGAATCATTTTCCATCTTGCAACCCTTCCGGTAAGTGTTGGCTTCTCAAATAAGTACTTGACGGGGTCCATCTTCGAGATCAACAGGGTAGTGTGAGTCATTATATACTATCTTAGTCGGCGAGCAGCCCACGCTAAAGCATATCAAGTTTTCTCGAGCAGTGAATAACGTTGTTCATAGTCGGTAAACGTTTTGCTTAGGTAATATATTGCATACTCTTTTCGACCAGACTCATCATGTTGGCCCAACACACACCCCATTGATCCTTCTAATACTATCAGGTACATTATTAGAGGTCTTCCATCAATTGGAGGCATAAGAATTGGAGGTTCTTGCAGGTACTCCTTGATTTTGTCAAAAGCCTTCTAACAATCTTCATTCCACCTGACCGTTTGTTCCTTTCTTAATAATTTGAACAGGGGCTTACAGGTTTCTGTAAGATGAGATATGAACCTTGATATGTAGTTCAATCTACCTAGGAACCCCCAAACATCCTTTTCAGTCCTGGGTGCAGGCATTTCTTGAATGGCTTTGACTTTGTCAGGATCAACTTCAATTCCCTTCTCACTTACGATAAATCCCAGAAACTTAACGGAACGCACCCCGAATGTGCATTTGTTGGGGTTTAACTTCAATTGATACTTTCTCAGACGCTTGAACAACTTCAGCAGATTTACCAGATGATCTTCTTCAGTGAGGGACTTGGCCATCATATCATCTACGTAGCATTCAATTTCTTTGTGGATCATATCGTGGAACAATGTTACCATAGCCCGTTGATAAGTCGCACCGGAATTCTTCAATACAAAAGGCATTACCTTATAACAAAATGTGCCCCAAGGTGTGATGAAGGTAGTCTTCTCCATGTCTTCAGGTGACATTCTGATCTGATTATACCCTGAAAAACCATCCATGAAGGAAAACACCGAGAATTGAGTTGTGTTGTCGACCAATACATCAATGTGAGGTAATGGGAATTCATCCTTCGGGCTAGCTCTATTCAGGTCCTGGTAATCCACACACATAAGTACTTTGCCATCCTTTTTAGGCATTGGTACAATGGTAGCAACCCATGGCGGATAACTAGTTACAGTAAGGAAACCGGCGTCCCACTGTTTTTGTACTTCTTCCTTAATTTTCATTGTCATATCTGGACGAGTACGGCATAACTTATGCTTCACTGGAGAACAATATTCTTTCAAAGGCAGCTTGTGCATAACAATGTCTGTATCTAGACCTGACATGTATTGATAGGACCAAGCAAAGACGTCGACATATTCTCGAAGCATGTCAATGAGCTGCTCTTTTACTGAAACCTGCAGACTAGCCCCAATCTTCACTTCTTTCAAATCCTCTTTGGTACCAAGATTCACTGTTTCAACCTCCTCCTGATGAGGAGTAATCACTTTCTCTTCTTGCCTCAACAACCTGGCTAACTCTTCAGGTAACTCATAGTCTTCTTCAACCCCTTCATCAGCTTGATTAATTGGGTTGTCGAAGTCATACAAGGTCATAGTAGTGATGTTGTCAGTGCAATTTGGAGGATAATCTCTGCAAGGGTTGAGATTTGTTCGTTTTAGTGATAAGTTTTAATCTTGTTTAGAAAAAGGTGAAAATGAAGTTATTTATTTTTAAAACATTGCCATTTTATTGTTTTGTACAAAAGTGAAAAAATGAAAAGACAGTGAGCAAAAAAGAGACTTGTTTGCAAAAGATGTCTGATATTCATTGATTAATCCATTTGTACAAAATTACAATATGTCCCTATTACAAAATGAGTCCTGATACCTTGGGCAAGATGCAGAACTTGATGCATGCTAAAAAGAGACAGGAAATAATAATTACTCTGCAGGAGTAACCCTTATAATTTCCTGGGAAGACCGGTTAAGGACTTGGTTCCCCGGGATCCTTGGACGTATCCAGCTCTCTAGGTTACGGTCGCTTTCTGCCTCGTCTTCCAGGTTGTTAACAACATTTGGGGTGAGCATCCCCCCACTGATGAACTTGGGCTCTTTGGCAGGCTCTGATTGATATTGTCGGAATGGTCTGTAACCCAAACTGAATCTATCTTCCTTCTTCTCCACTGGAAGCAACTTGCCCCAGCCTTGGGCATTACCATCTTCATCAACCTTTCGGGATTGCTGATAGGAGACAATTGAAGTACCCATCCTGTCTTCCTGGGATGCAGTAAATACTTCAGTCGTCGCCTCATTGACATTCAGGGCCTCGAACCCTTGGCTCATAGTTTCATGGATTTCACCATCCATCTCAATATACTTGTATGCAGCCAGATGGCTAACAAATATGTCCTCTTCACCACAGATGGTGATAATCTGTCCTTCCCACTCTTATTTCAGTTTCTGGTGAAGGGTCGACGTTACTGCGCCTGCGGCGTGAATCCAAGGTCGGCCTAACAAACAGCTGTATGCCGGCTGAATGTCCATCACATAGAAATTAGTCTTAAAGACTTGCGAACCGATTATCACTGGTAGCTCCACCTCTCCAAGAACAGATCTTTTGGAGCCATCAAAAGCCCTGACCACAAGATTACTTGGCCGAAGAGCTATTCCATCATATTCGAGCTTGACAAGAGCCTTCTTGGGTAAGACATTGAGTGAGGACCCAGTGTCTACAAGAACATGAGAGAGTACAGCTCCTTTGCACTCCAGGGTTATATGCAAAGCTTTGTTGTGGTGACGTCCTACTATTGTCAAATCAGCGTCAGTGAAACCTAGCCCATGGTTAGTATTGACATTAGACACCACTGTTTCAAGCTGATTCACTGTGATCTCTTCTGGCACGTAGGCAGCGTGCAGAACTTTGAGTAGTGCATCTCGATGGGCTTCGGAACACAATAGCAGGGATAATATAGAGATCTTAGAAGGAGTCTGGTGGAGCTGGTCCACAACCTTATAGTAACTTCTTTTAATTATCCTCATAAATTCATCCACATCCTGATCAAAGGATGATTTATGAGTCTCTTTTGATGCAGATTCTTCAGGTATCACACTTTTCCCTTTGGCTTTGGCAGCAGCTTCTGCCTCAGTATTAATTCTGGGAGCTTGTGATGCAAAGAGACGTCCGCTTTGGGTGAAGCCTCTGCCTCCCTCGACATTATCCACTTGGGGAGTGTGAATAGAAGAATCAAGAAGGACTTTTTCTCTGTTGCAGTAAAGGTCAGCACCATAATTCCATGGTACAACACTGTCTTTATCAAATGGGATTGGTCCTGGAACTGTGATAGTGACTGGGCTCACTGCAGCAGAAGTTGGAACCATAATTTTCTATGGATCATAGAAGATAGTGACAGGACTTCTTGTGGATGTTGGAGGTGATGAATTGAAGCTTGGTTGAGACTGTTGTTGAGATTGTTGAAAGTTGCTGGAGTTCGGGACCGTTGTCGGGTCATAATAAATTGTAACTGTGTAGACATCATTGTTGGTGGTTGCTGGAGTTGTAGAAGGAGATGAAATGGAACTGTTGTTTGTTGAACTGAAGGAAGAAATGGTTGTCGAAGTTGTAGATGAATCAGTAGGAACAATGGTTGTTGCAGTTGTAGAAGAATCACTGGTTGCTGACAAAAGAGTTGTTGGTGTTGTAGAAGCGGTTGTTGTAATTTGCAGAATGCCTTCTTTGATCAAGCCATTAATTCCACTCCTCAAGCTTGCACACCCATTCCCGGAAAGTTTGCATGATTCACAACAGGCCTTACAACCTGGAAACACTTGGCATTTCAAACGTTGGGCTTTAACCTCTGTCAGAGGTGTCTGAATACTTGTAATGTCTTCTATTAAACTCATGGGTGAGCCTTCCTCTATAGCATTAATCCTTGGCCCACTGTGGCTTGGCATAGGATTTTTCATGACATTGGGAGGTGGTGCAAAGTTCAGGGCCTTTGAATCTACCAGATCCTGGACCTTCATATGCAGAGTCCTGCATTTTTCTGTGGAGTGACTAGGTGCATTAGAATGAAAAGCACACCTAGCATTGACATCGTAATTCTCGGAAGGTTCTGAGGATCCGGTGTAGCCAATGTCCTAAACTCAACAAGATTGAGCTTCAGGAGTTGTGGCAGCAGTGTGGCATATGGCATTGGAATGGGGTCAATCACCATGTTGATCTGAGATGGCCGCTGTTGAAAAGGGAATTGTTGTTGATTGTTGTTATTGTTGTTATAAGATCTCTATTGAGGAAATTGTTGTTGTTGCGGAAAGTGTTGTGGTTGTTGAGCATACATAAGGGGTTGAGCAGTGATAATAACAGCAGGAACTGTTCTGGGCAGGTATTGGGGTCTCCCTCTTCCCATGTGTATAGAGTTTGTCTCACCAGATCTAAGGGGCCCAGCAAATGGATTCCTTGCACTGCTTGAACTGACACCGTTGTCAGAGATCTTCCCCATCTTCAGTAGGCTCTCTATTCTTTCTCCAGCTATCACCACATCTGCAAAGCTGGTAGAAGAAAATGCAGCCAATCTGTCAATATAGGTACCCTGGAGAGTATTCATGAACATGTCTGCCATCTCCCTTTCTGACATCGGGGGCTGAACAGTAGCAGCCAGTTGCCTCCACCTTTGGGCATATTCTCTAAAGCTTTCACGGGAAGAATGTGACATTCCCATCAAGAGGGTCCTGTTTGGAGCCATGTCCAGATTATATTGATACTGACGGATGAAAGCTTCAGCCAAGTCTTTCCAGTTTCTTACTATGGCTTTGGTCAAGTGGGAATACCATTCTTGGGATGCCCCTGTAAAGCTATCCTCGAAGTAAAACATCCACAGCTTCTCGTCCATGGTGTATGCTTTTAGCCTTCCCAAGAAAGACTGAAGGTGGGTACGTGGGCAGGATGTGTCATTGTATCTTTCAAAACACGAGGGTTTGAACTTGTGAGGAATTGTCACCCCTTCCAACAAACCCATGTCCATGACATCAAAACCTAGAGAGTTTTGGGATTCAAGAGACCTTAGCTTCTCTGCAATTTCATCCAACCGACGGTCGTAAACTTCGTCTCCAGCCCTAACCACTGTAAATTGCTCTTCTTGAGGATCCTCCTGCAAGACCCTTCCTCCAGTAGTGTTACCCTGAATATTCCTTATGGCATTGATGTATGGGTTTAAATGAGGCCCAAACTCTGGTGGATCAGTGTGAGGCTGCACGTGATTATTGTTACTGGTACCTCCTATACCTGGATGGTGCTCCTCAGGCTTTTGCCGCTCAACTAACTCCCTCAGTTTTTCCTGGCTCTGAGCTAAACCAGTCATCACTGTCATGAATTGAGTCATTTGATTTTTCATCTCAACCCTTTCATTGGCCATCTAGGCCCTCACTTCATTCAGGTCTTGCTGAACTTGATCCATCTGTAGTCCCGGAAGGTTGTTTCTTGTCGGGTACCGGTGTATTCTGTTGAAAGGGAACACTCTTCTGCGAGCAATGTCTCCTGAAACCACAACAAAGTGAGAAACAATAACAAAACAAAAACCTACAAAACAAAGAGAAATGTTAGTATGCAATGCAGGATGCCTATTTATTTTCCAAGGGTATCCGGTTTGGTTCTATGGTTTTGACCCTTCCAGACCTCGAGGAAATGCTGATGATGTTGTAGAGAGAGATAAAGCCCACCAATAATACAAACCATATATATTACAAAGAGTGAAGATACATAGTTTGATTACAATAACATTCCCATGGCGGGTCAAAATACATCAACAAAAGGAAAATACAATCAAAATGAAGTACAAACAAAAAGAGTCAAACATCCAATCCAAAGTCATCTTCTCTGACTTCCTTCAGGAGGGCCTCAGTCACTGGACCTACTGGGTGCTTTGTGACAGTCCTAATGAGGAGGTTCCTGGTAGTAATGGCACTAGTCAACTTCTTGTGCTTCTCCTAATCCTTTGACATCTTTAACCCCGCCTGAAGTTTTAATTCAGATATCTCCTTATGTGCTTCTAACAAAGCTTCCTGATTCTTCTTTTCATTAGCCTCCAGTTGCTCTACCTTAGCTTGAGTCCTTTGGTCTTCCTGTGCACGGGCTTCAGTGATCCTGATCCACCTAGCCTGACTCTCCTCTAAATAATGCTCAGCCCTAGCCTTCTGAGTCTTTGCTTCCTTGCAAGCATTCTTCAGTACTAACTCCCCTGCTCTAGCCTTTTTGATGTAGTCATCCGTCTTCTCAATCTTGGTCAAGTGCTCAATCCTGAGCCTCTCTAACCTCTCATTATCCAGACGACTGTCATTTCTCTCCCAGAGAGTCTTCTTCAAGGCTTCAGAGAGATGAGTATTTCTCTCTTTCAGCTTCTCAAACTCTTCCAAACTGACAGTTGCTGCAGGCTGCACTGTTGAAGGTCCAGGTACATCTTCTAAGGTGAATGGCATCCGGGTGATCTGTGCCCTGGTACGATACCAATCAAGATACTGCGCTGAGGCTATATTGTTGCATTTGCCAAGGATAGCTGTCCCCTCAGTTTGAATGTTGTCCCAGGCCCAGGTTGCCTGTCTGACAATAGCAGAGTTGTGCTGGATGTCACAATATAGGGTTTCAGTCAAGTCTTTCCCTCTTGGAGGATGAACCAAAGCATACCCTAATTGTCTCTTAAAAATCAAAAGGTTGTAGTTGATGCAACCTTTTACTCCAATCAAAGGAACATTAGGATATTGCCCACAACTAGTAATGATGTCTTTGCCCTTGGTACTCTGAGTGCACCATCTGATGTCTTCTGATGTAAGGGCAATCAAATCTCTTAGCCCAGTTCTTTGGCTGATGAGGGTTCAGGAAAGTATCTGATTTTGGAAAGTGTCTCAACAACCAAGACAGATTGCAGCTAATCTCTTTTCACTTGATTTTGTCAAAAGCCTTCTGGAAGTCTTCGTTCCACCTGACTGTCTGTTCGTTTCTTAACAACTTGAACAGGGGCTCACAGGTTGCAGTAAGATGAGATATGAACCTTGATATGTAGTTCAATCTACCTAGGAACCCCCGAACTTCCTTTTTAGTCCTAGGTGCAGGCATCTCTTGGATGGCTTTGAATTTGTCAGGATCAACTTCAATTCCCTTTTCACTTACAATGAACCCCAGCAGTTTACCGGAACGTATCCCGAATGTGCATTTGTTGGGATTTAGCTTCAGTTGATACTTTCTCAGACGCTTGAACAACTTCAGCAGATTCACCAGATGGTCTTCTTCAGTGAGGGACTTGGCAATCATGTCATCTACATAACATTCAATTTCTTTGTGAATCATGTCGTGGAATAATGTCACCATAGCCCGTTGATAAGTGGCACCAGCATTCTTTAATCCAAAAGGCATTACTTTATAACAGAATGTGCCCTAAGGTGTGATGAAGGTAGTCTTTTCCATGTCTTCGAGTGACATCCTGATCTGATTATACCCTGAAAATCCATCTATGAAGGAGAATACCGAGAAACTGAGCCGTGTTGTCGACCAATACATCAATGTAAGGTAAAGGGAAATCATCCTTCGGGCTAGCTCTGTTCAGATCCCGTTAATCCACACACATCCGTACTTTTCCATCCTTCTTAGGCACTAGTACAATATTAGCGACCCACGGCGGGTAACTAGTTACAGCAAGGAAACCGGCGTCCCACTATTTTTGTACCTCTTCTATAATCTTTATGGCCATATCTGGACGAGTACGACGTAGCTTCTGTTTCACTGGCGAACAATCTTCTTTCAGAGGCAGCTTGTGCATAACAATGTCGGTATCCAGACCTGGCATGTCTTGATAGGACTAAGCAAAGACGTCAACGTATTCTCTAAGCATGTCAAAAAGTTGTTCCTTTACTGAATCTTGCAGACGGGCCCCAATCTTCACTTCTTTCAAGTCTTCTTCGGTACCAATATTAACTGTTTCAACCTCCTCCTGATGAGGGGTGATCACGTTCTCTTATTGCCTCAACAACCTGGCTAACTCTTCAGGTAACTCATAGTCTTCTTTAACCCCTTCACCAGCTTGATTAATTGGATTGTCGAAGTCATACAAGGTCATAGCAGTGCTGTTGTCGGTTCAATCTGGAGGATAATCTCTGCAAGGGTTGAGATTGGTTTGTTTTAGTGATCAGTTTTAATCTTGTTTAGAAAAAGTGAAAATGAAGTTATTATTTTGAAAACATTGCCATTTTATTGTTTTGTACAAAAGTGAAAAATGAAAAGACAGTGAGCGAAAAAGAGACTCGTTTGCAAAAGATGTCCTGATATTCATTGATTAATCATTTGCACAAAATACAATATGGCCCTATTACAAAATGAGTCCTGACACCTTGGACAAGATGCAGGACATGATGCATGCTAAAAGACAAGAAATAATAATTACTCTGCAGGAGTAACCCTTATAATTTCCTGGGAAGACTAGTTAGAGACTCGGTTCCCCGGGATCCTTGGAAGTTTCCAGTTCTCTAGGTTGTGGTCTCTTTCTTCCTCATCTTCCAAATTGTTCACAACATCCGGGGTGAGCATTCCCCCACTGACAAATTTGGGCTCCTTGGTAGCCTTTGATTGATCTTGTCGGATTGGTCTGTAACCCAACCCGAATCTATCTTCCTTCTTTTCCACTGGCAGAGGCTTGCCCCAGCCTTGAGCAGTACCTTCTTCAACAACCTTCCGGGCTTGCTGATAAGAGATGATTGAAGTTCCCATCCTGTCCTCCTGGGATGCAACCAAAACTCCAGTAGCCTCATTGACATTTAGGGCTTCAAACCCTTGGCTCATTGTCTCATGGATTTCACCATCCATTTCTATATACTTGTAAGTAGCCAGTTGGCAAACAAATATATCTTCCTCACCACAGATGGTGATTACTGGCCCTCTCATTCATACTTTAGTTTCTGGTGAAGCGTCGACGTTACTGTGCCTGCGGCGTGAATCCAGGGTCGACCTAGCAGACAACTATAAGCAGGTTGTATGTCCATCACATAAAAAATGGTTTTGAAGACTTGGGGACCAATTATCACTGGAAACTCCACCTCTCCCATAACAGATCTTTTAGAGCCATCAAAAGCCCTGACTATAAGATTACTTGGCCTAAGAGCTATCCCATCATACTCAAGCTTGACAAGGGCCTTCTTGGGTAGGACATTTAGTGAGGACCCAGTGTCTACAAGCACATGAGATAAGACAACTCCTTTGCACTCCAAGGTTATATGCAAGGCTTTGTTGTGGAGACGTCCTTAAGATGTCAAATACACATCAGTAAAGCCTAGCCCATGGCTAGTATTGACATTTGATACCATTGTTTCCAATTGATTTACAGTGATCTCTTCTGGAACGTAGGCAGCGTGCAGAACTTTGAGAAGTGCATCCCGATGGGCTTCGGAACACAACAACAATGATAGGATTGAGATCTTTGAAGGAGTCTGGTGGAGCTGGTCCACAATTTTATAATCACTTCTTTTGATGATTCTAATAAACTCATGCACGTCTTGGTCGAAGGATGACTTATGAGTTTCCTTTGGCACAAATTCTTCTGGTATCACACTCTTCCCCTTGGCTCTGGCAACAGCCTCTGCCTCTGAATTGGTCTTAGGGACTTGTGAAGCAAAGAGATGTCCGCTTTGGGTGAAGCCTCCGCCTCTCCCAACATTACCCACTTGGGGAGTGAGAATTGTAGAATCATGAAGGACCTTCTCTCCATTGCAGTATAGATCAGCACCATAATGCCATGGTATAGAATTGTCTTTGTCATAAGGGATCGGCCCGGGCACCGTGGTAGTTATTGGGCTTACTGCAGTTGTTGTTGGGACTACATTGGTCTGTGGATCATAAAAGATTGTTACTGGACCTCTGGTGGGTGTTGGTGAAGGTGAACTGAAGCTTTATTGAGACTGTTGTTGATTTTGCTGAAAGTTGTTGGAACCTGGGACCGCTGCCGGGTCATAATAGATTGTGACAGTAGAAACATCATTTTTGTTTGTTGAAGTTTTAGTAGAAGGTGCAAATGAAACGTTGTTTGTTGAAGTGGCAGATAGGATGGTTGCTGAAGTTGTAGTAGAATCGGTTGGAACAATGGTTGTTGCATTTGTAGAAGAAACACTTGGACAAATAGTTGTTGTATTTGTAGAAGATTCAAGAATTGTTGGTAAAAGAGTTGTTGGAGTTGTAGAAACTGTGGTGGTAATTTGTAAAATACCCTCATTAATCAAATCACTGATACCTTTCCTCAAGCTGGTACACCCATTCTCAGAAATTTTGCATGATTCGCAACAGGCCTCACAACCTAGAAACGCATGGCACCTTAAAAGCTGGGCTTTAACCTCGGCCAGAGGTGTTTGAATACATGCAATATCTTCTATTAAAATCGTGGGTGAACCATCCTCTACAGCATTAATCCTTGGCCCACTGTGGCTTGGCATAGGATTCTTCATCACATTTGGAGGAGGTGCAAAGTTCAGGGCTTTTGAATCAACCAGATCCTGAACCTTCATATGCAGGGCTCTGCATTTTTCTGTAGAATGACCAGGTGCGTTAGAGTGAAAAGCACACCTAGAACTGGCATCATAGTTCCTTAGAAGGATTTGCGGATCAGGTGAAGCCAATGTCTTCAACTCAACCAGATTGAGCTTCAGGAGTTGTGGCAGCAGTGTAGCATAAGGCATATGAATGGGGTCAATTACTCGGTTGGCCTGAGATGGATGTTGTTGAAACGGGCGTTGTTTTTTATTGTTGTTGTTATTGTTGTATGATCTCTGTTGCGGAAACTGTTGTTGTTGCGAAAAGTGTTGTTGTGGTTGAACATACTGCGAAAAGGATTTCCCTGAATTTTGTGAATATCCACTATAATTAGGTGACACCTGCGCAGGACCCAATGGGCCTCCTTGCTATCCCTCCCCTGTATTAAAAGCCCAAGTGAAATGAACTAGGCTGACTGTTATTCTCACCCCTGGCCTCATTATTTCTTTTTATTATTTCTTTTTATTATTTCATTTTATTTTCAGTTTGACTTTTATTTTTTCTAAAATAGTATTAAGCTCATAAAGATTCTAAAAAACTTCATGAATGATCCTTTGAAATTTCTTTAATTTTTGGTATTTTTAATTTTCATTTATTTTTAATTGTCACGCTGGAATTAATTGTTTCTTTTAATTAATTGTTTTTATTTCATTTTGAAGCATGTTGTCTTGTGCATTTTCTATCTTGGTCATTAATTTGAATTTTGAACTGATTCTTTTTGCTCTGGATTCATGATGGGATGTAGTTTGATGATGAATTTTACTCTGATTTTTAGAAGTTTTCTTAATTGGTTTTAGTCTCTAACTTGTGCATGAAGTCTTCTAACCCTAATTCATGTTTGAGCCCTTATTTGAATTGCTAAGCTTCTGATTCTCATTCTCTCCTTTTGGCATGTCAATATTGTATGATTGAGGAGTCTTTGTGCAAGTTTGTGGAATTTTTGGATGTATACTTGAATTTATTTGAATTTTTGTTCTTTGTCTATCCTCTTTTGTTTCCTTTTGGTCATATGTTCAATCTTTAGGTTAGAAGTGCACTTGTGCCAACTTATTTAAGTTGTTTAAAGCCTTCTTAGGATGTTGATACCCCTCTAGTCTTGAGTTGATGCTTGTGCCTTGATAAATTTTGTGTCTATTTGCTTTTAAAGTTCATTCACTTCTATGCATGTTCACCTCATTTCTTTTGCTTCTTTACTTCTCATGATGTAAATACTTGACTTTGTGTGCTTCTTCTCTTCATCTTACATGATCCTTAGGCACTTTCTTAACATGTTAGGGTTCTGGTCTTGAACTTTGTGATGTTGCTTTGTCTAGTTTGCTTTGTGTTATCTCATGTTTACTTTGTTTTGTCATGGTTATGCATAATGCTTCATGTTGAGTTGTATAGTCCCTTCCTCATTCTTAATCTTTGTATTTGCATTTGGCATTTGTGATTAAGACTTCACTTCTGGTTGTGTCGCTTTGGTTTTCTATTATGTCCAATTTGTGTTGCATTTATTCTTATGCCACTAACCGTTTCAGGAGCTTTAGTAAGTGAGAGGTGTGGATGTGATTCCCACATCTCCAATTCTCATCTCTTCTCTTTTCATGTTATTCTCTTAATTGTGATTATTGGGGCTTAGGCCTTACTTCCTCCCTCTTCTATTCTTCGTTCTTCTCGTTCTCTTCTTCTTTCTTTCTTCTTTAGGATAGTAAACCTCACTAACCTAGGATATTCTATGCATGATAACAATTAGGATTCCTTAGTCCCCCATTAGACTTTTACCTTTGAGATCCTTTTGCTTCTCTTCTCATCTCAAAACCATAAAAAGCATCTTAATAAGGATTGAAGTGGTCTCCTGTGCAATAGCCTTATTCCATGATACACTTGTAGTCTTCCCATCTTGGGATAGTACAAGCTTGTCTTGTGATGCACAAGTCTGAACATGATACCATCTTCACCAAGAAAACCATAAAAAACACTTCTTCATCAAAAAATACAAAAACACTTAATAAATTCAATGATTTAGTGAGCCTAAGCCCAAATCTCTGGATTCAAGTTTTGGGGATCTTCTCCTTACTTGAGTGTGCTTGTTCTATTATTCCATCTTGGAATGTAGTGACAAGTACACATTCCATGGAAAAGAGCTTGAGTTCACTTCCTTGTGACACACTTATAAAAAACTTCCAAAAAACACAAAAAAACAATAAGCGTCTTTCCTTCGGGAATTCTTTTCTCATCTCCTTCGCTTCGTCCGCGAACTTGCTCCTACTTGTCATTTTGAAAGACGGTAACACACTCGTCGTCCGAGCCTGCAACACCTGAGCATTGACATAGGCAGTTCAAGCCTTAATACACAAGCAATCCTTTCCACCCCTAGTTAGGGGAACTACGGCGACTCTGATCCTCATTTTCCAGATGAGGTACGTAGGCAGCGGGGTAGGGCCCGTTCGAGCACAATCTTTATTTTCCCTACACTTTTTCTTTTCATTTCTTTTTTAGTTCCCATTTCGTTTCTTTTATCCAGTTTAGTTCATTTTCTTTGCAGCAGCTTTCTTTCCTTCACCCTTTGAAACAGATTTCTTTGCAAGCGTGGATCCCATCGGGTATGGCGGACGATCTGGGTGCTAATACCTTCCCAGGTCGTAACCGACTCCCGAACTCAGTCTCTTTGGTTCGCAGGACCCGTGTCCTTCCTCTTCTTCTCTTCTGGTTTGTGCAACATTACCATTCTCGTTCCTTCGGGATAAAAATGCCTGGCTGGCGACTCTACCTCTTTCCGCGCCACTTTCGTGTTTGTACCAAGGATGGAAATTCGAGGAGCGACACAACCCCGCCTGGAGTTTCAATTCAGATATTTCCTTCTGAGCTGCCAACAAAGCCTCCGGATGCTTCCTCTCACTAGCCTCCAACTGCTCTATCTTAGCCTGAGTCCTTTGGTCTTCTTGTGCACGGGCTTTAGTGATCCCGATCCACCTAGCCTAGCTCTCCTCAAGATAATGCTCTGCCCTAGCCTTCTGAGTTTTTGCCTCCTTGCAGTCATTCTTCAGTACCAACTCCCCTGCTCTTGCCTTCCTGATGTAGTCGTCTTTTTTCTCAATCTTGGTCAGATGCTCAATCCTGAGTCTTTCCAATCTTTCATTGTCCAGACGGTTGTCATTTCTCTCCCAGAGAGTCTTCTTCAGGGCTTCAGCTAGCTGAGTGTTCCCTTCTTTCAGCTTTTCAAACTCTTCTAGGCTGACAGTTGCTGCAGGTTGCACTGTAGAAGGTCCAGGTGTATCTTCCAAGGTGAAAGCCATCTGGGCCATCTGAGCTCTAGTGAGGAAACCAACCAGAATACTGAGCTGAAGAAATGTTATTACACTTGCCAAGGATGGATGTCCCTTTGGTATGAATGTTATCCCAAGCCCAGGCAGCCTGTCTGACAACAGCAGAGTTGGGTTGAATTTCACAGTAGAGAGTTTCAGCCAAATTTTGTCCTCTCGGAGGATGAACCAAAGCATATCCCAATTTCCTCTTAAACAGTAAAGGGTTGTAGTTGATGCAACATTTCACTCCTATCAGAGGCACATTAGGGTATTGTAGACAACTAACAATGATATCCTTGCCTTTGGTGCTTTGGGTGCACCATCTAATGTCATCTGATGTTAAGGCAATGAACCTCTTAGCCCAATTCTTCTGCTGATGAGGGTTCAAAAAGGCATCTGATTTTGGCAAGTGTCTGAGCAGCCAAGATTAGTACAGAGGAGCACAACATCTGACCAATTTCCCTATTTGCTTTTCATTCTTTGATGTACTGAGTAGTAGAAGTCTCCCAGCAAGGTAGGAACAGGGTTCTTCAACAAGAATAGGTGGATGGCATTCTTACTCACAAACTTGGGCTCATCTGCAAACAAAATTACCCCATATATACTGAGGGCTAAAAGTGCAAAGACAGCCTTCCATTCTCCTATAGCAGCATGCAGGGTAGCCTGAGAGATCAGGAAGTCTAGGTGGAGGCCTGGAACTCCAGCCTTGGTTGTCATGTTCTGCTAAATGAGGGTAGGCTCCAAGTGTAATTCCCTGGATATTTCTTCATTTCTGGGAGAAGTCATCTCTGGGTTGAAAGGGATCCCTCTCCTGATAGGAACTCCAATCAACAAGGAAAACTCTTCTAACAAAGGTCCCAACTGGAAATCAGGAAATGTGAAACATCTGAGTGGAGGGTCATAAAACTGCAAGCATGTATGGATCATGCTCCTCTGAGATGCATCTAAATCCATGACCATGTCTAATATGCCCCCATAGTGCTCTCTGAACAGTGGGATATGATCAGGTGTAATGAGGGACTGGACCTGCTTGATGCCAGTCAAGGTGGGCTCAAAGAAGTGGTAAGTGATGTTGCTCTTTCTTGGAGCATCCATGAGCGTTGATGAAGAGACTGAGAGAAACTGCTGATGACGATCAATGACTAAGAAGCTGGAGATAAGATCTCTGGTGAAGACAAAGCTTGGAGATGAATCTCTGACAAACTGATGGAGTTGCTGAAGAAGATAACTGAAGTAGTCTGAGTAGCAGAAGGGGTCAAAACCAAACCAAAGAATATGATGGATACCCTGTAAAACAAATAAGCAAATGTTAAATGATGCAAAAATGATGTATGCAAATGATATGCAAAGGGTTTGTGATCAAGTGCTGGATTTGGTTATCTTCCTTGGTAAAAGTCCATGTATGTTCATAAGTCTGGATGGAGGTTCAGAAATCCAGTAACCAGGTGGGGGACTCAAATAAAGAGTCACAAGTCCAGAGTAATCACAAGAACTGTCCAAAATGGTGCATTCTTAAAACAAAACAGTAACAAGGTATGATGTGGCCAAGGGTTCCTGCAAACCTGTAAACAACCCAACTCCCTCACATGTAATGTTCTAGAACAAGGATCCTCAGACTTTGATCAATTATGAGAAGTGTAAACACTTCTAACCCGGAGGTACAGTGTTTACAATAACCATAAAAGATCCTCCTCTAATTCACCTCAGATGCTGAAGGTCATAAAAAGGTCATCCAGACTTAGCAGGCTTCCCAGATAGCCCTAGCACTACAGGAAATCTGTAGCACAGAGTTCTCAAGAAGAAACCCATATCTGAACCGTGTTTCATATTCCCGCACCAGACCAAAATGGAATGGGAAAGAATATGAAGCCACTCTAGCCTATGTGTCACTCAGGTCCCAGATATAGGACCTTAATCACTCAATGAAACCCCACCCACCAAGGAAAACCAGATCCATCACAGTGGTAATGACAGTATGAAAATGCATAAAACTGTAAAGGAAAGCAATAAATAAAGCTGTACATAAAGCAATAAATAAAGCAAATGAATAAGCACAAGTAGCACATAACACCCCCGTAAACACAAATCAAACAAGCACTAGGAGGAACCCACAAAAAGAACCAGAAGCCCTGGCTGCAATATAAGATAATCCCCAGCAGAGTCGCTAAGTTGTCGCTCCCGCTAAAAGACACCTGGTCAGATAGGGTACAGACGCGAACGGTCGGCGAAGAGAGAAATGATGATGAACTGAAAAGAGTCGCCAACTAGGCATTTTTATCCCGAAGGAAAGGTAATGCTGCATAAACCTGGAAAGATATGGATAAGACGGTTGCGAACTAGAGAAACTGAGAAAGGTGGTTGGTTACAACCTGGGAAGGTATTAGCACCCAGATTGTCCGTCGTACTCGACGGGATCCACGCTTAAATGATTTGTGTTTAAAGGGGTAGTGTCAGTGCTATCTGTGTGCAAAAGCTGGAAAATAATATACAAGTGTCAGTGCTAGAAAGTGAAGTGAGGTGCTCAGGAATGAGGCTTAAAAATAATGCTGAAAGAGGGGGGAAGAAACAGAGACTTTTGTTCGATAATCGTTAAGTTATGCCTACGTATCCTCTCGTGCAATGAGGAAGTCAGAACACCGTAGTTCGACTCAAAGAGACTGAAAGATAAATTGACTGATGAACTTCTTGCTTGTCTATGCTCAAGTGTATGACATGTCTGGCTCAGGTGCTATCTGTCTTGCATTAGATGGAAGAAGCAAGTTCTTGGTTATGAGTGAAGATGATGAGAAAAGAATCCCGGAGGAGACGATTATTGTTTGTTTTTGGTGTTTTCAATCTTTTATTGCTTTTTGTGTTTGTCATAAGTTAATGAGCTTAAGCCTAAACCAAGGGTTAGTAAACTCATCATATCCTCCCTTTGATTAGGGATAATGAGAATACCTTAAGTATGAGATAAACACCTCATACTTAATTACCTTGATGATGTAGGATTAAGATCATTAACCTACTTATGATTATTTAGATGTTTTTGGTGTTTTTGTTTAGTGTTAAGTAATGCGTTTAAGCCATAATCAATGATTTAATGGACTCATTACACCATCCTAATAGAAGGATAAAAGATGAGCACATTTAAGCTGAAGAAAATACCTCAACTTAATCCATGATTAGGGATTAACCTCATGACAAAACAAAGCCTTTATTAAAGTGGATTTTAGTTAATGGTAAGATTAAGAGGTGGATTTTATGGTTTGTAAGACAACTTGAGGGGGACTTGTCCATTAACACTAGGGTTAGTCCTTCTTAACCAATTAAGGAAGAATCAGAACCCTAATGCAAGGACCAAGTTACAAGCTATTGTCTTAGTGATTATTAAGATGAATTGATTAAGAGATTTAAACACATTAAGGGTTTAACACTTAGGATTAAAGTTATACACTCCATCCTAAGAGAAGGATGCAGGCATAACCTTAATCACAAAGCCTTAAAACCTTAAAGGTTTAGTCTCTGATTATGAGGTGAGAGGAGAGACACAAAGGTAAAACTAGAGGGGGACTAATTAAACCCTAATTATTGTCATGCTTGGATGTTCCTATGGTTTTTAAGGCTAGCAAGAGATCTTCAAGAAGCCACCAATGGAAGAAGCAGGTGAAAGGAGGAGAAGCAGAAGAAACAAGTTAACTTACTTCACTGAAGAAGATAAGTCACTTGAAGAAAGAAAGTGAATGAAGAACATGAATGAGCAAGCTCACTCTAGGGCAAAAGAAAATGCAGCAATGATGCATAAGAGAGATGAGAAGAGAAATGAGATGTGAAGGCAAATTCACTTCTCAAAGTACTTACCACCTGAAATGGTTAGCATAAAAGAAAGAAATGAAATAAAAATGAGATGTATGCAAGGATGCAAACCAAAACCAGAAGCATATTCATGATGCAAACGATGTTATGAGATGATATGAAAGCATGTCAAGTGTTATGCATGATCATACAAGAGATGAGAATGCAAATGAAGCATGTAGGAAGCATGAAAGCACATGGAAGTTCATGGAATGAAATGAATGCATATCATGGAAAATGGATGAAGAAATGATCAATAATGATTCTAATGTGTCCTAGGATGTCTTAAGAGACATGTGAATGCAAGAAATGTCATGGCAAGTTCTTGAATGAATGCATATGCAAGATGTATGTGAATGAACATGAGAAATTAGGGTTTTAATGCAACATGAGATGCAAAAGTCAAAACCAGAAGCAAATCCCAATACAAAAAATTGCAAATGAACTCAAATGAACCCTAACCCCATATGATATCACACCCCAAAGGAGGAGGTCTAACTCTTAACCTAAAGAAAATTGTGAATTTTCTAAGTTATCTAGGGTTTTAAGGTACCTTAAGAGGAAAAATTCAAATCAAATCCAAAATGCAAGATAAAATCATGACAAAATTATGCTAGATACTACATGCTATATTAAGATAAATGCAAAAAGAATCAATTTCATACCATTCATGGTTAGGCAGAAAAGAATTCTTGAAGTTAGGGTTCAAAAATAGGATTTTTATGAACCCTAAATTCAAGAAAATTGTCAAAGATGATTCAAAACCAAAAGGAAATTTGTATGAATGGCATGACAATGTTTCTAAATGTCCTAAGATACAATGTGAATTTTTTGGAATTTTTAGAAACCTAAATGATATTTTAATTAATTAATTTCCATTAATTAATTAAAATAAACATTTAAATATTTTTAAAATGGTTTTTTAATGCAAAAAATAAAAATAAAAATGTTTTCTGGTTGAAAAAATATTTGAAATGAAAATGCAAATGGAAAATATTTTTAGGGTTTTCTAACT
This sequence comes from Lathyrus aphaca, assembly GCA_963966055.1. NCBI lineage: Eukaryota > Viridiplantae > Streptophyta > Magnoliopsida > Fabales > Fabaceae > Lathyrus > Lathyrus aphaca. Next base: position 356,675,904 of record OZ014523.1, on the reverse strand, counting down.
ATTTTTAATAAATTGTGCAAAACAAATGAGAAAATATGAAATAAAAATGAAATAAAACAAAAGTAGGATGATCTGAAGGCCAGGATTTGAACTGGGGAAATTTGTGGTGACCAGCGCGCAAATGAGGGTTATTGAAAAGATCTCAGCCCTTTAAAACACGCGCCAAACAGAAATCCAATGGTTGATATTTAAACTAGCCTAATTAATGAGGTTTTGCCCTAATCACTTTCAGGTGGCCGGAGAAGACCTCCGATCATCTTCTCCGGCCAGCTCCTCACCCTATCTCTCTCAATATGCAATGAAACCTCACCAAACTCTCCAGAAACACTCCTCTAGCAATTCTAAACAAGATTCAGCCATCAAAATCCATTTCTTTTCACTCAAAATCAAGAATCAAAGGCAAACGGAAAAATACGCAGAAATTTCAAACATTCAATAAATGCTCAATACTTGATCATTTTAAAAACTAAGCATATCAGGATCATCAGTGAATCATGGAGAATCAATTAGAAACTTAAAAACGCATTTCTGGAAAATTTGTTCTTGAGGTTACCTGATGTGAAGCTTTCTCAGTTTGAAGCTTCTGGCCACTTCTCTTATGCAAAATGACTCCCCTTGATCTCCTGATGAAGCTGCAATGCTTAGAAAGCTTTGAGAGTGGCTGGTTTGGGTGGTAGCAAGTCAACTGGTCAAGAATCGTGTTTTGGCTATGGAAGGTTTTTGGGTGTTTTAATGGTTGTTTTGTGTTCTATAGATGATTTTGAGATGAATGGTGAAATTGGTTTTGAGTTTGAGTGTGTGAGCAGAGAGATTCGAAGGATTTTGCAAATGAGGGGATTTTTGAGAACTTTGGCAATCTGAGGTTTTCAGGCTGCAATGTTGTGTGTTATGGCTTGGGTTTGATCCACATAACAAGTTGTGATAGGTCGGAGAGTGGGTAGTGGCCTATGGTGATTGGTATGGGCAAGTTGCCAAAATGTCAACATGACTTGTACTTGAGGTATGAGCATTCTTACAGATGACTTTTTGGCTTGTCTTGGTGCAGCATAGATCAAGGAGGTCCATAGAATTGGTTTTGAGGTAATTTAGCAAGTGTATGAAAGGTTATGTGCCCTTTTGCAATTTCATGAAGTTTTGGCCCCTTTTGGATTTCTTCATGGGCAAGGCATGAAAACTTGAGATTCTTGGGCCAATTATGACTTTTAGGCAATGCACTATGATGTTATGATGCTTAGAAGTGTGTTTGAAGTCAAAAAATAGCTTGGCAAGTGGTTTTTCAAAAATCCCTCTTTGGTTTATTCTTGAAAATTATGTGATTTTTGCCAACTTTGACAAGCCATAACTTGAGTTCCATAATGAATTAGAACTTGTTCTTGTACTTTTTGAAAAGGGAATGATCCAATATACAACTTTCATAACCAATTTTTTATTTGAAGCATTTTTGGTTGAGAAAGAGGAGGTTGAAAAACTTTCCCAAAATGGAAAGTTTATATTACAAGTCATTTCCATTTTTGACAACTTTTGGTTTAGCTCACTTTTCTTCAATTTTGTGAACTACTAAACACTTCAATGATCAAATAAAGACAATATAACTTCAATTTGATGAAAAATCCACTTTGGGTCCATGGATGGGGGCCTCAGATGCCCTGATTTTGCTCTGACTTGCTCAAGAAGTTACCTAGTGAACAGGTGACTTCAACAGGTAGGACTGCCTCCATACCATACACAAGCTGATACGGTGTTGCCCCAGTGGATGTCCTGATTGAGGTTCAGTACCCATGCAAGGCAAATGATAGCATCTCATGCCAGTCCTTGTATGTAACCACCATCTTCTGCATAATCTTCTTGATGTTCTCGTTAGCCGCCTCAACAGCGCCATTCATCTTTGGCCTGTAAGGAGAAGAGTTGTGATGTTGGATTTTGAAGTCCCGACACAGATCTGCCATCATTTTGTTGTTCAAATTGGAACCATTGTCAGTAATGATTCGCTCGGGTACTCCATACCGACAGATGATGTCTCTTTTTAGAAATCTGGCTACCGCTTTTCTGGTGACGTTTGCGTACGAAGTTGCTTCAACCCATTTGGTGAAGTAATCAATGGCTACTAGGATGAATCTGTGGCCATTTGAAACAGTCGGTTCAATCTTTCCAATCATATCAATGCCCCACATGGAAAAGGGCCAAGGTGAAGACATTACGTTCAAAGGGTTTGGAGGCACATGCACCTTATCTGCATAAATCTGGCATTTATGGCATTTCCTGGCATAGGCACAACAGTCTGCATCAATTGCGAACCAGAGAAACTGAGAAAGGGGGTTGGTTACAACCTGGGAAGGTATTAGCACCCAGATTGTCCGTCGTACTCGACGGGATCCACGCTTAAAAGAGTTGTGTTTAAAGGGGTAAGTATATGTGATATCTGTGTGCAAGAGCTAAGAAAAGAATATACAAGTGTCAGTGCAAATGGGTGAAGTGCTCAGGATCTGAGGCTTTTAAAGAATGCTGAAAGAGGGGGAAGACAAAGGGACTTTTGTTCGATAATAATTAAGTTATGCCAACGTATCCTCTCGTGCAATGAGGAAGTCAGAACACCGTAGTTCGACTCAAAGAGACTTAAAACAAAATTGATTGTGAACTGCTTGTGTAACACCCTTCTACCCCAAAACATAATATTTAAATAATATCAGAGTAATCATCTAAAAGGGTATTACATATCATCATAAATCAATACAACAGTGTCCTGTCCCGTAACACGGGTTAATCAACATCAAAATATCATAAATAATTTCACAGCGGAATTTAACTTCATAATTCAAAACTTAAAAAAAAAATCTTTTTCACCATCCTGAATTTAACATCATAAAATGGAAAACATTATCCAGATAACAACATACTGAAAACAGTTTAACAAAAGAAACCCGTCCCAGTGTTACATGACACAGAGCAGGACACATAAACCAGAACCACTCCTAAGGAACACTAAAGCATGCTCCAAGACTCATGAAATTACTCATATTGCACTGCAGGACTATTCTTCAACATCTGCAAGTTACCCACGAAAGAGGCAACATTTCCAAGAAGGCAGGGTGAGTAATCATAATATATCATAAACTTACAAGAATATAGAATCATAAATAAATTAGTACACATATCATGACATCGTCAACTACAAAATTCAGCATCAACCATAACACTATCATAAAATCAATCAACACCAACACAGTCATGATATTTATCCAGAATATGCAATTCTAACATCTTGATATGCAATATGCATGTGGTACCATTTTCATCGTGAGATGGATACATGACAATCAACCCTCCACAAAGGAGCACATCGTAAATCATCGAGACACTTCAATCCACACAATGGGATTGAAGCAAATAAATAGGCCGAAGCCCCATCGTGAATGTTATGAAATGCAATGATGCGCTACATCGAAAAATTCATCAAAACAATTCGCATCATTCATTTCAATCAGCAGAACAACCATCAAATAATCATATATATATCATCATGACATTACACCCTGAACACTGGTTCTCTAACCACTCTGACACATCAAGGATTAACCCGTACCCGATAATTTATAAGGTAATTATAAGGTTATTTCACAAATTCATTTATCAAAAACTATTACATTTTTCTCATTTCTATTCATAAAAATAAATTTCAGTTTGTGCTCTTTCCGACGCTTCAAACGGAATGCGAATCGGACTTACGGTTTGAAAGATATGAATTTTTAAAGAAATAAAATTTACCATCCTAACAGTGTTAACCGGTTAACCAAAGCGTTAACCGGTTAACGCCTGCGTAATTTCAGAAAATACTCAAAGTTTTCAAAGGTTAAGCAGTTAACCAAAGCGTTAACCGGTTAACGCTTGTTTTCCAGCAGTCCTCTGCTACACAATTGCAGACTGTTCCAATTCCAAAAATCCCCAAACCCCATTACGGATTTCACATCATAACACTCAAAAACCATTCAAAAACATCAATTAAACCTCAACAACATCCAGACAACAATTATACAAACAAATATACATTTATAACTCATTCCAATCGCTCTAATTCATCAAGATTTCTCATAAAACTCAACCTAACTCAAAACCCCAAAAACCCCTAAAACTCATACCATCCTAATCCATTTATATTCCAATTCCTATACATTTATCATAGATTATGAAAACTCCCCATACCTTAGAGAATTTCGCCGCTTTACACTCTTCTCTTGGGTTCTCCACAGCCTCTTGACTCTGAGCTTCTCATTTCTTCAGAGCACTTCTCCAAACACGATAGAAAACAACAAAATGAGAAAACTGATCGTATTCTCTTCTTTGGATATAATATCCCAGTTTAGCCTTTTCCCACCTTACCCTCATAATTTCACAAAAGGACCATCTTACCCTTTTCTTTAATATATTTTTAATAATAATAATAAAATAGCATAATAAAATACTATTTATCCTTATTATATAAAAATACTCATTTTCTCCAAAATTCTCAAAATAACCCAAACTCTCCAAATTTTCTAAATTAATTAAATAAATGACTAAATAATTAAATTTAGATTTCGGGGCGTTACAACTCTCTGCTACTTAAAGAATTTTCGTCCTCGAAAATTACCTGAAGTAAATAGAGTCGGATACGACTTCCTCATCTGATCTTCCCGCTCCCAAGTCCAACTTTCTCCAGCTGGTCCTCCCCACAAAACCTTCACTAAAGCAATTTCCTTGCCTTGAAGTTGCTTCAATTCTCTACCATCAATCCTCACTGGTAAAGCTTCAATCATCAGATTATCTCTCACCTGAACATCATTTAACTGAATTACATGCGACGGGTCCGGAATGTACTTCCTCAACTGCGATACATGGAATACATCATGTAAATTCGCAAGAGAGGGAGGTAAAGCCACCCGATAGGCCACTTCCCATATCCTCTGCATAATCTGATACGGACCGACGAAACGTGGAGTGAGCTTTCTAGACTTCAAAGCTCTTCCCACACCAGTCATAGGAGTAACTCTTAAGAACACGTGATCTCCCTATTGGAACTCAAGTGCTTTCCTTCTCTTATCGTGATAACTCTTTTGACGACTTTGCGACGTTTTCATCCTTTCCTGAATCATTTTTATCTTTTCAGTTGTTTCTTGGACAATCTCGGGCCTAAGCACCAAACTCTCTCCTGACTCATACCAACATAATGGAGTACGACAACGTCTACCATACAACGCCTCATATGGAGCCATCCCGATACTAGCATGAAAACTGTTATTGTACGTAAACTCGACCAACGACAAATGGCTATCCCAAGATCCTCCTTGATCTAATACACAAGCTCTCAGCAAATCTTCTAAATATTGGATTGTTCTTTCCGTCTGACCATCCGTTTGCGGGTGATAAGTAGAACTCATCCTCAACTTAGTACCCAAGGCATCCTGCAAACTCTTCCAAAACCTCGATGTAAACCGCGGATCTCTATCCGATACAATACTTGAAGGTACACCATGCAACTTCACAATTTCCTCAATATAAATCTCAGCTAACCTTTGCATGGAATGGTTAATCCTCATCGGCAAGAAATGTGCCAACTTAGTTAACCGGTCGACGACTACCCAAATCGAATCATTACTTCTAGCAGTCTTAGGTAACCCAGTCACGAAGTCCATGGAAATACTATCCCATTTCCACTCAGGAACATTCAATGGTTGCATCATACCTGAAGGTCTCTGATGTTCTATCTTTGACTTCTGACATGTCAAACAAGCATATACAAATTCTGCAATGTCTCTTTTCATACCCGGCCACCAAAACAACCTGCGTAAATCTTGATACATCTTCGTAGCACCAGGATGAATACTCAATCGACTCTTGTGCCCCTCTTCTAAAATACTCTTTTTAATTCCTATAATATCCGGAACACATACTCTGTCTCGGAACCTTAAAACTCCATCTTCCTCAACTCGAAAGTCACATGCATTACCTTGATCAACCAACATCAATTGATCAACCAATTTCAAATCAGATTTCTGACCCTTACGAATCCCTTCCAAAATCTCACTGGTCAGCTTTAACATTCCCAATATCACACTATCAGTAGTAGTTTCACACAACAAGCTCATGTCTCTGAATTGCTCGATCATTTCTAATTCTTTCACCATAAGCATTGAAATATGTAACGACTTCCTACTCAAAGCATCAGCCACAACATTTGCCTTACCCGGATGGTAATTCAAATCAAAATCAAAATCTTTCAATAATTCAAGCCACCGCCTCTGTCTCATATTTAACTCTTTCTGATCAAACAAGTATCTTAAACTTTTGTGATCACTGAATACTTCAAATTTCGAACCAAACAAGTAGTGCCTCCAAATCTTAAGCACAAACACCACAGCTGCTAACTCTAAGTCGTGAGTAGGATAGTTCCTCTCATGAACTCTTAACTGTCTAGAAGCATAAGCAACCACCTTATTATCCTGCATCAAAACTCCACCAAGACCCATCTTGGAAGCATCACAATAAACTACAAAGGACTCATCTGGATTTGGTAAGACCAACATTGGCGCGGTCGTTAATCTTTTCTTCAGTTCTATGAAACTCTCTTCACAAGCAACATCCCACACATACGCTTGACCCTTTCTAGTCAATTGCGTCAACGGTAAAGCTATCTTAGAAAAACCTTCAATGAACTTACGATAGTAACCAGCCAACCCAAGAAAACTACGAATTTCTATAGCTGACTTCAGAGTCTCCCACTGCAATACCGCATCAATCTTTGAAGGATCCACCAAAATTCCACCACTTGAAATTACATGGCCGAGGAAACTCACTTCTCTTAACCAAAATTCACACTTAGATAATTTAGCAAACAATTTCTTTTCTCTCAACACTTGCAACACAACTCTAAAATGCTCGGCATGTTCCTCTTCTGATTGAGAATATACCAAGATATCATCTATGAAAACCACCACGAACTTATCCAGATACTCATGAAAGATTCTATTCATATATTCCATAAACACACAAGGCGCATTAGAAACCCCATATCTCGTCCTGAAAGCTGTCTTCGGAATATCATCAACTTTAACTCGAATCTGATGATAACCAGACCACATATCAATTTTACTAAAGACACAAGCACCTACTAGATGATCCATCAAATCATCGATCCTCGGAAGTGGGTACTTATTCTTGATAGTCACTTTATTCAACTGTCGGTAATCGACACACAATCTCATACTACCATCCTTCTTCTTAACAAGCAACACCGGAGCACCCCAAGGAGAAACACTGGGTCTAATGAACTTCTTCTCTAACAATTCTTCTAATTTTTTCTTCAACTCATACAACTCTGAAGCCGACATTCTATAAGGAGCCATCGAGACAAGACCCGTACCCGATACTAAGTCCACAGAAAAATCAATTTCACGTTCTGGTGGTAAATCACTTATATCACCAGGAAACACATCTTGAAATTCACAAACCACAGGCAAATCTGCATTAACAATCTTATCATCAACTTGGAATGAGGTAGACACTGCAAACATCAAAGCTTCATCTAAAACAAGTTCATCCACTGGCTTAGCAGATAAAAACATCAACTCACCATTCCCGCTCAAAGCAGGGAACTGCACCGTCTTACTATAACAGTTAATATTAACATAATTGAATTCCAACAGTTCATACCAAGGATAACATCGATTTGGTATAATGGTAGGCACACCAAATCCATCACAAAATTCTTCTCGAAAATTGTCAAAGGACATTTCAAACAGACAAGCATGGTAGTCACATAACCATTAGCAGGAGTCTCTATTATCATATTACCGTTCATATTAGACAACTTTAAACCCAATCTATTAGCACACTCAAGAGAAATAAATGAATGTGTAGCTCAAGTGTCAATAATAGCAATCAACTCAATATTATTAATAAAACATGTACCTCTGATCAAGTTGTCCTTCTTTGGAGCTTCTGAACCAGCTAATGCAAAAACTCTTCCAGCATTCTGAGCAGTAGCAGCATTCTTCTTTGGTTTCTGGCATTGGGCGCTGATATGCCCTTGTTCACCACAATTGTAACAGGTTGGGCCCTCATTAGGACAATCACTCATCTTATGCCCAAGCTTGCCACAACGGTAACATTTCATAACTCTGGTGGTACACACATCGGCCTTATGACCTGCCTCTCCACACTTGTAACACTTAACAGGTATATTGGCAGCTCCTCTACTTTGCTTCTTCTCATCAGATGCCTTCTACTTCCCTCTATCACCAGTAACTACATAAGGTTTCCCTCTATAGTGAATCTTGCCTTTCTTCTCGCTCAGCTGTTTATTGTGAATTTGTTGGCATCCAATTCCCTGCTTAATTTCAGGTCTCAGCCCATTCTCAAACTTAAGGCACTTGGAAAGTTCAGCATCTGCCCTGTTGTAATGAGGATAAGACTTCACCAGCCTTTAAAATTTGGCAGCATACTCTGCCACAGTCAGGTTTCCTTGCTTCAGCTCAAGGAATTCTATCTCCAACTTACCACGAGCATCTTCCGGAAAATACTTCTTAAGGAACTCCGCCTTAAACACAGTCCAAGTCACCACAACAGCCTCATCCTCGAGATGCGGACGAGTATTATCCCATCAGTCTTCAGCTTCCTCAGACAACATATGAGTTCCGAATTGAACTTTCTGCGCGTCAGCACACGCCATCACTCTAAAAATCTTCTCAATTGCCTTGAGCCACTTCTGTGCGCTCGCCGGGTCATGAGTTCCTTCAAACACAGGTGGATTATTCCTCTGGAATTTCTCCAATGCACGAAACTCATCATGCGCATTGTTTCGAGCAGCAGTCTGAGCAAGAGCTGCAATAGCATCAGCAAGAGCACGCGAGTTGTTTCCAGCCATTCTGCACAACACTTACCACATCAGAAGAGAATAATCGTTAAATAAATAACGACTTGACAACTGACTGACAACAACAAGACTTGGCCGGACAGACCGACCTGCTCTGATACCACTAATGTAACACCCTTCTACCCCAAAACATAATATTTAAATAATATCAGAGTAATCATCTAAAAGGGTATTACATATCATCATAAATCAACACAACAGTGTCTTGTCCCGTAACACGGGTTAATCAACATCAAAATATCATAAATCATTTCACAGCGGAATTTAACTTCATAATTCAAAACTTCAAAAAAAAATCATTTTCACCATCCTGAATTTAACATCATAAAATGGAAAACATTATCCAGATAACAACATACTGAAAACAGTTTAACAAAAGAAACCCGTCCCAGTGTTACATGACACAGAGCAGGACACATAAACCAGAACCACTCCTAAGGAACACTAAATCATGCTCTGAGACTCATGAAATTACTCCTATTGCACTGTAGGACTATTCTTCAACATCTGCAAGTTACCCACGAAAGAGGCAACATTTCCAAGAAGGCAGGGTGAGTAATCATAATATATCATAAACTTACAAGAATATAGAATCATAAATAAATTAGTACACATATCATGACATCGTCAACTACAAAATTCAGCATCAACCACAACACTATCATGAAATCAATCAACACCAACACAATCATGAAATTCATCCAGAATATGCAATTCTAACATCCTGATATGCAATATGCATGTGGTACCATTTTCATTGTGAGATGGATACATGACCATAAACCCTCCACAAAGGAGCACATCGTAAATCATCGAGACACTTCAATCCACACAATGGGATTGAAGCAAATAAATAGGCCGAAGCCCCATCGTGAATGTTATGAAATGCAATGATGCGCTACATCGAAATATTCATCAAAACAATTTGCATCATTCATTTCAATCAGCAGAACAACCATCAAATAATCATATATATATATATATATATATATATATATATATATATATATATATATATATATATCATCATGACATTACACCCTGAACACTGGTTCTCCTACCACTCTGACACATCAAGGATTAACCCGTACTCGATAATTTATAAGGTAATTATAAGGTTATTTCACAAATTCAATTATCAAAAACTATTGCATTTTTCTCGTTTCTATTCATAAAAATAAAGTTCAGTTTGTGCTCCTTCTGATGCTTAAAACGGAATGCAAATTGGACTTACGGTTTGAAAGATATGAATTTTTAAAGAAATAAAATTTACCATCCCAACAGTGTTAACCAGTTAACCAAAGCGTTAACTAGTTAACGCCTGCGTAATTTCAGAAAATACTCAAAGTTTTCAATGGTTAACCGGTTAACCAAAGCGTTAACCGGTTAACGCCTGTTTTCCAGCAGACCTCTGCTACACAATTGCAGACTGTTCCAATTCCAAAAATCCCCAAACCCCATTACGGATTTCACATCATAACACTCAAAAACCATTCAAAAACATCAATTAAACCTCAACAACATCCAGACAATAATTATACAAACAAATATACATTTATAACTCATTCCAATCGCTCTAATTTATCAAGATATCTCATAAAACTCAACCTAACTCAAAACCCCAAAAACCCCTAAAACTCATACCATCCTAGTCCATTTATATTCCTATTCCTATATATTTATCATAGATTATGAAAACTCCCCATACCTTAGAGAATTTCGCCGCTTTACACTCTTCTCTTGGGTTCTCCACAGCCTCCTGACTCTGAGCTTCTCCTTTCTTCAGAGCACTTCTCCAAACACGATAGAAAACAACAAAATGAGAAAACTGATCGTATTTTCTTCTTTTGATATAATATCCCAGTTTAGCCTTTTCCCACCTTACCCTCATAATTTCACAAAAGGACCATCTTACCCTTTTCTTTAATATATTTTTAATAATAATAATAAAATAGCATAATAAAACACTATTTATCCTTATTATATAAAAATACTCATTTTCTCCAAAATTCTCAAAATAACCCAAACTCTCCAAATTTTCTAAATTAATTAAATAAATGACTAAATAATTAAATTTAGATTTCGGGGCGTTACATCTTGCTTGTCTATGCTCAAGTGTATGACTCGTCTGGCTCGAGTGCTAACTGTCTTGCATTAGACGGGAGAAGCAAGTTCTCATTTGTGATTGAAGATGATGAGAAAAGAATCCCAAAGGAGACGATTATTGTTTGTTTTTGTGTTTTCAATCTTTTATTGTTTTTGGTGTTTGTCATAAGTTAATGAGCTTAAGTCTAAATCAAAGGTTTGTAAACTCATTATATCCTCCCTGATTAGGGATAATGAGAATACTTTAAGTGTGAGATAAGCATCTCAACTTAATTTCCATGATGATGTAGGATTAAGATCATTAACCTAATTGTGATTATTTAGATATTTTTGGGTCTTTGTTTAGTGTCAAGTAATGAGTTTAAGCCTTAATCAAGGATTAGTGAACTCATTACACCATCCTAATAGAAGGATAATAGATGAGAACACTTAATTTGAGGAAGATACGTCAACTTAATCCATGGTTAGGGGTTTAAAATCATTAGATGACAAGCCTTTATTAAGTGGATTGTAATTAAGAGGTGAGATTAAGAAATGAATTTTATGTTTGTAAGACAACTTGAGGGGGACTTGTCCATTAAACACTAGGGTTAGTCCTTCTTAACCATAAAGGAAGAATTAGAACCCTAATGTAAGGCCCAAGTTACAAGTTAATGTCTTAGTGGTTATTAAATGGATTGATTAAGAGGTTTAAACAAATTAAGGGTTTAACACTTAGGATTAAAGTTATACACTCCCTCCTAAGAGAAGGATACAGGCATAACCCTAATTCCAAAGTCCTAAAGCCTTAAAGGTTTAGTCTCTAATGATGAGATGAGAAGAGAGACACAAAGAAGACTCAAATGTAAAAACTAAGGGGGACTAATCACATCCCTAATTATTATCATTCTTGGATTTTCATATGGTTTTTAAGGCTTGAAAGAGATCTTCAAAGAAGCCACCAATGGAAGAAGCAGATGAAAGGAGGAAGAAGCAGAAGAATAAGTTACTTACTTCATTGAAGAAGATAAGTAACTTAGAGAAAGAAAGTGAGAGATGAACATGAATGAGCAAGCTCACTCAAAGACAAATTAAGAATGCATCAAAGATGCATATGAAAAATATGAAGAGAAATTAGAAGTGAAGGCAAATCCACTTCTCAAATTAACTTACCACCTGAAAATGTTAGCACAAGATGCATAAGGAAAGGAATGAAATGGAATGAAGCATATGCAATGCCAAAGATCAAAACCAGAAGCAAACACATGATGTAAATGATGCTATGACATGATGCAAAGGCATACCAAGTGAAATGAATGGTCATACAAGAGAATGACTGTAAATGAAGTATGCTTTGAAGTTTGAAAGTTCATGAAGTTTAATGAAAAGAAATGAATGCAAACCATGGAAAATGAATGAAGAAATTATCAAGCATGATTCTAACATGTCCTAAGATGTCTAAGATGACATGTGAATGCATGAAATGTCATGGCAAGTTCATGTATGGATGTATATGCAAGATGAATGCAAATGAAGATGCAAAATTAGGGTTTTAAGGCAACATGAGATGCATATGGCAAACACAAAATCAAATGACATGATAAAAATTTGAAATCACACTCAAACAAACCCTAAACCTATTCTAGGTTACCATCCAAAGGGGGAGGTCAGAAGCTAAACCTAAAAGGAGTTATGAATTTCCTAAGTTTCTAGGGTTTTGGGGGTGATCTTCAATGAAAAATGCAAATCAATTTGAAAATGCAAGATAAATTCATGACAAAAAATATCCTAGCAACTACATGCTATGGAAAACAATGCAAAAAGAATCATCATCAAACCCTTCATTGTTAGGCAGAAAAGATTTTTCAAAGTTAGGGTTCTAAAAAAGGGATTTTATGAACCCTAAATTCAAAAAAATTGTCAAGTTATGATCAAACCTAAAAAGAAATTGTATGAAGGGTTTGAAAATGTTTCTAAATGTGTTAGGATGCAACATGAATTTTTTTGATGATTTTTAGAAACCTAAATGGTATTGTAATTAATTAATTTCTATTAATTAATTAAAATAAACATTAAAATATTTTAAAAATGCTTTTTAAATGCAAAAAATAAAATAAAAAATGTTTTTGGATGAAGAAAAATATTTGAATCAGAAATGCAAAGATTAAAATTTTTTGGATGAGTTTTGATATTTTAAATTAAATATGCAAGAAAAATGCAAAGAAAATAAAATAAAAATGAATTAAAAGGGAAGTATGTTGATCCTGTGGCCCAGATTCAAATTGGGGGTGAAGGGAATTGACCTGGCGCGTAAATGGAAGGCTGGGATGCGTTCTGGAAAATTCAAATACTAAACCTAATTAATTTAATTAATTAAGGCTTAGGGATTAAGTGAAACAATTTGGACCGTGGAAACACGCGTTAAGCAAAATCCAAAGGCTGATATTCAAACTGGACGCTAACCCTAATTAGTTAACCTTAAAAACTTTCAGGTGACCAGAGCAAGCTCCGGTCATCTTCTTCGGTCACTCTTCTTCCTTATATCTCTCAAAACGCCATAAAAATGCCTCAAACTCTCCAGAAATGATCCTCACACCACTCTAAACATGAATCAACCAACCAAATCCATTTATTTCACATGAACAACATGAATCAATGCAAAACGGAAAAGCAATCTAAATTTCAGAAGCTCGTGAAATACTTAAAACTCAACCATTTTCAAAACAAATCATATCATGGTAATCAGGGGAGCATGTAGAATCATTCTATAACATAAAAGAGAGGTTCTGGAAAAACGTTTGAAGGTGACTACCTGAGCTGGAGCTTGCACTTCTGGAGCTTTTTGGCCTCTTCTCCTGTGCAAATCCACCCTAATAAACTCCTTGATGATGTTGATAAGCTTTGCAAGAGTTTATATGGCTTGGTTTGAGAGTTTGCAACTTAGCTTGTCCAAAATCGTGTTTGTGTTTGGCTGACTTTTAGGGCTTGGCAATGAGTTGTTTATGATCCTTGAGTCATTTTGAGATGAATGGTGGAAAAATATTTTAGGTTTGATGCTTGTGTAGTGTGTTTCTAAGAGATGAAAATTGAGGGTGATTTTGTGAAACTTTTCTTGTGTATGGTTCTGAGCTCCAAGATGTTATGAAAAGGCTTGCTAAACAAAAAGACTTTGAAAAAAATAAACTGAAACACGAAGATAAGAACAACCTTTTCCAGAAAAAGTCTTCGAAAAATCTTTTCACCATCACCGCACCCAAAACCAAAACGCCTTCACCCTTTCAAAACCACTTTCCCTTCTCGTGAGCTTCTGACTCCATTTTCACAACAAAACCGAAAAATACCGTATAATCTTGATTCACCAAGGATCCACAGAAAAACCGCAGAATCGTAACCATCATCTTGCATTAAACAACAACAATACAAGTTAAGAAGAAGAAGGGGGAACGCAAACGGAAAGAAGGGAAAAGGATCCGAGAAAGAAGAGCATACCATCAACGAATCACCAAAGATCCGAACGTCGGTAGATTTTCGAACCTCTTTGCATTGTTGCTTTTTTTTCCTCTGTTGTCGTAAGCGTAATCGTTGGGAACATGTTGAAATTGGGGATTTTTCTAGGATTTAGGGTTTTGGGTTTTTGTTTTGTCGTTTGATTGATCTTCTCTGAACAATTTGAGTTTTCCTATTTGTTGTATTCTTCTTTTTAGATGATTTGTACGGTTGTTGTTGATTCATGGGTGCTGAATCCACCCCTGCGATTTTTGGGGTTTTCATTCATGTAATGAGCAAATCGTTTGAGAATGTGAGAAGATGAGGATGTTAAGTTTTTTTTTTCATTTGTAATTTAACTCTTTTCTTTTGATGGAAAACTTCACGCCTTCTCACAAATTCCATAAAGTTACTTTGCCTTCCCAATTGTTGTTCACCGTTTCTGCATGCAGTTAGGGCAGTGACAAGTGGTCCCGTCATGGACGCTTGTCGCCAGTTAGTGGGCGATGGTTGTTTAATCCTGCGCGGGTGTCCCTATTTGGGCCTATCATGCGTCTTTCTTTCGCACCCTTTGGATGAGTCAGACCTTGACTCTCCAGGACGATCCAACGCATCATGTTACAGTCAACTGGTTGACTGAAAGTCCACCATGAACCTCTTGGAGTGTGTGGGATGACTTTTACTGGGCCCATGATCCGGATTTATGATAACACCCCTGTTTTACTTGTTAACCCTGACTCATTGAATTTTTTTAAATCTTAAAATTAGTTTCATATAACTTTTCTTTTATTTGTTTCTTTTGTTCATACCAATGTTTCAAAACAAATTCTCAAAAAATATTTTGTTTATTTGTGATTATTTATTTTTAATTATTAATTAATTTTTTAATTTATTTATTTTATAATTATTTTCAATATAGTTAGTTTATTATCTTGTGATTCAATTTTATTTATGGTGCATGTTTATGTCTTTGCCCGTCATTTAGTCATATGATTATGCGTATGCCTTGTGAAGGCTTGTATGGTTTTGTTTATCGTATTTCGACTGCATTTTGTCAAGTAAATAAAAATAAACACGATCACCACTAAAATAAATCATAAAAAATATATAATTAAGTTTTGGTCCAACGTCAAGCATAACATTCATATTCCTACATTTCGCACACACATAAGTCGGTCACGAAGTGATCGCCATCTGCACGACTGTATGCATATATTTAATTTGCATAAGAACTAAACTCAGGAATCTAGCATTCCTCGGGTTTTTGAATTGAATTACTGTTGGGGCTAGCCCTCGATTTGTAATTCATTCGCTCTTTCGTTTTCAAAACGTAAATCTTAAAATAAAATCGTGAAAGAACTAAACTCAGGAATCTAGCATGCCTCGGGTTTTTGAATTGAGTTATTGTTGAGGCTAGCCTTCAATTTGTAATTCATTCGCCCTTTCACAATAAGAATACAACTTAAAACTTACCAACATACGTAAATCACTTTACAATTAATCAAAATATAACTGAATTCTGGAGTCCAGCACTCCACGGGTCCTTGAAGGTAATCACTCTTGAGGCTAGCCCTCGAGTTGTGGTCCATTCACCTTTCATTTTAAAACACTTAACAAAGATCAAACATCTTTTTTCAAAACGAACATTGTTTAAATCTTTCTATCTTGCAAATAAGCTAGCGCTTCAGCCTCCACCGCGAGTATAAGCCAACGCTTAGTAGTAGAATGTATTTTAAACAATCGTTCAATTAAAAAGAACAAACCGTAGTGGCACGAACTACGAAGCTCTGACTTTCCCATTGCACAAGGGAATATGTAGGCACAGGGATTTTAATCCTTCGCGAGCAAAATAATAAAAAATTAACTATCTCTCTGTCACAGTAATAAAAAACTTTAATCTTTTCTTCGTCTTAATTATAAAATTTAAAAATTTAATTTCCTTAGAACAAACATATTAATAACCATTTAGAAGACAAAGACTAAGATCAACATTTAATCACATAATTAGCTAAGAGGTTACCGTTGAGTACAACGGGCGTGAGAGGTGCTAATACCTTCCCCTTGCGTAACCGACTCCCGAACTTAGAATTTGGTTTCGTTAGACCATTTCTTATCCTAATTAGGTTGTATATATATCTCCTTTTTCTTTGATTAGAATAAATAGAATTAGGTGGAGACTCTGTTGTTTTCTTTCCGCGTCCCATCGCGAGGATTGTATTTTTCGAGGTACGACAACGGCCATCTCAGATCAACATGGTGATTGACCCTATTCCAATGCCATATGCCACATTGCTGCCACAACTCCTAAAGCTCAATCTTGTCGAGTTAAGGACATTGGCTCCACCTGATCCTCATAACCTTCCGAGAAATTACGACGTCAACGCTAGGTGTGCTTTTCATTCTAATGCACCTGGTCACTCCACAGAAAAATGCAGGGCTCTGCATATGAAGGTCCAGGATCTGGTAGATTCAAAGGCTTGAATTATGCACCACCTCCCAATGTCATGAAGAATCATATGCCCAACCATGGTGGGCCAAGGATTAATTCTATAGAGGAAAGCTCACCTATGATTTCAATTGAAGATACTGCAAGTATTCAGACACCTCTGGCAGAGGTTAAAGCTCAGCTTTTAAAATGCCAGGTGTTTCCAGGTTGTGAGGCCTGTTGTGAATCTTGCCAGGTTTCCGTGAACGGGTGCGCAAGCTTGAGGAATGACATCAATGACCTGATCAGAGAAGGTATTCTGCAAATAACCACAATAGCTTCTACAACACCAGCAACTTCTTTTTCAACAACAAGTGTTTGTCCTACAACTGCAAAGACAATTGTTCCTACAGACTCGTCTAAAACGTCAGCAACCACTTCTTCTATCACTTCAACAAACAATAGTTCCATTGCATCTACTTCTACAACTACATCAACCACCAACAACGATGTCTCCACTGTCACTATCTATTATGACCCAACATCGATCCCAAACTCCAGCAACTTTCAATCTCAGCAACAGTTTCAACAACAACCAAGATTCAATTCATCACCACCAACATCCACCAGAAGTCCTGTCACCATTTTCTATGATCCACATACAATAACGGTTCCAACTTCTGATGCAGTTAGCCCGGTCACCATCACGGTGCCAGGGCCTATTCCATATGACAAAGACAATGTTGTGCCATGGCATTATGGTGCAGACCTTTACTGCAACAGAGAAAAAGTCCTTCTTGATTCTTCAGTTCCTACCTCACAAGTGGATAATGTCGGGGGAGGCGGAGGCTTCACCCGAAGCGGACGCCTCTTCGCGTCACAAGCTCCAAGGACTAATACTGAGGCAAAGGTTGTTGCCAAAGCCAAAGGTAAAAGTGTGGTACCTGAAGAACATGTACCAAAAGAGACCCATAAATCAACCTTTGATCAAGATGTGGATGAATTTATGAGGATAATTAAAAGAAGTGACTACAAGGTTGTGTATCAGCTCCACCAGACCCCTTCTAAGATCTCCATCTTATCCCTATTGTTGTGTTCTGAAGCTCATCGGGACGCACTACTCAAAGTCTTGCACGCTGCCTACGTGCCGGAGGAGATCACAGTGAATCAGCTTGAGACAGTGGTGCCTAATGTCAATACTAGCCATGGGCTAGGTTTCACCAATGCTGACTTAACGACGGAAGGACGTCGCCACAACAAAGCTTTACACATCACTCTAGAGTGTAAAGGGGCTGTTCTCTCTCATGTTCTTGTAGACACTGGGTCTTCACTCAATTTCTTGCCGATAAAATCTCTTGTCAAGCTCGAATATGATGGAATAGCTCTCCGACCAAGCAATCTTGTGGTCAGGGCTTTTGATGGCTCCAAGGCTCCAAGAGGTCTGTTCTTGGAGAGGTGGAGCTGCCTATGATAATCGGTCCGCAGGTCTTTCAGACTACTTTCTATGTGATGGATATTCAGCCGACCTACAGTTGTTTGTTGGGTCGACCATGGATTCACGCCGCTGGCGCAGTTACGTCGACCCTTCACCAGAAATTGAAATATGAGTGGGAAGGACAGATTATCACCACTTGTGGTGAAGAGGACATATTTGTTAGCCATCTAGCTACATACAAATACATTGAGATGGATGGTGAAATCCATGAAACCATGAGCCAGGGGTTTGAGGCTCTGAACGTCAATGAGGCGACGACTGAAGTATTTGCTACATCCCAGGAGGATAGGATGGGTACTTCAATTGTCTCCTATCAGCAAGTCCGGAAGGTTGTTGAAGATGGAAATGCCCAAGGCTGGGGCAAGCTGCTACCGGTAGAAAAGAAGGAGGACATATTTGGTTTGGGTTACAAACCATTCCGACAAGATCAATCAGAGGTTGCTAAAGAGCCCAAGTTCATCATTGGGGGGATGCTCACCCCAGCTGCTGTTAACAACGTGGAAGATGAGGCGGAAAGCGACCTCAACCTGGAAAGCTGGATTCGTCCGAGCATCCCGGGTCACCAAGTCCTTAATTGGCCTTCCCAGGAAATTATAAGGGTTACTCCTGCAAAGTAATAATTATTTCCTACCTTTTTTTAGCATGCATCAAGTCCTGCATCTTGCCCAAGGTGTCAGGACTCATTTTGTAATAGGGCCATATTGTAATTTTGTGCAAATGGATTATCAATGAATATCAGACATCTTTTGCAAACAAGTCTCTTTTTTGCTCACTGTCTTTTCATTTTTTACTTTTGTATAAAACAATAAAATGGAAATGTTTTTAAAATAAATAACTTCATTTTTTCTGAAAAAATTAAAATTGATCACTAAAACGAACCAATCTCAAACCTTGCAGAGATTATACTCCAGATTGCACCGACAACAGCACTACTATGACCTTGTATGACTTCGACAATCCAATTAATCAAGCTGATGAAGGGGTTGAAGAAGACTATGAGTTGCCTGAAGAGTTAGCCAGGTTGTTGAGGCAAGAAGAGAAAGCGATTACCCCTCATCAGGAGGAGGTTGAAATAGTTAATCTTGGTACCGAAGAGGATTTGAAAGAGGTGAAGATTAGGGCCGGTCTGCAAGCTTCGGTAAAAGAATAACTTGTTGACATGCTTCGAGAATACGTCGACGTCTTTGCTTGGTCCTATCAAGACATGCCAGGTCTAGATACGAATATTGTTATGCACAAGCTGCCATTAAAAGAAGATTGTCGTCCAGTGAAGCAAAAGATACGTCGTACTCGTCTAGATATGGCCATGAAGATTAAGGAAGAAATACAAAAACAGTGGGACGCCGATTTCCTTGCTGTAACTAGTTACCCTCCGTGGGTCGCTAACATTGTATTAGTGCCTAAGAAGGATAACAAAGTATGTATGTGTGTGGATTACCGAGATCTGAACAGAGCTAGCCCGAAGGATGATTTCCCAATATCTCACATTGATGTTTTGGTTGACAACACAGCTCAGTTCTCGGTATTTTCTTTCATGGACGGATTTTTTGGGTATAATCAGATCAAGTTGTCACCCGAAGACATGGAGAAAACAACCTTCATCACACCTTGGGGCATATTTTGTTACAAGGTAATGCCATTTGGACTGAAGAATGCTGGTGCGACTTATCAATGGGTTATGGTAGCATTATTCCACGACATGATCCACAAAGAAATTGAATGCTACGTGGATGACATGATTGCCAAGTCCCTTACTGAAGAAGACCATTTGGTGAACCTGCTGAAGTTGTTCAAGCGTCTGAGAAAGTATCAGTTGAAGCTAAACCCCAACAAATGCACATTCGGGGTACGTTCTGGTAAGTTGCTGGGATTTAATGTAAGTGAAAAGGGGATTGAAGTTGATCCTGACAAAGTCAAAGCCATTCAGGAGATGCCTGGACCTAGGACTGAAAAGGAAGTTCGGGGATTCCTAGGTAGATTGAACTACATATCGAGGTTCATATCTCATCTTACTGCAACCTGTGAGCCCCTGTTCAAATTGTTAAGAAAGGAACAAACGGTCATGTGGAATGAAGATTGTGAGAAGGCTTTTGACAAAATCAAGGATTACCTGCAAGAACCCCCGATTCTTATGCCTCCAGTTGAAGGAAGACCTCTAATAATGTACCTGAAAATATTAGAAGGGTCAATGGGGTGTGTGTTGGGCCAGCATGACAAGTCTGGTCGAAAAGAGTATGCAATATACTACCTGAGCAAAACGTTTACCGATTGTGAACAACGTTATTCACTGCTCGAGAAAACGTGTTATGCTTTAGCGTGGGCTGCTCGCCGACTAAGACAGTATATGCTGACTCACACTACCTTGTTGATCTAAAAAATGGACCCCGTCAAGTACATATTTGAGAAACCAGCACTTACCGGAAGGGTTGCAAGATGGAAAATCATTCTGACAGAGTATGACATTCAGTACACATCTCAAAAGGCCATCGAGGGCAGTGTACTGTCTGACTATCTAGCCGAGCAACCCATTGATGATTACCAACCAATGAGATTTAACTTCCCTGATGAAGAAATCATGTACTTAAAAGCAAAAGATCACGAAGAGCCTGTTCACACTGAAGGGCCTGACCCAGAAGAAGAGTGGACAATGATGTTTGATGGGGCTGTCAATATGAATGGTCGTGGAGTTGGTGCAGTGCTCATAACACCTAAATGAGTTCATATGCCTTTCTCGGCAAAACTCATCTTTGCCTGCACTCACAACGAAGCTGAATACGAAGCCTGTATCATGGGTCTTGAGGAAGCCATTGACCTCAGATCAAGACATTGAATGTATTCGGAGATTCATCTTTAGTAATCAATCTGACCAACGGCAAATGGTACACTCACCAAGAGCATCTGATCCCATACCGTGACTATACGAGGAGATTATTGACTTTCTTCACAACAGTCAATTTTGAGTACATCCCTCGAGACAAAAACCAGTTCGCAGATGCTCTAGCTACCATTTCCTCTATGATCAAGGTCCAAACTACAAATTATGTGCCTCGGATTTTGGTATCCAGACTAGACCGACCAGCATACGTATTCTCTGTGGACATTGCTAAATGACAAGCCTTGGTTCCATGACATCAAATGCTTCTTGGAGGATCAAACATACCCACCTAGGGCATCATCCAATGATAAGAAGACATTAAGAAGGTTGGTCAGTAGTTTCTTCCTTAATGCTGATGGTTCATTATACAAGCGAAACTTTAACATGGTACTACTTAGATGTGTTGATAAGAAAGAAGAAGACTTGCTGATGCACGAGGTGCATGAAGGATCTTTCGGTACCCATGCTGGAGGACATGCAATGGCTAAGAAATTATTACGATCAGGTTACTACTGGATTACAATGGATGCAGACTGTTGTGCCTATGCCAGAAAGTGCCACAAATGCCAGATATATGCAGACAAAGTGCATGTGCCTCCATATCCTTTGAACGTGATGTCTTCACCTAGGCCCTTTGCCATGTGGGGCATTGACATGATTGGAAAGATTGAACCGACTGCTTCAAATGGCCACAGATGCATCCTGGTAGCCATTGATTACTTCACTAAGTGGGTTGAAGCAACTTCATATGCAAACATCACCAGACAAGTGGTAGCCAGGTTTCTGAAAAGAGACATCATCTGTCAATATGGAGTTCCCGAGCGAATCATTACTGATAATGGTTCCAATTTGAACAAAAAAATGATGGCAGAACTATGCCGGGACTTCAAAATCCAAGATCACAACTCTTCTCCTTACATGCCAAAGATGAATGGCGCTGTTGAGGCAGCTAACAAAAACATCAAGAAGATTGTGCAAAAGATGGTGGTTACTTACAAAGATTGGCATGAAATGCTACCATTTTCTTTGCATGGGTATCGAACTTCAATCAGAATATCCATTGGGGCAACACCTTATCAGCTAGTGTACGGTGTGGAAGTTGTCCTACCTGTCGAAGTTGAGCTACACTCCTTACGGGTAATGATGGATGTAAAGTTGGACGAAGCAGAGTGGGTCCGGTCTCGGTATAATCAACTGAATCTGATCGAAGAAAAGAGATTAGATGCTATCTGGCATGGGCAGTTATATCAGAAAAGGATGAAGAAAGCCTTCGATTAGAAAGTCAGGCTTCGGGAATACCAAGTGGGAGAACTTGTGCTGAAAAGACTTCTTCCTCCTCATACAGACTACATGGGCAAATGGACTCCAAACTACGATGGCCCATTCATAGTAAAGAAGGTTTTCTCTGGTGGAGCGCTGATGCTCACTACTATGGATGGTGAAGATTTCTTATCCCCTGTGAATTTAGATGCAGTTAAAAAATACTTCGCATAAAATGATCCACTGGACATTAAAACAGAATGTAAGTCCATGCAAAAATAGGGCATTCCGGCGAGTCAAAAACAAAATAAAAGACTCGGGCAAAAATAAGGGAAAATTAAAAAATGTACACCCGCTGCGTTGAAAAGCCGCATTGGACAGCTCAGGCAAAAATGGGTATCCCGGTGGATTGAAAATCCAAAAGGGCGATCCGCGCAAAATTAGGGAATAAGCGAACAACTGCATTCTGAATTCGTCTGTATCACTCACAACATGACAAGCTTCGAAAGGATAAAGCATCAGTCATAATCAACCGTCATCAGAAAGCAAGATGAGAAGAACGTCAAGGTCATACAGGTCATAGCAAAGGAATCTCACCGGAGCATCGTCAACATTGCCAACACTTTTATTCTCTTAGTTCGTAGCAATCTCCTCATTTCAGGGGATTTGTTTCTTTGACTGTATTTGCCAATTCAGGGCACCCAGATTAATAAAATCAGAGTTTTCAGTCACACCTCGTTTTATACATTTTTGTTTCGTTTGCAAAATGTCCAATATTCATGATACAACACTTGCATAAAACAAATGAGCCATCTTTAATAAATGCGTGCAGGAAATATATTACTTTCAGGAAAATCTAACTCCTATGACGGAATCCGGTAAGGGATACCTCGGGATACTTGTGCGTTCTTTCATCTTAACAGGTTGCAGGTATTTGATACACATCATGGGGCATGCCAAGCATCAAATCCCCAACATACCTCTTCCCTAAGCAGTATCTGAAATGCTTTTCCCCAGCGAAGTTGTCAAAGCTTCCTCATCCCCAGCACAAGTCTACTCAACAGGAGCTTCCCCAGCCGGGATCCCCACATGGTTTCTGTAGGAAGATTGATCATAAATCTCCTATTCCCCACCGGGGTGCCAGATCTCTCATCCTCAGCAAGGATAAAAGAAATATCTCCCCACAGAGTTTCCAGCCTCTCCCCAGAAGAGCAATGTCCGAAACTCTTACACAAAAAAGTGACGAAAGCTTCCTTCTCCCCAGCTGAGTTATCTCTTCAAGTAGATCAGCCAGAGATCTTTTCCTCAGCGGGATCCGAATCCTGGATCGGTTCCTCTTTTGCATAAATCATAGCATTTGCACACTACGCCAAAAATGACTTTTAACCGCGCATCTTAGATAGCGCTTTTAAAAGAAAGCGCTGTCTAAGGTTAAAATTAAAATAAAACACGGAAAATGTTCCAAAAAAATAATGAAAGCGCTGTCTAAGGGGGGGTCTTAGACAGCGCTTTCTAAAAGCGCTGTCTAAGACCCCCCCCCCTGAGACAGCGCTTTTAGAAAGCGCTTTTAAATATAGACCTTAGTCAGTGCTTTTGATAAAGCGCTGTTTAAAGTCTTTAAATTAAAAAAAAAATTAAAACCAAAAGCGCTGTCTAAGGGGGGGGGGGTTTAGAAAGCGCTTTTGGAAAGCGCTGTCTAAGGCATACCTTAGAAAGCGCTTTCTACAAAAGCGCTGTCTAAGGTCTAATTAAAATAAAATTTCAGACTTCTATTTTCGTTCTCTGTTCTTTTGTTTTCCCTCCTGCGAAAGAAACCCTAACAGCGAAACACAGTAGAAGCGAACTTGAACACAGTAACAGCGGTTTCAATCAGTGAACGTGTTTGAAGAATCATACATTTGGGTGTTGACTTCGTTTTTCTTTCTACTGTTCTTCATTCTTGCGGTATGTTCTACATTTCTTGATTTTTCGTTTCTACTGTTTAGTGTATTATTCTTGTTTAAGTTGTTTTGATTCATAAAAATTGAGTTTAGAAGGTACATTGTTGTTTTGATTCATAAAAACTGAGTTTAGTGTATTATCCTTTGTTTTAGTTGTTTTGATTCATAAAATCTGAGTTTAGTGTATTATTGTTTTTTAAGTTGTTTTGATTCATAAAAATTGAGTTTAGAAGGTACATTGTTGTTTTGATTCATAAAAACTGAGTTTAGTGTATTATCCTTTGTTTTAGTTGCTTTGATTCATAAGGTACATTGAGTTTAGAAGGTACATTGTTGTTTTGATTCATAAAAAGTGAGTTTAGTGTATTATCCTTTGTTTAAGTTGTTTTGATTCATAAGGTACATTGTTGTTGTTATGTTTGATAAGTAATAATGTTGATAATAGAAAAATGTTTATAATAGAATAATGTTTATAAGAGAAAAATAATGGAAGAAAAAGTTTGATTCTTGTAATAGAAAAAATGAAAGTGATGAGGTAATTAAAGTTGTTAGGTTTGATAAGTAATAATGTTGTAATAGAAAAATGTTCTTCCTTGAAAAATGTTGTAATACAAAAATGTTTGTAATAGAAAATGTTTATAAGTATAGTTATAGGTATAGTTATAGGTATAGTTATAGGTATATTCTAATAGAAAATTAAAGTTAGTTATAGAAAAATTAACGTGTTATAGGTATAGTTATAGGTATATTGTAATAGAAAAAGTTTGATTCTTGTAATATAAAAAATGAAAGTGATGAGGTAATTAAAGTTGGTATATTGGTGTATCGGATACGTTATTGAAGTTTATATTAACATTGGTTATGTATACGTTATTGAAGTTTAAAATGAATTGAACTTTAAAATTGTTAGGATATTCAAAGATACTACCTTAGTTATGTATTTTCGTCTGGATTGATTGTTTACTTTAATAAGTAGGAAAACCATGGATAAAACATGGATCTGTGCCGATCGAATGACCAAAGAGTACGAGAGTGGGGTTGCGGAATTCGTTAAGTATGATGTTCAACACGCTGAAAACCCCAGAAGAATGCATTGTCCTTGCTTGCGTTGTTGTTATATTGGTAAGGTTGACGCACATGGATTGAAATCACATTTGCTGAGGCATGGAATTGATCAAAGTTATCAGTGTTGGATATTTCATGGTGAGAAAATTAACGAGAATGTTGAATCGAGTGGAAAAAGTAATACGACCTATGCTTCATACGACAAAGACACGGAAACATACGATTGTGATCGAGTTGAAGAGATTGTAGAAGCACTGGAAGAAGATCTTCATGATTGTCCTGAAATGTTTGAGAGGATGGTAAGCGATGCAGAGAAACTGTTGTACAAAGGTTGCACTAAATTCTCAAGACTTTCTGCGGTATTAAAGTTGTACAACTTAAAGGCGGGCAATGGATGGTCGGATAAAAGTTTCACAGAGTTGTTGGCCCATATGAGAGAAATGCTACCGGATGATAATGTTCTTCCTAATCGAACCTATGAGGCAAAAAAATGTTGTGCTCTATTGGCATGAGCTATGATAAGATACATGCTTGTCCTAACGATTGCATTTTGTTTCGTAGCGAATATGCAACGTTAACTGAGTGCCCTAAATGCGGTTTGTCTCGATATAAGAAACGATTATCTCCCGCAAAAGTCTTATGGTATTTTCCGATAATTCTGAGATTTAGGCGCATGTTTCATAGTGAAACCGATGTAAGACATCTTACTTGGCATGCAGATGAAAGAATTATTGATGGAAAGTATCGGCATCCGGCTGATTCACCACAATGGTCGAAGATTGATAATGATTATCCTGAGTTTGGATCAGAAGCAAGAAACCTTCGATTGGCATTATCTACTGATGGAATGAACCCACATGGTCTTCAAAGTATCTCACATACCACATGGCCTGTGATTCTTATGATTTATAACCTACCTCTGTGGCTATGTATGAAGCGTAAGTACATGATGTTATCTATGTTAATCTCTGGGCCTAAACAACCAGGGAATGACATAGACGTATACTTGACACCTCTGATCGAAGATTTAAATATTTTGTGGGAGAACGGTGTGGAGGTTTATGATGGATATAGGAAAGAAAGTTTCAATTTGAGGGCGATGTTGTTTGGCACAATTAATGATTTTCCAGCATACGGGAATCTATCTGGGTATAGCATTAAAGGTCAACGTGTGTGTCCTGTTTGTGAAGACGGAACCGATACGATTCGATTGGAACTTTGCCAGAAGAATGTGTTTCTCGGTCATCGTAGATTCTTACACTCTAAACATCACTACCGTGGGTGGAGAAAAGAATTCAATGGAGACACCGAACATCGTAGAGCTCCACCCGCATTGTCAGGTGAACAAGTTTTTGAAAAGGTGAAAGATGTGCGTACTGAGTTTGGCAAGCCTTTTGCACATAAGATTGTGAAAGGTGGGTGGAAGAAAAGTTCGATATTTTTTGAATTGCCATATTGGAAGTCTTTGTACGTGAGACATTTTCTCGATGTTATGCATATTGAAAAAAACGTATTTGAAAGTGTTATCGATACATTACTCAATATAAAAGGCAAGTCTAAGGATGGTCTTAAAACAAGGGAGGACATGTTAAAAATGGGAATGAGAACTGAATTAGCACCCGTGAAGAAAGGAAGACGAACATATCTACCACCTGCTGCTTTTACTTTATCTAGAAAGGAGAAAAAAATTTGTGTAAGTCTCTGAATGAATTTAAGGTTCCAGAAGGATACTCATCAGCTATCAGAAGACTTGTTTCTATGAAAGACCTCAAGTTGAAGAATTTGAAGACACATGATTGCCATGTTATAATGGAACATTTTCTACCGATAGGTATATGTTCTATTTTTCCAGAAAAAGTAAGAAGTGCCATAACTAAATTGTGTTTTTTCTTTAGGTCAATCTGTAGTAAGGTGATCGATCCCGAGATCTTACCAACACTACAAAAAGAGATTGTAATTACCTTGTGTGAGCTTGAAATGTATTTTCCTCCGTCTTTTTTTGACATAATGGTTCATTTAGTTGTTCATCTTGTGAAAGAGACACAGTTGTGTGGACCAGCTTATATGAGATGGATGTACCCTGCTGAACGGTATATGAAAATATTAAAAGGGTACGTGAAATGCCGAAGTTGACCAGAGGGTTGTATTGTTGAACGATACATTGTTGAAGAAGCTGTTGAGTTTTGTACTGAATATTTGTCTAACGTTCAATCGATTGGACTCCCCAGAGCTCAGATTTTCGAAAAAATGGAAGGTAAAAAATTAATTGGGAATAAAATTGTGACAATATCAAAGGATGAACGGGATCAAGTTCATTTGTATGTTCTGCACAATAATAATGAGGTTGAGCCATATGTTGAAATGCACAAAGATGTACTCCGAAGGTTAAATCCGAACAGAAATGAAAATTGGATAGTTATAGAGCACAATCAAAGTTTCATACAATGGTTGAAGGATCATATTTATTTGAAGCGCTCTTCAGATCCTTCTTCGGTAACAAAAAGGTTGAGATGTTTGGCATATGGTCCAAGTTTGCATGTGTTTTCTCATAGCGCATACTCAATTAATGGATACACATTTTATACCAAAGAACAAGATGATAAGAGTACTATGCAAAATAGTGGTGTCACCGTGCTAGCTGAAGCAATGCATATATCAAGTATGAAGGACTTAAACCCCAAATATGCAAATATGTCATATTTTGGAGTTATTGAGCACATTTGGGTGTTTGATTATGAGAAGTTTCAGATTCCCATCTTTGGTTACAAGTGGGTGAATAGTAGTGGCATACGAATGAATAAGTCTGGATTTTTGCAAGTTGATCTTACTAGGGTGGGGTACAAAGATGAACCTTTTATTCTAGCATCTCAAGCTAAACAAGTGTTCTATGTGAATGACCCGAAGAGTACAAAATGGTCTATAGTGTTTTTCTCTAAGAAAGTGACTGATGATAGAGGTGTCGATCAATGTGATATTGATGTTGAGAATGAGTCATGCATTAGACGGAATGAGTTGAATAGAAATGATGAAGTTGAGGATCTTATACCGGATGAGTCATATATAAGAAACGATCATAATGAGGGAATTTGGATCAATTCATCCGTACGCATTGCTAAGAAACAAGTGATTAATATTCCAACAAAGAAAAGAAAGAGATGTTAGTGACTGAGGTAAATTATGCATGGTTTCTTTATTTTTTTGTTTTCAATTGCTTTGATTATAAGTTATATCTGATAATGCATGATTTCGTTATATTTTTGTTTTCAATTGCTTTGATTATAAGTTATATCTGATAATGCATGATTTCTTTATTTTTTTGTTTTCAATTGCTTTGATTATAAGTTATATCTGATAATGCATGATTTCGTTATATTTTTGTTTTCAATTGCTTTGATTATAAGTTATATCTGATAATGCATGATTTCTTTATTTTTTTGTTTTCAATTGCTTTGATTATAAGTTATATCTGATAATGCATGATTTCGTTATATTTTTGTTTTCAATTGCTTTGATTATAAGTTATATCTAATAATGCATGATTTCTTTATTTTTTTGTTTTCAATTGCTTTGATTATAAGTTATTTTTTATATTTGATGGTTTCATTGGTTTATTACAGGTTAGACATGGCTGATGACCAACATGAGGAAGTTAGTAAAAAAGTATCCGCGGAAGAAGAAATTCGAAGAGGCATCACAGTAATGAGAAGGGTGGTCCAAGGAAGATCTTGAGGCATCATACTAGATGTCTATTGGAGCAACCAGGGACAGCTTATAGAACCTAATAGGCATACCTTAACTAGTTCTATCGGTGCACTAGTAAGGAATGAAATTCCCATTACATGTGATGATTGGAGAAACAAAGAGCTGAATGACTCCAAAGAAAAAATTTGGAGTGAGATAAAGGTACAATAATTTGGCCCTTAATTATACGATATCAATTATGTTTTTTCAATTACCGATACTAACTATCAATCTGTATGTTTTGCTTAGCGATGTTTTAACATCAAAGAAGAAAGAAGAGGTTTTTGTATGAAATTGGCCGGAAAGCTTCTAAGAGGGTTTCGAACATTTTTATCATCCAAGTTCCTTAGGGATGCGGATGGTAATTATGTGGATGCGGAGCTTCCTAAAAAATATGAAAGTTTGATATCAGCTGAAGAATGGGAAGCTTTCAAATCCAAAAGACAAGACCCGGTTTTTCAAAGAATAAGTGCCACAAATCGGGAAAGAGCATCAAGTCCCGCATATCCGTACCGAAAAGGACGTGTCGGATATGGACGCTTAGAACAATCCATGGTAAGTATTTATAAATTGCGATAACAAATTTGTTCATCATATATTAGTTTTATCTGATCAAATTGTATGACTTAATGTGTAGCTGCAGAAGGAGAAAAGTTCAGAAACATCTCTTCCTGCACATGTTTTGTGGAAGGAAGCCCGTGTGGGCAAATCTGGAGTTCCTCAAGAAGAAGTTTTACACGTATACCAGAAATGTGTAAGTATAACATTTTTTCATTAATTGAATAACATTTTTATACACAAATATTTGACAAGTATACGGTATTCATCTGATTTTTCAGGAGGCGCTATCTTAGTCTTTATCTCCCGATGATACTAGGAGCATACTTAGTCGGGCATTAGATGTCCCTGAGTATTCTGGTCGGGTGAGGGGTAAGGGATTTGGAGTCACTCTGACCTCCCTGAGTATTAAAAAAGGAAAGGCTCCTAGTAATCGGGAGCTTCATGCAAGATTGGAAGCCATGCAAGCTGAGCTTGATGCATTGAGGAGAGAAAGAGAGGCTAGCGCCTTAGCATGTTTCAAAGATGGTTCGGAGAAAGACAATATCAACTGTACCTTTCAGCCGAACATTCCAGAGGTAATTACATATAATTGTCTTAAATTGAACTATTTGTTTAAATTATGTATTTGACATATATACACATTAACAATTTCTTGTTATTATTGGTTTTAGGGCATTTCCCATTGTCAGCTATATTTGTCGTCACCATACTATCAGATGGTTGGCAAGGGAAAAGTGCATAACGTTAGCGGAGTATTACTCCACACTAGAGAGCTCCCTGCTGGATGTTTGAAGGTATCGGTTGATATTGCAGTTGAGCCGAATGCATCATTACCATATCCTAGCGATGATTCAGATGCAACAACGGTGCACGAAGCAGTAGGTTCGTTTGTTGCATGGCCGACAAACCTCATATGCGTAGGATATGAGGTATGCTTAAAACTTATGTTAACTTTAATGTGTATATTCAAATTTTTTACGCGCATTTTACGTACATATTTTCCTTGGTTATGTTAAATAGACTCCCACAAAATCCAAATCAAAAGATAATGCGATTCCGCGGCATACCGAGTCCGTGGTTTCAAGAAAAGAGGTAATATACAATTATATGACATATATTCATGGAAGTTGTTACATTTTTAATTTGATCTAACTATTTATATGACATGTAGCTTCAAGAAAATGAGGTTAGCAATGCCTCCGCACAACAAAAAAAGGAGGTTAGCAACGCCTCCGCACGGGTAAAAAGTTCGGGTGCTAAGAAGACCGTAGCTAGGAAAAAACCTACCACCAAGTATAGGTCGTGCCTCAGGACATTTCTAGAGATGACCGATATACCGACCGGAGGTGTTCGGACTGTACATATGGAGGTAGGGATTTTCGGCTTTGATTACGACCAAATGATTGGTAATGAAGACTTCATGCAAGTTTTTGGTCGTGAAGAAATCGGCGTCACCGTTGTCAATACATATATTAGGTCAATCCGGTCTACTTTGTTTTATTAATTGAACAACTTATGTTAATGATGTTTACTTTATGTTAATTCGGTTTACTTTATGTTTCAAAAGAGGTGTTAATGATGTTTTTATATTAGGTTTTTGTATGACAAATTGATGTGCCCCAATGGTTTGGAAGTGTCATTCAGATTCTTAGCACCCGCGACCGTCAACTTAGGTTTAATCTTAAGTAGACCGGATATCGTGACGGAGTACGTTCTTCGGATCCTCATGGACAATAAAGATGCGGAGAAGTTGTTTTTTATACCATTTAATACCGGGTTAGAATTTCATTCTAAATTCATCTATTATAATTTTTTCCCAAGTTACCATCTAACATTTGCTTAATCATTACAGTGGACATTGGTTGTTGCTCGCAATCAATCCTATCCGAGAAATTGTGTATTATCTTGACTCGTTAGGAAATGATTGGACAACATACCCGGATATGAAGGTCCTAATTGACACGTAAGTGTGAATGTTCAAAATTTTCTTAGTTTATGTGAATTGTTCTAATTGCTTCATTTTTATTTTATTAGCATCCTACAAGCTTTTCAGGCCCAACGAGATATCCAAACCTCAAGGAGGGGCGCCAACTTCATTACATGGATTCAAGTGGCGGTATATTTTTAATTATCACATTTTTTATTATATTAGTGATGACACTTGATAAAACTTAGGATTTATAATCCATATTTTTTTTTCATATGTAGTGTCCTCAACAACGTAATCAAATAGATTGCGGGTATTTCATGTTGAGGTTTATGCGAGATACTCTTGGTTTGGGCCGATTAGAGATTCCCACCGATGTATGTATTTCTAACTTATAAGTTATTTTTATGTTTACACATATCTCATATAATTAAATAGTTGAAATTAATTCAAATCATGTTATATTATGTAGTACTTTGATGAATTCAAGTGTGCATTTTATACAAAGGATCAAGTGCACGAAATCAAAGAGGAGTGGTGTCAATTCATGATAGAGCACAATGTTTGTACATAAATTTGTGTAATTATATTGTACATTTGTAGTATATGTAATTACTTGTAAATGTGTACATAAATTTGTATATATTTTGATACATTTAAGGCAAAATTGGTTTGAATTGGTATATATATATATATATATTTGTTAGCCAAAAATTGGTAGAAAAAAGGCCAAAATGGTTTGAAATGGCATATATAAAATGTGATATTTGTCTGCCAAAATTTGGTTGAAAACAGGTAGAAATTCTGGTTTATAAACCTGGAAAAAATGTGGTTTAAAACAAAAGCTGCAAAAATTTTCGTATACCTTAGACAGCGCTTTTGGAAAAAGCGTTGTCTAAGGGGGGGCTTAGAAAGCGCTTTTGGCAAAAGCGCTGTCTAAGGGGGGGCTTAGACAGCGCTTTTGAAAAGTGTTGTCTAAGGTATACCTAAAAAAATTAAAATAGGAGGGGCTTAGAAAGCGCTTTTGGCCAAAGCGCTGTCTAAGGGGGGGGAGGGGGGGGGCTTAGACAGCACTTTTCAAAAGCGTTGTCTAAGGTATACCTAAAAAAATTAAAATAGGAGGGGCTTAGAAAGCGCTTTTGGCCAAAGCGTTGTCTAGGGGGGGGGCTTAGACAACGCTTTTATGATTTAAAAAAGCGTTGTCTAAACCTTTAGCAGCGGAGGTTTAGACAGCGCTTTAAAGCGCTGTCTAAGGCTTAAAAAAGCGCTGTCTAAGGTCTTGTTTGGCATAGTGGCATCATATTCACCAAATAAGTGTAGCATTCCGTCTAATACAGAGAATTACGGAAAAAATCAAACATTCGCATGATCACAAGTCATGTTCGAGCCAGTCGCTTGCAATTATCATCAATTTTTCATCAGCAGTGTATATAATACTCATATCCCCTGCAGATATAAGCCAAAGCGTCCCCTTTGCACTCTCAAATACAGATACCTATACATGCTCTTTTTGACACTCGTCCTTGTAATATTTCTTCAGCATGGTTGCCAAAACACTTGTTGCAAACCAAGTGCTTATTCATAACACACTCTTTTCGACACTCGTCCTTGTCATCCTATCCCCACAGGTCGCCAGAACACCTTTTTGCACTCTCACATACAAATATTTGTTCATAACTTATACATATTCTCTCTTGACCCTCGTCCGTGTCATACTCCCCCAGCAAATCGAACACCCGTCCGTGTTTTGCTCATACTTCACCAATAAATCAATATTCACTCATACTTATACAAAAGTCTTTAATACTCGTCCGTATCTTTTTTATATAACACTCCTCACAGATTCGACACTCGTCTGTGTTCTTTGTTAACCAGTTGGTACTCGACCGTATCATCATCTCTGAACACGCGTCAACGTTTGTTTCTACCGATGCTCGTCCGTATCACGGTCCTAAGGATGCTCGTCCGCATCTTTAATATATACACAATGTCAAACACTTATACTTTTATTCTTGAGCGTGAGCACTCGTCCGTGTTTACCGTTCACCAGTAAGTCACCAACAAAACAACTTTCTTCTATCCGACATTCATCCTATGTCACGATACTTTCGGCAGCCGTCCCCTGCCAGGTGATCGTCCTTCACCTTCTAGGATATCGTCCTTCACCTTTTGATGACCGTCCCACATCATTTATCCCATGGTCGTCCCTATCGTTGACCTTTTTGTTATCCGACATTCGTCCTATGTCGTGATAAATGTAACAGCCCGAGCCCCTCGCAAGGCAATCCCGGTGTCGCTCCCACCAAATGAGGCTAGATCAAATGGGGTACAGACGCGAACGGTCGGCGAAAAGAGAAGAAATGAATAGAGTCGCCAGCTAGGCATTTTTATCCCGAAGGAAAGGTAATGCTGCATAAACCTAAGAAAAGATGGATAAGACGGTTGCGAACCAGAGAGACTGAGAAAGGGGGTTGGTTACAACCTGGGAAGGTATTAGCACCCAGATTGTCCGTCGTACTCGACGGGATCCACGCTTGAAAGATTTGTGTTTTACAGGGATAGTGTCAGTGCAATCTGTGTATCAGAGCTGGAAAGAATGCAAGTGTCAGTGTAAAAGAAATGTGAAGTGTATAGGAGAGGTGTCAGTGTAAGAACAGGGGTATGAAGCTCAAGACTATGAGGCTTAAAGAATGATGCTGGAAGGAGGGGGAATATACAGAGAATTTTGTTCGATAACTGTTAAGTTATGCCTACGTATCCTCTCGTGCAATGAGGAAGTCAGAACACCGTAGTTCGACTCAAAGAGACTGAAAGATAAATTGACTTGTGAACTGGTTACTTGTCTATGCTCAAGTGTATGACCTGTCTGGCTCAGGTGCAAACTGTCTTGCATTAGACGGAAGAAGCGAGTTCTCGTTTGTGAATGAAGGAGATGAGAAAAGAATCCCGGAGGAGACGATTATTGTTTGTTTGTTGTGTTTTCAATCTTTTATTGCTTTTGGATTTGTCATAAGTTAATGAGCTTAAGCCTAAACCAAGGGTTAGTAAACTCATCACATCCTCCCTCTTATTAGGGGTAATGAGAATACCTTAGATGTGAAGTGAGCACCTCACACTTAATCACCATGATGTAGGATTAAGATCATTAACCTACTTGTGATTATTTAGATGTTTTTTGGATTTTTTTTTTAGTGTTAAGTAATGAGTTTAAGCCATAATCAAGGATTTAATGGACTCATTACACCATCCTAATAGAAGGATAATAGATGAGAACATTTAAGTTGGGAAAGACTCCTCAACTTAATCCATGATTAGGGATTAACCTCATGACAAAACAGGACCTTTATTAAATGGATTTTAGCTAATGGTAAGATTAAGAAATGAATTTTATGGTTTGTAAGACTACTTGACGGGGACTTGTCCATTAACACTAGGGTTAGTCCTTCTTAACCAATTTAGGAAGAATTAGAACCCTAATGCAAGGCCCAAGTTACAAGCTTGATGTCTTAGTGATTATTAGGTGGATTGATTAAAGGATTTAAACACATTAAGGGTTCAACACTTAGGATTAAAGTTATACACTCCATCCTAATAGAAGGATGCAAGCATAAGCTTAATCACAAAGCCTTAAAACCTTTAAGGTTTAGTCCTTGATTATGAGATGAGAGGAGAAGACTCAAAAGATGACACAAAGGTAAAAGCTTAATGGGGGACTAATCAAACCCTAATTGTTATCATGCTTGGTTATTCCTAGGGTTAATGAGGTTTGCAAGAAGATCTTCAGAGAAACCACCAGGAAGGAAGCAGGTGGAAGGAGCAAGAAGCAAAGAGAAGCAAAACAACTTGCTTCACTTAAGAAGACAAGTTGTTTGAAGAAATAAAGTAAGAGAAGAGCATGAATGAGCAAGCTCACTCTAAGACAAATACAAAATGCAGAAATGATACATGAGAGATGAAAAGAGATTGTGAGAAGTGAAGGCAAATCCACTTCTCAAAACAAATTACCACCTGAAAAGTTAGCAAAAGAAATGAAATGCAATGCAAATGAGATGAAATGTCATGATGCAAACCAAAGTCAGAAGCATTTACATGATGTTAATGATGCTAAGAGATGATACAAACATGAGGCAAGACATGAGAATGATCATACAAGGCAATGGATGCAGATGAAGCATGTTTTGAACCATGAATGTACATGAAAAGTTATGAAATGCAATGGACATATAACATGACATATGAAAGATGAAATGATCAAACATGGTTCTAATATGTCTTAATATGCATTATGAATCATGTGGAGGCACAAAATGTCATGTCAAGTCAATGGATGCAAACAAATGAAAGATGGATGCAAAGGAAAGCATAAATTAGGGTTACATGCATCATGCAAAGCAAAAACTCAAAACCAGAAGCAAATAACATGATAAAAAATTGAAAATACAATCAAAGATACCCTAAAACTATACAAGCTCACTCCCCAAAGGAGGGGATCCAACTCTTAACCTAGTGAAAGTTATGAATTTCCTAAGATTACTAGGGTTTTAAGGTACCTCATCAAGAAAAATGCAAAACAAATTGAAAATGCAAGATCAATTCAAACCAAATTTATCCTATAAACTACATGCTATGAAGGATGCAATGCAAGAAGAATCATCATCAAACTCTCAAAGGTTAGGCAAAAAGGATTTTTTCAAAGATTGAACCAAAATATTGCCTTAAAATGAAATTAATTCCAATGAAAATGATCAAAAGTCATCAAGAACAAAAAAGAAATTTGGTTTGAGAGTTGGATAATGTTTCTAAATGTTTCTAAATGCAATGTGAATTTTTTGGTGATTTTTGAATACCTAAATGCATTTTTAATTAATTAATTTTCATTAATTAATTAAAAATAAACATTTAAATGATTTAAAAATGATTTTTAATGCAAAAAATAAAAATAAAAATATTTTTGGGTTTTAAAAATTAATGAAATCTTTGACAAAAATTTTCATAATTTTTAAATGATTTTTGCTATTTTAAATAATTCATGCAAATTAAATGAAAAGAAAATGAAATAAAAATAATTAAATGGAAAAGTATGCGCATCCAGAGGCTGAGATTCAAACTGGGAGAAGGAGGGAAGACTGCGCGCGTCATCCAACGGCTGTAATTCAAACTGACCGGATTAATTTAAAAACCTAATTAATTAAACTAATGACGTGGATTAGGGCTTAATGGGGTGATCCAGGCCATTCATGTGCGCGGGAGTCAACAAAAGTCCACCAGATCTAAGGCCCAGATTCAAACTAAACCCTAAACGCAATTAATGACCTAATGACATTCAGGTCACCGGAGAAGAGCTTCGGTCGTCTTCTCCGGTGACATCTCTCCCTGAAAATTTCAATCTTACTCTCTAGGTCATTTCTGGAGCTCTAAAGCTCCAGATCACTTCCTCTCACCTCCCTAAGCTTATCCCTGCCCTCAAATGGAATTTATTTCTCACCATTAACAAGATTCGAAGCAAGGTTCAAAAATGGCAGAATTTTCAGTCAGGCCATACACACTCATTTTTCAACCATTTTCGAAAATTCAAAGTTCATTGAACTCAGGGGATCAAACTTAACCATTTAATAACTTAAAACAAAGCTTCTGGAAAAATGAATTTCAGTGGCTACCTGAGTTGAAGCTTTCAATCCAGGAGCCTTTTGACCAGTTCCTTGCTTCCAATCACCTCTACTGACCTCCCTCAAGTGTTTGCAAAGCTTGTTTGGAGTTTATTTTGGTTGGTTTGTGAGATTGATGGAGTTCTGTTCAAAGAGGGGGGGAAATCGTATTTCTGTTTATGGTGGTTTTGGGCTGCTTTGATGGGTCAGGGATGATCAGTGGAGTGTTTTGAGATGGATGGTGGAAGAAATTTGAAGAATGGATGGCTGAGTTAAGGGATTAGATAGAAAATGCAAGATGGAGGATTTTTGTGAACTATGGCTTATGAGAGAGATCAGGCTTGTGTGTATGTTGTGTTGAGTCTCTTTTGGTCCACTTATCACACTTGGATGGGTCAGAGGAGTTGGTGTGGCACATTTGGGATTGGTATGGGCCATTTTGCATAAAGTCAAGTCTAGGTGTACTTGAGGTATGGGCAAGTGGGAGGCTGTGATAGGGGCATGGCTTGGCTAAGCTGATATCAGGGAGAACCATGGAAATCGATTAGAGGCAATGCAGCAAGTGGATTAGGGTTTATGAGAAGTTTTGCAACTTTGTGATCTTTTGGCCCTTTTGTGATTACTTGAAGCATAAGTCATGAAAATGGGAAAATCTTTGGTGCATTCTGATTTTTAGGCATTGGTTTATGTTTGTGCAAAGGTTAGAAGTTCATTTGAAGTCACATTTTGCCTTGGCAAAGGGTTTTGCAACTTTGCCTCTTTGGTGCAAAACTTGAAATTATGTGATTTTTCTCAACTTTGACAAGCCATAACTTTTGATCCAAAATGAATTAGAATGAGTTCTTGTACTTTTTGAAAAGGGAATGATCCATTCTATAACTTTCATGACCATAGTTTTCCCATTTGAAGCATTTTTGAATCAAAAAGAAAGGGTTGAAAAACTTTCCCAAAATGGCAAGTTTCCATTACAAGTCATTTTCCCAAAAAGGCAACTTTGCAAATGGCTTGAAATTCTTCAATTTTGCGAACTTCTACCATCTTCTATGATCAAATAAAGATCATACACATTCAAAATGATGATGAACACCCTTTGGTTGGGTCATTGGGGGCCTCAGATGCCCTGATTTTGCACTGACTTGCTCAAGAAGTCAAGTTTTGATCAGATGCCTTCCTCATTGAATTTCTTCATGAAAATTGATATGCATGATCCCTATACCCTATAGAGACCAATAGAATCAAGAATGACCAAAAAATTTGGAGTTATGGCCTCTGAAACCAAAACCCTAGTTTTAGGTCATCTGTGCAGTTAAACCTGGCTCTGCTTCCATGCCTTTCTCAGTTCTTGGGATTCTTTGACTTTCTTGACTTTGTGGGGATATAATATGATGCTTGAACATACATGGACCCCTTTTAAGTGATTGAAGACCTTTGGAGTGGCTCAAATGGCTCAGGGATGGCTCAGATCACAAACCCTAGATGCAGATGACTTAGAAGCAATGCAGTGAATCAAAAATGTGATATGAGATGCTATGATTGAACTTATGCATATGAAAAGATCACAAGCCATGGTGTGAATGGGTGAGGGCAAATTTGGGGTGTTTACACCCGGCACTGCCAATAATACCCGGCGAAAAGAAAAAAATCAGAGTTTCAAAATTCAACAATAAAACAGGATGCTACATTTTTCAACTTTAACAAGTTCATTTAATTTCATGAACATCGATACATAACACTTTCAAATAGGATGAAACTATAATGTCAACTCTTATTCAATTCCTTAAAACAAAACAACTTTTACAAATAGGCAGCGGATCTACAAATATTCAACTTTGCATCAGTTAACAAATTTTTCAACCTATCACTTAGTAATAACATGTTTTTCATTGAGACAACTTAAAATAACAACAACTAAATAGAACAACAAAACAATTAAGCGTTCATCCCCCTGAGTGTTACGTATCAGAGCGACGACACCGACTTTACTATGAAAGTAAGCAATGCTAATCTGGAATACCTGCACGTTACCAATCAAGGTAACATTCAACAAAAGAATGGGGTGAGATATCGAACCATATAAACAAGAGTATGATAATTAATACGCTAGATAGAATCATACAATTTTCACACTATCCACAACAACGTCTTACTAAACACCCCAAACAACCAACATATTTTATCATCTTAATTCACACATCAACATAATAAATTCCAACTATAACCTTAGCATACACACCTTCATCTACTTCGACGAACGTTTACAACCTATTCAACTCCTTCAATATCAGCATAATCGATATTACAAACATAATTATATAAACAACTCAGGCAACATAATCCTATAATCAACTCATCCATCATAATAATATAATCAACTTGGCAACATAATCAACTTATCCAACATAATAATATAATCAACTTAGCAACATAATCAACTTGTCCAACACAATAATATAATCAACTTAGCAACATAATCAACTTGTCCAACATAAAAATATAATCAACTTAGCATGAACCACTTACTCGACATAATCAACTTAAACCACATAATCCACTTAAATATACATAAACAACTTATTCAACTTGAGCAACGTACACAAATGTATCAATGTAAGAAACAAGAACAACTTTATCAACTCGACAACATAAACAACACAAACAACATAATTAACGTAACACGGAATGTGACTCGACTGTGCATATGCATGTGGTACCATTGGAGTTAAACTCCCAACTTAAAATATACCAGGTTATCGAGGTATCTGCAAGGCATAAGCCTTCAACTTAATAAATTTGCCAATCCAGGCCAACGTGGTGAGCATCCGCTCCAACTTAGAAATGCAGTGTATGCCATGATACAACGACTCAATACATCACAACAATCAACTCCAACAACATACAACAAATAACATTGCAACTTTAAATCAACACTGATTCAACTTTGGCCATAGGCCTACAACTTTCAACGATGGTCATACGACCTACAACTTTAACATCAACATTGGTCTTACGACCTAAAACTCGAATAATCAACATGGGTCCTTCGACCTTCAACTTAAAAATGCTCCCAAACCGGGACAAAACGACATAAGCACCTATACTAGAAAACTCACACATTCAACACTAACTAACAAGATACACCAACTAAAATCACATATTCATTATTCCATACTAACTCGACGATTTTCATTAAATTCTGGACAACTAATTTTTCCTCCTAAATCGGCTAAGTCGGCACAACTTAATTTGCTAAAACTACTGATAAACTACACTTATTCTACTAAATTCCAATTTACCAATATCTGCATTTCTCTGCTACTATATCTTAACTTCAACCTAATTCAATCCTACTACAATATTATTACCTGCTAAATTTCATTTTCTGATTATACCTGCAACTATTTTCTGCTAACCTTTTAACGTGCATTTTCTCCTAATTTCCATAATTCAGTGTTATTCTGAAAACTGGTTTCTTATTGTTCCTTTTACACAATTAAAATGTTAAGCAACCATTACTAATTATACTTCTTCCTAATTCTAATAATTTATAATTTAGAGTATATATAATTTAGGATGAGTCCATAAAAATTATTTAAGAAAATAAAATAGGGATTAATACAAAATTTAGAGAACTCCCTCATTAACTACAGGGTGGCCTGCGCCACCTTTCACTCTCCATCACTATGGCCTGCGCCATAGGTGTGAAAGGGATCCCTATGGCCTGCGCCATAGTCCCTTAAGTAGCCACACATGGCCTTCTCCCAACTACCATGGCCTGCGCCACGAATTGGTTTCTTGCCACATGGCCTGCGCCATGTGTCCAATACAGGTGTGGCCTGCGCCACATCTCTCAGTTTATGCCACCGGTCCTGTTCGTCGTACTCAAATTTCAATTTTCCAGAATCCACAAATTAACAACAATTTCTCGACAACTAATCTAGCCACAATCATGAAAATTCGATTATTCAATTATCATAAAATTATGTTCTTTACGACAAATCAACACAACACGATTAACACACAATCAACATTCGATAGTATTAGAAATTATAAAATCCCAATCCCGCATATTAATCATCATAATTCCGATTATAGAGTTCGAACCCCACCCTTACCTTAATCGGTGGCCGATTCGAATCTCCGATCGAATTTCCAACCCCTTTGCATATGTGACCTTTTTCCTCTCCTCTTTCATCCATGGAGATTAGAAATACGAACACGCTGCCATTGTGTTCCTATATTGACCAAAATTCAGCCTTCATCACCATCAATCCCGTAACTACTATTTGACCAATTTCCAGCATGAACTTTCAAACTTCAAATGCGTTTTTCTCCTTCAATATAAAACTTATTGACACGAAATTATATATCAAATCGAAGGGAATTTTGTATGCTTTCCAGAAATTCAAGAATCGCTTTAATCAGAATTACGAGTAAAAGGTTATCACCTGTTTAGTGGAAGTTGTACCGATTGTGCGAAAATTAAGATATGAGCATGAATCCTTCTTTCTCCTTCTTTTCTCCCAAGCTATTTTCTCTCCTCTAAAACCCTTATTTTTCTCTAAGAATTTTTCCTTGTTTTCCCCAATTTCCACGATTCCCTTTTCTCAACTTCTACTGATTTATGATTTTCCGCCGAGTAGATTTGGGGTAGATTGCTACAGCAAGAAGAGAAAGCTATACAGTGTAACACCCGTTTATTTAATTAATTATTTAATTAAATATAATTGTGGTATGTGGTGTTAAGTCGCATTGATTTAATTTGATTTCCAAAATATCGGAATATTACGTTGATAATTATAAGTTTGTTTAAGTCGAATTTGATTAATTAAGTTGATATAAGTTGTGGAATACGATATATAATATTCTTCAGGTATTGTTAGATATGTTGTCGGAATTGTGTGAACCATTTGGTTGATAATTGGAATTTAATGGATTAAATCGGGAATAAGTATTTAGTCATTAATTATTATTCGGTTGATTTGGCATTATGGTAAATTAAATCGTTAAGTCGGAAAAAATTAGTCGGAAACCGTAGAAAATATTATTAGAATTAATTATAATAGTTGTTGTGTTATTTTAAGTAGTGGGCTTGAAACCGTGTTTGAATTAGTAAAATAAGGGGGTGTTACCATTAGTGATTATAATAGTTATTGGTTTATTAAAATAAAAATAATATAAGATATAAGAAACAAAAAGAGACAGAAAGGGGGAAGTTAGAAAATTAAGGAAGAAAAAGAGGAATTTGGAAACTACTGCACGAACGTGAGAGAAGGAGAAGCAAATTCCGGAATCCAACCGTAAGAACAACTTCCAATCCAATCTAAGGTAAGGGTGGGTTCAATTATTATAATCGGATATGAAATCCAATATTTTTGATTGGGTAGTTAGGTTGATACGTTTTGTCGATTGTTAGATTGTTATGGAAATGTCATCAATAATTTGTGTTCATGTTGTGTTACAATGTTGCTGAATTTGTTGTGAATATACATAAAATTATAACTAAATAGAACAATTATTATGTTAATGGTATTAGAAACCATTAGAACAAATATTTATGTTAACTGGTATTAGAAGCAAATCATGTAGAATTGTGGGAAAAATTATATATATTTGTTGGTAGGGGCCACTTTGGTAGGGTGGGCCCCACACACCCTTGGAAGTGGCGCAGGCCATGAAGGTATACATGAGGATGGCGCAGGCCATCAAGGGGATATGAAGATGGCGCTGGCCATAAGGTGTATGGCGCGGGCCATGTAGGTAGTGGGGGGGAGAGATCATGAGGTGGCGTAAGCACAAAAGGCCTGTAGCATTTCACTAAATTA
This sequence comes from Lathyrus aphaca, assembly GCA_963966055.1. Lineage (NCBI taxonomy): Eukaryota > Viridiplantae > Streptophyta > Magnoliopsida > Fabales > Fabaceae > Lathyrus > Lathyrus aphaca. Next base: position 356,632,672 of record OZ014523.1, on the reverse strand, counting down.
GTATTTAATTTAATTAGAGAAGAGTTATATTATTAAGTGATTATTATTTCAGCTTAGGATTAATTAATACTTAGTGAAATAGTAGAAACAATATTAATTTATAATGTCATGATTTTATCAAATGAATTAAAATGTGCGTTAAGTGATTTTTACAGGAACTTATCTATCAGTGTGATAATGAGGCACTTAATAGCAGTAGTTTGATTTATAAATTTCGACAGAAAACGAAATTTTGTAAATTTTCATTTCATAGCATTAGAATTTTAGAATATTGAATTTTTGACAGAATTACTAAGAGTGTTATATTAACCTCAAAAACGTAAGAAAATAATATTGAATTAGTCGGTTTAGCCGAATTAGGCGGAAAAACTTAGTTGCTTAGAATTCAATGAAATTCGTCGTGGTAAGTCGGGGGTTATGATAGTTGATTTTAATGGGTTGTTTTACTAGAAATTATGTTGTAGAATGCTAATACAGATACAGACGAGTTGATGTGTGGTTTCGGTTATGGAATTATCTTAAGTGGTATGTTGTAGGCTTGTTAAGCCAAAGTTGAATATAAGTTGATTATGTTGAAAATATTGTCGTGTTGATCTTGTTGTCGTGTTGTCCGAGTTTTAGAGTTGTGTATGCATTTAAGTCATTTGCATTTGTCGGAGCCGTTGCTCACACCACGTTGGCCTGGTTTGGCAAAAGTTGAAAGTTGAAGGCTTATGCCTTGATGCCTCGGTAAATTGGCAGATTTTAAGTTGGGAGTTTCACTCCGAATGGTACCACATGCATAATTAGTCGAGTCTCATTAAAGTTGCATTATTGTTGATTTGTTGTGTTGACATTTGATATAATTTATGAGTGGTGTTTGTTTACGATCCTTAGTCATTATATTGTTTTTCATATACTGCTTATAATTATTGTAACTCACCCCTTCTGTTGAATGTTGTCCTTATGGGGCAACGTGCAGGTAATCCTGAGGAGTAGCCGGTTACCATTAGTCGAGTCAGTGGTCAGTCGCTCTGATACGTAGCACTCGGGGGGATTGACGCGTGTCTTCTTTGTTGATCTTTTATTATTGCTAAATTTTATTTAGTTGAAGAACTTAAAGTTGCTTATTTCTTATTTTAAAGTTGTTATTAGATTGAATAAAAATGCTATGAGCTGTGATGTGAATCCGCTGCTTAAAGTTTTATGAAGTTGATTTATTTGAGTAAACTGAAGTTGTGTTGTGTTATTATGAAAAATACTATGTATTAAGTATGACTTCCTTAAGTTGAAATTTGTTTATAGTTGAAAATGTGATATCCCGTTTTGTGGAAAGTTTTTATAAACTCTGATTTCAGTTATATTCGCGGTTAGAAAATGAGGTGTTACAACAAATCTACCCGGCGGAAAATCATAAATAGAGCAAGATTTTTTGGTAGAACTTGGAAGTAAGATAGAGAGAGGTGGAATTTACATTCATCAATCAAAAAAAAAAATTATGGTTTTGCAACCTTGGAGCAGCTGTCACGAGAAGTGGCATAACTTTTGAACCGTGATTTGGATTGAAGCGGTTTTGGACATTTTAGAAAGCTTACGAAATTCCCTACAAATTGCATATAAGATTTTTGTTCAGGAGGTTTATGATGAGGGAGATAAGCGCATTTTAATAGTTGGGACTGTTGCTGATTTTTGGAAAATTCTGCATACGAGAATTGTTGACCAGTCCCATTGCGATGGGGATAACTTTTTACTCGTAAGTCGGATTCGAGCAATTCTTGAAGTTCTAGAATCTGCACAAATATATCTTCATGATAGAATATAATTTTGTGATTTGGAGATCTGTATTGGAGAAGATAATTGCGTTCGAAGTGGAGCATGTATTGCTGAAAATTTGGAAAGATGAAAATGTTATTAAATAATAAAATGTTGGTATCAGAGAATGCATAGAGATACGATTTATGTTGAGTGAGGACAATTAAAGTTCCTATGCTAGATGATGGGATGTTGAGAAAAAGATGGATGTTTGATTGGTATTGTTAAGAATCATAACTTGGTTGGAAGATGTAATTGGAGCTAACCACTTTGAATGTTACTTGTTGTAGTGATTCCAATGTTAGAGGGATATTGAAAGTCGTGTGGTAATATGTGTGTACATAAGAGAATGTGTATTGGATTTTTGGACGTTTTGTATCGTTGATGAAGTTGGAATTAAGGGGACTAAGAAGGAGTTGATAAGCCGTGGAGAGTTGGCAGAGCATTATGCTTACGGACTCTGGGCACAAGTTGAAGTACGCTATTGTGTTGGGTAATGATGATTTATGCCACCGTTATGGTTGTCGGACGTCTATTGACAAATTGAGGAACTGTTCACCCTTAATCTATTGTTGATAGCAGACGTAATTATAATTGATGGATAGATGTGTCATGCCAACTAGTATAGTATGTATATCAAATTGGTTGAAGTCAAGCCGAGTGCTTGAGTATTCACTACTAAAAAAAAGACATTTGGTTAAATGATTTTACATCAGGTATTTATTAAAAATGATGTAAAAAATAACGCGGTGGCAGTTTCGTAATAATAACATAAATTGTTATAAGGGATTTTACATCGGGTATATAAAAAAACCGATGTAAAAAGTAATGCGGTGGCATTTTTGTAAATAACAAAAAAATTGATCTAAAGCCTTTTACATCGGTTTTTCCAAAACCGATGTAATAACCATATTAAAAAACAAATTAAAAAATTTAAAAAAAAATTTAAAAAACATATTAAATCGTTTTTGGTATAAACCGATGTAATAAGCATATTTAAAAACAAATTAAAAAATTAAAAAAAAATTAAAAAAAAAAAAGGAAACTATCTATTACATCGGTTATTAGATAACCCGATGTAATATGTATATAACAAATAAAATTAAAAAAAATATAAACATATTAAATCGGTTTTGGAAAAAACCGATGTAATAAGCATATTTAAAAACAAATTAAAAAATTAAAAACAAATTAAAAAAAAAAAAGGAAACTATCTATTACATCGGTTATTAGATAACCCGATGTAATATGTATTAAAAAAAAAAGGCAAAACATATTAAATCGGTTTAGTTTAACCCGATGTAATAAACGTATTAAAAAAAAAAAGGCAACAATCTATTACATCGGTTATGACTTAACCCGATGTAATAAGCATATTAAAAAACAAATTAAAAAATTTAAACAAACATATTAAATCGGTTTAGTTTTAAACCGATGTAAAAACCAATTAAAAAATTTAAAAAAAAATTTAACCCTAAACATAAAACTATTCATTTCTTTACTGTAGCATATTTACTATTCTCCTTCCCAAAACCCTTTCCTCTCTTTACAGCCGCCGCCGTCCTTTCTCCTTCCTCTCTTCACGCCGTCACCACCTCTCCACGCCGTCACCACCTCTCCACGCCGTCGCCACCTCTCTTCACCGTTCCGCCTTCGCTCAGACGCTTCGTTCCGCCGTTCTTCCGCCTTCGCTCACCGCCGTCCTTCCGCCTTCAGCCTCCGTCGTCTCCCTCCTCCGTCCCCGCCGCCGTCGCGCCTCCAGCTTGCTAGGTAATAATATTTTCTTCAATTTATATATATATATATATATATATATATATATATATATATATATACTGTTTGCTGCTGTTTATATATATATATATATATATATATATATATATATATATATATATATATATATATATATATATATATATATATATATATATATATATATATATATATATATATATATACTGTTTGAATATATATATAGTTATATATATATACTGTTTGAATATATATATATAGTTATATATATATATACTGTTTGAATATATATATAGTTATATATATATATACTGTTTGAATATATATATATATAGTTATATATATATACTGTTTGAATATATATATATAGTTATATATATATATACTGTTTGAATATATATATATAGTTATATATATATATACTGTTTGAATATATATATATATAGTTATATATATATATATATACTGTTTGAATATATATATAGTTATATATATATATACTGTTTGAATATATATATAGTTATATATATATAATATATATATATATATATATATATATATATATATATATATATATATATATATATATATATATATATATATATATATATATTATATATATATAGTTTTATATACATTACTTTATTATAGGTGTCTAAATAATTTATTTGATCTGTCTGCATTAATTCCGGAACATAGGTATGAATCGTAGTTGGATAAAAGCTAATCGATTAAGTGTTGAGTACGAACATGGAGTGAAGGAATTTCTACAGTTTGCTGAAAGCAATGCTAAAAAGAATCTTCCTCCTCCTAAAAGTAATGGTGAAAAAAGTGTTGATATGTTTTTTCTCTGTCCATGTGTTCGTTGCGCAAATCGGGAACCAAAACTTAATAAGAAGGCAATCATGGATCATCTAATTTGTCATGGGATTTGTCAAAGTTACACACAATGGATATGGCACGGTGAGGTAGTAGAGAAGTCAAATGTGTCCCAAAAAGATAATATTGGTGTAGAAATGGATGATGATCGTCTGGAAGATATGATGCGTGATATTGGACAAGATTCGTTTAAAAAGGCACATGCGTATGATACTTTATGCAGTGACAAGGATCAACCTTTGTACCCGGGATGCACAAATTTTACACGTTTGTCAGCCGTGTTAAAATTGTTTAATTTGAAGGCAAATAATGGGTGGAGTGACAAAAGTTTTACCGAATTGCTTGAATTGTTGACTCAGATGCTTCCAGAAGGTAACGTATTGCCAAATCGTTATTACGAGGCAAAAAAGATATTGTGTCCAATGGGTTTGGAGTATGAAAAGATACATGCATGTCCTAATGATTGCATATTATACAGAAAAGAGTATGTAAACTATAATCATTGTCCGAAGTGCAAGGCGTCACGCTACAAAAAGAAAGATGGTGATTCTAGTGATGATGAGGTTGTCAAAAAGGGTCCTCCCGCGAAAGTGGTATGGTACCTACCAATAATTCCAAGGTTCAAGAGACTATTCGCAAATGCAAATGACGCAAGGAATCTTAGATGGCATGCCGAAGAAAGAAAATGTGATGGACAAATTCGTCATGTAGCTGATTCTTTGCAGTGGAAGAAAATAGATTCTTTGTTTCCAAATTTTGGCAAAGAGTCGAGAAACCTTAGACTTGGACTTTCAACTGATGGAATGAATCCGTTTGGTAATCTAAATACTAATCATTCTTCTTGGCCTGTTCTCCTGATGATTTACAACCTATCTCCTAGGTTATGCATGAAGCGTAAATATATTATGTTATCCATGATGATTTCTGGCCCAAAACAACCGGGAAATGACATAGATGTTTATCTAAGTCCCTTGATTGATGATTTAAGAGTATTATGGGATGAAGGGGTGGATGTTTTTGATGCGTATTCTGGTGAACATTTCAATATGCATGCCATGTTGTTTTGCACCATCAACGATTTTCCGGCGTATGGTAATTTGTCTGGTTATAAAGTTAAAGGGCATAATGCATGTCCTATATGTGAAGAAGACACAAGTTACCTCCAACTTGAGAAAGGAAAGAAAACTGTTTATCTTGGACATAGAAAATTTCTAGCTCGTTATCATCCATATCGTAGATTGCGAAAAGCTTTCAATGGGGAACAAGAGCATGGTGAAGCTCCAAAGCCCTTAACTGGAGAGGAAGTTTATCAACGACAACAGGGCGTTAATGTTGAGTTTGGTAAATATAAAAAGAAATCAAATACGAAAAATTTATGGAAAAAGAGGTCAGTTTTCTTCGATCTTCCATATTGGTCTAGTCTTGATGTAAGACATTGTATTGATGTGATGCACGTGGAGAAAAATGTATGTGATAGTTTACTCGGAACACTTCTCAACATTCATGGCAAAACAAAAGATGGTTATAATGCTCGTGTGGATTTGGGTTTGATGGGTATACGAGAAGAGTTAACTCCACAACATATAGGCAACAAGATATATTTGCCTCCTGCCTGCTACACTTTGTCTAAAAAAGAGAAAACAAGTTTTTGTGAGTGTTTACAAAGTATTAAAGTTCCGCATGGTTACTCATCAAATGTCAAGAGGCTTGTATCTGTTAAAGATCTCAAACTAATTGGCTTAAAATCTCATGACTGTCATGTCTTAATGCAACAACTACTACCAGTGGCTATTCGTGGGATATTGCCTAACAATGTTAGGAAGACTATAACCAGGTTGTGCTTATTTTTCAATGCAATTTGTTGTAAATCCATTGATCCATCAAAGTTAGATGTTTTGGAAAATGAGGCTTCAGTTATCTTGTGCCAATTAGAGATGTATTTTCCTCCTTCATTTTTTGACATTATGGTTCACTTGATTGTTCATCTAGTAAGGGAGATTAGAATTTGTGGCCCAATTTTTTTACGATGGATGTATCCAACAGAACGATACATGAAGATCCTAAAAGGTTATACAAAAAATCCACACCGGCCGGAAGCATCGATTGTTGAGAGGTACATTGCAGAAGAGGCAATTGAGTTTTGTTCAAACTATTTGTCAGAAGTGGATGCTGTAGGGGTTCCTAAGTCTCGTCATGATGGAAGATGTGAGGGTATGGGTACACAAGGTTTAAATGTCAAGAGTTTAAGTATTGATGTGGTTGTTCAAGCTCATTTGTATATTTTGAATAACACGGATGAAGTTCAACCTTACTTATCTGCTCACAAAAGCATCATAAAGAAAAGGCACCCCAAGATGAATGAAAGATGGTTGTTAAAAGAGCACAATAAGAGTTTCTCTGAGTGGTTTAAAGAGAAAATTGCTAATGATGATAGTGCATCTAATACACTTAAGTGGTTGTCCTATGAGCCGAAATGTAACATAATAACTTGGAGTGGATATGATATTAATAAAACTTGCTTTTATACAAAGTCAAAGGATGACCGTAGTACCACACAAAATAGTGGGGTGATGATTGTGGCCGAGTCCATGCACTTCTCTAGTGCTAAAGATAAAAATCCGGTTATGGCATCTACACCCTACTTTGGGGTGATTGAAGAGATTTGGGAAGTTGATTATGTTGTGTTTAAAGTTCCCGTTTTTAAATGCAAATGGATTGATATCAATAGTGGTGTAAGAATCGATGAATTTGGAGTTACATTGGTTGATCTTAGCAAGTTAGCTTATGCGGACGAACCTTTCATTATGGCGTCTCAAGCAAAACAAGTGTTTTATGTCACAGATCCTTCTGATAAAAGGTGGTCGGTGGTTATACAAGGAAAGATGCATGATAGTGATGAAAATCAAGATGCCAACCTTGATATTTCCGAAACTCCTCCTTTATCAAGAAATGTGCCTACCTTCATTGAAGAAAATGAAGAGGATGATGTGCATGCTATTCGCACAGATCATGGAGAAGGGATATGGGAGGACTAGTAAGTTATTTATTCATTTATTTTGTGCTTCCTTTGATGTCTAATTATTTATATTTTTGCTATATTTTTTGTCTAATTTGATGTCTAATTGTTTTTATTTTATGTGAACAGATACATGACTGATTCAACAGACAACCCTTCTTCATCTAGTGACCCTACAAAAAAAAGAGTTAGAGGTCCCACTTTAATGACACAAATTGACAAAGTTCACCAAACAGGTGAGAAGATAAAGGTGAAGTTTGATCCAAGAACCCATGAATGTACGGGTTTTGGTAAAAATGCTTCAAATTTTAAGAGTTACATAGCATCTCTTGCTCGGCAGAGATGTAGTATTTTGAAAGATGAATGGAAAAACGTAGATAATGACATAAAAGAGGCCATTTGGACTGATGTTCAGGTATTTTTCCTTTTTTTGATGTCTAATTATGTTTTATATTCATATGCTAATAACATATGCTATATATTATATGTGTAGGCTCATTTCACTATTCCAGAACCTCTTGATGCAAAAAAGGATCCATTGAAGAAAGAGTGGATTAAATATGCTGGAGAGCGATGGAGAGGTTTTAAGACACAGCTCACAAGTGAATATATTAGAAAGCCCAAAGATGGTCTCGCTCCTGCATATATCAGATATCCTTATATTAAAGAAGAAGTATGGAAAGAATTTCTGAAGTCTCGGGATTCATCTGAATTTAAGGTTAGTATGAGTTATAAATTTTTATTATGTTTATTGTGCTTAATAACATTTTTATTATGTTTAGTATGATTAGTAACTTTTTCAATTTTTAATAGGAAAAAAGTGAAAAGGGTGCAAAAAATGTGGCTAAGAATGCATACCCACATGTATTATCTCGTGGAGGGTATCGTTTGCTTGAAGAGAAAATGATAAATGAAAGGAGATTATCAAGAGCTGATTCTAATGTAGATGATACGGGTAGCCCATCTCCACCTTCACGCCATGAGTTATGGAAGAGAGCACGACAAAAGAAAGGGGGAGAATACACATCACAGGCTACACAAGTGGTTGCAGAGAAAATTGTAAGTAAAATTCTTCAAGTATCATTTTAATTTTGTTGGATAATTAGGTATATTGACAAAGTTGTGGTGCATTTGTAGGACTCTCTAGTTGAAGAAGTTGAAAAGGGTGCATTTGTTCCGGATGGACGTCACGATATCTTAACAGCAGCCATTGGAACATCTGAGCATGGAGGCCGTGTTCGTGGTGTTGGAAAACACCATAAACAGAGCACTTTCTTTGGAAGATCACGTCAAAGACAAGATATCGATGTATCAGAACAATTTGCACAATTGTCATCTCAATTGGAAGCAAAAATTAGAGCGGATTTAGCGCAACAGTGGGTTGAAGAGCGTAAGGCAATGCAACAATCTTTCATGGAGACACTTAAGTCTATGGGTATCTCCCAAAGCACAGCAAATAATAATTGCATTGAACAAAGGGAAACTGTGGATGGAAGCGGAAAAGGAAGTTGTTCAATTGTAAAAGTAAGCAAAATGGAAGAGGAAGACAATGTTGAGAGATTAGTAAAAATGGTTCTGAAAAGGAGTGACACACAAATGGATTACTTTGAATTAAAATTAAGTCATTGTGTGAGTGTCTCAAATTTTTTTATGTCAACGAAATGTATCAGAGAGTTGTTGATGGGACAACATTGGCTTGACGTTTCTACTTTGCAAGTATGGTCCACGTAAGTATATTTTTATTACTCTCAAATATTTTAATATGTTATAACTCCTGTCACTTTGATTCTAATGTTTATGTTATAATTAGGTATATTCATCGTATGTGTATTGATACATCACAATCAGAAGTATATGGGATATTGGACCCTGCTGTGTGTTCGTATGTTGATAATGTGGCAAAAACTGAAGCAAAAGTTAGAAAATACATACAAGACATGTTACGTGATCACGAAGAGAAAGTGTGTCACTTGCTACCATTTATTCATGGGTATGTGAATGAAATTCTATTTTATAACTTTGTTAATATGAAATTCTGATTTTTGTACTTCAACATGCACATACAGATCTCATTGGCAATTAATAGTCATTTGTCCAAAAGACAATACGGTGGTCGTCTTCTGTTCACTTCATCAGGAACTTAATCAAACCATGACGAAACTTGTTACAAAGTAAGTTTATCTTTTATGTTCACAATATCTTATATACATAATTTATATACGTAATTTATATGGTTTTTTTGCCTTCTTTATTAGTGCTTTAGGGGTTCATCAAGCGGCACATGGCATTAGAAGAAAGCCTACATGGCTTCGACCCAAAGTAAGTGGTGTAAATTATAAGTATAAATTTATTTTTATCATATAAGTATTCACTAATAATGATGTCATATATTCATTTGTAGACAAGGAAACAAAATAACTCTGATGATTGTGGGTACTATGTGATGAAAAATATGTTGGATATTGTCTCTGCAAAGATAAACGATAATTGGATGACGGTAATAAATATAACTTTACTTTATTATTTACTTTGCATTTTGCAACTTAATGTGAATTTTCCAAAATAACTCTATATTGTTATTTATGTGTTGTAGGTATTTAATGACCCAACAGAATTAAAAGAAGATGATTTGTATGATTTGCGACTCCGTTGGGCAACATGTTTCTTTGAGTTGTATAAAAGTTAAGCTTTATCTGGTAAGATATATAGAATTCTCTATTTGAAGATATTGACTTTGGTGTTGTCTTTTGGTTAATTGGTGTTATTATTTATTTTCAGGAAATTTGATTCAAGTGGGGGAAATATTGGTTGAATGTGTATTTTTTGTTGTTGTTGTAGTAGTAAATTTTAGTATAAACCTCATATATATTGAGATGATTATAAGTGTATACTAGTACATTTGGAAGAACATTATGTGTACTTGTACATTTGGAAGAATATATGTGTACTAGATATTTGGTTTATTGGTGAGAAATATATGAAAATAGCGACCTAAAAATATATGGTCTATGTGAAGGAAATATTAGGTACCAAAATTTTTTACAGGAATTGCTAAATAATTAGGTACCAAAGAAATTTACAGGAACTGCTAAAAAATAATAAAATTATATAAATTTTCTACAGTACTTTTTACATCGGGCGAAAGGAAAAACGATGTAAAAAGTACTATATGGCACACTTTTTACATCGGGCGAAATGATAACCGATGTAAAAAGTATTATATGGCACACTTTTTACATCGGGCGAAATGATAACTGATGTAAAAAGTACCCTGTATGGCATACTTTTTACATCGGGCGAAACGGGAACCGATGTAAAAAGTACCCTGTATGGCACACTTTTTACATCGGTTATTTGAAGGCACCGATGTAATAGGTTGGCTATTACATCAGTTTTATCTACCAACCGATGTAAAAAGTCCCTTTTACATTAGAAAAAAAAAATTATATTTTTTTTTTACATCAGACTTAAAAATTAACCGATGTGGTTGATATATTTTTTACATCGGTCCTAAAACCGATGTAAAATGTCTATGACTTATTACATCGGCTGCCTTTACATCGGACTCGGAACCGATGTAAAAAGTCAATTTCGCCCGATGTAAAAAGTCATTTCTGCACTAGTGATTGTTTGTTTTATTGATGCAAGTTATTATATGAGAGTATTAGTTGGAATTTAAGAGGGAAGTATGAAGTTGCGCTTGGATTGAATTGTAATAAGAAAATTCATAGTTGGACTCAGAATAATTGGAATTTAGTTTAATGATGAATTAAGTAGCTTGAGACTTGAAGTTCTCTTGAGATGATTAGAAAGGAAAGTAGGTGGAATTGTGAAATGGTGATTTGATAAGAATGTTGGATATAAGGTAGTTGCAAGTATTAGAAGTGAAATTATAAGTTGGTTTATTAAATAACGGTTTTGGTTGGAATAAGAGGAGTTGTTTGGTTGTGTTGATTCATATAAGAATCTATAAAAGGCTGTGTTGGTATGAGTAAGGATCGAGTATTCGGCAAGTTGAATTAGTTGGAGGTGAAGGGTATGATTTATCTTGTGGAGATTCGTTGGACCCTTGTACCTTAATTTGGTGTAATGATGTTGTGTGGTTAAGATGATTGTCGAAGATGTGTTGCTAAAAGATAGTAAAGTTGTAATTGTGTTGAGGATAATTGGGAAGAGCAAGTACATCTTATTCAAGTTTGGGAAGTCGTCGCCGTGGTAATTACGCCGAACGTTCAAAATTGTTGTCTTATAGACCTAAGTTGGAAGTGTTTGGTAACTATGAAGAGTTAGAATACCTGTTGGAATGAAAATTCCGAGGAGTGAGTCGGAGGCTTTGTTGATATGTCGATTTTTGTGATTGTAAGTTGGATTTACACTCGGTAAACTTGGTATTTTGTATGTAATCAGAGTGCGCAGCTAGCGCGTGGTGACGTCATTCGTACGCGGATGACAATGATGTTGGTAGTTGGTTGTATTAACATTGTGATTAAGTTGTATGTTCTTGAGTTGATGTGTTCTAAGTTGTAAGTTGGTTACTCGTTGTGTTGTGTTGATGGTTGTCAAGTCTATTTCTTCATTGTTATTTGTGTTGTTGTTAACGTGATGTTATGAATTGTTGTCTGTATTATAAGTGGGGTTGCCTTTCGAGGATGCGAGTTGATTAGTCAGAATAAATAAGTAGTTGGAGTAGTTGAATCGGATAAATTTTCGAGGACGAAAAATATTCTAAGTGGGGGAGAGTTGTAACACTCGTTTATTTAATTAATTATTTAATTAAATATAAGTGTATTGTGTTATATTGATTTGCGATGTTTTGTGCATTTGAAGTTAATTTAAGTTGATTTCTGAAATATCAGAATATTCTGTTGATGTTCATAAGTTGGTTCAAGTTGAATTGATTAATTAAGTTGATATAAGTTGTGATAGACGATATGAAGTATCTTCGTTTATTGTGGGATATGTCGATCAAGTCGTTGGACTATTTGGTTAATAATCAGAAGATAATCTAATTAAGTCCGGAGAAAATAATTATATAGTGAATTATTAAATTAAATTTTGGTGTTGTGGTGAATTAAGTCGTTAAGTCAGAAAAATAAGTCGGAAGCCGTAGAAATAATATCGGAGTTAATATTATCGTTGTTGTAATGGATTTAATTAGTGGGCTTGAAACCGTGTTGGAAATAGCAATTAAGGGGGTGTTACAGTTGGGCCCATTAGTTATAATTGGATTATTATTATTATTATAATAAAAAGAAAAATAAAGAGGAGAATTAGTCAAGAGGAGAAGTTGGAATCAGTAGAAGTTGAGAAAAGGGAATCGTGGAAATTAGGGAAAACGAGGAAAAAGTCTTAGAGAAAAATAAAGGTTTTAGAGGAGAGAAAACAGCTTGGGAGAAAAGAAGGAGAAAGAAGGATTCATGTTCATATCTTAATTTTCGCACATTCGGTACAGCTTCCACTAAACAGGTGATAATGTTTTACTCGTAATTCTGATTAAAGTAATTCTTGAATTTCTGGAAAGCTTACGAAATTCTCTTTGATTTGATATATAATTTTGTGTCAATAAGTTCTGTATTGAAGGAGAAAAAAACATTTGAAGTTTGGAAGTTCATGTTGGAAATTGGTCAAATAGTAGTTATGGGATTGATGGTGATGATGGCTAAATTTTGGTCAATATAGGAACTCAATGGCAGCGTGTTCGTATTTCTAATCTCCATGGATGAAAGAGGAGAGGAAAAGGGCCACATATGCAAAGGGGTTGGAAAATCGATCGGAGATTCGAATCGGCCACCGATTAAGGTAAGGGTGGGGTTCGAACTCTATAATCGGGATTATGATGATTAATATGCGGGATTAGGATTTTATAATTTCTATACTATCGAATGTTGATTGTGTGTTAATCGTGTTGTGTTGATTTGTCGTAAAGAACATAATTTTATGATAATTGAGTAATCGAATTTTCATGATTGTGGTTGGATTAGTTGTCGAGAAATTGTTAATTCGTGGATTCTGAAAAATCGAAATTTGGGGACGACGAACAGGACCGGTAGCATAAACTGAGAGATGTGGCGCAGGCCACACCTGTATTGGACACATGGCGCAGGCCAAGTGGCAAGAAACCAATTCATGGCGCAGGCCATGGTAGTTGGGAGAAGGCCATGTGTGGCTACTTAAGGGACTATGGCGCAGGCCATAGGGATCCCTTTCCCACCTATGGCGCATGCCATAGTGATGGAGAGTGAAGGGTGGCGCAGGCCACCCTGTAGTTAATGAGGGAGTTCTCTAATTTTTGTATTAATCCCTATTTTATTTTCTTAAATAATTTTATGGACTCATCCTAAATTATATAATTTCTAAATCATATATTATTATAATTAGGAAGAAGTATAATTAGTAATGGTTGTTTAACATTTTAATTATTGTAAAAGGAACAATAAGAAACCAGTTTTCAGAATAACACTGAATTATGGAAATTACCAGAAAATGCAGGTTAAGAGGTTAGCAGAAAACAGTTGCAGGTATAATCAGAAAATGAAATTTAGCAGGTAATAATATTGTAGTAGGATTGAATTAGGTAGAAGTTAAGATATAGTAGCAGAGAAATGCAGATATTGGTAAATTGGAATTTAGTAGAATAAGTGTAGTTTATCAGTAGTTTTAGCAAATTAAGTTGTGCCGACTTAGCCGATTTAAGCGGAAAAATTAGTTGTCCAGAATTTAATGAAAATCGTTGAGTTAGTATGGAATAATGAATAGGTGATTTTAGTTGGTGTATCTTGTTAATTAGTGTTGAATGTGTGAGTTTTCTAGTATAGGTGCTTATGTCGTTTTGTCCCGGTTTGGGAGCATTTTTAAGTTGAAGGTCGAAGGACCCATGTTGATTATTTGAGTTGTAGGTCGTAAGACCAATGTTGATGTTAAAGTTGTAGGTCGTATGACCAACATTGAAAGTTGTAGGCCTATGGCCAAAGTGAATCGGTGTTGAATTAAAGTTGCAATGTTATTTGTTGTATGTTGTTGGACTTGATTGTTGTGATGTGTTGAGTCGTTGTATCATGGCATACACTAAATTTCTAAGTTGGAGCGGATGCTCACCACGTTGGCCTGGATTGGCAAATTTATTAAGTTGAAGGCTTATGCCTTGCAGATACCTCGATAAACTGGTATATTTTAAGTTGGGAGTTTTACTCCAATGGTACCACATGCATATGCACATTCGAGTCACATTCTGTGTCGCATTAATTATGTTGTTTGTGTTGTTTATGTTGCCGAGCTGTTAAAGTTGTTCTTGTTGCTTACATTGATAAGTTGTGTACGTTGCTCAAGTTGAATAAGTTGTTTATGTAGATTTAAGTGGATTATGTGGTTTAAGTTGATTATGTGGAGTAAGTGGTTCATGCTGGATAAGTTGATTATATGATGATGTTGGATAAGTTGATTATATGATTATGTTTCTAAGTTGATTATATGACTATGTTGCTAAGTTAATTATGTGATTATGTTGAATTAGTTGAATGTATGATTATGTTGCCTGAGTTGTTTATATGTTTATGTTCGTAAAGTAGATTATGTGTATGTTGTATATGTTCGTCGAAGTTGGGGAAGGTGTCCATGCTAAGTTTATAGTTGGAATTGATTATGTTGATGTGTGAATTAAGATGATAAAATATGTTGGTTGTTTGGGGTGTTTAGTAAGACGTTGTTGTGGATAGTGTGAAAATTGTATGATTCTATCTAGCGTATTAATTTTCATACTCTTGTTTATATGGTTCGATATCTCACCCCTTTTTGTTGTTGAATGTTACCTTGATTGGTAATGTGCAGGTATTCCAGATTAGCGTTGCTTACATTCATAGTAAAGTCGGTGTCGTCGCTCGGATACGTAACACTCGGGGGGATGAACGCTTAATTGTTTTGTTGTTATATTTAGTTGTTGTTATTTTAAGTTGTCTCAATGAAAAACATGTTATTACTAAGTTGTTAGGTTGAAAAAGTTGTTAACTGATGCACAGTTGAATATTTTGTGGATCCGCTGCCTATTTGTAAAAGTTGTATTGTTTCAAGGAATTGAATAAGAGTTGACATTATAGTTTCATCCTATTTGAAGTGTTATGTATCGATGTTCATGAAATTAAATGAACTTGTTGATGTTGAAAAAAATGTAGCATCCTGTTTTATTGTGGAATTTTGAAGCTCTGATTTATGATTTTCCGCCGGGTAGATTTGGGGTGTTACACCCCAAATCAGAGTTTTTATTTTCCGCCGGGCAATCTACCCCAAATCTACCCGGCGGAAAATCATAAATCAGAGTTTCAAAATTCAACAATAAAACAGGATGCTACATTTTTTTCAACTTTAACAAGTTCATTTAATTTCATGAACATCGATACATAACACTTCAAATAGGATGAAACTATAATGTCAACTCTTATTCAATTCCTTGAAACAATACAACCTTTACAAATAGGCAACGGATCCACAAAATATTCAACTCTGCATCAGTTAACAACTTTTTCAAACTAACAACTTAGTAATAACATGTTTTTCATTGAGACAACTTAAAATAACAACAACTAAATATAACAACAAAACAATTAAGCGTTCATCCCCCCGAGTGTTACGTATCAGAGCGACAACACCGACTTTACTAAGAAAGTAAGCAACGCTAATCTGGAATACCTGCACGTTACCAATCAAGGTAACATTCAACAACAGAAAGGGGTGAGATATCGAACCATATAAACAAGAGTATGATAATTAATATGCTAGATATAATTATACAATTTTCATACTATCCCACAACAACATCTTACCAATCACCCCAAATTATCAACATGTTTTATCACCTTAATTCACACATCAACATAATCAATTCCAACTATAAACTTAGCATGGACACCTTCCCCAACTTCAACGAACATATACAACATACTCAACTTCTTCAATATCAGCATAATCTACTTTACGAACATAAACATATAAATAAATCAGGCAACATAATCATACATTCAACTAATTCAACATAATCACATAATTAACTTAGCAACATAGTCATATAATCAACTTAGAAACATAATCATATAATCAACTTATCCAACATCATCATATAATCAACTTATCCAACATGAACCACTTACTCAACATAATCAACTTAAACCACATAATCCACTTAAATCTACATAAACAACTTATTCAACTTGAGCAACGTACACAACTTATCAATGTAAGCAACAAGAACAACTTTAACAGCTCGTCAACATAAACAACACAAACAACATAATTAATGTGACACGGAATGTGACTCGACTGTGCATATGCATGTGGTACCATTGGAGTAAAACTCCAAACTTAAAATATACCAGGTTATCGAGGTATCTGCAAGGCATAAGCCTTCAACTTAATAAATTTGCCAATCCAGGCCAACGTGGTGAGCATCCGCTCCAACTTAGAAATGCAGTGTATACCATGATACAACGACTCAACACATCACAACAATCAACTCCAACAACATACAACAAACAACATCGCAACTTTAATTCAACACCGATTCAACTTTGGCCATAGGCCTACAACTTTCAACGTTGGTCATACGACCTACAACTTGAATATCAACATTGGTCTTACGACCTACAACTCAAATAATCAACATGGGTCCTTCGACCTTTAACTTAAAATGCTCCCAACCCGGGACAGAACAACATATGCAACTATAATAGAAAATACACACTTTCACACTAATTAACAAAGTACGCCGACTAAAATCACTTATTTATTATTTCGAACAAACTCGCCAATGTTTGTTAAATTCCGAACAACTAATTTTTCTGTTTAAATCGGCACTACTTAATTTTCTGCTCACACTACTGATAACTTCCACTTATTCTTATAAATTCTAATTTACTAATATATGCATTTCTCTGCTACTATCTCTTAACTGTTACCGACTTCAATTATGCTGCAATGCCATTACCTGCTAAATTTCATATTCTGGTTAAACCTGCTATTGTTTTCTGCTTAACTGCTTAATACGATGCTAATTTAAAACAGTCTTCATATGGTTCATATTATATGTAATTAAATCCCAAATTTCATTACCAATCATGTTTCCTTATAAGTCTACTAATTATATACTTTAGTTTTAAGCATATAATTTACTAGGATTATTTATTAAAATTAATTCAGAGTTATTTGTAAGGCTAATAAAGAAGTACTACAAAATAAAATAAAAGTCCTTCCCAAAATGACAGGGTGGCATGCGCCACCCCTGTCCCCACAATTGGTATGGCCTGCGCTATACTTGAGTGGTTTAGGCACATGGCCTGCGCCATCCTTCCTTTAACAACGGGTGGTCTGCGCCACTCTCTACCTAGGGGTTCCGTCCCCAATTCTATTTTGATTCCAACAACCGTTTAGACCACAACAAAATTAATGAGTCGATTATAAAATCATTACAATAACTTAATTTCTTTTCACAACAAATTCAAATCACCCAATCGACATCAACTCAACATTCAACAGCATAAAAAATCACGTAATCCCAATCCCGCATAATAAATATCATAATCCCGAGTATAGAGTTTGAATCCCACCCTTACCTTAATCGATGACCGCTTCGAATCTCCGATCGAATTTCCAACCCCTTTGCATATGTTGCCCTTTTCCTCTCCTCTTTCATCCATGGAGATTAGAAATACGAACACGCTGCCATTGAGTTCCTATATTGACCAAAATTCAGCCTTCATCACCATCAATCCCGTAACTACTATTTGACCAATTTCCAGCATGAACTTCCAAACTTCAAATGCGTTTTTCTCCTTCAATACAAAACTTATTGACACGAAATTATATATCAAATCGAAGAGAATTTCGTAAGCTTTCCAGAAATTTAAGAATCGCTTTAATCAGAATTACGAGTAAAAAGTTATCACTTGTTTAGTGGAAGCTGTACCGAATATACAAAAATTAAGATATGAACATGAATCCTTCTTTCTCCTTCTTTCCTCCTAGGCTGTTTTCTCTCCTCTAAAACCTTTATTTTTCTCTATGACTTTTTCCTCGTTTTCCCTAATTTCTACGATTCTATGAGCTGTAACAAGTAGAGGCATGGCTTCATGGGCAAGTTTGAGGTTGTGATAGGGGCATGGTTGGGCTCAGCTGAGATCATGGAGTTCTTGTGGATCAGATTCTATGAGCTGTAACAAGTAGAGGCATGGCTTCATGAGTTTTTGCAAGTTGGTACATATTTGCCCCCTTTGGAAATTCATGAAGTTCAAGGTACCAAAATGCATAATTCTTGGGCCAATTCTGATTTTTAGAAGTCACATGAGCATGTTGTGAAGAGTTTGTGCACATTTGAAGTCTTTAGAATGCTTGATCATACCATTTTGCAAAATACCTCTTTGATACAAAACTTGAAATTATGTGATTTTTCCCAACTTTGACAAGCCATAACTTTTGATCCAAAATGAATTAGAATGAGTTCTTGTGCTTTTTGAAAAGGGAATGATCCATTATACAACTTTCATGACCAAAGCTTTCCCATTTGAAGCATTTTTGAATCAAAAAGAAAGGGTTGAAAAAGTTTCCCAAAATGGCAAGTTTCCATTACAAGTCATTTTCCCAAAAAGGCAACTTTGCAAATGGCTTGAAATTCTTCAATCTTGTGAACTTCTAACATCTTCTATGATCAAATAAAGATTATACACATTCAAAATGATGAAGAACACCCTTTGGTTGGGTCATTGGGGGCCTCAGATGCCCTGATTTTATACTGACTTGCTCAAGAAGTCAACTCTTGGTTGGATGCCTTCCCCATGGAATTTCTTCATGAAAATTGATATTCATTATCCTTATGACATATAGAGACCAATAGAAACAAGAATGACCAAAATATTTGGAGTTATGGCCTTTGAAACCAAAACCCTAATTCTAGGTCATCTGTGCAGTTAAACCTGGCTCTGCTTCCATGCCATTCTCAGTTCTTGTGATTCTTTGGCTTTCTTGACTTTGAGAGGATATAATATGATGATTGAACACACATGGACCCCTTTGAAGTGATCTATGACCTTTGGAGTGGCTCAAATGGCTCTTGGGTTGCTCAGATCACAAACCCTAGATGCAGATGACTTAGGAGCAATGCAGTGAATCAGAAATGCAATATGAGATGCTATGACTGAACTTATGCATATGAAGAGATCAAAAGCCATGGTGTGAAAGAGTGAGGGAAAATTTGGGGTGTTTACAGCTGCCCCTATTCAAACATGAGTTAGCTGTGCAGGATGTAAGCGACGGCTTAGCAGGCCAACAAGATAACTTGTGGTTGAATACCACAGACAGTCCAAAATTTGCACTCACAGAATGAAGAAGAAAAGGGATATAGATTGTAAAAGAAAATAAAGTATAATTATAAGGTGCGGGCGATGGAGGACGACCGCCGAGTAGCGGACGACTGCTGGGGATGAAGAGCAATGACGGGGATGGCCGACATGCTGGGGATATAAGAGATTATGATGGGGACGGCCATCAAGTAAAGCTATAAAATTCTCTGGGGATTATAGGTAAATGAAATAAATTATGAGGTACGGTCATCAAAGGTGAAGGACGATCACCTAGCAGGGGACGGCTGCTCTATTGGGGGATAAGATGAGGGACGATCATCTAAGGTGAAGGACGATCACCGGGCAAGGTACGGCTGCCGAAAAGTATCACGACATAGGACGAATTCCGGATACAAAGGTCGACGATGGGGACGGCCATCGGATAAGCATGACGAAGGACGATCATCAAGAGGTGAAGGACGATCACCTAGCAGGGTACGGCTGCTCTCGGGGTTTATCATGACATAGGACGAATGTCAAATAACAAGATCAACGATGGGGATGGCCATCGGATAAAATGATGAAGGATGATCATCAAGAGGTGAAGGACGATCATCTAGCAGGGGACGACTGCCAAAAATATCACGACATAGGACGAACGTCGGATAGGAAGGAGTTCTAATGAATAGAGACTCCACTAGGGGTGATGAATGACGATCATCAAAAAGGTGAAGGACGATCACCTGGCAGGGTATGGTTGCCGGAAGATATCATGACATAGGACGAATGTCAGATAAAAAAGGGAATAGTTTAACAAGTTTTGTTGGGGAAATTGCTGGGGAATAGTAAACACGAACGAGTGTTTACATCCAAGAAATGAAAAGTATAAGTGTTTGGCACTGTGGGTAGATTAAAGATGCGGACGAGCATCCTTAAGACTATGATACGGACGGGTATCAGGTAGAAACAAACACTGACACATGTTCAGAGATGATGATACGGACGAGTATCAACTGGTTAACAAAGAACACAGACGAGTGTCGGATCTGAGGGGACTTTTCTGGGGAATAATAAACACGGACGAGTGTCTAAATTCTAAAAAGAGGTAAGAGTATCTGACATTGTGTATGGATTAAAGATGTGAACGAGCATCCTTAAGACTATGATACAGACGAGTATCAGTAGAGACAAACGCTGACACATGTTCAGAGATGATGATACAGACGAGTATCAACTGGTTAACAAAGAACACGGACGAGTTTCGAATCTAAGAAAGATAAGTGGTGTATACAAGATGCGGACGAGTATCTGTATGAGTAAAACGGGAGTAATAAGTATGAGTGGTGTACAGATGAGTATTTGACTTGCTGAGGGGGGTGACATGGACGAGTGTCAAAAGAGAAAAGTGTAATATAAACAGGTGTATGGTTTACAAAGTGTTTAGGTAACTATGCTGGGAAGGTGACACGGACGGGTGTCAGGGAATTGTATATATGTGTATCTGTGAGTGCAAAAAGGGCGATTTGGCTTTCTACTGGGGATATGACACGGACGGGTGTCAGGAAGTATTTGTATCTTTAGGGAAAGTTCCTTGGCTTTCTGCCGGGGAATCCGGGGAGTTTTCTGTACATCGTTGATGGATTGTCAGTATTTTACAAGTGTTTGATTCAGAACGTGGCTTATGATTATGCAATATGTTTGATTTTTGCCGTAATGCTCTGTATTAGACAGAATGCTACGCTCTGCGGGGAGAATATGATGCGAATGCTATGATTATGCAAAGATACCGACCCGGGATTCGGATCCCGTTGTTGTGGAGATTTCCGGCTGATCTACTTGAAGAACATCCCAGCTGAGGATGGGATCATTGGTAGATCTGTCATGTATGACTCTGTATGGGGAAGTAGGTCACTGATAGACCTATCCTGGTAATGAGAGACCCAACTGGGGTTTGTAGAAGCTCTCGTCACTCTGTTGTGAGATCTTCAGGCGTTGCTCTTCTGGATAGAGGCTGAAACTCTGTGGGGAGATGGTTCCTTGGCTTTTGTACTTGGCTGAGGAGGAAAAAATAAATGGCAACTCAGCTGGGGAGAGAGCACCTCTGGTGCTAAGACTGAGTAAATAGTGTTTTGCTAGCTTGCTGTGGTGAAGCTTTCATGCCCCATGTTGTGCTCTGAACACCTGCAATCCTGTAAAGACAAAGAAACGCACAAGTAATCTTGAGGTGTCCCTTACTGGATTCCCTCATAGGAATTTAGACACTCCCGGGAGTAAGTATATTTCCTGTAAGCACATTTTCCTTAGAAAAGAAACATCTGTTATTTATGCAATCAGTATCTTAAAGACATCGGACATTTTCGCAAATGAAAATAAAATGTACGAGACGAAACATGACTGAAAATATGATTTATTAATTTGAGTGCCCTGAATTGGCAAGGTACAGTCAAAGAAACGTATCCCCTGAAATGAGGGAATCGTTACAAATTGAGAAACAAAAGAT
Source organism: Lathyrus aphaca (assembly GCA_963966055.1). Lineage (NCBI taxonomy): Eukaryota > Viridiplantae > Streptophyta > Magnoliopsida > Fabales > Fabaceae > Lathyrus > Lathyrus aphaca. The sequence goes on along the minus strand of OZ014523.1, from coordinate 356,610,417 downwards.
GTTGGCAATGTTGATGACGCTTCAAGGAGCTTCCCTTTTGCTATGACTCGTATGACTTTTTGACATTCTTCTCGTCTTGCTTTCTGAAGAAGGCTGATTCTGAAAGAAGCTTGATCCTTTCGAAGCTTAACAAGTTGTAAGTGATACAGATGAATTCAGAGTACAGTTGTTCGCTTATTCCCTTATTTTGCATGGATCGCCCTTTCGGGTTTTCAATCCATCGGGATACCCTTTTTTTTTGCCTAAGTTGTCCAATGCGGCTTTTCAACTCAGCGGGTGTACATTTTTTTTGTTTATTTTCCCTTATTTTTTCCCGAGTCTTTTATTATGTTTTTGACTCGCCGGGATGCCCTATTTTTGCCTGGACTTACATTCTGTTTTTATATCCAGCGGGTCATTTTTATGCGAAGTATTTTTTAACTGCATCTGAATTCACAGGGGACAGGAAGTCTTCACCATCCATAGTACTGAGCATCAGTGCTCCACCAGAGAAAACTTTCTTTACTACGAATGGTCCTTCATAGTTCGGAGTCCACTTGCCCCTGTGGTCTGTATGAGGAGGGAGAAGTCTTTTCAGCACAAGATCTCCTACTTGGTACTCTCGGAGCCTGACTTTCTGATCAAAGGCTTTCTTCATTCTTTTCTGATACAAATGCCCATGATAGATTGCAACCAATCTCTTCTCTTCAATCAGATTCAGTTGTTCGTATCGGGCTCGGACCCATTCTTCTTCATTCAGTTTAACATCCATCAATACCCGCAGGGAGGGTAATTCAACTTCAACAGGCAGGACTGCCTCCATACCATACACAAGCTGATACGGTGTTGCCCCAGTGGATGTCCTGATTGACGTACGGTACCCATGCAAGGCAAATGGTAGCATTTCATGCCAATCTTTATAGGTAACCACCATTTTCTGCACAATCTTCTTGATATTCTTGTTAGCTGCCTCGACAGCGCCATTCATCTTTGGCCTGTAAGGAGAAGAATTGTGGTGTTGGATCTTGAAGTCCCGGCATAGCTCTGCCATCATTTTGTTGTTTAAGTTGGAACCATTATCAGTAATGATTCGCTCGGGTACTCCATACCGACAGATGATATCTCTCTTCAGAAATCGGGCTACCACTTGCCTCGTAACATTTGCATAAGAAGCTGCTTCAACCCACTTGGTGAAATAGTCAATGGCAACCAGGATGAATCTGTGGCCATTGGAAGCAGTCGGTTCAATCTTGCCAATCATATCAATGCCCCACATAGCAAAGGGCCAGGGTGAAGACATCACATTCAAAGGATTGGGAGGCACATGCACTTTATCCGCATAGATCTGGCATTTATGACACTTTCTGGCGTAAGCACAACAGTCTGCATCCATTGTGATCCAGTAATAGCCTGATCTCAGCAACTTTTTAGCCATAGCATGCCCTCCCGCATGGGTACCAAAGGATCCTTCGTGCACCTCGTGCATCAACAAGTCTGCTTCTGTTCTATCAACGCATATGAGGAGTACCATATCAAAGTTTCTCTTGTACAGGGAACCATCAGCATTCAGGAAGAAACTACCAGCTAGCCTTCTTAGTGTCTTCTTGTCATTGGAAGATGCCCCAGGTGGGTATGTATGATCCTCCAAGAAGCACTTAATGTCGTGGAACCAAGGCTTATCATCTTTAACAACTTCTGCTGCAAATACATATGCCGGTCTGTCAAGTCTGGACACCGAAATCCGAGGTACGAAGTTGGCAGCTTGAACTTTGATCATGGATGAAATGGTAGCCAGAGCATCTGCAAACTGATTCTCATCTCGAGGGATATACTCAAGCTTGACTATTGTGAAGAAAGTAAATAACCTCCTTGTATAATCCCTATAAGGTATCAGATGATCTTGGTGGGTGTACCATTTGCCGTTGGTTTGATTAACTACCAAAGTTGAATCCCCAAATACAGTCAAAGTCTTGATCCTGAGGTCGATGGCTTCCTCAAGGCCCATAATACAAGCTTCGTATTCAGCTTCGTTGTTAGTGCATTTGAAAGTGAGTTTTGCCGAGAAAGGCATGTGAACTCCTTTAGGTGTGATGAGTACTGCACCAATACCACGACCATTCATATTAACAGCCCCATCAAACATCATAGTCCATTCTTCTTCTGGGTCAGGCCCTTCAGTGTGAACAGGCTCTTCATGATCTTTTGCTTTTATGAACATGATGTCTTCATCAGGGAAGTCAAATCTCATAGGCTGGTAATCATCAATAGGTTGCTCAGCAAGATAATCGGACAGTACACTGCCCTTGATGGCTTTCTGAGATGTGTACTGGATGTCATATTCTGTGAGGATCATTTGCCATCTTGCAACTCGTCCGGTAAGTGCTGGCTTCTCAAAAATGTACTTAACTGGATCCATCTTTGAAATCAACAAGGTAGTGTGGGTCAACATATACTGCCTTAGTCGGCGAGCAGCCCATGCTAAAGCACAACAAGTTTTCTCGAGCAGTGAATAACGTTGTTCACTGTCGGTAAACTTTTTGCTTAGGTAGTATATTGCATACTCTTTTCGACCAGACTCGTCATGCTGGCCCAGCACACACCCCATTGACTCTTCTAATACTGTTAAGTACATTATCAGAGGCCTTCCTTCAACTGGAGGCATAAGGATTGGAGGCTCTCGTAAATATTCCTTGATTTTGTCAAAAGCCCTCTGGCAGTCTTCGTTCCACCTGACCGTTTGTTCTTTTCTCAATAGCTTGAATAAGGGTTCACAAGTTGCTGTAAGGTGAGATATGAACCTTGAAATGTAGTTCAATCTACCTAGAAACCCTCAAACTTCTTTTTCTGTCTTCGGTGCATGCATTTCTTGAATGGCTTTGACTTTATCAGGGTCAACTTCAATCCCTTTCTCACTTACAATAAATCCCAGCAACTTACCAGATCGCACTCCGAATGTGCACTTGTTGGGGTTTAACTTCAATTGGTACTTCCTCAGACGCTTGAATAGTTTCAACAGATTTACCAGGTGGTCTTCTTCTGTGAGGGACTTTGCAATCATGTCATCCACATAACATTCAATTTCTTTATGGATCATGTCATGGAATAATGTTACCATAGCCCGTTGATAAGTTGCACCAGCATTTTTCAGTCCGAATGGCATCACCTTGTAACAGAAAGTTCCCCAGGGTGTGATAAAAGTTGTCTTCTCCATGTCTTCAGGTGACATCTTGATCTGATTGTATCCTGAAAATCCATCCATGAAGGAGAACACCGAGAACTGAGCCGTATTGTCGACCAATACATCAATGTGAGGTAAAGGGAAGTCATCTTTCGGGCTTGCTCTGTTCAGATCCCGGTAGTCTACACCATTCTCACTTTGCCGTCTTTTTTAGGCACAGGTACAATATTAGCAACCCACGGCGGATAGCTAGTTACAGCAAGGAACCCGGCGTCCCACTGCTTTTGTACCTCTTCTTTGATCTTCATTGCCATATCTGGGCGAGTACGGTGCAGCTTCTGTTTTACTGGCGGGCAGTCTTCTTTCAAAGGCAGCTTGTGCATGACAATATCGGTGTCCAACCCTGGCATATCCCGATAAGACCAAGCAAAGACATCCACATACTCCCGAAGCATATCAATCAGTTGCTCTTTTACTGAATCTTGTAAGCAGGCCCCGATCTTAACCTCTTTCACGTCTTCCTCCGTACCAAGATTAACCGTTTCAATCTCCTCATGATGAGGAGTGATAACCTTCTCCTCTTGCCTTAACAACCTGGCTAGCTCTTCAGGCAGCTCATAATCTTCTTCAACCCCTTCATCAGCTTGATTGATTGGATTGTCAAAGTCATACGAAGCCATAGCAGTGTTGTTGTCGGTGCAGTCTGAAGGGCACTTTCTGCAAGGGTTTAGATTGTTCATTTTAGTGATCAATTTTAATCTTGTTTAGAAAAAAGTGAAATGAAGTTATCATTTTGGAAAACATTGCCATTTTATTTTTGTACAAAAAGAAAAATGAAAAACAGTGAGCGGGAAAGAAAAAGACTCATTTTCAAAAGATGTCTGATATTCATTGATTGACCTGTTTGCACAAAATTACAAGATGGCCCGATTACAAAATGAGTCTTGTCATCTTGGGCAAGATGCAAGACTTGATGCATGCTTAAAAATACAGGAAATAATAATTACTCTGCAGGAGTAACCCTTATAATTTCCTGGGAAGACCAGTTAAGGACTTGGCTCCCCGGGATCCTTGGACGTATCCAGCTCTCCAGGTTGCGGTCGCTTTCCTCCTCGTCTTCCAAGTTGTTCACTGCATCTGGGGTGAGCATTCCCCCACTGACAAAATTGGGCTTCTTGGCAGCCTCTGATTGATCTTGTTGAGTTGGTCTGTAACCCAACCCAAATCTGTCTTCCTTCTTCTCCACGGGCAGTAGCTTGCCCCAGCCTTGGGCAGTACCCTCTTCAACAACCTTCCTGGCTTGCTGATAAGATGTCATGGAGGTTCCCAGTACAGCAGACGCTTCATTAATGTTTAGGGCCTCAAACCATTGGCTCATAGTTTCATGGATTTCTCCATCCATTTCAATGTACTTGTATGTAGCCAGATGGCTAACAAAGATGTCTTCCTCACCACAGATGGTGATGATCTGGCCTTCCCACTCGAATTTCAGCTTCTGGTGAAGGGTAGACGTAACAGCGTCAGCGGCATGGATCCAAGGTCTACCCAACATACAGCTGTAGGCCTGCTGAATGTCCATCAAATAGAAGGTAATTTTGAAGGTTTGCGGACCAATCATCACAGGCATATCAATCTCCCCAAGCACTGATATTTTAGAGCCATCAAATGCTCTCACCACCAAATTACTTGGACACAATGCCAAGCCATCATACTCCAGCTTCACTAAGGCTTTCTTTGGCAAAACATTGAGTGAAGACCCAGTGTCCACCAGCACATGAGACAAAACAACACCTTTGCATTCCAAGGTGATATGTAAGGCCTTGTTGTGGTCACGTCCCTCAGTTGTTAATTCAGCATTGGTAAAGCCCAGTCCATGACTGGTGTTGACATTTGCTACCACAGTTTCTAGCTGATTAACAGTGATCTCCTCTGGCACGTATGGCGCGTGCAAGACTTTCAATAATGCATTCCTGTGAGCTTCAGAACACATCAACAGAGATAATATGGAGATTTTTAAGGGAGTTTGGTGAAGCTGATCCACCACCTTGTAATCACTTCTCTTTATAATTCTCATGAACTCATCTACATCTTGTTCAAAAGATGTCTTCTGAGTTTCTTTGATGATTGGTTCTTCAGGTATCACACTCTTCCCCTTTTCTTTTGCAGCAGCTTCTGCTTCGGCACTAGGTCTTTGCAATTGTGAGGCAAAAAGGCGTCCGCTTCTGGTGAAGCCTCCGCCTCCCCCAACATTATCAATCTGTGGAGAAGAGGTTGAAGAATCCAAAGTGATTTTCTCCCCGTTGCAGTAGAGATCAGAGCCATAATGCCAAGGTATGGCATTACTGCTTTCATATGGAACGAGTCCAGGCACCGTGATGGTAACTGGACTGACTGCTGCAGAGGAGGGTATTGTAACGGTGTGCGCATCGTAGTAGATGGTGACTGGTGACCTGGCAGGAGGTGCCACTGTTTGTTGCTGAAAGTTGTTGTTTGGAGGAACATCTGATGGAGCATAGTAAATGGTGATTGCTGAGATATCTTCATTGAGCCTTGCTGGTGTTGTAGAAGATTCTGTTGAATAAATGGATACTGATGTTGTAGAAGAAATGGTTGTTGACATCTGGTTTGCTGAAGTGATGGACGGAGCCATTGTTGATGATATTGATGAATTGGTCGGAATGATTGTTGTTGCAGTTGTAGAAGAATCAGGAATTGTCGTCAAAGGATTTGCTGGATTTGTAGGCACCGTTGTTGAGATCTAAAGTATACCACCTTTGATAAGACCATCTGTCGCTCCCGGGATTTTCATCCTAGTACAAACGCGAAAGTAGCGCGGAAAAGGTAGAGTCGCCAACCAGAAATTTTTATCCCAAAGGAATGGGAAAGGTAACGTTGCACAAACCTAAGGAAGAAGGAAAAGGACGAGGCCTTGCGAACCAAAGATCTAGGTCCGGGATTCGGTTACGAATTGAGAAGGTATTAGCACCCCAATCCGTCCGCCGTACCCGACGGGATCCACGCTTAAAAGTCTGTTTTCAAAGGGTGAAAAAATATGCTGTTTGAATAAAGGAATGGCTATCTGGAATGAAATGGAAATGAGAAAAGAAATGGAATTGGAAAATGGACATAAAAGGGGAAAATGTAGGGAAAAAGAAAATTGTGCTCGAATGGGCCCTACCCCGCTGCCTACGTACCTCATCGGGATAAATGAGGATCAGAGATGCCGTAGTTCGTTTAACTAAGGCTTACACTCGTTTGTGGTTTTTAGGATGACGTTGCCATAGCTCTAGCTCAGGTGTTACCGGCTCTGACTCGAGGGTGTTTACCGTATCGCTGTTTGAACTGTCGAGACAAGTCAAGTTCGTCCGCAAAGTGTATGAGATGAGATGAGAAGACGTGACTTCTTGGTTTGTTGTTTTTTAGAAGAAGTATTTTGATTTTGTGTTTTTCGTATGTACAACACTAAAGACTATGACACAGGAGCGAATACTTTCCAAGATCGCCCCCAATGGAACGTTTGTAAAGCATCCTAGAAGAGTGAAGGAGACCTCCACTATTCATTTCCCGTATAGCTTAAGGCTCGTGGCGCATTATACACATTTTCCTTTATTAAGTGTTTTTGATTTTATTTTAAGATGAGTAGAGACACTCAAATTGCAAAAGGAAAACATTCTAAGGGAAACTAGACTTACCCTAAGTTAGTTGAATTCATGGATAACCTATGGTTAATGAGGTTTGAAATATTAAATCTACCTAAAAGATATTGAACTACAAATGAGAATACAAGGGTAATAATGAACAATATGGTCCTCCTAAGTCATGGTGGGAAAACGTGAATGAAACATAAATGGGATAAAACAATGGATTGGGTGGGTCGGTTGCGTGGTGCTGAGACGCACGACTTATGGTGTGAAACATACAAGGCTTGCTTTTGGTTGAATGGAATGGAACGATGGTAATCGAGGAACCCTAAAGTCACATGCAACTTTATTTGTCTATTTGAAAATATACTCGACGTTGGATCGAGCCTTTTATTTATTTTTGAGATTTTGGTTTTCTATCGATTCGTTTTATCTTTCCTAACCTAGTTATAAAAATTATACAAGCATACAAGTATTACGCTATTACATCACAAAGTACACAAAGTATAAAACATAATCGAGGCATAAAAGTATCCAAATCCATACGAAAAGTCCTCGGAAAATACCTTGCACAAAAAAAGAGAATAGTTAGTGAATGACATGAATCATGAATATGCATAATATGATGAAATGAATTAAAATGACAAAAATATCAAAATCAATGGAAAAATGTGAAATTAAATTCCTAAGGTCTTAGACCTGATTATAACACTATGTCAAAAAAATCTCTCCAAAATTCTAAGTCTAACTATGGTAAATGGCCACTTAAACCTATCTAAAGCTCCATCACAAATTTACACAAATTGCATTACCAAAACAGTAGATAAAATTCCCTAAAAAATACACCAAAAATATTCTAGGTACTTCTATTTGTTCTTTAATCATAGCAAAAAGAATGGGCAAAAATAGTTATAGGAAGTGGCTGAAAGAAATTGTACAAATTTATGTGTCCAAGTGGAAATTCAATATAACATCAATTAAATTAAAAAATTGAAATTAAATCGAAAATTAGTTAAATTCAGAAAATGAAAATTGGGAATGGTTCTAAATTTAGTTAATATCATACTATAATTTTTGTGGATTTTTATTATTCATTTTAGTATTTTTTGTAGAATTAATTTGAAATGATATAAAATAAATATAAAAAAAGAATGAACTAGAGGAGGGGTGGAAATAGGACTAATTCCTAACTAAAATGAACACATGGGCTTTATTGGGAGTGCAACTAGTAACATACGCAAGGCCCAAAACGCAGCATGACATAAGGAGTGGTGTGGTTCGGTCAACTCTGTTGACTCCATCCAAGCCATTCGGATCAGTAGAGTAATTGGGACTTACATGAACTTTATTATTCTTAATTGTTTTTTAATTACATGGTTTCCTTTTAATCTCTTCATCAATTAACTTAATGAAAATGAATAAAACAGACTAAAGCTTATAATGAACGTATGAACAACACATTCAAAACCCTAGGTTCTCCCTTTTGCTCTCCGCCGCTGCCAGCCCCTTTTCATCCCTCCATCTTATTATCCCAACAAACCCTACTCTCACCGCCGCCGGCTTACCACCCATTCTCATCTTCGTCTTCTTCGCTCCGTTTAATGTTCATCTTCAACAAAAAACCTAGCCGCCGCTCAATCAAGAGGTCCTAACCTCTGGCGAAATCCTCATTTCTTCCATAACCCTAACCTAAATGAAACCCCCACTCCCCTCACACCAACGTGTTTGATAATCACGGAAAATCTACCCTAACCATCACACGAGAACGTAAACAACTTGTACCTTGCAAACGATGAAGATGTTGAATGAGGAATAGGGACGAAACGCTTCGATATCGTGAACTTGAAGATGATCAAGACGGATGAGCAAGGGTGTGTTGAAGAGGCTTTCGTGGTCGCGATGCCGTCGCGAAACCGAAAATGAATCCTAAGGACGGGCGATGAGGATGCTAAGACGAAGTCGTTTCTGTTGTCTCCGTCGGCAAACGATATACTCAGGTAGACACTTTGCCTTTTCTTCACCTCCTTAATCACGTCACGAGTCTGAGTTATTGTTCGATGTCTTGATGCTGAGTGAGGCTGATAAGGAATCTGTGAATTTGATGTGCAGGTCTTCGTTCTATTCTTGATTATTGGATTAAAAATCCTTCCTGCGTGTTGTTGTTGTTGATGTGTGGTGTTACTCAACTTCTTCTTCTGAACTGTACCTCTTATTCTTCTTGTTTTTCGTTCTTAAATCGCTCCTTGCTACGATTTTGATTATTGTTGGATTTCTTCATGTGCAGTTGTGATTGAAACGTCTTCTTGGAGTGTTGATGGATCTGAAATTTTGGTTGCCAGTTTGTTGTGATTGATCCTAGAAGAAGATTAGTGCAAGTTATGATTTGAAGGATCTCAGTTGATAATTGATGAAGATGAAGAGCAGAATAGACAATAGTGGTCTTGAGATTTTTTTTGCAGATCAATGAAGGTTGGTAAAAGTAATGATAATGACCCCCCCCCCCAATGGTGAAGAGTGAGGATGAAGTTTATGGTAAAGGATTTTGAAGGCTGTGAATTCATGTGTGTGATGTTGGAAGAGGTAAAGAATCGGAAGAAAAATGATGGAGGAGAGTCCTCGCCATATAAGGATCAAGCTGAAGTTTCCGGAAAAAATTCGGTTAAGAATCTGTTTACCCTGTAACTGTTTCTGTTGTAATCGTCTTCTGGAAAGTTCCTTATTTTTTGTAACCGCTTCTATTTTTTCTGTTATCTATCTGTAACTAACTTTTTGATTTTTTTTCTTTTTGATATATGATTCAGCTAGTTCTTATAACTGGATTTTCAGTTTGTTGAAGTTGTAACTGATTGTGTTAATCAATCTTTTTCTGTTAGAGATTGATTATGGTTTTGTAACTGTATTCTTATAGGTGAAATTTAATTAATTTTTCTGAATTGGTTTCTTGATCACACTAAAATTCACCGTGTTTTTGACTCCGATTTCTCATGCATTCTTAGCTTTTATTGTTATTTTGTTATGTTATTACTTTGTTTTCTTATGTTTTCAGTTTTTTATAATAATCGGGGCTTGAATCGAGAAAAGGAGCGAAAAAGGAGTGGAAACGGACGAAAACCTAGAAATTCAGCGTTTTGCACTTACGGCACCCACCGTGGCGGGCGCCATGGGGTTAGCCATGACGTGGCCACGTCTCAAGACCACTCCACAACTGCCAAGACCCACGATCCCCACTCTCTCATCCCCTGTCAATACCATGGCGGGCGCCATGACCTTGTGGCGGGCGCCATGACCTTGTGGCGGGCGCCACAAGGCAAAAATCAGTAACCTCCACTTTTTAGTGGAGGGGCATCCCAGTCTTTTCATGCTTTTAGTTTTCCTATAAATAGGACTTTAGTTTTTCGTTTTTCTTCATCCAAAATTAGATTTCTCTAGGCATATATCAGTTTCAAAGCAGTTGCCATTCCACATCGGGGTGTTTCTGCAATCGAGTGATCGAGTCTGTAATCTGTCTATGCGATCGAGTTTTGGAGCACTCTGGAGGAAGTTAATCCTGCCGCCATTTTAATTCAAGTTCGTATTTTACTTTATTTATTTCTGCATTGCTTTACTTTTATTTATTTCTTGCACTGCTTTACTTTCTTTATTATCCGCACTCGCACTTTATTTCGTTTATTTCCCGCACTCGCTTTACTTTCATTTATTACCCGCACTCGCACTTTATTTCGTTTATTTCCCGCACTCGCTTTAAATTACTTTATTTCTCGCACTCGCACTAAATTCATTTACTTTCCGCACTCGCACTAAATTACTTTTATGAAAAACTATAAAAAGAATCTTTACTTTATCATGTCTAACTAATTCCATAAAGGTTAGAATGTAAGGATCGTAATTGAACCAGTAATCCGTATAATTGTTCGTGGAAACACTTAAAGGGCTATTTTATCTTTCAATTCAATCTAATTGTTTTTAACTACTTCAAAAACAGCCAAAAGCGCTTTGTCTAGTTCATTAGGAGTTTTTAGATTAAAAAGAAAAGAGATTTTAAAACGATTTTCGGACGCGTTAGGAAGTTTAGAGTCTGGTTCGTAAGAACCTCTTTTTGCTAAGAAGTCCAGGTTAAAATACTTTTCAACTTAGTTAAGATACTACATTTCTTAAAAATAGGTTTACTACTCTAACGCAGTACGCACCTTTTTATCCGTGACAATAGGAGGGATTGATTAGAGAGTACAGCTTGGTTCTGAATACGCGAAAGCGACAGTTCCTGTTAAATTAGTTCTTTTCAAAGGAGAAAACATTGCCCATAAGTAGTTCCATTAACAAGTACTGGATTATCATTCATTACGTGAATTACATTCGAGCCTGTCTTTTATTTATTATTTAAAATTATAATTTTATTTACCATTGCACCCTTCTTAAAACCCTTAAATTTAGTTGCCTTAGATACACACCATAACAACAGGTACGATAGATTGACACTTGGTCTCTGTGGATTCGACAATCTTTTATATTACTCTGACGTGTTCGTACACTTGCGAAAAACACGCATCATTTCTCATACAACCCAAACTCAATATACCTCAAGTGATAATTTTGGCTTGTAATTGGAATTTTGAGCTTTACGTATTCACTTCTCTTGATGGGCCTTAAAAAACGAATTAACTTCAGAATTTGAAAGGTTACGAATTTAAATGGGCTTAGACTTGAATAACAAATGGGATTTTGGATTTAAATGGAAATTATTTAAGGATTATAGTGTGGACAAATAAAATGAATTGAACCCTAAAAAATGGATTTGGATAACTAAATTTGATTGTAATAAAAAAAAAAAAGAATTTGGTTTGAGATATGGTCAAGTACATGCGAGGAACTTGGATGAAAATGAATGTTAGAAATAGTTTTTGGAAATGGACAATAATTGTTTTACAATGGCCTTGAAATAACGAAATAAGGATTAGGTTGATTAGATATTGGTTTTAAAAGATAGGTACAGATAGGTATAGTTTAATAAACCATTATGATTGACTGGATATGGACTTATGAGCGAATTTAAAAAGAAATGAATTCACCTTGGAATTTGGTAAATGGTCTTGAAGTATATAAGAAGGTGGGTCATGGTTAATAAAACGATAAGAAACTTGGTCTTAAAATGAGGTTTGGGACAATTATGAAGTACCCTTTTTCTATTTGGGGCATAAATCATAAGGAATTAACCCCAGACGGGCTTTTTAATCTTGTATGCCAAAAAATGGATCTTAACCACATCTGAATCCTTGTAACCAAATTAACTCGCATATGAAACAAGCCCTTTTCGTTTGAACGACAAACAAACTTTGTCCAAGCAATTCTTGAACAAAATAATCCCACCAGGAAGAACGTCTTGCTTCACAAATATATCATAACTTGACGACCAAATTTTTTGAACAAATGTCTCAGAAAAAGCCCGGAATATGAAACTAGAACAATAAGTACACCCAAGAAAACCTTCATCGTAGATTTCTAATCTCATGGCTCTCAATGAAGCGATAGTATCCCTGAGTTGTGTTGACGACCAGAAAAGACATGATCCCATATATGAAACACATGACTGTGAATGCTAATGACCTAGATATGGCGCATGAAACACAAGCTATGAACTAATGAAGGATACTTGAAGAATACAAGGCATAAAGTCAGCTAGATGGTGATAAATATGAGGGCAAATTTTGGGGTGTTACAGCTTCCCCTATTCAATCTTTGTAGAACTGAATGGATGATAGCAGTTGCTCTCAGACATTTGAGGTATGCAGGGATTGAATACTAGAAACATCCAGAAAATTTGCACTTTGTCGCAGAAGAACAGGGAAATAAACTCAACCGAACGAACTCTTCTTGGATATAATTATGACGAGGAGAATAATAAATAGGGGATGTCTTTTGAATAATGCCAGAGGACTACTGGCTGGCCACGCTGCGGGTGGACCTTTTAACAATTTGAGATCGAATTTCAGGATACTTTGCCACCCTGGGGATGGACTTTTGCCAATCTGCGGTTGGACTTCAGACATTTTTACCACACTGCGGGTGGATTTCTGCTTACTGCGGGAGACTTTTGAAACTTGCCACCCGAAGATGGAGTTTGGCCAGTCTACGGCTGAACTTTTGCTCACCGTGGGAGACTTTTGAAACTTGCCACCCGAAGATGGAGTTTGGCCAGTCTACGGCTGAACTTTTGCTCACCGTGGGAGACTTTTGAAACTTGCCACCCGAAGATGGACTTTGGCCAGTCTGCGGCTGGACTTTTGCTCACTGTGGGAGACTTTTGAAACTTGCCACCCGAAGATGGACTTTGGCCAGTCTGCGGCTGGACTTTTGCTCACTGTGGGAGACTTTTGCCCACTGTGGGGGACTTTTGCCCACTGCGGGGGACTTTGGAAATTTGCCACACTGCGGGTGGACTTTTGAGATTTGCCACACTGCGGGTGGACTTTTGCTCACTACGGGAGACTTTTGCTCACTACGGGAGGCTTTTGCCCACTGCGGGGGACTTTAGAGATTTGCCACACTGCGGGTGGACTTTTGAGATTTGCCACACTGCGGGTGGACTTTTGCTCACTACGGGAGACTTTTGCTCACTACGGGAGGCTTTTGCCCACTGCGGGGGACTTTAGAGATTTGCCACACTGCGGGTGGACTTTTGCTCACTACGGGAGGCTTTTGCCCAGTGCAGGGGACTTTAGAAACTTGCCACACTGCGGGTGGACTTTTGCTCACTACGGGAGACTTTTGCTCACTACGGGAGGCTTTTGCCCACTGTGGGGGACTTTGGAAATTTGCCACACTGCGGGTGGACTTTTGAGATTTGCCACATTGCGGGTGGACTTTTGCTCACTACGGGAGACTTTTTCTCACTACGGGAGGCTTTTGCCCACTGCGGGGGACTTTAGAGATTTGCCACACTACGGGTGGACTTTTGAGATTTGCCACACTGCGGGTGGACTTTTGCTCACTACGGGAGACTTTTGCTCATTACGGGAGGCTTTTGCCCACTGCGGGGGACTTTAGAGATTTGCCACACTGCGGGTGGACTTTTGAAGCTTGCCACCCGAAGATGGACTTTGGCGAGTCTGCGGCTGGACTTTGAAATCTGCCACCCGAAGATGGACTTTGGCCAGTCTGCGGCTGGACTTTTGCATATGTTGAATTGCATGGCATGTTGCCCCATGACACTGGGGATGTTATGTCTTGAGTATTGTTAATGAACTGGTGTGAATGTAAAAGAAATTCCTGACACGGAAGTAATAAGTCTCTGCTAACTCTGTGGGGAAACACAATGATCACGTATTCGATCCCAAGAAGTCCCATGGGGATGACATCTCTGTTGGAGAAGAGCGTGAATAATTCATCTGTCCCGAATTACCACCTTTGCCAAAAATAAATTGGACTTTTAGATTTGAGGGCCATGCCTGGGGATACCTCAACTATTAAGGATTATCCACTCTTTACGGAGCTGCTGGGGAGGAGAATGATTTATTTGAAATCTTCTAGGGAAATAGGAATTGCCTTAGATCTGTTGAGGAACCGAGATCAAGGAAACCATCTGAAGGAAAAACTGCTGACTTTAGTGAGGATAACTTCTATCTTCCTGTTGGAGATGACAACACTGAGACGCGTCCTGCTGAGGAGGGAAGATTTCAAGTTGTCTCGTGCTGGGGATCAGTTGCTTCCGTATGGATTTGACCTCAAGAGGATTTTACAAAAGACTTTGGCGTCTTTAAACTCTTAGGTATTATAATGACTGCATGGACTAGCGTAACAACCTTGCTGGGGAGGTAACCATTGCCAATGCGAACGAGTTTGTATCTGCCAGAAGTGCTGAACGAGATAGTTGGCTTGACAAGTGACCACGGTATTTTGAACTCCGGGTAAATGCTTCTGATCGTCTGTCTTTGGGAAAGAATGAACTCTCGTACTATTGGGGTGGCCTGCCCCAGTACGAGTATTTGAATAGCTTTGCACTTGACTGACTAATCTTCGCTCTTGGAGAGATTTGAATCTCGAGGTGATTGCCCCAGTTTGACTGAAGTTTGAAGAGATTGCTCGACTTAACTGCCCCGGATTGGCTAGCTTTTGCCATGACTAGTTGGGAAAGTCCTTACTCAATGGAGCTTTTCTCTGAAAAGTGCACCTCGACGTGACAGTCTTTCAGAAGTTTTGGACTTCTCAACTTGGCAAGCTTAAGCTTCTGGATTGAATTTCCGCATGTGAACCATTTATGATGCTAAACAAATGTATGTAAGTGAGAAATGTTTATTCTTAGAATGAAAATTCTAATGCAACACACAGGTTAATCTTGAAGTTTTTGAAAATGGGTCGCTAACCTTTGTGAGCGAATCACCAGTTAAGATACGACCTTATTTTGAATGAGAGTATGTACATGCAATACCAACAAATGTCTTTTAGCATAACTCATAGGAGTCAGGAACGCGGTCTCGTGGTAGTACGCTATCAAATTAACCCTGTTTCAGTTAGGACTTTTGAGGGTTGTATCGTGGCCTGGTTCACGGTTATAGAAACAAAGGATATAGGCTCGAAGTTTATTTGTGCCCACCCACTCTTCGTGATGTTCTCCATTCCTATGTTCAGCTAGTTTTCACAAGCATTCACCTTTCATAAGGGTTTCGTGTTGATTGAGGAACCATTGCTACTGTTAGTTCAAGCGCCAATCAAGTTATTGTTGAGAGTCAGTCACTCTCTATCTTTTGTGTTTGTGCCACACGACTTTGTTCTCATTTGAGGATCTTTCTTGTGTAATCCTTTCCATCTTTCGCTTTTGCGTTATTTTGCTTATCCCTAACTTTTGCCTGGACTGATTCTTGTGAATCTTTGGTTGTGGAGTCCAGCGGGATGCCCTAACTTTTGCCTAAGTCGCTTGTTTTCAAGTTTCGACTTAGCGGGCCTTTTTTTTTTTTGCACTTTGAACAAGTCGCATGACATTGTTTGTCTTGATTGCTTCGCGAGGGTTGTGACTGCCTCATTCTTTGGTCGACGAAGGATAACCATTATGGTTTTCAATCTTTGGACCTTTTGACTTGGATAACCATTGTGGTTTTTGGCCTTTGGACCTCTTGATTAGCATGATGGAATGTAATGGATCCTCATATACACTCCTTTATGAAAGCCTGAACGCTTGGTCCTACTAGCTGACATCTACCCTGCCCCTGGATTACATGTGAGGGTTTTTTTATGTGAAAAGAAACTCCTACTTCAAGGATCGAAGGGTTAAGCAAGGGTTTATCTTCCTTATATCTCCAGTGTTTAGGGATTTGAAACAAAGCCTGTACATCGTCAACAGGGCCTTACTCGAGAGCACACAATTAGAGATTTTGCGTTCTTTTTCGTCATCCTCCTTCATAGAATTTAAGCATGACAATTGGTATTGCGATGTACAAATGCAGAATTGTAAGGGAATGCAAATGAATTTACTTCAAGAAAAACATGTGAGTTTTATTATTGCTAACATGTAAAAAGAAAACAAAATTCATACATGTAGACAAAGGTTTAGCATATAAAAGAAACTACAAATGGAGATGCAATAAAGAAACTGAATACTACCATAGTTGAGGAGGCTTGGCTCCGTCTGGACCTGTCAGTCTTGGATACTTTCAACGATCAATAGCTCTTTTCACAGACTTGTAATCTTCAATTCGCAGTTGTATACCTAACCATGGCAGTCATACTTCTTCTAGCTATTCTGACTCTGACACGAGACGTCTGAAGGAAAGAGTGTAGCTGGGGAGTAAAGTTGCCCCATAAGGTTGCTCGGAAAGACCTAACGATCTTCTGCCTACGTATCTCCATTGACTGATGACCAATGAAGAATCAGAGCGACGTAGTTCCCTCAATAGGGATGAAAATGAACAATGAATAAAGGCAAACACATAAATGCCATCACTGAGAGTATTTGAATATTGCTGGCTCTATTTGCTTCATGAATACCCTGGTGTCCTAGATGTTTAACTTGAAGACTTCAGCTTAACGTGAACCATCTGGTAGAATAATCGTGACACCGGTTCCATTATGACTAGGCATCGAATTCTGGAGTACATTTGGGAGAGGAGCAAAATTGACCACCTTGGAGTCAACTAGGTCCTGTACCTTGTTCTGAAAAGCCCAACATTTCTCAATACTGTGCCCCTGGGCACCTGAATGGAATTCGCACCTGGAATTAGGATCGAAATTTGGTGGTAGATTATCAGCAGAAGGAGCTCTCATGGTACGGAGCTCAACCAGGTTCAACTTCAGAAGTTCTGGAAGCAATACATCATATGGACATGGGATAGGATCAAGTCTGCGGTTTCTCGCTCTTGTTCTTTCCTGAAACAGTCTCTGTACCTGTTGTTGCTGACCCTGTGGTCGTGATTGAAAACTTCGTTGTTGATATTGCGTTGGACGCCTGACATGTCTCTGTACTCTCTTACTCATATTCGGCCGAGGAGTAAATGAAGATTGTTGATGTAGCCCCTTTGAAGACTTGGCCTGAGCAATGATTCTAGAAGAAGGGAAATTGACCATCTCTTTTGTATTCCTGCATGCTTTATCTTGCGGTACTTCCGGTCCGGTCAATCCAAAAGTAATTACACCTGAAGGAGGAGTTAGCTCGTGACACTCAATCAACCCCTTTTTGAACAGTTGTGGGCATAATTCAGCATAAGACATGGGTATCGGATCAATAACCCTTTCTTGAACCTGTTGATGATGGGTTGCTAGCAATGGAGGAGCTATAGCCGAAATCGGTTGAAGTATTTCTCCTGGAAACCAAGGCGTAGCAGCTGATGAGGATACCTGATAAGGAAAGAAAGTGCTCACTTCTTTGGTGACGATTGGTGTAGGATCATTTAGTTCACAAGTGGAGTTGATTCCTATCTGATGCTCTTCCTGACTGCCAAGTGGCGATTGCTGGTGAAGAGATTCGAACTGTAGAGGAAATCCACCTAAAGAACCCTGATTTAGTGGACATCCCAAAGAGATGGGAGAAACACGACCTTCTGTTTGAAAAGCAGACACACAACTATCTTCCTTTTTCGACATAACATTCATGATTCCTGTAAGCAGCTTTATCTGAGTCTTCATCAAGTTGAATTCCTCTCTCAGCAATTTCTGATCCTGGGACAACGCTCGAATGTCCACTACAACATGCCCCAGTTGGGCCTTCATCTCAGTCACCTCCGCTCGGAGTTGTTCCATGTCTAAACCTTGACAATTGTGATTCAAATTGACCATTCTGGAGAGAAACCAGGTCAGGATAAGAATTTGTCTCTGAACACCTGTAAAAAATGCAAAGATGTATGCAAATGCCATGTTCGCTTATTTCCAAGGAATCCATCTGTTTTGATCCAAGTTTTAATGCAGAAGAAAATCCGACATAATTCAGATATGGGATTCTTAGAAGTAACTGAACATGTATGCTAAAATGCCATGATGTCATGTATGCAACTGGCATGCGGTCAGCGGTCCAACGCTGGTGTGGATCAGATAACCAAGTGTTGGTGAAGATCATGATATCAGTGTCTATGTGCATAAGTTCCAGAATTCTCAATCAAGTATCATATAGGACCGGATCATAACACAGAGTAATACTGGAAAAAGCGGGTATGTTGGAAGTTTTTAGGGTTCCTGCAAACCTGTAAACCCCTCACAATCACACGAGTGTGCTACTACGGGTCAATATCACGGACTCTCAAAGCCGAATAGCAATAATACGTTCACCATTTCCGAAAAATGGCTCATGACCAAATCAGGGAATCGGTTTGGCATTATGTACTACTCAGGGAGGCCTCAGCTGAATTCCAGAAAAACAAGCATCCCTCATAAGTTCCCGGCTTCAAGCATTGAAGTCGAGAAACAATAGTACATTCATCCTGAAGGGTACAATACTACCGTCATACGACCAATTGCTTTAACCAGGTTCCTAGAAGAGAACAAGGTCATCCTATGCGATTTCCTAGTGGGCCCTCGGGTGCGAATGGGTTTGCCACGAAATGTGGTCTGCCACTGTCACCACTGGAGAGGGTTGTTTCCACTAAGGTCCTCGATGATCGGTTCCCAGTGTTACTAGCTCAGGTGGGAACATTCTATGGTCTGCCTAGGCAGTATAGAACATATCCCAAGAGAGCCTGATCTGGGTGTGGGACTCGTGAAAACTACACGTGCTCAAGACCACGCAAGCCACACGACTGCCCACTCTAAATCCTATGTGTATACTCAAGTCAGGTATTTGGCTTATCTCACAATAATCCCATCCCGCCAAGGAAAACCAGAACAGCCAGTACAATATATGCCAGTATATGCGACAGTAAAGTAAAGTGCAGAAAGCTGTAAATAAAGTCGTAAAGGAAAGCGATAAACTGTAAACAAAACAGTAAAGCTAAACTAAAGCATAACAGCGAATGAATAAGCACCCAAAGAAAACAGAAACAGATAAGTGCTAGGATTGACTCTCAAAGGGGAAATTAGAATTTCTAAAAGTCCCCAGCAGAGTCGCCAGCTGTCGCTCCCGGGATTTTCATCCTAGTACACACGCGAAAGTGGCGCGGAAAAGGTAGAGTCGCCAGCCAGACATTTTTATCCCAAAGGAATGGGAAAGGTAACGTTGCACAAACTTGAGGAAGAAGGAAAAGGACGAGGCCTTGCGAACCAAAGATCTAGGTCCGGGAGTCGGTTACGAATTGAGAAGGTATTAGCACCCCAATCCGTTCGCTGTACCCGACGGGATCCACGCTTAAAAGTCTGTTTTCAAAGGGTGAAAAAATATGCTGTTTGAATAAGGGAATGGCTATCTGGAATGAAATGGAAATGAGAAAAGAAATGGAATTGGAAAATGGACATAAAAGGGGAAAATGTAGGGAAAAAGAGAATTGTGCTCGAATGGGCCCTACCCCGCTGCCTACGTACCTCATCGGGATAAATGAGGATCAGAGATGCCGTAGTTCGTTTAACTAAGGCTTACACTCGTTTGTGGTTTTTAGGATGACGTTGCCATAGCTCTAGCTCAGGTGTTACCGGCTCTGACTCGAGGGTGTTTACCGTATCGCTGTTTGAACTGTCGAGACAAGTCAAGTTCGTCCGCAAAGTGTATGAGATGAGATGAGAAGACGTGACTTCTTGGTTTGTTGTTTTTTAGAAGAAGTATTTTGATTTTGTGTTTTTCGTATGTACAACACTAAAGACTATGACACAGGAGCGAATACTTTTCAAGATCGCCCCCAATGGAACGTTTGTAAAGCATCCTAGAAGAGTGAAGGAGACCTCAACTAGTCATTTCCCGTATAGCTTAAGGCTCGTGGCGCATTGTACACATTTTCCTTTATTAAGTGTTTTTGATTTTATTTTAAGATGAGAAGAGACACTCAAATTGCAAAAGGAAAACATTCAAAGGGAAACTAGACTTACCCTAAGTTAGTTGAATTCATGGATAACCTATGGTTAATGAGGTTTGAAATATTAAATCTACCTAAAAGATATTGAACTACAAATGAGAATACAAGGGTAATAATGAACAATATGGTCCTCCTAAGTCATGGTGGTAAAAACGTGAATGAAACATAAATGGGATAAAACAATGGATCGGGTGGGTCGGTTGCGTGGTGCTGAGACGCACGACTTATGGTGTGAAACATACAAGGCTTGCTTTTGGTTGAATGGAATGGAACGATGGTAATCGAGGAACCCTAAAGTCACATGCAACTTTATTTGTCTATTTGAAAATATACTCGACGTTGGATCGAGCCTTTTATTTATTTTTGAGATTTTGGTTTTCTATCGATTCGTTTTATCTTTCCTAACCTAGTTATAAAAATTATACAAGCATACAAGTATTACGCTATTACATCACAAAGTACACAAAGTATAAAACATAATCGAGGCATAAAAGTATCCAAATCCATACGAAAAGTCCTCGGAAAATACCTTGCACAAATAAAGAGAATAGTTAGTGAATGACATGAATCATGAATATGCATAATATGATGAAATGAATTAAAATGACAAAAATATCAAAATCAATGGAAAAATGTGAAATTAAATTCCTAAGGTCTTAGACCTGATTATAACACTATGTCAAAAAATATCTCCAAAATTCTAAGTCTAACTATGGTAAATGGCCACTTAAACCTATCTAAAGCTCCATCACAAATTTACACAAATTGCATTACCAAAACAGTAGATAAAATTCCCTAAAAAATACACCAAAAATATTCTAGGTACTTCTATTTGTTCTTTAATCATAGCAAAAAGAATGGGAAAAAAAGTTATAGGAAGTGGCTGAAAGAAATTGTACAAATTTATGTGTCCAAGTGGAAATTCAATATAACATCAATTAAATTAAAAAATCGAAATTAAATCGAAAATTAGTTAAATTCAGAAAATGAAAATTGGGAATGGTTCTAAATTTAGTTAATATCATACTATAATTTTTGTGGATTTTTATTATTCATTTTAGTATTTTTTGTAGAATTAATTTGAAATGATATAAAATAAATATAAAAAAAGAATGAACTAGAGGAGGGGGTGGAAATAGGACTAATTCCTAACTAAAATGAACACATGGGATTTATTGGGAGTGCAACTAGTAACATACGCAAGGCCCAAAACGCAGTATGACATAAGGAGTGGTGTGGTTCGATCAACTCTGTTTACTCCATCCAAGCCATTCGGATCAGTAGAGTAATTGGGACTTACATGAACTTTATTATTCTTAATTGTTTTTTAATTACATGGTTTCCTTTTAATCTCCTCATCAATTAACTTAATGAAAATGAATAAAACAGACTAAAGCTTATAATGAACGTATGAACAACACATTCAAAACCCTAGGTTCTCCCTTTTGCTCTCCGCCGCTGCCAGCCCCTTTTCATCCCTCCATCTTCTTATCCCAACAAACCCTACTCTCACCGCCGCCGGCTTACCACCCATTCTCATCTTCGTCTTCTTCGCTCCGTTTAATGTTCATCTTCAACAAAAAACCTAGCCGCCGCTCAATCAAGAGGTCCTAACCTCCAGCGAAATCCTCATTTCTTCCATAACCCTAACCTAAATGAAACCCCCACTCCCCTCACACCAACGTGTTTGATAATCACGGAAAATCTACCCTAACCATCACACGAGAACGTAAACAACTTGTACCTTGCAAACGATGAAGATGTTGACTGAGGAATAGGGACGAAACGCTTCGATATCGTGAACTTGAAGATGATCAAGACGGATGAGCAAGGGTGTGT
Organism: Lathyrus aphaca; assembly: GCA_963966055.1. Classification (NCBI taxonomy): domain Eukaryota; kingdom Viridiplantae; phylum Streptophyta; class Magnoliopsida; order Fabales; family Fabaceae; genus Lathyrus; species Lathyrus aphaca. The sequence goes on along the minus strand of OZ014523.1, from coordinate 356,588,365 downwards.
TGAAGAGGCTTTCGTGGTCGCGATGCCGTCGCGAAACCGAAAATGAATCCTAAGGACGGGCGATGAGGATGCGAAGACGAAGTCGTTTCGGTTGTCTCCGTCGGCAAACGATATACTCAGGCAGACACTTTGCCTTTTCTTCACCTCTTTAATCACGTCACGAGTCTGAGTTATAGTTCGATGTCTTGATGCTGAGTGAGGCTGATAAGGAATCTGTGAATTTGATGTGCAGGTCTTCGTTCTATTCTTGATTATTGGATTAAAAATCCTTCCTGCGTGTTGTTGTTGTTGATGTGTGGTGTTACTCAACTTCTTCTTCTGAACTGTACCTCTTATTCTTCTTGTTTTTCGTTCTGAAATCGCTCCTTGCTACGATTTTGATTATTGTTGGATTTCTTCATGTGCAGTTGTGATTGAAACGTCTTCTTGGAGTGTTGATGGATCTGAAATTTTGGTTGCCAGTTTGTTGTGATTGATCCTAGAAGAAGATTAGTGCAAGTTATGATTTGAAGGATCTCAGTTGATACTTGATGAAGATGAAGAGCAGAATAGACAATAATGGTCTTGAGATTTTTTTGCAGATCAATGAAGGTTGGTAAAAGTAATGATAATGACCCCCCCCCCCAATGGTGAAGAGTGAGGATGAAGTTTATGGTAAAGGATTTTGAAGGCTGTGAATTCATGTGTGTGATGTTGGAAGAGGTAAAGAATCGGAAGAAAAATGATGGAGGAGAGTCCTCGCCATATAAGGATCAAGCTGAAGTTTCCAGAAAAAATTCGGTTAAGAATCTGTTTACCCTGTAACTGTTTCTGTTGTAATCGTCTTCTGGAAAGTTCCTTATTTTTTGTAACCGCTTCTATTTTTTCTGTTATCTATCTGTAACTAACTTTTTGATTTTTTTTCTTTTTGATATATGATTCAGCTAGTTCTTATAACTGAATTATCAGTTTGTTGAAGTTGTAACTGATTGTGTTAATCAATCTTTTTCTGTTAGGGATTGATTATGGTTTTGTAACTGTATTCTTCTAGGTTAAATTTAATTAATTTTTCTGAATTGGTTTCTCATACAACCCAAACTCAATATACCTCAAGTGATAATTTTGGCTTGTAATTGGAATTCTGAGCTTTACGTATTCACTTCTCTTGATGGGCCTTAAAAAACGAATTAACTTCAGAATTTGAAAGGTTACGAATTCAAATGGGCTTAGACTTGAATAACAAAAGGGATTTTGGATTTAAATGGAAATGATTTAAGGATTATAGTGTGGACAAATAAAATGAATTGAACCCTAAAAAATGGATTTGGATAACTAAATTTGATTATAATAATAAAAAAATGAATTTGGTTTGAGATATGGTCAAGTACATGCGAGGAACTTGGATGAAAATGAATGTTAGAAATAGTTTTTGGAAATGGACAATAATTGTTTTACAATGGCCTTGAAATTACGAAATAAGGATTAGGTTGATTAGATATTGGTTTTAAAAGATAGGTACAGATAGGTATAGTTTAATAAACCATTATGATTGACTGGATATGGACTTATGAGCGAATTTAAAAAGAAATGAATTCACCTTGGAATTTGGTAAATGGTCTTGAAGTATATAAGAAGGTGGGTCATGGTTAATAAAACGATTAGAAACTTGGTCTTAAAATGAGGTTTGGGACAATTATGAAGTACCCTTTTTCTATTTGGGGCATAAATCATAAGGAATTAACCCCAGACGGGCTTTTTAATCTTGTATGCCAAAAAATGGATCTTAACCTCATCTGAATCCTTGTATCCAAATTAACTCGCATATGAAACAAGCCCTTTTCGTTTGAACGACAAACAAACTTTGTCCAAGCAATTCTTGAACAAAATAATCCCACCAGGAAGAACGTCTTGCTTCACAAATATATCATAACTTGACGACCAAAATTTTTGAACAAATGTCTCAGAAAAAGCCCGGAATATGAAACTAGAACAATAAGTACACCCAAGAAAACCTTCGTCGTAGATTTCTAATCTCATGGCTCTCAATGAAGCGATAGTATCCCTGAGTTGCGTTGACGACCAGAAAAGACATGATCCCATATATGAAACGCATGACTGTGAATGCTAATGACCTAGATATGGCGCATGAAACACAAGCTATGAACTGATGAAGGATACTTGAAGAATACGAGGCATAAAGTCAGCTAGATGGTGATAAATATGAGGGCAAATTTTGGGGTGTTACACCATCTATGCCGCTTCTCAAGTTATCATACCCGTTGACTGAAATGTTACAATACCCACAACCGAGCTCACACCTGGGGAACATCTGGCATTCTAAAAGCTGAGCTTTAATTTCGACCAGAGGTGTTCGAATCTGTCCAACACTGGTGATTAAGAAAGATGGCTTGTCTTCCTCAATGGCATTAATTCTTGGCCCTCCATGATTGGGCATGGGATTCTTGGTGACACTTGGAGGGGGTGCAAAGTTGAGGGGTTTAGAATCCACCAGATCTTGTACCTTCATTTGTAAAGCCCTACATTTTTCCGTATTGTGGCCAGGTGCATTGGAGTGGAAAGCACATCTGGTGTTGACATCATAATTTCTTGGCAGATTGGAGGGGTCTGGCGGTGCCAATGTCCTTAATTCAACCAAGTTGAGTTTCAGGAGTTGTGGCAACAAGGCAGCATAAGGCATAGGGATAGGGTCAATCACCCTATTTGCCTGTGACGGTCTTTGCTGAAAAGGTCTTTGTTGTTGATTGCTGTTGTTATTGTTGTAGGTCCTCTGTGGCGGATACTGAACTTGTTGTTGATAGTATGGTTGTTGTGGTTGCTGATATGCTGGTTGCTGAGGAATCGGAGCTGGAATAGTGACAGCTGCTACTGATCTGTGGACATATTGACGTCTTCCCCTGCTGGCATGAATGGCATTTGTCTCACTGGTTCTTCTAGGTCCCACAAAAGGCTTTCTGGGATTACTGGACGAACTTGCACCATTATCAGAAATTTTGCCCATCTTTAGAAGGCTTTCAATTCTTTCACCGGCTATAACTACGTCTGCGAAGCTGGTGGAAGAAAAGGCAGCTAGCCTATCAATATATGTTCCTTGCAGAGTGTTCATAAACATGTCGGCCATTTCTCTTTCCGACATGGGTGGCTGGACAGTAGCAGTAAGCTGTCTCCACCTCTGGGCATATTCCCTGAAGCTTTCTTGGAGGATTGAGACATTCCCATCAAGAGGATCCTGTTAGGAGCCATGTCTAGATTGTATTAGTATTGTCTGATGAAGGCCTCAGCTAGGTCCTTCCAGCATCTGATAGTAGCTCTGGTTAAGTGGGAATACCATTCCCTGGAAGCCCCGGTCAAGCTATCTTCAAAATAGAACATCCACGGTTTTTCATCCATGGTGTATGCTTTAAGTCTCCCCAGAAAGAACTGCAAGTGGGTTCGTGGACAGGAAGTTCCATTGTACTTCTCGAAGCATGGGGGTTTAAACTTGTGGGGAATCCTTACCCCATCCACTAACCCCATATCCATCACATCAAAACCCAAGGAGTTTTGAGACTCCAAAGATCTCAATTTCTCAGCAATTTCATCAAACCTCCTATCATAGACTTCATCCCCAGCTCCCATTACAGTAAACTGCTCCTCTTGAGGATCTTCTTGCAAGATCCTGCCTGCAGTAGTATTTCCTTGCACATTACCCGGGATGTTGACTTCCGGATGTAGATGAGGCCCATATACTGGTGGATTAACATGAGGCTGACCCCTTTCATTGTTACTTGTTCCTACAGTTCCCAGATGGGGTTCTTCTGGGGTTTGTCTTTCTACCAATGCCCTCAACCTTTCTTGACTTTGGGCCAAGCCATTCATTACTTCCATGAATTGGGTCATTTGGTTTCTCATCTCCAGCCTTTCATTAGCCATCTGAGTTCTGACCTCTGTCAGATCTTGCTGTACTTGATCCATTTGGATACCAGGAAGATTGTTGCGAGTAGGATACCTGTGCGGACGGTTGAGAGGGAACACCCGACGACGAGCAATAATTCCTGAACCACAACAGAGTTAGAAACAAAATAAAGTAATGACAAAACCTACAAAACAAAACAAAAGTCAGTATGCAATGCAGTATGCTTATTTATTTTCCAAGGTATCCGGCTTGGCCCTTGGTTTTGACCTTTCCAGACCCTGAGGAAGATACTTTGATGTTGCTTGAGAAAAGAAACTCAATGAAACAAACTAACACATACATTACAAATGGTGGATCATACATAGTTTGTTTTTACAACAATATGCCCCTGGAGGGTCAAAATACAACATAAAAGAAAAGTACATGAAATGGAAATAACAACAAGCAAAGAAGTCAAACATCTAATCCAAACTCATCCTCCTTAACCTCCTTTAAAAGTGCTTCAGTTACAGGACCAGCCGGATGCTCTGTAATGTTTCTGATAAGAAGGTTTCTGGTGGCAATAGCAGTGGTCAGCTTCTTGTGCCTGTCTTGGTCCTTTGACCTCTTCACACCAGCCCTAAGCTTCAACTCTGAAATCTCCTTCTGGGCTGCCAGCAAAGCTTCCTATTGTTTCTTTTCATTGGCCTCCAACTGCTCAATCCTGGCCTGAGTTCTCTTATCTTCTTGAGTACGAGCTTCAGTGATCCTGACCCACCTAGCTTGACTTTCTTGCAGATAGAGATCAGTCCTAGCTTTCTGAAACTGGGCCTCTTTACAGGCATTCTTCAATATTTGCTCCCCATCTCTTGATTTCTTGATGTAGTCCTCTACTTTCTCAATCTTGGCCAGATTCTCCACCTTAAGCTTCTCCAACCTCTCAATGTCTAGACGACCATCACTCCTCTCCCAGAGGGTCTTCTTCAGAGCTTGAGACAGATTCTCATTCCTTTCCTTCAGCTTCTCAAATTCTACCAGGCTGACAGTGGCTGGAGGTGGTATTATGGATGGTCCAGGTGCATCCTTAATGGTGAAAGGCATCCTAGAAATCTGAGCTCTAGCATCAGACCATTCATAGTATTGAGCTGAAGCCACATTATTTCACCTCCCAAGAATGGCCATCCCTTTGGTCTAGATGTTGTCCCAAGCCCAGGATGCTTGTCTGACAATAGTTAGATTAGGCTTTATCTCACAATACAGGGTTTCAGCTAAATCTTGCATTCTAGGAGGGTGGACAAAAGCATAGCCCAATTGTCTCTTAAACAGCAAGGGATTGTAGTTAATGCAACCCTTCACTCCTACTAGAGGTACATTGGGGTACTGCCCACAACTAGTGATTATGTCTCTGCCCTTGGTGCTCTGGGTGCACCATCTGATGTCATCTGAAGTCAAAGCAATAAGTCTTTTAGCCCAATTCTTCTGTTGGTGAGGATTTAGGAAGGCATCTATCTTGGGTAAGTGTTTAAGCAGCCAAGTGTGAAATAGAGGAGCACAGCATCTCACCAACTTCCCTCTCTGCTTCTCATTTCTTTGGTGAACAGAATAATAGAAATCCCCCAGCAATGTGGGTACTGGGTTCCTCAAAAGGAAGAGATGAATAACATTCTTGCTGATAAACTTGGGCTCATCTGCAAATAATATAACCCCATATATACTGAGGGCTAACAATGCACAAACTGCCCTCCATTCCCCCAAGGAGGCCTTCAGGATGGCCTGAGAAGTCAGAAAGTATAAGTGCAAACCAGGGATCTCAGCCTTTGTGGTCATGTTCTGCTCAATCAAAATAGGCTCTAAATACAGTGCCTTTTCCACTTCTCCATTGTTGGGAGAAGTCATCTCAGGGTTGAAGGGGACACCACCCCTGACAGGTACTCCAATCAATGATGAGAACTCCTCCAGCAGAGGTCCTAACTGAAAGTTTTGGAAAGTGAAGCATCTCAAAGGAGGGTCATAGAACTGTAGGCAAGTATGGATCAAACTCCTCTGAGAAGGGTCTAGGTCCATAACCATATCAAGGATGCCTCCATAATGCTCTCTGAATAATGAGATGTGGTCTGGAGTGATAAGTGCATGGACCTTCCTGATGCCAGTCAGCACAGGCTCAAAGAAATGGTATGAAATGTTGCTCATCTTGGGTGCCATGACTGCTGATGAAGAGCTGAAAACAAGTGCTGATGATGAAGACTGATATTGGAGATGAGCCACTGATAGGCTGAGGCTGGTGATAAAAGTAGCTGAAGCAGGCAACTGATGAAGATAGTTGAAGTAGATAACTGATGAGCAGAGGTCTATGTAGATGAAGGGGTCAAAACCAAGCCAAATATAATATGGATACCCTGAAAAACAAATAAACAAATGTTAAATGATGCAATGATGAGTATGCAAATGATATGCAAAGGTTTGTGATCAAGCTGGATCTGATTACTGCCTTGATATAAGTCCATGTATGTTCAAGAAGTCGAGATGGAGGTCTTAGAAAACCAATAATCAAGGTGGGGGACTCAAATAAAGAGTCACATGTCCATGGTTTAAATCACAAGAACTGTCCAAAATGAGGTACTCTTAATCAAACAAGTAACAGGGTATGATGTGGCCAAGGGTTCCTGCAAACCTGTAAACAGCCCAACCCCCCTCACAGGTGGTGTTCTAGAACAAAGATCCTCAGACTTGGATCAATTATGAGAAGTGTAAACACTTCTAACCCGGAGGTACAGTGTTTACAATAACCATAAAAGATCCTCCTCTAATTCACCTCAGTTTCTGAAGGTCATAATAAAGGTCATCCAGACTTAGCAGGCTTCCCAGATAGCCCTAGCACTACAGGAGATTTGTAGCACAGAGTTCTCAAGAAGAAACCCATATCTGAACCGTGTTTCATATTCCCGCACCAGACCGAAATGGAATGGGAAAGAACATGAACCACTCTAGCCTAGGTGTCACTCAGGTCCCAGGTATAGGACCTTAAACTCTCAGTAGAACCCCACCCACCAAAACAAAAACCAGATCCAACAAGATGACAGTATGACAGTATGATGTATAAAGCTGTAAAGAAAGCAATAAATAACTGTACATAAAGCAGTAAATGAAGCAAATATATAAACACAATTAGCACTTAACACCCCTGTAAACACAAATCAAACAAGCGCTAGGAGGAACCCACAAAAATAACCAGAAGCCCTGGTTACAGTATAAGGTTCCCCAGCAGAGTCGCCAAGCTGTCGCTCCCACCAAATGAGGCTAAGTCAAATGGGGTACAGACGTGAACGGTCGGCGAGAGGAGAGAGAACACACAAGGGTGAACTCAGAAGACAAGAGTCGCCAGCTAGGCATTTTTATCCCGGAGGAAAGGTAATGCTGCATAAACCTGAGGAAAGATATGGATAAGACGGTTGCGAACCAGAGAGACTGAGAAAGGGGGTTGGTTACAACCTGGGAAGGTATTAGCACCCAGATTGTCCTCCGTACTCGACGAGATCCACGCTTGAATGATTTGTGTTTTAAAGGGGTTGTGTCAGTGCAATTTGTGTATCAAAGCTAGAAAGAATGCAAGTGTCAGTGTAAAAGAAAAGTGAAGTGTATCAAAGAAGTGTCAGTGTAAGAACAAGAATGAAATGACTATGAGGCTTAAAGAATAATACAGGAAGGAGGGGGAATATACAGAGACTTTCGTTCGATAACTGTTAAGTTATGCCTACGTATCCTCTCGTGCAATGAGGAAGTCAGAACACCGTAGTTCGACTCAAAGAGACTGAAAGATAAATTGACTTGTGAACTGCTTACTTGTCTATGCTCAAGTGTATGACCTGTCTGGCTCAGGTGCAAACTGTCTTGTATTAGACGGAAGAAGCAAGTTCCCGTTTGTGAGTGAATGAGATGAGAGAAGAATCCCGAACGAGACGATTATTGTTTGTTTTTGATGTTTTCAGTCTTTTATTACTTTTGGAGGTTTGTCATAAGAAAATGAGCTTAAGCCTAAACCAATGGGTTAGTAAACTCATCACATCTTCCCTCTGATTAGGGGTAATGAGAATACCTTAAGTGTGAAGTCAGCATCTCACACTTAATCACCCTGATGTAGGATTAAGATCATTAACCTACTTGTGATTTATTTAGATGTTTTTGTTTCTTTTGTTTAGTGTTGAGTAATGAGTTTAAGCCATAATCAAGGATTTAATGGACTCATTACACCATCCTAATAGAAGGATAATAGATGAGAACATTTAGGCTGAGAAAGACTCCTCAACTTAATCCATGATTAGGGATTAACCTCATGACAAAACAAAGCCTTTATTAGATGGATTTTAGTTAATGATAAGATGAATAAATGATTTTTTATGGTTGGTAAGACAACTTGAGGGGGACTTGTCCATTAACACTAGGGTTAGTCCTTCTTAACCAATTAAGGAAGAATTAAAACCCTAATGTAAGGCCCAAGTTACAAGCTTGATGTCTTGATGATTATTAAGTGAATTGATTAAAGGATTTAAACACATTAAGGGTTTAACACTTAGGATTAAAGTTATACACTCCATCCTAATAGAAGGATGCAGGCATAAGCTTAATCACAAAGCCTTAAAGCCTTTAGGGTTTAGTCCTTGATTATGAGATGAGAAGAGAAGACTCAAAGATGACACTAAGGTAAAACTAAATGGGGGACTAATAAAACCCTAATTGTTATCATGCTTGGGGATCCTAGGGTTTATGAGGCTTAATAGAGAAAGATCTTCAGAGGAACCACCAGGAAGGAAGCAGATGAAAGGAGCAAGAAGCAAAGAGAAGCAAAACAACTTGCTTCACTTAAGAAGACAAGTTGCTTGAGGGAAAAAAGTAAAAGATGAACATGAATGAGCAAGCTCTCTCTAATACACATAAAGAATTCAGCAAAGAAAGTATGAAAGAGATGAAAGAGATTGTGAGAAGTGAAGGCAAATTCACTTCTCAAACAACTTACCACCTGAAAAGTTAGCCAAAAGAAATGAAATGCAATGCAAATGAGATGCAATGCCATGATGCAAACTAAAACCAGAAGCATAAACATGATGTTAGTGATACTAAGAGATGAGGCGAACACATGACAAGAGATGAGAATGATCAAACAAGCATAAGGATGCAAATGAATCATGCCTTGAACCATGAATGTACATGAAAAGTTATGAAATGCAATGGGCATACAACATGGAAAATGAAAGATGCAATGATCAAACATGGTCCTAATATGTCCTAAGATGTATCATGAATCATGTGGATACACAAAATGTCATGGAAAGTCATTGGATGCAAGCAAATGAGAAATGGATGCAAAGAAAGGCACAAATTAGGGTTACATGCATCATGCAAAGCAAAAAAACCAAAACCAGAAGCAAATGACATGATAAAAATTTGAAAATTCAATCAAAGATACCCTAAACCTATACAAACTCACTGCCCAAAGGAGGGGATCCAACTCTTAACCTAGTGTAAGTTATGAATTTCCTAAGATTACTAGGGTTTTGGGGTGCCTCAACAAGAAAAATATCAAACAAATTGAAAATGCAAGATCAAATCAAGCCAATTTTATCCTATAAACTACATGCTATGAAGAATGCAATGCAAGAAGAATCATCATCCAACTCTCAATGGTTAGGCAGAAGGGATTTTTCAAAGTTTGCACAAAAATATTGCCTTAAAATGAATTTAATTCCAATGAAAATGATCAAAAGGCATCAAGAACAAAAAAGAAATTTGGTTTGAGAGTTGGACAATGTTTCTAAATGTTTCTAAATGCAATGTGAATTTTTTGGTGATTTTTAAATACCTAAATGCATTTTTTATTAATTAATTTTCATTAACTAATTAAAAATAAACATTTAAATGATTTAAAAATAATTTTCAGTGCAAAAAATAAAAATAAAAATATTTTTGGGTTTTAAAAATTAATGAAATCTTTGACAAAAAATTTCATAATTTTTAAATGGTTTCTGCTATTTTAAATAAAATGTGGAAATAAATACAATTTAAATGAATTAAAAATACGAATTTATGAAAGTAATCCAATCCAGTGGCTGAGATTCAAATAAAAAGGGAGGGAATTGACCAGCGCGTGCATCTTGATGGCTGAGATTCAAACTACACTAATTACGTCATTAAGCCCTAATCTGAACCCTAAACACTTTCAGATGACCGGAACAGTGTTCCGGTCATCTTCTCCGGCCAACCGAAAATCAAAATCACTCCCTAGGCCATTTGAAATGCTCTAACTCTCCAGAATTCATCCTCTACCCACCCTAAACATGAATCAAGCACAAAATCATGTTTATCTTTCAACACAAACACGAATCGAATCAAAGAAGTTTTCAGGTCAAACTTTCAGAGACATGGTTCAGGCTCAAAACTCAATCATTTTAAAAACTAAGAACACCAGAATGATCAGTGGAGCATAAGCAACAATTCTATAGCATAAAAAACAATTTCTGGAAAAAAAGTTCTTGAGGTACCTGAGCTTGAGCTTTCTCAGTTTGCAACTTTCTGGCCAGCTCTTTGCTTCCAATCACCTCTAATGATCCCCCTGAGAAGTTTGCAAGGCTTGTTTGGAGTTTAAAATGGCTGGTTTGTGAGATTGATCAAGTTCTATTCAGTGAGGGGTGAGAATCGTGTTTCTGATTGAGGAGGTTTCAGGGATGAATGAGGGTAGGGAAATGATCAGGGGAGCATGCTGAGTGATTCTATGAAGTTTGTTTTGATGTTTGAAGGCTGTGTTGTGTGATTCGAAGCAAAATGCATAAGGGGAGGTTTTTGAGAATGCTGACTTGTGTGTGTGTTTAGGCTTCAAGATTATATGAAATGGCTTGCTTGAAGTGTGTTTGTAAAGTCTTGATTGGTCAGAATAGTTGGTGTGGCACAGGCTGATTGGTATGGGTGTTTTTGCATAAAGTCCAAGTTAGGTGTACTTGAGGTATGGGCAAGTGTGAGGTTGTGATAGGGGCATGGTTGGGCTCAGCTGAGATCATGGAGTTCTTGTGGATCAGATTCTATGAGTTGTAACAAGTAGAGGCATGGCTTCATGAGTTTTTGCAAGTTGGTACATATTTGCCCCCTTTGGAAATTCATGAAGTTCAAGGTACCAAAATGCATTATTCCTTGGCCAATTCTGATTTTTAGAAGTCACATGAGCATGTTGTGAAGAGTTTGTGCACATTTGAAGTCTTTAGAATGCTTGATCATACCATTTTGCAAAATACCTCTTTGGTACAGAACTTGAAATTATGTGATTTTTCCCAACTTTGACAAGCCATAACTTTTGATCCAAAATGAATTAGAATGAGTTCTTGTGCTTTTTGAAAAGGGAATGATCCATTCTACAACTTTCATGACCAAAGCTTTCCCATTTGAAGCATTTTTGAATCAAAAAGAAAGGGTTGAAAAAGTTTCCCAAAATGGCAAGTTTCCATTACAAGTCATTTTCCCAAAAAGGCAACTTTGCAAATGGCTTGAAATTATTCAATCTTGTGAACTTCTAACATCTTCTATTATCAAATAAAGATCATACACATTCAAAATGATGAAGAAAACCCTTTGGTTGGGTCATTGGGGGCCTCAGATGCCTTGATTTTATACTGACTTGCTCAAGAAGTCAACTCTTGGTTGGATGCCTTCCCCATGGAATTTCTTCATGAAAATTGATATGCATTATCCTTATGACATATAGAGACCAATAGCAACAAGAATGACCAAAAAATTGGAGTTATGGCCTTTGAAACCAAAACCCTAATTCTAGGTCATCTGTGCAGTTAAACCTGGCTCTGCTTCCATGCCATTCTCAGTTCTTGTGATTCTTTGGATTTCTTGACTTTGAGAGGATATAATATGATGCTTGAACACACATGGACCCCTTTAAGTGATCTATGACCTTTGGAGTGGCTCAAATGGCTCTTGGGTTGCTCAGATCACAAACCCTAGATGCAGATGACTTAGGAGCAATGCAGTGAATCAGAAATGCAATATGAGATGCTATGACTGAACTTATGCATATGAAGAGATCACAAGCCATGGTGTGAAAGAGTGAGGGCAAATTTGGGGTGTTTACAAACACCGATTCAACTTTGGCCATAGGCCTACAACTTTCAACGTTGGTCATACGACCTACAACTTGAATATCAACATTGGTCTTACGACCTACAACTCAAATAATCAACATGGGTCCTTCGACCTTTAACTTAAAATGCTCCCAACCCGGGACAGAACAACATATGCAACTATAATAGAAAATACACACATTCACACTAATTAACAAAGTACACCGACTAAAATCACTTATTTATTATTTCGAACAAACTCGCCAATGTTTGTTAAATTCCGAACAACTAATTTTTCTTTTTAAATCGGCACTACTTAATTTTCTGCTCACACTACTGATAACTTCCACTTATTCTGTTAAATTCTAATTTACTAATATCTGCATTTCTCTGCTACTATCTCTTAACTGTTACCGACTTCAATTATGCTGCAATGCCATTACCTGCTAAATTTCATATTCTGGTTAAACCTGCTACTGTTTTCTGCTTAACTGCTTAATATGATGCTAATTTAAAACTGTCTTCATATGGTTCATATTATATGTAATTAAATCCCAAACTTCATTACCAATCATATTTCCTTCTAAGTCTACTAATCATATACTTTAGTTTTAAGCATATAATTTACTAGGATTATTTATTAAAACTAATTTAGAGTTATTTGTGAGGCTAATAAAGAAGTACTACAAAATAAAATAAAAGTCCTTCCCAAAATGACAGGGTGGCATGCGCCACCCCTGTCCCCACAATTGGTATGGCCTGCGCCATACTTGAGTGGTTTAGGCACATGGCCTGCGCCATCCTTCCTTTGACAACGGGTGGTCTGCGCCACTCTCTACCTAGGGGTTCCGTCCCCAATTCTATTTTGATTCCAACAACCGTTTAGACCACAACAAAATTAATGAATCGATTATAAAATCATTACAATAACTTAATTTCTTTTCACAACAAATTCAAATCACCCAATCGACATCAACTCAACATTCAACAGCATAAAAAATCAAGTAATCCCAATCCCGCATAATAATTATCATAATCGCGAGTATAGAGTTTGAATCCCACCCTTACCTTAATCGATGACCGCTTCGAATCTCCGATCGAATTTCCAACCCCTTTGCATATGTGGCCCTTTTCCTCTCCTCTTTCATCCATGGAGATTAGAAATACGAACACGCTGCCATTGAGTTCCTATATTGACCAAAATTCAGCCTTCATCACCATCAATCCCGTAACTACTATTTGACCAATTTCCAGCATGAACTTCCAAACTTCAAATGTGTTTTTCTCCTTCAATACAAAACTTATTGACACGAAATTATATATCAAATCGAAGGGAATTTTGTAAGCTTTCCAGAAATTTAAGAATCTCTTTAATCAGAATTACGAGTAAAAAGGTATCACTTGTTTAGTGGAAGCTGTACCGAATGTGCGAAAATTAAGATATGAACATGAATCCTTCTTTCTCCTTCTTTTCTCCCAAGCTGTTTTCTCTCCTCTAAATAAAACCTTTATTTTTCTCTAAGACTTTTTCCTCGTTTTCCCTAATTTCTACGATCCCCTTTTCTCAACTTCTACTGATTCCAACTTCTCCTCTTGACCAATTCTCCTCTTTATTTTCTTTTTATTATAATAATAATAATAATCCAATTATAACTAATGGGCCCAACTGCAACACCCCCTTAATTGCTATTTCCAACACGGTTTCAAGCCCACTAATTAACTCCATTACAACAACGATAATATTAACTCCGATATTATTTCTACGGCTTCCGACTTATTTTTCTGACTTAACGACTTAATTCACCACAACACCAAAATTTAATTTAATAATTCACTATATAATTATTTTCTCCGGACTTAATTAGATTATCTTCCGATTATTAACCAAATGGTCCAACGACGTGATCTGCATATCCCACAATAAACGAAGATACTTCATATCGTCTATCACAACTTATATCAACTTAATTAATCAATTCAATTTGAACCAACTTATGAACATCAACAGAATATTCTGATATTTCAGAAATCAACTTAAATCAACTTCAAATACACAAAACATCGCAAATCAACACAACACAATACACTTATATTTAATTAAATAATTAAATATAAGTGTTACAATAAACCCCGGGAGAAGCTGTACCCTGCTAGGTGATCGTCCTTCACCTCTTGATAATCGTCCTTCATCATGTTTATCCAATGGCCGTCCGCATCGTCGACCTTTTCTATCTAGCATTCGTCCTATATCGTGATAAAGAGCAGCCATCCCCTGCTAGGTGGTCGTCCTTCACCTTTGATGACCATCCCTCATCATTATTTCATTTATTCTTTGAACCAATGGCCGTCCCCATCGTTGATTACTTTACTTTCCAAGTTTGATGGCCGTCCCCATCATTGCCTTTACTTTAATCCCTAGAGAATCTTATCTCCTTACCTGATGGCCGTCCCCATCGTGATCTCTTTATTTCCCCAGCTTGTCGCCCGTCCCCGTCATTGCTATATCCCCAGCAGTCATCCTCTGCTCGACGATCGTCCTCCATCGCCCTTTATTTGATAATCATACTATACTATCTTTTAGAATTTATATCCATTTTCTCCTTCTATCCAGCGAGTGCAAATTTTGGACTGTCTTTGGTATTCAACCACAAGTTATCTTGTTTGTCTGTTAAGCCAGGCGCTTACACCCTGCACAGCTAACTCATGTTTGAATAGGGGAAGCTGTAAACACCCCAAATTTTCCCTCACTATTTATCACACCATGGTTTGTAATCTTTCATTTTGCATAAGCATAAGCATACTACCTCATATTGCATATTTGTTTCATCTACATAGTTCAAGTTCATATTCATCTAGGGTTTGTAATCTGAGCAATCTAAGATTCCATATGAGCCATCCCAAAGGCCTCAAAGCTTTTCAAGAGGGTCCATGTGTGTTCTATCATCATATTATATCCCTCAAAGTTCATGGAAGTCAAGAGATCACAAGAACTGGCAAGGCACGGAAGCAGAGCTAGGGTTTTCACTACATAGATGACCAAAATTAGGGTTTTGGTTTCAGAGGCCTTAACTCCAAATTTTTGGGCCATTCTTGTTTCTAATGTCCTTAATATGTCATAAGGATCATATGTACCAAGTTTGATGAAGAAACTCATTGTGGAAGTCATCTGTTCACTGGGTGACTTCTTGAGCAAGTTAAGTCAAAATCAGGGCATCTGAGGCCCCCAACAATGGAACCAAAGGGGTATTTTCATCAAATTGAAGTTCTATGATCTTTATTTGATCTTAGAAGTGATTGGAATTTCATAATATTGAAGAATTTTGAGCCATTTGCAAACATGCCATAAATGGAAATGACTTGTAATGGAAACTTTCCATTTTGGGAAAGTTTTTCAACCTCCTCTTTCTTAACCAAAAATGCTTCAAATGAAAAATTCTTGGTCATGAAAGTTGTAGATTAGTCAATTATGTATTGATTCAAAACATACAAGAACATGTATTGATTCATCCTAGAACTCAAGATATGGCCTTTCAAAGTTGGAAAAAATCCTAAAATTTCAAGTTTCATGTCAAAGAGGGATTTTGTAAATTGGCATATTCAAGCATTCTAATGACTTCTAACATGCACAAATACTTCACAATATGTCAAGCAAACCTCTAAACATCAGAATTATGCTTTGAACCGTGCATTTTCATGACTTGAACTTCAAGAAATCACAAAAGGGCCAAAACTCCCAAAAATTGCAAAATGGTATGAATCTCTTCATCCACTTGTGCCAGCATGCCAAAACCAATTCCATGGCTCTCCACAAAGTCAGTTGAGGCCAGACACCCCAAGAACTCAGGCCTGCACCATGCCCATACCTCAAGTACATAAAATTGACTTTTTTGCAAAACCTCTCATACCAATCAAGCTGTGCCACAACAACTCTCTGAACCAATCACTACACATTATACAAACCTCAAGCAACACAAAACACAACATTGAGGCCTGAATCTTACCCACACTCAGATTGCCCAAAACATGCAAGAAACTTCAAGTCTTCGAATCTCAAAAACCAACCACTGAAACCTCAATATTTCTTCACCAATCATCTCCACATGACCTAAGGATCATTTCCCACCCTTCACCATAGCCTAAAACACAGCCAAACACAAATACGATTTCTGGTGCAGCAGAGTTGCAACATCAAAACCAGCCATTACAAGCTTGTTCCTGTAAACACCCCAAATTTGCCCTCACTCATTTCACACCATGGCTTATGATCTTTTCATTTGCATAAGTTCAATCATCTCATATTGCATTTTTGCTTTACTGCATTGATTCAAAGCCATCTGCATTAGGGTTTATGATCTGAGCCTTTCCTGAGCCATTTGAGCCACTTCAAAGGTCTTCAATCGTCTCAAGAGGGTCCATGTATGTTCAAGCATCATATTATATCCTCACAAGACCAAGAAAGTCAAAGAATCACAAGAACTGAGAAAGGCATGGAAGCAGAGCCAGGTTTAACTACACAGATGACCTAGAATTAGGGTTTTGGTTTCAGAGGCCATAACTCCAAATTTTTTGGTCATTATTGTTTCTATTGGTCTCTATATGTCATGAGAATCATGCATATCAATTTTCATGAAGAAATTCAAAGGGGAAGGCATCTGATCACAAGATGACTTCTTGAGCAAGTCAGTGCAAAATCAGGGCATCTAAGGCCCCCAATGACCCAACCAAAGGGGTTTCTCCATCATTTTGAATGTGTATGATATTTATTTGATCATAGAAGATGTTAGAAGTTCACAAAATTGGAGAATTTCAAGCCATTTGAAAAGTTGCCTTTTTAGGAAAGTGACTTGTAATGAAAACTTGCCATTTTGGGAAAGTTTTTCAACCTCCTCTTTTTGATTCAAAAATGCTTCAAATGAAAAATCGTTGGTCATGAAAGTTGTAGATTGGATCCTCCGTTTTCCAAAAAGCACAAGAACTCATTCTAATTCACTTTTGATCAAAAGTTATGGCCTTGCAAAGTTGGGAAAAATCATGAAATTTTCACTTTTGCACCAAAGGGGGAAACTTGCAAAAACCCTTGCCAAACCAATTTTTGACTTCAAAGTGACTTCTAATCATCATACAAACACAATGAAATGCCTGAAAGTCAGATTTGTGCCAAGAATTCTCAAGTTTCATGACTTGTGCATGAAGAAATCAAGAAAGGGCCAAACTTCATGAAAATTGCAAAAACCGCCACAAGTTTTAATCCACTTGCTGATTTGCCTCAATCTCATTTCCATGGTCATCCTTGAATCAAGCTGCAGCAGACATGCCTTTGTTCTAGCCCTGAAACAGCCCATACCTAAAAGGACACATAGACTTGACTTTTTGCAAAAGGGGCCATGCCAATCACACTGTGCCACCACCAACTCTCTGCCCTATCACAGCTTGATAAGTGGACCAAATGGAACTCAAAACACACAAGAGGCAGGCCTGAAACCACAGCATCACCATAGCTCACAAAAATCCGTCCTTTTGCATTTTCTATCGAATCTCTCAACTCAGCAACAAAAACTTAAAACTTCTTCCACCATTCATCTTAGAATGCATCACTGATCACAAACCACCCTATACTTTGCTTTAAAAGCCATCACACACTTGTCGCTCCCAATAAATAGGAATAACCCGGATAAAGGTACAGACGCGAACGGTCGGCGAAAGGAGGGATGTGAGAACACACAGGAGTGAACTCACAGGAGATGAATAGAGTCGCCAGCTAGGCATTTTTATCCCGAAGGAAAGGTAATGCTGCATAAACCTAGAAAGATATGGATAAGACGGTTGCGAACCAGAGAGACTGAGAAAGGGGGTTGGTTACAACCTGGGAAGGTATTAGCACCCAGATTGTCCGTCGTACTCGAAGGGATCCACGCTTAAAAGATTTGTGTTTTAAAGGGGTAGTGTCAGTGCAATCTGTGTATTAAAGCTGGAAAGAATGCAAGTGTCAGTGTAAAAGAATGTGAAGTGTATAAATGTACAGTGTCAGTGTGAGAACAAGAATGAAGTGCCCAAGATAAAGAGGCTAAAGAATAAGGCTAGAAGGAGGGGGAATATACAAAGACTTTTGTTCGATAACTGTTAAGTTATGCCTACGTATCCTCTCGTGCAATGAGGAAGTCAGAACACCGTAGTTCGACCCAAAGAGACTGAAAGATGGATTGACTTGTGAACTGCTTACTTGTCTATGCTCAAGTGTATGACCTGTCTGGCTCAGGTGCAAACTGTCTTGCATTAGACGGAAGAAACAAGTTCCCGTTTGTGAGTGAATGAGATGAGAGAAGAATCCCGAAGGAGACGATTATTGTTTGTTTTTGATGTTTTCAGTCTTTTATTACTTTTGGAGGTTTGTCATAAGAAAATGAGCTTAAGCCTAAACCAATAGGTTAGTAAACTCATCACATCTTCCCTCTGATTAGGGGTAATGAGAATGCCTTAAGTGTGAAGTCAGCTTCTCACACTTAAACACCTTTGGTGTAGGTTTAAGATCATTAACCTACTTGTGATTAATTAGATGTTTTTGTTGTTTTTGTTTAGTGTTAAGTAATGAGATTAAGCCATAATCAAGGATTAAACAGACTCATTACACCATCCTAATAGAAGGATAATAGATGAGAATGTTTAAGCTGAGGAAAGCTCCTCAACTTAATCCATGATTAGGGATTAAACTCATGACAAAACAAAGCCTTCATTAAGTGGATTTTAGTTAATGATATGATGAAGAAGTGAGTTTTATGGTTTGTAAGACAACTTGAGGAGGACTTGTCCATTAACACTAGGGTTAGTCCTTCTTAACCAATTAAGGAAGAATTAGAACCCTAATGCAAGGCCCAAGTTACAAGCTTGATGTCTTGATGATTATTAAGTGAATTGATTAAAGGATTTAAACACATTAAGGGTTTAACACTTAGGATTAAAGTTATACACTCCATCCTAATAGAAGGATGCAGGCATAAACTTAATCACAAAGCCTTAAAGCCTTTAGGGTTTAGTCCCTGATTGTGAGGTGAGAAGAGAAGACTCAATGAGACACAAAGGTAAAAGCTAAATGGGGGGGGGGGGACTAATCAAAACCCTAATCATTGTCATGCTTGGTTGTTCCTAAGGTTTGTGAGGTTTACAAGAAAGATCTTCAGAGGAGCCACCAGGAAGCAGATGAAAGGAGCAAAGAGAAGCAAAGTAACTTGCTTCATTTAAGAAAGAAAGTCACTTGGGGAAAGAAAGTAAGAAGAAGAAGAAAGATCAAGCTCAATCTCAAACACAAGGCAAAATGCAGCAATGATGCATAAGAGGGATGAAAAGAAATTGTGAGAAGTGAAGGCAAATTCACTTCTCAAAGTTACTTACCACCTGAAAAGTTAATGAAAGGAATGCAATACAATGCAAGATGAGATGAAATGACATGATGCAAATCAAAACCAGAAGCATACACATGATGCTAATGATGCTATGAGATGATGCAAACATGAATCAAGGCATGGGGATGATCATACAAACTTATGGATGCAAATGAAGCAAGTTTAGAAACATGATCATACATGAAAAGTTATGAAGTGCAAATGGCATACAACATGGCAAATGCAAGATGCAATGATCAAACATACTTCTAACATGTCTTAAGATGTCTAGTGAATCAAATGGATGCACAAAATGCTATGGCAAGTCATGGAATGCAAGCAAATGCAAGATGAATGCAAAAGGAAGCCCAAATTAGAGTTTATGATCAATGCAACAAACAAAAATCAAAACCAGAAGCAAACATCATGATAAAAAAAATTGAAAATGCATTCAAGGGAACCCTAAACCTATACAAACTCACTGCCCAAAGGAGGGAATCCAATTCTTAACCTAGTGAAAGTTATGAATTTCCTAAGATTTCTAGGGTTTTAGGGTACCTTGACAAGAAAAATGTCAAAACAAATGGGAAATGCAAGATCAATTCATGCCAACTTAATCCTACAAATTACATGATATGCAAGACACAATGCAAAAAGAATCAAAGTCCAACTCTCAAAGACTAGGCAGAAATGAATTTTTGAACATTGGATCAAAATAATGCTTTGAAATAGAATTAATTCCATGAAGAATTGTCAAAATGCATCAAGATCAAAAAAGAAATTTGGTTTGAAGGTTGGACAATGTTTCTAAATGATTTTAAGGTTTCATGAATTTTTTGGTTATTTTTAAATACCTAAAAGTATTTTTAATTAATTAATTCTCATTAATTAATTAAAAATAAACTTTTAAATGATTTAAAAATATTTTTAAATGCAAAAAATAAAAATGAAAATGTTTTTGGTTTCTGAAAATTCATAAAAGTTTGTACAAAAATTTTCAGAATTTTTATAATTGTTTTACTATTTTAAATAAAATGCACAAATTAAATGAATAAAAATGAAAATAAAACTGAATAAAAATGAAAGTATGCGTATCCAAGGGCTGGGATTGGTTCTGCGGGTGTTTGGTTTGACTTCGCGCGTAATCTAATGGCTGAAATTCAAACTTCATTAATTCCAATTAAAAATTAATTAATCTGAATTAATAAAGTCAACTGAAGATTAGGGCAAAATAGTGAGATCCTGAACGTCCAAATGCGCGCGGGTCAACACATCCAAGGGGTATCATTCAAACTTCCTTAATTACACAGATTAGGGATAATCAAACTCAGGTGGCCGGAGAAGACTTCCGGTCGTCTTCTCCGGCGAACCAAAACCCTAGATTTTGCTACAGGTCACCAAACCTGAAATTTCTTCCCCAGAAATGATCCTCCCCCCCATCTAAACCTAACCCCTCTTTCAAAAAACATTTATTTTCATTAACAAGCTTGAATCGAAGGCAAATGTGAAACACGGGCAAACTTTCAGAGAGACATGAAATGGTCATCTCTTACTTATTTTCAAATCTAAATACATCCAGATGATCAGTGCAACATATAGATTCGATTTGTAACAAGAAAATGAAGTTCTGGAAAATTTGTTCTTGAGCTATACCTGAGATGGAGCTTTCTGATCCTGTGCTTTCTGGGCTGTTTCTTGGTGTAAACTCACTCCTTTGAACCCTCTGATGATGAAATGAAGCTTAAGAAGCTTTGAGAATGGCTAGTTTTTGAAATGGCAGAAGTTCTGCTCAAGGTGGGGTGGGAATCGTATTTGTGATTCAGGGAGTTTAAGGCAATGGTGATGGGTGCTTTGTGATCAGGAAAGTGTGTTGAGTTGATTTGTGAAGTTGGTTTTTGTGTTTGAGGCTTGTGCAATCAGTTTCGAAGGCTTTTGCAATTTGGAGCAAGAAGTGATAACTATGGCTTGGGTGTGTTTCAGCTTGCAATGTGTGGTGTGTTATGCTGGCTTTGGTCCATGTATCAAAAGGGGATAGGTCTGAAAGTTGTTGGTGGCCTATGGTGATTGGTATGGGTCTTTGGCCAAAATGTCAACTTGATGTGTACTTGAGGTATGGGCTATGGTACCACTTGCTTCTTGGCTTGCTTTTGCTCAGCTGAGTTTAAGGAGGTCCATGGAATTGTTTATGAGATGATTCAGCAAATGGTTTATGGTTTGTGTAGTGTTTTGCAAATTCCATAAAGTTTGGCCCCTTTGTGATTTCTTGAAGTTCAAGGCATGAAATGAGATGATTCTTGGGCCAATTCTGATTTTTAGATGTTGTATAATCATGTTGTGAAGTTTAGAAGTCCATTTGATAGCTCAATTTGCCTTGACAAGTGAATTTGCAACTTTGCCTCTTTGGTAGAAACCTTGAAATTTTGTGATTTTAGCCAACTTTGACAAGCCATAACTTTTGATCCAAAATGAATTAGGTCATGTTCTTGTACTTTTTGAAAAGGGAATGATCCATTCTACAACTTTCATGACCAAAGTTTTTCCATTTGAAGCATTTTTGAATCAAAAAGTAAAGGTTGAAAAAGTTTCCTAAAATGGCAATTTCATTAAAAGTCAAACTTTCCCAAAAAGTCAACTTTGCAAAAGACTTGAAATTCTTCAATTTTGTGAACTTCCAACTTCTTCTATGATCAAATAAAGATCATATACAATCAAAATGATGGAGAACACCCTTTGGTTGGGTCATTGGGGGCCTCAGATGCCCTGATTTTGCACTGACTTGCTTGAAAAGTCAACTCTTGATCAGATGACTTCCCCAAGGAATTTCTTCATGAAAATTGATATGCATGCTCCCTATACCATATATAGACCAATAGAAACAAGAATGACCAAAAGAATTGGAGTTATGGCCTCTGAAACCAAAACCCTAATTCTAGGTCATCTGCAGTCAAACCTGGCTATGCTTCCATACCATTCTCAGCTCTTGTGATTTTTTGACATTCTTGACTTTGAGAGGATATAATATGATGCTTGAACATACATGGACCCCTTTGAAGTGATTGATGACCTTCGGAGTGGCTCAAGAAGCTCTTGGATTGCTCAAATCACAAACCCTAGATGCAGATGACTTTGAATCTATGCATGTATCAAAAATGTGATATGAGATGCTATGATTGTGTTTATGTATATGAAAAGATCACAAGCCATGATGTGAATGGGTGAGGGCAAATTTGGGGTGTTTACAACACCAAATACGATTTTTCTCCCTTTTGAACTGAACTGAAGCAATCTCCCAAACCAGCCATAAGAAACTCCAAACAAGCTTTGCAAACTCTTGAGGGAAGTCAGTAGAGGTGATTGGAAGCAAGGAACTGGCCAGAAAGCTCCAAAAGCAAAAGCTCCATCTCAGGTAGCCATGTGAAACTTTTTTCCAGAACCTCTATTTTAAGTTATTAATTGGTTAAGTGTGATCCCCTGAACATGTTGAACTTTGAATTTTTGAAAATGATGAAGAATTGAGCATGTATGGCTTGTCTGAAATTTCTGCCATTTTTATACCTTGCTTCGAATCTTGCTAATGGTTAGAAATAAATTCCATTTGAGGTTAGATTTAGGTTTAGGGGAGTGAGAGGAACAAATCTGGAGCTTTAGAGCTCCAGAAATGACCTAGGGAAGAAGTTGAGGTTTTTCAGGGAGGGATGTCACCGGAGAAGACGACCGGAGCTCTTCTCCGGTAACCTGAATGTCATTAGGGTTTTAATCTGGATTAGGGCTCAGTTTAAATGTGGAGTGTACGATTGTGTTTCCCGCGCGTGTCCAATGGCTCAGATCATCCCATTTAGCCCTAATCCACGTCATTAAGTTAATTAATTAGGGTTTAGTTTTAAATATGTCAGTTTGAATGTGGACCCTTAGATTACGCGCCAGTCAATTCGCGCGTTTCTCATTTGAATCTCAGCCTCAAGATCTGCATACTTTCCCTTTTATTCAATTTAATTTTCATTTTTATTGTATTTATTTCCACGAATTTTTAAAAATAGTAAAATGCATTAAAAAATTCTGAAAATTTTTATCAAATATTTTATTAATTTTCAGAACCCAAAAATATTTTTATTTTTATTTTTTGCATCAAAAATTATTTTTAAATCATTTAAATGTTTATTTTTAATTAGTTAATGGAAATTAATTAATTAAAAATCACAAAAAAATTCACATTGCATTTTGATACATTTAGAAACATTGTCCAACTCTTCAAACCAATTTATTTTTGGTTCTTGACCTACTTTGATAATTTTCATTGGAATTAAAGTTATTTAAAGGCAATATTTTGTACCTAACTTAAAAAAATTCATTCTGCCTAACCATGAAGAGTTTGATGATGGTTCTTCTTGCATTGCATTCTTCATAGCATGTAGTTTCTAGGGTAAAATTGGTTTGAATTTATCTTTCATTTTCAATTTGATGTGCATTTTTCCTTTTGAGGTACCTTGAAACCCTAGTTGACTTGAGAAAATCATAACTTCCATTAGGTTAAGAGTTAGGTCTTCCCCTTTGGGCAGTGAACTTGTGTAGGGTTAGGGTTACTTTGATCCCATTTTCAATTTTTTATCATGTCATTTGCTTCTGATTTTGAATTTTGCATTGCATTTTGTATGTAAACCCTAATTCTTGCCTTCCTTTGCATCCATATTTCATTTGCTTGCATACAGGAACTTGCCATGACATTTTGTGCATCCATATGACACATAAGACATCTTAGGACATATTAGAATCATGTTTGATCATTGCATCATTCATTTTCCATGTTGTGCATTCATTTTATTTCATAAACTTTCATGAACTTTCATGGTTCAAAGCATGCTTCATTTGCATCCTCATTCTTTTATGATCATCCACAACTCTTGACATGTGTTTGCATCATCCCTTAGCGTCATTAACATCATGATCATGCTTCTGACTTTGCCTTTCATCATGGCATTTCATCTCATTTTTAGTGCATTTCATTTCTTTTGCTAACTTTTCAGGTGGTAAGTTGTTCTGAGAAGTGAATTTGCCTTCACTTCTCACAATCTCTTCTCATCTCTCTTGCATCATTGCTGCATTTTGTCTTTGTATTAGAGTGAGCTTGCTCATTCATGTCTCCTTCTCACTCTCTTTCTTCAAACAACTTGTCTTCTTAATTGAAGCAAGTTGTCTTGCTTCTTTCTGCTTCTCCTCCTTTCATCTGTTTCTTTCCTGGTGGTTTCTCTCTTGAAGATCTTTTGCAAGCCTCATAAACCCTAGGAGCAACCAAGCATGATCATAATTAGGGTTTGATTAGTCCCCCATTTAGTTTTGCCTTTGTGTCATCTTTGAGTCTTCTCTTCTCATCTCATAATCAAGGACTAAACCTTAAAGGTTTTAAGGCTTTGTGATTAAGCTTATGCCTGCATCCTTCTATTAGGATGGAGTGTATAATTTTAATCCTAAGTGTTAAACCCTTAATGTGTTTAAATCCTTTAATCAATCCATCTAATAATCATCAAGACATCAAGCTTGTAACTTGGGCCTTGCATTAGGGTTCTAATTCTTCCTTAATTGGTTAAGAAGGACTAACCCTAGTGTTAATGGACAAGTCCCCCTCAAGTTTTCTTACAAACCATAAAAGTCACTTCTTAAACTTACCATTAACTAAAATCCATTTAATAAAGGCTTATTTTTGTCATGAGGTTAATCCCTAATCATGGATTAAGTTGAGGAGCCTTCCTCAACTTAAATGTTCTCATCTATTATCCTTCTATTAGGATGGTGTAATGGGTTCATTACATCCTTGATTATGGATTAAACTCATTACTTAACATTAAACAAAAACTCCCAACACATCTAAATAATTGCAAGTAGGCTAATGATCTTAACCCTACATCATGGAGATTAAGAGTGAGGTGCTTACCTCACACTTAAGGTATTCTCATTACCCCTAATCAGAGGGAGGATGTGATGAGTTTACTAACCCTTGGTTTAGGCTTAAGCTCATTTTCTTATGACAAATATCAAAAAGCAATAAAAGATTGAAAACCCAAAAACCAACAATAATCGTCTCCTCCGGGATTCTTTTCTCATCTCATTCACTCACAAACGAGAACTTGCTTCTTCCGTATAATGCAAGACAGTTTGCACCTGAGCCAGACAGGTCATACACTTGAGCATAGACAAGTAAGCAGTTCACAAGTCAATTTATCTTTCAGTCTCTTTGAGTCGAACTACGGTGTTCTGACTTCCTCATTGCACGAGAGGATACGTAGGCATAACTTAACAGTTATCGAACAAAAGTCTCTGTATATCCCCCCTCCTTTCAGCATTATTCTTTAAGCCTCATATTCTTGAGCATTCCATTCTTGTTCTTACACTAACACTTCTCTTACACACTTCATTTCCTTTCATACTGACACTTGCATTTCTTTTCCATCTTTTATACACAGAATAACACTGACACTACCCCTTTTAAGCACAAATCTTTCAAGCGTGGATCCCGTCGAGTACGGCGGACAATCTGGGTGCTAATACCTTCCCAGGTTGTAACCAATCCCCTTTCTATGTTTCTCTGGTTCGCGACCGTCTTATCCATATCTTTCTAGGTTTATGCAGCATTACCTTTCCTTTGGGATAAAAATGCCTAGCTGGCGACTCTTTTCATTCGTTCTCCTTTCGTCGACCGTTCGCGTCTATACCCCTTATGGCCTAGGTGTCATTTTGGTGGGAGCGACAGTTCCAAGCATCAAAGCATCCTCAGGAGGTCCATTGGAGTTGACTTGCACCAAAGAGAGGTCCAGAAAGCCCAGAATCAGAAAGCTCAACCTCATGTATACCTCAAGAAAAATTTTTCCAGAAACTTCATTTTATGTTATAGAAATGTTCCCCATGCTTCCCTGATCACACTACACTTGTTGTTTTTGAAAATGGTGAAGAAATGAGCATTAACCGAATCTCTGAAATTTTTGACCTAAAAGAAGTTTGATTTGATTCATGTTGGTTTCTGAAAATAAATGAATTTCGTGCCTGGATTCTTGTTTGTTGTTGTTCATTGATCATATTTGGAGAGTTTGGTGCATTATTGTGGTGTTTTGAGGGAACTCAGGTGAGGTTTGGCCGGAGAAGATGACCGGAGCTTAGCTCCGGTCACCTGAGTTTAATTAGGGTTAATTAGGGTTAGTTTCCCAGTTTTAACGTGGACCCTTGGATTGGTTTTAATTTTGCGTATGGATGGCCCAGATCTTGTCATTAAACCCTAATCTAATTAATTAATTAAAATCTGGATTAATTAATTTAATTAGGTCATTTAGCCCAGAAGCCATCTGGACCATTAAAACGCACGCGTAGTCAACTGTATCCCCCTAGGTTTGAATCCTTGTCCTTGGATCAACATACTTCCCTCTTTATTTCATTTTATTTTCATTTTATTCTATTTCTTTTGCATATTTATTTTAAAATATCAAAAAGCTTTCAAAAAATATTTCCTTTTTCATTAAAAAAGTATTTTTAAAATATTTAAATGTTATTTTTAATTAATTAAAGTCTTTTAATTAATTAAAAATACATTTAGGTTTCTAAAAATCACCAAAAATATAATGAATCATCCCATTGCATTTAGAAACATTTTCAAACTCTTCACACAAATTTCTTTTTAGGTTTGATCATAGTTTGTGAATTTTCTTTGAATTAAGGATCATTAAATTACATTTTTTGAACCCTAACTTTAAAAAATCATTTCTGCCTAACGAAGAAGAGTTTGAAGATGATTCTTTTTGCATTATTTTTTGAATAGCATGTAGTTAATAGGACATTTTTCTCATAAATTTATCTTGCATTTTCAAATTTATTTGCATTTTTCCCTTTTGAACCATCCAAAAACCCTAGAAACTTAGGAAATTCATAACTTGTGATTGGTTAGGCTTCTGACCTTCTCCTTTGGGGTGAGACCTAGTATGAAATTAGGGTTTGTTTGAGCTTGGTTTCAATTTTTTATCATGTCATATGCTTCTGTTGTGTTCATTTTCATCACATACTTTCATATAACCCTAATTTCTCATGTTCATTTGCATTCATCTTGCATATGCATCCATACATGAACTTGCCATGACATTTCATGCATTCATATGTCATCTTAGACATCTTAGGACATGTTAGAATCATGCTTAATCATTTCATCATTCATTTTCCATGATTTGCACTCATTTCATTTCATTAACTTTCATGAGTTTTCAAACTTCAAAGCATGCTTACATGACATATCATTCTTGTATGAACATACATATGCATTTGGTATGCCTTTGCATCATCTCACATGACATTAACATTGCATAAAAACTTCTGACTTTGGTTATTCCATCTCATTTCATCTCATTTCATTTCATTTCTTTATGCTTTACATCTTATGCATTCATGCTAACATTTTCAGGTGGTAAGATACTTTGAGAAGTGAATTTGCCTTCACTTCTCACTTCTTCTTATCTCTTTCATTTGTATTTCACTTGTCATTTAAGTGAACTTGTTCACTTGTGTTCCATATCTCTCACTTTCTTTCTTTTAAGTTACTTACCTTCTCCAGTGAAGTAAGTAACTTATTCTTCTGCTTCCTCCTTCTTTCATCTGCTTCTTCCATTGGTGGCTTCCTTGAAGATCCTTCTTAAGCCTTAAAAAACATAGGAACATCCAAGCATGATAATAATTAGGGTTTTAATTAGTCCCCCTTAGTTTTTACCTTTGAGTCTCCTTGAGTCTCTCTTCTCATCTCAATAATCAGAGACTAAACTCTTAAAGTTTTAGGACTTTGGAATTAGGGTTATACCTGCATCCTTCTCTTAGGATGGAGTGTATAACTTTAATCCTAAGTGTTAAACCTTTAATTTATTTAAACCTCTTAATCAATTAATCTTAATAATCACTAAGACTTCATCTTGTAACTTGGGCCATACATTAGGGTTCTAATTCTTCCTTTATGGTTAAGAAGGACTAACCCTAGTGTTTAATGGACAAGTCCTCCTCAAGTTGTCTTACAAACCATAAAATCCATTTCATAATCTCGTCTCTTAATTAAAATCCACTTAATAAAGGCTTGTTATATAATGAATTTAATCCCTAACCATGGATTAAGTTGAGGTATCTTCCTCAGCTTAAGTGTTCTCATGTATTATCCTTCTATTAGGATGGTGTAATGAGTTAACTAATCTGTGATTAGAGATTAAACTCATTACTTAACACTAAACAAAAACCCAAAAACATCTAATTAATCACAAATAGGTTAATGATCTTAATCCTACATCATCATGATAATTAAGTTGAGATGCTTATCTCATACTTAAGTAGGCTCATTATCCCTAATCAGGGAGGATATAATGAGTTTACAAGCCCTTGGTTTAGGCTTAAGCTCATTCAACTTATGCAAAACATCAAAAACAATAACAAAACTGAAAACACAAAAACAAACAATAATCGTCTCCTTCGATATTCTTTTCTCATCACACTCATTCATAACCAAGAACTTTCCTCTTCCGTCTAATGCAAGACAGTTAGCACTCGAGCCAGACGAGTCATACACTTAAGCATAGACAAGCAAGCAGTTCCCAGTCAATTTATTTTTCAGTCTCTTTAAGTCGAACTACGGTGTTCTGACTTCCTCAATGCACGCGAGGATACGTAGGCATAACTTAACAGTTATCAAACAAAAGTCTATGTGTCTTCCCCCTCTTTCAGCATTCTCTTTTAAGCATCAGCTCCTGAGCATTCACCTTTTGCAGTGACACTTGTACATTCTTTTCCAGCTTTTGCATACATATAGCACACACACCTACCCCTTTAATACACAAACTCTTAAGCGTGGATCCCGTCGAGTACGACGGACAATCTGGGTGCTAATACCTTCCCAGGTTATAACCAACCCCCTTTCTCAGTTTCTCTGGTTCGCAACCGTCTTATCCATATCTTTCTAGGTTTATGCAACATTACCTTTCCTTTGGGATAAAAATGCCTAGTTGGAGACTCTATTCAGTTCACCTTCATTTCTCTTTTCGCCGATCGTTCGTGTCTGTACCCTATGGGACCTTGGTGTCTTTTCGGGGGAGCGACAATCACGATCAAGACTTGCCGCCGTAGGCATTGGTGTATCAATAGACTTTGAGTTTGACATATCAAACCTCTTGAGCAACGCATTGCAATATTTAGTTTGACTTATGAAGGTTCCATCTTCAAGTTGTCTAATTTGAAGTCCGAGGAAGAAATTTAACTCCCCCATCATACTCATCTCAAACTCACCTTGCATAGAACTTGAAAATTCTTTAACCAACTTCATATTAGTAGATCCAAAGATAATATCATCTACATATACTTGAACTAATATAGAATGTTTTCCTTCACGTTTAATAAAGAGAGTAGTGTCAACCTTTCCTCTTGAAAATCCTTGATTGATTAAAAATTTGCTTAGGCACTCATACCAAGCTCTAGGAGCTTGTTTGAGACCATATAAAACACGTTTTAGTTTGTAAACATGATTTGGTTTTTCAAAGATTTCAAACCCAAGAGGTTGACACACATAAAACTCTTCATTTATATATCTGTTAAGTAAGGCACTCTTAACATCCATTTTGATATAGTTTAATGTTTTGTGAACAAGCAAATGCAAGTAAAAGGTGTATAGCTTCAAGGCGGGCAACAAGAGCATAAGTTTCCTCATAGTCTATGCCTTCCTCTTGGTTATACCCTTGAGAAACAAGACGATCCTTGTTGCGAATGATAGTGTCGTTTTCATCCAATTTGTTCCTAAAAACCCATTTGGTGCCAATTACTCGATGATTTAATGGAGATGGAACAAGGTACCAAACTTCGTTTCTTTTAAATTGATTTAGTTCCTCTTGCATGGCTAGGAACCAATTTTCATCAAGTAAGGCTTCTTTGGCCTTCTTAGGCTCAATTTGAGATATGAAGGCATGATAAAAACAAAAGTTACTTCGCCTTGATCTAGTAATGACACCCTTTGAGATATCTCCAATGATGTTATCGATAGGATGATCTTTTGATGTCTTCCATTCCAATGGTAGATCATTTTGAAGGGATGCTTGACCTTCATCTTTGAGACTAGACACATCAACCGGCTCCTTATTAACAACATCCGGAAAGGGTTCAACACGAGAAATATCAATGTCTT
This sequence comes from Lathyrus aphaca, assembly GCA_963966055.1. Lineage (NCBI taxonomy): Eukaryota > Viridiplantae > Streptophyta > Magnoliopsida > Fabales > Fabaceae > Lathyrus > Lathyrus aphaca. The sequence goes on along the minus strand of OZ014523.1, from coordinate 356,557,834 downwards.
TAAAAATCTCACTAGAGGAGGAACCTGCACCAATAACACCACTACCCTTTTCGACAACATTTGGATAAGCTTCATCAAAAGATACATGTACAGATTCTTCAACTATAAGCAACCTTTTATTGAATATTCTATATTTTTTTCTTGAATTAGAGTATCCAAGGAAGATGCCTTCATCCGCCTTTGAATTAAATTTACCAAGATTTTGTTTTCCATTATTAAGCACAAAGCATTTGCAACCAAAAACATGCAGATGTGACACATTAGGCTTTCTTCCTTTTAATAGTTCATAGGGAATTTTGTTTAGAATAGGTCGAATAGTGATCCTATTCAAAACATAGCAAACGGTGCTAATAGCATCGGCCCAAAAATATTTAGGAAGATCGCTATCATTAATCATAGTTCTTCCTAATTCCTCCAACACACGATTTTTACGTTCCACAACACCATTTTGTTTTGGTGTTCTAGGAGAGGAGAAGTTATGATCAATGCCATGATTTTCACAAAAAATTTCAAAGAGATGATTTTCAAACTCACCTCCATGGTCACTTCTAATAGTTACAATGTTTGTGCCATGTTTGTTCTGAGATAATTTGGCAAAAGTTTCAAAGGCCGAAAAGGTATCACTTTTACTAGCTAAGAAGATTGTCCAACAAAAACAAGAGTAGTCGTCAACAATAACAAAACCGTAATAGTTCCCTCCTATAAAATTTTGATTCTAGAAGGACCAAAAAGATCCATGTGTAGAAGTTCAAGAGGTCTAGAAGTAGAGACTAGATTTTTTGATTTAAAAGATATCTTAGTTTGCTTACCCATTTGGCAAGCATCACAAAGATGATCTCTAGTGAACTTTATGTTAGGCAAACCGACTACTAAGTTTTTGGACACAACCTTATTTAGCAAGTCAAAGTTGATATGAGTTAAACGTATATGCCAAAGCCAAGACTCTTCACTTTTGGAAATAAGACATTTCGGATCACTCAAGGTCATCAAATTCAAATCAAGCATATAAACATTGTTAACCCTCAAGCCTTTAAACACATCCTCTTTTTTGTCATTATGTTCAATTATGTATCCTTCTTTAGAGAATGAGACATTATATCCCTTATCACATAATTGACTAATGCTAACAAGGTTATGTTTAAGACCCTCAACTAAAAGGACATTAGAGATAGATGTAGAATAGGGATTACCTACACTACCTTTACTGAGTATAGCTCCCTTGTTGTTATCACCATAGGTAACAAAGCCTTTCTTCTTAGCCACAAAGTTATAGAAAAGGGAAATATCACCTGTCATATATCTTGAGCATCCACTATCAAGAAACCACCGTTTCTCCATAGTCTCAAGACACTCCACCTATATGATTAAACAAGAGAGAAAGGTACCCAATTTTCATTGGGTCTTAGAGTGTGAGTGAAAATTTTGTTGCTTTTAGGCAACCATTGACAAATTCCTTTTGGGACCAACTATCTCCTAAAACGACATTTGGAAATTATATGACCTTCCTTGCAACAATAGTGACATTTCAAGAATGGTTTTGATTTGCATTGACTATTTTGATCCTTCTCAACATAGGTATATTTTTGATATGGATTGTTCATTGATTCCCTAAAGTTTGAATGATCAATAGTGAATGTCATTTTTGGTTGTGACAACTTGTCTAGTTTGGCTTGAAGAGTTTTGACTTCCTTTTGCCAAATCCAACATGTTTCACAACCATGAAAGTTTTGCCATTCTCGTTTGTCTTCTACTATAGATTCTACCATTGATGCCTTAAGAGCTTTCATAGCATTTTCACTATCTGAAACCTTGTTTTCTAAATGTGCACAAATTCGTTTATCGGATGCAATGCGCTTGAAAGCTTCTTTAGCTTCTTGATGGAGAATATTAAACGTACTAAGCAAATCAGTATAAGACAATTTTTCAGCATAATCATATTTAGCATGTCTTACCTCTTTCTTTCCTTTCTTATGAGCCATGAGGCAAATATTTACTCTTTCTTCCTCATCGCTTGAGGTATCTTTGCTAGACGACTCACTATCGCTTTCCCAAGCAATATATGCTCTTCTAGCCTTGTTGCCTTTTCTTTGATATTTGTCTGTTGCCTTGTCTTTCTTTAACATAGGGCAATCCGGTTTGTAATGTCCCGGTTTTCCACAGTTGTAACAAGATCCCTTGCCTTTAGTACTTTTAACATACTCTTGCTTGGAAGGATTAGATTTTCTTCGATAGTTGATGAGACGCTTGTCTGAATGAGAAATTTCATTCTTTTTGAGATACCGATTGTATCTTCTTACAAATAAGCCCATATCTTCATTTGATTCTTCTTCATCATCACTCGTATCACTCCCACTATCTTTATTTGTGGAGGATTTTGAGGAAGAAGCTTTTAACGCAATAGACTTCTTCTTCTTCTCATGATCTTTATTTTTCTCGATCGTTTCTTTCTTTTCTTTGTCTTCATGCTCATTTAGGTTTAAGAGCTCTTGTTCGTGCTCTTGTAGTTTTCCAATGAGTGTGGTTAGATCCAAAGTTCTTACGTCATTGGCTTCTTTGATTGTCGTAACTTTTGGCAACCATTCCCTAGTAAGACATCTCAAAATCTTGTTAGTTGCAACATCATTAGGAGTAGTTTTACCAAGAGTATTTAATCGATTTGTCAAGTGAGAGAATCTTTTTCCCATTTCATCAACGGTTTCCCCTTGGCTCATGTGAAAACGATCAAACTCTTGTTGTAGAGTATTAATTCGAGCAAGCTTAACATCATCGGTTCCTTAATGGGCAACTTGTAAGGCTTCCTACATAGCTTTAGCCGATGTGTGATGAGAAAATCAAAAATATTCATCATTTCCCGAGGAAGCTATGAGTATGTTTCGAGCTTTCCAATCGTAGTTATATTTCTTTTCATCATTATCATCCCATTGTGCTTATGGTTTCTCAATTTGGACATTATCTGGTCCGGCCATGGTTATTTGAAAAGGGCCTTCTTGGATAACTTTCCAAATTTTTATATCAACAAAGTTGATATGGATGCTCATACAATCTTTCCAGTGACTATAGTTTTCTCTGGTAAAAACCGGAGCTCTATTGTACGCCCCCGTTGGATCGTTGTCCATTTTATAATAAGTTGTATGTGAAGCACTAGATGAACCAGCGCTCTTGATACCACTTGTTAGACAATAGCGCAGATCTAGAAGGGGGGTTGAATAGATCCCTTTTTAAAAATTATCTTTTCAAAATTAAGTTGAAAGAGAATAGCGGAAGTTTCCCGGAAAATCATCTAGTTCAAATTAGAAGTCACCGGAGATCTGATATGCGTAAAACTCAATTGGAATGAAATGATGACTAGATGAATTAATATTTCACAAATGATACACTTGAATATTCAGCACTTGATAAAACTATTCTTAACAATGATAGGAGAAGAAATCAAGCACAAAGATATTGATTTTGTTTGATTGAGCTTTTTATCAAACACTTGGAGTGCACACTCCAAAGGCAATTTTGTTGTATCAACTAATGCAGAATTTTACTCACTCTAATTAACACTTTTGAGTAAAGAAATTTATCAAACACCTTGTTTTCACTAATTTTATACACCAGAATTTTCAAGCACACAATATCAATAAGAACAAAAGTAAAATGCGACAAATAATAAGAACACAAGGAATTTGTTGAGGCAGTTCCTTCGTCGTCCTCGCTCGAAGTACTCTGCCCCCAATTCGAAATTGAATTGGGCAATTTTATTAAATCGCAATTGTTTTACAAGAATAGAAATGAATTAACCAACAAACCAAACCACATGGAATGTGCTGTCAAATCTTCTTCTTGTCCCTTGATCCAAAGTAGAATCAAGTCTTCCACGTGTGTCGAGAAAGCCTCCGATTAATTGCTCCCTTATTGCAAGAATACACGATTCTTCAAACTTTGAGCACGGCTGAGTTTTTCCCACACTTGTGAACCCACAGAGACCTTCGCAATCCTCCATCTACCGTGATATGAGATAATGATCCACTTGATCTTCAATCTACCTCACTCGGCTGGATCTACGACCGATCGATGTGTGCAAAACCCCCAAATCATCAATGATTTTAGAGGATAAAACCCTACGGATTTTTCCAAGGAAACCCACACACTCTAAACCCAATCTGAAAATTTGATTCACGATTGAACGTTATCTTCAAAACATACACCAAGATCGAACAAAGATTGTTGTGTGTAATTGTTTGATTGATGCAAGAATGAAGAAGATGAAGTGAGGTATGTGTATATCTTTCACTTTCCTTGTTGAAAACTTCTCAAACGAAATTAAGCAGCTATTTATATTGGTTAGAGAAAATGAACATAAGAGAGGGAAAAATAAATGAAAAAATGAGTCAGCACAGTAATGAGCCGACTCAAATCATTAAATAAGTCGGCTCAAACTTACAGATGAGTCGACCAAAATCAACAGAGAGGCAGCCTGTTGAGACCCGTGGAAAATGAGAAGAAAACACTTCTTGATGAGTCGACTCATGAGGGATTTTGAGTCAGCTCATCCATACTCATGAGTCGACCAAAATCATGCCCCAGGAAGCCTGTTTGGACCCGTGCGTTTTCCACTATTTTACAATTGAATGAATCGGCTCATAAAGGGTTTTGAGTCAACTCATCCTCACTTATGAGTCGACAAAAATGATGCATCAGGCAGCCTGTTTGGACCCGTGTGTTTTTCATCAATTTAACACTGAATGAGTCGGCTCATTGATGAATTTGAGTCGTCTCATTCAATATGTTTTTCCAAAAATGCCAATCCTTGATTTTTCATTTTGAACCTGTCAAGCTTTCGAAACATGCCAAGTTTTTGACACATTAAAACCATAACATGTCACACACTTTGGTTTTGACCTTCCAGACCTCGAAGAATTATGATGTTGAAGAGAAATGAAGCCCAAAGGATAACACACAAACCATGTATTACAAAATGTAAAGATACATAGTTCATGATTACAACAAGTTCCCATGATGGGTCAAAATACAACAAAATCAACAAAAGTACAGACAAAATGCAGTACAAATACAAAGAAATCAGACATCCAGCCCAAAGTCATCTTCTTTGACTTCTTTCAGGAGAGCATCAGTTACTGGCCCAACTGGATGCTCTGTGATAGTCCTGATAAGAAGGTTCCAGGTGGCAATAGCATTTGTCAACTTCTTATACTTGTCTTGGTCTTTGGATCTCTTCAACCCTGCCCGAAGTTTTAATTTAGAGATTTCCTTCTGTGCTACTAACAAGGCTTCCTGACTTTTCTTCTCATTAGCTTCCAACTGCTCTATCCTAGCCTGGGTCTTCTGATCTTCCTGTGAACGAGTCTTAGTAATTCGGATCCATCTAGCCTGACTCTCTTCCAAGTAGTGCTCAGCTCTAGCTTTCTGAATCTTGGCTTCTTTGCAAGCATTCTTCAATACCAACTCCCCTGCTCGGGCCCTTCTGATGTAATCATTTGTATTCTCAATCTTGGTCATATGCTTGATCCGGAGCTTCTCTAACCTCTCATTGTCTAGACGACTATCATTCCTCTCCCAAAGGGTCTTCTTTAGAGATTCAGAAAGCTGAGTATTCCTTTCTTTCAACTTCTCAAACTCCTCTAAAATGATTGTAGCTACAGGCTCTACTGCTGATGGTCCAAGCACATCCTCTAGGGTGAATGGCATGCGGGTAATCTGTCCTCTGATACGAGACCAATCAATGTACTGAGCTGCAACTATGTTGTTGCACTTGCCAAGAATAGCAGTCCCTTTTGTCTGAATATTATCCCAAGCCCAAGCTGTTTGTCGGATGATAGCACGATTATTTTGAATGTCACAGTAAAGGGTTTCTGATAAGTCCTGCTCACTTGGTGGATGTACTAAGGCATATCCTAGTTTCCTTTTGAAAAGCAAAGGATTGTAGTTGATGCAACCCTTCACTCCAATGAGAGGTACATTGGGATACTACCCACAGCTGGTGATTATGTCTCTGCCATTGGTGCTATGAGTGCACCTACTGATGTGTTCTAAAGTGAGAGCAATCATTCTTTTAGCCTAATTTCTTGACTGATGAGGATTTAAGAAAGCTTTTGTCTTTGGCAAGTGCCTCAATAGCCAACAATAGAAGAGAGGTGCACAACATCTGACTAATCTTCCCCTCTGCTTCTCATTTCTCTGATGCACTGAGTAATAGAAATCCTCGAGCAAGGTAGGAACTTGATTCTTCATCAAGAAGAGATGGATATCATTGTTTCTTACAAACTTAGGCTCGTCTGCAAACAAGATGATACCATATATGCCAAGGGCCAAGAGAGCACAAACAATTTCCCACTTCCATGCTGCAGCATTACTATTGGCCTGAGTAATCAAAAAGTCCAAATGGAGGTCTGGGATTCTAGCCTTGGTAGTCATATTCTGATCAATGATGGTGGTTTCCAAATACAGAGCCTTAGCTATATCTTCATTCATGGGAGCAGTCATCTCAGGGTTGAAAGGAATCCCTCTCCTGATGGGGACACCCAACAACATGGAAAACTCCTCTAACAAAGGGCCCAACTGAAATTCTGGAAAGGTAAAACATCTGAGAGGAGGGTCATAGAACTGAAGGAAAGTGTGGATCATACTCCTCTGTGATGCATCCAAGTCCATGATCATGTCAATAATTCCACCATAATGTTCCCTGAATAAAGGGACATGACCAGGAGTAATGAGTGTCTGAATCTTCCTGATGTCTGCTAGGGAGGGCTCAAAGAAATGATATGTGATGTTGCTCTTCCTGGATGAGTCCATAATGACAATGGATGCTGAAGAAAATAACTGAGGAGAAGTGCTGATGAAGACAACTGATGCAGATGCTGAAGAAAATATCTGATGAAGATAGCTAGTGAATATGTCTGATGAAGATGTCTGAGCAGAAGAACAGTCAAAACCAAACCAAAGATAAGTTGTGGATACCCTGTAAAACAAATAGACAAATGTTAAAATGATGCAAAATGATGTATGCAGAATGATATGCAAGGGTTTATGATCAGGTGCTGGATCTATTATCTGCTTTGATAAGGTCCATGTGTGTTCATAAGTCCAGATGAAGGCTTAGAGAACCAGTAACCAGGTGGGGGACTCAAATAAAGAGTCACAAGTCCAGGGTTTCATAGAATCAGTCCAAAATGATGTAACCTTAAAACAAATCTGGTAACAGGGTATGATGAGGCCAACGGTTCCTGCAAACTTGTAAACACCCAACCCCCTCACAGGTATTGTTCTAGAACAAGGGTCCTCAGACTTGGATCAGTTATGAGAAGTGTAAACATTTCTAACCCGGAGGTACAGTGTTTACAATAATCATAAAGGATCCTCCTCTAATTCACCTCAGATGCTGAAAGTCATCTAAAAAGGTCATTGTCGCTCCCCGGATTTCCATCCTGGTACAAACGCGAAAGTGGCGCGGAAAAAGAATAGAGTCGCCAGCTAGGCATTTTTATCCCGAAGGAACGGGAATGGTAATGCTGCACAAACCAGAAGAAAGAAGAGGAAGGACACAGGTCCTACGAACCAAAGAGACTGAGTTCGGGAGTCGGTTACGACCTGGGAAGGTATTAGCACCCAGATCGTCCGTCGTACCCGACGGGATCCACGCTTGCAAAAGAAAACTGTTTCAAAGGGTGAGGGTATGACAGCTGCAGCAAAAGAAAATGAAAATGAACTGGAAAAGAAATGAGAAACAAACTGGAATAAGAAAACAATGAGAAAAATGTAGGGAAAATAAAGATTATGCTCGAACGGGCCCTACCCCGCTGCCTACGTACCTCATCAGGATAATGAGGATCAGAGACGCAGTAGTTCCCCTAACTAGGGGTAACAAGGAAATTGCTTGTGAATTAAGGCTTGAACTGCCTATGCCATTTCTCAGGTGTTGCAGACTCGGACGACGAGTGCGTAACCGTCTTGCAAAGTGACAAGTAGGAGCAAGTTCGCGTACGGAGCGAAGGAGATGAGAAAAGAATTCCCGAAGGAAAGACACTTATTGTTTGTTTGTGTTTTTTAGAAGCTTTTATGAGTGTGTCACAAGGAAGTGAACTCAAGCTCTTTTCCATGGAATGTGCACTTGTCACTATATTCCAAGATGGAATAATAGAACAAGTGCACTCAAGTAAGGAGAAGATTCCCAAAACTTGAATCCATAGATTAGGGCCTAAGCTCACTAACTTATTAAATTATTAAGTGTTTTTGGTATTTACAATAAAGAAGTGCTTTTTATGATTTTCTTTGTGAAGAAGATACCTTGATCAGACTTGTGCATCACAAGATATGCTTGTACTATCCCAAGATGGGAAGACTACAAGTACCTCATGGGATAAGGCTATTGCTCAAGGTATTACTTCAAACATTATTAAGATGTTTTTTATGGTTATGAGATGAGAAGAGAAGAGAAACAAAAGGATCACAAAGGTAAACTTTAACGGGAAAAGTCTAATCCTAATATTCACATGCTCGGATGGTCCTAGGTTAGTGAGGCTTACTATCCTAAAGAAGAAAGAAAGAAGAAGAGAAAGATGAAAGGAGAAGCTCCATGGTGGCCTAAGCACACCTCAGATTAAGAAAGAGATAGAGAAGATGAGGAATAAGATAAGATGAAGAAGATGAATTGGATATAGAAATAAGATAAGGAGATGAGAATGCAATATGGAGACAATGCACAAACAGAGCCTACACCAGTAGGACTTCCAGATGCAACAGCATGCAATAAGTAATATTGGGCCACAGTGGTACCTAACGAGAAGGTCCGTTGCCTCTTCAAGACTGGCTAAAGAAACTCAAGGATAAATATCAAGTCCCAAAAGGATTCAACAGTCAAGCGCAGTTGTCAGTCATCAAGTCCAAACAAATTAGAGTATTAAGTATAAGCGTAAGCATCCAGCATCCAAGACGACCAACAAGAGGAACCAAAGTTAACACCAATAAACGGTCCGCGCAAAGTCAAAGTCTAAGCGGAATTGTATCCAGAGATCTTGACAGTCCAAACAAGATTATGAACATAATTAGTCCTAAGGCCCTCACCAAGCAACATCCTCCATCATTAAAATCAAGTAAGAATCCTACAAAACTTTAAAAAGAAACTAAAACCAAGGTTAGACACAATCCTAAATAATTAATCAAAATTAAAGTCCAAAATAAATTGAAATTAAATAACAAAGCTCACAAAGTTATATTAACATTCTATTAAAAAACATTCTAACACTTCTAAAACAATAAAACTTCAAATAGCAAATCAACTAATTGAAAATCAAATAAAATTCTATTAAATTAATTAAACAAAACTAAAGGTAAGATAGTAATTGAATCTAATAAAAATATAGACTAGAACTTTAATCAACTCCTAAACATTAATATTAGTTATGAATTCATTACCAAATGATTAAGAGAGAATTTAAATAAAATCAAAACAAAAAAAAAACACAAGAGAAAGGGAGTGCATCGCCAGCTTCTGGTGGTGGAGATAAGGATCACCTGGGCCTAGCCCATCAGCAACCAAAACTATGAAATCTCTTAAGAATTTAAAAAAAAGATTAACAAAAGATGTCAACAATTTAAGAAGAGAAAGAACAATAAAACGAAATAATAAAAAACAAAATCAGATTTTCTATTCTCTAATAATAAATATAATAATAATATTATTAATAATAATAATAATAAAAACTAAATAAAGAAAGAAAGATAGGGTTGTCCGCTGGATCTTGTGGAGTAATATCCATGGTGTTCGGACACAGTATCTCGGCCCATTTGAAAAAGATGACCTAGCTCCACCAAGTGAAGGTACCGTATTTCGACTCTTGACAACAACAAACAAGAAATTGACCTTCTTCAAAAGATCTGAAAATCAAAACAGAAGACCTCTGTTCAATATCATCATCATCAAGAATGGCGATCGTTACTCATCATAAAGACATGCATCACACCGTCAACAACAACAAAGTTCATCGCGACTCTGCTTTCCGACACACCTCCGTCATCACCGGCGAACAACTCGCGACGACTCTTTCCTTCTTCTTCTTCGTCAACTCAAAGATTCCCGCCACCTCATCTCAACCTCAACTTCGTCAACCCGCGCTTGCACATTGAAAGCTTTGTGTTGTCTCAAACTTCCTCACCCGTTTGCATCGATCTCAGCTTCAGATCTTCTCTTCATCTCTTCTACTTTCTATTTTCTGTTTGCTGTTGATTTTCTCTGTTTTTGTTATATTATTGTTCTGAGATTATGGAGATGGTTATTGTGAGTTGTGTTTCGGTGTGTTGTTGAAGACGGAGGTCGGTGGTTTGAAGGATTTGGATAGATTCGGATTTCGATGTGTTGCTGTTGGTTGAGGTTGGAATTGTTGTTGTGTTGTTGTTTAGGGTCAAGAAAAGGTGATTGAGGTGAGTGTTTGTGTTGAAAAGGAAAAAATATTGCGGTGATGGTTTGATGAAGAAGGGTGATGCATAACGGTTTATGTTGAGGGACGTAGTCACGGTTTGGTTGAAGGCTGAGTCTTATTAATGTTATGTAGGTAACGGGTGTTGAGACTTTGTGAGAAGAAAAAAAGTGTGTGAGGATGAAGAAGAAGAGTGCTGAGGTTTTTTGCTGTGAGTGCATTCAAAATAAGAAAGAAAGAAAAGGGTGGAGGCTGCCATGATGAGAAAGGTGTGATTTTGGTTTTGTTGCGGTTTTGATTTGCTGGATTGTTACTGTTTTTTGAGTGTATCAGAGTGTGGTGGTTGTTATTGGTTGTAAGTGGTAGGCCCACCTGAAAAAAAACTGTCTGCGAAATTGAGTGGAAATGGTGTGAGTGAAACGCCTTGTTGCTGTTGTGCTGTGAGAGGAAAATACATGTGGATCTTTGTCGTTTTTCTTTCTTTTTTCAACAAATGAGGCCAAGATTTTTTAACATCAATTGGTGTGATGGAATGGCTGGAAAAAATGCAGAAGGTGTGAAAGTTTGTGCGTGTGGGGAATCATGTGTGTGGGGTCATTTTGTATTGCAAAACATGTGGGTGTGGCTTCAAATTGCTTTTATTATTTTCTGTGTAAAACTTTTTAGGGAATGATGGGCTATTGGTATATGATTGGAATGATATAAAATAAAATGGTTAAGGAAAAATAAATAAATATGACTAATGGTTATATATAAATGGATAATAAGAATAATAATGGATATTTGGATAATAAAATGTGATTTAGAAAATGAAATGAATTAAAATAGTGAATGGATAAAAATCGAAAAAAATGAATATTGGAAATAATGGTTTTATGTGGATAAATGGATGTGAATAAATAGGGTAAGGAAATGGTTTTTAAAGAGAAAATAGAAATTTAAATGGTAAATACAATGAACGCAGACATGAATTTGGCTAGAAAATGGAACGAGATAGATATTTGAGATCAAGTTGAAAATTGAATTCTGAGAAGTCCACATGGCCAAACTCAAACTTGCACTTTTTTTGCAAACCACTGATTGAATGAATACAACTACCACCAGAAACCCCATAACTGAAATAAGAAACCTTCTGAATTAATCCTCCTCTTGACAGAATAACTCCCAATCATCTTGAACAATCTGAATCAATCCTTAGGAAAATAAATCTATAGATGACCACAACTGAACCTGATGGATCTTGATGAACTTGATTTCTGAAATAAACCCCACAGGAAACACTGCTTGATAACCCTGTCACTTAAAGGAGAAGAAAATAACCTGATGACGGGCCAGGTGAATCGTGAAATTCTCGAATATCACTTAATCAGGGAAATAAGCCCTAATATAGCGGAAAAAAACAATAAGGATGATTCCATTGATGACTACATAGCTGAAACCTTGAATTTCCTGATGATCTGCGGATAAAGTGTGAAACCCTGATTCTTCTGATGATGTTGATCCCATGTCCCAGGAGAAAATGCAAATGATTGGATGCAAAATGTTAATGATCTAATGGAAATGCAGATGCGATGCAAACGAAGGGCAAACAAAAATAGAAAAAGCCAGAGGGAAAATTTAGGGTGTCTACAGCTGCCCCTATTCAATCAACTGTTAATCTGAAAAGGATGAGAACAACGACTACCAGACGTTCGAGATAAACTGTGATTGAATACCAAAAATACCCTGAAAATTTGCACTCTGCAGGAGAATGCAGAAATGGGAAATAAACCCAACCAAAAGACGCTTTGGTGACTGAAGGGGAGAAAAAGCAGACGAGCTTCTTCCAAGTTGAAACTGTTATCCGAAATCAGAAAACTTTGACAGACGAGTCTTCTTCGAACAATCCTGTTACGCAAGGAGCTGGACATACGAGTCCTCAAACACACTTTGCAAGAACATATCACCTGAGATAGACGAATCTCCTTCGGATATACCTGTTACACCAGGGCCGGGATGCATTAAAGTCTATGGGATAGACATGCATAAACAAGGTAGACGAACCTTCTTCATATATTATCCGTGGATATATGGTATAAGACAGACGAGTCTTCTTCGAGCAAACCTGTTACGCCAGGTGCAACATTAATAATTGGTGCTTGAGACAGACGAGCCTCCTTCGGATATACCCGTCACGCCAGGACCGGTAACCATTTTGACCTTTAATCCCACAGTCAGGATTTTAAACCTCTTCAATACAGACGAGTATTGGATGATCATCAAGATAACACAAACAAGTGCCATAGGTCAATGATACAGACGAGTATCAGACGATGATCCCATAAACATAGAAGAGCGCTTCAAGCAATGATACAGATGAAAATCAACCAGTGGCAGGGACGAATACCAAGAATCCAAACACATGCGAGCATTTGGAGTAGTCATACAGACAAGTACCAGGATAATCAACAAATCCACACATACAGATATAAGCTACCAAAAACGAGTGTTAGGGATGATACAGACGAGTATCCAAACAAATGCTGACGAGCTTCAAACAGATACTAAACACAGACGAGTGCCGGAGAATGTAGAAATATTCTATGTCAAACACAAACGAGTGCCGAAGATTGTAGACGAGCAATAAACAAATATTAAACACAGACGAGTGTTGGAAAGTGCGGACGAGCAACAACAGGTATTATATATCAAAACACATACGAGTGTTGGAAATTGCAGATGAGCAACAGCAAATGTCAAACACAGACGAGTGTTGGGAAAATGCATATGAGCAACAACAATTATAACCATGGGCAATTGCTGGGGAAAGCAAACGAGCAATAACAAAGCGTGAACACATACGAGTGCTAGGGAGATGCATACGAGCACAAAGCGAATACCCAACACAGACGAATGCCAGGAAATGCAGACGAGCACAAGCGGATACCTAACACAGACGAATGCCAGGATATGCAAACGAGCACAAACAGACACCTAACACAGACGAATGCCAAGAAATGCAGATGAGCACAACAAAGTGCCCTGATTGGCAGCAAGAACCTCAATTCTGCAAGGGATGACCAGGTTAAGATGCTTGACAGTTAACTATGGTTAGGGAGATGAACAACTATCTGTATCATCACATTGGCCAAAAATAAATTGGCAACTTCTCTGGGGAATATTTCAATGATGGACAACTTACAAACATGAAACTCTGTGGGGAAATGGCAATCTTCAGACTCGGCTGGGGAAGATGTTTGGTTAAATAACCCTTGATGGGACCCTTGATGGGGAGAGAGTTCTGACAATTCTAACTCTGTGGGGGAGCAATACCTTCTGCTACCTGTCGGGAATACTTTACTGTGGAAAGATAAATCTGCTTGGGGATAAGAACTGTTCAATTAGCCTTGAAGTTCTGCTGGGGTTATCATTTGTTCTTACTCAGCTGGGGAAACATAGTTGGCAATACTCTACTGAGTAGAGACTTTGCTGGAGAATCAAATAAGTCAAAGTATGCCCCAAGTATAGTATGACGACTGCGTTGTGAGAACAAACAAATCCTCGTGAAGAAACCTTGTCTGCTGAAGGAAAATTATCTTATGCTCGGGGAAGAAATAAACTTCCAATGCCCTGCTGATAAAAGAAATATCTGACATTCCTTGAGAATTAAGTCAGTGACTCAAGCTCGACATGTGCATCCTGATTATCAAGAGTGCGCAAGCATTCCCTACTCCTCAATTGTGTCATACTGCATCGTCTATGAAAAGATCATCTTTAGAGGATTTTACAGAAGACATGGCATCCAGAAATGCCCCAGTGTCTTCAAACTCTCGCAGAAATTCAACAAACCTCGAGATAACTGCCCCTGATTGCGTCTTGAAACAAATATTACCCCACGTCAGAGATAAAACAGAAACCATGCGGTATGAAGATGCAATGCAAATGATGCAAGATGTAGACGTATGCTCATGATGCTAAGGATATGATGATACAAGCTACGGGAGTTGAAACAAGGATGGTTGGGTGCAAGGCAAGGTTGATAGATATTTTTGGTTTTGGTTGCCAAGCTATTGGACTTAAATGATGAATTACCAGACGAGAACTGGTTTGTTAAAGGTGGGCCAACAGACGAGAACTGATGGGCAAAGAATAAGTCATCAGATCAGAACTGACTCCTTGGGTTCATTGTCAAACGAGAATTGACTATGAAAAAGAATGACTTCCAGACGAGAACTGGCGTTCAACAGGTTAAATGAAAAGGTCACCAGACGAGAACTGGTTAAAAGGTTTGCCTACCAGACGAGAACTGGTATTTGAAGTGGTTTTCCAAACGAGAACTGGACTTTGGGTTGGTTTTACCAGACGAGAACTGGACTTTGAACATTCAAGAAGTTGGGGTTGCGAGGCCCTGGATATAAGATCTGATGTTTGTTGGGGGTAGAATGCCTAATGCACTTATGATGCATATGCTCTAGCAAAGCGACATGAATAATGTATGCAAATGATTTATGCAGTGCTTATGAAAAGCTAGAAAAACTCCCGAGGATAGGAAGAAAGGTCATAATGACAAGGCTTCTATGACGAGAAGGGTGACAAAGGCGAGGGTGAGTGGCATGATTTCCCAATACTCGTCTTGAACTCGGAGATCACTGATACAACTTGCTATGTGTAGCTAAATTTTCCCCGGCTTGGGTGATTCTCTGAATAAACTGTCACTGATTATCCAATTCCTGGCATGGCGGACTTGGATGTCCTCTCGAGGAGAGTTGCACTTAGTGAACTCTGGAAGTGTCTTGCCCCGGTATGAGCATGGAAGCGACTTGACTCATTCTGACTGAGCATTGGAAAATTATATCCTTGGTCAATAAAAAATTCGGGTGTCCTGCCCCTGCTTGATAGATTCAGCTCTGATCAACTGACTTTTGAATGACATCCCTCAATCAACTGATGCTTGGGATCTGCTTTACCCTGACAAATTCCTTGGTCAACAAAACCATTGGATAACATGCCCCTGGTCCATAGGCTAACACGGTGCTCTCGATTCTGGTCATCATTGTCGAATGATCAAGTTCCCTCGTGATTGCTCTTTGTAGGAACTTCCCTGATGTCACAAACTGTCTTGCAATTAAAACTGTTCATTCACAAATGGTAATTTTAATGCAGTGCTCATGCAGGTTTTGAAATTTTTATTTATTTGAATGTTGTGATAGTGTGTGACAAATGGACGATTAGTCCAAACGTAGTGTTGAGTTAGCAAATCGTTAGGAGTCAGTTTATGCAACCTTGTCGTAGTATGCTTTCAGAATTGAACCTGATTCAATTAGGACTTTCAAGGGTTATGACGTAGCCTGGTTCACGGTTTTAGAAAGAAAGATTTATGGCTCAAAGTTTATCTGTGCCCACCCATTCTCCTTGATGTTCTCCAGTCCTAAGTTCATCTAATTTTCCCTAAGCACCCACCTCTAGAAAGGGTTTTGTAATGATTGAGGAACCAATGACGTTGACGATTTACGCACCAATGAGGTTTCTTGGAGTAACAGTCACCCCTTCTGACTTTGTGTCTGTAGTCACACGACTTTGTTCTTATGGAACTTTTTCTTTCTGATATATATTTTTTTTACTCCCTAATTTTTGTCTGGACTGATTTTTTTTGATTTTTTTCGATTTTGAAGTCCAGCGGGATGCCCTAACTTTTGCCTAAGTCATATGTTTTCACATTTTATTTTTCGACTTAGCGGGCTTTATTTCTCTTTTTTTTTGCTTTTGATTTTTTTTCTTGAACAAATCGTGTGACACGGGTTTGTCTGACTTGCTAAAAGGGTTGACGGCCTCATTCCTTTGTTGTGGAGGGATAACCATTGTGGTTCACGTCCCTTGACCTCTTGAGGTGTAATGAATAAAGGTAATGGATCCTCGGATGCACACTCCTTTGGAAATTTGAACGCTCGGTCAAATTAATTGATGACTACCCTGCCTTGGGTTAAATGTGAGGGTTTTTCGTTTAGAAAAGAAACTCCTACTTCAAGGCTCAAAGGGGTTGACGAGGGTCTATCTCCCTTATATCTCCGGTGTTTGGGAATTGAAACAATTCCTGTACATCGTCAGCAGGTTCTATTATGAAAGCATACCTTGAACAATTATGGGTATTTAGTTGTCATCATCCTCCCTCAAACCTGCTAAACAACAGTGAAATAAATGGGAGGTAAATGGATGCATTTTTTTTTGTTTTCTTTTTTTCAATGCAAGAAAAATGAGCGAATACGACATAATTGATTCAAAAATGAAAGATCACTTCATTAACATTACCGTTCAAAATAACAATGCTTAAAAAACAAGTAGCGGCTAACAGGAAAGAAACTACAATGTAAATGAAAAAAGGATACAATGATCACCAACTCTGATGACATCTCTTGTCTTAGACCACTGATATCAAGAGACGCTCCTTCAAAATCTTTGAACCTAGACATGCGAGAGATTGACGTGCACAACCAAGCTTCCTTCTGGGAAGGATATGTAGCCCTTGTCGATCAACTGTTGTACTTTGGCTTAAAAAGCTTTACAATCTTCGATTGAATGCCCCATTGATCCACCATGATACCCACGCTGCTCATGAGGATTGTACTCTGGAGGATACGGCTCTGACAATGGCTTGAGACGCTTAGGAACCACCAAGGAGCTCTGAACTAGATGTGGCAATAGTTCACCATACGCCATGGGGAATGGGTGAAGAGGAGCATTCCTTCTTTCCAGATTGTTGCGAGGCCTAGGCTGACTCTGAAGTTGATTCTGAGGTCTTCGACCATAAGAGTATCCAGACACAGGAAAAGATGATCTCTGAGAAGACGATTGTCCAGAATGTTCAATATTTGCCATGACTGCACTAATGTCATACCCTTCTTCCTATTGGGAGCTAACAACAGATTCATCTTCACTAGCTGGGATATTCGAAGAGTACTGGATCTTTCCACTTTTGAGCAGGCTCTTAATGCGCACTCCAACTATTATCAAATCAGAGAAGCTTAACGTCCTAATGCTACTCATTCTTTCTAAGTATGGACCTTGCAACGTGCCCACGAACAGGTCCACTAATTCTCTATCTGAAAGTGGTGGTTGCACTTGGGCTTCCAACTCTCTCCACCGTTGTGCATATTCTCTGAAAGATTCACCACTCCCCTGAGATAGGCTCTACAAGTGCGTGCGATAGGGCGCCATGTCCACATTGTACTAGTATTGTTTGTTTGTGTTTTTTAGAAGCTTTTATGAGTGTGTCACAAGGAAGTGAACTCAAGCTCTTTTCCATGGAATTTGCACTTGTCACTACATTCCAAGATGGAATAATAGAACAAGTGCACTCAAGTAAGGAGAAGATCCCCAAAACTTGAATCCAGAGATTAGGGCCTAAGTTCACTAACTCATTAAATTATTAAGTGTTTTTGGTATTTACAATGAAGAAGTGCATTTTATGATTTTCTTTGTGAAGAAGATACCTTGATCAGACTTGTGCGTCACAAGATAAGCTTGTACTATCCCAAGATGGGAAGACTACAAGTACCTCATGGGATAAGGCTATTGCTCAAGGTATTACTTCAAACATTATTAAGATGTTTTTTATGGTTATGAGATGAGAAGAGAAGAGAAACAAAAGGATCACAAAGGTAAACTTTAACGGGAAAAGTCTAATCCTAATATTCACATGCTCGGATGGTGTAAACACCCCAAATTTGCCCTCACCCATTCACACCATGGCTTGTGATCATTTCATATGCATAAACACAATCATATCATCTCACATCTCATTTTTTGATTCACTGCATAGTTTCTAGGTCATCTGCACCTAGGGTTTGTGATCTGAGCAATCCAAGAGCTTCTTGAGCCACCCCAAAGGACACCAATCACTTCAAAGGGATCCATGTGTGTTCATATATCATATTACATCCTCTCAAGGTCAAGATTTCAAAAGAATCACAAGAACTAGGGTTTGAATGGATGCAGAGCCAGGTTTGACTGCACAGTTGACCTAAAATTAGGGTTTTGGTTTCAGAGGCCATAACACCAAATTTTTTGGTCATTCTTGTTTCCATTGGTCTCTATATGTTATAAGGAGTATGCATATCAATTTTCACGAAGAAATTCCATGGGGAAGTCATATGATCAAGGGTAGACTTTCTGGACAAGTCAGTGTAAAATCAGGGCATCTGAGGCCCCCAATGACCCAACCAATGGGTGATCTCCATCATTTTGAGTGTATATGATCTTTATTTGATCATGGAAGAAGTTTGAAACTCACAAAAATCAAGAATTTGGAGTTTTTGCAAATGTTGACTTTTTGGGCATAGTTGACTTTTCAAGAATGCTTCATTTTAGGTCAATTTTCAAGCCTTGATTCTTGATCCAAAAATGCTTCAAATGGAAAAACTTTGGTCATGAAAGTTGTAGATTACATCTTTCCCTTTTCAAAAAGTACAAGAACATGATCAAATTCTTCTTGGATCAAAAGTTATGGTGTGACAAAGTTGGCTAAAATCATTGATTTTCAAGACATGCCTCAAATGAGAATTTTGCAAAATCATGTCCCAAGGCTGATTGTAACTTCTAGTTGGCATCAAACCATTACACAAACATTCCATAGGCCCTAAAAGTCAGAATTGGACCAAAGTTTCTCATGTTTTGGTTTATGTAACAAGGAATTTTTCATGAAAGTTTCAAAAGTGTGCCAACTTGCAAAACCATCATGATGCCTCTCACCACTTGATGCATTGGCTGCTGAACCTTCCTAGCATCACACACACATCATGCTGCGCAGCCCATGCTTCTTGTACCAAGCTATAGTTTAAGCCATGCCTTCCTTACACAAAGTGGACTTTCTTGCAAAAGCAAACTTACCAATCAATAGGGGCCAGGTCACATCATCTGACCTATGGGATTAAAATACAATATCCTTTGGCAAGCAAAACATATCAGGAGGCCAAGCTGAAACATGCCCTAAGATCACATACACAAGAACACACCATTTTTGCAAATTGCTTCGAATCTCTCTGCCCAGCCATAAAACATTCAAACCATTTTCACCAACCAACTCATCATGCTTCATTGAGCCCAAAGCAACCAAGAGCCAGGCCTGAAACAAGCCATAACACCACTTCACCATTTTCACCTCAAGCTGCAGTTTCATTCGAATCTCTCTCCACAGCTCACAAACATCAAAACAAACTCCATAAACCTTCTCCACTCATCATCTGGACCACAAACAACCACCTACATTGGCCTGAAACTACCTGAATCACCATTGCCATTTCCAACTGAGTTTGAGCAGAAGCTTGTCAAACTCCTTATCCAGCCAACATAAACTCTTCCTAAGCATTCAAGGATCATCTGGGGATCAAGTAGAGTGGATTGCACTGAAGGGAGTGGTCAGAAAGTGGCTGAAGTGAAAGCTTCGAATCTCAGGTAGATCAAGAAATATTTTTCCAGAAATCATTTTTTATGTTCTAAACTTGTTCTATATGTCCTCCTGATCATGAATATGCTTTTGGTTTTGCAAATGGTGATGGAATGAGAGTTTAATTGCTCTCTGAAACTTTTGTGCCCTAGTTCTTGTTTGTTTCGATTCAGCCTTGTTAGGAAATATAAATTTGTTTTGATTAGGGGTTTTGGTTCGTGAGTGAGTGGGGATCATTTCCCAGTTTTTAGATTTCATTTTAGTTAGGTTTTTGGAGTTTTGGGGATTCTCAGGGGGGATGCTGGCCGGAGAAGACGACCGGAAGTCTTCTCCGGCAGCCTGAATGTCATTTGTGCCGTAATCCTGTAATTAATTTCCATTTGAATTCTGGGCGTTAGATGGGGTTGACTGGTTGACTTTGTGCGTGAGTGAAGGGCTCAGATTCATTTGATTAGCCCTAATTCCTTTTTTAGTTTTAATTAATTCGTAATTAAGTTAATTGACTCAGAGTGAACCACAGCCGTCCAGATGCGCACTGGTCAATGCATTTAAATCCAGGACTCATCCCAGCCATTCCTTCTGTTTACTTTCCTTTTATTTAATTTATTTTCATTTTCATTTTCATTTAACTTGCATAATTATTTTAAAATAGTAAAAAATGTGTAAAAATTATGAAACTTTTTCTCATAAGTTTTATTAATTTTTATGACACAAAAATATTTTCATTTTTATTTTTATCATTTAAAAAGTATTTTTAAATATTTAAAGGATTATTTTTAATTGATTAATGGAAATTAATTTATTAAAAATACCTTTAGGTATTTAAAAATCACCAAAAAATTCATGAAATGTTCTAAGACATTTAGAAACATTGTCCAACCTTCAAACCAAATTTCTTTTTTGATCTTGATGCATTTTGAGAATTTTTCATTGAATTAAAATCATTTTTATGCATTATTTTGATCCAAAGTTCAAAAAATCATTTCTGCCTATCCATGAAGAGTTGGACATTGATTCTTCTTGCATTGCATTGTGTTTAGCATGTAGTTTTTGAGGTAAAATGGTCATGATTTGATCTTGCATTTTTTCAATTGTTTGGCATTTCTTTTGTGTAGGAACCCTAAAAACCCTAATAACTTGTAAAAATCATAACTTGAGATTGGTTAAGAGTTGAGATCTCCCCTTTGGACATTGGTTTAGTATAGGTTTAGGGTTTCTTTGGGTGGCATTTTCCATTTTTTGTCTTAGGGTTTGCTTCTGTTTTTGGGTTTTGTTTGTTGTTTGATCCATAAACCCTAATTTGGGCTTACATTTGCATCCTTCTTGCATTCTCTTGCATAACATGACTTGCCATGACATTTCAAGCATCCATTTGATTCATTTAACATCATAAGACATATAGAAAGCATGTTTGATCATTGCATCATGTATTTGCCATGTTGTATTCCTTGCATGCTTCATAACTTTTCATGTATGTTCATGGTCCCTAACTTGCTTCATTTGCATCCATAAACTTGTATGAACATCTCCATGTGCTGCCTCATGTTTGTAGCATCTCATAGCATCATTATCATCATGTGTTTACTTCTGGTTTGGTCTAGCATCATGTCATCTCATCCCATTTGGCATTGCATTGCATTTCTTTTCTAACATTTCAGTTGGTAAGTAATGTTGAGAAGTGAATTTGCCTTCACTTCTCATAACTTTTCTTTTCATCTCTCTTGCATCCATTGCTGCATTTTTATATGTGTGTGAGTTTGAGCTTGCTCATTCTTCTTCTTCCCACTTTCTTTCTTCAAGTGACTTGACTTCTTGAATGAAGCAAGTCACATTGCTTCTCTTGGTCTTGTTCATCTGCTTCCTGGTGGCTCCTTTGAAGATTGTTTTTGTTTAAACCTCACAAACCTTAGGAACAACCAAGCATGATAATGATTAGGGTTTTGATTAGTTCCCCCCATAGTTTTACCTTTGTGTCTCTTTTTGAGTCTTCTCTTCTCACCTCATAATCAGGGACTAAACCCTAAAGGCTCTAAGGCTTTGTGATTAAGCTTATGCCTGCATCCTTCTATTAGGATGGAGTGTATAACTTTAATCCTAAGTGTTAGACCCTTAATGTGTTTAACTCCTTTAATCAAATCACTTAATAAGTATCAAGACATCACACTTGTAACTTGGGTCTTGCATTAGGTTTCTAATTCTTCCTTAATTGGTTAAGAAGGACTAACCCTAGTGTTAATGGACAAGTCCCCCTCAAGTTGTCTTACAAATCATAAAATTCACTTCATCATCATATCATTAAGTAAAATCCACCTAATCAAAGGCTTGTTTTGTCATGAGTTTAATCCCTAACCATGGATTAAGTTGAGGAGTTTTCCTCAGCTTAAACACTCTCATCTATTATCCTTCTATTAGGATGGTGTAATGAGTCTGTTTAATCCCTGATTATGGCTTAACCTCATTACTTAACACTAAACAAAATCACAAAAACATCTAAATAATCACAAGTAGGTTAATGATCTTAATCCTGCATCAAAGGTGATTAAGTGTGAGAATCTGACTTCACACTTAAGGCATTCTCATTACCCCTAATCAGGGGGAAGATGTGATGAGTTTACCAAAATCCATTGGTTTAGGCTTAAGCTCATTGACTTATGACAAATCATCAAAAGCAATAAAAGACTGAAGACTCAAAAACAAACATTAATCGTCTCCTTCGGGATTCTTTTCTCATCTCATTCACTCACAAACGAGAACTTGCTTCTTCCGTCTAATGCAAGACAGTTTGCATCTGTGCCAGACAGATCATACACTTGAGCATAGGCAAGCAAGCAGTTCATCAGTCAATTCATCTTTCAGTATCTTTGGGTCGAACTACGGTGTTCTGACTTCCTCATTGCACGAGAGGATACGTAGGCATAACTTAACTGTTATCGAACAAAAGTCTCTGTACATTCCCCCTCTTTCCAACCTCATTCTTTAGCCTCATGATCTTGAGCATCTTATTCATTCTTTTACACTGACACTTTCATACTTCACATCGCTTATACACTTTACACTGACACCTGTACATTCTTTTCCAGCTCTTTACACACAAATTGCACTGACACTACCCCTTTAAAACACAAATCTTTTAAGCGTGGATCCCGTCGAGTACGACGGACAATCTGGGTGCTAATACCTTCCCAGGTTGTAACCAACCCCCTTTCTCAGTCTCTCTGGTTCGCAACCGTCTTATCCATCTTTTTCCAGGTCTATGCAACATTGCCTTTCCTCCGGGATAAAAATGCCTAGCTGGCGACTCTATTCATCTCCAGTGAGTTCACTGCTGCGTGTTCTCATTGTCCCTCTCGCCGACCGTTCGCGTCTGTACCCTATTTGACCTGGCTTCATTTAGTGGGAGCGACAGATGGTCCTAGATTAGTGAGGCTTACTATCCGAAATAAGAAAGAAAGAAGAAGAGAAAGATGAAAGGAGAAGCTCCATGGTGGCCTAAGCACACCTCAGGTTAAGAAAGAGATAGAGAAGATGAGGAATAAGATAAGATGGAGACAATGCACAAACAGAGCCTACACCAGTAGGACTTCCAGATGCAACATCATGCAATAAGTAATATTGGGCCACAGTGATACCTAATGGAGAAGGTCCGTTGCCTCTTCAAGACTGGCAAAAGAAACTCAAGGATAAATATCAAGTCCCAAAAGGATTCAACAGTCAAGCACAATTGTCAGTCATCAAGTCCAAATAAATTAGAGTAACAAGTATAAGCGTAAGCATCCAACATCTAGGACAACCAACAAGAGGAACCAAAGTTAACACCAATAAACGGTCCGTGCAAAGTCAAAGTCTAAGCGGAATTGTATCCAGAGATCTCGACAGTCCAAACAAGATTATGAACACAATTAGTCCTAAGGGCCTCACCAAGCAACATCCTCCATCATTAAAATCAAGTAAGAATCCTACAAAACTTTAAACAGAAACTAAAACCAAGGTTAGACACAATCCTAAATAATTAATCGAAATTAAAGTCCAAAATAAATTGAAATTAAATAACAAAGCTCACAAAGTTATATTAACATTCTATTAAAAAACGTTCTAACACTTCTAAAAACAATAAAACTTCAAATAGCAAATCAACTAATTGAAAATCAAATAAAATTCTATTAAATTAATTAAACAAAACTAAAGGTAAGATAGTAATTGAATCTAATAAATATATAGACCAGAACTTTAATCAACTCCTAAACATTAATATTAGTTATGAATTCATTACCAAATGATTAAGATAGAATTTAAATAAAATCAAAACAAAAAAACACAAGAGAAAGGGAATGCATCGCCAGCTTCTGGTGGTGGAGATAAGGATCACATGGGCCTAGCCCATCAGTAACCAAAACTATGAAATCTCTTAAGAATTAAAAAAAAAGATTAACAAAAGATGTCAACAATTTAAGAAGAGAAAGAACAATAAAACGAAATAATAAAAAACAAAATCAGATTTTCTATTCTCTAATAATAAAAATAATAATAATATTAATAATAATAATAATAATAATAATAAAAACTAAATAAAGAAAGAAAGATAGGGTTGTCCGCTCGATCTTGTGGAGTGATATCCATGGTGTTCGGACCCAGTATCTCGGCCCATTTGAAAAAGATGACCTAGCTCCACCAAGTGCAGGTACTGTATTTCGTCTCTTGACAACAACAAACAAGAAATTGACCTTCTTCAAAAGATCTGCAAATCAAAACAGAAGACTGTAAACACCCCAAATTTGACCTCACCCATTCACACCATGACTTGTGATCATTCTCATATGCATAAACACAATCATATCACCTCATATCTCATTTTTGATTCACTGCATAGTTTCTAAGTCATCTGCACCTAGGGTTTGTGATATGAGTAATCCAAGAGCCTTTTGAGCCACTCCAAAGGCAACCAATCACTTCAAAGGGATCCATGTGTGTCCTTATATCATATTACATCTTCTCAAAGTCAAGATTTCAAAAGAATCACAAGGACTGAGGTTTGCATGGAAGCAGAGCCAGGATAAACTACACAGTTGACCTAAAATTAGGGTTTTGGTTTCAGAGGCCATAACCCCAAATTTTATGGTCATTCTTGTTTCCATTGGTCTCTATATGGTATAGGGAGTATGCATATAAATTTTCATGAAGAAATTCCATGGGGAAGTCATCTGATCAAGGGTTGACTTTCTGGACAAGTCAGTGCAAAATCAGGGCATCTGAGGCCCCCAATGACCCAACCAATGGGTGATCTTCATCATTTTGAGTGTATATGATCTTTATTTGATCATGGAAGAAGGTTGAAACTCACAAAAATCAAGAATTTGGAGTTTTTGCAAATGTTGACTTTTTGGGCATAGTTGACTTTTCAAGAATGCTTCATTTTAGGTCATTTTTCAAGCCTTGATTCTTGATCCAAAAATGCTTCAAATGGAAAAACTTTGGTCATGAAAGTTGTAGATTACATCTTTCCCTTTTCAAAAAGTACAAGAACATGATCAAATTCTTCTTGGATCAAAAGTTATGGTGTGACAAAGTTGGCAAAAATCATTGATTTTCAAGGCATGCTTCAAATGTGAATTTTGCAAAACCATGAACCAAGGCTGTTTCTAACCTCTAGTTGACATCAAACCATGACACAAACATTCTATAAGCCCTAAAAATCAGAATTGGACCAAAGATCACATGTTTATAGTTTGTGTAACAAGACTTTTTTCCATGAAATGCCAAAAGGTAACAACTTGCAAAAACACTCATCACACTTCACCAACTAGTTGCCTTGGCTGCTGAACCTGCCTAGCATCACACACACATCATGCTGCACCAGCCCCATGCTTTGTACTAGCCTAGAACCAAGCCATACTTTCCTTACACAAAAAGTTGACTTTTGGCAAAAGCAAACATCCCAATCACCACAGGCCATGTCACATCCTCTGGCCACTTTGAATTGTTTATTTTATCCTTTGGCAAGCAAAACATAAGAGAAGGCCAGGCTGAAACACTCTAGATCATCACATACACAAAAACTCACCATTTTGTAAAACCATTCGAATCTGCCTGCACAACTCACAAACACTCAAACAAATCCCTCCAATCATCTCACCTTGCCTTGTTGAGTAGAAACCACCAAGAGTTAGGCCTGATCTGAGCAAGAACACCTCATTGCCATTTTTCACCTCAGCCTGCATTTCTCTTCGAATCAACTTCCACAGCCATCAAACATCCAAGCTCTTAGCACCAACAAATCAAGCACATCAAAAGGAGTCAAAACCACCCTTCACATTGATCCAAAGCAGCCTGTACACAAAGCTCATTTCCTGCTACACCAGAACTGGATTTCTCAAAGCAGCTTGTCTAAGCTCATTCCAAGCCTTCCATTGGCTTCAGGGGGTTCAGAGCAAGCATTCTGCACCAGAGCAAGGTCAGGAGAGCTCAAATTCATAGTTCATCACTTCAGGTAGCTTCAGGTTTACAACTTTTCAGAGCTTGGTTTTTATGTTAAAAATTGATTATGTATGCTTTGCTGGTCATGGGGATGGTTTTAGATTTAAGAATGAGTGAGAGATGAGGATTTACCAGGGCTCTGAAATTTTGCCCGTGAAACTTCATGGCTTCGATTCCTTTAGTTTAAGCATGAGAAATTCTTTTTGAAAGTTGATTCGAGCAAGGTTTGAGTGGAGGAACATTTTCCTGGAATTAATTTGGTGATTGGTGGCCTGAATCGTATTCTAGGGTTTGGATACCACCGAAGAAGATGACCGGAGCTCCCCTCCGGTCACCTGAAAGTGATTTGCCCTAATCCCTGTAATTAGTGTCATTTGAATATTGGGCGTTGGATTGGGTTGAAATGTTTACTTCCCGCGTGGATAGAGGGCCCAGATCATTTGGATTAGCCCTAATTCACTTTATTAATATTAATTAATTATAATTAAGTTAATTGACTCAGAAACAATCCTGGCCACTGGATCTGGCGCCAGTCAACGCATTCAAACCAGGATGCAATCCCAGCCTCTCCTTTCGTTTACTTTTCCTTTTTTTTATTTTTATTTCATTTCTTTTCCTTTTATTTGTTTCATTTATTAAAAATAGTAAAAAATGTCTAAAAATTATGAAACTTTTTCTCATAAGTTTTAATAATTTTTATGACACAAAAATATTTTTGTTTTTATTTTTTATCATTAAAAAGTATTTTTAAATATTTAAAAGATTATTTTTAATTGATTAATGGAAATTAATTTATTAAAAATACTTTTAGGTATTTAAAAATCACCAAAAAATTCATGAAATGTTCTAAGACATTTAGAAACATTGTCCAACCTTCAAACCAAATTTCTTTTTTGATCTTGATGCATTTTGAGAATTTTTCTTTAAATTAAAATCATTTTCATGCATTAATTTGATCCATAGTTCAAAAAATCATTTCTGCCTATTCATGAGGAGTTGGACATTGGTTCTTCTTGCATTGCATTGTGTTTGGCATGTAGTTTTTGAGATAAAATGGCTTTGATTTTGATTCCTCATTTTCAATTTGTTTGGCATTTCTTTTGTTTAGGAACCCTAAAAACCCTAATAACTTATAAAAATCATAACTTGAGATTGGTTAAGAGTTGGGACCTCCCCTTTGGGCATTGGTTTAGTATAGGATTAGGGGTCCTTTGTGTGGCATTTTCAATTTTTTATATTAGGGGTTGCTTCTGTTTTTGGTTTTTGTTTGATGTTTGATCCATAAACCCTAATTTGGGCTTTTATTTGCATCCACCTTGCATTCTCTTGCATAACATGACTTGCCATGACATTTCAAGCATCCATGTGATTCATTTGACATCATAGGACATATAGAAGGCATGTTTGATCATTGCATCATGTGTTTGCCATGTTGTATGCCATGTATGCTTCATAACTTTTCATGAAAGTTCATGCTCCTTAGCTTGCTTCATTTGCATTCATAATCTTGTGTGAACATTTCCATGTGCTGCCTCATGTTTGTATCACTTCATAGCATCATTGTCATCATCAATATGCTTCTGGTTTTGTCTATCATCAAGTCATCTCATCACATTTGGCATTGCATTGCATTTCCTTTCCTAACATTTCAGGTGGTAAGTGATTTGAGAAGTGAATTTGCCTTCACTTCTCATAACTTTTCTTTTCATCTCTCTTGCATCCATTGCTGCATTTTTATATGTGTTTGAGTTTGAGCTTGCTCATTCTTGTTCCTCCCACTTTCTTTCTTCAAGTGACTTGACTTCTTGAATGAAGCAAGTCACTTTGCTTCTCTTGATCTTGTTCATCTGCTTCCTGGTGGTTCCTCTGAAGATTGTTCTTGCAAACCTCACAAACCTTAGGAACAACCAAACATGACAATGAATTAGGGTTTTGATTCGTCTCCCCTCATAGTTTTACCTTTGTGTCTCTCTTTGAGTCTTCTCTTCTCATCTCATAATCAGGGACTAAACCCTAAAGGCTTTAAGGCTTTGTGATTAAGCTTATGCCTGCATCCTTCTATTAGGATGGAGTGCATAACTTTAATCCTAAGTGTTAAACCCTTCATGTGTTTAAATCTCTTAATCAATTCACTTAATAACTATCAAGACATCACACTTGTAACTTGGGCCTTGCATTAGGGTTCTAATTCTTCCTTAATTGGTTAAGAAGGACTAACCCTAGTGTTAATGGACAAGTCCCCCTCAAGTTGTCTTACAAACCATAAAAATCACTTCATCATCATACCATCAAATAAAATCCACTTAATCAAAGGTTTGTTTTGTCATGAGTTTAATCCCTAATCATGGATTAAGTTGAGGAGCATTCCTCAGCTTAAACATTCTCATCTATTATCCTTCTATTAGGATGGTGTAATGAGTCTGTTTAATCCCTGATTATGGCTTAACCTCATTACTCAACACTAAACAAAAACACCCAAAAACATCTAAATAATCAAGTAGGTTAATGATCTTAACCCTACATCAAAGGTGATTAAGTGTGAGAATCTGACTTCACACTTAAGGTATTCTCATTACCCCTAATCAGAGGGAAGATGTGATGAGTGTACTAAATCCATTGGTTTAGGCTTAAGCTCATTAACTTATAACAAACTTTCAAAAGCAATAAAAGACTGAAAACTCAAAAACAAACAATAATCGTCTCCTCCGGGATTCTTTTCTCATCATCTTCACTCATAAACGAGAACTAGCTTCTTCCGTCTAATGCAAGACAGTCTGCATCTGTGCCAGACAGATCATACACTTGAGCTTAGACAAGTAAGCAGTTCACAAGTCAATTCATCTTTCAGTCTCTTTGGGTCGAACTACGGTGTTCTGACTTCCTCATTGCACGAGAGGATACGTAGGCATAACTTAACAATTATCGAACAAAAGTCTCTGTATATTCTCCTCTTTCCAGCTTCATTCTTTTAGACTCATTATCTTGAGCATATTCTCATTCCCACACAGACACTGTATATATCACACTTCACTTCTCTTACACTGACACCTGTACATCCTTTTCCAGCTCTTTTATACACAAATTGCACTGACACTACCCCTTTTAAACACAAATCTTTTAAGCGTGGATCCCGTCGAGTACGACGGACAATCTGGGTGCTAATACCTTCCCAGGTTGTAACCAACCCCCTTTCTCAGTCTCTCTAGTTCGCAACCGTCTTATCCATCTCTTTCTAGGTCTATGCAGCATTGCCTTTCCTCCGGGATAAAAATGCCTAGCTGGCGACTCTTTTCTTTTCCAGTGAGTTCACGGCTGTGTGTTCTCATTGTCCCTATCGCCGACCGTTCGCGTCCGTACCCCATTTGACCCGGCTTCATTTGGTGGGAGCGACAGCTTGGCGACTCTGCTGGGGATATAATACTGCAGCCAGGGCTTCTGGTTCTTTTTGTGGGTTCCTCCTAGCGCTTGTTTGATTTGTGTTTACTGGGGTGTTATGTGCTTATTTGTGCTTGTATTTATTTTTGTTTATTGCTTTATGTACAGTTGCTTTACTGCTTTCTTTATTGCTTTTTTATATATCATATTGTCATACTGCACTGCTGGCTGGATCTGGTTTTGCTTTGGTGGGTGGGTGTTTCATTGAGAGTTAAGGCCCTATACCTGGGACCTGAGTGACACCTAGGCTAGAGTGAATCATATTCTTTCCCATTCCATTTCGGTCTGGTGCGGGAATATGAAACACGGTTCAGATGTGGGTTTCTTCTTGAGAACTCTGTGTTGCAGATTTCCTGCAATGCTAGGGCTATCTGGGAAGCCTGCTAAGTCTGGATGACCTTTTAGTATTGACCTTCAGAAACTGAGGTGAATTAGAGGAGGAACTGTTATGGTTATTGTAAACACTGTACCTCCGGGTTAGAAGTGTTTACACTTCTCATAACTGATCCAAGTCTGAGGATCCTTGTTCTAGAACACCACCTGTGAGGGGGTTGGGCTGTTTACAGGTTTGCAGGTACCTTGACCTCAGAATACCCTATTACTTTTGATTTGATTAAGAATACACCATGTTGGAACAGTTCTTGTGATTCTAAACCCTGGATATGTGGCTCTTTATTTGAGTCCCCCACCTTGGTTACTGGACTTATAGACCTCCATCTGGATTTCTTACACACATGGACTTATATCAGAGCACTTGATCAGATCCAGCTCAGTCACAAACCCTTTGCATATCATTTGCATACATAATCATTGCATCATATTGACATTTGCTTATTTGTGTTTCAGGGTATCCATCTTCATTTGGTTTTGGTTTTGACCCCATCTTTAGTATTGACCTATCTTCATCAGCATCTGCTTCAGTTATCAGCTATTTACTTCAGTCTCCAGCCAGTCAGTGGCCCACTCTTCAGTATCCTCATCAGCACTTGTCTTTAGTCAGTCTCAACATCATGGCTCCAAAGAAAAGCAACATCACCTACCACTTCTTCCAACCAGATTTATCTGACATCAGGAGGATTCAGACCCTGATCACTCCAGACTATATACCATTGTTCAGGGAACACCATGGAGACATACTTGATATGGTTATGGATCTGGACCCTTCACAGAGAAGCCTGATCCACACCTGCCTTCAGTTTTATGATCCCCCACTAAGATGTTTCACTTTCCAGGATTTTCAGATGGGCCCCTTATTGGAAGAATACTCATCATTAGTTGGTATACCTATCAGGAGAGAGATCCCTTTCAATCCTGAGATGGTTTTCCCAAGCAATGAAGAGGTAGCAAAGGCATTGCATCTGGAACCAGCCTGGATTGGACAACATATGACTTCTAAGGCTGGAATCCCAGGCCTGCATCTGGATTTCTTAATCTCTCAGGCCACCCTGAAGGTTTCTTTAGGAGATTGGAGAGCAGTTTGTGCTTTATTGGCCCTAAGCATATATGGGATTGTATTATTTGCAGATGAGCCTCGATTCATTAGTAAGAATGCAATTCACCTGTTCATTCTAAGGAACCCAGTGCCAACTTTATTGGGTGATCTCTACTATTCAGTGCATCAGAGGAATGAAAAGCAGAGGGGAAGGCTAGTGAGGTGTTGTGCTCCATTGTTCCATACTTGGCTTCTCAGGCATCTACCCAGGACAGATGCATTTTTGAATCCTCATCAGCAGAAGAACTGGGCTGGAAGACTTACTACTCTTACTTCAGCTGACATCAGGTGGTGCACTCAAAGCACAAAAGGCAGGGATATCATCACCAGCTGTGGGCATTTTCCCAATGTGCCTCTAATAGGAGTTAAGGGGAGTATTAATTACAACCCTCTGCTGTTTAAAAGACAACTGGGCTATGCACTGGTCCACACTCCTAAGGCACAGGACTTGGTAGAGACCCTTTACTGTGAGAACAAGATTAGTTTGGCTATTGTTAGGCAGGCAGCTTGGGCCTGGGATAATGTTCAAACTAAGGGGATAACCATCTTGGGAAAGTGTAACAATGTGGCATCAGCACAATACTATGATTGGTCCTATGCCAGGGCTCAATTCTCTGGGATGCCCTTTACTATTGAAGATATGCCTGGGCCTTCCACAACACCACCTCCAGCAACTGTCAGCTTAGAGGAGTTTGAGAAGTTGAAAGAAAGAAATGAGAAGTTGACCCAAGCTTTGCAGAAGACCCTCTATGAGAGGAGTGATGGGAGATTGGATATTGAAAGATTGGAGAAGCTGAAGAAAGAGCATCTGGCTAAGATTGAGAAGTCTGAAGATTACATTAAGAAGTCTAGGGCTGGAGAACAAATCCTAAAGAATGCTTGCAAAGAAGCCCAATTCCAGAAAGCTAGGACAGACTTGTATTTGAAGGAGAGTCAGGCTAGGTGGGTCAGAATCACCGAGGCTCGTACTCTGGAGGACAAGAGAGTTCAAGACAAGATGGAGCAGATGGAAGCTAGTGCGAAAGAGCAGCAAGAAGCCCTGGCAGCAGCCCAGAGGGAGATATCAGAGCTGAAGATCAGAGCTGGAGTGAAGAGGTCTAAGGACCAAAGTCAGCACAAGAAGCTGACTGCAGCTGTTGCAACAAGAAATCTTCTCATCAGGAATCTCACGGAGCGTCCGGCTGATCCTGTGACCGAGGCACTTCTCAAGGAAGTTCGGGAGGATGAGTTTGGCCTTGGTGTTTGACCATTTGCTTGTTGTTGCTTTTATTCCGTGTACTTTTATTTTCTTATGATGTATTTTGACCCCCTAGAGGGCTTGTGTTGTAAAAAGAACAAGTTGTATTGTTTTACTCTCTGTAATATATTTTGTTGGTTTGATTCATCTGAGTTTCCTTCGAGCAACTTCGACAGCATCTTCAAGGGTCTGGAAGGGTCAAAACTGAATGCCAAACCGGATACCTTGAGAACAAATAAGCATACTGCATTGCATGCTAACACTTTGTTTGTTTTGTAGGTTTTGTTTTTGTTGTTGCTAACTCTGTTGTGATGTTCAGGAATTATTGCTCGGCGACGAGGGTTTCCACTCAACAGGCCACACAGATACCCCACCAGAAACAATCTTCCGGGCATCCAGATGGATCAGATGCAGCAGGACCTTACGGAGGTCAGAAATCAGATGACTAGCGAGAGGTTAGAGATGAGAACTCAAATGACGCAGTTTATGGTAGTCATAAACAACATGGCTCAAAGCCGGGAGAGGCTCAGAGCACTGGTAGAAGGGAGAAACCAGGAGGATCATCAGCCAGGGACTGCTGGGACTAGCAACAATGAAAGAGTCCAACCACATGCTAATCCCCCAGTTTTTGGACCCCATCTCCATCCAGAGGCCAACATTCCTGTCAATATTCAAGGGCCTGCTACAGCCGGGAGGGTACTGCAAGAAGATCCTCAAGAAGACCAGTTCACAGTAATGGGAGCCGGGGAAGAGGCTTATGATAGAAGATTGGATGAAATAGCTGAGAAGTTGAGATCACTGGAGTCTCAAAACACTTTGGGGTTCGATGTTATGGATATGGGCTTGGTAGACGGGGTCAGGATTCCCCACAAGTTCAAGCCTCCATGCTTTGAGAAATATAATGGGACTTCCTGTCCCCGAACTCATCTGCAATCTTTTCTCGGAAGGTTAAAAGCCTATACCATGGACGAGAAACTGTGGATGTTCTATTTCGAAGATAGCTTGACTGGGGCTTCTAGGGAATGGTATTCCCATCTGACAAGAGCAACTGTAAGATGCTGGAAGGACTTGGCAGAGGCCTTCATCAGACAGTATCAGTATAATCTGGATATGGCACCCAACAGGACCCTCCTAATGGGGATGTCACAGTCATCTAGAGAGAGCTTCAGAGAATATGCTCAAAGATGGAGACAGCTTGCTGCTGCTGTCCAGCCACCTATGTCTGAAAGGGAAATGGCTGATATGTTCATGAATACCCTTCAGGGAACCTATATTGATAGGCTAGCTTCCTTCTCATCTACCAGCTTTGCAGATGTTGTCATAGCCGGGGAGAGAATTGAAAGCCTGTTGAAAATGGGTAAGATCTCAGACAATGGTGCAAGCTCATCCAGTAATGCAAGAAAGCCTTTTGCAGGCTCGAGAAGGACTGGTGAGACTAATGCCATTCACACCAACAGGGGTAGGCCCCAATATGTTCACAGATCTGTGGCTGCAGTTACCATCCCTGCTCCAGCTCATCCACAACCTGTTTATCAACCTCCTCAGCAAAACTATCAGCCACAACCTCAGTACCATCAACAAAATCAGTATCCTCCAAGGAATTACAACAACAGCAACACCAACAACAATAACCAGCAAAGGCCATTCCAGCAAAGGCCATCTCAAGCTAACAGAGTGATCGATCCGATCCCCATGCCATATGCTACATTGCTGCCACAGCTCCTGAAACTCAACCTAGTTGAGCTAAGGACGTTGGCACCTCCAGATCCCAACAGTCTACCCAGGAACTACGACTCTAATGCTAGGTGTGCCTTTCATTCAAACGCACCTGGTCATAGTACAGAAAAGTGCAGAGCCTTGCACATGAAGGTACAAGACCTGGTGGACTCAAAAGCTCTGAATTTTGCACCACCACCCAATGTCAACAAAAATCCTATGCCAAACCATGGTGGTCCCCGAATCAACGCTATTGAAGAAGACAAGCCGTCTTAATTAATAACCAGTGTGGGTCAGATCCGGACACCGTTGGTAGAGATCAAGGCTCAGCTCTTGGAATGTCAGATGTTCCCAGGATGCGAGTTAGGGTGTGCTTACTGCAATATCTCAGTAAATGGGTGCGATAATCTGAGGAGTGGCATAGATGGCCTTATTCAGAGTGGCCAGCTTCAGATCACTACATCCTTTCCAACAAATCCAGCAATCTCATCAGCAACGGTTTCAGAACCTCCTACAACTGCAGCAACCATTGTTCCCGACAATTCTTCGGCTTCATCAACAAGTACTTCATCAATCATCTCAACTGATCAGTTTTCAACAAATCTTCCTGCTACAACTTCAGCTTCACTCCATTTTGAATCTCCTACAACAACAACATCCATCCTTCCGCCAATGCATCCTACAACTCCAACAACCAATCATGAAGATGTCTCAACTGTCACCATATTTTATGATCCTGAAAACAACTCTGCTTACAATTCAGAAGGTGCTGCTCCCATCAGGGCACCAGTTACAATTTATTACGATCCACAAACTATCACAGTTCCTTCAGCAGCTGCAATCAGTCCAGTCACTGTCACAGTGCCTGGACCCGTACCTTATGAAAGCAATAGGGCCATCCCTTGGCACTATGGCTCTGACGTGTACTGCGAAGGAAAAAGAATCACTCTTGAAACATCAGCACCTGCACCACAAATAGATAATGTGGGAGGAGGCGGAGGCTTCACTCGAAGCGGACGTCTCTTTGCTCCACCAATTCAAAGACCCACTGCCGAAGCAGAAGCTGCTGCCAAGGCAAAAGGAAAGAGCCCGGTGCAGGAAGATCAAGCTGTTAAAGAAGCTGTGAAGAAACCATTCGATCAAGAAGTTGATGAGTTTATGAGAATCATCAAAAAGAGTGATTATAAAATTGTGGATCAGCTTCACCAGACGCCATCCAAGATCTCTATCTTATCTCTGCTTATGTGCTCTGAAGCCCATCGGAATGCACTACTCAAAGTCTTGCACGCAGCTTACGTGCCTGAAGAGATCATTGTCAATCAATTGGAAACCGTGGTTGGAAATGTTACTGCTAGCAATGGGCTAGGGTTCACCAATACTGACTTGACAACGGATGGCCGCAACCATAACAAAGCCTTGCACATCACCATGGAATGCAAAGGAGCAGTCCTTTCCCATGTGCTGGTAGACACAGGGTCATCCCTTAATGTCTTACCAAAGAAGGCCCTGGTGAAGCTAGAGTATGAAGGATTAGCATTGAGACCCAGTAACCTGGTGGTAAGAGCCTTTGATGGTTCTAAGAGGTCGGTTCTGGGAGATATTGAGCTTCCTGTGACAATTGGCCCACAAACCTTTACAACTATCTTCTATGTGATGGACATTCAGCCTGCCTACAGCTGTTTGTTAGGTAGACCTTGGATTCACGCCGCTGGCGCAGTAACGTCTACCCTTCACCAGAAGCTAAAATTTGAGTGGGAAGGCCAAGTTGTTACAATCTGTGGAGAGGAGGATATATTTGTTAGCCATCTGGCTACTTATAAGTATATTGAGATGGATGGGGAGATCCATGAAACAATGAGCCAAGGTTTTGAGGCCTTGAATGTCAATGAAGCGTCTGCTGTATCTGGAATCTCCATGTCATCTTATCAACAAGCCCGGAAGGTTGTTGAAGAAGGAACTGCCCAAGGCTGGGGCAAGGTTTTATCTGTGGAGGAGAAGAAGGACAAGTTTGGGTTGGGTTACAGACCAACTCAACAGAATCAAACAGAGGCTGCTGAGAAGCCTGGTTTTGTCAGTGGGGGGATGCTCACCCCCGATGCTATCAACAATTTGGAAGACGAGCTGGAAGAGGAGCGCAATCTGGAGAATTGGATTCGTCCAAAGATCCCGGGGAGCAGTATCTCAAACTGGTCTTCCCAGGAAATTATAAGAGTTACTCATGCAGAGTAATTATTATTTCC
The DNA here is from genome assembly GCA_963966055.1 of Lathyrus aphaca. NCBI lineage: Eukaryota > Viridiplantae > Streptophyta > Magnoliopsida > Fabales > Fabaceae > Lathyrus > Lathyrus aphaca. Next base: position 356,521,407 of record OZ014523.1, on the reverse strand, counting down.
TGTATTTTTATAGCATGCATCAAAGTCTTGCATCTTGCCCAAGATGACAAGACTCATTTTGTAATCAGGGCCATCTGTACTTTTGTGCAAACAAGATTAATTAATGAAATATCAGACATCTTTTTGCAAATGAGTCTTTTTCTTTTCTGCTCACTGTTTTTCCATTTTTCTTTTTTGTACAAAAATAAATGGCGATGTTTTCAAAATGATAACTTTATTTCACTTTTTTAAGCAAGATTAAAATCAATCACTAAAATGAACAAACTGAACCCTTGCAGAGAGTGCCTTCCTGACAGCACCGACAACAGCACGGCTATGACTTCGTATGACTTTGACAATCCGATCAATCAAGCAGATGAAGGGGTTGAAGAAGAGTATGAGCTTCCTGAAGAGCTAGCCAGGTTGTTAAGACAAGAGGAAAAGGTTATTACTCCTCATCAGGAGGAGGTTGAAGTGATTAATCTTGGTACAGATAAAGACGTGAAAGAGGTTAAAATCGGGGCCTGCCTGCAAGACTCAGTGAAGAGACAACTGATTGATCTGCTTCAAGAATATGTGGACGTGTTTGCTTGGTCGTATCAAGACATGCCAGGGTTGGACACCGACATTGTTGTGCACAAGCTACCTCTGAGAGAAGAATGCCCACCGGTCAAGCAGAAACTGCGCCGTACTCGCCCAGACATGGCTATGAAGATCAAAGAAGAGGTACAAAAGCAGTGGGACGCCGGGTTCCTCGCTGTGACTAGCTACCCGCCGTGGGTTGCTAATATAGTACCTGTGCCTAAGAAGGATGGCAAGGTAAGAATGTGTGTTGACTACCGGGATCTGAACAGAGCCAGCCCAAAAGATGACTTCCCATTACCTCACATTGATGTATTGGTGGATAACACGGCTCAGTTCTCGGTATTCTCCTTCATGGACGGATTTTCAGGATATAATCAGATCAAGATGTCACCTGAAGACATGGAGAAGACAACATTCATCACACCCTGGGGCACGTTCTGTTACAAAGTGATGCCATTCGGACTGAAGAATGCGGGTGCAACATATCAACGGGCTATGGTGACATTATTCCACGATATGATCCATAAAGAAATAGAATGTTATGTGGATGACATGATCGCCAAATCCCTTACTGAAGAAGACCACTTGGTAAATCTGCTGAAACTGTTCAAGCGTCTGAGGAAGTACCAATTGAAGTTGAACCCCAACAAATGCACATTCGGGGTGCGATCCGGTAAGTTGCTGGGATTTATTGTAAGCGAGAAAGGGATTGAAGTTGACCCTGATAAAGTCAAAGCTATTCAAGAGATGCCTGCACCGAAAACTGAGAAAGAAGTTCGAGGGTTCTTAGGTCGATTGAACTACATCTCACGGTTCGTACTCACCTTACAGCAACCTGCGAACCTTTGTTCAAGCTGTTAAGAAAAGAAGGCTTTTGACAAGATCAATGATTACTTGCAAGAGCCACCAATCCTTATGCCTCCAGTTGAAGGAAGACCTCTGATAATGTACTTAACAGTATTAGAAGAGTCAATGGGGTGTGTGCTGGGCCAGCATGACGAGTCTGGTCGAAAAGAGTATGCAATATACTACCTGAGCAAAAAGTTTACCGACTGTGAACAACGTTATTCACTGCTCGAGAAAACTTGCTGTGCTTTAGCGTGGGCTGCTCGCCGACTGAGACAGTATATGTTGACCCACACTACTTTATTGATCTCAAAGATGGACCCAGTTAAGTACATTTTCGAGAAGCCAGCTCTTACCGGACGGGTTGCAAGATGGCAAATGATTCTCACAGAATATGACATTCAGTACACATCTCAGAAAGCCATCAAGGGCAGTGTATTGTCTGAATATCTTGCTGAGCAACCTATTGATGATTACCAGCCTATGAGGTTTGACTTCCCTGATGAAGACATCATGTTCATTAAAGCAAAAGATCATGAAGAGCCTGTTCACACTGAAGGGCCTGACCAGGAAGAGGAATGGACTATGATGTTTGATGGGGCTGTTAATATGAATGGTCGCGGTGTCGGTGCAGTGCTCATTACACCCAAAGGAGTTCACATGCCTTTCTCAGCAAAACTCACTTTCAACTGCACTAACAACGAAGCTGAATACGAAGCTTGCATTATGGGTCTTGAGGAAGCCATTGACCTCAGGATCAAGACATTGACCGTATTCGGAGATTCAGCTCTGGTAGTTAATCAAACCAACGGAAAATGGTACACCCACCAGGATCATCTGATACCTTACAGGGATTATACAAGGAGGTTATTGACTTTCTTTACAACAGTCAAGCTTGAGTATATCCCTCGGGACGAGAATCAGTTTGCAGATGCTCTGGCTACTATTTCATCCATGATCAAAGTGCAAGCTGCCAACTTTGTACCTCAGATTTCAGTATCCAGACTTGACAGACCAGCGTATGTGTTTGCAGCAGATATTGTCAAAGATGATAAGCCGTGGTTCCATGAAATTAAGTGCTTCTTGGAGGATCAAACATACCCATCTGGGGCATCTTCCAATGATAAGAAGACTTTGAGAAGGCTTGCTGGTAGTTTCTTTCTGAACACTGATGGTTCCCTGTACAAAAGAAACTTTGATATGGTACTCCTCAGATGCGTTGATAGAACAGAAGCAGACTTGTTAATGCACGAGGTGCACGAAGGATCCTTTGGTACCCATGCAGGAGGGCATGCCATGGCTAAAAAGTTGTTAAGATCGGGTTATTACTGGATCACAATGGATGCAGACTGTTGTGCTTACGCCAGAAAATGCCATAAATGCCAGATCTATGCGGATAAGGTGCATGTGCCTCCCAATCCCCTGAATGTGATGTCTTCACCCTGGCCCTTTTCTATGTGGGGCATTGATATGATTGGCAAGATTGAGCCAACTGCTTCAAATGGCCACAGATTCATCCTGGTTGCCATTGACTATTTTACAAAGTGGGTTGAAGCAGCCTCATATGCAAATGTTACAAGACAAGTGGTAGCCAGATTTCTGAAGAGAGATATCATCTGTCGATATGGAGTTCCTGAGCGAATCATTACTGATAATGGTTCCAACTTAAACAACAAGATGATGGCTGAGTTATGCCGGGACTTCAAAATCCAACACCACAATTCTTCTCCTTACAGGCCAAAGATGAATGGCGCTGTTGAGGCGGCTAACAAGAATATCAAGAAGATTGTGCAGAAGATGGTAGTCACGTACAAAGACTGGCATGAAATGCTACCATTTGCCTTGCATGGGTACCGCACGTCAATCAGAACATCCACTGGGGCAACACCGTATCAGCTTGTGTATGGTATGGAGGCAGTCCTACCTGTTGAAGTTGAATTACCCTCCCTACGGGTATTGATGGATGTTAAGCTGAACGAAGCAGAATGGGTTCGATCCCGGTTCGAACAACTGAGTCTGATTGAAGAGAAAAGATTGGTTGCAATCTGTCATGGGCAGCTATATCAGAAAAGAATGAAAAGAGCCTTCGATCAGAAAGTCAGGCACCGAGAGTACCAAGTAGGAGATCTTGTGCTGAAGAGAATCCTCCCTCCACATACAGACCACAGGGGCAAATGGACTCCGAACTATGAAGGACCATTCGTGGTAAAGAAAGTTTTCTCTGGTGGAGCACTGATGCTCAGCACCATGGATGGTGAAGACTTCCCGTCCCCTGTGAATTCAGATGCAGTTAAAAAATACTTCGCATAAAAATGACCCGCTGGACATAAAAACAGAATGTAAGTCCAGGCAAAAATAGGGCATCCCGGCGAGTCAAAAACAAAATAAGAGACTCGGGCAAAAATAAGGGAAAAATAAAAAATGTACACCCGCTGAGTTGAAAAGACGCATTGGACAACTCAGGCAAAAAAGGGTATCCCGATGGATTGAAAACCCGAAAGGGCGATCCATGCAAAATAAGGGAATAAGCGAACAACTGCATTCTGAATTCGTCTGTATCACCTGCAACTTGGCAAACCTCGAAAGGATCAAGCTTCAATCAGAATCAACCCTCTCCAGAAAGCAAGACGAGAAGAACGTCAAAAGTCATACGAGTCATAGCGAAAGAGGAAGCTCCTTTGAAAGCGTCGTCAACATCGCCAGCATTTTGTTTCTCAATTTATAACAGTCTCCTCATTTTAGGAGATTTGTTTCTTTGACTGTATCTCGCCAATTCAGGGCACATAAATTAATAAAATCAGATTTTCAGTCACGTCTCGTATTGTACATTTTTATTTGCAAAAAAAAGAATGTCTGATGTCTTAAAAACTGATTGCATAAGTACAGATGTTTTTCTTCAAAAAAAAAATATAATAAGTACACATGCTTGCAGGGAATATATTTACTCTCAGAGGTGTCTAACTCCTGTGACGGAATCCAGTGAAGGATACCTCGGGATCACTTGTGCGTTTCCCTATCTTTGCAGGATTGCAGGTATCCAAGACGCAACTCGGGGCATGAAAGCTTCATCCCAGCAAACCGACAGATCGACACTCAGTCTTAGCCCCCAAAGTGTTTTCTCCCCAGTTGAGTTGCCACCGATAACTTCCCCCAGCTAAGTTGCCACTTGTCACTCCTCCTAGCCGAGGTGCCAATCATTCTTCCTCAGCAGAATACAAAAGTCAGGGAACCACCTCCCCACAGAGTTCCAGCCTCTATCCAGAAGAGCAACGCATGAAGGAGTCACAACAGAGTGCAGAAAGCTTCTACAAACCCCAGCTGGGTCCCTTGTTACAAGGATATGTCAGTCAGTGACCTATATCCCCAAGCAGATGCATCTCATCAGATCTACCAATGATCTCATCCCCAGCTGGGATGTACACTTCAAGCAGATCGGCCAGAGATCTTCGCAGCAATGGGATCCAAATCCCGGATCGGTTTCCTTGCACAATCATAGCATTCGCATCATATTCACCCACAAAGCGTAGCATTCCGTTTAATACGGAGCATTACGGCAGAAGTCAAACATATTGCATAATCGTAAGCCATGTTTTGAATCAAGCACTTGTGAATAATGACAATCAGCAGTATACAGAATACCCCCCAGATTCCCCAGCAAAAGCAGTTGCCTCACAATTCACAAACACCAGTATATACTCCTTTTGACACCCGTCCGTGTCATCATTCCCCAGTAAAGTCGCCTGAATACTCTTTACAAACAAGACCACTCGTATTACAGATACTTCCTGACACCCGTCCGTGTCATATCCCCAGCAGAAAGCCAAAGACATCCTCTTTTGCACTCACATATACTTGTACATTTATATTCCCTTGACATCCGTCCGTGTCATTTTCCCCAGCACAGTAACATAAACACTTTGTATACCAGATACTTGTTTATATTATACTTTTCCTCTTTTGACACTCGTCCGTGTCACTCTCCCCAGCAGTTAAAACACTCATCTATACAATACTCATACTCACTACTCATGTTACACTTATACAGATACTCGTCCGTATCTTGTATATACCATTCATATCCCCACAGATTCAACATTGGTCCATGTTCTTTGTTAACCAGTTGGTACCCGTCCGTACCATCATCTCAGAACATTGCGTCTAACGTTTGTTTCTACTTGATACTCGTCCGTATCATAGTCTTAAGGATGCCCGTCCGCATCTTTAAATCCATACACCGTGTCAAACACTTATGTCTTCTTGAATATAGATACTCGTCTGTGTCTACCATTCCCCAGGAGAATCCCCCCAGATTCAACACTCGTCCGCGTTCCTTGTTAACCAGTTGATACTCGTCCGTATCATCATCTCTGAACACGTGTCAGTTTGTTTCTATTCGATACTCGTCCGTATCATAGTCTTAGGGATGCTCGTCCGCATCTTTAATCTATACACAGCCTCTAAATACTTATACCTTTTGTTTCTTGGATGTAAACACTCGTCCGTGTTCACTTTTCCCCAACAAACAATTTCTTTTTATCTGACATTCGTCCTATGTCATGATAAACCCTGAGAGCAGCCGTACCCTGCTAGGTGGTCGTCCTCCACCTCTTGATGGTCGTCCTCCATCATGCTCATCCGATGGCCGTCCCCATCGTTGATATTTAGCAGTCGTCCCCTGCTAGGTGGTCGTCCTCCACCTCTTGATGATCGTCCTTCATCCTTTTATCCAATGGCCGTCCCCATTGTTGATTTCGGTTATCTGACATTCGTCCTATGTCATGATAAACCTTGAGAGCAGCCGTCCCCTGCTAGGTGGTCGTCCTCCACCTCTTGATGGTCGTCCTCCATCATGCTCGTCCGATGGCCGTCCCCATCGTTGACCTTTTATCTGGCATTCATCCTATGTCGCGATATTTTCGGCAGCCGTACCCTGCCTGGTGGTCGTCCTCCACCTTAGATGACCATCCCTCATCTTAATCCCAACAGAGCAGCCGTCCCCTGCTAGGTGATCGTCCTTCACCTTTGATGACCGTACCTCATCATCTGTTTATTTCATTTATTCTTTAACCCGATGGCCGTTCCCGTCGTGGTCCCTTTTCTTTTAACCCGATGGCCGTCCCCATCGTCGGTTACTTTACCTTTATGAACTTGATGGCCGTCCCCGTCATGTTTCATTAATTTCCAGAAAATCTTACAACTTTATCTTGATGACCGTCCCCATCATAATATCTTATTTTTCCCAGCTAGTCGGCCGTCCCCGTCTTTGCTTTACTTTTTATCCCCAGCATGTCGGCCGTCCCCGTCATCGCTTTACTTCGCATTTTTCCCAGCATGTCGGCCGTCCCCGTCATTGCCCTTTACCCAGCAGTCGTCCTCTGCTTGACGGTCGTCCTCCATCTCCCACACTTTACAATATACTTTATTTTCCTTTACAATCTATATCCCTTTTTTTTCTTCATTTTGTGAGTGCAAATGTTGGACTGTCTTTGGTATTCAACCACAAGTTATCTTGTTTGCCTGTTAAGCCGTCGCTTACATCCTGCACAGCTAACTCATGTTTGAATAGGGGGAGCTGTAAACACCCCAAATTTGCCCTCACCCATTCACACCATGACTTGTGATCATTCTCATATGCATAAACACAATCATATCACCTCATATCTCATTTTTGATTCACTGCATAGTTTCTAAGTCATCTGCACCTAGGGTTTGTGATATGAGTAATCCAAGAGCCTTTTGAGCCACTCCAAAGGCAACCAATCACTTCAAAGGGATCCATGTGTGTCCTTATATCATATTACATCTTCTCAAAGTCAAGATTTCAAAAGAATCACAAGGACTGAGGTTTGCATGGAAGCAGAGCCAGGATAAACTGCACAGTTGACCTAAAATTAGGGTTTTGGTTTCAGAGGCCATAACCCAAAATTTTTTGGTCATTCTTGTTTCCATTTGTATCTATATGGTATAGGGAGTATGCATATCAATTTTCATGAAGAAATTCCATGGGGAAGTCATCTGATCAAGGGTTGACTTTCTGGACAAGTCAGTGCAAAATCAGGGCATCTGAGGCCCCCAATGACCCAAACAATGGGTGATCTTCATCATTTTGAGTGTATATGATCTTTATTTGATCATGGAAGAAGGTTGAAACTCACAAAAATCAAGAATTTGGAGTTTTTGCAAATGTTGACTTTTTGGGCATAGTTGACTTTTCAAGAATGCTTCATTTTAGGTCATTTTTCAAGCCTTGATTCTTGATCCAAAAATGCTTCAAATGGAAAAACTTTGGTCATGAAAGTTGTAGATTACATCTTTCCCTTTTCAAAAAGTACAAGAAAATGATCAAATTCTTCTTGGATCAAAAGTTATGGTGTGACAAAGTTGGCAAAAATCATTGATTTTCAAGGCATGCTTCAAATGTGAATTTTGCAAAACCATGAACCAAGGCTGTTTGTAACCTCTAGTTGACATCAAACCATGACACAAACATTCTATAAGCCCTAAAAATCAGAATTGGACCAAAGATCACATGTTTATAGTTTGTGTAACAAGACTTTTTTCCATGAAATGCCAAAAGGTAACAACTTGCAAAAACACTCATCACACTTCACCAACTAGTTGCCTTGGCTGCTGAACCTGCCTAGCATCACACACACATCATGCTGCACCAGCCCCATGCTTTGTACTAGCCTAGAACCAAGCCATACTTTCCTTACACAAAAAGTTGACTTTTGGCAAAAGCAAACATCCCAATCACCACAGGCCATGTCACATCCTCTGGCCACTTGGAATTGTTTATTTTATCCTTTGGCAAGCAAAACATAAGAGAAGGCCAGGCTGAAACACTCTAGATCATCACATACACAAAAACTCACCATTTTGCAAAACCATTCGAATCTGCCTGCACAACTCACAAACACTCAAACAAATCCCTCCAATCATCTCACCTTGCCTTGTTGAGTAGAAACCACCAAGAGTTAGGCCTGATCTGAGCAAGAACACCTCATTGCCATTTTTCACCTCAGCCTGCATTTCTCTTCGAATCAACTTCCACAGCCATCAAACATCCAAGCTCTTAGCACCAACAAATCAAGCACATCAAAAGGAGTCAAAACCACCCTTCACATTGATCCAAAGCAGCCTGTACACAAAGCTCATTTCCTGCTACACCAGAACTGGATTTCTCAAAGCAGCTTGTCTAAGCTCATTCCAAGCCTTCCATTGGCTTCAGGGGGTTCAGAGCAAGCATTCTGCACCAGAGCAAGGTCAGGAGAGCTCAAATTCACAGTTCATCACTTCAGGTAGCTTCAGGTTTACAACTTTTCAGAGCTTGGTTTTTATGTTAAAAATTGATTATGTATGCTTTGCTGGTCATGGGGATGGTTTTAGATTTAAGAATGAGTGAGAGATGAGGATTTACCAGGGCTCTGAAATTTTGCCCGTGAAACTTCATGGCTTCGATTCCTTTAGTTTAAGCATGAGAAATTCTTTTTGAAAGTTGATTCGAGCAAGGTTTGAGTGGAGGAACATTTTCCTGGAATTAATTTGGTGATTGGTGGCCTGAATCGTATTCTAGGGTTTGGATACCACCGGAGAAGATGACCGGAGCTCCCCTCCGGTCACCTGAAAGTGATTTGCCCTAATCCCTGTAATTAGTGTCATTTGAATATTGGGCGTTGGATTGGGTTGAAATGTTGACTTCCCGCGTGGATAGAGGGCCCAGATCATTTGGATTAGCCCTAATTCACTTTATTAATATTAATTAATTATAATTAAGTTAATTGACTCAGAAACAATCCTGGCCACTGGATCTGGCGCCAGTCAACGCATTCAAACCAGGATGCAATCCCAGCCTCTCCTTTCGTTTACTTTTCCTTTTTTTTATTTTTATTTCATTTCTTTTCCTTTTATTTGTTTCATTTATTAAAAATAGTAAAAAATGTCTAAAAATTATGAAACTTTTTCTCATAAGTTTTAATAATTTTTATGACACAAAAATATTTTTGTTTTTATTTTTTATCATTAAAAAGTATTTTTAAATATTTAAAAGATTATTTTTAATTGATTAATGGAAATTAATTTATTAAAAATACTTTTAGGTATTTAAAAATCACCAAAAAATTCATGAAATGTTCTAAGACATTTAGAAACATTGTCCAACCTTCAAACCAAATTTCTTTTTTGATCTTGATGCATTTTGAGAATTTTTCATTAAATTAAAATCATTTTCATGCATTAATTTGATCCATAGTTCAAAAAATCATTTCTGCCTATTCATGAGGAGTTGGACATTGGTTCTTCTTGCATTGCATTGTGTTTGGCATGTAGTTTTTGAGATAAAATGGCTTTGATTTTGATTCCTCATTTTCAATTTGTTTGGCATTTCTTTTGTTTAGGAACCCTAAAAACCCTAATAACTTGTAAAAATCATAACTTGAGATTGGTTAAGAGTTGGGACCTCCCCTTTGGGCATTGGTTTAGTATAGGATTAGGGGTCCTTTGTGTGGCATTTTCAATTTTTTATATTAGGGTTTGCTTCTGTTTTTGGTTTTTGTTTGATGTTTGATCCATAAACCCTAATTTGGGCTTTCATTTGCATCCACCTTGCATTCTCTTGCATAACATGACTTGCCATGACATTTCAAGCATCCATGTGATTCATTTGACATCATAGGACATATAGAAGGCATGTTTGATCATTGCATCATGTGTTTGCCATGTTGTATGCCATGTATTCTTCATAACTTTTCATGAAAGTTCATGCTCCTTAGCTTGCTTCATTTGCATTCATAATCTTGTGTGAACATTTCCATGTGCTGCCTCATGTTTGTATCACTTCATAGCATCATTGTCATCATCAATATGCTTCTGGTTTTGTCTATCATCAAGTCATCTCATCACATTTGGCATTGCATTGCATTTCCTTTCCTAACATTTCAGGTGGTAAGTGATTTGAGAAGTGAATTTGCCTTCACTTCTCATAACTTTTCTTTTCATCTCTCTTGCATCCATTGCTGCATTTTTATATGTGTTTGAGTTTGAGCTTGCTCATTCTTGTTCCTCCCACTTTATTTCTTCAAGTGACTTGACTTCTTGAATGAAGCAAGTCATTTTGCTTCTCTTGATCTTGTTCATCTGCTTCCTGGTGGTTCCTCTGAAGATTGTTCTTGCAAACCTCACAAACCTTAGGAACAACCAAACATGACAATGAATTAGGGTTTTGATTAGTCTCCCCTCATAGTTTTACCTTTGTGTCTCTCTTTGAGTCTTCTCTTCTCATCTCATAATCAGGGACTAAACCCTAAAGGCTTTAAGGCTTTGTGATTAAGCTTATGCCTGCATCCTTCTATTAGGATGGAGTGCATAACTTTAATCCTAAGTGTTAAACCCTTCATGTGTTTAAATCTCTTAATCAATTCACTTAATAACTATCAAGACATCACACTTGTAACTTGGGCCTTGCATTAGGGTTCTAATTCTTCCTTAATTGGTTAAGAAGGACTAACCCTAGTGTTAATGGACAAGTCCCCCTCAAGTTGTCTTACAAACCATAAAAATCACTTCATCATCATACCATCAAATAAAATCCACTTAATCAAAGGTTTGTTTTGTCATGAGTTTAATCCCTAATCATGGATTAAGTTGAGGAGCATTCCTCAGCTTAAACATTCTCATCTATTATCCTTCTATTAGGATGGTGTAATGAGTCTGTTTAATCCCTGATTATGGCTTAACCTCATTACTCAACACTAAACAAAAACACCCAAAAACATCTAAATAATCAAGTAGGTTAATGATCTTAACCCTACATCAAAGGTGATTAAGTGTGAGAATCTGACTTCACACTTAAGGTATTCTCATTACCCCTAATCAGAGGGAAGATGTGATGAGTGTACTAAATCCATTGGTTTAGGCTTAAGCTCATTAACTTATAACAAACTTTCAAAAGCAATAAAAGACTGAAAACTCAAAAACAAACAATAATCGTCTCCTCCGGGATTCTTTTCTCATCATCTTCACTCATAAACGAGAACTAGCTTCTTCCGTCTAATGCAAGACAGTCTGCATCTGTGCCAGACAGATCATACACTTGAGCTTAGACAAGTAAGCAGTTCACAAGTCAATTCATCTTTCAGTCTCTTTGGGTCGAACTACGGTGTTCTGACTTCCTCATTGCACGAGAGGATACGTAGGCATAACTTAACAATTATCGAACAAAAGTCTCTATATATTCTCCTCTTTCTAGCTTCATTCTTTTAGCCTCATTATCTTGAGCATATTCTCATTCCCACACAGACACTGTATATATCACACTTCACTTCTCTTACACTGACACCTGTACATCCTTTTCCAGCTCTTTTATACACAAATTGCACTGACACTACCCCTTTTAAACACAAATCTTTTAAGCGTGGATCCCGTCGAGTACGACGGACAATCTGGGTGCTAATACCTTCCCAGGTTGTAACCAACCCCCTTTCTCAGTCTCTCTGGTTCGCAACCGTCTTATCCATCTCTTTCTAGGTCTATGCAGCATTGCCTTTCCTCCGGGATAAAAATGCCTAGCTGGCGACTCTTTTCTTTTCCAGTGAGTTCACGGCTGTGTGTTCTCATTGTCCCTCTCGCCGACCGTTCGCGTCCGTACCCCATTTGACCCGGCTTCATTTGGTGGGAGCGACAAAGACCTCTGTTCAATATCATCATCTTCAAGAATGGCGATCGTTACTCATCACAAAGCCACGCATCACGCCGTCAACAACAACAAAGTTCATCGCGACTCTGCTTTTCGACACACCTCCGTCGTCACCGGCGAACAACTCGTGACGGCTCTTTCCTTCTTCTTCTTCGTCAACTCAAAGATTCCCGCATCGAAATTTCCGCCGTCAGAGGTCCGTCGTCATGAACCAGAGTCACGTCACCTCGTCTCAACCTCAACTTCGTCAACTCACGCTTGATCATTGAAAGCTTTGTGTTGTCTCAAACTTCCTCACCCGTTTGCATCGATCTCAACTTCAGATCTTCTCTTCATCTCTTCTACTTTCTATTTTATGTTTGCTGTTGATTTTCTCTGTTTTTGTTATGTTATTGTTCTGAGATTATGGAGATGGTTATTGTGAGTTGTGTTTCGGTGTATTGTTGAAGACAGAGGTCGGTGGTTTGAAGGATTTGGATAGATTCGGATTTTGATGTGTTGCTGTTGGTTGAGGTTGGAATTGTTGTTGTGTTGTTGTTTAGGGTCAAGAAAAGGTGATTGAGGTGAGTGTTTGTGTTGAAAAGGAAAAAAATATTGCGGTGATGGTTTGATGAAGAAGGGTGATGCAAAACGGTTTATGTTAAGGGAGGTAGTCACGGTTTGGTTGAAGGCTGAGTCTTATTGATGTTATGCAGGTAAAGGGTGTTGAGACTTTGTGGTGATGCCAAGAGCTGATGAATTTGTCTCAAGATATTTGCTGAGTTGATGTGAGAAGAAAAAAAGTGTGTGAGGATGAAGAAGAAGAGTGCTGAGGTTTTTTGCTGTGAGTGCATTCAAAATAAGAAAGAAAGAAAAGGGTGGAGGCTGCCATGATGAGAAAGGTGTGATTTTGGTTTTGTTGCGGTTTTGATTTGCTGGATTGTTACTGTTTTTTGAGTGTATCAGAGTGTGGTGGTTGTTATTGGTTGTAAGTGGTAGGCCCACCTAAAAAAAAACTGTCTGCGAAATTGAGTGGAAATGGCGTGAGTGAAACGCCTTGTTGATGTTGTGCTGTGAGAGGAAAATACATGTGGATCTTTGCCATTTTTCTTTCTTTTTTCAACAAATGAGGCCAAGATTTTTTAACATCAATTGGTGTGATGGAATGGATGGAAAAAATGCAGAAGGTGTGAAAGTTTGTGCGTATGGGGAATCATGTGTGTGAGGTCATTTTGTATTGCAAAACATGTGGGTGTGGCTTCAAATTGCTTTTATTATTTTCTGTGTAAAACGTTTTAGGGAATGATGGGCTATTGGTATATGATTGGAATGATATAAAATAAAATGGTTAAGGAAAAATAAATAAATATGACTAATGGTTATATATAAATGGATAATAAGAATAATAATGGATATTTGGATAATAAAATGTGATTTAGAAAATGAAATGAATTAAAATAGTGAATGGATAAAAATTGAAAAAAATGAATATTGGAAATAATGGTTTTATGTGGATAAATGGATGTGAATAAATAGGGTAAGGAAATGGTTTTTAAAGAAAAAATGGAAATTTAAATGGTAAATACAATGAACGCGGACATGAATTTCGCTAGAAAATGGAACGAGATAGATATTTGAGATCAAGTTGAAAATTGAATTCTGAGAAGTCCACATGGCCAAACTCAAACTTGCACTTTTTTTTGCAAACCACTGATAGAATGAATACAACTACCACCAGAAACCCCGTAACTGAAATAAACAACCTTCTGAATTAATCCTCCTCTTGATAGAATAACTCCCAATCATCTTGAACAATCTAAATCAATCCTTAGGAAAATAAATATGCAGATGACCACAACTGAGCCTGATGGATCTTGATGAACTTGATTTCTGAAACAAACCCCACATGAAGCACTGCTTGATAACCTTGTCACTTAAAGGAGAAGAAAATAACCTGATGACGGGCCAGGTGAATCGTGAAATTCTCGAATATCACTTAATCAGGGAAATAAGCCCTAATATAGCAACAAAAAACAATAAGGATGATTCCATTGATGATTGCATAGCTGAAACCTTGAATTTCCTGATGATCTGCGGATAAAGTGTGAAACCCTGATTCTTCTGATGATGTTGATCCCATGTCCTAGGAGCAAATGCAAATGATTGGATGCAAAATGTTAATGATCTAATGGAAATTCATATGCGATGCAAACGAAAGGCAAACAAAAATAGAAAAAGCCAGAGGGCAAGTTTAGGGTGTCTACAGTTATCCAGACTTAGCAGGCTTCCCAGATAGCCCTTGTACTACAGGAAATCCGTAGCACAGAGTTCTCAAGAAGAAACCCATGTCTGAACCGTGTTTCATATTCCCGCACCAGACCGAAATGGAATGGGAAAGAATATGAAGCCACTTTATCCTATGTGTCACTCAGGCTCCCGGTATGGAACCTTACTCACTGAATATCCCTCCCACCAAAGCAAACAATAGATCCAGCACATGATATGATGACAATAGTATGAAATGTATAAAAACAGTAAATGAAAGCAATAAATAAAGTTGTACAGAAAGCAAAAACAATAAACAAAAGCACACGTAACACATATAACCCCCATAAAAACAAATCAAACAAGCTCTAGGAGAAACCCACAAAAAGAACAAAAAGCCCTTGTTGCAAGATAGTCCCCAGCAGAGTCGCCAAGTTGTCGCTCCACCAAAAAGACACCAGGGTCCCAGGGTGCAGACGCGAACGGTCGGCGAAAAGAGAGAGTGAAGATGAATTGAATAGAGTTGCCAGCTAGGCATTTTTACCCCGAAGGAAAGGTAATGCTGCATAAACCTGGAAAGAGATGGATAATAAGGTTGCGAACCAGAAAAACTGAGAAAGGGGGTTAGTTACAACCTGGGAAGGTATTAGCACCCAGATTGTCCGTCGTACTCGATGGGATCCACGCTTACAAGATTGTGTTTAAAGGGGTAGTGTATGTGCTATCTGTGTGCAAAAGCTCGGAATGAATGTACAGGTGTTAGTGCAAAAAGGTGAATTGCTTAGGAACTGAGGATTTTAAGGAAGAATGCTGAAAGAGGGGGATAACAAAGAGACTTTTGTTCGATAATTGTTAAGTTATGCCTACGTATCCTCTCGTGCAATAAGGAAGTCAGAACACCGTAGTTCAACTCAAAGAGACTGAAAATAAATTGACTGTGAACTGCTTACTTGTCTATGCTCAAATGTATGACTCGTCTGACTCGAGT
Source organism: Lathyrus aphaca (assembly GCA_963966055.1). Lineage (NCBI taxonomy): Eukaryota > Viridiplantae > Streptophyta > Magnoliopsida > Fabales > Fabaceae > Lathyrus > Lathyrus aphaca. Next base: position 356,506,072 of record OZ014523.1, on the reverse strand, counting down.
GCTATCTGTCTTGCATTAGAAGGAAGAAGCAAGTTCTCGTTTGTGAATGAGTATGATGAGAAAAGAATCCCGAAGGAGACGATTATTGTTTTTTTTTGTGTCTTCAGTCTTGTTATTGTTTTTGGTGTTTTGCATAAGTTAATGAGCTTAAGCCTAAATCAAGGGCTTGTAAACTCATTATATCCTCCCTGATTAGGGATAATGAGCTTACTTAAGTATGAGCTAAGCATCTTAACGTAATTACCATGATGATGTAGGATTAAGATCATTAACCTACTTGTGATTAATTAGATGTTTTTGGGTATTTATTTAGTGTTAAGTAATGAGTTTAATCTCTAATCACAGATTAGTGAACTCATTACACCATCATAATAGAAGGATAATAGATGAGAATACTTAAGCTGAGGAAGATACCTCAACTTAATCCATGGTTAGGGACTAAATTCATTATATAACAAGCCTTTATTAAATGGATTTTATTTAAAGGGATGAGATTAAGAAATGGATTTTAATATTTGTAAGACAACTTAAGGGGGACTTGTCCATTAAACACTAGGGTTAGTCCCTCTTAACCATAAGGAAGAGATAGAACCCTAATGTAAGGCCCAAGTTACAAGATAAAGTCTTAGTGATGTTTAATGTGTTTTGATTAAGAGGTTTAAACAAATTAGAGGTTTAACACTTAGGATTAATGTTATACACTCCATCCTAAGAGAAGGATGCAGACATAACCCTAATTCCAAAGTCCTAAAACTTTAAGAGTTTAGTCTCTGATTATTGAGATGAGAAGAGAGACTCAAGGAGACTCAAAGGTAAAAGACTAAGGGGGGACTATACACAACCCTAAGAGTTATCATGCTTGGGTATCCTATGGTTTGTTAGGCTTAGGATAAAAGATCTTCAAGGCCACCAATGGAAGAAGCAGATGAAAAGAGAAGGAAGAAGAAGAACAAATTACTTACTTCCTGAAGAAGATAAGTAACTTGAAAGAAAGAAGTATGGAACATAAGTGAATTAGATTCACTTCAAAGGCATGTAAGAATGCATATAAATGAGATAAGAAGAAGTGGGAAGTGAAGGAAAATCCACTTCCCAAATAACTTACCAAAGGTACCTGAAATGTTAGTATGAATGCATAAGATGTAAAGTAAAAGGAAATGAAGTGAAATGAGATGTGAAGACCAAAGTCAGAAGTGATTATGAAATGAAAATGACATATGAGATGATGCAAAGTCATACAATGTGCATATGAATGTTCATACAAATATGATATGTCATGAAAGCATGTTTAGAAGTATGAAAACCCATGAATGTTTATGAAATGTAATGAATGCAAGACATGGAAAATGAATGAATAAATGATCAAGAAATGTTCAAGCATGTCTTAAGATGTCTAAGATGTCATAAGAATGCTTGAAATGTCATGGTAAGTTCACATGATGATGATATGCAAAGATGAATGCAAATGAACATGAGAAATTAGGGTTTTATAAATGTATAGATGCAAATGACCAAAACAGAAGCAATCAACATGATAAAAAATTGAAATTAAGCTCAATCAAACCCTAAACCCATATAAGATCACACCCCCAAAGGAGAAGGTCAGAAGCTACTCCTATTGAAAGTTATGATTTTTCTAAGTTTGCTAGGGTTTTTGGGTGATTCTTAAGGGAAAATGCAAATCAAGTTGAAAATGCAAGATAAATTAATGATAAAAATAACCTAGAAACTACATGCAATATGTGAAACAATGTAAAACGAATCAAGTTCAAACTCTTCATGGATAGGCAGAAATGAATTTTTCAAATTAGGGTTAGAAAATGTAATTTTAAAGAACCCTAATTCAAAGAAAATTGTGAAATTATGATCAAACCAAAAAAGAAATTTGTATGAAGAGTTTGAAAATGTTTCTAAATGTATTGGAATGGTTCATGATTTTTTTGGTGATTTTTAGAAACCTAAATGTATTTTTAATTAATTAAAATCCATTAACTAATTAAAAATAACATTTATATATTTTAAAAATACTTTTTAAATGAAAAAAATAAAATAAAAATCATTTTTGGGTAGAGAAAAGTATTTGGATCAGAAATGCAAAAAAATAATATTTTTGTGATGTTTTAAACTATTTTTAATAAAATAAGAAAGAAAATGCAAAGAAAATGTAAATAAAATGATTTAAATAAGAAGTATGTGCATCCAAAAGCCCAAATTCAAACAAAATTGGAGGGAGTTGACTGGCGCTTGTTTGGAGGGTCAGGATCTGATCTGGCATTTCTATTAATTAATCCTAATTAATTAAACTAATTAACTGATTAGGGTTTTAAATAGGAATCTGGGCCCTTCATCCACGCGCGAAAATCAAATCCTACGACCCACATTTAAACTGATCCCTAAACCCTAATTAAGAACCCTAAGCACTTTCAGGTGACCGGAGCTAGCTCCGGTCATCTTCTCCGGCAGCCCACTCAACCTAACTTCTTCCCTAGGCTAAATCAAACCCTCTAAAGCTCCAGAAATGATACTCTAACATCCCTAAGCATGAATCCAGCATCAAATAACATTTATCACTCAAGAACATCATGATTCAAAGCAAAACGGAAAAACGCATAAAACTTTTAGAAGCTTAATACATGCTTGATTCTTAACCATTTTCAAAAGTAAACATATCAGGATGATCAATACATCATGTAGAAGCATTTAAGAACTTAAAATAAGAGTTCTGGAAAAATTGTTCTTCATGGTTACCTGAGATGAAGCTTTCTCAATCTTGTCTTTTGGACCTCTTTCTTTATTCAAACCAACCCCAATGAGCTCCCTGATGATGTTGCAATGCTTGGAACAAGTTTGTATGGCTTGGTTTATGAGTTTCAGTTTTGAGAGGTGAGAAATCGTGTTATTGATTCAGAGGCTTTTAGGTCATTGTGAGGGTTGCTTTGTGATCCTGAAGGTGTGAATGATTGAATGGTGCTAAGAGTTTTGATGTTTGTGGTTTGTGTTGAGAGAATCAAAGAGATGAAGGTTTTGGTGGAATTTGTGCAATCTGACTTGTGTTGTGTTTCAGGATCCAAGAAGATATGAAATGAGGTCAATGAGGCATGTATGTGATGTCTTGATTGGTCAGAAGAGTTGTTGTGGCTCAACTTGATTGGTATGGGAGGTTTTGCAAAAAAGTCAAATTTGTGTACTTGGAGGTATGGGCCATGGCATAGCTGGCTTTTTGGGGTGACTGGCCTCAGCAAGATTCATGGAGAGCCATAGAATCAAAGTTATGCAGCTGGCACAAGTGGATGAAGACTTTCCAAGCATTTTGCAACTTTTCCCTCTTTGAAAATTTCATGAAAATGTCTTGTGGAAACTTGAAATCCAAGGCACAATTTTGGTTCAAATGCATTGCACTATGTTTGTATGATGTTTAGAAAACAATTAGAGGTCATGAAATGGCTTGGAACTTGAATTTGCAAAAAATCCTCTTTGGCATGAACTTAAAAATTATAGGATTTTTGCCAAATTTGAAAGGCCATGTCTTGAGTTCTAGGATGAATCAAGACATGTTATAGTAATTTTTGAAAAGGGAAAGACCTAATATAAAACTTTCATGCCCAAGAATTTTTCGTTTGAAGCATTTTTGGTCATGAAAGAGGAGGTTGAAAATCTTTCCTAAAGTGGAAAGTTTCCATTACAAGTCATTTCCAAAAATGGCAAGTTTTCATTTGGCTCAAAATTATTCAACTTTGTGAACTTCCAAACACTTCTAAGATAAAATAAATATCATAGAGACTCAAAATGATGATGATGACCCTTTGGTTCCATTTTTGGGGGCCTTAGATGCCCTGATTTTGACTTTACTTGCTCAAGAAGTTACCCAATGATCAGATGACTTCCGCAATGGATTTCTTCATCAAACTTGGTACACATGATCCTTATAACATATTAAGAACATTAGAAATAATAATGACCAAAAAAATTGGAGTTAAAGCCTCTGAAACCAAAACCCTAATTTTGGTCATCTGTGTAGGAAAACCCTAGCTCTGCTTTCATGCCTTTGCCATTATTTGTGATCTCTTGACTTTTATGAACTTTGGGGAGCATATTATGATCATAGAACACACATGGACCCTCTTGGAAAGCTTCAAGACCACTGGGATGGCTCAGATTGATTATTGGATTGCTCAGATCACAAACCCTAGATGCAGATGAAAATGGAACTATGCAGTGAAACAAATATGCAATATGAGATGGTATGCTTACTAAAACAAAAATGAAAGATCACAAGCCATGGTGTGAGAAAAAGTTAGGGCAAATTTGGGGTGTTTACAAGTTGGTTCAGGTTTTCCTCTAAACCCAGCTTAAGCTTAATATCGGTAATCATACCGCCAAAGTAGAAAAGAGATTTCCCTATGTTACAAATATATTTGATGTTATCGAAGATGAAGGCGACGGGATTGACTTGCATGTCGAAGAATGCACAGTAAATCAAGAATAGTTCTCTTTGATTTACTTTGTGGTTATTGGCTCTCCCGAAGATAACACTTGACACGACCCTCTGAAAATATCGGATGGCGGGGTTCTGAATGTGAGTTGTGTACAACTCCTCCCATCCATCCTCTCTTTCACCAGATAATTCCTCCCACAGATCAAAAGCTGAAACTTGCCAATCTCCTCCCTTCGGAATAGTTAGGTGAACACCTTCACCATAAGGGAATGCAAACAACTCGTTGAATTATTCTTGAGTTACAAAGAATTCCCTCGCGAACATACGAAAGGTAATGTTCCCCTAAGGAATTTCGTTTCTCCCCTAGGTGTATGGTACTCGAACGAGCTAAGGAACTCCAGCACGAGCGGGGCATAGGTTGGCCAGTTGCTTCGGCAGAGCGCCGTGAGATGAGTCATATCCATCATATAGTTAACGCTATCGAGGAGGCCCAAACGAGTTAGACAATCCTCGTCGATGTAACAGGTGATGTTGACTCGCCTCACACATAACTCCTGAAAGCGAGCCCGTTGGAGAACTCCGGAGTCTCCTTCTATTGAAACAAGGGTAGTTTCTCTTTGCTCAGCCATTATGGTAAGGGTGCAGAAATATAGAGATAAAGAATGGTGGCTGGTTTGGTGAATTTGTGAGACAAGAGTGGTGGCTGGTGTTGAAAATGAAATTATGCATCAAACAAAATTAGAAACAAAAGGTGGAAAGGTGAGAAACTTTGTTAAGAAAATGTCATGGTGGTTGTTGTGTGAAAATGAGATTGGAGAGGGTTGTATTTATAGGAAAGGATCATACCCGTTGAAGACAAAAAGTAGTGGGGTTGCAACGGCTCTGACGACCGTTGCAAAAAATGAACGTTAAGCAATGAGACGACCGTCTGGACGTTGTGACAATCGTCTGAAGCTTGAGACGGTCGTCTGGCTTGAAAAATACAAATTATAATAAAAATAATACCTTCTCCTCTGCTTTGTACTGCTTCACACGTAATAAAATTGCAACTTAATTCATGCAAGTAGGATATACAACAGGTAACAAAATAAATTAAATGATAGTCATGCTATATATATCAGTACTGGAAATGAAAACTTTTCTCTAGTAGTAGGTAAAAATGTGCAACATTTTATCAACTAGTCGTGCAATAATAAATGTATCAATTGGTATACTTTAACACACATAACACATTATCCTTTTTAATACTAAGTTTATAATATTTCTCAACATCGATAGATATCAAAATTCAAAGCATAACATATCAAGATAAAACCAAAGTACTTTATTGAAATTTAGCAAAATGCAAGAGTAGTAATTCAAAATAAGATGAAAATTTATAATTTACTTAAAATTAAAATTTGACTAAACTTAAAATACTAAAATTGAATAATAAATTCAGCCACGACTTTTGCGAATTAAATCAACTGCATCTCTCAGATACTCAAACCGGTCCATTGCCATATCTGTTAGAGTAATAATATCAATGCGCAAGTCGCGAATGTCATATTGAATGGTTTGAATCTCAGTTTGTAGACTTTCTAAAGTAAGCTCGGGATTTGTTGGAATTGGTGTAAGTGTCTTAAGTTTACGTTCTTCTTCCAATTTAGGTTTCGCTTCTTCAATCATATTATCTGAATCATAATAATTTGATGGAGTCTTAGGATCTATATCAGCTTCAGACTAAGCATCACCCGGTTCATAAATCGGTTCATCCAAATCAAATACAAGTTTTTCCTCTTATACACACTAGTGCGCTCATGATCAGGTAATACTAAATGTGGCACAACTTCTCCATTGGTTAGAAGCGTGAAATGGTCAGGTCCACAGTCATACAACATTGCTCTCTCAAAATAAAAGGTGATATTCATAGACCTAAACTCTCCAAGTGGGGTATTTTTAGCAAGAAGAGGTTTAAAACCCATTGCTTCAGCAATCTTAGTAACCAATCCTCCTATCATAATTTGACGATGATCACTCTGAATAATTTTGCAAAAGTTGGAAAACATAAAGGTTATTGCATTAACCTCCCTAGAAGTGAGAGCACAATACATGATAAACAATTCATCTCTTGAAACGGTGTTATCACTTTCATCTTTTCCAAATAGTGTGTAAGTTAGGATCATATGAAAATACTTAATAGTTGGGTTATCTATTTCAATGGACAACCTAGGGTATTGGTCATGATCAGGTTTTCCTGAGATACTAATCCAAAAATCGTCTAACTCACCATATGCAAACAAATTTTCCTGTGCTTATGAGAAAACAGTAGGGCCATCTGGAAAGCCTAAAAGGTTAGCCATCTCATGGATGTTAAACTCACAGGGGTATCCAAATAGTCTAAATGTTATCTTTCCTCTGGTAAAGCCTTTTCCACAGTTAGGATGCTAAATCAGTGAACTCAGGAATTCTAAAGTTAGCTCATAGTAGGTCATATGTTTCCCAAGTGAAATTTTGTGCCAACCTAGCTGGCTAAACAAGTATTTGATGCTATGCCTGAAGCTTTCATGGTAGGTCCATGGGAAAATTTGGTCAGGGACATAAGTCGTAGGGATAAAGCTTCATAATGGTGCCTCTGGACGCCATCTTTAAATTCCACAATTAGCCTCGAAGTCATGATCAGAGTCAGTGAAAAACAGAGAAAGATGAGTAGAAGGTAGAAAATTTTAAGATCCTGTAATCACACAGTAAACAAATCACACAAAAATTAGTGAATTTAAAACATCGAAAAATCAAATTTTTTGAAAAACTTAATAAAATGTGAATTTTAAGGTAAAATCGAAAAAAATTTAAAACGCAGGTTTCCTCCCACTAAGCGTTTCATTTAATGTCGGGGCTCGACACAATCTAAGGTTTCCAATGGAAATTATGCCAATTTCAAACCCATTGAATATTCTTTATCTTCTATGAAATTGTAATGTTTAAGGCATTACCCATTTACTATAAACGGTGTACCAGACCTACCCTTAATTTCAATAGAACCACTACTTAAAACTTTAGTTATTTCGAAAGGTCCGGACAATCTAGATCGTAATTTTCCTGGAAACAGTTGTCGCTCCCCCGAAACGAAACCAGGTAAGATAGGGTACAGACGCGAATGGTTGGCGAAAGGAGAAAATGAAATGAAGGTGAAAAGAGTCGCCAGCTAGGCATTTTTATCCCGAAGGAAAGGTAATGCTGCATAAACCTAGAAAGATATGGATAAGACGGTCGCGAACCAGAGAAAATGAGAAAGGGGGTTGGTTACAACCTGGGAAGGTATTAGCACCCAGATTTTCCGTCGTATTCGACGGGATCCACGCTTAAAAGTTTGTGTTTAAAGGGGTAGTGTATGTGCTATCTGTGTGCAAAAGCTGGAAAAGAATGTACAAGTGTCAGTGCAAAAGGTGAAGTGAAATGCTCAGGATTGAAGCTTAAAAAAGAATGCTGAAAGAGGGGGAAGACAAGGAGACTTTTGTTCGATAACAGTTAAGTTATGCCTACATATCCTCTCGTGCAATGAGGAAGTCAGAACACCGTAGTTCGACTCAAAGAGACTGAAAGATACATTGACTGTGAACTGCTTACTTTTCTATGCTCAAGTGTATGACTTGTCTGGCTCGAGTGCTAACTGTCTTACATTAGACGGAAGAAGCGAGTTCTCGTTTATGAATGAGTGTGATGAGAAAATAATCCCGGAGGAGACGTTTATTGTTTGTTTTTGTGTTTTCAGTTTTGTTATTATTTTTGGTGTTTTGCATAAGTTAATGAGCTTAAGCCTAAATCAAAGATCATAAACTCATTATATCTTCCCGGATTAGGGACAATGAGCCTACTTAAGCATGAGATAAGCATCTCAACTTAACTACCATGATGATGTAGGATTAAAATCATTAACCTACTTGTGATTAATTAGGTGTTTTTGGATTTTTGTTTAGTGTTAAGTAACGAGTTTAAGCCATAATCAAGGATTTAGTGAACTCATTACACCATCCTAATAGAAGGATAATAGATGAGCACACTTAAGCTGAGGAAGATACCTCAACTTAATCCATGATTAGGGATTAAAATCGTTAGATGACAAACCTTTATTAAAGTGGGTTTTAATTAAGTGAGATTAAGAAGTGAGTTTTATCGTTTGTAAGACAACTTGAGGGGGACTTGTCCATTAAACACTAGGGTTAGTCCTTCTTAACCATAGAACCCTAATGTATGGCCCAAGTTACAAGTTAATGTCTTAGTGATTATTAGATGGATTGGTTAAGAGGTTTAAACAAATTAAGGGTTTAACACTTAGAATTAAAGTTATGCACTCCATCGTAAGAGAAGGATGTAGGCATAACCCTAATTCCAAAGTCCTAAAACCTTAAAGATTTAGTCTCTAATGATGAGATGAGAAGAGAGACACAAAGAAGACTCAAAGGTAAAAACTAATGGGGGCTAATCACAACCCTAATTATTATGATGCTTGAATGTTCCTATGGTTTGTAAGGCTTTGAGAAAGATCTTCAAGGAAGCCACCAATGGAAGAAGCAAAAGAAATGAGGGATAAGCAGAAGAAATAAGTTACTTACTTCATTGAAGAAGATAAGTAATTTAGAGAAAGAAAGTGAGAGATTAACATGAGTGAGCAAGCCCACTAAAAGTCAATAAAAAATGCAGCAAAGATTCATATGAAGAAAATGAAGAGAAATGAGAAGTGAAGGCAAATTCACTTCTCAAATTAACTTACCACCTGAAAATGTTAGCACAAGATGCATAAATAAAGAAATGAAATGGAATGAAACATATGCAATGTCAATGACCAAAACCAGAAGAAAATGCATGATGAAAATGATGCTATGACATGATGCAAAGGCATACCAAGTGCAATGAATGGTCACACAAAGATGAGATGTAAATGGATGCATGCTTTGAAGTTTGAAAGTTCATGAAGTTTAATGAAAGGAAATGAATGCAAATCATGGAAAATGAATGAAGAAATGATCAAGCATGATTCTAACATCTCTTAAGATGCCTAATATGACATGTGAATGTATGAAATTTCATGGCAAGTTCATGTGTGGATGCATATGCAAGATGAATGCAAATGAAGATGCAAAATTAGGGTTAAATGAAGGGATGAGATGAAAATGATCAAAAAATAAACAATTCACATGATAAAAATTTGCAAATGAGCTCAAACAAACCCTAACCTCATATGATATCACACCCCAAAGGAGAAAGTCTAACTCTTAACCTAAAGAAAGTTATGATTTTTCTAAGTTAACTAGGGTTTTTGGGTACCTTAAAAGGGAAAATGAAAATCAATTAGAAAATGAAAGATAAATTCATGACAAAAATATCCTAGATACTACATGATATGTGCAAAACAATTCAAAAAGAATCATCATCAAACCCTTCATGGTTAGGCAGAAAAGATTTTTCAAAGTTAGGGTTCTAAAAAGGGGATTTTATGAACACTAAATTCAAAGAAAATGTCAAAGTAGGATCAAAACCAAAAAGAAATTTGTATGAATGGTTTGACAATGTTTCTAAATGTCTTAAGATGCAATGTGAATTGTTTTGTGATTTTTAAAAACCTAAATGGTATTTTAATTAATTAATTTTCATTAATTAATTAAAATAAATATTAAAATATTTTAAAAATACAATTTTTATGCAAAAAATAAAAATAAAAATATTTTTGGTTTCTGAAAATTAATAATAGTCATGGTATAAAAATTCCGAATTTTTTAATGATTTTTGCTATTTTTAATAAATATATCAAATAAAATATAAAGAAAATAAAAATAAAAATGAAAGTATGCAAAAGGAGAGGCTGAGATCTAAAGTTGGGGAATTCAATGGTCCAGATGGCAGGTCAGCGTGACTTGCAGTATTCAGATCCTAGGGCCATAACTTAATCTTCCCTCTAAAATGAAATCCTACAGCTGCGTTTTAATCTGACCTAATTTAATTAATTAATTAAGTTTAGGGTTTAATGATTAATCTCAGCCCTTCAAAACGTGCGGTAAACTCTCATCAAACGGCCCAAATTCAAACTCACTTAATCACTTGAGATTAGCCCTAATCCACCTCAGACGGCCGGAACAGTGTTCCGGTCGTCTTCTCCGACAGGGTTCCTTCCTCAACTCTCTCCCCATGCCATTTTAAGAGTTCTAAAGCTCCAAATCAAATCCCCAACTCACCCCAAGCACGAATCAACCCTCAAAATCAATTTATTTTGCATCAATCATGAGAATCAAACAAGAACATGTTCCACGGGCAAAGTTTCAGGAGCTAAATACACGTTTGTTTTAAACTCATTTTCAAAACAAATTATATCATGATGATCAGCATAACATGTAGAACAAATTAGAAACTTATAATCATGCTTCTGGTAAAAAAGTTTGAAGATGGATACCTGAGCTGGAGCTTACACTTTTGGAGCTTTCTGACATCTTCTCCTGTGCAAACCCACCCCAATGGACTCCTTGATGATGTTGAGAAGCTTTGAATGAGTTTATATGGCTTGGTTTGAGAGATTGCAACTCAGCTGGTCCAAAATCGTGTTTGTGTTTGGCTGACTTTTAGAGCTTTGCAATGGTTGGGAAATGATCTATGGATGATGGTGAGTTGATCTATGGAAAAATATTGGATGTTTTATGCTTGTGTAGTGTGTTTCGAAGATATGAAGGTTGAGGGTGATTTTTGTGAACTTGGCTTGTGTATGGTTCTGAGCTCCCAGATAATGTGAATTGGATTGCTTTTGGTCCACATAACAAGTCTCTATTGGCCAGAGAGTGGGTGGTGGCCTGTGGTGATTGGTATGGGTTCATTTGCAAAAAGTCAAAAACTTGTGTACTTGAGGTATGGGCTCATGCAGGGGTTATTCAAGGGCATGTCTTGCTTCAGCTTGGTTCAAGGAGAGCCATGGGATTGAAATTATGTAGCTGGATGGCTTGGAGGGAAAGATTTCATAGGTTTTGCAAGTGTTATATAATTTTCCCCTTTTAAGAAATTTTGTGATTCAAGGCATGAAATGTTGTAATTCATTGGGAAATTTTGATCACAATGCATTGTACTATGTTTGTATGATGCTTAGAGATGAATTAGAGGTCATAAAATGACTTGGCAAGTGGTTTTGCAAAAAATCCTCTTTGGTGTGAAAGTGAAAATTATAGGATTTTTGCCAACTTTGAAAGATCATAACTTGAGTTTCATAATGAATTAGAACATGTTCTTGTACTTTTTGAAAAGGGAATGATCCAATCTACAAATTTCATGACCAACAATTTTTCATTTGAAGCATTTTTGGTTGAGAAAGAGGAGGTTGAAGAACTTTCCCAAAATGGAAAGTTTCCATTACAAGTCATTTCCATTTTTGGCAACTTTTGGTTTAGCTCAAATTTCTTCAATTTTGTGAACTTACAAGAAATTCAATGATCAAATAAAGATCATATAACTTCAATTTGATGAAAATACCCCTTTGGTTCCATTGTTGGGGGCCTAAGATGCCCTGATTTTGCTCTGACTTGCTCAAGACGTTAGCCAGTAAACAGATGACCTCCACAATGAATTTCTTCATCAAACTTGGTACATATGATCCTTATAACATCTTAATAACATTAGAAACAATAATGGCCCAAAAATTTGGAGTTAAGGCCTCTGAAACCAAAACCCTAATTTTGATCATCTGTGTAGTGAAAACCCTAGCTCTGCTTCCATGCTTTTCCAGTCCTTGTGATTTCTTGACTTCCTTGAACTTTTAGGGATATAATATGATGATTGAACACACATGGACCCTCTTTGAACAATTGGAAACCTTTGGAGTGGCTCAGATGAATCCTTGGATTTCTCAGATCACAAACCCTGATGCATATGAACTTGAACTATGCAGTGAAACAAAAATGCAATATGAGGTAGTATGCTTATGCTTAAGCAAACATGAAAGATCACAAGCCATGGTGTGATATGAGTGAGGGAAAATTTGGGGTGTTTACAGCTGCCCCTATTCAAACATGAGTTAGCTGTGAAGGATGTAAGCGCTTGGCTTAACAAACAAACAAGATAACTTGTGGTTGAATACCAAAGACAGTCCGAAATCTGCACTCACTGGGGAGAAGAAGAAAAGAGATATAAATTGTAAAATATAGCATAGTATGATTATTAAAATGCGGGCGATGGATGACGACCATCGAGCAGAGGACGACTGCTGGGGATAAAGCAATGACGGGGACGGCCGACAAGCTGGGGAAATAAGAAATCATGATAGGGACGGCCATCAAGTAAAGAAACAGGGTTCTCTGGGGATTAAAACAAAGGTAATGATGGGGACAACCACCAAGTTCATAAAATAATGTAAACAACGATGGGGACGGCCATCGGTTCAAAGAATAAATGCAATATTGATGAGGGACGGTCATCAAAGGGTGAAGGACGATCACCTAGCAGGGTACGGCTGCTCTCGGGGTTTATCACGACATAGGATGAATGTCGGATAACAAGATCAACGATGGGGACGGCCATCGGATAAATGATGAGGAACAATCATCAAAAGGTGAAGGACGATCACCTAGCAGGGGACGGATGCTCTTTATCGCGACATAGGACGAATGCCGGATAGAAAAGGGTTCCAATAATTGAGACTCCGTTGGGGAAAGGAAAAGGGACGGTCATTCGAAGGTGAAGGACGATCACCTAGCAGGGTACGGCTGCCGAAAGTATCACGACATAGGACGAATGTCGGATAGAAGAAAAGTTGCTTTGGTGGGGAAAGGTAAACACGGACAAGTGCTTATGCTCAAGAATAAAAGGTATAAGTGTTTTGACACTGTGTATAGATTAAAGATGCAGACGAGCATCCTTAAGACCTTGATACGGACGAGTATCGGTAGAAGCAAACGTTGACGTGTGTTCAGAGATGATGATACGGACGAGTACCAACTGGTTAACAAAGAACACAGACGAGTGTCAAATCTGTTGAAGAGTGATATATATATATATATATATATATATATATATATATATATATATATATATATATATATATATATATATATATATATATATATATATATATATATATATATATATATATATATATATATATATATATATATACGAGATACGGACGAGTATCTGTATAAGTATGAATGAATATTGTGAAGTATGAGCAAGACACAGACGAGTGTTTAACTTGTCGGGGATGGGTGACACAAACGAGTGTCGAAAGAGAATGTATAGGTTTCTGGATGCAAAGAGGATGTTTTGGCTTATATCTGTAGGGGAATGATATGACACGGACGAGTGTCGCAAGAGTACTGTAACACCCCAAATTTTCCCTCTTCTTTTTAAGCATCATAACCATATCATATTCATCATAAGCATATCATATCCTTGGCATCTTAGCATGGAAATATGAGGCATAACCTTCTCATGACCTAGCATTAGACATATGATCATCTGTGGAGGGATTTGAAGCATTTCAAGCTATAACAAGAAGCCCAATGGATTTGTTCAAGTCCTAAGAGGAGTCTACATTGCATTCACAAGCTCAAGATCATTCACAAAAGCCCAGGCGGTTGGAAGATCATCAGGGAATTCAAGCTAGGGCAAAGCTGCTACACAATGATCCCAAATTAGGGTTTGAGTTTCAAGCATGAAAACTTTGTGAATTTGGCCATTTCATTTGGGAAAAGTCTCTTATATGTTAAGAGGATCCTAGGGATGAAATTTGGTGAGAAAATTCCTTGTGGAAGTCAGGTATTTCGTCAGTTGCTTGTAAAAGAAGAAATTGGTCAACTGTGCCTTCTAGAAGTCAACTGTGAGATTTCAAAAGGTCCAACCTTGTTTTTCAAGCCAAGGGACGTTCTTATAACCTTACAAGAGGTTTGGAAAATTCAAAGATCAATAATCAAGAGGTTTTGAGGTGTTTTGCATTTTTGGCATAAGATTGGTCATGAAATTCTCCATTTTTAGTAACCTTTTGCCCTAATTTTCAAGTGTGCATAACTTGGTGAAAAAAGCTTCAAATGGATCACCACCAAACATGAAAATTGAAGATTAAAGCCTCCCATTTTTAAAAAGTACAAGTACTTTTTCATAGCCCTCATGGTTTGGGAGATAGGCCATTCGAAAATCCCTTGAATTCTAGGGCATAACATGAATTTCAAGCTTTCCACAAATGCAAAACTTCATGTAACTTGTTTTCAAGTGGTTTGATGGACAAAATAAACTTATAATGCTGCAAGGCAATGCATGAGAGGAATTTTTGCCCAAGGAAACAATTAATTTCGTGCATGAGAGGTGGGATATTCCATAAGGTGCAAATTTGCATGATCACACAAAATGCATGACTCAAGCATCCAAGGGCCAGGATTAAACCACTTATGGATTGGTGAATCAAGCATGATCAATATGTGAGAAGAGAGAGGGAAGTGCACGAGTGTTTCACCTCATCACACCAATCTTGCCAATTTTGCAAAATCATCCTCACACTCTCCTCTCATGTGCATTTCTCTTGCAATTTCACACACTGAGAGCATGCACCCTCTATAAACCAACTAGGGTTTCATTTCACCCCAGATCCATCACATTTGTTCATTCTCAAGTTTTTGCTATTTCTACATTTCTCTTCGAATCACTCTCTACACTCACTCATTGTCAAAACAAACTTCATATTCTTCTTCCTTGAACCATAAGGATCATCAATCCACCATTGATTTAAGCTGAAGCTTAAGATTTCACAAGGTGCAGTGCAGGTGCAGTTCAGTTCAAACTTCAAGATCTAGAGAAAATCAAGCTCTCTCTTGCATTTATTTTGCAAGGAGAGGCTAAAGGAAGTAGATCTGCAGCATTTGGAGGCTTATCTTGACCTAATTCGTGATCTGCAAGTTCAGTTAACTCACTGAATCCATGGATCTAGAAATGGTTTTAGTTGTGTGCATTGTGATCTGTGTGATATGCTGATGATTCTGTGATGATTGGATTTGAAAATGGATGAATATTGAGGTTGTATTGTGGATCTGAAATTTGATGCATAAACCTGTTTGTCTTCGATCCAGCTTATTCTTGGATCCTTTGTGAATTTGATTGTTATATTTGAATTCAGCATGGCTTGTTTGTTTGATCTGGAGATTTGGAGTCATTTACGTGATGATTTGTTCTTAATTTGAATTTTCCGGTGCCGGAGCCCTAGCCCCGGTCACCGGATTCTGGATTTTGTTTCACCTGAGTTTTCATGAAGAAGATGAACATGAGTCGTAGGATCCTTCATCTGGACGATTCTCACACTGCCAGCACATTAATGTCACCCCCTCCCCCTCACGCGACTTTATAATTTCTGAATTAATTACTTTGTCTCTCACCTCACCATAGTTAATGTGTTCTCACTTTATGACCAATCATTGTATGGACTTGTTTTAATGAGTTGACTGATCTCATGCGTCCATCTGATCCTGTGGTTCATGTTTTTTCCTGATTTAATTGAATTTTCACCTTATTATTATGTCCTGTGCTGACTTTGACTTGGGCTTGGATTGCTATATGCCCCCCCCTGCGTGAAGGCCCATATATTTGAACTGAGCCATTTGCTGTTTGCACCCCCTATCCTATTTCTTTTATTTTTATTTCTTTTTATTTTCATTTTATTTTCAGTTTGGTTTTTAATTATTAAAAATAGTAATAGGTCATCAAAAATTATAAAAACATTCAAGAATGTTTCTTTTAGTTTTTTTTAATTTTTAATTTTTTGATTATTCATTTATTTTTAATTAGCACGTGGAAGTTAATTGTATCCTTTAATTAATTGGTTTTATTCCATTTTGAAGCATGCTGACTTGTTCATTTTCCATCTTGGTCATTATTTTGAATTTTTAATTGATTCGTTTTGCTCTGGATTCATGATAAGATGAAGTTTATTAATGATTTTTGTTCTGATTTTTAGGATTTTTTTAATTGACTTTGGTCTCTAACTTGTGCATGAAGCTTTCTAACCCTAATCCATGTTTGGACTTTCATTTGACTTGCTTAACTTCTGATTCTCATCCTCTCCTTTTGGCATGTTGATATTCTATGATTGAAGATCATTTGTGCAAGTTTGTGGAATTTTTGGATGCTTACTTGAATTAAGTTGAATTTTTGTTCTTCACTTGTCCCTTTTTGCTTCTTTTGAGTCATATGCTCTCTCCTTAGCTTAGAAGGCACTTGTGCCAACTTCTTCTAGTTGTTTAGGGCCTTATTAGGTTGTTGATACCCCTCTGGTCTTGAGTTGTGGTTTGTACCTTTAGAAAGTTTGTGTTTGGTTGCTATTGAAATCCTTTCATTCTTATGCATGCTCACTTCACTTCCTTTGCTCCCTTCTTCTCATGATGTAAATATTTGACTATGTGCACTTCATCTCTTCATCTCATGTGATCCTTAGGCACCTTTCTAACATGTTATGGTTCTGGTCTTGAGCTTTGTGGTGTTTCTTTGACTATGTTTGCCTTGTATTATCTTATGTTTACTTTGTTTGGTCATGGTGATTCATAATGCTTCATAATGAGTTGTGTGTCTCTCTTCTCATTCTTGTGCTTTGGGTTTGCATTTGGAATTTATGCTTATGACTTCACTTATGGTTGTGTGGTTTTGCTTTGATTTTATGTTCATTTTATGTTGCATTTATGTTTATGTCACTAACCATTTCAGGGGCTTTGGTAAGTGAGAGGTGTGGATGTGATTCCCACATCTCCAATTCTTATCTCTTCTTCTTTCTTCATTAATATTAATCTTGTGATTGTTGGGCTTAGGCCTTACTTCTTCTCTTCTTCTTCTTCTTCTTTTCTTTCCTTCTTCTTCAGTAGGATAGAATTCAAACCTCACAAACCTAGGAATACCATGCATGATAACAATTAGGATTCATTAGTCCCCTATTAGACTTTTACCTTTGAGATCCTTTTGGTGCTCTCTCTTCTCATGTTCAAACTTAACTTCAAGTCACTTTAATAAAGGACGAGTCTTCTCATGTGACACGAGACTTTGCTATGAGATACTTGCACGCGTTCCATTTCGGGGCGAGGTGTATGATATCCCTCGTGGTGGATAGGTGTTAACATGAGATTACCTCACAAAGAAAGCATAAAAGAAACTTCTTAACCAAAAATCACAAAAACACTTAATAAATGCTAGTAGGTCAGTGTGTCTGAGCCTTCACTTGTGGGACTAGATTTGCGGATTTCCTCCATAGATAGGTGTGCCTCTTGCGCATTCCATTTCGGGATGATGTGAGACGTACATATCCCAGTAAGTAAGACTTAGGTACACTTACCTATGTAAACTTTAAAACAGAAAACTCATAAAAAACACAAACCAATAATAAGCATCTCTCCTTCGAGAATTCTTTTCTCATCTCCTTCGCTCCGTCCGCGAACTTGCTCCTACTTGTCATTTTGCAAGACGGTTACGCACTCGTCGTCCGAGCCTGCAACACCTGAGCATTGACATAGGCAGTTCAAGCCTTAATTCACAAGCAATCTTTTCCACCCCTAGTTAGGGGAACTACGACGACTCTGATCCTCATTGTCCATATGAGGTATGTAGGCAGCGGGGTAGGGCCCGTTCGAGCACAATCTTTATTTTCCCTACATTTTTCCTTTTCATTTCTTTTTCAGTTCCTTTTTCGTTTCTTTTATTCAGTTCAGTTCATTTCCTTTGCATCATCTTTCATTTCTTCACCCTTTGAAACAATTTTTTTGCAAGCGTGGATCCCGTCGGGTACGGCGGACGATCTGGGTGCTAATACCTTCCCAGGTCGTAACCGACTCCTGAACTCAGTCTCTTTGGTTCGCAGGACCCGTGTCCTTCCTCTTCTTTTCTTTTGGTTTGTGCAGCATTACCATTCTCGTTCCTTCGGGATAAAAATGCCTGGCTGGCGACTCTAATCTTTTTCCGCGCCACTTTCGCGTATGTACCAGGATGGAAATCCAGGGAGCGACAGCTGGAGACTCTGCTGGGGACTTCCTAACTAGAGTATCTCTGGTTCCCTTGAGAGTCTCTCCTAGCGCTTGCGTGTTTCTGTTTCTTTGGGTATTGATTGTTTGTTGTTGTGTGTTGTATTTTACTGTTGTTTATTTATAGATTTATTTACAACTTTATTTATAGTTTTCAGTATTTATTTTCCGCATTATATATCATGCTGGACTGTCTGGACTGGATTTTCTGTTTGGTGGGACTCGGGTGATACTGTTACTGAGAGATACGCCAAATACCCGGCTTGAGTGCACTATATGATTAGAGTGGACATATTGTAATCACATGTGACATGATGAGTGGCGATGTGTTTCACACCCAGATTGCGACCGTCTTGGAAATATCTTGTGTGGGGATTTCATCCACTTCGGGATAGGACCTTAATAGTTATGTGCATCTGGGGACCGATCATTGAGAACCTTTGTGGAAACAACCCTTTCCAGTGGTGACAGTGGCAGACCACATTTTATGGCAAACCTATTCGCACCCGAGGGTCCACTGGGGACTCGCATAGGATGGCCTGGTTCTCTTATAGGAACTCAGTCAAAGCATCTGGTCGTATGACAATAGTACTGTATCCTACGGGCTGAATGTACTATTGTTTCTCGATTTCAGCGCTCGAAGATGGGGACTTATAAGGGATGCTTGTTTTTCCCGGACTCAGCTGAGGCCTCCATGTGTAGTACATAATGCCAAACCGATTCCCTGATTTGGTCATGACCCATTTCTCAGAAATGGTGAAAGCATTATTGTTATTCGGCTTTGAGAGTCTGTGATGTTTGACCCAGAGCACACCAGTGAGATTGGGAGGGGTTTACAAGTTTGCAGGAACCCTTGACCTCATCATACCCTTGTTACCAGTGCAGTCTCATGTTCTGATACAGTTACTTTGATTCCGGAGTTCTTAAGTTTATCTGGTTCTTGATTGGGTTTATCTGAGATTATCTGAGTGTTTATTGGGTTGTTATCTAGAGGATTTGGGTTTCTGATCACTTGGCTCTGACTTCCGGAATCCAGACAGTCCCAGATTGATCATATGTCTATGCATTTGCATTGCATCATTTCATCATTAATCATGTTTTGTTTTCATTCACAGGTTCATATCCTTGCTTCCGGTTCCGGTATCCTATTTAGAGATGGAAGATCCTTGCAAGCAGAACATTCATTTCAAGTTTTTCGACACTAAGGTTGACCTGTTAAAGAAGATGGTGAAGTTGATCACACCCAATCATGTGGAGAGGTTCAGGAAGGCTTATGGGAGTATTCTAGATATGGTGGTAGAGTTAGATCCCTCTGAGAGAAGTGCCATTCACACTCTACTTCAGTACTATGATCCTAAGCTTCGATGACTCACTTTTCCTGATTTTCAGTTAGGCTCTTTGCTGGAGGAGTATGCTTTGATCTTGGGAGTTCCTGTTCGAGACCAAATTTCGTTCAATGCTGAGATGGTTAGACCTGCACCTGAAGCAATTGTGAAGGCTCTTTATTTGAGCACTTCTGCTGTGAATTCTCTGAATATCATTAAAGGAGGCGTATTTGGTTTTTCTTTGGAGGCTTTAGTGAAGAAGGTGGAAGAGTTGGCTATTAAAGAGGAGTGGGATTCTGTGTGTGCCATTCTGGCTCTCCCTATCTATGGCATCATTTTGTTTGCAAATATGGATAAATTCATAGACATGAATGCCATCCATCTTTTCTTGCTGAAGAATCATGTGCCTACGTTGCTCGGAGATTTGTATTACTCGGGGCACTACAAGACTGAAAAGAAAGGGGGAGGTTTAGTTCGTTGCTGCGCTCCTTTATTCCATATGTGGTTCATGAGGAACTTGCCTAGTACTGGGGTGTTTAGTGATCAGACCTTGGTATGGGCTCAGAAGCTGGAGAAGTTGTTTGCTAAGGATGTCAGATGGATTACTTAGAGGCTTCAAGGTGCACGTTTCATCACCAGTTGTGGGAGTTACCTTAGTGTACCTTTGTTGGGAGTGACTGGAGGGATCAATTACAACCCGATCTTGTTGAGGAGACAGTTGGGATATGCCTTGAGAGAGGTACCAAAAGAGTTGAAGTTGGCCCCTATTTTCTATTTCCCAGTGAAGGACAATATGTCTTTAGTGAGGAAAGTTGTTGGAGCTTGGAAGTGCATCAAAGGAGAAGGAGTGGCAAGCTTTGGGAAGTGTAACAATCAGACCTTTCTAGAGTACGAGGCTTGGCTGAAGGATAGAGCCAGGAAGGTATTGCTGCCATTCTCATCTCAAGTTCCTCTAATTGCTGAGTCTAATGCTACTGTGTCTTTAGAAGAATTCAAGAAGTTGGAAACACGGCTTCACGAGGTCAAGGTAGAGAACGCTGAAATGGTTAATATGTATCACCTTGCTAATCGTGCCAAGAATGAGGCAGAAGAGAAATTACAGAAGGTGCAGATCACCTCGGAAGCTAAAGAGAAAGAGTTCGCTGGAAGAGAAGCTCACTTTCAAAGACTAGGTCTGATGGAATCAAAAAGAGAAGCAGAACGAAAGAAGAATTCGAAGACTCTTAAGGAAGCTCGTCAATCCATTGTCTGGTTGCAGGGCCAGAGGGAGCAGGAGCAGAAGAGATATAAAGAAAAAGAAGAGTTTTTCGAAGTGCAAATGACTTTCAAGAAAGAGGAAGTGGAACAAGCCCACCAGATTCGAAGGGAGAAGACTTAGCAGTTGGCAGAGAGTCAGCAAGCCTTAGAAGAAGCGCTTAAGGAGATTGAAGACCTCAAGTTGATGGCTGGAGTCAAGAAGGTTAGGTATGAGCTAGGACCTAGTGAGTGAGAATCAGAGTCTTCGAGCAGCAGTTTTGCTTTTTAGTTTGTCTTCCTAGTATTTGGATTACCTACAGGCATGTTGTAGGAATCTCGGTTGTTTGTTTTTCTTTTAGAAAACTTGTACCCTATGGGGAATTCTGTTATTTTTGCCGGGTAGAATGATTTATGTTATGCAGTTTTATTCAGCTTCCTATTTTCTGCGCATGCTGTTATGGTCTGAGTTTGAATTCTATGCAAAGGTTTCTGAAAGTCGAGGATCAGCAGACATCTGTTTATCTTTGTTAAATACCGGAACCGGGGTATGAATGACATGGGGCTTGAAAGTATAAACAATTGCATTGCATACATATCACCATTTTTCTTGTTTTGCAGGTATGGCCATAGGTTCCTAATGTCTTTTCTGTTTCAGGCACTATAGCTCCCAGGAAAGTTCGAGAACAGCCGATCATACACAGATATCCCACAAGAGTCAACAGAGAAAGAGTCATGGATCAAATGCAGGCTGATTTAGATGATTTGAGATTGAGAATGGACAATTTTATGACCCTTATGGCAGGAATGGGTCAGAATCAGGAACGTCTACATGAGTTGGTAGAAAATAGTCAAGCCAGGAACAACGGGACTGCTGATGGAGGTAATCGTAATGGTGCGGGCGCCCGTCAAGTTGAAATCCCTGTAGCATAGCCAGGGGTCACCATTATCAATGATGGACTGAACAATGTACAGATGGATGGTCAAGACGAACGGTTTACGTTGCTGGACGAAACAGAAGGCCAGGGGGCTGAAATGAACAGAAAATTTGAAGAGATGGCTGAATAGATCAGGGCAATTCAATCCCATAGCTCCTTGGGGTTCGACATTACTGACTTGGGCTTGGTTCCAAGGGTTAGAATCCCTTACAAGTTCAAGGTCCCGACTTTCGAGAAGTACAACGGCACAGCGTGTCCAAAGACTCACCTCCAGTCCTTTGTGGGAAGGATTGCGGCCCACACTGACGATGAGAAGCTATGGATGTACTATTTCCAGGACAGCCTGGTTGGGGCTTCCTTGGAATGGTATATGAAGCTAAGTAGGGTCAATGCTAAGAGCTGGAAGGACTTGGCAGAGGCGTTCGTGAAGCAATACCAGTACAATTTGGACATGGCTCCAAATCGCACTCAACTGCAGAATATGTCTAAAAATGCTAAGGAGGGGTTTAAAGAGTATGCTCAAAGGTGGCGTCAGCTCGCTGCCAGAGTACAACCACCATTGCTGGAGAATGAGATGGCTGATATGTTCATGGGAACATTGCAAGGAGTGTTTATCGAAAGGTTGGCGTCTTGTTCGGCTACAAAGTTCAATGATATAGTAATTTCAGTTTGGTTTTTAATTATTAAAAATAGTAATAGGTCATCAAAAATTATAAAAACATTCAGGAATGTTTCTTTTAGTTTTTTTTTTAATTTTTAATTTTTTGATTATTCATTTATTTTTAATTAGCACGTGGAAATTAATTGTTTCCTTTAATTAATTGGTTTTATTCCATTTTGAAGCATGCTGACTTGTTCATTTTCCATCTTGGTCATTATTTTGAATTTTTAAGTTATTCTTTTTGCTCTGGATTCATGATAAGATGAAGTTTATTGATGATTTTTGTTCGTATTTTTAGGATTTTGTTTAATTGACTTTGGTCTCTAACTTGTGCATTAAGCTTTCTAACCCTAATCCATGTTTGAACTTTCATTTGACTTGCTTAACTTCTGATTCTCATCCTCTCCTTTTGGCATGTTGATACTGTATGATTGAAGATCATTTGTGCAAGTTTGTGGAATTTTT
The DNA here is from genome assembly GCA_963966055.1 of Lathyrus aphaca. Classification (NCBI taxonomy): domain Eukaryota; kingdom Viridiplantae; phylum Streptophyta; class Magnoliopsida; order Fabales; family Fabaceae; genus Lathyrus; species Lathyrus aphaca. Next base: position 356,483,024 of record OZ014523.1, on the reverse strand, counting down.
GGATGCTTACTTGAATTAAGTTGAATTTTTATTCTTCACTTGTCCCTTTTTGCTTCTTTTGAGTCATATGCTCTCTCCTTAGCTTAGAAGGGCACTTGTGCCAACTTCTTCTAGTTGTTTAGGGCCTTATTAGGTTATTGATACCCCTCTAGTCTTGAGTTGTGGTTTGTACCTTTAGAAAGTTTGTGTTTCGTTGCTTTTGAAATCCTTTCATTCTTATGCATGCTCACTTCAATTCCTTTGCTCCCTTATTCTCATGATGTAAATATTTGACTATGTGCACTTCTTCTCTTCATCTCATGTGATCCTTAGGCACCTTTCTAACATGTTAGGGTTCTGGTCTTGAGCTTTGTGGTGTTGCTTTGACTATGTTTGCCTTGTATTATCTTATGTTTAATTTGTTTGGTCATGGTGATTCATAATGCTTCATAATGAGTTGTGTGTTTCTCTTCTCATTCTTGTGCTTTTGCTATGCATTTGGCATTTGTGCTTATGACTTCACTTCTGGTTGTGTGGTTTTGCTTTGATTTTATGTTCATTTTATGTTGCATTTATGTTTATGTCACTAACCATTTCAGGGGCTTTGGTAAGTGAGAGGTGTGGATGTGATTCCCACATCTCCAGTTCTTATCTCTTCTTCTTTCTTCATTAATATTAATCTTGTGATTGTTGGGCTTAGGCCTTACTTCTTCTCTTATTCTTCTTCTTCTTCTTCTTCTTTTCTTTCTTTCTTCTTCATTAGGATAGAATTCAAACCTCACTAACCTAGGAATACCATGCATGATAACAATTAGGATTCATTAGTCCCCCATTAGAATTTTACCTTTGTGATCCTTTTGGTGCTCTCTCTTCTCGTCTTCAAACGTAACTTCAAGTCACTTTAATAAAGGACGAGTCTTCTAATGTGACACGAGACTTTGCTATGAGATACTTTCACGCGTTCCGTTTCGGGGCGAGGTGTAGGATATCCCTCATGGTGGATAGGTCTTAACATGAGATTACCTCACAAAGAAAGCATAAAAAACACTTCTTAACCAAAAATCACAAAAACACTTAATAAATGCTAGTAGGTCAGTGTGTCTGAGCCTTCACTTGTGGGACTAGATTTGGGGATTTCCTCCATAGATAGGTGTGCCTCTTGCGCATTCCATTTCGGGATGATGTGAGATGTACATATCCCAGTAAGTAAGACTTAGGTACACTTACCTATGCAAACTTGAAAATAGAAAACTCATAAAAAACACAAACCAATAATAAGCGTCTCTCCTTCGAGAATTCTTTTCTCATCTCCTTCGCTCAACCGCGAACTTGCTCCTAATTGTCATTTTGCAAGACGGTTACGCACTCGTCGTCCGAGCCTGCAACACCTGAGCATTGACATAGGAAGTTCAAGCCTTAATTCACAAGCAATCTTTTCCACCCCTAGTTAGGGGAACTACGGCGACTCTGATCCTCATTGTCTAGATGAGGTACGTAGGCAGCAGGGTAGGGCCCGTTCGAGCACAATCTTTATTTTACCTACATTTTTACTTTTCATTTCTTTTTCAGTTCCTTTTTCGTTTCTTTTATTAAGTTCAGTTCATTTCATTTGCAGCATCTTTCATTTCTTCACCCTTTGAAACAATTTCTCTGCAAGCGTGGATCTCGACGGGTACAACGGACGATCTGGGTGCTAATACCTTCCCAGGTCGTAACCGACTCCCGAACTCAGTCTCTTTGGTTCGCAGGACCCGTGTCCTTCCTCTTCTTTTCTTCTGGTTTGTGCAGCATTACCATTGCCGTTCCTTCGGGATAAAAATGCCTGGCTGGCGACTCTATTCTTTTTCCACGCCACTTTCGCGTTTGTACTTGGATGGATATTCGGGGAGCGACAAGTACATATGAACATGTATCTGTGTTGGAGAGTGCAAAGGGGACGCTTTGTCTTTTTTGAGCTTTTATATACATTGCTGATGAGATACTGAGGGTATTTACAGGTGACAGGCTCGAACCCGACTTGTTATCATGCAAATGTTTGATTTTTGCCGTAATGCTCCATATTAGACGGAATGCTATGCTCTGTGGGAAAAATGATGCGAATGCTATGATTATGCAAAAAGAAACCGATCCGGGATTCGGATCCCGCTGTTGTGAAGATCTTTGGCTGATCTGCTCGGAGGGATATCCTAGCTGGGGGAGATCATTGGTCGATCTGTTAGGATATATAGCTCTGCTTGGGAAAATAGATCATTGAAAAACATATCCTGTAAGGAAAAACCCAACTGGGGAGAAAGAAGCTTTCGTCACTTTGTTGTGTGTGAGTCTCAGACATTGCACTTCTGGGGAGAGGCTGGAACTTCTGCGGGGAGATAGTTCTTTTATCTCTGGGAAGCCTGGCACTGTGTTTGTGGAGGAAAAGATCACTGAACGATCTTCCTAGAGAACTCTATGGGGATCCCGACTGGGGGAAGCTCTCGTTGAATAGACTTATGCTAAGGATAATGAGGCTTTGACAATTCCGTTGGGGAAAAGTATTCCAGGTACTGTTCAGGGAGGAGGTACATTGAGGAAGTGTGCTTGGCATGCCCCAGGCTGCATATTGAATACCTGAAACCTGTTAAGATAAAAGAAACGTGCAAGTATCCCGAGGTATCCCTTACCGGATTCCGTCATAGGAGTTAGATATTCCTGAGAGTAAATATATTTCCTGCAAGTATTTATTAAGAATGGCTTATTTGTTTTATACAAATATCATATTATGGATATTGGACATTTTGCAAACGAAACAAAAAATTTATAAGAAGAGATGTAACTGAAAATCTGATTTTATTAATTTGGATGCCCTGAATTGGCAGATAAAGTCAAAGAAACAGATCCCCTGAAATGAGGAGATTGTTATAAATTGAGAAAAGTAAAAGTGCTGGCAATGTTGATGATGCTCCGACGAGCTTCCTTTGCTATGACCTGTATGACCTTGACGTTCTTCTCATCTTGCTTTCTGAAGAAGGTTGATTCTGACCGATGCTTTATCCTTTCGAAGCTTGCCGTGTTGTGAATGATACAGACGAATTCAGAATGAAGTTGTTCACTTATTCCTTGATTTTGCGTGGATCTCCCTTTCGGGTTTTCAATCCACCAGGATACGCATTTTTGCCTGAGCTATCCAATGCGGCTTTTCAACTCAGCGGGTGTACACACATTGTTTTCCCCTTATTTTTGCCCGAGACTTTTATTCTGTTTTTGACTCACCGGGATGCCCTATGTTTGTCTGGACTTACATTATGTTTTTATGTCCAGCGAGTCTTTTTATGCGAAGTATTTTTTAACTGCATCTAAATTCACAGGGGATAAGAAATCTTCACCATCCATAGTAGTGAGCATCAGTGCTCCACCAGAGAAAACCTTCTTCACTATGAATGGACCATCGTAATTAGGAGTCCACTTGCCCCTGTGGTCTATATGAGGAGGAAGAAGTCTTTTCAGCACAAGATCTTCCACTTGGTATTCCCGAAGTCTGACTTTCTGATCGAAGGCTTTCTTCATTCTATTCTGATATAACTGCCCATGACAGATAGCAACTAATCTCTTTTCTTCGATCAAATTCAGTTGATTGTACCGAGATCGGACCCATTCTGCTTCATTCAAACTTACATCCATCAGTACCCGTAAGCAGGGTAGCTCAACTTCAACAGGTAGGACTGCCTCCATACCATACACAAGTTGATACGGTGTTGCCCCAGTGGATGTTCTGATTAAGGTTCAGTACCCATGCAAGGTAAATGGTAGCATTTCATGCCAGTCTTTGTAAGTAACCACCATCTTTTGCATAATCTTCTTAATGTTTTTGTTAGCTGCCTCAACAACGCCATTCATCTTTGGCCTGTAAGGAGAAAAGTTGTGATGTTGGATTTTGAAGTCCCGACACAGTTCTGCCATCATTTTGTTGTTCAAATTGGAACCATTGTCTATAATGATTCGCTCGGGAACTCCATATCGACAGATGATGTCTCTTTTCAGAAATCTAGCTACCACTTTCCTGGTGACATTTGCATACGAAGCTGCTTCAAACCATTTGGTGAAGTAATCAATGGCTACCAGGATGAATCTGTGGCCATTTGAAGCAGTCGGTTCGATCTTTCCGATCATGTTAATGCCCCACATGGAAAAGGGCCAAGGTGAAGACATCACGTTCAAAGGATTTTGAGGTACATGCACCTTATTTGCATAAATCTGGCATTTATGGAACTTTTTGGCATAGGCACAACAGTCTGCATCCATTGTGATCCAGTAGTAACCTGATCGTAACAACTTTTTAGCCATTGCATGTCCTCCAGCATGGGTACCGAAGGATCCTTCATGCACCTCGTGCATCAGCAAGTCTGCTTCTTTCTTATCAACACATCTGAGAAGCACCATGTCAAAGGAAGAAACTACTGGCAAGCCTTCTTAATGTCTTCTTATCATTGGATGATGCCCCAGGTGTGTATGTTTGATCCTCTAAGAAGCATTTGATGTCATGGAACCAAGGCTTGTAATCTTTTGCAATGTCCACGGAGAATACGTATGCTAGTCGGTCTAGTCTGGATATCGAAATCCGGGCACAAAATTGGCAGTTTGAACCTTGATCATGGAGGAAATGGTAGCCAAAGCATCTGCGAACTGATTTTCATCTCGAGGGATATACTCAAGTTTGACCGTTGTGAAGAAAGTTAATAATCTCCTCGTATAGTCACGGTATGGGATCAGATGCTCTTGGTGAGTGTACCATTTGTTGTTGGTCTGATTGATTACCAAAGCTGAATCTCCGAATACAATCAAAATCTTGATCCTGAGGTCAATGGCTTCCTCAAGACCCATGATACAGGCTTCGTATTCAGCTTCGTTGTTAGCGCATGCAAAGGTGAGTTTTGCCGAGAAAGGCATATGAACTCCTTTAGGTGTAATGAGCACTGCACCAACTCCACGACCATTCATATTGACAGCCCCATCAAACATCATTGTCCATTCTTCTTCTGGGTCGGGCCCTTCAGTGTGAACAGGCTCTTCGTGATCTTTTTCTTTTAGGAACATGATTTCTTCATCAGGGAAATCAAATCTTATGGGCTGGTAATCATCAATGGGTTGCTCAACTAAGTAGTCAGACAATACACTGCCTTTGATGGCTTTTTGAGATGTGTACTGAATGTCATACTCTGTCAGAATCATTTGCCATCTTGCAACCCTTCCGGTAAGTGTTGGCTTCTCAAATATGTACTTGACGGGGTCCATCTTTGAGATCAACAAGGTAGTGTGAGTCAACATATATTGTCTTAGTCGGGAAGCAGTATACTGCATACTCTTTTCGACCAGACTCGTCATGTTGGCCAAGCACACACCCCATTGATCCTTCTAATACTGTCAGGTACATTATTAGAGGTCTTCCTTCAATTGGAGGCATAAGAATTGGAGGTTCTTGTAAGTACTCTTTGATATTGTCAAAAGCCTTCTGACAATCTTCGTTCCATCTGACAGTTTGTTGTTTTCTTAACAATTTGAACAAGAGCTCACATATGAACCTTGATATGTAGTTCAATCTACCTAAGAACCCCCGAACTTCCTTTTCAGTCCTAGGTGCAGGCATCTCCTGAATGGCTTTGACTTTGTCAGGATCAACTTCAATTCCCTTTTCACTTACGATGAATCCCAATAGTTTACCGGAACGTACCCCAAATGTGCATTTGGTTGGGTTTAGCTCCAATTGGTACTTTCTCAGACGCTTGAATAACTTCAGCAGATTTACCAGATGATCTTCTTCAGTGAGGGATTTGGCAATCATGTCATCCACGTAGCATTCAATTTCTTTGTGGATCATGTCGTGGAATAACGTTACCATAGCTCGTTGATAAGTCGCACCGGCATTCTTCAGTCCAAAAGACATTACCTTGTAAAAAAATGTGCCCGAAGGTGTTATGAAGATAGTCTTCTCCATGTCTTTGAGTGACATCCTGATATGATTATACCCTGAAAATCCATCCATGAAAGAGAACACTGAGAACTGAGCTGTGTTGTCAACCAAAACATCAATGTGAGGTAATGGGAAGTCATCCTTTGGGCTAGCTCTGTTCAGATCCTGGTAATCCACACACATCCGTACTTTTTCGTCCTTCTTAGGCACTGGTACAATATTAGCAACCCACGACGGGTAACTAGTCACAGCAAGGAAACCGACGTCCCACTGTTTTTGTACTTCTTTAATCTTCATGGCCATATCTGGGCGAGTACGGCGTAGCTTCTGCTTCACTGGAGGGAAATCTTCTCTTAATGGCAGCTTGTGCATAACAATATCAGTATCCAGACCCGGCATGTCTTGATAGGACCAAGCAAAGAAGTCGACGTATTCTCGCAACATGTCAATAAGCTATTCTTTTACTGAAGTCTGCAGACCGGCCCCAATCTTCACTTCTTTCAAGTCTTCTTCGGTACCAATATTAATTGTTTCAACCTCCTCCTGATGAGGAGTAATCACTTTCTCTTCTTTCCTCAACAACCTGGCTAACTCTTCAGGTAACTCATAGTCTTCTTCAACCCCTTCATCAGCTTGATTAATTGGATTGTCGAAGTCATACAAGGTCATAGCAGTGTTGTTGTCAGTGCAATTTGGAGGATAATCTCTGCAAGGGTTGAGATTGGTTCGTTTTAGTGATCAATTTTAATCTTGTTTAGAAAAAGTGAAAATGAAGTTATTATTTTGAAAACATTGCCATTTCATTGTTCTGTACAAAAGTGAAAAAATGAAAAGACAGTGAGCGAAAAAAAGAGACTTGTTTGCAAAAGATGTCCGATATTCATTGATTAATCCATTTGCACAAAATTACAATATGGACCTATTACAAAATGAGTCCTGACACCTTGGGCAAGATGCAGGACTTGATGCATGCTAAAAAAGGCAGGAAATAATAATTACTCTGCAAGAGTAACCCTTATAATTTCCTGGGAAGACCAGTTAAGGACTTGGTGCCCTGGGATCCTTGGACGTATCCGGCTCTCTAGGTTGCGGTCGCTTTCCGCCTCGTCTTCCAGGTTGTTAACAGCATCTGGGGTGAGCATCCCCCACTGATGAACTTGGGCTCCTTGGCAGCCTCTGATTGATCTTATCAGAATGGTTTGTAACCCAAACCGAACATGTCCTCCTTCTTCTCTACCGGCAGCAGCTTTCCCCAGCCTTGGGCATTACCATCTTCAACAACCTTTCGGGCTTTCTGGTAGGAGACATTTGAAGTACCCATCATATGCTCCTGGGATGCAGTAAATACTTCAGTCGTCGCCTCATTGACATTCAAGGCCTCAAACCCTTGGCTCATAGTTTCATGGATTTCACCATCCATCTCAATATACTTGTTTGTAGCCAGATGGCTAACAAAGATGTCCTCTTCACCACAGATGGTGATAATCTGTCCTTCCCACTCATACTTCAATTTCTGGTGAAGGTTTGACGTTACTGCGCCTGCGGCGTGAATCCATGGTTGACCCAACAAATAGTTGTAGGCCGACTGAATGTCCATCACGTAGAAAGTAGTCTTAAAGACTTGCGGACCGATTATCACTGGCAGCTTCACCTCTCCAAGAACAAATCTTTTGGAGCCATCAAAAGCCCTGACCACAAGGTTGCTTGGCAGGAGGGATATTCCATCATATTCGAGCTTGACAAGAGCTTTCTTTGGTAAGACGTTGAGTGAGGACCCAGTGTCTACAAGAACATGAGATAGTACAGCTCCTTTGCACTCCAGGGTTATGTGCAAAGCTTTGTTGTGGTGACGTCTTTCTGTTGTCAAATAAGCATCAGTGAAACCTAGCCCATGGCTAGTATTGACATTTGACACAACTGTTTCAAGCTGATTTAATGTGATCTCTTCTGGCACGTAAGCAGCATGCAGAACTTTGAGTAGTGCATCCCGATGGGCTTCGGAACACAACAGCAGGGATAGTATAGAGATCTTAGAAGGAGTCTGGTGGAGCTGGTCCACAACTTTATAGTCACTTCTTTTAATTATCCTCATAAAAATTCATCCACATCCTGATCAAAGGATGATTAATGAGTCTCTTTTGGTGCAGATTCTTCAGGTATCACGCTCTTCCCTTTGGCTTTGGCAACAACCTCTGCCTCAGTATTAATTCTGGGAGCTTGTGACGCGAAGAGACGTCCGCTTCGGGTGAAGCCTCCGCCTCCCCCGACATTGTCCACTTGGGGAGTGAGAACTGGAGATTCAAGAAGGACTTTTTCTCCGTTGCAGTAAAGGTCAGCACCATAATGCCATGGTACAACATTGTCTTTGTCATATGGAATTGGTCTGGGCACCGTGATGGTGACTGGGCTTACTGCAGCAGATGTTGGAACCATAATTGTCTGTGGATCATAAAAGATAGTGACAGGACTTCTTGTGGATGTTGGAGGTGATGAATTGAAACTTGGTTGAAACTGTTGTTGAGATTGTTGAAAGTTGTCGGAATTCGGGACCGTTGTTGGGTCATAATAAATCATAATTGTGGAGACATCATTGTTGCTGGTTTCTAGAGTTATAGAAGGAGATGAAATGGAACTATTGGTTGTTGAAACGATGGAAGATATGGTTTCTGAAGTTGTAGATGAATCAGTAGGAACAATGGTTGTTGCATTTGTAGAAGAATCACTTGTTGTTGACAAAAGAGTTGCCGGTGTTGTAGAAGTATTTGTTGTAATTTGCAGAATGACTTCTCTAATCAAGCTATTGATGCCATTCTTCAAGTTCGCACACCCATTCTTGGAAAGTTTGCATGATTCACAACAGGCTTCACAACCTGGAAACACTTGGCATTTCAAAAGCTGGGCTTTAACCTCTTCTAGAGGTGTCTGAATACATGCAATGTCTTCTATTAAACTCATTGGCGAGCCTTCCTCTATAGCATTAATCCTTGGCCCACTGTGGCTTGGCATAGGATTTTTCATTACATTTGGAGGTGGTGCAAAGTTCAGGGCCTTTGAATCTACCAGATCCTGGACCTTCATATGCAGAGTCCTGCATTTTTCCGTGGAGTGACCAGGTGCATTAGAATGAAAAGCACACCTAGCATTGACATCATAATTTCTCGGAAGGTTCTGAGGATCAGGTGGAACCAATGTCCTCAACTCAACAAGATTGAGCTTAAGGAGTTGTGGCAGCAGGGTGGCATATGTCATTGGAATAGGGTCAATCACCCTATTGATCTGAGATGGCCGCTGCTGAAGAGGGCGCTGTTGTTGATTATTGTTATTATTTTTGTAGGATCTCTTTTGAGGAAACTGTGGTTGTTGAGGAAAGTGATGTGGTGGTTGAGTCTACTGAGGAGGTGGAGCAGGGATAGTAACAGCAGCAACTGTTCTGGGCAGGTATTGGGGTCTCCCTCTTCCCATGTGTACATAGTTTGTCTCACCAGATCTACATGGCCCATCGAATGGCTTCCTTGCACTGCTTGAACTGGCACCGTTGTCGAAGATCTTTCCTATCTTTATCATGCTCTCTATTCTTTCCCCACTATCACCACATCTACAAAGCTGGTGGAAGAAAATGCAGCCAATTTGTCAATGAAGGTACCCAGGAGAGTATTCATGAACATGTCTGCCATTTCCCTTTCTGACATCGGGGGCTGAACAGCAGCAACCAGTTGCCTCCACCTTTGGGCATATTCTTTAAAGCTTTCACGGGAAGATTGTGACATTCCCATCAGGAGGGTCCTGTTTGGAGCCATGTCCAGGTTATATTGATACTGACGGATGAAAGCTTCAGCCAAGTCTTTCCAGTTTCTTACAATGGCTCTGGTCAAGTGGGAGTACCATTCCCGGCATGCCTCGGTTAAGCTATCCTCGAAGTAAAACATCCACAGCTTCTCGTCCATGGTGTATGCTTTTAATCTTCCCAAGAATGACTGAAGGTGGGTGCGTGGGCAGGATGTGCCATTATACCTTTCAAAACACGGGGGTTTGAACTTGTGAGGAATTCTCACCCATTCCACCAATCCCATGTCCATGACATTAAAACCTAGGGAGTTTTGGGATTCAAGAGACCTTAGCTTCTCTGCAATCTCATCTAACTGTCGGTCGTAAAATTCGTCTCCAGCCCCTACTACAGTAAACTACTCTTCTTGAGGATCTTCCTGCAAGACCCTTCCTCCAGCAGTGTTACCCTGAGTATTTCTTATGGCATTGATATCTGGGTTCAGATTAGGTCCAAACTCTGGTGGATCAGTGTGAGGCTGCACGTGATCGTTGTTACTGGTACCCCCTGTACCTGGATGGTGTTCCTCAGGAGTTTGTCGCTCAACTAACTCCCTCAGTCTTTCCTGGCTCTGAGCTAGGCCAGTCATTACTGTCATGAATTGAGTCATCTGATTTCTCATCTCAACCCTTTCATTGGCCATCTGGGCCCTTACTTCATTCAAGTCTTGTTGAACTTGATCTATCTGAAGTCCCAGAAGGTTGTTTCTTGTCGGGTACCGGTGTATTCTGTTGACAGGGAACACTCTTCTGCGAGCAATGTTTCCTGAAACCACAACAAAGTGAGAAACGACAATAATACAAAAACCTACAAAATAAAGAGAATGTTAGTATGCAATGCAGGATGCCTATTTGTCTTCCAAGGGTATCCAGTTTGGTTCTTTGGTTTTGACCTTTCCAGACCTCGAGGAAATGCTGATAATGTTGCAGAGAGAGATAAAACCCACCAAAAATAATACAAACCACATATATTACAAAGAGTTAAGATACATAGTTTGATTACAACGAAGTCCCCATGGTGGGTCAAAATACAACAACAAAAGGAAAATACAGTCAAAATGAGGTACAAACAAAATGAATCAAACATCCAGCCCAAAGTCATCTTCTCTGACTTCCTTCAGGAGGGCCTCAATCACTAGACCCACTGGGTGCTCTGTGATAGTCCTGATGAGGAGGTTCCTGGTAGCAATGGCACTGGTCATCTTCTTATGCTTATCCTGATCCTTTGACCTCTTCAACCCTGCCCGGAGATTCAATTCAGAGATCTCCTTCTGTGCTGCTGATAATGCCTCCTGATGCTTCTTCTCACTAGCCTCCAGTTGCTTTATCTTAGCTTGAGTCCTTTGATCTTCTTGTGCACGGGCCTCAGTGATCCTGATCCACCTGGCCTGGCTTTCCTCTAGATAATGCTCTGCCCTAGCCTTCTGAGTCTTTGATTCCTTACAAGCATTCTTCATTACTAATTCCCCTGCTCTAGCCTTTCTGATGTAGTCATCCGTCTTTTAAATCTTGGTTAAATGCTCAATCCTAAGCCTCTCTAACCTCTCATTGTCTAAATGGTTGTCATTCCTCTCCCAGAGGGTCTTCTTCAAGGCTTCAGAGAGCTGAGTATTCCTCTCTTTCAGTTTCTCAAACTCTTCCAAACTGATAGTAGCTGCAGGTTGCACTGTTGATGGTCCAGGTACATCTTATAAGGTAAATGGCATCCGGGTGATCTGAGCCCTGGTACGAGACCAATCAAAATACTGTACTGAAGCAATATTGTTGCATTTGCCAAGGATGGTTGTTCCCTTAGTCTGAATGTTATCCCAAGCCCAGGCAACTTGTCTGACAACAACAAAGTTGTGCTGGATTTCACAATAGAGGGTCTCAGTCAAATCTTTCCCTCTTGGAGGATGAACCAAAGCATACCCTAATTCTCTCTTAAAAATTAAAGGGTTGCAATTGATGCAACCTTTTACTCCGATCAAAGGCACATTAGGATATTTCCCACAGCTATTAATGATGTCTTTGCTTTTGGTGCTCTGAGTGCACCATCTGATGTCTTCTGATGTCAAGGCAATCAATCTCTTAGCCCAATTCTTTGGCTGGTGAGGGTTCAGGAAAGTGTCTGACTTTTGCAAATGTCTTAACAACCAAGAATAATAAAGGGGAGCACAGCATCTGACCACTCTTCCTATTTGCTTCTCATTCCTCTGGTGTATTGAATAATAGAAGTCTCCGAGCAAAGTAGGAACTGGGTTCCTCAGTAAGAAAATGTGAATAGCATTCTTTCTTACAAACTTTGGCTCATCTGCAAACAAGATAATTCCATATATGCTGAGGGCTAAGAGTGCACAAACAACATCCCACTTTCCTATTGCAGCATGCAGGGTGGCCTGGGAGATCAGGAAATCTAGGTGGAGGCCTGGAACCCCAGCCTTAATGGTCATGCTCTGATTAATGAGGGCAGGCTCCAAATGCAATTCCCTAGCTATGTCTTCATTTTTGGGAGCAACCATCTCAGGGTTGAAAGGAATCCCTCTCCGGATGGGAACTCCTAACAACATGGAAAATTCTTCTAGTAGAGGTCCCAACTAAAAATCAGGAAATGTGAAGCATCTGAGAGGAGGATCATAAAACTGCAAGCAAGTATGGATCATGCTCCTCTAGGATGCATCCAGGTCCATGATCATGTCCAATATGCCTCCATAATTCTCTCTGAATAGTGGGACATGATCAGGAGTAATGATAGACTAGATCTGTCTGATGCCTGTCAGGGTAGGCTCAAAGAAGTGGTATGTGATGTTGCTCTTCCAGGAAGTGTCCATGCTGATGATGGATGCTGGTGAAGGAGACTGAGAGCAACTGCTGATGAAGGTCACTGAATGAGATGCTGGAGATGATTCTCTGATGAAGATAGTTGGAGAAGAATATCTGACAAACTGATAAAGGTACTGGAGAAGATAACTGAAGAAGTCTGAGCAGCAGAATGGGTCAAAACCAAACCAAAGACAAAAAGGTGGATATCCTGTAAAACAAATAGGCAAATGTTAAATGATGCAAAAATGATGTATGCAAAATGATATGCAAAGGGTTTGTGATCAAGTGTTGGATCTGGTATCTGCCTTGATAAGGTCCATGTGTGTCCATAAGTCTGGATGGAAGCTTAGAAATCCAGTAACTAGGTGGGGGACTCAAATAAATAGTCACAAATCTAGGGTTTTCACAAGAACTATCCAAAGTGATGCATTCTTAAAACAAAACTAGTAACAGGGTATGATGTGGCCAAGGGTTCCTGCAAACCTGTAAACATCCCAACCCCCTCACATGTATTGTTTTAGAACAAGGATCCTCAGACTTGGATCAGTTATGAGAAGTGTAAGCACTTCTAACCCGAAGGTACAATGTTTACAATAATCATAAGAGATCCTCCTCTAATTCACCTCAGATGCTGAAGGTCATAAAAGGTCATCCAGACTTAGTAGGCTTCCCAGGTAGCCCTAGTACTACAAGAAATCCGTAGCACAAAGTTCTCAAGAAGAAACCCATGTCTAAACCGTGTTTCATATTCCCGCACCAGACTGAAATGGAATGGGAAATAATATGAAGCCACTCTATTCTATGTGTCACTCAGGTCCCCGGTATAGGACCTTAATCACTCAACGATCCCCACCCACCAAGGAAAGCACAGATTCAACACATGATAATGACAGTAAGAAATCCATAAAAACTGTAAATGAAAGCAATAAATAAAGCTGTACAGAAAGCAATAAAATAAAGCAATAAATAAAAAGAACAAGTAGCACATAACACCCATGTAAACACAAATCAAACAAGCGCTAGGAGGAACCCACAAAAAGAACCAGAAGTCCTGGTTGCAATATAAGGGTCCCCAGCAGAGTCGCCAAGCTGTCGCTCCCCCGAAAAGACACCAGGTCAGATAGGGTATAGACGCGAACGGTCGGCGAAAGGAGAAAATGAAATGAAGGTGAAAAGAGTCGCCAGCTAGGCATTTTTATCCCGAAGGAAAGGTAATGCTGCATAAACCTAGAAAGGTATGGATAAGACGATCGCGAACCAGAGAAACTGAGAAAGGGGGTTGGTTACAACCTAGGAAGGTATTAGCACCCAAATTGTCTGTCTTACTCGACGGGATCCACGCTTAAATGTTTGTGTTTAAAGGGGTAGTGTATGTGCTATCTGTGTGCAAAAGCTAGAAAAGAATGTACAAGTGTCAGTGCAAAAGGTGAAGTGAAATACTCAGGATTGAGGCTTAAAAAAGAATGTTGAAAGAGGGGGAAGACAAGGAGAGTTTTGTTTGATAACAGTTAAGTTATGCCTATGTATCCTCTCGTGCAATGAGGAAGTCAGAACACCGTAGTTCGACTCAAAGAGACGGAAAGATACATTGACTATGAACTGCTTGAAATTCTGTGATCATGTATGAGATGTCCTATGAGATGTTCCAACACTTGACAGATTTAACCAAAACTTAAAGTGCAAGAAACTTAAACAACACAGTAGTTTGTTAACCCAGTTCAGTGTATAACCACACTTACATCTGGAGGCTACCAAGCCAGGAGGAAATCCACTATAAGTAATATTAATTCTAGACTTAAACCAACCAGTTTAATCTTTCACTTAATATCTACCCAATGCAATTTCTACCTAAGACACAACTTAGATATGAGTACCAACTCACTCCCCCTCAATCACACAGTGATCTTGTTTACAAGTTTAATAAAATTGAAGTCATCCTTCAAACAAAACAGCTTGATCTTACTTCACAGTTTCAATCAAGTCACAAATACACTTTTGCTTAAAAGCTCATAAAGTGATACAATAAAAACAACCTGCTATTAAAACACACAACACCCTATTTTGTCTTATGAAATTCGTACTCAATTATGAGATATTCTGTTGCTTAAATAGGTGTTTGTATTTTGGGCTTTCTGTAGGTTAATCTAGTCCTAAAACGCATGCAGCTTCCACCTTGAATTAGGGTTTGTTACTTCCTAGATTCTAGGTGATTTAGTTCTTCTGATTATGCTGAAGCCTCATAATAACACTCCCTACAGATGCGCCTTATTCTGTTTTTGTCCATCCATAATTAATTCCAGATAACTCTCCTTAAATTTCTCAGATCAGTTAGTCATTAATTAATTCTGGTAGCAGGTTTGAGATGTCTCAACATCTATTGGGACATCCTAAAAAACTGAACTTAAATCATTTACACAATGTCTCAACATCTGGTGTGACATCCTGAATTAAGTTCTTATACTATGTTTGATAATGTCTCAACATCTGATAGGACATTCTGAACTGAATTCAATATTTCTTGTTGGTCAAAAATTCTGCCAATTCTAAACATCTACAAACTCCCCCTTTGGCTAATTTTTGGCTAACATTCTTTTCTGATTTTCAGAGTGCAGCTGAAGTTTTTTTATCAGAGTATAGCATTTCTTTTCTATTGAATCATGTGTGAGATTACTCCCCCTCAAACATACATGTATTCAGTCTTGTTACAACAAAAATATTTTACAGATTTAGTTCAGAAGCAAACAGAGATTTTTCATTCATAATCAAACAGCATTATACATTGTTGTTGTTGTTGTTGTTCTCCCCCTTGTTAGACATAAATTTGGGACCAAAGATACTAATTCAAAATTACAATGCAGAAGCTGTCATTACATAATCCTCACATACAATTTTCACTCAGATTCCTCACAGTCAGTTTCTTCATCTTCCTCAGTCTCCTCATCAGAAGAAGCAGCTTTCTGAGCACTTTCAATCTCCATCCTTTGGATAATCTCCTCAAGCTTTTGCTTCCTTTCTTCAAGTTCTTTGCAAGTGCTCTTCAGTTCAGCAATCAATGCAGCTTTGGAGATTGGAGACTTTGCATTTGAAGGACCAGCAGATGTCCCAGAGGGTGCTTCAACATCAGCTGCATGATGACTCAGGAACAGCTTGTAGTGGAAGGCCAGAGGGCTTTCTCTTTTGCACATTGTGTCCTTTTCAGTGAGGATCCCAGGGTACTGACTCAGCACTATTCCACATAGCAAGGAAGGGAAGGCAATTGGCAGCTTTGTTGCAGATGATCCAGCATGCTTCAATGTCTGATCAAAGATGTAAGCTCCATAATCCAGCTTTGTTTGTGTGCCTACAACATATATGAACCTGCCCAGACCAGTGGATATTGAGGATGTATGATTGGTAGGTACCCAATTTGTTGTACCAATCCTGTTCAGCATGGCATATTTCCTTGTCAGCATGCTCACTGAGAGCTTTCCTTTAACTGGCCAAGCCTTGACCTGGTTAGCAGTGATAACCTTGCAGACCTGGTTATCAGTCTTCCCTAACTCATTTGGACCATCAGATTCTCTTCCAAGGTATTGGTTGATGACCTGAGGAGAGAATTCTACACACCTGCCTCTAACAAATACTTTTCTAAAGTCAGCAGACTTACCATTGGCACAATCTTCTTGAAGGTTGACTATGAATTCTTTGACAAGCAGCTCATAGCAGGGAGAGAAGTTGGAGACAGTTTTGAATAGGCCAGCAGAAGAGATGAGATCAATTAACTCTGTGCACTCAAGTGTATTACTGCTCAACTCTCTTTCAAGTGCTACCCTTCTTTGATAAACAAACTTCCATCTATTTACACTTGAAACATGATGAAAGGAGATGTTGTCCAAGGGAGCTTCTGGAACAGCAGTTGATGACCTTGAGGGTGCTGATTTCTTCTTTGGAGGAGATGTTGGGACATCTGCTTCAACATCTGAATCTGAAGGAGTGACAGCTTTCCTCTTTTGTGTTTGCACCTTGCTCCATTGTTTTGTAGGACCAAAGACAACTTTAGCTTTGTCCTTCTTTGGGGTAGCTTGCTTCTTCTCAGGAATTGCATGTCCTGCATGCATCTTTTCTTTCCTAGTCCTGAGCCTTTTGGCTATGCTAGGTTTTACAGAGGCAATGATTTCTGTATCAGAATCATGCTCTAGGTTCACAACAGGAGGAGATTGAGCAGTCTCCTCTTCAGCTGGTGAATCAACAAAGATGTGCTCTTCAGTTGAGGCCTTGTGCTGGTCCTCATATGCTTCTTCATCACTATCATTGGAGGCCTTTTTCTGGTCCTCAGATGTTTCAACAGCAGCATCAGATGAGGCCTTTTGCTGGTCCTCAGATGTTTTAACATCTATTGGGACATCCTGTTGAGCAGGAGTGTCCTTTGCAGCCTGAGTTTGTTGATCTTCTTGTGGGGCTGGCATAGTGTTCAGAGGGATAGATATGCCACTTACCACTCTTTGCTCAGATAGGATCTTGGTTACCAACTCCTTTATGGAATCATCCACGTATTCAGAAGCTTTTGGAGTGTTGTACAATGGTGAAGGTATGCCTTTGGTCTTGCTGAAAACTTGATCTTTTGTTCTTTTTGGAGTTCTTGGCTTTTTAGCATGAGGAACACTTCCTCTGATTTCGTCCATTGGGGTTGAATCCATGGGTACCACAGAAATGGGGGTTGCATGCACCACATCTTCCTTGTTGAGGATTTCTTCAGAACTGTTAGGGTTTTGAGACATTTTCGAAGGAAGTGGATGAAGAGTTTTAGGGTTGATGAGTTCTGAAAAATAGTTAGAGAATGCAATTCGTTTTTGAGAGAATGATGAGAATATGGATAGCTGAAAGCAAGCTGATATTTTATAAGTAGCTTTTACTTTGAGACTTTTTAGGAATGGAATACCCAAGGTGCTTGACCAGACTGGTGTTTCCATCTGGTGCTTATGCCATACAATGTCATATGACATGTTGGCACATCTCCATAACTGCTAAATTTCACATAGGCAGATTCCCAATTTACCCCTTAAATTTTCAAATTGAGTAGCATCCAAGGCTTTTGTAAATATATCAGCCAACTGCAGATTTATTGCTACATGTTCCAATGAAATCACTTTCTCTTCTACAAGATCTCTGATGAAATGATGTCTGATATCAATATGCTTGGTCCTGCAATGTTGGATAGGATTCTTTGATATGTTAATTGCACTTAAGTTGTCACAGTACAATGTCATGACATCTTGTGGGACATTGTACTCAGTGAGCATTTGCTTCATCCAAACCAACTGTGAACAACTGCTTCCAGCTGCTATATATTCAGCTTCAGCTGTAGATAAGGATACACAATTTTGTTTCTTACTGAACCAAGAAATCAAATTGTTTCCTAGAAAGAAGCATCCTCCTGAAGTGCTTTTTCTGTCATCAGCACTTCCATCCCAATCAGCATCACAGAAGCCAGTGAGAATTGGTTTGCATCCATGAAAGTACATTATGCCATCGTCACAAGTACCATTAACATATTTCAGAATTCTCTTGACTTGGTTAAGATGACTAACTTTTGGTTCAGCTTGATATCTTGCACATACACCTACTGCAAATCCTATGTCTGGTCTGTTAGCAGTCAGATATAACAAGCTTCCAATCATACTTCTGTATAGGCTTTGATCTACATTCTCACCCTTGTCATCTTTAGTTAGCTTTAAATGTGTGGGGGCAGGAGTTCTCTTATGAGTAGCACTGTCCATTCCAAATTTCTTGACTATGTTCTTAGCATAATTGCTTTGGGAAATGAACATGGAGTCCTCCATTTGCTTTATTTGTAGTCCAAGAAAGTAGGTTGATTCTCCTACTAGGCTCATTTCAAATTCAGATTCCATCTGGTTGACAAAATGTTTGACCATCCTGTCTGACATCCCACCAAAGACAATGTCATCTACATATATTTGAGCAATCATGACATTTCCTTCTTCATCTTTAACAAACAAGGTTTTGTCAATTCCACCTTTCCTGTACCCTTGCTTGATAAGAAAAGTAGTCAGCCTTTCATACCATGCTCTTGGAGCTTGCTTCAGACCATAAAGAGCCTTCTTCAGTTTGTATACATGATTTGGACAGCTTGGATCAACAAATCCTTTAGGCTGTTCTACATATACCTCTTCATTAAGATTACCATTTAAAAAGGCACTTTTCACATCCATTTGAAATAGCATGAACTTTAAGATACAAGCAATTCCCAAAAGTAGTCTGATTGATTCAAGCCTTGCTACTGGTGCAAAGGTTTCATCAAAGTCTACTCCTTCAATTTGTGTGTATCCTTGAGCTACAAGTCTAGCTTTGTTCTTTGTAACAACTCCTTGCTCATTTGACTTGTTTTTATACACCCATTTAGTTCCAATCACATTTATCTCATCAGGTCTAGGAACAAGGTTCAACACTTCATTCCTTGTGAATTGACCTAATTCCTCTTGCATAGCACAAATCCAGTATTCATCAGTAAGAGCTTCCTTGATGTTTTTAGGTTCTATTTTAGAAACAAAACAGGACCCTGAAATCACTTCTCTTGATCTAGTGCTTACACCTCTGTTGGGATCACCAATTATCAAATCTTTGGGATGATCCTTCTGGATTCTGATGGAGGGAGGTTTGCTGGATTGTTCTGTCCTTGCATTAGTTTGAGTGAAGTCATAATGATCACTCTTTTCTTCAGCTTCAGTCTTGATATCAGTAGATGTTCCAACATCTTCTGGGACATCTGTAGGAGCATCATCAATTATCACATTTATGGACTCCATGATAACCTTGGTTCTAGAATTAAATACTCTATATGCTCTGCTGTTTATAGAGTATCCAAGAAAAATCCTTTCATCACTTTTAGGATCCATTTTTCTTCTTTGCTCCCTATCTGCCAGAATATAACAGTTACTTCCAAACACATGGAAGTACTTAACTGTGGGTTTTCTGCCCTTCCAGACTTCATAGATTGTGGACAAAGTTCCTTTCCTTAGAGTAACTCTGTTATGGATGTAACAAGCTGTGTTCATAGCTTCAGCCCAGAAATACAAAGGTAACTTTTTAGCATGGATCATAGCTCTTGCTGATTCTTGAATAGTTCTATTCTTCCTCTCAACAATCCCATTCTGTTGAGGAGTGATTGGTGAATAATATTCATGATTGATTCCTTCTGAAGAACAGAAATCTAAGAATTTTTGGTTCTCAAATTCTTTTCCATGATCACTTCTTATTCTGATCACACAGCTGGCTTTTTCCCTTTGTATTCTTTGGCATAAGTCTTTGAATACATCAAATACATCAGACTTTTCTTTGATGAAATTTATCCATGTATACCTTGAAAAGTCATCAACCACCACATAGGCATACCTCTTACCACCAAGGCTCTCAACCTGCATAGGTCCCATAAGATCCATATGCAATAGTTCCAAAACTTTGGAAGTTGTCAGATGTTGGAGCTTTGGATGGGACATCTTGGTTTGCTTGCCTATTTGACATTCACCACATATTTTGCCATCATCAATCTTCAGTTTAGGAATACCTGTTACAGCATCCATAGATATGATCTTCTTTATGCCTCTGAAATGAAGATGACCTAGTCTTTGGTGCCATAGTTTCACTTCTTCTTCTTTAGCTAAAGAGCAAGTTGAAGTGAGACTGAAGTCTTGAGGTTCCCACATGTAACCGTTGTCTTTAGATCTGGCTCCTCTCATGACAACCTCTTGTTCTTTGTTAGACACTATGCATTCAGTTTTGGTAAAGTTTACACTGTACCCTTGATCATATAATTGACTTATGCTGATCAGGTTAGCAGTTAAACCTTTAACCAGTAGCACATCATTTAGTCTTGGTACATCTTGACAGTCCAAGGTCCCAACTCCCTTGATTTCTCCTTTAGCTCCATCTCCAAAGGTTATATATCTGGATGAATGTGACTTTAAGTCTACTAGCAGATTCTTCAATCCAGTCATGTGTCTTGAACATCCACTATCAAAGTACCAGTCTTCTTTGGCTGATACTCTTAGTGATGTATGTGCTATATATGCAACACCTTTCTTTGACAATTTGAGTTGAGATTTCTTTTGATACCTCTGCCCTGTGTATTGTTCATCAGTAGAGCTCCAAGGTTGTTTGTTGATCTTGTTCTTGGGTATGTAGCTTTGATCAGCATGAAGACTAGCTTTTGGTCTCCATACCTTCTTGATGACCTATGTCTTCTGCTTAGGAGGTTGTTGATCTCTTTGATGTCTATGCAGCACTTTCTTGGTAACTTCTATCTTCTGCTTAGGAGGTTGCTGATACATCTGATTTGGATATCCATGTAACTTATAGCAATGAGGTTTGATATGTCCAAATCTTCCACAATGATGACATCTCCATCTTTGATATTTCTTCTTCATTTTGTTCTTTTCAAAATGCTGAGACATATGTTGGAACATTATGTTTGACTTTGTGTTCTTTTCATGATGTTGAAGCATCTGTTGGGACATCTTGTTTGACTGTATGGACTTTGAAGTAGTTTTGCTTGAGCTAGCTTCATCCTTATGAACTCTGTTAAATCCCAGTCCACTTTTAAAGGTGTCAATGATCTCTTGATCACTTGCTTTTTCATTCTTCAGTGCCTCATTCTGCTTCTTTAGCTTTATAATCTCACTGCATATTTCAGTGCTTCTTTTGAATAATTCTTTGTATGCTTGCTCAAGTTCTTCAAAAGTAAGCTCCCCATCACTGGATTCACTTTCAGATTCACATAATCCAGCTAGAGCAATGATATGCTTAGCTGATTCTTCTTCTGAATCACCTCCTGAGTCTTCATCAGACCAGGTTACAGAGAGTCCTTTCTTTTGCCTTTTTAAGTAGGTAGGACATTCATTCCTGATGTGTCTATATCCTTCACATCCATGGCGTTTAATTCCAATTTCTTGACTGGTCTTTTCATCATAATTTGACCTTCTATTAGTATCATAAGGTCTTTTGTTCTCAGAGAATTTTGTGTATCTTCCACTGGGTTTCGATTTGTCTTCCATCTTTCTGAGAATCTGTTTGAATTGTCTTCCAAGCATAGCAATGTTGTCTGATAAGCTTTCACCAGTTTCTGCTTCATCATTTTCTTCTTCTTCATCAGTATTTTTCACCAAGGCTATGCTTTTGTTCTTCTTTACATTTGTGTCATTCATTCCCATCTCAAATGTTTGAAGGGAACCAATGAGCTCTTCAACTTTCATTGTGCATATGTCTTGAGCTTCTACTATTGCTGTGACTTTCATGTCAAATCTTTTTGGCAAAGATCTGAGAATCTTTCTTACAAGCTTTTCATCAGTCATCTTTTCTCCCAAGTCTCCAGAAGTATTGGCTATTTCTAAGATGTTCATGTAGAATTCATGAATTGTCTCATTTTCCTTCATTCTCAAGTTTTCAAACTTGGTGGGGAGAAGTTGAAGTCTTGACATCTTTACCTTTGATGTTCCTTCATGAGTTGTTTTGAGAGTGTCCCAAACATCTTTGGCCAGCTCACAGTGATGCACAAGTCTAAAGATGTTCCTATCAATGCCATTGAATAAAGCATTTAAGGCCTTGGAGTTGCCTAGTGCTGAATCTTCTTCCTCCTTACTCCATTCTTCTTCAGGTTTCAACACTTTTGATCCATCTTTGGTGTCTTGGACAGGATGTTCCCATCCAATGTTGACTGCTCTCCATGCCCTGTTGTCAAGTGATCTTAAGAATGCAATCATTCTTGGTTTCCAGTAGTCATAATTAGATCCATCTAGTATAGGTGGTCTATTAACTGATCCTATATCTCTGTCCATGTTTCCAGAATTTTTATTCCCTAGATCTCACCCAGTATAAACAGGGAGGGTGCCTGCTCTGATGCCAATTGAAATTATGTGATCAGGTATGAGATGTCCTATGAGATGTTCCAACACTTGACAGATTTAACCAAAACTTAAAGTGCAAGAAAATTAAACAACACAGTAGTTTGTTAACCCAGTTCAGTGTATAACCACACTTACATCTGGAGGCTACCAAGCCAGGAGGAAATCCACTATAAGTAATATTAATTCTAGACTTAAACCACCCAGTTTAATCTTTCACTTAATATCTACTCAATGCAATTTCTACCTAAGACACAACTTAGATATGAGTACCAACTCACTCCCCCTCAATCACACAGTGATCTTGTTTACAAGTTTAATAAAATTGAAGTCATCCTTAAAAAAAAACAGCTTGATCTTACTTCACAGTTTCAATCAAGTCACAAATACACTTTTGCTTAAAAGCTCATAAAGTGATACAATAAAAACAACCTACTATTAAAACACACAACACCTTATTTTGTCTTATGAAATTCGTACTCAATTATGAGATATTCTGTTGCTTAAATAGGTGTTTGTATTTTGGGCTTTCTGTAGGTTAATCCAGTCCTAAAACACATGCAGCTTCCACCTTGAATTAGGGTTTGTTACTTCCTAGATTCTAGGTGATTTAGTTCTTCTGATTATGCTGAAGCCTCATAATAACACTCCCTATAGATGCGCCTTATTCTGTTTTTGTCCATCCATAATTAATTCCAGATCACTCTCCTTAAATTTCTTAGATCAGTTAGTCATTAATTAATTCTGGTAGCAGGTTTGAGATGTCTCAACATCTGTTGGGACATCCTGAAAAACTGAACTTAAATCATTTACACAATGTCCCAACATCTGGTGTGACATCCTGAATTAAGTTCTTATATTATGTTTGATAATGTCTCAACATCTGATAGGACATTCTGAACTGAATTCAATATTTCTTGTTGGTCAAAAATTCTGCCAATTCTAAACATCTACAAACTCCCCCTTTGGCTAATTTTTGGCTAACAAGATCATAAACTCATTATATCTTCCCTGATTAGGAACAATGAGACTACTTAAGCATGAGATAAGCATCTCAACTTAACTACCATGATGATGTAGGTTTAAAATCATTAACCTACTTGTGATTAATTAGGTATTTTTGGGTTTTTGTTTAGTGTTAATTAATGAGTTTAAGCCATAATCAAGGATTTAGTGAACTCATTACACCATCCTAATAGAAGGATAATAGATGAGCACACTTAAGCTGAGGAAGATACCTCAACTTAATCCTTGATTAGGGATTAAAATCATTAGATGACAAACCTTTATTAAAGTGGGTTTTAATTAAGTGAGATTAAGAAGTGAGTTTTATGGTTTAGTAAGACAACTTGAGGGGGATTTGTCCATTAAACACTAGGGTTAGTCCTTCTTAACCATAAAGGAAGAATTAGAACCCTAATGTAAGGCCCAAGTTACAAGTTAATGTCTTAGTGATTATTATATGGATTAGTTAATAGGTTTAAACAAATTAAGGGTTTAACACTTAGAATTAAAGTTATACACTCCATCCTAAGAGAAGGATGCAGGAATAACCCTAATTCCAAAGTCCTAAAACCTTAAAGGTTTAGTCTCTAATGATGAGATGAGAAGAGATACACAAAGAAGACTCAAAGGTAAAAACTAAGGGGGGACTAATCACAACCCTAATTATTATCATGCTTGAATGTTCCTATGGTTTGTAAGGCTTTGAGAAAGATCTTCAAGGAAGCCACCAATGGAAGAAGCACAAGAAAGGAGGGAGAAGCAGAAGAAATAAGTTACTTACTTCATTGAAAAAGATAAGTAACTTAGAGAAAGAAAGTGAGAGATGAACATGAGTGAGCAATCCCACTCAAAGTCAATCAAAAATGCAGCACAGATGCATATGAAGAAAATGAAGAGAAATGAGAAGTGAAGGCAAATTCACTTCTCAAATTAACTTACCACCTTAAAATGTTAGCACAAGATGCATAAAGAAAGAAATGAAATGGAATGAAACATATGCAATGTCAAAGACCAAAACCAGAAGCAAACACATGATGCAAATGATGCTATGACATGATGCAGAGGCATACCAAGTGCAGTGAATGGTCACACAAAGATGAGATGCAAATGGATGCATGCTTTAAAGTTTAATGAAACCAAATGAATGCAAATCATGGAAAATGAATGAAGAAATGATCAAGCATGATTCTAACATCTCTTAAGATGCCTAAGATGACATGTGAATGTATGAAATGTCATGGCAAGTTCATGTGTGGATGCATATGCAAGATGAATGCAAATGAAGATGCAAAATTAGGGTTAAATGAAGGGATGAGATGAAAATGATCAAAAAAGAAACAATTCACATGATAAAAAATTTCAAATGAGCTCAAATAAACCCTAACCCCATATGATATCACACCCCAAAGGAGAAATTCTAACTCTTAAACAAAAGAAAGTTATGAATTTTCTAAGTTAACTAGGGTTTTTGGGTACCTTAAAAGGGAAAATGAAAATCAATTTGAAAATGAAAGATAAATTCATGACAAAAATATCCTAGATACTACATGATATGTGGAAAACAATTCAAAAAGAATCATCATCAAACCCTTCATGGTTAGGCAGAAACGATTTTTCAAAGTTAGGGTTCTAAAAAGGGGATTTTATGAACCCTAAATTCAAAGAAAATGTCAAAGTAGGATCAAAACCAAAAATAAATTTTTATTAATGATTTGACAATGTTTCTAAATGTCTTAAGATGCAATGTGATTTTTTTTGTCATTTTTAGAAACCTAAATGGTATTTTAATTAATTAATTTCCATTAATTAATTAAAATAAACATTTAAAAATTTTAAAAATACAATTTTTATGCAAAAAATAAAAATAAAAGTATTTTAGGTTTCTAAAAATTAATAATAGTCATGGTAAAAAAATTCAGATTTTTTTAATGATTTTTGCTATTTTTAATAAATATGTAAAATAAAATATAAAGAAAATAAAAATAAAAATGAAAGTATGCAAAAGGAGAGGCTGAGATCTAAAGTTGGGGAATTCAATGGTCCAGATGGCAGGTCAGCGTGACTTGAAGTATTCAGATCCTAGGGCCATGACTTAATCCTCCCTCTTAAATGAAATCCTACGGCTGCGTTTTAATCTGACCTAATTTAATTAATTAATTAAGTTTAGGGTTTAATGATTAATCTCAGCCCTTCAAAACGCGCGACAAGCTCTCATCAAACGACCCAAATTCAAACTCACTTAATCACCTAAGATTAGCCCTAATCCACCTCAGACGACCTGAACAGTGTTCCGGTCGTCTTCTCCGGCAGGGTTCCTTCCTCAACTCTCTCCCCAAGCCATTTTAAGAGCTCTAAAGCTCCAGATCAGATCCCCAACTCACCCCAAGCACGAATCAACCCTCAAAATCAATTTATTTTGCATCAATCATGAGAATCAAACAATAACATGTTCCACGGGCAAAGTTTCAGGAGCTAAATACAAGTTTGTTTTAAACTCATTTTCAAAACAAATTATATCATGATGATCAGCATAACATGTAGAACAAATTAGAAACTTATAATCATGCTTCTGGAAAAAAGTTTGAAGATGGATACCTGAGCTGGAGCTTACACTTTTGGAGCTTTCTGACATCTTCTCCTGTGCAAACCCACCCCAATGGACTCCTTGATGATGTTGAGAAGCTTTGAATGAGTTTATATGGCTTGGTTTGAGAGATTGCAACTCAGCTGGTCCAAAATCGTGTTTGTGTTTGGCTGACTTTTAGAGCTTTGCAATGGTTGGGAAATGATCTATGGATGATGGTGAGTTGATCTATGGAAAAATATTGGATGCTTTATGCTTGTGTAGTGTGTTTCGAAGATATGAAGGTTGAGGGTGATTTTTGTGAACTTGGCTTGTGTATGGTTCTGAGCTCCCAGGTTATGTGAATTGGCTTGCTTTTGGTCCACATAACAAGTCTCTATTGGCCAGAGAGTGGGTGGTGGCCTGTGGTGATTGGTATGGGTTCATTTGCAAAAAAGTCAACAACTTGTGTAGTTGAGGTACGGGCTCATGCAGGGGTTGTTCAAGGGCATGTCTTGCTTTAGCTTGGTTCAAGGAGAGCCATGGGTTTTAAATTATGCAGCTGGATGGCTTGGAGGGAAAGATTTCATAGGTTTTGCAAGTGTTATGTAATTTTCCCCTTTTGAGAAATTTTGTGATGCAAGGCATGAAATGTTGTTATTCTTTGGGCAGTTTTGATCACAATTCATTGTACTATTTTTGTATGATGCTTAGAGATTCATTAGAGGTCACAAAATGACTTGGCTAGTGCTTTTGCAAAAAATCCTCTTTGGTGTGAAAGTGAAAATTATAGGATTTTTGCCAACTTTGAAAGATCATAACTTGAGTTTCATAATGAATTAGAACATGTTCTTGTACTTTTTGAAAAGGGAATGATCCAATCTACAACTTTCATGACCAACAATTTTTCATTTGAAGCATTTTTGGTTGAGAAAGAGGAGGTTGAAAAACTTTCCCAAAATGGAAAGTTTCCATTACAAGTCATTTCCATTTTTGGCAACTTTTGGTTTAGCTCAAATTTCTTCAATTTTGTGAACCTCCAAACACTTCAATGATCAAATAAAGATCATATAACTTCAATTTGATGAAAATATCACTTTGGTTCCATTGTTGGGGGCCTCAGATGCCCTGATTTTGCTCTGACTTGCTCAAGAAGTTACCCAGTGAACATATGACTTCCACAAGGAATTTCTTCATCAAACTTGGTACACATGATCCTTATAACATATTGATACTATTAGAAACAAGAATGACCAAATAAATTGGGGTTATGGCCTCTGAAACCAAAACCCTAATTTTGATCATTTGTGTAGTGAAAACCCTAGCTCTGCTTCTATGCCTTGCCAGTCCTTGTGATTTCTTGACTTCCTTGAACTTTGAGGGATATAATATGATGATGGAACACACATGGGACCTCTTTGAACAATTGGAAACCTTTGGAGTGGCTCAGATGAATCCTTGGATTGCTTAGATCATAAACCCTAGATGCAGATGAACTTGAAATATGCAGTGAAACAAAAATGCAGTATGAGGTAGTATGCTTATGCTTATGCAAACATGAAAGATCACAAGCCATGGTGTGATATGAGTGCGGGAAAATTTGGGGTGTTTACAACAACCTAAGTCTATAATTGAATAACATAACGACATCTCCCACACTGAAATATTTCCTAGAAATTTGCTTGTCATGCCATTTCTTGGTTCTCTCCTTATAAATGCGGGCGTTCTCGTAAGTGTCTAGTTTTAGTTCTTCCAATTCATATAAGTCTAGAATACGTTTCTCATTTGCGTTAATGTAGTTAAAGTTAATGCTTTTAACCGACAAGTGGCAAGATTTTCTGTAGACTAATTTGAATGGCGTGGTTCCGATGGGTGTCTTAAAAGATGTTCTATAGGCCCATAAAGCTTCAGGTAATTTAATAGATCAATCTTTCCTCGATGTAGCTACAGTATTTTCTAGAATTTGTTTTATTTCTCTTTTTGAAACTTCTACTTGTCCATTAGTTTGTGGACGGTAAGGTGTATCAATTCGGTGTCTTACTCCATTTTTTAATAAGAGTTTATCAAATATTCTAGATATGAAATGAGATCCTCCGTCACTTATGATGAGTCTTGGTATACCGAATCTTGGGAAGATAATGTCCTTAAAAAGCTTTATGACTACTCGATTGTCATTTGTTGGGGAAGCTATAGCTTCTATCCATTTTGAAATGTAATCGACAACTACGAGTATGAATTTATTTCCAAAAGAATATGGGAATGGTCCCATAAAATCAATTCCCCAAACATCAAAAATTTCTACTTCAAGAATGCCTTTTTGGGGCTTATCATCGCGCCTCAAGATGTTACCAGTGCATTGGCATCGTTCGCAATTCAGAATGGCGAGGTGAACATCTTTCCAAAGAGTGGGCCAAAATAGGCTTGATTGAAGGATCTTCACACATGTTATAGAAGTACTTGCGTGTCCACCGTAAGGAGAATAATGACAATGGGAAATTATATTCTCTATTTCTTCATCAGGGATGCATTGAGAGTAAATACTATCAGATCCTCCCTTGAAAAGAAAAGGTTTGTCCCAATAATACTATTTTAAATCATGGAAGAATTTCTTCTTTTGCTGATAAGTACGATCTAGTGGAAGTACTCCTGCAACTAAATAGTTGACTATGTCAGTATACCATCGCAAAATGGTTTGCGCATAAAATTCTTCCATTATTTCTTCTTTGGTTTGTTCGTCTAGAGAAGATATCTCTTGTTCTAGTTTGGCTATAAGACATTCATCAGGGAAATCATCGTTTATTGGTATTTGGTCAGGTTTAATTCCTTCCATACGTGATAAGTGGTCTGCTACTACATTGTCAGTTCCTTTCTTATCCTTTCTTTCTAAATCGAACTCTTGTAGTAATAAGATCCATCTTAGTAATATGGGTTTGGCATCCTTTTTACTTAGAAGGTATTTGATGGCTGCGTGATTGGATGAAACAAAATTTATCAAGCGCGAATACTACGGCTAAGAGTTCTTTTTCCGTCGTGGCGTAATTCATCTGAGCAGGGTCTAATGTTCTACTAGCATAATATATTGCGTGAAGTTTCTTATCTTTTCTTTGGCCTAAGACTATGCCTACATCGTAATCACTTGCATCGCACATAATCTCGAACGGTAGCATCCAATCTGGTGGTTGCATGATGGGTGTAGTAATAAGAGCTGTTTTGAGTGTTTCAAAAGCTTTTAAACAGTCTTCGTCAAAGATAAACTCAGCGTCTTTCATTAATAATTTTGTCAACGACTTAGTGATTTTAGAGACGTCCTTAATGAATCGTCGGTAAAAACCAGCGTGTCCTAGGAAACTTCTTATATCCTTTACTGACTTAGGCGATTGAAGGTCGTTTAACACTTCTATCTTTGCTATCTGTGTGCAAAAGCTAAAGAAAGAAAATAGAGGTGTCAGTGAAAAATGGTGAATTGCTCAGGAACTGAGGCTTAGAAAAGAATGCTGGAAGGAGAGAGGGGGGAGACAAAGAGACTTTTGTTCGATAATAGTTAAGTTATGCCTACGTATCCCCTCGTGCAATAAGGAAGTTAAAGCACCGTAGTTCGACTCAAAGAGACTGAAAATAGATTGATTGTGAACTACCTTCTTGCCTATGCTCAAGTGTATGACTCGTTTGGCTCGAGTGCTAATTGTCTTGCATTAGACGGAAGAAGCAAATTCTCGTTTATGAGTGATTGTGATGAGAAAAGAATCCCGGAGGAGACGATTATTGTTTGTTTTTCTGCTTTCAGTTTTTTATTGTTTTTGGTGTTTTGCATAAAAGAATGAGCTTAAGCCTAAATCAAAGGTTGTAAACTCATTATATCCTCCCTGATTAGGGATAATGAGCCTACTTAAGTATGAGATAAACATCTCAACTTAATTACCTTAATGATGAAGGATTAAGATCATTAACCTATTTGTGATTATTAAGATGTTTTTGGATTTTTGTTTAGTGTTAAGTGATGAGTTTAATCTCTAATCACAGATTAGTGAACTCATTACACCATCTTAATAGAAGGATGATAAATGAGAATACTTAAGCTGAGGAAGATACCTCAACTTAATCCATGGTTAGGGATTAAATTCATTATATAACAAGCCTTTATTAAATGGATTTTAATTAAGGGATGAGATTAAGAAGTGGATTTTATGGTTTGTAAGACAACTTGAGGAGGACTTGTCCATTAAACACTAGGGTTAGTCCCTCTTAATCATAAGGAAGAGATAGAACCCTAATGTAAGGCCCAAGTTACAAGATAAAGTCTTAGTGATTATTAATGTGTTTTGATTAAGAGGTGTAAACAAATTAAAGGTTTGAAACTAAGTATTAAAGTTATACATTCCATCCTAAGATAAGGATGCATGCATAACCCTAATTCTAAAGTCCTAAAACTTTAAGAGTTTAGTCTCTGATTATTGAGATGAGAAGAGAGACTCAAGGAGACTCAAAGGTAAAAAGCTAGGGGGGACTATACAAAACCCTAAAAGTTATCATGCTTGGACATCCTAAGGTTTGTAAGGCTTAAGAGGAAAGATCTTCAAGGCCACCAATGGAAGAAGCAGATGAAAAGAGAAAGAGAGAGAAGAATAAGTTACTTACTTCCTGAAGAAGATACGTAACTTAAAAGAGAGAAAGTAGCAAGAGAGTCATAAGTGAATTAAATTCACTTCAAAGATAAATAAAGGATGCAAATGCAAAGGAAAGAAGAGGTGGGAGGTGAAGGCAAATCCACCTCCCAGATAACTTACCAAAAGTACCTGAAATGTTAGTATGAATGCATAAGACATATGGCAAAAGGAAATGAGATGAAATGAGATGAAAAGACCAAAGTCAGAAGTGAAAATTCAATTTAAATGGCATATGAGATGATGCAAAGTCATACAATATGCATATGAATGATCATACAAGGATGAGATGCAATGGAAGCATGTTTAGAAGCATGAAAACACATGGATGTTCATGAGATGTAATGGATGCAAAGCATACGAAAATGATGCAACAATGATCAAGAAAAGTTTCAAACATGTCCTAAGATGTCTAAGATGACATACAAAAGAATTGAATGGCATGGCAAGTTCACAAGTTCATGAAATGCAAAGGAGAATGCAAATGAGGATGCAAAATTAGGGTTTTAAGACAACATGAGATGCATATGACCAAAACAGAAGCATACAACATGATAAAAAAATTGAAATTGAGCTCAAACAAAACCTAAACCTATACAAGATCACACCCCAAAGGAGAAGGTCAGAAGCTAATCCTAGTGGAAGTTATGAAATTTCTAAGTTTGCTAGGGTTTTTGGGTGCTTCTAAAGGGAAAATGCGAATCAAACTGAAAATGCAAGATAAAATCATGATATAAATAACGTAGAAACTATATGCAATATGTGAAACAATGCAAAAATAATAAAGTTCAAACTAATCAAGGTTAGGCAGAAATGAATTTTTCAAGTTAGGGTTTAAAAATGTGAAATTTAAGAACCCTAATTCAAAGAAATATGTGAAAATGTAATCAAACCTAAAAAGAAATTTGTATGGTGAGTTTGAAAATGTTTATAAATTTATTGGGATTCTTCATGATTTTTTTGGTGAGTTTTAGAAATCTAAATGCACATTTAATTAATTAAAATCAATTAATTAATTAAATAAAACATTTAAATATTTTAAAAACACTTTTTTAATGTAAAAAATAAAATAAAAATTATTTTCAGGTTAAGAAAATTATTTGAAGAAAAAATGCAAACTTTGAGAATTTTTTGATGGGTTTTGCTATTTTTAATAAAATGAACAAAAGAAATAAAAAGAAAATGAATTAAAATGAATATAATGGAAAGTATGAGGACCTGAGGGTCAGGATTTGATATGGGGAGACATTGGTTGGCTGCACGCGCGTTTTAAGTGCCAGGATCACTTATGATTAAATTAATTCAAATAAACCTAATTAAACTAATTAATTAATGGTTAGGGCTAATGACCTCATCTGAACCGTACGTTGCCTAAACTAATCTCAATCCAAGGGTTCACATTCAAACTGGCAAACCAAACCCTAATTAATCTCAGGCGACTGGAGATAAGCTCTGGTCGTCTTCTCCGACCAACCCCTCACCCTTTCTTCTTCCCCAGGCCACCCCAAGCCAAAATAACTACCCAGAAACACTCCCCATGCATCATACAATCATAATCACTCATCAAACATCATTTATATCACAAGAATCATGCAAATCAAATCAAAAACAATTTCACAGGCAAAGTTTCAGAAGAACCATACATGCTCATTTCTCAACCATTTTCAATTCTAAATATATCAGAGTGATCAGCTAAGCATATAGAATCATTTAAGAACTTAAAATAGAGCTTATGGAAAAAAGTTCTTGATGGTTACCTGAGTTTAAGCTTTGAGATTCTGAGCTTTCTGGCCCCCTCCTTTGTGCAAAACCACTCCACTTAGTCCCTTGAAGCTTCTGAAAGGCTTGAAACAAGTTTGTGATGGCTGGTTTATGAGTTTCAGTTCTGAGTATGCAGAAATCGTGTTTTGGTTTGAGCTGGTTTCAGGCCATGGTGAGGGGTAGGAAATGATCCTTGAGGTATGTGGAGTTGAATGGTGAAAGAAATTTTAAGTTTTGATGGTTGGTTTGAGAGAATCGAAGAAGAGAAGTGTCGCTCCCAAAGATTTGCATCCCGGTACAAGCGCGAACCGTCGGCGAGAGGAGAAATGAAATGAACTGAAAAGAGTCGCCAACTAGGCATTTTTATCCCGAAGGAAAGGTAATGCTGCATAAACCTAGAAAAAGATGGATAAGACGATTGCGAACCAGAGAGACTGAGAAAGGGGGTTGGTTACAACCTGGGAAGGTATTAGCACCCAGATTTTCCATCGTACTCTACGGGATCCACACTTACAAGATTATGTTTAAAAGGGTAGTGTCTGTGCTATCTGTGTGCAAAAGCTGGAAAAGAATATACAAGTGTCAGTGCAAGAAAATGAAGTAAGGTGCTCAGGAATGAGGCTTAAAAAGAATGCTGAAAGAGGGGGAAGACACAGAGACTTTTGTTCAATAACAATTAAGTTATGCCTATGTATTCTCTCGTGCAATGAGGAAGTCAGAACACCATAGTTCGACTCAAAGAGACTGAAAAATAAATTGACTGATGAATTGCTTGCTTGTCTATGCTCAAGTGTATGACTTGTTTGGCTCAAGTGCTGACTGTCTTGCAATAGACGAAAGAAGCAAGTTATCGTTTATGAGTGAAAGTGATGAGAAGAGAATCCCGAAGGAGACGATTATTATTTGTTTTTGTGTTTTCAATCTTTCATTGGTTTTTGGTGTTTGCCATAAGTTAATGAACTTAAACCTATTCCAAGGTTTAGTAAACTTATCATATCCTCCCTTTGATTAGGGATAATGAGAATACCTTAAGTATGAGATAAACATCTCAACTTAATTACCATGATGATGTAGGATTATGATCATTAACCCACTTGTGATTATTTAGATGTTTTTGAGTTTTTGTTTAGTGTTAAGTAATGAGTTTAAGCCATAATCAAGGATTAGTGAACCCATTACACCATCCTAATAGAAGGATAATAGATGAGCACACTTAAGCTGAGGAAGATACCTCAACTTAATCCATGATTAGGGATTAACCTCATGACAAAAAAACCTCTATTACATGGATTTTAATTAGAGATGAGATTAAGAAGTGAGTTTTAAGTTTGTAAGACAACTTGAGGGGGACTTGTCCATTAAACACTAGGGTTAGTCCTTCTTAACCAATAATGGAAGAATTAGAACCCTAATGTAAGGCCCAAGTTACAAGTTAATGTATTAGTGATTATTAAGATGGGTTGATTAAGAAGTTTAAACAAATTAAGGGTTTAACACTTAGGATTAAAGTTATACACTTCATCCTAAGAGAAGAATGCAGGCATAACCTTAATTACAAAGTCTTAAAACCTTAAAGGTTTAGTCTCTAATGATGAGGTGAGAAGAGAGACACAAAGAAGACACAAAGATAAAAGCTAAAGAGGGACTAATCATAACCCTAATTATTGTCATGCTTGGATGTTCCTATGGTTTGTAAGACTTGAGAAAGATCTTCTGAGAAGCCACCAATTGAAGAAGCAGATGAAAGGAGGAGATGCAGAAGAATAAGTTACTTACTTCATTGAAGAAGATAAGTGACTTAGAGAAAGAAAGTGAGAGATGAACATGAATGAGAAAGCTCACTCAAAGACAAATGAAAATGCAGAAATGATGCATATGAAGAAGGTAAAGAGAAATGAGAAGTGAAGGCAAATTCACTCCTCAAATTCCATACCACTTGAAAATGTTAGCATAAAGAAAGAGATGAAGTGAAATGAAGCATATGAAATGATGAAGAAACAAAACCAGAAGCAATCACATGATGCAAATGATGCTATGAGATGATTCAAAGGCATACCAAGGGTTATGAATGTTCATACAAAGAGAAAGAATGCAAAGGTGGCATGAAGGAAGCATACAAACACATGGATGTTTATGAAATGAAATGGATGCAAAGCATAGAAAGTGTATGAATAAGTGACCAAGCAATGTTCAAGCAATGTTTTAAGATGTCTAAGATGGCATACAAGTTCTTAGAATGTCATGACAAGTTCACATGTTCATGCAATGCAATTTAATATGCAAGTATAGATGCAAGATTAGGGTTACATGAAAGGATGAGATGCAAATGATCAAAACAGAAACAATTCACATGATAAAAAATTTCAAATGAACTCAAAGGAACCCTAACCCCATATGATATCACACCCCAAAGGAGAAGGTCTAACTCTTAACCTAAAGGAAGTTATGATTTTTCTAAGTTAACTAGGGTTTTTGGGTACCTTAAGAGGGAAAATGCAAATCAAATGGAAAATGCAAGATAAATTCATGACACAAATGTCCTAGAAACTAAATGCTATATGGAAAACAACACAAAAAGAATCATTGTCAAACCCTTCATGGTTAGGCAGAAAAGAATTTTCAAAGTTAGGGTTCTAAAAAGGGAATTTTATGAACCCTAAATTCAAGAAAAATGTCAAAATTGGATCAAAACCAAAAAGAAATTTGTATTTATGGTTTGAAAATGTTTCTAAATGTCCTAAGATGCAATGTGAATTTTTATGTAATTTTTAGAAACCTAAATGGTATTTTAATTAATTAATTTCCATTAATTAATTAAAATAAACATTTAAATATTTTTAAAATGATTTTAAAATGAAAAAAATAAAAATAAAAATGTTTTTGGGTGAAGAAAAATATTTGAAATTAAAATGCAGAAGGAAATATTTTTATGATTTTTCTAAGTATTTTAAATAAAATGGTAAAGAAAATAGGATTTAAATGAAATAAAAATTAAAATAAAGGGAAGTAATCCAATCCAATGGATCAGATTCAAACTGGGGGGGTGCATTGACCAGCGCGCAAATCAAAGGCCCAGATTCAATCTGGCCTAAATCTAATTAATTTATTAAATTAAAATGATTAGGGTTAAGTGAAACCATCCTGGCCCTCCACACACGCGCGAAACCTAAATCCTACGCTCCAGATTCAAACTCAGCTAATCACCTGAGATTAGCCATAATCCAACTCAGACGGCCGGAACAGTGTTCCGGTCGTCTTCTCCAGCATGGTAGTTTTCCAAACTCTCTCCCTAGGTCATTTCAGGAGCTCTAAAGCTCCAGGTCAAATCCCCAACTCACCCTAAACACGAATCCACCCTCAAAACTAATTTATTTTGCATCAATCATGAGAATCAAACAAGAACATGTTTCACGGGCAAAGTTTCAGAAGTTAAATACAAGCTTATTTTCAACTCATTTTCGAAACAAATTATATCATGG
Source organism: Lathyrus aphaca (assembly GCA_963966055.1). Lineage (NCBI taxonomy): Eukaryota > Viridiplantae > Streptophyta > Magnoliopsida > Fabales > Fabaceae > Lathyrus > Lathyrus aphaca. Next base: position 356,447,115 of record OZ014523.1, on the reverse strand, counting down.
TGATCAACATAATATGTAAAACAATTTAGAAACTTAAAATCATGCTTCTGGAAAAAAGTTTGAAGATGGATACCTGAGCTGGATCTTTCACTTTTGGAGCTTTCAGATCTCTTCTCTTGTGTAAATCCATTTAACTTGGCCCCCTCATGGTGTTGCAATGCTTGGAATGAGTTTAAAATGGATGGATTGAGAGGTTGCAACACAGTTGGTCCAAAATCATGTTTGTGTTTGGCTGGCTTTTAGGGCTTGGCAATGGTTGGGAAGTGTTCTAATGATGATGGTGAGTTGAATGGTGAAGTTTGTTTGAAGGTTGAGTGGCTGGACAGAGTGTTTCGAAAGCTTAAAGCTTGGAGGTGATTTTGTGAAACTTGGTGTATCTAAGGTTTTTGGCTCGTATGTGTTATGCCTTGGCTTGCTTTTGGTCCACATAACATAACCCTATTGGCCAGAGAGTGGTTGTGGCTGCAGTTGATTGGTATGGGTCATTTTGCAAAAAGTCAACAAATTGTGTACTTGAGGTATGGGCTCATGTAGCAGCTGTTTTATGGCATGTCCTGGCTCAACATTGATCAAGGAGAGCCATGGGATTGAGATTGTGCAGCTGGATGGCTTGGAAGCAAAGATCTCATAGGTTTTGCAAGTGTTATATGATTTTCCCCCTTTGAGAAATCTTGAAGTGCATGGCATGGAAACTTGTGATTCTTTGGGAAAGTTTGGTCACAATGCAATGTGTTCTGTTGGTATGATGCTTAGAGAGTGATTAGAGGTCACAAAATGGCTTGGTATGTGAAATTGCAAAAAATCCTCTTTGGTGTGAAAGTGAAAATTATAGGATTTTTGCCAACTTTGCAAGACCATAACTTGAGTTCCATAATGAATTAGAACATGTTCTTGTACTTTTTGAAAAGGGAATGATCCAATCTACAACTTTCATGGCCAACAATTTTTCATTAGAAGCATTTTTAGTTGAGAAAGTGGAGGTTGAAGAACTTTCCCAAAATGGAAAGTTTCCATTACAAGTCATTTCCATTTTTGGCAACTTTTGGTTTAGCTCAAATCTCTTCAATTTTGTGAACCTCCAAACACTTCAATGATCAAATAAAGATCATATAACTTCAATTTGATGAAAATATCACTTTGGTTCCATTGTTGGGGGCCTCAGATGCCCTGATTTTGCTCTGACTTGCTCAAGAAGTTACCCAGTGAACATATGACTTCCACAAGGAATTTCTTCATCAAACTTGGTACACATGATCCTTATAACATATTGATACTATTAGAAACAAGAATGACCAAATAAATTGGGGTTATGGCCTCTGAAACCAAAACCCTAATTTCAGGTCATCTGTGCAGTGAAACCCTAACTCTACTTCCATGCTTTCTAAGTTCTTGTGATTTCTTGACTTCCTTGATCTTTGAGGGATATAATATGATGATAAAACACACATGGACCATCTTGGAATGATTGGAGACCTTTGGAGTGGCTCAGATGGATCCTTGGATTGCTCAGATCACAAACCCTAGATGCAGATGAATTTGAACTATGCAGATGAAACAAAGATGCAATATGAGATGATATGCTTAAACTTATGCAAATATGAAAGATCACAAGCCATGGTGTGAAATTAGTGAGGGCAAATTTGGGGTTTTTACAGCTGCCCATATTCAAACATGAGTTAGCTGTGCAGGGTGTAAGCGCTTGGCTTAACAGACAAACAAGATAACTTGTGGTTGAATACCAAAGACAGTCCAAAATTTTCACTCGCTGGGGAGAAGAAGAAAAGGGATATAAATTGTAAAAGATAGTATAGCATGACTGTCAAATGAAGGCGATGGAGGACGACCATCGAGCAGAGCACGACTGTTGGGGATAAAGGTGTAAGTCAAGCAATGACGGGGACGGTCGACACGCTGGGGAGATGAAGAGATCATTATGGGGACGTTCAACAAGTAAAGTAAACAACGATGGGGACAGCCATCGGTTTAAAGAATAAATGAAATAATGATGAGGTACGGTCATCAAAGATGAAGGACGATCACCTAGCAGGGGACAACTGTTCTTTATCACAACATAGGACGAATGTCGGATAGAAAAAGGTCGACGATGGGGACGGCCATCGGATAAGCATGATGAAGGACGATCATCAAGAGGTGAAGGACGATCACCTAGCAGGGTACGGCTGCTCTCAGGGTTTATCATGACATAGGACGAATGTCAGATAACAAGATCAACGATGGGGACGACCATCGGATAAACTGATGAAGGACGATAATCAAAAGGTGAAGGACGATCACCTAGCAGGGGACGACTGCTCTTTATCGCGACATAGGACGAATGTCAGATATAAAAGGGTTCCAATAATGGAGACTCCGATGGGGAAAGGATGAGGGACGGTCATCCAAAGGTGAAGGACGATCACCTGGCAGGGTACAGCTGCCGAAAGTATCACGACACAGGATGAATGTGGGATAGGAGAAAAGTTGTTCTTTTGGGGGATGGGAAATACGGACGAGTATTTACACTTTCAAAAATAAAAGGTATAAGTGTTTGAAGATGTGTATAGAGTAAAGATGCGGACGAGCATCCTTAGGACCATGATACGGACGAGTATCGGTAGAAACAAACGCTGACGCATGTTCAGAGATGATGTTACGGACGAGTACCAACTGGTTAACAAAGAACACGGACGAGAGTCGAATTTGTGGGGAATAAGCGTATATACAAGATACGAACGAGTATCTGTATAAGTATGAACAAGTATTTGTGAAGTATGAGCAAGACACGGACAAGTTTTCAACTTCCTGGGTAAAGTTTGACACGGACGGGTGTCAGAAGAGAAAGTGTATAAGTTATGAACAATCATTTATGCATGAGAGTGTAAAAGGTATTCTGGCGACCTGTGGAGATAGGATGACACGGACGGGTGTCAACAAGAGTGTATTATAACAAGTTTTTGGTTTGCAATAAGTGACTTGGCAACCATGTTGGGGAAAGGTGACACGGACGAGTGTCAGAAGAGTGTATATAGGTATTTGTATTTGAGAATGCAAAGAGGATGTTTTTGGCTTATATCTGCAGGGGATGTGGGTTTTGTATATATATAATGTTGATGAGATATTGATTGTTTTTACAGGTGGCTAGCTCGAAACCGGCTTGCGGTCATGTAAATGTTCGATTTTTGTCGTAATGCTTCGTATTAGACGGAATGCTACGCTCTATGAGGAAGATGATGCGAATGCTATGATTTTACAAAAAGAAACCGGTCCAGGATTCAGATGTCGTTGTTGTGAAGATCTCTGGCTAATCTGCTTGAAGGAGAATCCCAGTTGGGGAAGATCATTGGTAGATCTAATAAGATATATGGCTCTGCTTGGGAAAATAGATCACTGATAGATCTATCCGGTAAGGAGAAAACCCAGCTGGGGATGAGGAAGCTTCTGTCACTTTGTTGTGTGAGAATTTCAGGCTTTTCTCTTCTGGGTAGAGGCTGGAACTCTGCGGGGAGATGGTTCTTTTGTCTTTGAGAGACTTGGCACTCTGTTTGGGGGAGGGAAGATCACTGAACAATCTTCCTAGAGATATCTGTGGGGATCCCGACTGGGGATGAGGAGGCTTTGACAACTTCGCTAGGAAAAGTATTCCAGATACTACTTGGAGGAGGTGTGTTGGGGAAATGATGCTTGGCATGCCCCATGCTACGTATTTGAATACCTGCAACCTGTTAAGACAAAGAAACGTGCGAGTATCCCGAGGTATCCCTTACCGGATTCCCTTATAGGAGTTAGATATTCTTGGAAGTAAGATTATTTCCTACAAGCATTTATTTAAGAATGGCCCATTTATTTTATGCAAATATTATATCATGGATATTGGACATTTTGCAAACGAAACAAAAATGTTCAAAAGAGGTGTGACTGAAAATCTGATTTTATTAATCTAGGTGCCCTGAATTGGCAAATATAGTCAAAGAAACAGATCCTCTGTGTCGCTCCCGGGATTTCCATCCTAGTACAAACGCGAAAGTGGCGCGAAAAAGTTAGAGTCTCCAGCCAGACATTTTTATCCCAAAGGAATGGGAAAGGTAATGTTGCACAAACCTAAGGAAGAAGGAAAAGGACGAGGCCTTGCGAACCAAAGATCTGGGTCTGGGAGTCGGTTACGAATTGAGAAGGTATTAGCACCCCAATCCGTCCGCCGTACTCGACGGGATCCACGCTTAAAAGTCTGTTTTCAAAGGGTGAAAAATAATATGTTGTTTGAACGAAAGAATGGCTATGTGGAATAGAAATAAAATGAGAAAAGAAATGGAATTAACAAATGGGAATAAAGGGGGGAAATGTAGGGAAAATAAAGATTGTGCTCGAATGGGCCCTACCCCACTGCCTACGTACCTCATCGGGATAAATGAGGATCAAAGACGCCGTAGTTCGTCTAACTAAGGCTTACACTCGTTTGTGGTTTTTAGGATGACGTTGCCATAGTTCTAGCTCAGGTGTTACCGGCTCTGACTCGAGGGTGTTTACCGTATCGCTATTTGAACTGTCGAGACAAGTCATGTTCGTCCGCAAAGAGTATGAGATGAGATGAGAAGACGTGACTTCTTGGTTTGTTGTCTTTTATAAGAAGTGTTTTGAAGTTTGTGTTTATTGAATGTACAACACTAAAGACTATGACACAGGAGCAAATACTTTCCAAGATCGCCCCTAATGGAACGTTTGTAAAGTACCCTAGAAGAGTGAAGGAGACCTCCACTAGTCATTTCCCGTATAGCTTAAGGCTCGTGACGCATTGTACACCTTTCCTTTATTAAGTGTTTTTGATTTTATTTTAAGATGAGAAGTGAGACTCAAGTTGTAAAAGGAAAAATTCTAAGGGAAACTAGACTTACCCTAAGTTAGTTGAGTTTGAAGATAACCTATGGTTAGTGAGGTTTGAGATTAAATCTACCTAAAAGATTTTGAACTAGAAATGCAAGTAAAAGAGTTAATAGTGAACAATATGGTCCTCCTAAGTCATGGTGGATAAAAACGTGAATGAAACATAAATGGGATAAAACGATGGATCGGGTGGGTCGATTGTGTGGTGCTGAGACACACGACTTATGGTGTGAAACATACAAGGCTTGCTTTTGGTTGAATGGAGTGGAAATATGGTAATCGAGGAATCCTAAAGTCACATGCAACTTTGTTTATTTACTTGAAAATATACTCGACGTTGGATCGAGCCTTTTATTTATTTTTGAGATTTTGGTTTTCTATCGATTCGTTTTATCTTTTCTAACCTAGTTATAAAAACTAAACAAGCATACAAATATTACGCTATTACATCACAAAGCATACAAACATAATTGAGGCACAAAAATATCCAAGTCCATAAGCCAATCCTTGAAAACATACCTTGCACCAAAAGGAGAATAGTTAGTGAATGACATGAATCATGAATATGCATAATATGATGGAAATGAATTAAAATGACAAAAATATTAAAAGTCATGGAAAAAATGTGAAATTAATTCCCTATGGTCTCTAACCTGATTATAACACTATGTTAAAAAATCTCTTAAAAATTCTAATTCAAACCATGGTAAATGATCATCTAAATCTAACTAAGGTTTAATCACAATTTTGTACGAATCGCACTACCACAATAGTAGAAGAAATGCCCTAAAAAATACACAAAAACTATTCTAGATACTTCTATTTGTCCTCTAATCATAGCAAAATGAATGGGCAAAAAATGTTATGGGAAGTGATAGAAATAAATTGTACAAATTTATGTGTCTAAGTGGAAATTCAATATAAGCCAATCAAATTAAAAAAATCGAAATTAAATCGAAAATTGATTAAGTTCAGAAAATAAAAATTGGGACTAGTTCAAAAATGGTTTAATATTCTACTATGATTTTTAGGGATTTTTATTAAGGGTTTTAATATTTATTCATGAATTAATTTGAAATGGCATAGAATAGAAATTAAAATGGAAGAGAACTTGGAGGGGGTGAGAATAGAAAGTTTTTAAGTTAAACTGACATTGGGCTTTGCAAAAGAGAGTGCTAATAGTAATATGCCAGGCCCATGCACAAAAGTCTTGAGGAGTAAAGAGGGAAATCTTATCCATAATCAGATTGGGCAGTGGTGGAGATTTTATGAGAGTTAATGACTTTTTAATTGTAATTATTGAAGTTTATTATTTTTAATTATTTCAAAGATCCAAATTAACTATCCATTAAACACATATCAAATTATAATTAAAGAAAGAAAGAACAAAAATCAGCATGCCTTCTCTCCTATCTCTTAACGCGCCTCTCTCCCTCACTTTATCTTCCTTCTTCTCAAAAACCCTTCTTCCTCCTTCATCAACCATAACGCCACCGCCATTACTTCCCGGTCCTTTCTCTCTCTCTCTCTCTCACACCATTTTCTCTCTCAACCCTAGTCTTGTTCGTCTCCCACACAATAACCCTAACCCCTTTACTCTCTTCTCATCTGCGGCGGCTTCTCCCTCCTACAATCTCCATCTCACATCTATAAGCCACCTAGCCTAATCCTTCTCCAATCCCTTAGATTAAACTCCCTCAAAAACCGAAAGAGAAAACAGGTTGAAGACAGTTTGAGATCCACATACCTTCAGTCGAAGTGACGGACAAAGTCTCAGTTTCGTTGAGGTTGAAGGTCGAAGTCGACGAGGTGGTGGCGACGCGTCGAGGATTATCCTGATGCTGAGGATCGACGATGTCCGCTGAGGTCGTTCTCGCGCTTCTTCCCAAAGGTATGCCTTCGTCCTTTTCACGAAACTAATGGCTTGTGATGTTGTTGATAAGCAGCGTTCTCTGCAGGTTCCGGTGAAATTCTCGCCTCGGTAGATTGATGATGAAGGATGTTTGGTGATATTGATTCCCGATAAAGGCTAAGGAAGGTTGGCGGAACGAGGGAAGTGATCGAAGAAGAGAAAGATCTTTGATGCAAGAATTTTCAGAAGTTGACGAGAGCCGCTGTTGTCCGCTGCATTGCTGGTATCAAATCTCGCCCTTTTCCCTTATCTCCTTCTTCTTCTTCTTCGATTTTTTCCCAAATTCCAGGATCCTGTGAATTCTCGCACTTTAATATAATTGTGTATTCTGTGAATGATCTTATTGATGAACTGAAGCTGAAGAGTGATGTTTGTCAAAGTTTTGTTATAGATGAAAACCAATGATGCAGGTTAATGGAAGTATGAGATTGAGTGGTTAAAGCTTGAAGGGATGAATTTGCAGAGAAAAAGAAAACTGAGGATGATGACGGATGAAGATTGGAGGGTGAGGTGAAGAAGTATAAAGACGGAGAATTGTGTCAAAATGTTGGTGAAGATTGAAAATGCTAGAAGGAAGAGTAATTTTCTGCTGTTTTTTGGAATTGGTGAAGAGAGGATGAAGATGGTGGAAGAGGATTGAGAAAGGGTGAAGAAGAATCGGTGTTCAGAAGAAGCTGATGAAGAGTCGTGCTTCTGATTTATAGCAGTTACTCTTCCGGATCCTTCTGGAGTTTCTCAGGTAGATGTTTGTTATTCTCTGTTAGGGTTTTCACTTCTAGCTTTTTTTGTTATGAAAATTCAGTTAGAAATGGTTACAATTCTGTTATGATAGTTATGAAATTCTGTTGCTAGCAGGTTATAAATCCCAGTGAAACTGATCTCCTTTCTCTTTTTTCGTAATATACAGGTTTTGTGAGTGGTGTTTGAAGGTGACATTGCGGATTTCCTGAGCTGGATTTGTGAAATTTGAAGGCTGATGAAGCTGTGAAGAGATTGAAGATGTAATAGGGTCCTGAGTTTTTTCATAGAATAAGTCATCAGTTTTTTCCGCTGATAAATCCCCTATTATACATTTATGTTATCAAGTAGTAACAGAACCCTCATGAAGCTATAACTGATTTTTCTCTTGATCTTCTAAAAATCTCTTTTGTATTAATTTTATGGCATTGCTTTGTAATGAGTTTTTGAGACTTAACTCTAAATTCTGATAAATTTCCGACTCTCATCTTGTATGAATTTCTGTTAACGTTTTTTTGTGTGTAGAATTTGTCGTATGGTATCATATCTATTTGAATGAATTTTGATGAGGAATAAGGAATTGGTACAACACAGTGGAGTTGGGACTTACATCATTTATGGTAGGAAATGATTTAAAATATAGTGAAAAACATTGCTTAGGAATGGTTTTGGGGATTTGCTTTAAGCTTCAAAATAGAAAATAATCTCATAAGTTAACGAAATGGAATTGTGTTATCGAAAATGGGTTATTGGTTTTGGATTCGGATATGAGTCTAGAGAAACAATGGATATGAACCAAATTTTGAAAAGAAATGGTTTATGGATTTGGTTAAAAGTGGGCAAGCATATAGGTCGGACTTTAGAATTTGAATTGAATATGAATTGCGTATTGGTTTATGGACTATATTTGAAAATGGATAAGAAAAAGGTTTATAAATGGATATGGATATAGGCTAAGGAAATAAAATGGATAGAAAAAAAAAGTGATGTATTATTTGCCTTGATAATTTGAACTCAAATAATCCGCATGGACACTTCTAATTGCACTGAAGTCTATAAGCCCAACTTAACCTTTTTATTTTTTTATAAGCCACATCTTCCATGCGATTCTTTAATCCGTATCAAACTTACATGATTACCAGCAGATATTGCCAATGACCTTGCTCATCCTCATCATAACCTAGAATCCTTGGAAATGATAAGGATGGAGCCTCAGAAGAACTCCTTGGTACCCAACGATCCTCAATTGATGAAATGCTAAACCATATTAAAAATGTAGAAGCTAAAATTTCCTTTGAAACTTTCACTTTAAACAATAATGGAGTCCCTTAGGTGACAAGACGTCCTAGTGCCACTCTTTATAAGGAAAACCTTGATGGCCAGATGATTGGGGAAATAAACCCTAATCAAACGTTGATGATGAGTATCACTGATCTTCGTATTTTCCAATGAACCGCGCCTGAAGAGATAAATCACAGGGCACTGCAAAACTCTGATTCTTCAAGCTTTTGACCCAAATAAAAGCCTATGACAATGGATACATGACATATTATAGATAACCTAACGGAAGATGCATGTGAATGATTGTGAAAAGGTCAGTTAGATGGTAATAAATAAGAGGGAACATTTTGGGGTGTTACACTCTGGAATGAGGAGATTATTACAAATTGAAAAAGTAAAAATGTTGGAAATGTTTGATGACGCTTCGGTGAGCTTCCTTTGCTATGACCTGTATGAACTTGGCGTTCTTCTCATCTTGCTTTCTGAAGAAGGTTGATTCTGATCGATGCTTTAACCTTTCGAAGCATGCCATGTTGTAAGTGATACAGACAAATTCAGAATGCAGTTGTTCTCTTATTCCTTGATTTTGCCTGGATCGCCCTTTCGGGTTTTCAATCCATCGGGATACCCATTTTTGCCTGAGCTGTCCAATGCGGCTTTTCAACTCAGCGGGTGTACATTCTTTCAATTTTCCCTTATTTTTGCCCGAATCTTTTATTCTGTTTTTGACTCGCCGGGATGCCCTATTTTTGCCTGGACTTACATTCTATTTTTATGTCCAGTGGGTCATTTTATGCGAAGTATTTTTTAACTGCATCTGAATTCACAAGGGATAAGAAATCTTCACCATCCATAGTAGTGAGCATCAATGCTCCACCATAGAAAACCTTCTTTACTATGAACGGACCATCATAATTTGGAGTCCAATTGCCCCTGTGGTCTGTATGAGGAGGAAGAAGTCTTTTCAGCACAAGATCTCCCACTTGGTATTCCCGAAGCCTGACTTTCTGATCGAAGGATTTCTTCATCCTTTTTTGATATAACTGCCCATGACAGATTGCCGCTAATCTCTTTTCTTCGATCAGATTTAGTTGATTGTACCGAGAAGGAGGGTAATTCAACTTCAATAGGTAGGACTGCCTCCATACCATACACTAGTTGATACGGTGTTGCCCCAGTAGACGTTCTGATCGAGGTTCGGTACCCATGCAAAGCAAATGGTAGCATCTCATACCAGTCTTTATAAGTAACCACCATCTTCTGCATAATCTTCTTGATGTTTTTGTTAGCTTCCTCAACAGCGCCATTCATCTTTGGCCTGTAAGGAGAAGAGTAGTGATGTTGGATCTTGAAGTCCCGACACAGTTTTGCCATCATTTTGTTGTTCAAATTGGAACCATTATCAGTAATGATTCGTTCAGATACTCCATATCGATAGATGATGTCTCTCTTAAGGAATCTGGCTACCACTTGTCTGGTGATGTTTGAATACGAAGCTGCTTTAACCCATTTGGTGAAGTAATCAATGGCTACCAGGATGAATCTGTGGCCATTTGAAGCAGTCGATTCGATCTTTCAAATCATGTCAATGCCCCACATGGCAAAGGGCCAAGGTGAAGACATCATATTCAACAGTTTTGATCCTGAGGTCAATGGCTTCCTCAAGACCCATGATACATGCTTCGTATTCTGCTTCGTTGTTAGTGCAGGAAAAAGTGAGTTTTGCTGAGAAAGGAATATGAACTCCCTTAGGTGTAATGAGCACTGCACCAACCCCGCAACCATTCATATTGACAGCCCCGTCAAACATCATAGTCCATTCTTCGTCTAGGTTAGGCCCCTCAGTGTGAACAGGCTCTTCATGATATTTTTCTTTTAGGTACATGATGTCTTCATCAGGGAAGTCAAATCTCATTGGCTGGTAATCATCAATGGGTTACTCAGCTAGATAGTCAGACAGTACACTGCCTTTGATGACCTTTTGGGATGTGTACTGAATGTCATACTCTATCAGAATCATTTGCCGTCTTGCAACCCTTCCGGTAAGCGCTGGATTCTCAAATATGTACTTGACGGGGTCCATTTTTAAGATCAACAAAGTAGTGTGAGTCATCGTATACTGTCTTAGTCGGCGAGCAGCTCACACTAAAGCGCAACAAGTTTTCTCGAGTAGTGAATAACGTTGTTCACAGTCGGTAAACCTTTTGCTTAGGTAGTATATTGCATACTCTTTTCGACCAGACTCATCATGCTGGCCCAACACACACCCCATTGATCCTTCTAATACTGTTAGGTACATTATTAGAGGTCTTCCTTCAACTTGAGGCATAAGAATCAGAGGTTCCTGTAGGTACTCCTTGATTTTGTCAAAAGCCTTCTGACAATCTTCATTCCACCTGACCGTGTGTTCCTTTCTTAACAATTTGAATAGGGGCTCACAGGTTGCAGTAAGATGAGATATGAACCTGGATATGTAGTTCAATCTACCTAGGAACCCCCGAACTTCCTTTTTCAGTCATAGGTGCAGGAATCTCCTGAATGGATTTGACTTTTTCAGGATCAACTTCAATTCCCTTTTCACTTACAATGAATCCCAGCAGCTTACCGGAACGTACCCCGAATGTGCATTTGTTGGGGTTTAGCTTCAGCTGATACTTTCTCAGACGCTTGAACAACTTCAGCAGATTTACCATATGATCTTCTTCAGTAAGGGACTTGGCAATCATGTCATCCACGTAGCATTCAACTTATTTGTGGATCATATCTTGGAATAACATCACCATAGCCCGTTGATAAGTAGCACCGGCATTCTTTAGTCCAAATGGCATTACCTTGTAACAAAATGTGCCCCAAGGTGTAATGAAAGTGGTCTTTTCCATGTCTTCGGTTGACATTCTGATCTGATTATACCCTGAAAAACCATCCATGAAGGAAAATACCGAGAACTGAGCTGTGTTGTCGACCAATACATCAATGTGAGGTAAAGGGAAGTCATCCTTCGGGCTAGCTCTGTTTAGGTCCCGATAATCCACACACATCCTTACTTTGCCATCCTTCTTAGGCACTAGTACAATATTAGCAACCCACGGTGGGTAACTAGTTACATCAAGGAAACCGGCATCCCACTGTTTTTGTACTTCTTCTTTAATCTTCATGGCCATATCCGGACGAGTACGGCGTACTTTCTGCTTCACTGGTGGACAATCTTCCTTCAAAGGCAGCTTGTGCATAACAATATCCGTATCCAGACCCGGCATGTCTTTATAGGACCAAGCAAAGACGTCGACGTACTCTCGAAGCATGTCAATAAGCTGTTCTTTTACTAAATCCTGTAGACTGGCCCCAATCTTCACTTCTTTCATGTCTTCTTTGGTACCAATATTAACTGTTTCAACCTCCTCCTGATGAGGAGTAATCACTTTCTCTTCTTGCCTCAATAACCTGGCTAACTCTTCAGGTAACTGTCATACCCCAAATTTGTCCTACCATTTTAAAATTCTCAGTTATTCGATTTTATTTTCACTTTGCAACATAACATGTTTTTTCATCATAAATAATGCCTAAAATGTCAGTTAGAATGAAATCTCGGATATACAGACAGACCGGTTGAATTAATTTTTAACTGCGTGCAAAATCAATAGACGAAAAGTTTCAAAATCGAGCTTGCAGATGTCAGTATTCTTAATATATGTTTCGTTTCACATAGATCAACCTGACATGCTCATTTTGAATTTTCAGTAACTTTTTCAGTCGCATTTTATCAGCAGAGCCATCAATCGATTTATTTATCTCAAAATCTGACAAAAAAACTGTATTTTTCTTAGTCGTATATTTCGCATTGAATATTTTAATGCATTCAATTTAATTTTTCGAGAACTTTCGTGTCTGACTTTTATTTTTATTCTTAATTCTTTTAGATTTATTTAGAATTGTCTATATATTTAAATTAATTTTATCTTGAATATTTGATTTATACATTTAATTAGAAGATTATTAAAAAAAAAGACATTTTGCACTGGACAATCCGCAGTCAGCTGGAAAGTATTAATGGGGTGGCTGTAAATTTTGAGATACATTTTTCTTCCTCTAAAAAATGGAATCTACTCAGAGAAGTTTCTCAATATATGCTACCATTTCTACTACTACCTCACTCTTCAAATAATAATGAGCTGGCAAGAAAATAAAAAAGAAACGGATCTTTGCAAGGACAGGTCGCACAATCAACTCATCAAGGAAAGGATAAGATTGAAGAATAATTTAATTCTCTCACAAAAAAGGACCACTTTTCTCTCCACAAACGAATTCATCACACGTGTCCTCCTCTCACGAGGGATACCACTCAATACTCTCCCACTCACTCACTCCCACACAAGGATATTCTCTCGACCCACTATCTCCATTTTCAAAAACAACCATCATATAATCTCCTATCTCATTCCAATTTAGAAAAAAGGACCTGGTCTGTTACTGAATAAAGGAAAGAAGAGAAACTCTTCGAAAAAATATTATCCTTTTTTTTTGAGCCAACAAAAACTCACATCATTTTTCTTCCTCAATTCATCAATAATCATCTTCCAAAAATCATTCAAAAAAATCACCTTCATTCTTGTTGTCCATCACCACCAACATCTTCTAAGCCTCCATTAACAACACCTTTTGCTACTTGTTTTCTTCAGTATCATACACCCTCCATATACTCCACAAAATCCAACAACACTTAACATTCTCATTTGTTTATGATGGAAGTTTTGACCTGACTCTGATCTGTTGCGGAGAACAACACAACCCTGACAATGGCATCAACACCAGTCGATAAGGATCTCGCAACAACAGAACTTTAGCGTTGTAACAACATAACTCAGCTCCGTGACAATTTCACCACGAGATCTGCAATAGCAGCATCACAATAGAGTTCGTTTCAACAACATCAACACGAGCTCAACAACATCTTTCGGTAATCCTACGGATTGGAGAGTACTCTTAGTAGGAGATTTGAGGAGTAGGCGAAGGAAAATCGAAAGTTGTAGTGAGGGAAAGTCGAATATGAGGAAGCATCAAAGAAGGTAGCAAGTGGTTCACGGAAGCAACATTGAGATCAACTCAGTATATTTGCGTCCAAATCGGTCGGTATATTTTTTCTCTACCTCTGCTTGTTTTTGTTGTTGATTTTTTTTACAGCTTCGATTATGTTTCGATGTCGGTTTATTGTTATAGTTGCTTGGGGTTGTTTTGGTTACCTTTATTACGTTGTTTGGAGTTGTTTCGGTTATGCCGTTATACTTGTTCAGGCTTCTAAAAACAATGTTGTTGTGAATGGTGACAATTGTGTTGAAAATCAGATTAAATCTTCGAGTGCGACATTGTTCATATACCGTCACTTTGCAGAGCTTTTTCATTCGATACATTGATGATATCGCATTACGGTAGTGGTATAGTACATGTCTTTTTTTTTGGTTTCATGCAAAGCGTTAAAAGTATTATGTGCCATCTGCGACTTGTTTTCATGGCAGTGATATTATTTTGTGTGGTTTTGACTCAATGCGGCGACAATGTCAATGTTAAAATTTTCATTGTCTATAGCACTGTGATAAAATTTGAAGATAACTCGAACAATAATACTTATATCATGTGTTATGTGCAAAATTTATATTTATTTTCTATGTTATCAAGCTGTTGTTTTAATCTTGTGTCTTGCAAATGATTGATGTTATGGTTTAGTCGGTCTCCTTTGATAATATGAATAGTATCATGATGCACATTTGACTCCTCTTAGGCTTTTTTCTTGTTTCATTGACAAAAGAAGTGTTCTTACTGGTAGTTTGAAAGAAATGTTATTTTATCAATATGAGTTATTTTATGTAAATATATACTACTGTCTCTTTTTAATATATATTTTATTATTTAAGTTTAATGTGTGTATATATGGATATGCTTCATCTAAGTTTAATATATATATATATATATATATATATATATATATATATATATATATATATATATATATATATATATATATATATATATATATATATATATATATATATATATATATATATATATATATATATATATATATATATATATATCAATCATGCAGTTACGTTTCCGGACATATACATACCCTGGCTTAAGGTTTAATACATTTCATGTTATTTCATTTTTGTATAAGGTTACTTTATTTTAAGTATAATATATAATAACATTTTTTTGGTGTATAGTTTACATTTATTCTAAGTTTTGTTTATATATTTTGCTTGATTATCATTGCATTGCAATTTCGGAGCATAAGTTGATTGTGCTTTCGAGAACCGCATGGATGCATAAATTCTCGCTCAACATCTCGATTAATGATGAGACCAACTGATTTAAATTCAATTTATTTATTTATTCCCCCATTTCAAAAATAACGATTCGACTCCTCATAGAACGGTTCCAAATTTTAACTGGCTCTAAGGAAGTAAACGAACCACACCTCGATGCGTCTGAAAAGGTCCAACGCCTTCGAATAGTTGTCTCCGAATAAAAAGGCCGAACACGTTCGAACAGTTCAAAAACACTGCACACACGCTTTCTCTTGGGCGAATTACAACGAGACCATTTATTTCTCGCAATCCCCTGTAATTTATTTAGTATCCCTCCCCTATTTTATGTAAGCATTTTATTTCCGCATTTTATCGATTATTATTTCATTCGCGAACCCTTGGTCCAACGCCAAGCGGTTGCACTCGCACACTCGCACTTTATTTTTTCAGTTATCGTTTATTAGGAGCCACTCCCCCTTGCGAGCCGAGCGCTTTGTGCCTCGCTAAACAAACCACAAAATAAACCTTCATTTGCATTCACCCTCTAACCCTCTAAAAAACCAAAATGTTTCGATTAGATCCAAACCCTTGATAAACGTCCTTAGGAAATAAAACATATTAATAACACGAGAAGAAATTGTACGTCACGAGCCTTAAGCAGTAGAAAGGAGGATAACGAGCTCTCGTTACTCGCTCCAATTATTTTGACGCAAGACGCTCGTCTTGTTGGACGGAGTAAATTATCCATAGTCTTTAGTGCAATTCGACTCCTAAACCCTTTCATCGAAGAAAGGTAATAAAATCAACAACCATCAACCCTTAGTAGGCCGAACTACGAGGCTCTGACTTTCCCATTGCACACGGGAGTACGTAGGCACAAGGATCTCAATCCTTGCCGAGCACCTAGGATCAATCTAACTTATAGATTAAACTCATTTCCCTCTAGCAAGTAATTCGTTTAATCATAGACATCCTTTCGCGCGTGATAACATAGATGGTTCCCATCGAGTACGATGGATGTAGGGGGTGCTAATGCCTTCCCCTTACATAACCGACTCCTGAACCCAGGAAATGGTTCCGTTGACCTTTTTCCTTATCTCTCTCTTCCCAGGTTGTATCTATATCTCCCCTTTCCCTCTACGGGAATAAATAGAATTAGGTGGCGACTCTTTAGTTCGTCCAGCGCGGATCCCGTCTTTTCGGATCGCGTGGGGTCGTATTTTTTCAGGGTACGACAATAACTCATAGTCTTCTTCAACCCCTTCATCATCTTGATTAATTGGATTGTCGGAGTCATACAAGGTCATAGCAGTGTTGTTGTCGGTGCAATCTGGATGATAATCTCTGCAAGGGTTGAGATTTGTTTGTTTTAGTGATCAATTTTAATCTTGTTTAGAAAAAGTGAAAATGAAATTGTTTATTTTGAAAACATTTCCATTTTATTGTTTTGTACAAAAGTGAAAAATGAAGAGACTGTGAGCGAAAAAGAAACTTGTTTGCAAAAGATGTCTGATATTCATTGATTAATCCATTTGCACAAAATTACAATATGGCCCTATTACAAAATGAGTCCTGACACCTTGGGCAAGATGCAGGACTTGATGCATGCTAAAAAAGACAGGAAATAATAATTACTCTGCAGGAGTAACCCTTATAATTTCCTGGGAAGACCAGTTAAGGACTTGGTTCCCCGGGATCCTTGGACGTATCCAACTCTCCAAGTTGTGGTCGCTTTTCGCCTCGTCTTCCAGATTGTTAATAGCATCTGGGGTGAGCATCCCCCCACTGATGAATTTGGGCTCCTTGAGAGCCTCTGATTGATCTTGTCGGAATGGTCTGTAACCCAAACCGAATCTATCTTCCTTCTTTTCCACAGGCAGCAGCTTTCCCCAGCCTTGGACATTACTGTATACAACAACCTTCCGAGCTTGCTGATAGGAGATAATTGAAGTACCCATCCTGTCTTCCTGGGATGCAGCAAATACTTCAGTCGTCGCCTAATTGACATTCAGGGCCTCGAACCCTTGGCTCATGTTTTCATGGATTTCTCCATCCATCTCAATATACTTATATGTAGCTAGATGGCTAACAAATATGTCCTCCTCACCACAGACGGTGATAATCTGTTCTTCCCATTCATATTTCAGTTTCTGGTGAAGGATCGATGTTATTACACCTGCAACGTGAATCCATGGCCGACCTAACAAACAGTTGTAAGCAGGCTGTATGTCCATCTCATAGAAAATGGTCTTAAAGACCCGTGGACCGATTATCACTGGCAGCTCCACCTCTCCAAGAACAGATCTTTTGGAGCCATCAATAGCCCTGACCACAAGATTACTTGGCCGGAGCGCTATCCCATCATATTCGAGTTTGACAAGGTCTTTCTCGGGTAAGATATTGGGTGAGGACCCAGTGTCTACAAGAACATGAGATAGTATAGCCCCCTTGCACTCCAGGGTGATGTGCAAAGCTTTGTTGTGGTGACGTCCTTCTGTTGTCAAATCAGCATCAGTGAAACCTAGCCCATGGCTAGTGTTAACATTTGACACCACTGTTTCCAGCTGGTTCACTGTGATCTCTTCTGGCACGTAGGCAGCGTGCAGAACTTTGAGTAGTGCATCACGATGGGCTTCGGAACACAACAGAAAGGATAAAAGTGAGATTTTTGAAGGAGTCTGGTGGAGTTGGTCCACAACTTTATAGTCACTTCTTTTAATTATCCTCATAAACTCATCCACATCCTGATCAAAGGATGATTTATGAGTCTCTTTTTGGGTCGGTTCTTCAGGTATCACACTCTTCCCTTTGGCTTTGGCAGCTGCTTCTGCCTTAGTTTTAATCCTAGGAGCTTGAGACACGAAGAGACGTCTGCTTCGGGTGAAGCCTCCGCCTCCCCCGACATTGTCCACTTGGGGAGTGAGAACTAGAGAATCAAGAAAGACTTTTTCTCTGTTGTAGTACAATTCAGAAACATAATGACATGGTATAACATTGTCTTTATCATATGGGATTGGCCCAGGCACCGTGATAGTGATTGGGCTCACTACAGCAGATGTTGGGACTGTAATAGCCTGTGGATCATAGAAAATAGTTACAGGACCTCTGGCGTATGTTGGTTGAGGTGAATTGAAGCTTTGTTGAGACTGTTGTTGAGGTTGTTGAAAGTGGTTGGAATTCGGGACCGTTGTCAGGTCATAATAGATTGTGACAGTGGAAACATCATTGTTAGTTGTTGAAGTTTTAGTAGTAGGTACAAATGAATTGTTGTGTGTTGAAGTGACAGATGAAATGATTGCTGAAGTTGTAGCTGAATCAGTTGGAACAATGGTTGCTGCAGTTGTAGAAGAATCATTAGGAAAAATGGTTGTTGCATTTGTAGAAGAATCACTTGTTGTTGACAAAAGGGTTACTGGTGTTGTAGAAGCTGCGGTTGTAATTTGCAGAGTGCCTTCTTTGATCAAGCCATTAATTCCACTCCTCAAGCTAGCATACCCATTCTTAGAGAGTTTTCATAATTCACAACAGGCCTCACAACCTGGGAACACTTGGCACTTTAAAAGTTGGGCTTTAACCTCTACCAGAGGTGTCTGAATACCTGCAATGTCTTCTATTAAACTCATGGGTGAACCATCCTCTATAGCATTAATCCTTGGCCCACTGTGGCTTGGCATAGGATTTTTCATTACATTGGGAGGAGGTGCAAAGTTCAGGGCTTTTGAATCTACCAGATCCTGAACCTTCATATGCAGAGCTCTGCATTTTTCCGTAGAATGACCAGGTGCGTTAGAGTGAAAAGCACACCTAGCATTGACATCATAGTTTCTTGGAAGTTTTTGAGGATCAGGTGGAGCCAATGTCCTTAACTCAACAAGATTGAGCTTTAGGAGTTGTGGCAGCAGTGTAGCATATGGCATTGGAATGGGGTCAATTACCCGATTTACCTGAGATGGTCGCTATTGAAATGGGCGTTGTTGTTGGTTGTTATTATTGTTGTTGTATGATCTCTGTTGCGGAAACTATTGTTGTTGCAGAAAGTGTTGTGGTTGTTGAGTATACTGAGGAGGAGGAGCAGGAATAGTAACAGCAGCAACTGTTCTGGGCAGGTATTAGGGTCTCCCCCTTCCCATGTGCAAAGAGTTTGTCTCACCAGATCTACGGGGCCCAGCAAATGGTTTTCTTGTACTGCTTGAACTGGCACCATTATCGGAGATCTTTCCCATCTTCAGTAGGCTCTCTATTCTTTCCCCAACTATCACCACATCTGCAAAGCTAGTAGAAGAAAATGCAGTCAATCTGTCAATATATGTACCCTGGAGGGTATTCATGAACATGTTTGCCATATCTCTTTCAGACATAGGGGGTTGAACTGCAGTAGCAAGTTGCCTCCACCGTTGGGCATACTCTCTAAAGCTTTCACGAGAAGACTGAGACATTCCTATTAGGAGGGTCCTGTTTTGAGCCATGTCCAGGTTATACTGATACTGATGGATAAAAGCTTCAGCCAAGTCTTTCAAGTTTCTTACTATGGCTCTGGTCAAGTGGGAATACCATTCTCAAGATGCCCCGGTTAAGCTATCTTCGAAGTAAAACATCCACAGTTTCTCGTCCATGGTGTATGCTTTTAATCTTCCCAAGAATGATTGAAGGTGGGTGCGTGGGCAGGATGTGGCATTATACCTTTCAAAACACGGGGGTTTGAACTTGTGAGGAGTTCTCACCCCTTCCACCAATCCCATGTCCATGACATCAAAACCTAGGGAGTTTTGGGATTCAAGAGACCTCAGCTTCTCTGCAATTTCATCCAGCCGACGGTCGTAAACTTCATCACCAGCTCCTACCACTGTAAACTGCTCTTCTTGAGGATCTTCTTGCAAGACCCTTCCTCCAGCAGTGTTACCCTGAGTGTTTCTTATGGAATTAATATATGGATTTAGATGAGGTCCAAACTCTGGTGGATCAGTGCGAGGCTGCACATGATCGTTATTACTGGTACCTCCTGTACCTGGATGGTGTTCTTCAAGAGTTTGCCTTTCAACCAACTCTCTCAGTCTTTCCTGGCTCTGAGCTAAACCCATTATTACGGTAATGAATTGAGTCACCTGGTTCCTCATCTCAACCCTTTCATTGGCCATTTGGGTCCTCACTTCATTCAAGTCTTGCTGAACTTGATCCATCTGTATTTCTGGAAGGTTGTTTCTTGTAGGATACCGGTGAACTTTGTTGATGGGGAAGACTCTCCTACGAGCAATGTTTCCTGAAACCATAACAAAGTGAGAAACAAAAACATAACAAAGACCTACAAAACAAAGAAAATGTTAGTATGCAATGCAGGATGCCTATTTGTCTTCCAAGAGTATCCGGTTTGGTTCTTTGGTTTTGACCTTTCCAGACCTCGATGAAATGCTGATGATGTTGTAGAGAGAGATAAAGCCCACCAAAAATAATACAAACTGATATATTGCAAAGAGTGAAAATACATAGCTTGATTACAAATAATATTCCCATGGCGGGTCAAAATACAACAACAAAAAAAGAAGTACAACAAAAGGAAAGTACAAGCAAAAGAGTCAAACATCTAATCCAAAGTCATCCTCTCTGACTTCCTTCAGGAGGGCCTCAGTCACTGGACCTACTGGGTGCTCTGTGATAGTCCTGATGAGGAGGTTCCTGGTAGCAATGGCATTGGTTAACTTCTTATGCTTATCCTGATCCTTTGACCTCTTCAATCCCGCCCGGAGTTTCAATTAAGATATCTCCCTCTGAGCTGCCAATAATGCCTCCTGATGCTTCTTCTCACTAGCCTCCAACTGCTCTATCTTATCCTGAGTTCTTTGATCTTCTTGTGCACAGGATTCAGTGATCCTGATCCACCTAGCCTGGCTCTCCTCTAAGTAATGCTCTACCCTAGCCTTTTGAGTCTTAGCTTCCTTGCAAGCATTCTTCAACACTAACTCTCCTGCTCTAGCCTTTCTGATGTAGTCATCCGTCTTCTTAATCTTGGTCAAGTGCTCAATCCTAAGCCTTTCCAATCTCTCATTATCTAGCCGGTTGTCATTTCTCTCCCAGAGAGTCTTCTACAAGGCTTCAGATAGCTGAGTATTCCTCTCTTTCAGCTTTTCAAACTCTTCCAAACTGACAGTAGCTGCAGGTTGCACTGTAGAAGGTCCAGGTACATCTTCTAAAGCAAATGGCATCCGGGTGATCTGAGCTCTGGTACCAGACCAATCAGAATATTGTGCTGAAGAAATGTTGTTGCACTTGCCAAGGATGGTTGTCCCTTTAGTCTGGATGTTGTCCCAGGCCCAGGTAGCTTGCCTGACAACAACAGAGTTGGGCTGGATTTCACAGTAGAGGGTCTCAGTCAAGTCTTGCCCTCTTGGGGGATGAACCAAGGAATATCCTAATTGTCTCTTAAACAGTAAAGGGTTGTAGTTGATGCAACCTTTCAATCCAATCAAAGGCACATTAGGATATTGCCCACAGCTAGTAATGATGTCCTTTCCCTTGGTGCTCTGAGTGCACCATCTAATGTCATCTGATGTCAAAGCAATAAATCTTTTAGCCTAGTTCTTTTGCTGATGGGGGTTTAGGAAGGTGTCTGACTTTGGCAAATGTCTCAGCAGCCAAGAGTAATAGAGAGGAGCACAGCATCTGACTAGTCTTCCTCTTTGCTTCTCATTCCTCTGATGTATTGAGTAGTAGAAGTATCCAAGCAAGGTAGGAACTAGGTTCCTCAATAAGAGTAGGTGGATGGAATTTGTCGCTCCCCGGATTTCCATCCTGGTACAAACGCGAAAGTGGCGCGGAAAAAGAATAGAGTCGCCAACAAGGCATTTTTATCCCGAAGAAATGGAATGGTAATGCTGCACAAACCAGAAGAAAGAAGAGGAAGGACACGGGTCCTGCGAACCAAAGAGACTGAGTTCGGGAGTCGGTTACGACCTGGGAAGGTATTAGCACCCAGATCGTTCGTCGTACCCGACGGGATCCACGCTTGCAAAAGAAACTATTTCAAAGGGTGAGGGTATGAAAAACTGCAGCAAAAGAAATAAAAATGAAAAGAAACTGGAACTGAAAAGAGATGAATAAGAAAACAAAGAGAAAAATGTAGGGAAAATAAAGATTGTGCTCGAACGGGCCCTACCCCGCTGCCTACGTACCTCATCTAGACAATGAGGATCAGAGTCGCCGTAGTTCCCCTAACTAGGGGTACTAAAAGGAAATTTCTTGTGAATTAAGGCTTGAACTACCTATGCCATTGCTCAGGTGTTGCAGACTCGGACGACGAGTGCGTAACCGTCTTGCAAAGTGACAAGTAGGAGCAAGTTCGCGTACGGAGCGAAGGAGATGAGAAAAGAATTCCCGGAGGAAAGACGCTTATTGTTTGTTTGTGTATTTTAGAAGCTTTTATGAGTGTGTCACAAGGAAGTGAAATCAAGCTCTTTTCCATGGAATGTGCACTTGTCACTACATTCCAAGATGGAATAACAGAACAAGCACACTCAAGTAAGGAGAAGATCCCCAAAACTTGAATCCAGGGATTATGGCCTAAGCTCACTAACTCATTGAATTTATTAAGTGTTTTTGTAATTTTCAGTGAAGAAGTGTTTTTTATGTTTTTCTTGGTGAAGAAGATACCTTGATCAGACTTGTGCATCACAAGATAAGCTTGTACTATCCCAAGATGGGAAGACTACAAGTATCTCATGGGATAAGGCTATTGTTCAATGTATCACTTCAAACTTTATTATGTGCTTTCTTTAGAGTTTTGAGATGAGAAGAGAAAAGAAACGAAACCAAGATCACAAAGGTAAAATATAACGGGAAAAGTCTAATCCTAATATTCACATGCTCGGATGGTCCTAGGTTAGTGAGGCTCACTATCCTAATGAAGGGGAAGAAAAGAAGAAGATGAGAGGAGAAGCACCATGGTGGCCTAAGCACACCTCAAGCTAAGAACGAGTAACAGAAGATGAGGAAGAAGAAATTAAGATGAAGAAGAAATAAGATAAGGAGAGGAGAATGCAATATGAAGTAATCGAACAATGTACAAGCAGAGCCTACCAGTAGGACTTCAGATGCACAAGTATGTAAAAGGTAAAAATCAAGTCTCAGTGGTACCTAACGGAGAAGGTCCGTTGCCTCTTCGACACGCACAAAAAACTCAAGGTGAAGTATCAAGCTCAAAACATCATCAAGTAGCCAGCATCGAATATCAAGTCTAAAGATCAAGACAAAGCTCAAACACAAATGTCAAGTGTCAAGTATCAAGGATTATCAAGCAAGCATATTAATTCTTAAATTGAATTTAAAATAAATATTTACAAGGATAATACTTTCTAAGATTTTAATTAAAAGTTATCCTAAAAATAAAAGTTATTTTCTAACTAATGTGCATTATTAAAACTTAAACTAATCTAATTCTATCATATCAACTAAGCTACTAGTATATCTAAACTATACCAATTTTCTAAGTTAAATCTAAATGGCTACTGGTGTATTATATTTTATCTAAAATACATATATATTTACTAATAATAAAATGAACACAACTTGCAGTATGTGTACGCATTTACATATTTATCAAACTTTGAACAAAAGTAACATTATATCCCTTATTTTAATACCATGGCCAAGCACAGTAACGAAACAAACTATCACAGACAAAAAAAATGAATTAATTTGAAAAATAAAAAAAAACCTTAAAATAACTTAACACACTTAGAAAATCAAATTCAAACAATTTCAACCTTTAATCCATATAACCAATATGACTTATCTTCTTTCCACTAAACTAAAACTATCACTACATATAACATCCCTGATAAAAACAAAAACTGTAATGCATGCATGAAGTTTCCAATTCAATTTAATGATACAAAAACTTAACCAAATAAAAATCTAATTCTAGAGAATTGTAAACTTACATGATAAAACAGAAAATATTTGCATACTTAACAGTGATTACCACTACCACTCATGATTTAAAAGACAAATGAACTAACCATTTAAAAAGAATATCATGCACATATTTACATATTTTATAGATTATTTACAAGATCTAAGATGCAAGCATTTTTGAATCATAAACAATGAACTCATGATCGAAACAAATGGATGCTGATATACATGGCATATTTAATTGGAATCATTATGAAAATCGTGTGATTAATCACGGATCAAACACAACAGTAGCACGAAACCGTAACATTCAGAAACTTTTAAAACTCATTATATCTTAACACAAAAATTTTCAAGCAGAGTAATCCTTCAAGGACAAATAGCAGCTGCAATAGAACATGTTATCGGTTACGACACGAACACAAGCAGTAAAAACAACAACTCGGTACACCATTGTAATATACAAATTAAATCACCGAACAACACAAACACTAAAACAGTCACATTGCATCGATGTAACAGATAAAAATAACAGTAGTCCATAAGTATAAATTCCTTCAAAATTTTCAAAAACATAAATCGAGTTCTAAGATGATGGAAACCAAATCTAATGATCACATGATGAATTAACATAAGAGAAAGAAAACAAATATGCAGCAATGAGACCTAAAGGAACAAACTCCTATCAATTTTGAAATGGAATCCCAACAACACAATGAAAATGCAATCGATATGTATAGGTACAAGCAAACAGACACATAGAACAATTTAATGGCAACAACAATCAACGCTAGCGAAAAGCAGCTGCACAAACATCTCAAGAGATATGACAGCAATACGAACAAGTAACCAAAATCGAAAATAAACAAACAAGCACATCATGAACAACCAACTAACAACAACACAAAGTTTATTCAAAATCGAAAAGTTACCGAAGCGATGTTACTATTGCTAGCTGAACGGATAGCTGTTGCTCGGTGTTCATCAATAATGTCAATGTCATTCAAAAAAACCTGCAGGTAGCTGCTCAACCTTTTATAGACGCTATCATCACACTAGTCCACTCTCCGGCGTGAAGTCGTTAAGTCGATGTTGATGTGAAATTAAAGTTGATGTTGGTGAAATGAGGTGTGGTTGAAGTTTGTGCGAATGCGGAGAGTGAGAGAGCAGTAGTGTGTAGAAAATGAATTTTTGTTTCTGCTTTGCGTGTTATGAGAAATACCAAATGGATCAGAGAAATTAAACAATGATAAGTGCCGCTATCATTCATTTTCTGCAGAAATTTCTTTCTCTCTCCCCCCTAGGGATCAACAAATTTTTTTCTATTTATGTGTAGGTCAAATCAAGTCACACTTCATGTCACATGGGCTAGCAAAATGATATGGACTTGTATATAATAAAAACGGAAGAAAAAATGACTTAAGAAAAATGGTATATGGATATTATATGAATAAGATGGAATAATAAAAATAATAAAAAAATGGTTGTTATTAGAAATGTGTTTGAAAGTGGAATTTAGGAAAACAAAAATTGTATATGATATAGACATGTGGATTTAAAAAATAAAAAATAAAAATAAAATTGGATAATTGGAAAATGGATATGTTTGAGTAATGGAAATTGGATAGTGAATGAATTTATGGATATTTGGATATGGAAATAAAAAATATATATTGGTAAATGGATTATAGAAATATGAAATTGGCTATAAAATGGTGAGAAGTGACTTTAATGGATGATCGAAATAAACCGAAAAAGATTATGAATTATGAATTGAATAAGGGATGGAAATGGAAATGGATAATAAATAAAAATTAGAAAAATGAAATTGGTTTAAAAAGAAAGTGATTTGTGGATTAATTTTCTATGAGATGAAATGGCCAGCACCGACGCACACACAACTATGAATCAACTTGCACTATTTCCACAACTTCTGATAAAGTGAAAGAGTTCACTCCTGAACCACTAAATGACTTGTGATTGAAACAACTGTCCCATGTCTTAGGAGTTTATGCAAAATGCGTATGAATGCAAAATGAAAAGCTGAACAAAGACAGAAAAGCCGGAGGGCAAATTTAGGGTGTCTACAGAATTCTTGCTCACAAACTTTGGCTCATCTGCAAACAAAATAACCCCATATATGCTAAGGGCTAGAAGTGCAAAGACAGCCTTTCATTCCCCTATTACAGCATGCAGGGTAGCCTGGGAGATCAAGAAGTCTAGGTGAAGGCCTGGAACCCCAACCTTGGTTGTCATGTTCTGATCAATGAGGGCAGGCTCAAAATGAAATGCCTTGGCTATGTCTTCATTTCTGGAAGCAACCATCTCAGGGTTGAAAGGAATCCCTCTCCTAATAGGAACTCCTAACAACATGGAAAAATCTTCTAACAGAGGTCCTAACTGGAAATCAGGAAAAGTGAAACATCTGAGTGGAGGATCATAAAACTGCAAGAAAGTATGGATCATGCTCCTCTGAGATGCATCCAAGTCCATGACCATGTCCAATATGCCCCCATAATGTTCTCTGAATAGTGGGACATGATCAGGAGTAATGAGGGACTGGATCTGCCTGATGCCAGTCAGGGTAGGCTCAAAGAAGTGGTATGTGATGTTGCTCTTTCTTGAAGTGTCCATGCTGATGATGGATGCTGATGAAGAAGTTGAGAGAAACTGCTGATGAAGTTCACTGAATGAGATGCTGGAGGTGAGTCTCTGATAAAGATAGATGGAGAGGAATCACTGACAAACTGATGAAGGTGCTGGAGAAGATTACTGAAGAAGCAGCAGAAGGGGTCAAAACCAAACCAAAGACAATAGGGTGGATACCCTGTAAAACAAATAGGCAAATGTTAAATGATGCAGAGATGATGTATGCAAAATGATATGCAAAGGGTTTGTGATCAAGTGCTGGATCTGTTTATCTGCCTTTGTAAAAGTCCATGTATGATCATAAGTCCGGATGGAGGCTTAGAAATCCAGTAACCAGGTGGGGGACTCAAATAAATAGTCACAAGTCCAGGGTAATCACAAGAATTGTCCAAATAATACAACCTTAACAAATCTAGTAACAAGGTATGATGAGGCCAAGGGTTCCTGCAAACCTGTAAACATTCCAACCCCCTCACATGTAATGTTCTAGAACAAGGATCCTCAGACTTGGACCAGTTATGAGAAGTGTAAACACTTCTAACCCAGAGGTATAGTGTTTAAAATAACCATAAAAGATCCTCCTCTAATTCACCTCAAATGCTGAAGGTCATTAAAAGGTCATCTAGACTTAGCAGGCTTCCCAGATAGCCCTAGTACTATAGGAAATTTGTAGCACAGAGTTCTCAAGAA
The DNA here is from genome assembly GCA_963966055.1 of Lathyrus aphaca. NCBI lineage: Eukaryota > Viridiplantae > Streptophyta > Magnoliopsida > Fabales > Fabaceae > Lathyrus > Lathyrus aphaca. Next base: position 356,419,761 of record OZ014523.1, on the reverse strand, counting down.
GAGACCCATGTCTGAAACGTGTTTCATATTCCCTCACCAGACCAAAATGGAATGGGAAAGAATATGAAGCCACTCTAGCCTATGTGTCACTCAGGTACCAGGTATAAGACATTGATCACTCAATGAACCCCACCCACCAAGGAAAGCACAGATCCAACACATAATAATGACAGTATGAAATGCATAAAACTGTAAATGAAAGCGATAAATAAAGCTGTACAGAAAGCAATAAAGAAAATAAATAGGCACAAGTAGCACATAACACCCCCGTAAACACAAATCAAACAAGCTCTATGAGGAACCCACAAAAAGAACCAGAAGCCCTGGTTGCAATATAAGGATCCCCAGCAGAGTCGCCAAGCTGTCTCTCCCAAAGATTTGCATCCCGGTACAAGCGCGAACGGTCGGAGAGAGGAGAAATGAAATGAACTGAATAGATTCAACAGCTAGGCATTTTTATCCCGAAGGAAAGGTAATGCTGCATAAACCTAGAAAAAGATGGATAAGACGGTTGCAAACTAGAGAGACTGAGAAATGGGGTTGGTTATAACCTGGGAAGGTATTAGCACCCAGATTGTCCGTCGTAATCGACGGGATCCACGCTTACAAGATTGTGTTTAAAAGGGTAGTGTCTGTGCTATCTTTGTGCAAAAGCTGGAAAAGAATATACAAGAGTCAGTGCAAGAAAATGAAGTGAGGTGCTCAGGAATGAGGCTTAAAAATAATGCTGAAAGAGGGGGAAGACATAGAGACTTTTGTTCGATAACAGTTAAGTTATGCCTACGTATCCTCTCCTGCAATGAGGAAGTCAGAACACCGTAGTTCGACTCAAAGAGACTGAAAGATAAATTGACTGATGAACTGCTTGCTTGTCTATGCTCAAGTGTATGACTTGTCTGGCTCAAGTGCTAACTGTCTTGCAATAGACGGAAGAAGCAAGTTCTCGTTTATGAGTGAAAGTGATGAGAAGAGAATCCCGAAGGAGACGATTATTGTTTGTTTTTGTGTTTTCAATCTTTCATTGGTGAAATTCTGTGATCAGGTATGAGATGTCGAATGAGATGTTCCAAAACTTGACAAATTTAACCAAAACTTAAAGTGCAGGAAAATTAAACAACACAGTAATTTGTTAACCCAGTTCAGTGTATAACCACACTTACATCTGGAGGCTACCAAGCCAGGAGGAAATCCACTATAAGTAATATTAATTCTAGACTTAAACCACCCAGTTTAATCTCTCACTTAATATTTACCCAATGCAATTTCTACCTAAGTCACAACTTAGATATGAGTACCAACTCACTCCCCCTCAATCACATAGTGATCTTGTTTACAAGTTTAATAAAATTGAAGTCATACTTCAAACAAAACAGCTTGATCTTACTTCACAGTTTCAATCAAGACACAAATACACTTTTGCTTAAAAGCTCATAAAGTGGTACAATAAAACAACCTGCTATTTAAAACACAAAACACCCTATTTTATCTTCTTGAATTCGTACTTTATTCTGAGAGTTTCTGTTGCTTAAATAGGTTTTTGGATTTTGGGATTTCTGTAGGTTAATCCAGTCCTAAAACGCATGCAGCTTCCACCTTGAATTAGGGTTTGTTACTTCCTAGATTCTAGGTGATTTAGTTCTTCTGATTATGCTGAAGTCTCATAACAACACTCCCTGCAGATGCGCCTTATTCTGTTTTTGTCCATCCATAATAAATTTCAGATAACTTTCCTTAAATTACTCAGATCAGTTAGACATTAATTAATTCTGGTAGCAGGTTTGAGATGTCACAACATCTGTTGGGACATCCTGAAAAACAGAACTTAAATCATTAACACAATGTCCCAACATCTGGTGTGACATCCTGAATTAAGTTCTTATACTCTGTTTGATAATGTCCCAACATCTGATAGGACATCCTGAACTGAATTCAACATTTCTTGTTGGTCAAAAATTTTGCCAATTCTAAACATCTACAAACTCCCCCTTTGGCTAATTTTTGGCTAACATTATTTTCTGATTTTCAGAGTGCAGCAGAAGTTATTTTATCAGAGTATATCAGTTCTTTTCTGTTGAGTCATGTGTGAGTTTACTCCCCCTCAAACATACATGTATTCAGTCTTGTTGCAACAGAAATATTTTTCATTAACATCACATATTTAGTTCAGAAGCAAACAGAGATTTTTCATTAATAACCAAACAGCATTATACATTGTTGTTGTTGTTCTCCCCCTTGTTAGACATAAATTTGGGGCCAAAGTTACTAATTCAAAATTACAATGCACTCAGATTCCTCACATACAATTTTCACTCAGATTCCTCATAGTCAATTTCTTCCTCTTCCTCAGTGTCTTCATCAGAAGTAGCAGCTTTCTGAGCACTTTCTTCAATCTCCACCCTTTGGATAATCTCCTCAAGCTTCTGCTTCCTTGCATCTAGTTCTTTGCAAGTGCTCTTCAGTTCAGCAATCAATGCAGCTTTGGAGATTGGAGACTTTGCCTTTGAAGGACCAGCAGATGTCCTAGAGGGAGTTTCAACATCAGCTGCATGATGACTCAAAAACAGCTTGTAGTGGAAGGCCAGAGGGCTTTCTCTTTTGCAAATTGTGTCCTTCTCAGTGAGGATACCAGGGTACTGACTCAGCACTATTCCACACAGCAAGGAAGGGAAGGCAATTGGCAGCTTTGTTGCAGATGATCCAGCATGCTTCAATGTCTGATCAAATATATAAGCTCCATAATCCAGCTTTGTTTGGGTGCCCACAACATATATGAACCTGCCCAATCCAGTTGATATTGAGGATGTATGGTTGGTAGGGACCCAGTTTGCTGTGCCAATCCTATTCAGCATGGCATATTTCCTTGTCAACATGCTAACTGAGAGCTTCCCTTTAACTGGCCAAGCCTTGACCTGATTAGCAGTGATAACCTTGCAAATCTGGTTATCAGTCTTCCCTAACTCATTTGGACCATCAGATTCTCTTCCAAGGTAGTGGTTGATAATCCTAGGAGAGAATTCTACACACCTTCCTCTTACATATACTTTTCTAAAGTCAGCAGACTTACCATTAGCACAATCTTCTTGGAGGTTGACTATGAATTCCTTGACAAGCAGCTCATAACAAGGAGAGAAGTTGGAGACAGTTTTGAAAAGGCCAGCAGAAGAGATGAGATCAATTAACTCTGTGCACTCAAGTGCATTACTGCTCAGCTCTCTTTCAAGTGCTACCCTTCTTTGATAAACAAACTTCCATCTATTCACACTTGAAACATGATGAAAGGAGATGTTGTCCAAAGGAGCTTCTGGAACAGCAGTTGATGACCTTGAGGGTGCTGGTTTCTTCTTTGGAGGAGATGTTGGGACATCTTCTTCAACATCTGAATATGGAGGAGTGACAGCTTTCCTCTTTTGTGTTTGCACCTTGCTCCATTGTTTTGTAGGACCAAAGACAACTTTAGCTTTGTCCTTCTTTGGTGTAGCTTGCTTCTTCTCAGGAATTGCATGTCCTGCATTCATCTTTTCTTTCCTAGTCCTAAGCCTTTTGGCTATGCTAGGGTTTACAGAAGCAATGATTTCTGTATCAGACTCATGCTCTAGGTTCACAACAGGAGGAGGTTGAGCAGTCTCCTCTTCAACTGGTGGTTCAACAGAGATTTGATCTTCAGTGGAGGCCTTGTGCTGGTCCTCAGATATTTCTTCATCACTATCAGTGGAGGCCTTTTTCTGGTCCTCAGATGTTTCAACAGCAGCATCAGATGAGGCCTTTTGCTGGTCCTCAGATGTTTCAACATCTATTGGGACATCCTGTTGAACAGGAGTGTCCTTTTTAGCCTGAGTTTGTTGATCTTCTTGTGGAGCTGGCATGGTGTTCAGAGGGATAAATATGCCACTTACCACTCTTTTCTCAGTCAAGATCCTATTTACCAACTCCTTTATGGAATCATCCACATATGCAAAAGCACTTGGAGTGGTGTTTAATGGTGAAGTCAAGCCTTTGGCCTTGCTGAATATAGGATCTTTTGTTCTTTTTGGAGTTCTTGGCTTTTGAGCAAGAGGAACACTTCCTCTGATTTCGTCCATTGGAGTTGAATCCATGGGTACCACAGAGATGGGGGTTGCATGCACCACATCTTCCTTGTTGAGGATTTCTTCAGAAGTGTTAGGGTTTTGATGTTGAGACATTTTCGAAAAAAATGGATGAAGAGTTTTAGGTTTGATGAGTTCTGAAAAACAGTTAGAGAATGCAATTCGTTTTTGAGAGAATGATGAGAAGATGGATAGCTGAACACAAGCTGATATTTTATAAGTAGCCGTTACTTTGAGAATTTTTAGGAGAGGAATACCCAAGGTGCTTGACCAGACTGGTGTTGCCATCTGGTGCTCATGCCACATAATGTCATAAGACATGTTGGCACATCTCCATAACTGCTAAATTTCACATAAGCAGATTCCCAATTTACCCCTTAGGTTTTTAAATTGAGTAGCATCCAAGGCTTTGGTAAATATATCAGCCAACTGCAGATTTATAGCTACATGTTCCAGTGAAATCACTTTCTCTTCTACAAGATCTCTGATGAAATGATGTCTGATATCAATATGCTTGGTCCTGCTATGTTGGATAGGATTCTTTGATATGTTAATTGCACTTAAGTTGTTACAGTACAATGTCATGACATCTTGTGGGACATTGTACTCAGTGAGCATTTGCTTCATCCAAACCAACTGTGAACAACTGCTTCCAGCTGCTATATTCAGCTTCAGCAGTAGATAAGGATACACAATTTTTGTTTCTTACTGAACCAAGAAATCAAATTGTTTCCTAGAAAGAAGCATCCTCCTGAAGTGCTTTTTCTGTCATCAGCACTTCCAGCCCAATCAGCATCACAAAAGCTAGTGAGAATTGATTTGCATCCATGAAAGTACATTATGCCATAGTCACAAGTACCATTAACATATTTCAGAATTCTCTTGACTTGGTTAAGATGACTAACTTTTGGATCAGCTTGATATCTTGCACAAACACCTACTGCAAATGTTATGTCTGGTCTGCTAACAGTCAGATATAACAAGCTTCCAATCATGCTTCTGTATAGGCTTTGATCTACATTCTCACACTTGTCATCTTTAGTCAGCTTTAAATGTGTGGGGGCAGGAGTTCTCTTATGAGTAGCACTGTCCATCCCAAATTTCTTGACTATGTTCTTAGCATACTTGCTTTGGGAAATGAACATGGAGTCCTCCATTTGCTTTATTTGCAGTCCAAGAAAGTAGGTTAATTCTCCTACTAGGCTCATCTCAAATTTAGATTCCATCTGATTGCCAAAATGTTTCACCATCCTTTCTGACATCCCACCAAAAACAATGTCATCTACATATATTTGAGCAATCATGACATTTCCTTCTTCATCTTTAACAAATAAGGTTTTGTCAATTCCACCTTTCCTGTACCCTTGCTTGATAAGAAAAGTAGTTAGCCTTTCATACCATGCTCTTGGAGCTTGCTTCAAACCATAAAGAGCCTTCTTTAGTTTGTATACATGATTTGGACAGCTTGGATCAACAAATCCTTTAGGCTGTTCTACATATACCTCTTCATTAAGATATCCATTTAAAAAGGCACTTTTCACATCCATTTGAAATAGCTTGAACTTTAAGATACAAGCAATTCCCAAATGTAGTCTGATTGATTCAAGCCTTGCTACTGGAGCAAAGGTTTCATCAAAGTCTACTCCTTCAATTTGTGTGTATCCTTGAGCTACAAGTTTAGCTTTGTTCTTTGTAACAACTCCTTGCTCATTTGACTTGTTCTTATACACCCATTTAGTTCCAATCACATTTATGTCATCAGGTAAAGGAACAAGGTTCCACACTTCATTCCTTGTGAATTAACCTAATTCCTCTTGCATAGCACAAATCCAGTATTCATCAGTAAGAGCTTCCTTGATGTTTTTAGGTTCTATTTTTGAAACAAAACAGGAACCTGAAATCACTTCTCTTGATCTAGTGCTTACACCTCTGTTGGGATCACCAATTATCAAATCTTTGGGATGATCTTTCTGGATTCTGATGGAGGGAGGTTTGCTGGATTGTTCTGTCCTTGCATCAGTTTGAGTGAAGTCAGAATGATCACTTTTTCCAACATCTTCTGTAACATCTGTAGGAGCATCATCAATTATCACATTTATGGACTCCATGATAACCTTGGTTCTAGAATTAAATACTCTATATGCTCTGCTGTTTATAGAGTATCCAAGAAAAATCCCTTCATCACTTTTAGGATCCATTTTTCTTCTTTGCTCCCTATCTGCCAGAATATAACAGTTACTTCCAAACACATGGAAGTACTTAACTATGGGTTTTCTGCCTTTCCAGACTTCATAGATTGTGTACAAAGTTCCTTTCCTTAGAGTAACTCTGTTATGGTTGTAACAAGCTGTGTTCATAGCTTCAGCCCAGAAGTACAAAGGTAACTTTTTGGCAAGGATCATAGCTCTTGCTGATTCTTGAATAGTTCTATTCTTCCTCTCAACAATCCCATTCTGTTGAGGAGTGATTGGTGAAGAGTATTCATGATTGATTCCTTCTGAAGAACAGAAATCTAAGAATTTTTGGTTCTCAAATTCTTTTCCATGATCACTTCTTATTCTGATCACACAGCTGGCTTTTTCCCTTTGTATTCTTTGGCATAAGTCTTTGAATACATCAAATACATCAGACTTTTCTTTGATGAAATTTATCCATGTATATCTTGAAAAGTCATCAACCACTACATAGGCATACCTCTTACCACCAAGGCTCTCAACCTGCATAGGTCCCATAAGATCCATATGCAATAATTCCAAAACCTTGGAAGTTGTCAGATGTTGGAGCTTTGGATGGGACATCTTGGTTTGCTTGCCTATTTGACATTCACCACATATTTTGCCATCATCAATCTTCAGTTTAGGAATACCTCTCACAGCATCCATAGATATGATTTTCTTTATGCCTCTGAAATGAAGATGACCTAGTCTTTGGTGCCATAGTTTCACTTCTTCTTCTTTAGCTAAAGAGCAAGTTGAAGTGAGACTGAAGTCTTGAGGTTCCCACATGTAACAGTTGTCTTTAGATCTGGCTCCTTTCATGACAACCTTTTGTTCTTTGTTAGACACTATGCATTCAGTTTTGGTAAAGTTTACACTGTACCCTTGATCACATAATTGACTTATGCTGATCAGGTTAGCAGTTAAACCTTTAACCAGCAACACATCATCTAATCTTGGTACATCTGGACAATCCAAGGTCCCAACTCCCTTGATTTCTCCTTTATCTCCATCTCCAAAGGTTACATATCTGGATGAATATGACTTTAAGTCTACTAGCAGATTCTTCAGTCCAGTCATGTGTCTTGAGCAACCACTGTCAAAGTACCAGTCTTCTTTAGCTGATACTCTTAGTGAAGTATGAGCTATATATGCAACACCTTTCTTTGACCATTTGAGTTGAAATTTCTTTTGATACCTCTGCCCTGTGTATTGTTCATCAGTAGAGCTCCAAGGTTGTTTGTTGATTTTGTTCTTGGGCATGTAGCTTTGATCAGCATGAAGACTAGCTTTTGGTCTCCATACCTTCTTGATGACCTCTGTCTTCTGCTTAGGGGGTTGCTGATCTCTTTGATGTCTATGCAGCACTTTCTTGGAAACTTCTATCTTCTGCTTAGGAGGTTGCTGATACATCTGATTTGGATATCCATGCAACTTATAGCAGTGAGGTTTGATATGTCCAAATCTTCCACAATGATGACATCTCCATCTTTGATACTTCTTCTTCATTATGTTCTTTTCAGGATGTTGAGACATTTGTTGGAACATTATGTTTGGCTTTGTGTTCTTTTCATGATGTTGAAGCATCTGTTGGGACATCTTGTTTGACTGTAAGGACTTTGAAGTAGTTTTGCTAGAGCTGGCTTCAATCTTATGAACTTTGTTAAATCCCAGTCCACTTTTATCCCCTGAATGCTTATTATTGTTGAGAATAACATCCAGTGTGCTTGAGCTACTGTTCAGCATTCTAACAGATTTGGACATATGTTCCAACTTGGAGTTGAGAAGACTTACTTCACTTTTCAAGGTGTCAATGATCTCTAGATCACTTGCTTTTTCATCCTTTAGTGACTCAATCTGCTTCTTTAGCTTTATACTCTCCCTGCATATTTCAGTGCTTCTTTTGAATAGTTCTCTGTATGATTGCTCAAGTTCTTCAAAAGTAAGCTCCCCATCACTGGATTCACTGTCAGATTCACATAATCCAGCTAAAGCAGTAATATGCTTGGCTGATTCTTCTTCTGAATCACCTCCTGAGTCTTCATCAGACCAGGTTACAGAAAGACCTTTCTTTTGCCTTTTTAAATAGGTAGGACATTCATTCCTGATGTGTCCATATCCTTCACATCCATGGCATTTAATTCCTTTTTCTTGACTGGTCTTTTCATCATAATTTGACCTTCTATTAGCATCATAAGGTCTTTTGTCTTCAGAAGAATTTGTGTATCTTCCACTTGGTCTGGACTTGTCTTCCATCCTTCTGAGAATCTTTTTAAACTGTCTTCCAAGCATAGCAATGTTTTCTGATAAGCTTTCATCAGTTTCTGATTCATCATTTTCTTCTTCTTTATCAGTATTTGACATCAAGGCTATGCTTTTGTTCTTCTTTACAATTGTGTCATTCATTCCCATCTCAAATGTTTGAAGAGAACCAATGAGTTCTTCAACTTTCATTGTGCATATGTCTTGAGCTTCTTCTATTGCTGTGACTTTCATGTCAAATCTTTTTGGCAAAGATCTGAAGAATCTTTCTTACCAGCTTTTCATCAGTCATCTTTTCTCCCAAGGCTCCAGAAGTATTGGCTATTTCTAAGATGTTCATGTAGAATTCATGAGTTGTCTCATCTTCCTTCATTCTCAAGTTTTCAAACTTGGTGGTGAGAAGTTGAAGTCTTGACATCTTTACCTTTGATGTTCCTTCATGAGTTGTTTTGAGAGTGTCCCAAACATCTTTGGCCAGCTCACAGTGATGCACAAGTCTAAAGATGTTCCTATCAATGCCATTGAATAAAGCATTTAAGGCCTTGGAGTTGCCAAGTGCTGAATCTTCTTCCTCCTTACTCCATTCTTCTTTAGGTTTCAACACTTTTGCTCCATCTTTGGTGTCTTGGACAGGATGTTCCCATCCATTGTTGACTGCTTTCCAGGCCCTATTGTCAAGTGATCTTAAGAATGCAATCATTCTTGGCTTCCAGTAGTCATAATTAGATCCATCCAGTATAGGTGGTCTATTTACTGATCCTATATCTCTGTCCATGTTTCCAGAATTTGTATTCCCTAGATCTCACCCAGAATAAACAGGAAGGGTGCCTGCTCTGATGCCAATTGAAATTCTGTGATCAGGTATGAGATGTCGAATGAGATGTTCCAACACTTGACAAATTTAACCAAAACTTAAAGTGCAGGAAAATTAAACAACACAGTAATTTGTTAACCCAGATCAGTGTATAACCACACTTACATCTGGAGGCTACCAAGCCAGGAGGAAATCCACTATAAGTAATATTAATTCTAGACTTAAACCACCCAGTTTAATCTTTCACTTAATATCTACCCAATGCAATTTCTACCTAAGACACAACTTAGATATGAGTACCAACTCACTCCCCCTCAATCACACAGTGATCTTGTTTACAAGTTTAATAAAATTGAAGTCATACTTCAAACAAAACAGCTTGATCTTAATTCACAGTTTCAATCAAGACACAAATACACTTTTGCTTAAAAGCTCATAAAGTGGTACAATAAAACAACCTGCTATTTAAAACACAAAACACCCTATTTTATCTTCTTGAATTCGTACTCTATTCTGAGAGTTTCTGTTGCTTAAATAGGTGTTTGGATTTTGGGCTTTCTGTAGGTTAATCCAGTCCTAAAACGCATGCAGCTTCCACCTTGAATTAGGGTTTGTTAATTCCTAGATTCTAGGTGATTTAGTTCTTCTGATTATGCTGAAGTCTCATAACAACACTCCCTGCAGATGCGCCTTATTCTGTTTTTGTCCATCCATAATAAATTCCAGATAACTTTCCTTAAATTACTCAGATCAGTTAGACATTAATTAATTCTGGTAGCAGGTTTGAGATGTCACAACATCTGTTGGGACATCCTGAAAAACTGAACTTAAATCATTAACACAATGTCCCAACATCTGGTGTGACATCCTGAATTAAGTTCTTATACTCTGTTTGATAATGTCCCAACATCTGATAGGACATCCTGAACTGAATTCAACATTTCTTGTTGGTCAAAAATTCTGCCAATTCTAAACATCTACAATTGGTTTTTGGTGTTTGCCATAAGTTAATGAGCTTAAGCCTAAACCAAGGGTTAGTAAACTCATCATATCCTCCCTTTGATTAGGGATAATGATAATACATTAAGTATGAGATAAACATCTCAACTTAATTACCATGATGATGTAGGATTATGATCATTAACCCACTTGTAATTATTTAGATGTTTTTGAGTTTTTGTTTAGTTTTAAATAATGAGTTTAAGCCATAATCAAGGATTAGTGAACCCATTACACCATCCTAATAGAAGGATAATAGATTAGCACACTTAAGCTGAGGAAGATACATCAACTTAATCCATGATTAGGGATTAACCTCATGACAAAACAAACCTCTATTACATGGATTTTAATTAGAGATGAGATTAAGAAGTGAGTTTTAAGTTTGTAAGACAACTTGAGGGGGACTTGTCCATTAAACACTAGGGTTAGTCCTTCATAACCAATAATGGAAGAATTAGAACCCTAATGTAAGGCCTAAGTTACAAGTTAATGTCTTGGTGATTATTAAGATGGGTTGATTAAGAAGTTTAAACAAATTAAGGGTTTAACACTTAGGATTAAAGTTATACAGTCCATCCTAAAAGAAGGATGAATGCATAACCCTAATTACAGAGTCTTAAGACCTTAAAGGTTTAGTCTTTAATGATGAGGTGAGAAGAGAGACACAAAGAAGACACAAAGGTAAAAGCTAAAGGGGGACTAATCACAACCCTAATTATTGTCATGCTTGGATGTTCCTATGGTTTGTAAGGCTTGAGAAAGGTCTTCAGAGAAGCCACCAATGGAAGAAGCAGATGAAAGGAGGAGAAGCAGAAGAGTAAGTTACTTACTTAATTGAAGAAGATAAGTGACTTAGAGAAAGAAAGTGAGAGATGAACATGAATGAGAAATCTCACTCAAATACAAATGAAAATGCAGCAATGATGCATATGAAGAAGGTAAAGAGAAATGAGAAGTGAAGGCAAATTCATTCCTCAAATTACTTACCACCTGAAAATGTTAGCATAAAGAAAGAGATGAAGTGAAATGAAGCATATGAAATGATGAAGAAACAAAACCAGAAGCAATCACATGATGAAAATGATGCTATGAGATGATGCAAAGGCATACCAAGGGTTATGAATGTTCATACAAAGAGAAATAATGCAAAGGAAGCATGAAGGAAACATGAAAACACATGGATGTTTATGAAATGAAATGGATGCAAAGCATAACAAGTGTATGAAGAAATGACCAAGAAATGTTAAAGAAATGTATTAATATGTCTAAGATGGCATACAAGTGCTTAGAATGTTATGACAAGTTCACATGTTCATGCAATGCAATGTAAGATGCAAGTATAGATGCAAGATTAGGGTTAAATGAAATGATGAGATGCAAATGATCAAAAAAGAAACAATTCACATGATAAAAATTTGCAAAAATGAACTCAAATGAACCCTAACCCCATATGATATCACACCCCGAAGGAGAAGGTCTAACACTTAACCTAAAGGAAGTTATGATTTTCTAAGTTAACTAGGGTTTTTGGGTACCTTAAGAGGGAAAATGCAAATCAAATGGAAAATGCAAGATAAATTCATGACAAAAATGTCCTAGAAACTACATGATATATGTAAAACAACACCAAAAGAATCATTGTCAAACCCATCATGGTTTGGCAGAAAAGAATTTTCAAAGTTAGGGTTCTAAAAAGGGAATTTTATGAACCCTAAATTCAAGAAAAATGTCAAAATTGGAACAAAAGCAAAAAGAAATTTGTATGAATGGTTTGACAATGTTTCTAAATGTCCTAAGAAATTTGTGATTTTTATAAACCTAAATGGTATTTTAATTAATTAATTTCCATTAATTAATTAAAATAAACATTTAAATATTTTTAAAATGATTTTAAAATGCAAAAAATAAAAATAAAAATGTTATTGGGTGAAGAAAAATATTTGAAATTAAAATGCAGAAGGAAATATTTTTATGATTTTTCTAAGTATTTTAAATAAAATGGTAAAGAAAATAGGATTTAAATGAAATAAAAATTATAATAAAGGGAAGTAATCCAATCCAATGGATCAGATTCAAACTGGGGGGATGCATAGACCAGCGTTCAAATCAAAGGCCCAAATTCAATCTGGCCTAAATCTAATTAATTAATTAAATTAAAATGATTAGGGTTAAGTGAAACCATCCTGGCCCTCCACACAAGCGCGTAACCTAAATCCTACGCTCCAGATTCAAACTCAGCTAATCTCCTGAGATTAGCCCTAATCCAACTCAGACGACCGGAACAGTGTTCCGGTCGTCTTCTCCGGCAGGGTAGTTTTCCAAACTCTCTCCCTAGGTCATTTCAGGAGCTCTAAAGCTCCAGATCAAATCCCCAACTCACCCTAAACACGAATCCACCCTACAAACTAATTTATTTTGCATTAATCATGAGAATTAAACAAGAACATATTTCACGAGCAAAGTTTCAGAAGTTAAATACAAGCTTATTTTCAACTCATTTTCGAAACAAATTATATCATGGTGATCAGCATAACATGTAGAACAATTTAGAAACTTAAATTCATGCTTCTGGAAAAAAGTTTGAAGATGGATACCTGAGCTGGAGCTTTCACTTTTGGAGCTTTCAGACCTCTTCTCTTGTGCAAATCCACTTCACTTGGCCCCCTGATGGTGTTGCAATGCTTGGAATGAGTTTAAAATGGCTGGATTGAGAGGTTGCAACACAGCTGTTCCAAAATCGTGTTTGTGTTTGGCTGGCTTTTAGGGCTTTGCAATGGTTGGGAAGTGTTCTAATGATGATGGTGAGTTGAATGGTGAAGTTTGTTTGAAGGTTGAGTGGCTGGACAGAGTGTTTCGAAAGCTTGAAGCTTGGAGGTGATTTTGTGAAACTTGGTGTATCTGAGGTTTTTGGCTCGTGTGTGTTATGCCTTGGCTTGGTTTTGGTCCACATAACATAACCCTATTGGCCAGAGAGTGGTTGTGGCTGCAGCTGATTGGTGTGGGTCCTTTTGCAAAAAGTCAACAAATTGTGTACTTGAGGTATGGGCTCATGTAGCAGCTGTTCTATGGCATGTCTTGGCTCATCATTGATCAAGGAGAGCCATGGGATTGAGATTGTGCAGCTGGATGGCTTGGAAGCAAAGATCTCATAGGTTTTGCAAGTGTTATGTGATTTTCCCCCTTTGAGAAATCTTGAAGTGCAAGGCATGGAAAATTGTGATTATTTGGGAAATTTTGGTCACAATGCAATGTTTTATGTTGGTATGATGCTTAGAGAGTGATTAGAGGTCACAAAATGACTTGGTATGTGAAATTGCAAAAAATCCTCTAGTGTGAAAGTGAAAATTATAGGATTTTTGCCAACTTTGCAAGACCATAACTTGAGTTCCATAATGAATTAGAACATGTTCTTGTACTTTTTTAAAAGGGAATGATCCAATCTACGACTTTCATGACCAACAATTTTTCATTTGAAGCATTTTTGGTTGAGAAAGAGGAGGTTGGAGAAATTTCCCAAAATGAAAAGTTTCCATTACAAGTCATTTCCATTTTTGGCAACTTTTGGTTTAGCTCAAATTTCTTCAATTTTTTGAACCTCCAAACACTTCAATGATCAAATAAAGATCATATAACTTCAATTTGATGAAAATATCACTTTGGTTCCATTGTTGGGGGCCTCAGATGCTCTTATTTTGCTCTAACTTGCTCAAGAAGTTACCCAGTGAACATATGACTTCCACAAGGAATTTCTTCATCAAACTTGGTACACATGATCCTTATAACATATTGAGATTATTAGAAACAAGAATGACCAAAAAAATTGGGGTTATGGCCTCTGAAACCAAAACCCTAATTTCAGGTCATCTGTGTAGTGAAACCCTAGCTCTGCTTCCATGCTTTCCAAGTTCTTGTGATTTCTTGGCTTACTTGATCTTTGAGGGATATAATATGATGATAGAACACACATGGACCCTCTTGGAATGATTAGAGACCTTTGGAGTAGCTCAGATGGATCCTTGGATTACTCAGATCACAAACCCTAGATGCAGATGAATTTGAACTATGCAGATAAAACAAAGATGCAATATGAGATGATATACTTAAACTTATGCAAAGATGAAAGATCACAAGCCATGGTGTGAAATTTTTGGCAATCTGACTTGTAGAATGTTTCAATCAAGTCACAAATGCACTTTTACTTCACAGTTTCAATCAAGTCACAAATGCACTTTTGCTTAAAAGCTCATAAAGTGGTACAATGAAAACAACCTGCTATTAAAACACTAGACACCCTATTTGGTCTTCTGAAATTCGTACTCAATTCTATGAGTTTCTGTTGATTAAATAGGTATCTGTAATTTGGGCTTTCTGTAGAATGATCCAGCCCTAATGCGCATGCAGCTTCCACCTTGAATTTAGGGTTTGTTACTTCCTAGATTCTATGTGATTTAGGCCTTCTGTTTTAATCTCAATCCTCAATATAAAACTCCCTACAGATGCGCCTTGTTCTGTTTTTATCCATCATTAATTAATTCCAGATAACTCTCCTTAAATATCTCTGATCAGTTAGTCAATAATTAATTCTGGTAGCAGGTTTGAGATGTCTCAACATCTGTTGGGACATCCTGAAAAACTGAACTTAAGTCATTAACACAATGTCCCAACATCTGATAAGACATCCTGAAATAAGTTCATATACTCTGTTTGATAATGTCCCAACATTTGATAGGACATTCTGAACTGAATTCAATAATTCTTGTTGGTCAAAAATTCTGCCAATTCAAGACATCTACAAACTCCCCCTTTGGCTAATTTTTGGCTAACATCTTTTCTAATTTTCAGAGTGCAACAGAAGTTCTTTTATCAGAGTATAATCCTACTTTTCTGTTGATTCATATTTGAGATTACTCCCCCTCAAACATATATGTGTCCAGTCTTGTTGCAACAGAAAAAAAACTTATTCAGTTCAGAAGCAAACAGAATTCATTCATAATCAAACAGCATTACATTGTCTGTGTTGTTCTCCCCCTTGTTAGACACAAATTATGGGGCCAAAGAGACTAAATCTAAATTACAATGCAGCTGTCAATACATTTGTCCTCACATACAATGATCACTCAGACTCATCACTTTCAGTTTCTTCATCAACTTCAGTTTCTTCTTCAGCTTCAGTTTCTTCATCAGAGGCAGCTTTCTGATCTCCTTCACTCTCCAGCCTTTGGATGATTTTTTCAAGTTTCAGCTTTCTTGCTTCAAGTTCTTTGCAGGTGCTTTTTAGTTCAGCAATCAATGCAGCCTTGGAGATTGGAGTCTTGGCAGTTGAAGGACTTGCAGATGTCCCAGAAGGTGCTTCAACATCTGCTGCATGATGACTGAGGAACAATTTGTAGTGAAAAGCCAGGGGGCTTTCTCTTTTGCAGACTGTATCCTTTTCAGTGAGGATTCCAGGGTATTGATTGAGCACTATACCACACAGCAAGGATGGAAAAGCTATTGGCAGCTTTGTTGCAGAAGAGCTGGCGTGCTTCAAGGTCTGATCAAATATGTAAGCACCATAGTCCAGCTTAGTCTGAGTTCCCACAGCTTAGATAAACCTGGCCAGGCCAGTGGATATTGAAGAGGTGTGGTTGGTAGGCACCCAGTTTGCTGTACCAATCCTGTTCAGCATGGCATATTTTCTTGTTAGCATGCTCACTGAGAGCTTTCCTTTCACTGGCCATGCCTTGACCTGGTTTGCAGTGATAACCTTGCAGACTTGGTTATCTGTTTTACCTAGCTCATTTGGTCCATCTGTTTCTCTTTCTAGGTATTGGTTGATGATTTGAGGAGAGAACTCTACACACCTACCTCTAACAAAGACTTTTCTAAATTCAGAGGACTTACCATTTGCACAGTCTTCCTGAAGATTGACAATGAATTCTTTAACAAGAAGTTCATAGCAGGGAGAGAGATTTGAGACTGTTTTGAAGAGGCCTGCAGCAGAGATGAGGTCAATCAGTTCAGTGCACTCAAGTGCATTACTGCTCAGCTCTCTTTCTAGGGCAACCCTTCTTTGGTACACAAACTTCCATCTGTTAACACTAGAGACATGATGGAATGATATGTTGTCTAAGGGGGCTTCTGGAACAGCAGATGAAGCCCTAGATGGTGCTGGTTTCTTCTTGGAAGGAGATGTTGGGACATCTGATTCAACATCTGAGTCTGATGGGGTGACAGCTTTCCTTTTCTGAGTTTGGACTTTACTCCATTGTTTTGTTGGACCAAAAGCAGTTTTGGCTTTGTATTTCTTTGGAGTGGCTTGCTTCTTCTCAGGGACAGCATGTTTTGCTTGCATCTTTCCTTTCATAGACCTGAGCCTTTTGGCTATGCTAGGTCTTACAGAGGCTATGATCTCTGTATCAGAATCCTGTTCCAGGTTCACCACAGGAGGAGATTGAGCAGTCTCCTCTTCAGCTGGTTGATCAGCAGGGCTATTATCTTCAGATGAGGCTCTGGTCTGATCCTCAGATTCTTCTTCATCACTTTTACTTGAGGCCTTTTTCTGGTCCTCAGATTCTTCTGCAGCAGCATCAGATGAGTTCTTTTTCTCATCCTCAGATGTTCCAACATCTATTGGGACATCCTGTTGAGCAGGAGTGTCCTCTGCAGCTTGAGCTTGTTCTTCTTGAGGGGCAGGCATGGTGTTCAGAGGAATAGAAATCCCACTAACCACTCTCTGTTCAAAAAGAATCTGGTTGACTATCTCCTTGATGGAAGCATCCATATATTCTGAAGATTTTGGGGGCATGTTAGCTGGTGAAGGAATGCCTTTGGATTTGCTGCAGACTTGATCTTTTGCTCTTTTTGGAGTTCTTGGCTTTTTAGCATGAGAAGCACTTCCTCTGAGTTCGTCCATTGGGGTTGATTTCATTGGTACCACAGAGATGGGAGTTGCATGAACTACATCTTCTTTGTTGAGAACTTCTTCAGGAGTGCTAGGGTTTTGAGACATTGTCAAGATGGATGGAAGAAGAGTTTTAGGGTTTATGATTTCTGAATAACAGCTTGATAATATGATTCGCTTTTGATGGTGTGATGAGAAACTTGATAGCTGATTATAAGCTGTTACTAAATAAGTAGCCGTTATATTGAAAATGATTAGGAATGGAATACCCAAGGTTCTTGTCCAGACTGGTGTTGCCATCTGGAACTTATGCCATACAATGTCATATGACATGTTGGCACATCTCATTAACTTCTAAATCTCACATAAACAGATTCCCAGTTTGCCCCTTAAGTTCTCAAATTGTGTAGCATCCAATTCTTTTGTAAAGATATCAGCCAACTGCAGATTTGTAGCTACATGTTCCAATGAAATCACCTTTTCTTCTACAAGATCTCTGATGAAATGATGTCTGATATCAATATGCTTGGTCCTGCTATGTTGAATGGGATTCTTTGATATGTTGATTGCACTTAAGTTGTCACAGTACAATGTCATGACATCCTGTGGGACATTGTACTCAGTGAGCATTTGCTTCATCCAAACCAACTGAGAACAACTTCTTCCAGCTGCTATATATTCAGCTTCAGCTGTAGATAAGGATACACAATTTTGTTTCTTACTGAACCAAGAAATCAAATTGTTTCCTAGAAAGAAGCTTCCTCCTGAAGTGCTTTTTCTGTCATCAGCACTTCCAGCCCAATCAGCATCACAGAAGCCAGTGAGAATTGGTTTACATCCATGAAAGTACATTATGCCATAGTCACAAGTACCATTAACATATTTTAGAATTCTCTTGACTTGATTGAGATGACTGACTTTTGGATCAGCTTGATATCTTGCACATACACCTACTGCAAATGCTATGTCAGGTCTGCTAGCAGTCATGTATAACAAGCTTCCAATCATGCTTCTGTATAAGCTTTGATCTACATTCTCAACCTTTTCATCTCTAGTCAGCTTTAAATGTGTGGGGGCAGGAGTGCTCTTATGAGTAGCATTTTCCATTCCAAATTTCTTGACTATGTTCTTGGTATACTTGCTTTGGGAAATGAACATTGAATCTTCCATTTGCTTTATTTGCAGACCAAGAAAGTAGGTTAACTCTCCTACTAGGCTCATTTCAAATTCAGATTCCATCTGCTTGACAAAATGTTTGACCATCCTGTCAGACATCCCACCAAAGACAATATCATCAACATATATTTGAGCAATTATGATATTTCCTTCTTCATCTTTAACAAACAAGGTTTTGTCAATTCCACCTTTTCTGTACCCTTGCTTGATAAGAAATGTAGTCAGTCTTTCATACCATGCCCTTGGAGCTTGCTTCAGACCATAAAGTGCCTTCTTTAGTTTGTATACATGATTTGGACAGCTTGGATCAACAAATCCTTTAGGCTGTTCTACATATACCTCTTCATTAAGATAACCATTTAAAAAGGCACTTTTCACATCCATTTGAAATAGCTTGAACTTTAAGATACAAGCAATTCCCAAAAGTAGTCTAATTGATTCAAGCCTTGCTACTGGTGCAAAGGTTTCATCAAAGTCTACTCCTTCAATTTGAGTGTATCCTTGAGCTACAAGTCTAGCTTTGTTCTTTGTAACAACTCCTTGTTCATTTGACTTGTTCTTATACACCCATTTTGTTCCAATCACATTTATGTCATCAGGTCTAGGAACAAGATTCCATACTTCATTCCTTGTGAATTGACCTAATTCCTCTTGCATAGCACTAATCCAGTATTCATCAGTAAGAGCTTCCTTGATGTTCTTAGGTTCTATTTTAGAAACAAAACAAGAACCTGAAATTACTTCTCTTGATCTAGTGCTCACACCTCTGTTGGGATCACCAATTATCAAATCTTTGGGATGATCCTTCTGTATTCTGATGGAGGGAGGCTTGCTGGATTCTTCTGTCCTTGTATCAGTTTGAGTGAAGTTATAATGATCATTCTTTTCTTCAACTTCAATCTTGATATCAGCAGATGTTCCAACATCTTCTGGGACATCTGTAGGAGCATCATCAATTATCACATTTATGGACTCCATGATAACCTTGGTTCTAGAATTAAATACTCTATATGCTCTGCTGTTGATAGAGTATCCAAGGAAAATCCCTTCATCACTTTTAGGATCCATTTTTCTTCTTTGCTCCCTATCTGCCAGAATGTAACAGTTACTTCCAAACACATGAAAGTACTTAATTGTGGGTTTTCTTCCCTTCCAGACTTCATATATTGTGGACAAAGTTCCTTTCCTTAAGGTAACTCTGTTATGGATGTAACAAGCAGTGTTCATAGCTTCAGCCCAGAAGTACAAAGGTAACTTTTTAGCATGGATCATAGCTCTTGCTGATTCTTGAATAGTTCTGTTCTTCCTCTCAACAATCCTATTCTGTTGAGGAGTGATAGGTGAAGAATATTCATGATTGATTCCTTCTGAAGAGCAGAAATCTAAGAACTTTTGGTTCTCAAATTCTTTTCCATGATCACTTCTTATTCTGATCACACAGCTGGATTTTTCCCTTTGTAATCTTTGGCATAATTCTTTGAATACATCAAATACATCATACTTTTCTTTGATGAAATTTATCCATGTGTATCTTGAAAAGTCATCAACCACCACATAGGCATACCTATTACCACCAAGGCTTTCAACCTGCATAGGTCCCATAAGATCCATATGCAAAAGTTCCAAAACTTTGGAAGTTGTCAGATGTTGGAGCTTTGGATGGGACATCTTGGTTTGCTTGCCTATTTGACATTCACCACATATTTTGCCATCATCAATCTTCAGTTTAGGAATACCTCTTACAACATCCATAGATATTATCTTCTTTATGCCTCTGAAATGAAGATGACCTAGCCTTTGGTGCCATAGTTTCACTTCTTCTTCTTTAGCTAAGGAGTAGGTTGAAGTAAGACTGAAGTCTTGAGATTCCCACATGTAACAGTTGTCTTTAGATCTGGCTCCTTTCATGATAACCTCTTGTTCTTTGTTAGTCACTATGCATTCAGTTTTGGTAAAGTTTACACTGTACCCTTGATCACATAATTGACTTATGCTGATCAGGTTAGCAGTTAAACCTTTAACTAGCAGCACATCATCTAGTCTTGGAACATCTTGACAGTCCAAGGTTCCAACTCCCTTGATTTCTCCTTTAGCTCCATCTCCAAAGGTTACATACCTGGATGAATGTGACTTTAAGTTTACTAGCAGATTCTTCAATCCAGTCATGTGCCTTGAACATCCACTGTCAAAGTACCAGTCTTCTTTAGCTGATACTCTTAGTGATGTATGTGCTATATATGCAGCACTTTTCTTTGACCATTTGAGTTGAGATTTCTTTTGATGCCTCTGCCCTGTGTGTTGTTCATCAGCAGATCTCCAAGATTGATTGTTGATCTTGTTCTTGTAGCTTTGATCAGCCTGAATGCTAGCTTTTGGTCTCCATACCTTCTTGATGACTTCTGTCTTCTTCTTAGGAGGTTGCTGATTTCTTTGATGTCTATGCAGCACTTTCTTGGTAACTTCTATTTTCTGCTTAGAAGGTTGCTGATACATCTGATTTGGATATCCATGAAGCTTATAACAATGAGGTTTGATATGTCCAAATCTTCCACAGTGATGGCATCTCCATCTTTGATACTTCTTCTTCATTTTGTTCTTTCCAGAATGTTGAGACATCTGTTGGAACATTATGTTTGACTTTGTGTTCTTTTCCTGATGTTGAAGCATCTGTTGGGACATCTTGTTTGACTGTATGGATTTTGAAGTTGTTTTGCTAGAGCTAGCTTCATCTTTATGTACTATGTTAAATCCCAGTCCACTTTTATCCCCTGAGTGCTTATTGTTGTTGAGAATAACATCCATTGTATTTGAGCTGCTGTTCAACATTCTAACAGATTTGGACATATGTTCCAACTTGGAGTTGAGAAGACTTACTTCACTTTTCAAGGTGTCAATGATCTCTTGATCACTTTCTTTTTCATCTTCTAATGCCTCATTCTGCTTCTTTAGATTTATAACCTCACTGCATATTTCAGTGCTTCTTTTGTATAGATCTTTTAATGCTTGCTCAAGTTCTTCATAAGTAAGCTCTCCATCACTGGAATCACTTTCAGATTCACATATTCCAGCTAAAGCAGTGATATGCTTAGCTGATTCTTCTTCTGAGTCACCTCCTGAGTCTTCATCAGACCAGGTCACAGAGAGTCCTTTCTTTTGTCTTTTTAAGTATGTAGGGCATTCATTCCTGAAGTGTCCATATCCTTCACATCCATGGCATTTGACTTCTTTTTCTTGACTGGTCTTATCAGCATAATTTGACCTTCTGTTAGCATCATAAGGTCTCTTGTTCTCATAAGAGTTTGTGTATCTTCCACTTGGATTGGATTTGCCTTCCATCCCTCTGAGAATCTTTTTGAATTGTCTTCCAAGCATAGCAATGTTGTCTGATAGGCTTTTACCAGTTTCTGATTCATCATCTTCTTCTTCATCATTGTTTGTCACCAAGGCTATGCTTTTGTTCTTCTTAGCATTTGTGTCACTCATTCCCATCTCAAATGTTTGAAGGGAACCAATAAGTTCTTCAACTTTCATAGTGCATATGTCTTGAGCTTCTTCTATTGCTGTGACCTTCATGTCAAATCTTTTTGGCAAAGATATGAGGATCTTTCTTACAAGTTTTTCATCAGTCATCTTTTCTCCCAAAGCTCCAGAAGTATTAGCTACTTCCAAGATGTTCATGTAGAATTCATGAACTGTCTCATCTTCCTTCATTCTCAAGTTTTCAAACTTGGTGGTGAGAAGTTGAAGTCTTGACATCTTTACCTTTGATGTTCCTTCATGAGTTGTTTTGAGAGTATCCCACACATCTTTGGCTAGCTCACAGTGATGCACAAGTCTAAAGATGTTCCTATCAATGCCATTGAATAAAGCATTTAAGGCCTTTGAGTTGCCTAGTGCTGAATCTTCTTCCTCCTTACTCCATTCTTCTTCAGGTTTCAGCACTTTTGATCCATCTTTGGTATCTTGGACAGGATGATCCCATCCAACATTGACTGCTCTCCATGCCCTGTTGTCAAGTGATCTTAAGAATGCAATCATTCTTGGCTTCCAGTAGTCATAATTAGATCCATCCAGAATAGGTGGTCTATTTACTGACCCTATATCTCTGTCCATGTTACAAGTGTTATGTGATTTTCCCCCTTTGAGAAATCTTGAAGTGCAAGGCATGGAAACTTGTGATTCTTTGGGAAATTTTGGTCACAATGCAATGTTTTATGTTGGTATGATGCTTAGAGAGTGATTAGAGGTCACAAAATGACTTGG
This sequence comes from Lathyrus aphaca, assembly GCA_963966055.1. Lineage (NCBI taxonomy): Eukaryota > Viridiplantae > Streptophyta > Magnoliopsida > Fabales > Fabaceae > Lathyrus > Lathyrus aphaca. The sequence goes on along the minus strand of OZ014523.1, from coordinate 356,397,060 downwards.
TATGTGAAATTGCAAAAAATCCTCTAGTGTGAAAGTGAAAATTATAGGATTTTTGCCAACTTTGCAAGACCATAACTTGAGTTCCATAATGAATTAGAACATGTTCTTGTACGTTTTTAAAAGGGAATGATCCAATATACGACTTTCATGACCAACAATTTTTCATTTGAAGCATTTTTGGTTGAGAAAGAGGAGGTTGAAGAACTTTCCCAAAATGAAAAGTTTCCATTACAAGTCATTTCCATTTTTGGCAACTTTTGGTTTAGCTCAAATTTCTTCAATTTTTTGAACCTCCAAACACTTCAATGATCAAATAAAGATCATATAACTTCAATTTGATGAAAATATCACTTTGGTTCCATTGTTGGGGGCCTCAGATGCTCTTATTTTGCTCTAACTTGCTCAAGAAGTTACCCAGTGAACATATGACTTCCACAAGGAATTTCTTCATCAAACTTGGTACACATGATCCTTATAACATATTGAGACTATTAGAAACAAGAATGACCAAAAAAATTGGGGTTATGGCCTCTGAAACCAAAACCCTAATTTCAGGTCATCTGTGTAGTGAAACCCTAGCTCTGCTTCCATGCTTTCCAAGTTCTTGTGATTTCTTGGCTTACTTGATCTTTGAGGGATATAATATGATGATAGAACACACATGGACCCTCTTGGAATGATTGGAGACCTTTGGAGTAGCTCAGATGGATCCTTGGATTACTCAGATCACAAACCCTAGATGCAGATGAATTTGAACTATGCAGATAAAACAAAGATGCAATATGAGATGATATGCTTAAACTTATGCAAAGATGAAAGATCACAAGCCATGGTGTGAAATTTTAGGCAATCTGACTTGTAGAATGTTTCAGGCTTGTGTGTTATGTGAAATGAGCTCTGAAATTCTGTGATCAGGTATGAGATGTCCCAAGAGATGTCCCAACACTTGACAGATTTAACCAAAACTTAAATAGCAAGAAAAGTAAACAACACAGAAGTTTGTTAACCCAGTTCAGTGTATAACCACACTTACATCTGGAGGCTACCAAGCCAGGAGGAAATCCACTATAAGTAATATTAATTCTAGACTTAAACCACCCTGTTTAATCTATCACTTAATAACTACCCAATGCAATTTCTACCTAAGACACAACTTTGATAAGAGTACCCTACTCACTCCCCCTCAATCACACAGTGATCAAGTTTACAAGTTTAATAAAGTTGAAGACATTCTTCAAACAATACAGCTTGATCTTACTTCACAGTTTCAATCAAGTCACAAATGCACTTTTGCTTAAAAGCTCATAAAGTGGTACAATGAAAACAACCTGCTATTAAAACACTAGACACCCTATTTGGTCTTCTGAAATTCGTACTCAATTCTATGAGTTTCTGTTGATTAAATAGGTATCTGTAATTTGGGCTTTCTGTAGAATGATCCAGCCCTAATGCGCATGCAGCTTCCACCTTGAATTTAGGGTTTGTTACTTCCTAGATTCTAGGTGATTTAGGCCTTCTGTTTTAATCTGAATCCTCAATATAAAACTCCCTACAGATGCGCCTTGTTCTGTTTTTATCCATCATTAATTAATTCCAGATAACTCTCCTTAAATATCTCTGATCAGTTAGTCAATAATTAATTCTGGTAGCAGGTTTGAGATGTCTCAACATCTGTTGGGACATCCTGAAAAACTGAACTTAAGTCATTAACACAATGTCCCAACATCTGATAAGACATCCTGAAATAAGTTCATATACTCTGTTTGATAATGTCCCAACATTTGATAGGACATTATGAACTGAATTCAATAATTCTTGTTGGTCAAAAATTCTGCCAATTCAAGACATCTACAAGCTCCATAAGATTAGTATAAGCCAATGAGAGTGCTCAGAAAGTGGGTGGTGGCATAGTGTGATTGGTATGGGCCAAGTTGAAAAAATGTCAAATTTGTGTACTTGAGGTATGGGCATGGTGCAGAGCTCTCTTTAGGGGTGTCTTGGCCTTAGCTTGGTTCATGGATGGCCCTAGGATCAAATTTATGCAGTTGACACAAGTGGATGAAAAGTTGCCACGCTTTTGCAAAGTTTATGCATTTTGGCCATTTTGAGATTTCTTGTGAACCAAGCCATGAAAACTATGAAATATTGGGCCAATTTTGATGCTTTGAAGTTGCCTTGACATGTTATGGTGCATAGAAGTTGATTAGAGGTCATGAAATGGCTTGGCAAGTGAAATTGCAAAATTCCCTCTAGGATGAATCAAGACATGTTGTTGTACTTTTTGAAAATGGGAAGACATAATCTACAACTTTCATGCCCAAGAATTTTTCATTTGAATTATTTTTGGTCATTCAAAGAATAGGTTGAATATCTTTCCCAAAATGGAAAGTTTCCATTACAAGTCATTTCCAAAAATAGCAAGTTTGCATTTGGCTCAAAATTCTTTAACTTTGTGAACTTCCAATCACTTCTAAGATCAAATAAAGATCATAGAGACTCAAAATGATGATGATGATCCTTTGGTGCCCTTGATGGAGGCCTCAGATGCCCTGATTTTGACTTTACTTGCTCAAGAAGTTACCCAATGATCAGATGACTTCCACAGTGAATTTCTTCATCAAATTTTGGTACACATGATCCTTATACATTATTAAGACATTAGAAACAAGAATGACCAGATTATTTTTGGATTAAGGCCTCTGAAACAAAAACCCTAATTTTAGGTCATCTGTGCAGGAAATCTTTAGTCTGCCTTTATGCCTTTGTCATTCTTTGTGATCCCTTGACCTTTATGAACTTTGTGGAGCATATTATGATCATGGAACACACATGGACCCTCTTGATAAGCTTCAAGACCTTTGGGATGGATCAAATCACTTCTTGGATTGCTTAGATCACAAACCCTAGATGCAGATGAAATGGACTATGCAGATGAAACAAATATGCAATATGAGATGGTATGCTTATGCTAATGAAAAAATGAAAGATCACAAGCCATGGTGTGAGAAAAAGAGAGGGAAAATTTGGGGTGTTTACAACTGCCCCTATTCAAGCATGAGTTAGCTGTGTAGGATGTAAGTGCCTGGCTTAACAGACAAACAAGATAACTTGTGGTTGAATACCAAAGACAGTCCGAAATTTGCACTCGCTGGGGAGAAGAAGAAAAGGGATATAAATTGTAAAAGAAAATATAAACGGAATATCAAGTGAAAGCTATGGAGGACGACCATCGAGCAAAGGACAACTGTTGGGGATAAAACGATAAGCAAAGCAATGACGGGGACGACCATCATGCTGGAAAATAAAGAAACCGCGACGGGGACGGCCACCGGGTAATAAAATTCTCTGGGATTTAAGGAAAAGCAATGATGGGCACGGCCATCAGGCTTGGAGAGTAAAGTAAACAGCGATTGAGACGACCATCGGGCTAAACTAATGAAGGACGATCACCAGGTAAAGGAAAAAGGACCACAACAGGGACGACCATCGCGTTGAAAAATTTGATGAGGGACGGTCATCGAAGGTGAAAGACGATCACCTAACAGGGGACGACTTCTCTTTATCACGACATAGGACGAATGTCGGATAGAAAATATCTACGATGGGGACGGCCATCGGAAAATCATGATGAAGGACGATCATCAAGAGGTGAAGGATCATCACCTAGCAGGTGTCGCTCCCCGGATTTCCATCCTGGTACAAACGCGAAAGTGGCGCGGAAAAGGTTAGAGTCGCCAGCCAGGCATTTTTATCCCGAAGGAATGGGAATGGTAATGCTGCACAAACCAGAAGAAAAGAAAAGGAAGGACATGGGTCCTGCGAACCAAAGAGACTGAGTTCGGGAGTCATTTACGACCTGGGAAGGTATTAGCACCCAGATCGTCCGCGGTACCCGACGGAATCCACGCTTGCAAAGAAACTGTTTCAAAGGGTGAAGAAATGAAAGCTGCTGCAAAGAAAAGGAACTGAACTGGAGAAAAGAAATAGGAACTGAAAAAAAATGAAAAAAGAAATGAACAGGCCCTACCCCGCTGCCTACGTACCTCATCTGGACAATGAGGATCAGAGTCGTCGTAGTTCCCCTAACTAGGGGTGGAAAAGATTGCTTGTGTCTTAAGGCTTGAACTGCCTATGTCAATGCTCAGGTGTTGCAGGCTCGGACGACGAGTGCGTTACTGTCTTGCAAAATGACAAGTTGGAGCAAGTTCGCAGACGGAGCGAAGGAGATGAGAAAAGAATTCCCGAAGGAGAGACGCTTATTGTTTGTCCAGTGTTTTTAGAAGCTTTTTTGTGAGTGAGGCACAAGGAAGTGAACTCAAGCTCTTTTCCATGGAATGTGTACTTGCTACTACATTCCAAGATGGAATAATAAAACAAGCACACTCATGTAAGGAGAAGATCCCCAAAACTTGATTCCAGAGATTAGGGCTTAAACACACTAACTCGTTGAACTTATTAAGTGTTTTTGTATTTTTGATGAAGAAGTGTATTTTATGATTTTCTTGATGAAGATGGCATCCTGATCAGACTTGTGCATCATGATGAACAAGCTTGTACTATCCCAAGATGGGAAAACTACAAGTGTTTCATGGAATAAGGCTATTGCACAGGAGACCACTTCAATCCTTATTAAGATGTTTTTTAGAGTTTTTGTTTTGAGATGAGAAGAGAAGAGAACCAAATATCTTAAAGGTAAAAGTCTAATGGGGGATGTCTAATCCTAAAGTTATCATGCAAAGGAGGTCCTAGGTTAGTGAGGTTTATTATCCTAATGAAGGAAAGAAATAAGAAGAGAAAGAAAAGAATGAAGAAGATAAGAAGAAGAAAGGATGGCCTAATCCCCTCAAACACAAATAAAAGAATATCAATAAAGAAAAGAGAAAGGATAAGAATTGGAGATGTGGGAATCACATCCACACCTCTCACTTACTAGAGCCCCTGAAATGGTTAGTAACATAAGCAATATCATGACAAAATCAAATGAGAACAAATGAAACACCAAATGGGCATAAGATCAAACCAAAGCAACACAACCAGAAGTGGAATCTCAATCATAAGTGTCAAATTCAAACACAGAACACAAGAATGAAAAATGGACTACATAGTTCAACATGAAGCATTATGGATTATCATGACAAAACAAAACAAACTTGAGATAACACAAAGCAAATCAAGCAAACAAACATCACAAACTTCAAGACCAGAACCCTAACATGTCAAGAATGTGCCTAAGCAACACAAAAGATGAAGAGTAGAAGCATACAAACTTAAACATTATCATCATGAGAAGCAAAGAAGCATAAGAAGTGAGGTGAGCATGTACAAAAGTGAATGAAATTCAAAGGTAAGCAACCATACAATTTCTCAAAGTACAAATATCAAATCATGACCAGAGAGGTATCCACATCCTAAAAGGGTTCTAACCAACCTAAGGGAGTTGGTACAAGTGCCCTACCAACCTAAGGACTAAACATATGACCAAAAAGGATGCAAAAGAAGATAGGCAAAGAACAAAATTCAAATCAAATCAAGCATTCATCCAAAAATTCCAAAATTTTGCACAAAGAATCTTAAATCATACAATATTAACATGCCAAAAGAATAGGATCAAAATCCGAAGCTAAGTAGGTCAAATATGAGTCTAAACATGGATTAGGGTTAGGAACCTTCATGCACAAGATAAGGATCAAAAATAATCAAGCAATCTTCTAAAAATCAGAAGACAAATCGTCAACAAACTACACTTCAATGTGAATCCAGAGCAAAAAGAATCAATTCAAAATTCAAATTAATGGTCAAGATAGAAATTGTACAAGTCAACATGCTTTAAAAGTGAATAAAAATCAAATAATAAAAGAAGAAATTAATTCCAACGTGGAAAATGAAAATAAATGGAAAATAAAAATATCAAAAATTAAAGAAAACTCAAAATATCATACATGAATTTTTTTGGAATTTTTAATGACATCTAACTATTTTAATTAATTACAAATCAAACCTGAAATAAAATAAAATAAAAAATGAGAAACCAAGACTAGGGGTGTGATTAGTAATGAAATCAGTTCAAATTGGTTGGGCTTACAAAAACAGGGGCGTGAATAGCAACTAAGCCCAGTGGATCTCAGCGCAAGACACAATACACTCTAGTAGAAATTCAAATAATCAGGAAAAAACAATAAACCCATGGATCAAACCAACGTGTGAGATCAAGTCAATCATTATAACCAAGTCCAATATCCAGTGGATCAGCGCGTGTGTGCACATTAGTTACAGTGAGATGCGAAACACAATGCATTATTCAGATGAAAATATAAAACGCAAGCACGTGAGAGAGAGGTTGTGATTTTAATGCGTTGGCAAGCTATCATCCGTCCAGATCAAAGATCATATGGTTCACACATCATCTTCTTCCTTTGTCAATTCCAGAATTCGGTGACCGGAGCCCTAGATCCGGCACCGGAAAATTCAAACTCATGAATAAATCATCACTAAAATGAATCAAAATCTCCAGATCCAATAATTAAACCATGCTGATCATGAATATGCATTTAGAATTTTCAAAAAATCCATGGATCGAGCAAATCGAACACAAACAGTTTTGTTCATCAAACTTCAAATCAACATAACACACTCAATATTCACTCATTTTCAAATCTAATCATCACAGAATCATCAGTGAAACAAGCAGATCACAATGCACATAATTTAAACAATTTCTAGATCCACGGATTTGAAGCTAACCTGAAACTTGCAGAGCTCAAATTAGGTCAAAAGAAAGCTTCCAATGCTGCAGATCTACCACCTCTAACCTCTCCTTGCAAAATAAATGCAAGAGAGAGATTGAATTTCTCTAGATCTTGAAATTCGAATTGAACTGCACCACTCTTGCACTTGAAGAAAATATTGAGTTTCAGCTTGAATTGATGGTGAATTGGTGATCCTTAGAGCTCAAGGATGAAGAATATGAAGTTTGTTTTGTGAATCAGTGAGAGAATCAGAGGATTCGAAGAGAAATGCAAGAGATGCAAAAACATGAGAGTGATGAAAATGTGATGAATCCTGAGCAAATGGAAACCCTAGCTGCGTATATATGATGCCAATGAACACTGATGCAAGAATGAGAGGGAATGCACGTGAGGAATGAGTGGGAGAAAGAATTTGCAAAATTGGCAAAACTTGTGTGAGTGAATGACTTATGCGTGCTATCCCTCTCTCATGCACATGCTTAGCTTCAATCTCACTCCTAAATGTTAACTGAATCAATTTTAGCCCTTGGATTGCTTTGTATCATGCCTTGTGAGTGATCTTGCAAAAATGCACTCTGTGAAATACATCCCTTCCCATGCACGAATTTGGTGAATTCTTTGGAGAAAAATGTGTCTCATGTAATGAATAATGGTATAGTGACCTACTTTGCACATAAAACAACTTGAAATTGAGCTATATGAGTTTTTGCTCTTGGTGGAAACTTGAATTTTAAGGAAAACCCTAAAAAAACAAGTGAACTTTCAAAGGCCATATCTTTTGATCCATGAGGGCTATGAAAATGTACTTGTAATTTCTGAAAATGGGAGAACCTACCCTACAACTTTCATGTTTGTTGGAAATTCATTTGAGATCTTTTTCACCATGAAAGAAGCCTTTGAAAATTAGGGCAAAAGTTGCCAAAAATGGAAAGTTTCATAACAAACCATATGCCAAAAATGGAAACTTCTTCAAAACCATTTGATTCTTGATCCTTGAATTTGTCAAATCTCTTATAAGGTCTTAAGGACATACCTTGACTTGAAAAATGAGGTTGGACACCTTGAATTCTCACAGTTGACTTTTAAAATGCACAGTTGACCAATTTCTTCTTATGCAAGCAACTGATGAAATAACTGCCTTCCACAGGGAATTTTCTCACTAAATTTCATCCCTAGGAACCTATTATCATATGAGAGACTTTTCCCAGATGAAATGACCAAAGTCACAAAGGATTCATGCTTGAAAGTGAAACCCTAATTTGGGAACCATTGTGTTGGAGCTTGCCCTAGCTTGGATTCCCTGATGATACCTCAACCTCCTGGCTCTTGTAAAGGATCTTGAACTTGTGATTGTCATGTAAACTCTTCATGGGACTTGGACAAGTCCACTGGGCCTCTTGCTATAGCTTGTAATGCCTCAAATCCACCAATAGTTGATCATATGGCTAATGCTGGAACATGAGAGTGTTATGCTTTACTTTTCCATGCAAAGATGCCAAAGATATGATATGCTCATGATGATTATGATATGATGATGATGCTTAAAAAGAAGAGGGCAAATTTAGAGTGTTACAGCTGCCCCTATTCAAACAACTGTTAATCTGAAAAGGACGGTAGCACGGGCTATCGACCGTTCAAGATGAACTGTGGTTGAATACCAAGAAAACCTGAAATTTTCACTCTGCTGGAGAATGCAAGCAGTGGGAAATAAACCCATCCAAATGACGCTTTGGTGACTGAAGTGGAGAAAAAGCAGACGAGCTCCTTCCATATGAAACTGTTACGCCAGATAAGGATACTTAGACAGACGAGTCTTCTTCGAACAAACCTGTTACGCCAGGTGCTAGACATACGAGCCCTCATCCAATATACCTGTTACGCCAGGATATGGACATACGCTCCCTCTTCATACATTTCACAAAAATGTATGACTTGAGACAGACGAATTTCCTTCGGATAAACCTGTTACGCCAGGACCGGTGATGCACTTAAGCCTGTGGGATAGACATGCATAATCAGGATAGACGAACCCTCTTCATATATTATCCGCAAATATATGGTCTAAGACAAATTATCCTTCTTCAGATAACCTGTTACGCCAAGTGCGACATTAGGATTTGACGAACCCTCTTCACAAATCTTGCGTAGATAAGCGGTGCTTGAGACAGACGAACCTCCTTCGGATAAACCTGTTACGCCAGGACCGGTAACCATTTTGACGTTTCATCCCACCATCAGGACTTCAAAACTCTTCAACACAGACGAGCATTGGATGATCATCAAGAAAACACAAGTGAGCACCATAAGTCAATGAAACAAACGAATATCAGACGATGATATAAGAAACACAGACGAGCGCTTCAGGCGATGATACAGACGAATATCAACCACTGGCACAGACGAATACCAGAAACCCAACACAGACGAGCATTTGGAGTAGCAATACAGACGAGTACTAGAAATCCAACACATAAGGATATAGTCTAACACAGACGAGTGTTGGATGATACAGACGAGTATCCAAACAATGCAAACGAGCTTCAAGCGGATAACAAATACAGACGAGCGTTGGAGAATGCATACGAGCATCACCTAAGTTCAAACACAGATGAGTGTCGATCACTAAAAGGAAGTTACACACAGACGAGTGCTGGGAAGTGCAGACGAGCAACAACATCTACCAACCATGGGCGACTGTTGGGGAAAGCAAACGAGCAATAAAAAAGTGTGAACACAGACGAGTGTTGGGGAAATGTTGACAAGCAACAAACAGATAACAAACATATACGAGTGATAGAACGTGCATACGAGCAAAAGCAATTATCAAACACAGATGAGTGATGGGGGTGCATATGATCATCAAACCAATGCCTGATTGGCAACAAGAATCACAACTCTGCAGGAGAGAACCAGATCAAGAGGCTTTGACAATGCATAATTCAGTCTGGGGATGAATAACTGTTTGTATCATCACACTGACCAAAAATAAATTGGCAACCTCACTGGGGATATTTCAATGATGGTTGTATCTCATTCATGAAACTCTGCGGGGGAAATGACGATCTTCCCACACTGCTGGGGAGATGCTTGGTCAAATATCCTTTGCTTAGGGAAAGAGTTCTAACAGTTATAAACTTTTTGGGGAATTGAACCTCCCACTGCCTGCTGGGCATACTTCTCTTGTGGAGAGATAATCTTCTTGGTGATTCCACCTGCCCTAACTCAGTTGGGGAAAATTATGTTTGAGCAAGTGTGTTAACAACCTGCAAAACCTGCAACAACAGAATACACATATGTGCCCTGGGGACTTGCATGGTATGATCTCTTCATCCATCGTCACCCGACACTCAAAGAGGGTTTTAAATGTTTCCCTGCAATGTCATTTTTTTATTTAGAAAACAAACACCATGTTTTTTAAATGCAATGTTCTTTTTGCCAAAAACTCAGGACATTTTTGCAAACAAAGTAAACAAAACACAACACAGCTTTTTGACTGAATATTCATTTATTGAAAGGCCTCTGAATAGGCAGAGTTTTATATTAGGAAGCAACCACCTGGAAAGAGGTAGCTACCATGAAATTGAGAAAATAAACTATCCTAATGGCAATGCGCACGACATTCTAATGAGTTCCTTCTCGCTATGACTAACATGTCTTCAAAACTTTCCATTCTTGCCTTTGCTTTCTGAAAAGATGAGGGGACTGATTCCTATCCTTCTGATATTGTCCGGTTATACAAAACGATGATTTGGTTCAGATTACCCGGATCACAGTTGTTCGCTTATTCCTTTGTTTTGCGTGGATCGCCCTTTCGAGTTTTCAATCCACCAGGATACCCTTCTTTGCATGAGCTGTCCGATGTGGCTTTCCAACTCAGCGGGTGTACATTTTTTTATTTGTTTTCCATAACTTTTTCCCGAGCTTTTTATTTTGTTTTTAGGTCGCCGGGATGCCCTTTTTCTACCTGGACTTTAATTCTGTTTTTGTGTCCAGCGGGTCTTTTATGCGAAGTATTTTTTAACTGTGTCCGAGTTAACAGGGGATTGGAAATCTTCTCCATCCATAGTGGTGAGCATCAGTGCTCCACCCGAGAAAACTTTCTTCACTATGAACGGTCCTTCGTAGTTTGGGGTCCATTTGCCCCTGTGATCTGAACCTGGAGGAACGATCCTCTTGAGCACAAGCTCGCCTACTTGATACTCCCGAGTACGTACTCGTTGGTCGAATGCTCGCTTCATTCTCCTCTGATAAAGATGACCATGACAGATAGCCGCTAATCTCTTTTCCTCAATTAGACATAACTGATTGTATCGAGCACGTACCCACTCAGCCTCATCCAGCTTCACGTCCATCATCACACGCAACAAAGGAATTTCCACCTCAACAGGCAAGACTACCTCCATACCATATACCAATGAGAAGGGAGTTGCCCTGGTTGACGTCCTGGCTGACGTTCGGTACCCATGCAACGCAAACGGTAACATCTCATGCCAATCCTTGTAAGTGAAAACCATCGTTTGCATAATCTTCTTAATATTTTTATTAGCTGCCTCTACCGCACCATTCATCTTTGGTCTGTAGGGAGAAGAATTTTGATGCTGAATCTGGAACTCCGTATCTGCAAATGATGTCTCTTTTCAAAAACCTGGCTACCACTTGACGAGTGACATTGGCATAAGATGTTGCTTCAACCCACTTAGTGAAGTAATCGATCGCAACCAAGATGAAACGATGACCGTTTGAAGCAGTTGGCTCTAGGGGTGTTCAAAACCAAACCAACCCAATAGAAAACCGCAAACCAAACCAAACCAAACCGAAACCGCAAAAAAACCGCACTTGGTTCGGATGTATTTGGGCCATTATTTAACAAAACCGCGCGGTTCGGTTCGGTTTGCGGTTTTTAGTTTACAAACCGAACTAAACCAAACCAAACCGCATTATGTTATAACCCAAACTTCTCTTATCCCACATCCAACCCAAAACTTAAATCTATTATGCCTTAACCATACAAATATTCTCTTAGTCACACTTAGGGTTTTAGTTTCAACATTCTCAAATCTCTTCGAGTAGTATCGCACATTCTTCTCATCATATTTTCTATGTACATCTCATATCTTCTACTCTAATCGCTCTTATCTTATATTCTTTCTTTTTCATATTCATCTTCACGTTTTTTATATTATTGTTTTCTCATCCAATTATGTTTTTATCGCACGTTTCTTCTATAATATCACATATCTTATGATCTTTCTTTTTCATCTTTTCTAATCTTTCCTATCCTCCATTTTATCTTTTTATTGTAATATTTTTGATATTGTTTTATACTACTATTTATGTTTTTATTCCACTTTGATCTAATCTTATTTTTGTATATTGAATGAAAATTTATTGTCTAAATATGATGAGTTTTGTTGCTATTTGATTATGTATGCATGACTAAATACAAAATTATGTTGTTCTCTATAGGTGTATGTATGACTCAATAAAAATATTAGAAAAAACCGAACCAACCGAACCAATCCAAACCGCATTGGTTTGGTTTGGTTTGATTCGGTTTTATTTCTTAAATTCAATCGAACCAAACCAAACTGCATGCTTTTTTCTCCCGCGGTTCGGATGATTTTTTGCGTCGAAACCGCCCAAACCGCACCGCGAACACCCCTAGTAAGCTCTATTTTCCCGATCATGTCAATGCCCCACATAGAAAAGGGCCAAGGAGATGACATGACATTGAGCGGGCTGGGAGGAACATGCACCTTGTCTGCATAAATCTGGCACTTGTGGCACTTACGGGCGTACGAACAACAGTCTGCATCCATTGTTATCCACTAGTACCCCGATCTCAACAACTTCTTAGCCATTGCATGTCCTCCTGCGTGAGTACCGAAAGATCCCTCGTGGACTTCTTGCATTAACAGGCTTGCTTCGTATCTATCCACGCATCTGAGCAAGACCATGTCAAAATTCCTCTTATACAAAACCCCATCTGTATTCAAGAAGATGCTAGCAGCAAGTCGTCTTAAGGTCTTCTTGTCGTTGGATGATGCCCCAGCTGGGTATTCTTGTTTTTCCAGGAAGAGCTTGATATCAAAGTATCAAGGTTTCTCGTCAGACACAACATCTACAGAGAAAGCATAAGCTGGTGCGTCAAGCCTAGAAATGTCAATCCTAGGAATATAGTTCCAACACAAGACTTTGATGGACAAAGAAAGAGTAGCCAATGCATCGGCAAATTGATTCTCATCTCGTGGTATATACTGAAGCTTAATTGTTGTGAAGAACGTCAACAGTCTTCTGGCATAATCCCTATAAGGAACTAAGTGTTCTTGATGTGTATACCAATTGCCGGTAATCTGATTGATAACAAGGGCTGAATCTCCAAATATATCGAGGGTCTTAATCCTAAGATTAATAGCCTCCTCTATTCCCATTATGCACGCCTCGTATTCATCTTCATTGTTGGTTCAGCCAAAAGTAATTATGGCAGCGAAAGGAAAGTGAACACCTTCAGGAGTGATAAGAACAACACCAACTCCATGTCCGTTGATATTGACTGCCCCATCAAACATCAACTTCCATTTGGATTCAGGGTCTGGCCCCTCCTCCGGAAGTGGTTCCTCGCAATCTTTTGCTTTGAGCTACATGATGTCCTCATCAGGGAAATCAAATTTCATTGGCTGATAGTCATCTTCAAGGGGCTGCTGTGCAAGATAATCCGACAATACACTTCCTTTGGTGGCTTTCTGGGAAGTATATTGTATGTCATACTCTATTAAGATCATTTGCCAGCTTGCAACCCTTCCGATTAATGCTGGTTTCTTGAAGTTATACTTGACAGGGTCCATTTTTGAGATTAGCAGTGTGGTATGGGTCAACATATACTGTCTCAGTCGGCGAGCAGCCCATACCAAAGCGCAACAAGTTTTCTCGAGAAGTGAGTAACGAGATTCACAGTCGGTAAACTTTTTGATAAGTTAGTAAATAGCATACTCTTTTCGATCAGACTCGTCATGTTGGCCTAGAACACGCCCCATCAACCCCTCTAGCACAGTCAAGTACATGATAAGTGGCCGTCCTGGAACTGTAGGCATTATAATCGGAGGTGTCTGGAAGTATTCTTTTATCTTTTCAAAGGCTCTTTGACAGTCCTCATTCCACCTGACCATTTGCTCTTTTCTCAACAATTTGAATATTGGCTCACACGTGGCAGTTAGATGAGATATAAACCGTGAAATGTAGTTCAATCTCCCTAAAAACCCGCGCACTTCTTTTTCTGTTTTCGGTGCAGGCATATCTTGTATTGCTTTTACTTTTGCAGGATCCACCTCGATTCCTTTCTGGCTAACAATAAAACCCAGCAATTTTCCGGAACGCACTCTGAAAGTACACTTGTTTGGATTCAACCTCAACTTATACTTTATCAGTCTATCAACCTAAGCTAAACTAGATGGATTTACGATGGAAAAATTGACAAATATCAATGCACTAAAAAATAGTAAAAGTACTGGAAAAATATGAAATTAATTTCCTAAGGTCTCTAACCTAAATCTAATATTGTGTTAAAAAATATCCTAAAACTTCGTAACCTAACTATGTCAAATGGTCACTTAAATCTACCTAATATCTAACCACAATTTTTCACAAACAACACTATCAAAATAGTGGATAAAATAGCCTAAAAAATATAACAAAAATTATTCCAGGTTCCATTATTAGTCCTCTAATCATAGCAAAAATAATGGGACAAAAATCATAAATGAAGTGGGAGAAATAAAATGTACAAAATGAAGTGTTCATGAAAGAATTCAATATAAAACTAATTAAAAAGAAAATCGAAATTAAATTGAAAAAATCCAAAAATCAGAAAGTAAAAATGTAGAAAAGTTCTATAATGAATTGAAATCCTACTGTAATTTTTATGGAATTTTATTATGTGCTTTAGTATTTTTTCTGGATTAAAAATGAACTAAACTAAAACAGAAATTAAAACAAAAAAGAAAATAGAAGGGGAGTGCAAGCAACAGTTTTTAAACAAAATCATGGATGGGCCAAAAATGAGAGGTGCAAAAAGTGAGGAAAGCCAGGCCCACTAGCGCAGGTTGGGACTTGGGAGAGTGTACATCATAGACCTTTAGTCAATCTTTGACTTCAAAAATGGTCTGTACGATCAAGTCTTCTAAATAGCACTCTGATCAAATGTTACAGAAACGCAAGCCCATGAAAACCTAAGGTGTACTACCCACATGAGATCAACCGCACTAAGAGCCTATCGGACGGTGACAAGTGTCACCGCCAGTGTGGCTGGGGAATCCAAAAAACCATCCTAATCTTATCTCTTTGTAAACTAACGGTACACTTAATCTCGATTAAATGAATTTTATTGCTCATTATTTCCTCATTAATCTCCTAAAATCTCCTTAATTCCTCCCTTAAATTAACTTAATAAAATAAATTGAAATTATAAAACAAAGAGAAACCAAGGGGCTGAACGACTTATGCTACACCAAACCCTAAGTCTCCAACTTCTTCTCTTTGCCGCCACCGTCTTCAACTGCTTCCACCCCAGTCTTATCTCATGCACCGTCTTCTCCATAAAATCAAATTCGATAACAAGCTTCTCAGGTTCATCATCAATCATTAAAACTTAAAGGCCATATTTTAGTAACTCGAACGATACGATTAAGATTCAATAGGCTAACACCGGAATCGGCTCGCGAAACGCACCTGTTCAGAGGTTTTGAAATTCCGACGCAGTGGTTGCTCGAAGCACAAGGTGTTTCTTCTCCATCCGCTATCTTATTCTTCTTCTATGCGATACGGGTTATCAACGACATGAAGCTTGCCTGTGTCGGATTATTGAAGAATCCGTTCTTGATCGCTTTTTTGGTTGTGGTGAAGGTCACCCTTGCAAGATGAAGATGGAGGTGCGATTATGGAGCTCGTAAGTTGAAGAAGGTGTTGATGCTGTATTTGTTGAATTTGCAGAATGATGATCAGAAGAATGTTGTTGTGATTGATGATGATGAAGCCTAGTCAATGAAGATAGTGCTCTTGTTCCTGTAGTGACGATAAACCCGCAGGTATCACTCCTTTCCTTCTCTTCTCTATTCTTCCTCTGCTTCTGTTTCTTCAACGTGTTTCTGACGTTGTCGTGCCCCTGCAATTTTTCGTTGAAGCTTGTGCGTCTGAATTGTTGTTGTGCGATTCATTGTTGAATCACTGTGAATCTATTCTTGTTGCAGGTTACATTGATCGATGATGTTGAAGATTTACGGATCGAAAACAAAAGCTTGAAGATGAGTTGGCTCTGTTAACTTAGAGCCTTTTTCTATTCTATGATGATGAAGAGAGATGATGAAGCGTTCATCGATGGAGAACATTGTTGAAGAAGAATCCATAAGATTGTAGGAGTTTCGTTTTGGCGGTTATTGAAGATTTTGAAGAATTGGAAAGTGAGTGTTCAAGAACTGTTAGAGAATTTGAAGAGTGAAGAGTTCAGCGTCGAGAGGTTGACTCGATGAGCGATTGGTGAAGATTGTTGATGGTGAAAACCATGATTGACGCCAGTTTTCCTCTGTTATCGGTTTCTTGAAGAATGAATATTAGAGAGGATCTGAGATTGAAGAGTGATTTAAGAAAATCAAAGTTGATGATGCAGTTGAAGTGGATGATGCAGTTGAAGAATTGATGAAGGAAGGGATGGTTGATGAAGCATGAAGAAGAATTTTTTCTGTTTCTCTGTAACTCTTTTTCTGTTATGAATATTGAGAGAGATAGATATTGATGAAGAATTTGATGACCACCCTTGAAGGTTGCAGAGATTTCATTTTTATATCCAGAGTTTCTGGAAACCTGTAACTGTATCTTTTCTCATTTTTTTGTTATCCTCTTCTGCTAAATTTTCCCTGTATCTCTGATTGATTTTTCTGATAAGTTTTCTCTTTATGATTTTTTTAATTCCTATTTTGTCGTAATGAAAAAAACTGAAATAATAAAAGGTTAATGGGCCTGAAATATCAATTGGAATGTTAATTGATGTAGGTAAAACAAATCAAACTAACATGAGAGTCCTTGATTTGTCTATTTTTTTATGGATTACGATGGGTTTGAAATTGGGTTTAAAAAAATGGATATGGTTTAGAAAAGAAAAATTTTGGAACATGGATTGTAAACAAATTTTCATTGGTTTAGCTTGAAATGGATTAAAAGTAAAATATTAGCAAAAGACCAAGAATTGGTTATGATTAGGAATTTAAAAGATGGTTTAACAATGAGTTCAATTTGAGTAATAAAATGGGCTTCATGGACATATGAATCTAAACTTGAAATGGGCCTTGGAAAATGTACATGGCAAGAAATGTGGTTTCCAGATTGGATACTGAATTTGAATGACGTTTTCAAAATAAGTCTTACTTGTGTACTTTCCCTCCTTAATTTGAATCGATTTCTTGGACCAAAAATCTTTTGATGCCATGATTTCTTAACCATGTCTCGAACCATGTTTCTCGAATCACCCGGGAATTACATACGCGCATGAATATCTTTGCAAAATAAGCCCAAATCAACTTAAATCGATGGTTGAATCACAACAGACTAAGACCCTAATCTTTGAGGATAATCTATGAAGGATAACTTTTAATTCCTAGAAGAAACCTTAATTCACAATTCATTGTTTGAATAACCAGTAGGATCAGTTTAAGATATTGAAGGGAAATAAAATCTTATCTCACCTTGTTAACCTCTGATATCAACGCTTTTGAATAAACCTCTGAATAAATAAAAACCTGGAGCTTGATAATCATCTGAATTGGGACATGCTCCTAACGCTGGGAGCTCAACCTTTTCCTTAACCTCGAGTGCACTAGCCAGATGAATCACCTCTGAATAGGAAGATTCCAAACACTAGGAAATGCTTTGATCACATGCCTTAGGAGCTCATGCAATGTATGATTGAATGTTATGACCTAAAGGGAAATGCAAACGAACGCGAAACGAAAAGGCTAGTTAAGGTAATAAATAAGAGGGCAAATTTTGAGGTTTAACAGAAATGAAAACGCAAAAATCTCTAATTATGTGCTTTTGAGAAAGATCCTGTTGATGATGTACATGCATTGTTTCAAATCCTAAAAACTGGAGATATAAGGGAAATAGACCCTCGCCAACCCATTTGATCCTTGAAGTAGGAGTTTCTTTTCGCATGAAAAAACACTTGCATTTAACCCAGGGGCCGGTTAGGCGTCAGTTAGTTTGACCAAGTGTTCAAATTTCAAAAAGGGGTGCACATTTGAGGATCCATTACATTTCATTGTACCAAATCAAGAGGTCCAAAGACCAAAAACCAAAATGGTTATCCCAATCAAGAGGTCCAAATACCAAAAACCAAAATGGTTATCCCAATCAAGAGGTCCAAAGATCAAAAACCACAATGGTTATCCCAATTAAGAGGTCCAAAGACCGAAAACCACAATGGTTATCCCTCATCAACTGAGAAGTGAGACAGTCACGACCCTCGCAAAGCAATCAAGACAAATAGTGTCACACGATTTGTTCAAAAAAAAAGAGAATGAAGAAAATGATGAGAAAGCCCGCCAAGTCGAAACTTGAAAATAAGCGACTTAGGAAAAAATTAGGGCATCCCGCTGGACTTCACAATCAAAGATTCACAAGAATCAGTCCAGGAAAAAGTTAGGGATAAGAAAAAGAATGCAAAAGCGAAAGATGAAAAGGATTACACAAGAAAGATGCTTCAACAAGAACAAAGTCGTGTGGCACAAACATGAAAGACAAAAGGGTTGACTGACTCCAAATGACAACATGATTGGTACTTAAATCGTTAGTCTCATTGGTTCTTCAACCATCACAAAACCCTTTTTGAGAGGTGAGCGCTTTTGAAAGCTAGTTGAACATAGGAATGGAGAACATCACGAAGAGGGGTGGGGAAAAATAAACTTCGAGCCTGTATCTTTTGTTTCTATAACCGTGAACCAGGCCAAGATACAACCCTCAAAAGTCCTAACTGAAATAGGGTTATCTTGAGAGCGTACTACCACGAGAAGTGTTCCTGACTCCTATGAGTGGTGCTGAAAGATCTTTGTCGGGGTTGCATGTACATGCTTTCATAAAAAAATTAATGTCGTATCCTAACCAGTGATTCACTTATAAAGGCTTGCGACATCTTTTTCAGTTAAACTTCAAGATTAACATGTGTGTTGCATTAGAATTTTCATTCTCAGAATAAACATTTTCTTCTTGGATACATTTGTTTGACATAAAAGGAGTTCACATACGAAACCTCAGTCTAGAAGCTTAATCTTGCCAAAGATGAGAAGTCTAAAACTTCCAAAGGACCAACATATGAAGATGCACTTTTCCAAGAAACTCCATTGAGTAGGAACTTTTCCAACCAGTCGCGGTAAGAGCCAACCAATCCAGGGAAATTATGTCGAGCAATCTCTCCAAAGTTCAGCCAAACTTGGGCAATCACTTCGAGATCAAATCTCTCAAAGAGCCATTAGTCTGAGGCAGTTATGTCGAGTAATCTCTTCAAATTTTAGCCAGACTGGGGAAATTACTCTGAGATCAAATCTCTCAAAGAACAATTAGTATGTGTGTTTTCTTCAAAACACAGTCATTCATAGGTGATCACTTCAAGGCACGTACTGGGGCAGACCACCCCAAGAGCATGAGAAGCACTCTCTCCCGAAGACGGTCAATCAGAAGCATATATCCAAAGTTCAAAATACTGGGGGCAGAATATCTTACAGTGATATGAGGTCTTTCTCGAATCCTCGTGAAGCAAATTCTTTCACAGACCATGCAGTCTGGGGCAGTTATTTCGAGATCCGACGAATCTCTCCAAGATTTTGAAGACACTGAGGCATCTCAGATGCCATGTTTACTGTAAAATCCTCTTGAGACATTTTCTTCCAGTGGACCTTTGGTTGAGTCGAGTTGAAATTTCAAGGAACCATTTTTCACTTATGCTCAGTAAGCAGAGATCAACCCAGAGGCTGGAAACAAAGCCATTGCCATCACAAGGCATCAATGAGTTTTTTCCTCAGTAGGCTTTAGTAATCATGATACCTCAACAAGTCTCGTCAGACTATCTTTCCTCCAAAAGGGCAACAAGAAGATGGGTGGTATTTCCTTGGCAGATGGTATCATTATTATGAGATGCCTCATATCTCATCCCTAGCATGAGACACCTTGCTTCTATTATACCCAACATGAGATGATTTACACCTCTCATCCCCAGGAAGAGGCGAATTAAAACTCCTGCCTTCAGCAGGAAGCCTTCTCATCGACATTCTCCATCATCCCCAACAGAGTTGGAGATTGAAATCTTCCCCAACATAAACACAGAGGGTTGATGATGTTCTCCTCAAGCAAGAGAGTTTTCCTTCAAAGAAGGAGTATCCCCTACCAGAGTCTTCTTATCCCTAGAAGTACATGAAGATTCATTATTCCCTTCCAATGGTGAAGATAGTGAAGAGTCAGATGGTTTTCCTTCTTGAACAACATTGTTTGCAGTTTCCCCCAATGAAGTTGCCAAATAAAGTTCAATCCTCATTAGAATCTCTTCCCCAAGAAGACGATTGTGTATCTGAGGGATTCCCCAGTAGATTTCTTCCTCAGTAGAGTACCAACACATTTGTTTCCCCAGTCGAGCCAGAAGGATCACTTCCCTAACGAAGTTCAACGGGTAGCGTACCTCTCAAATCATGTTCATCCCCAACAGGGTCTTGGCTCTCCGATCTTAAAGTACAATTAATTTTTGGTAATGGTGGCAGTTCAGAGCCAGTATGTCATTAACATTATCCCCCACAAAGTCATTTTTCCCCACAGGGATTCATCAAACCGATGTAGTGAGTATATCTTCCCCAGTGAAGCTACCAGGGATGCATATTATCTCCTCACCAGGAGATCATCTTTTCATTTTCATTTAGTAATCATCATTACATTTGCATCCTCAAAAAGCGTAGCATTTCCATCATTATGAATCATTACGCCATGGAGAAATTCAAACATATGCATACTAGCATAGGCCAGTTTTGGGTACCTTGTACAAAGACCGATAACATCTTTTCAACTTGAGATATTTCCCACAGAGAGTGCCAAGTTCATTCTTCAGTACTGTTATTTTTTACAAGTCAATTCTTGTTTTCCCCAGTTCGAGTTATCATCCATGTTATGATAGTCTCTTTTCATGTTTTATCTCCCACGTGGGATAAATTCTTGTCGACTCCGCCAAGTCCGGTTTCGTTGTTCAAATTATAATCCATGATATGATAGTCTCTTTTTCAGGTTTTATCTCCCACATGGGATAAATTCTTGTCAATTCCTCCATTCCTGGTCTCGTTTGTTCGAGTTATCATCCATGTTATGATAGTCTCTTTTCAGGTTTTATCTCCCACGTGGGATAAATTCTTGTTGATTCCGCCAAGTCCGGTTTCGTTGTTCAAGTTATCATCCATACTATGATAGTCTCTTTTTGAGGTTTTATCTCCCACATGGAATAAGTTCTTTTCGATTTCGCCAAGTCTGGTTTCATTGTTCGAGTTATCATCCATGCTATGATAGTCTTTTTTTCAGGTTTTATCTCCCACATAGGATAAATACTTTTCGATTCCGCCAAGTTCGGTTTCGTTCCTTCAAGTTATCATCTAAGTACGATAAGCTCGTTCCTTTCGATTTTGTCTGAGGTCAGTTTCGTATTTTGTGAGGTATCATTCAAGGATGGAATTCTCTTCTTCAAGTCCGTTTGAGGGTTGTCTTGTTATTCTGACTATCATTTGAGGATGATAGACCATTTTGAGCCTATTGATCGAGGTCAGTATGTCTCTTTTTCAAAGTGTGTATGAGGTCAGTCTTTGTGTTTCTGGTTATCGACTGAGGTCAGTATACCATTACGTCTCCATTCTAGGATGGTTTTGTGTTAGATTCGAGTTTCTCTTGTGAGTTGTCATTCGAGGATGGAATTCTCTTCTTTGTAAGTCCACCTTCGCCTTGGTCTTACTTTTTCGAGTTCACCTTCGGCTTATTCTTGAATCTTATCATAAGTCTACCTTTGGATTAGTCTTACGTTTACGATTCCACCTTCGTCTTGGTGTCGTATCTTTGTTTGAGTCTACCTTCGACTTAGTATCATTCTTTGTAAGTCCACCTTCGGCTTGGTCTTACTTTTTTGAGTTCACCTTCAGCTTGTTCTCAAATCTTATCGTAAGTCTACCTTCGGCTTAGTCTTACATTTACAATTCCACCTTCGGCTTAGTCTCATTATTTGTAAGTCCACCTTCGGCTTGGTCTTACTTATTTAAGTCCGCCTTTGGCTTGGTATGGTATCCTTACTGTGTGACATGGCATAGTTTTAATGTGTCAAAAACATGGCATGTTTCGAAAGCTTGACAGGTTCAAAATGAAAAAGCAAGGATTGGCATTTTTGGAAAAACATATTGAATGAGCCGACTCAAATTCATCAATGAGCCGACTCATTCAGTGTTAAATTGATGCCAAATGCACGGGTCCAAACAGGCTTCCTGATGCATCATTTTGGTCGACTCATAAGTGTGGATGAGTCGACTCACAACCCTTTATAAGCCGACTCATTCAAGTGTAAAATGGTGGCAAACACACGGGTCCAAACAGGCTGCCTGGGGCATGGTTTTGGTCGACTCATGAGTATGGATGAGCCGACTCAAAATCCCTCATGAGTCGACTCATCAAGAAGTGTTTTCTTCTCATTTTCCACGGGTCTCAACAGGCTGCCTCTCTATTGATTTTGGTCGACTCATCTGTAAGTTTGAGTCGGCTCATTTAATGATTTGAGTCGGCTCATTACTGTGCTGACTCATTTTTTCATTTATTTTTCCCTCTCTTATGATTCATTTTCTCTAACCAATATAAATAGCTGCTTAATTTATTTTGAGAAGTTTGAACAAGGAAAGTGAAAGATATACACATAGCTCTCTTCATCTTCTTCATTCTTGCATCAATCAAATAATTACACACAACAATCTTTGTTCGATCTTGGTGTATGTTTTGAAGATAACGTTCAATCGTGAATCATAATTTCAGATTGGGTTTAGAGTGTGTGGGTTTTCCTTGGAAAACTCCGTAGGGTTTTATCCTCCAAGATCCTTGGATATTTGGGGGTTTTGCATACATCGATCGGTCGTAGATTCAGCCGAGTGAGGTAGATTGAAGATCAAGTGGATCGTTCTCTCATATCACAGTAGACGGAGGACTGCGAAGGTCTTTGTGGGTTCATAAGTGTGGGAGAAACTCAGTCGTGCTAAAAGTTTGAAGAATCGTGTATTCTTGCAATAAGGGAGCAATTAATCGGAGGCTTTCTCGACACGCGTGGAAGACTTAATTCTACTTTGGATCAAGGGACAAGAAGAAGATTTGACATCACATTCAACTTGGTTTGGTTTGTTGGTTAATTCATTTCTATTCTTGTAAAACAATTGCAATTTAATAAAATTGCCCAATTCAATTTCTAATTGGGGGAAGAGTACTTCGAGCGAGGACGACGAAGGAACTGCTTCAACAAATTCCTTGCGTTCTTATTATTTCTCACATTTTACTTTTGTTCATATTGATATTGTGTGCTTGAAAATTCAGGTGTATCAAATTAGTGTAAACAAGGTGTTTGATAAATTGCTTCACTCAAAAGTGTTAATTAGAGTGAGTAAAATTCTGCACTAGTTGATACAACAAAATTTCCCTTTGAGTGTGCACTCCAAGTGTTTGATAAAAAGCTCAATCACACAAAATCAATATCTTTGTGTTTGATTTCTTCTCCAATCATTGTTAAGATTAGTTTTATCAAGTGCAGAATATTCAAGTGTATCATTTGTGAAATATTAATTCATCTAGTCATCATTTCATTCCAATTGAGTTTTACGCATATCCGATCTCCGGTGACTTCTAATTTGAACTAGACGATTTTCCGGGAAACTTCCACTATTCTCTTTCAACTTTATTTTGAAAAGATAAATTTTAAAAAGGGATCTATTCAACCCCCTTTCTAGATCCGCGTTATCGTCTAACAAGTGGTATCAAGAGCACCGGTTCATCTAGTGCTTCACATACAACTTATTGGAAAATGGACAACGATCCAACGGGGGCGTACAATAGAGCTCTAGTTTTTACCGGAGAAAACTATAGTCACTGGAAAGATTGTATGCGTATCCATATCAACTCTATTGATAGAAAAATTTGGAAAGTTATCCAAGAAGGCCCTTTTCAAATAACAATGGTCGGACCAGATAATGTCCAAATTAAGAAACCGAAAGCACAATGGGATGATAATGATGAAAAGAAATATAGCTACGATTGGAAAGCTCGAAACATACTTATAGCTTCCTTGATAGCTGATGAATATTTTCGAGTTTCTCATCACACATCGGCTAAAGCTATGTGGGAAGTCTTACGAGTTGCTCATGAAGGAACCGATGATGTTAAGCTTGCTCGAATTAATACTCTACAACAAGAGTTTGATCGTTTTCACATGAGCCAAGGGGAAACTGTTGGTAAAATGGGAAAAATATTTTCTTACTTGACAAATCGATTAAATGCTCTTGGTAAAACTACTCCTAATGATGTTGCAACTAAAAAGATTTTGATATGTCTTACTAGGGAATGGTTGCCAAACGTTACGGCAATTAAAGAAGCCATTGACGTAAGAACTTTGGATCTAACCACTCTCATTGGGAAACTACAAGAGTACGAACAAGAGTTCTTAAACTTAAATGAGCATGAAGACAAAGAAAAGATCGAGAAAAATAAAGATCATGAGAAGAAGAAGAAGTCTATTGCACTAAAAGCTTCTTCCTCAAAATCCTCCACAAATAAAGATAGTGGGAGTGATACGAGTGATGATGTAGACTAATCAAATGAAGATATGGGCTTATTCGTAAGAAGATACAATCAGTATCTCAAAAAGAATGAGATTTCTCATTCGGACAAGCGTCTCATCAACTATCAAAAGAAAAACTAATTCTTCCAAGCAAGAGTATGTTAAATGTACTAAAGCAAGGGATCTTGTTACAACTATGGAAAACCGGGACATTACAAACCGGATTGCCCTATGTTAAAGAAAGACAAGGCAAAAGACAAATATCAAAGAAAAGGCAACAAGGCTAGAAGAGCATATATTGTTTGGGAAAGCGATAGTGAGTCGTCTAGCAAAGATACCTCAAGCGATGAGGAAGAGAGAGTAAATCTTTGCCTCATGGCTCATAAGAAAGGCAAGAAAAAGGTAAGACATGCTAAATATGATTATGATGAAAAATTGTCTTATAATGATTTGCTTAGTACGTTTAATATTCTCCATCAAGAAGCTAAAGAAGCTTTCAAGTGCATTGCATCCGATAAAAGAATTTTTGCACATTTAGAAAACAAGGTTTCGGATAGTGAAAATGATATGAAAGCTCTTAAGGCATCAATGGTAGAATCTATAGTAGAAGACGAACGAGAATGGCACAACTTTCATTGTTGTGAAACATGTTGGATTTGGAAAAAGGAAGTAAAAACTCTTCAAGCCAAACTAGACAAGTTGTCACAACCAAAAATGACATTTACTATTGATCGTTCAAACTTTAGGGAATCAATGAATAATCCATATAAAAAATATACCTATGTTGTGAAGGATCAAAAGAGTCAATGCAAACCAAAACCATTCTTGAAATGTCACTATTGTTGCAAGGAAGGTCATATAATTGCCAAATGTCGTTTTAGGAGATACTTGGTCCCAAAAGGCATTTGTCAATGGTTGCCTAAAAGCAACAAAATTTTCAATCACACTCTAGGACCCAATGAAAATTGGGTACCTTTCTCTCTTGTCTAATCATACAGGTGGAGTGTCTTGAGACTATGGAGAAACGGTGGTTTCTTGATAGTTGATGCTCAAGAAATATGACAGGTAATATTTCCCTATTCTATGACTTTATGGCTAAGAAGAAGGGCTTTGTTACCTATGTTGATAACAACAAGGGAGCTATACTCGGTAAAGGTAGTGTAGGTAATCCCTCTTCTACATCTATCTCTAATGTCCTTTTAGTTGAGGGTCTTAAACATAACCTTGTTAGCATTAGTCAATTATGTGATAAGGGATATAATGTCTCTTTCTCTAAAGAAGGATGCATAATTGAACACAATGACAACAAAGAGGATGTGTTTAAAGGCCCGAGGGTTAACAATGTTTATATGCTTGATTTGAATTCGATGAACTTGAGTAATCCTAAATGTCTTATCTCCAAAAGTAAAGAATCTTGGCTTTGGCATAGACGTTTAGCTCATATCAACTTTGACTTGCTAAATAAGGTTGTGTCCAAAAACTTAGTAGTCGGTTTGCCTAAAATAAAGTTCACTAGAGATCATCTTTGTGATGCTTGCCAAATGGGTAAGCAAACTAAGATATCTTTTAAATAAAAAAATCTAGTCTCTACTTCTAGACCTCTTGAACTTCTACACATGGATCTTTTTGGTCCTTCTAGAATCAAAAGTATAGGAGGGAACTATTATGGTTTTGTTATTGTTGACGACTACTCTCGATTTTGTTGGACAATCTTCTTAGCTAGTAAAAGTGATACCTTTTCGGCCTTTGAAACTTTTGCCAAATTATCTCAAAACAAACTTGGCACAAACATTGTAACTATTAGAAGTGACCATGGAGGTGAGTTTGAAAATCATCTCTTTGAAATGTTTTGTGAAAATCATGGCATTGATCATAACTTCTCCGCTCCTAGAACACCACAACAAAATGGTGTTGTGGAACGTAAAAAACGTGTGTTGGAGGAATTGGGAAGAACTATGATTAATGATAGCGGTCTTCCTAAATATTTTTGGGCCGATGCTATTAGCACCGCTTGCTATGTTTTGAATAGGATCACTATTTGACCTATTCTAAACAAAACGCCCTATGAACTATTAAAAGGAAGAAAGCCTAATGTTTCACATCTTCATGTTTTTGGTTGCAAATGCTTTGTGCTTAATAATGGAAAATAAAATCTTGGTAAATTTGATTCAAAGGCGGATGAAGGCATCTTCCTTGGATACTCTAATTCAAGCAAAGCATATAGAATATTCAATAAAAGGTTGCTTATAGTCGAAGAATCTGTACATGTATCTTTTGATGAAACTTATCCAAATGTTGTCAAAAAAGGTAGTGGTGTTATTGGTGCAGGTGCCTCCTCTAGTGAGATTGTTAAAGACATTGATGTTTCTCGTGTTGAACCCTTTCCGGATGTTGTTAATAAGAAGCCGGTTGATGTTTCTAGTCTCAAAGATGAAGGTCAAGCATCCCTTCAAAATGATCTACCATTGGAATGGAAGACATCAAAAGATCATCTTATCGATAACATCATTGGAGATATCTCAAAGGGTGTCATTACTAGATCAAGGCTAAGTAACTTTTGTTTTTATCATGCCTTCATATCTCAAATTGATCCTAAGAATGCCAAAGAAGACTTACTTGATGAAAATTGGTTCCTAGCTATGCAATAGGAACTAAATCAATTTAAAAGAAATGAGGTTTAGGACCTTGTTCCACCTCCATTAAATCATCGAGTAATTGGCACCAAATGGGTTTTTAGGAACCAATTGGATGAAAAAGGCACTATCATTCGCAACAAGGCTCGTCTTGTTGCTCAAGGGTATAACCAAGAGGAAGGGATAGACTATGAGGAAACTTATGCTCATGTTGCCCGCCTTGAAGCTATACGCCTTTTACTTGCATTTGCGTGTTCACAAAAATTTAAACTATATCAAATGGATGTTAAGAGTGCCTTCCTTAACGGATATATAAATGAAGAGGTTTATGTGTGTCAATCTCCTAAGTTTGAAATCTTTGAAAAACCAAATCATGTTTACAAACTAAAACGTGCTTTATATGGTCTCAAACAAGCTCCTAGAGCTTGGTATGAGCGCATAAGCAAATTGTTTAATCAATCAAGGATTTTCAAGAGAAAAGGTTGACACTACTCTCTTAATTAAACGTGAAGGAAAACATTCTATATTAGTTCAAGTATATGTAGATGACATTATCTTTGGATCTACTAATATGAAGTTTGTTAAAGAATTTTCAAGTTCTATGCAAGGTGAGTTTGAGATGAGTATGATGGGGGAGTTAAATTTCTTCCTCGGACTTCAAATTAGACAACTTGAAGATGGAACCTTCATAAGTCAAACAAAATATTGCAATGAGTTGCTCAAGAGGTTTGATATGACAAACTCCAAGTCAATTGATACACCAATGCCTACGGCGGCAAGTCTTGATTGTGATGAAAAAGGTAAGGATGTAGATATAAAAAGGTATCGAGGTATGATTGGTTATCTTCTTTATCTTACCGCATCGCGTCCCGATATTATGTTCAGTGTATGTATGTGCGCTAGGTTTCAATCTTGCCCTAAGGAATCACATTTAAAATCAGTTAAACGCATACTTAGGTATCTTTGTGGTACGTCTAAGTTTGGTTAATGGTATCCTAAGGGTAGTGATTGTTCCTTGGTAGGTTTTTCTGATTCCGACTCTGCCGGTTGCAAAGTGGATAGGAAAAGCACTAGTGGAACTTGTCATTTCTTTTCAAACTCTCTTGTCAGTTGGCATAGCAAAAAGCAAGTTTCTGTTGCCCTTTCCACTGCAGAGGAAGAGTATATTGCAGCCGGAAATTGTTGTGCCCAAATACTATGGCTAAAACAACAATTGCTCGACTTCAATATCTCTCTCAAACAAATTCCAATTTTGTGTGACAATACTAGTGCAATTAATCTTACCAGCAATCCTATTCTTCATTCACGCACTAAACATATTGAAATCAGGCATCATTTTCTTAGGGATCATGTAGAGAAATATGATGTGGTGTTTGAGCATGTTGATAGTGTAAATCAACTAGCCGATATTTTTACAAAACCACTCGCTACCGATCCTTTCTTCTTTATCTGTAGGGAACTTTGTGTTCTTGACATATCGGATAGATCTTAGTAATCAACGTTTTGATTATATATTATTCTTTGAGTTAATTTCTCTTGTCTCTCACATCCTATTATGAAGTATTATCTTTCATCCATCTCTCATATACTCGAGGTAATATCACTCTTTACTTAGTTACCTTAATTCATTCTTGATATATGTATTTAGTAAGAATGTGGTGCATGGATTGTGTTTGTAAATTAATCTATTTCTTCTATTCTAGTTGTAACACCCCAAATTTTCCCTTTTCTGTTTTAGCATCATCATCAAATCATATTCATCATAAGCATGTCATATCCTTAGCATGTTGCATAGAAAAATGAAGCATAACACCCACATGTTCTAGCATAAGGCATATGATCAACCATCCGGACGATTTGAAGCATTGCAAGTCAAAATCAAGAGCTTGGTGACCTGGCAAGAATATCACAGGATCATTTTGTACAAGCTCTGTATCATGTTCAAAACCCTAAAAAGGATGAGGTTCAAAATCAGCTTGAAACGGTTGGCATCGGGATATTCTTGAGGTTTCCCACCAAAGGGAGGGAAATTCAAATTTTTCCTGCGTTAACAAGTTAACGCATATGGTTAACCGGTTAATGGCTGCGAAATTTAAATTTCCAGCAGCAAATTCAACATGTGTGTTTTGGCTCCATTTTCTAATTTTCTGATTTTTATTCATTTGAATTAATTTGAATTTGGGAGAAGGATCTAGAGCATTTATCCAAGCCTCATTCCAATGTTAAATCCTAATCACTTTCTAAGCCAATGCCAAGCCATATTTTTGGATCCCAAACCAAAATTTTGGGCCCCAAACCTAAACCATATTTATTCCATTTCCCTCCAAACCAAGGGGGCTCTCCCTCATTTTTCACTTTCATTTTCTGAATTTTCTCTCCTCTCACTCATAATTCTCTCACTTTTCTCTCCCAATTTTCCAAATCACTCAAAGCTCCTCTTTGAAGATCACACAACCTTGCATTGAGGTGTGTAGATCTTGCAACTAAACCTCCATCCATAGCTTCTTTGCATCTTTTTGCTGGTTTTATTGGAGATTTAGATCCGGTTTGAGATTTAGAAGTGCTTGTGGAGTAAAAATTATGCATCAAGATCTTGTTCTTGCATTTATTTTGCATGGAGTGTGAAGCTTAGCATCAGATCGTCAATGTTTTCCGCGAGATCTACCTTTTTCAGCTCAATCAACATTTACCAAAGCATACCTCAGCTTTGTAGGTTGGTTAATTTCAGATCTAACTCTGGTTTTAGCTTATTTGCATGCTTGTGCTTTAGATCTACCATATGCTTGTGTATTTGATTGTGTTGCATGAATTGATTGGTTGATTTGTATCTGGATCCGAATATTATTGTTCA
The DNA here is from genome assembly GCA_963966055.1 of Lathyrus aphaca. Lineage (NCBI taxonomy): Eukaryota > Viridiplantae > Streptophyta > Magnoliopsida > Fabales > Fabaceae > Lathyrus > Lathyrus aphaca. The sequence goes on along the minus strand of OZ014523.1, from coordinate 356,366,970 downwards.
TGAGCTTAATGATATGGATTAATGTGAATTGATCTAATTTTCCATATATAATTGATTGCTGGTCTGGTGTAAGATTATTTGAATAAGCTGGGTTGAGTTGTTGTTTTCTGCAGGATTTGTTGCTGTTTTAACAGTGTTAACCGATTAATGCATGTGGTTAACCGGTTAACGCACCTATTTTATGCGTATTTTGTGCAGGTTTGAACTTGTTAACTGATTAACGCATTTGGTTAACCGGTTAACACTGAAGCAGATTGACTTTTTAGGGCTGTTTTGAGCTTGTTTGATCCCCTTGCTTGTTTTAATTGCCATGGATCATTGTATGATCATTAAACATGTTATATTTGGGTGATTTGCTTGTTGGTTGATGTATGGTTTTATGTTTTCGACGCGTAAGTCGTGTATTTGCAATTCTTGGCATGTTGTTTGATCCTTGTTTACTAGAACTTTTGAGCATGTTAATTCCATGTTTGTGTTGATCAATTTGTAGGATTTTTGTTAACATTTCAGGGGCTCATGGTAAGAGAAGTGTGGATGTTTACCCACATTTCAACTCTTCATCTTTCCTCTTTTACCTTGCTTTTGCTTTTTGAGTTTTGATGCGCTTTGTGCCATCATGTGGTTCTCTTTCTCCTCTCTAGCTTTCTTCTCCTTTTCTTCTTTCTCCTCTTTCTATTCTTATCTCTTCCTCCTTTAGGATAGTAAACCTCACTAACCTAGGATTTCCTATGTATGATAACACTAGGAGTAGTCTTCCCCATTAGATTTTACCTTTGAGATCCTTTTGGTGCTCTCTCTTCTCATCTTCAAATTTAACTTCAAATCACTTTTAATAAATAACGAGTCTACTCATGTGACACGAGACTTTCCTATGAGATACTTGCATGCGTTCCATTTTGGGGCGAGGTGTAGGATATCCCTCGTGGTGGATAGGTCTTAGCATGAGATTACTTCACAAAGAAAAGCTAAAAAACACTTCTTAACTAAAAACCACAAAAACACTTAATAAATGTCGGTAGGCCAGTGTGTCTGAGCCTTCACTTGTGGGAATAGATTTGGGGATTTCCTCCATAGCTAGGTTTGCCTCTTGCGCATTTCATTTTGTGATGATGTAAGAAGTACACATCCCATTGAGTGAGACTTAGGTACACTTACCTATGCAAATTTCAAAGCAGAAAACTCATAAAAAACACTGGACAAACAATAAGCGTCTCTCCTTCGGGACTTCTCTTCTCATCTCCTTCGCTCTGTCCACGAACTTGCTCCTACTTGTCATTTTGCAAGACGGTAATGCACTCGTTGTCCGAGCCTGCAACACCTGAGCATTGACATAGGCAGATCAAGCCTTAAGACACAAGCATTTTTTTTCACCCCTAGTTAGGGGAACTACAGCGTCTCTGATCCTCATTGTCCAGATGAGGTATGTAGGCAGCGAGGTAGGGCCCGTTCGAGCACAATCTTTATTTTCCCTACATTTTTTCTCTTTATTTTCTTTCTCAGTTCCTTTTCCATTTCCAGTTCCTTTTCTTTTGCAGCAACTTTCATTTCTTCACCTTTTGAAACAGTTTCTTTGCAAGCTTGGATCTCGTCGGATACGATGGACGATCTGGGGTTCTAATACCTTCCCAGGTCGTAACCAACTCCCGAACCCAGTCTCTTTGGTTCGCAGGAACCGTGTCCTTCCTCTTCTTTCTTCTAGTTTGTGCAGCATTACCATTCCCGTTCCTTCGGGATAAAAATGCCTGGCTGGCGACTCTAACCTTTTCCGCGCCACTTTCGTGTTTGTACCAGGATGGAAATCCGGGGAGCGACAGCTGGCGACTCTGCTAGGGATATCCTAACCAGAGTATCTCTAGTTCCCTTGAGAGTCTCTCCTAGCGCTCGCATGTTTCTGTTTCTTTGGGTGTTGATTGTTTGTTGTTGCGTGTTTACTTTACTGTTATTTTATTTACAGTTTATTTATAGCTTTAAGTATTTTATTTTCATTCATCATATTATTACTGGACTGTCTGGACTGGATTTCTTCTGTTTGGTGGGACTCGGCTGATACTGTTCTTGAGAGATAAGCCAAATACCCGGGTTGAGTGCACCCTAGGATTAGAATGGACATATTGTACTCGCATGTGGCATGATGAGTGGCAATGTGTTTCACACCCAGACTACGACCGTCTTGAAAATATCTTGTGTGGGGATTTCCTCCACTTCGGGATATGACCTTGATAATTATGTGCATCTGGGGACCGATCATTGAGAACCTTTCTGGAAACAACCCTCTCCAGTGGTGACAGTGGCAGACCACATTCTGTGGCAAACCCATTCGCACCCGAGGGTCCACTTGGAACTTGCATAGGATGGCCTGGTTCTCTTATAGGAACTCAGTCAAAGCATCTGGTCGTATGACAATAGTACTATATCCTACGGGCTGAATGTACTGTCGTTTCTCGATTTCAGCGCTCGAAGCTGGGAACTTATAAGGGATGCTTGTTTTTCCCGGACTCAGCTGAGGCCTCCCCACGTAGTATATAATGTCAAACCGATTCCCTGATTTGGTCATGAGCCATTTCTCGGAAATGGTGAAAGTATTATTGCTATTCGGCTTTGAGAGTCCGTGATGTTTGACCCGAAGCATACCCGTGAGATTGGGAGGGGTTTACAAGTTTGCAGGAACCCTTGACCTCATCATACCTTCGTTACCAGTTCAGTCTTATGTTCTGATACGGTTACTTTGATTCCGGAGTTCTTGAGTTTATCTGGTTCTTGATTGGGTTTATCTGAGATTATCTGAGTGCTTATGGGTTATTATTCAGAGGATTCGGGTTTCTGGTCACTTGGCTCTAACATCCAGTATCCAGACAGTTCCGAATTGATCATGTGTCCTTGCATTTGCATTGCATCATTTCATCATTAATCATGTTTTGTTTTCATTCTCAGGTTCATATCATTGCTTCCGATTCCGGTATCCTGTTCAGAGATTGAAGATTCTCGCAAGCAGAACATTCATTTCAAGTTTTACGACACTAAGGTTGGCCTGTTAAAGAAGATGGTGAAGCTGATCACGCCTAATCATGTGAAAAGGTCCAAGAAGGTTTATGGGAGTATTTTGGATGTGGTGGTAGAGTTAGATCCCTCTGAAAGAAGTGCCATTCATACTCTACTTCAGTACTATGATCCTCAGCTTCAATGTTTCACTTTTCCTGATTTTCAGTTAGGTCCTTTGCTGGAGGAGTATGCTTTGATCTTAGGAGTTCCTATTCGAGACCAAATTTCGTTCAATGCTGAGATGGTTAGACCTACACCCGAAGCGACTGTAAAGGCTCTTTATTCGAGCCCTTCTGTTGTGGAGTCTCTGACTATTATTAAAGGGGGTGTATCCGGTTTCTCTCTGGAGGCTTTAGTGAAGAAGGTTGAAGAGCTGGCTGTTAAAGAAGAGTGGGATTCTGTGTGCGCCATTCTGGCTCTCTCTATTTATGGCATCATTTTGTTTGCAGACAAGGAGAAATTCATAGATATGAATGCCATCCATTTATTCTTGCTGAGGAATCCCGTGCCTACGTTGTTGGGAGACCTATATTACTTGGTGCATTATAAAACTGAAAAGAAGCGGGGGGGTTTAGTTCACTGTTGTGCTCCTTTGTTCCATAAGTGGTTCGTGAGGCATTTGCCTAGTACCGGGGTGTTTAGTGACCATACTTTGGCGTGGGCTCAGAAGCTGGAGAAGTTGTTTGATAAAGATGTTAGATGGATTACTCAGAGGCTTCAGGGTACACGTTTCATCACCAGTTGTGGGAGCTACCTCAGTGTACCTCTGTTGGGAGTGACTGGGGGGATCAATTACAACCTGATCTTGTTTAGGAGACAGTTGGGGTATGCTTTGAGAGAGATCCCAGAAGAGTTGAAATTGGCCCCTACTTTCTATTTCCCGGTGAAGGACAATATGCCTTTGGTGAGAAAAGTGGCTGGAGCTTGGAAGTGCATCAAAGGAGAAGGAGTGGCTAGCTTTGGAAAGTGTAACAATCAAACTTTTCCGGAGTACGAAGCTTGGTTGAGGAATAGGGCCAGGATGGTCTTGCTGTCATTTCCCCCTCCAGTTCCTCCAACGACTGAGCCTAATACCTATGTTCCCTTAGAAGAATATAAGAAGTTGGAAACTCAATTGCGCGAGGTCCGGGTAGAGAATTCTAAAATGGTTAACTTGTACCACTTTTCCAATCGTGCTAAGAATGAAGCAGAGGAAAAGCTACAGAAGATGCAGATCACCTTGGAAACTAAGGAAAAAGAGTTCGCTGGGAGAGAAGCTCACTTTCAGAGATTGGGTCTAATGGAATCAAAAAGAGAAGCGGAACGTAAGAAGACTTCGAAGACTCTTAAGGAAGCTCGCCAGTCCATTGCTTGGTTGCAGGGCCAAAGGGAACAGGAGCAGAAGAAGTATAAAGAAAAGGAGGAGTTTTTTGAGGTACTGATGGCCTTCAAGAAAGAAGAAGTAGAACAAGCGCCGAAATGCTCGATCGCAACAACATATGTGCAACAAGAGAAGAAGGAGACAGTGACTTCGACTGGGATAGCTGGATTTACCCATGTGCACCTGGGGAGGAGCTCAGGAACTGGTCTGCTGAGGATTTCGTTCAAGTTACTTGGCAATCAAAGTAATTTACTTGTTTCCTTTTTATCATGCTGCATGTCAATCCTGCACTCTGCCCAAGGTGCACGGATCCATTTGTAGGGCCACAATGCTTTCAATGCATTTATTTTTTCCATGAAATAAAGGACATTTTTCAAGCAAATTGTGTTCTCTTTCTTTCGTGTTAAAATTTTTTCACAAAAATAAAAATAAATAAAATGGCAATGTTTTTTCTTTTCTTGTGTTTGCGCCTCTTTTGAAAAGGACAGATTCTGAAATAAGCACATCATCTGTGCAGTGTTGATCATCCGGATTCTAGTGATAACGTTCCTGCTATGACCTTGCATGACTTCGACAATCCTATATACCAAGCTAATGAAGGGGTTGAGGAAGACTGTGAACTCCCCGAAGAATTGGTCAGGTTGTTGAAACAAGAGGAAAGGGTCATTCAACCTCATCAGGAAGAGTTAGAGATCATCAACATCGGGACTGAAGATGTAAAGAAGGAGATAAAGATTGGGGCCAGTCTGCAGGCCGAGGTAAAAAAGGAGTTGATTGGTATGCTACGCGAATATGTGGATATCTTCGCCTGATCGTATCAAGATATGCCAGGGCTAGATACTGACATTGTTGTGCATAAGCTACCACTAAGAGAAGACTGTCCTCTGGTGAAGCAAAAGCTGAGAAGAACTTGTCTTGATATGGCGATGAAGATCAAGGAGGAAGTTCAGAAGCAGTGGGATGTCGGATTCCTTGCCGTAACTAGTTACCCACCTTGGGTAGCTAATATTGTGCTTGTAGCAAAGAAAGACGGCAAAGTTCGGATGTGCATTGATTATCAGGATCGAAACAGAGCAAGTCCAAAGGATGACTTTCCATTACCTCACATTGATGTGCTGGTAGATAACACCACTCAGTTCTCGGTATTTTCTTTCATGGATGGCTTCTCCGGGTATAATCAGATCAAAATGGCACCGGAAGACATGGAGAAAACAACGTTCATTACCCCGTGGGGTACATTCTGCTACAAGGTTATGCCCTTTGGGTTGAAGAACGTCGGGGCAACGTATCAGAGGGCTATGGTCACATTGTTCCACGACATGATACACAAGGAAATTGAATGCTATGTGGACGACATGATTGCCAAGTCCCGAGACGAAGAAGAGCATTTGGTCAATCTCATAAAGTGGTTTGATAGATTGATAACTTATAAGCTGAGGTTGAATCCAAACAAGTGTACTTTCTGAGTGCATTCCGAAAAATTGTTGGGTTTTATTGTTAGTCAGAAAGGAATCGAGGTGGATCCTGCAAAAGTAAAAGCAATACAAGATATGCCTGCACCGAAAACAGAAAAAGAAGTGTGCGGGGTTTTAGGGAGATTGAACTACATTTCACGGTTCATATCTCATCTAACTGCCACGTGTGAGCCAATATTCAAATTGCTAAGAAAAGAGCAAACGGTCAGGTGGAATGAGGACTGTCAAAGAGCCTTTCAAAAGATAATAGAATATTTGCAGACACCTCCGATTCTTATGCCTCCAGTTCCAGGATGACCACTTATCATGTACTTGACTGTGCTAGAAGGGTCAATGGGGTGTCTTCTAGGCCAACATGACGAGTCTGGTTGAAAAGAGTATGTTATTTACTACCTTAGAAAAAAGTTTACCGACTGTGAATCCCGTTACTCACTGCTCGAGAAAACTTGTTGCGCTTTGGTATGGGCTGCTCGCCGACTGAGACAGTATATGTTGACCCATACCACACTGCTAATCTCAAAAATGGACCTTGTCAAGTATATTTTCGAGAAATCAGCGTTAACCGGAAGGGTTGCAAGGTGGAAAATGATTTTAACAGAGTATGATATACAATATACTTCCCAAAAAACCATCAAAGGAAGTGTATTGTCGGATTATCTTGCATAGCAGCCGTTGGAAGACGACTATCAGCCAATAAAATTTGATTTCCCTGATGAAGACATCATGTACCTCAAAGCAAGAGATTGCGAGGAACAACTTCCAGAGGAGGGGCCAGACCCTGAATCCAAATGGAAGTTGATGTTTGATGGGGCAGTCAATATCAACGGACGTGGAGTTGGTGATGTTCTTATCGCTCCTGAAGGAGTTCACTTTCCCTTCGCTGCCAGAATTACTTTTGGCTGCACCAACAATGAGGCGGAATACGAGGCGTGCATAATGGGAATAGAGGAGGCTATTAATCTTCAGATTAAGACCCTCGATATATTCGGAGATTCAGCCCTCGTTATCAATCACATTACGTGCAAGTGGTATACACATCAAGAACACTTAGTTCCCTATAGGGATTATGCCAGAAGACTGTTGACGTTCTTCACGACAGTTAAGCTTCAGTATATACCATGAGATGAGAATCAATTTTCCGATGCATTGGCTACTCTTTCTTCGTCCATCAAAGTCTTGTGTTGGAACTATGTACCCATGATTGACATTTCCAGGCTTGACGCACAAACTTATGCTTTCTCTGTAGACGCAGTGTCTGATGAGAAACCTTGGTACTTTGATATCAAGCACTTCCTGGAAAAACAAGAATACCCATCCGGGGCATCATCCAACGACAAGAAGACCTTAAGACGACTTGCTGCTAGTTTCTTTTTGAATACAAATGGGGTTTTATATAAGAGGAACTTTGACATGGTCTTGCTCAGATGCATGGATAGACACGAAGCGAGCCTGTTAATGCAAGAAGTTCACGAGGAGTCTTTCGGTACTCATGCAGGAGGACATGCAATGGCTAAAAAGTTGTTGAGGTCGGGGTACTATTGGATAACAATGGATTCAGACTGTTGTTCGTACGCCCGTAAGTGCAACAAGTGCCAGATTTATGCAGACAAGGTGCATGTTCCTCCCATCCCGCTCAATGTCATATCGTCTCCTTGGCCATTTTCTATGTGGGGTATTGACATGATCGGGAAAATATAGCCTATTGCTTCAAATGGTCATCGTTTCATCTTGGTTGCGATCAATTACTTCACTAAATGGGTTGAAGCAGCATCTTATGCCAATGTCACTTGTCAAGTGGTAGCCAGGTTTTTGAAAAGGGACATCATTTGCAGATACGGAGTGCCCGAGCAAATCATTACTGACAATGGTTCCAACTTGAATAACAAGATGATGGCAGAATTGTGCCAGGACTTCCAGATTCAGTATCACAATTCTTCTCCTTAACGACCAAAGATGAATGGTGCGGTAGAGGCGGCAAATAACAACATTAAGAAGATTCTGCAAAAGATGGTTGTCACTTGAAAGGATTGGCATGAGATGCTACCATTTGCGCTGCATGGGTACCGAACGTCAGTCAGGACATCAACCGGGGCAACTCCTTTCTCATTGGTATATGGTATGGAGGCAGTCTTGCCTGTTGAGGTGGAAATTCCTTCATTGCGTGTGATGATGGATGTAAAGCTTGATGAGGCTGAGTGGGTACATGCTCGATACAATCAGTTATGTCTAATTGAGGAAAAAAGATTAGTTGTTATCTGTCATGGTCAGCTTTATCAGAGGGGAATGAAGCAAGCATTCGACCAACGAGTATGTACTCGGGAGTATCAAGTAGGCGAGCTTGTGCTCAAGAGGATCGTTCCTCCAGGTTCAAATCACAGGGGAAAATGGACCCCAAACTACGAAGGACCATTCATAGTGAAGAAAGTTTTCTCGTGAGGAGCACTGATGCTCACCACTATAGATGGAGAAGATATCCAATCCCCTATTAACTCGGATGCAGTTAAAAAATACTTCGCATAAAAAGACCCGCTGGACACAAAAATAGAATTAAAGTCCAGGCAAGAAAAGGGCATCCCGGCGAGCTAAAAACAGAATAAAAAGCTCGGGAAAAAGTTAGGGGGAAAAAATAAAAAAAAATGTACACCCGCTGAGTTGAAAAGCCACATCGGACAACTCAGGCAGAAAAGGGTATCCCGGTGGATTGAAAACCCGAAAGGGCGATCTACGCAAAACAAGGGAATAAGCAAACAACTGCGATCCGGGTAATCTGAACTAAAGCATCGTTTCGTACAGTCTGGCAATATCAGAAGGATAGGAATCAGTCCCCTCATCTTTTCAGAAAGCAAAGGCAAGAATGGAATGTTTTGAAGACATGTTGGTCATAGCAAGAAGGAAACTCATTGGGATGTCGTGCCCATTGCCATTAGGATAGTTTATTTTCTCAATTTTATGGTAGCTACCTCTTTCCAGGTGGTTGCTTCCTGATGTAAAACTTTTCATATTCAAAGGCCTTTCAATAAAAGAATATTCAGTCAAAAAGTTGTGTTGTGTTTATTTTTGTTTGCAAAAATGTCCTGAATTTTTGGAAAAAAAATAACATTGCATTTAAAACATGGTGTTTGTTTTCTAAATGAAAAAATGACATTGCAGGGAAACATTTAAAACCATCTTTGAGTGTCGGGTGACGATGGATGAACAGATCATACCATGCTAGTCCCCGGGGCACATAAGTGTATTCTGTCGTTGCAGGTTTTGCAGGAGGGTGTCACATTTTCCCAAAAAGAATTTTCCCCAGCTGAGTTGGGTCAGGTGGAATCCCCAAGCAGATTGTCTTTCCACAAGTGAAGTATGCCCAACAGGCAGCTGAAAGCCTTGCATTTCCCCACAGAGTTGTAACTGTCAGAACTCTTCTCCTAGCAAAGGTTATTTGACCAAGCATATCCCCAGCCGTGGTGGAAGATCGTCATTTCCCCGCAGAGTTTCATGATCAAAGAGCAACCATCATTGAGATATCCCCAGTGAGGTCGCCAATTTATTTTTGGCCAGAACGACAAAGTAATGCAGACTTTTGTTCGCATCTCATTCCTCAACCAAGTATTTCCAGGATATCTTGGTCATTTCCTTAGCAGATAACTTGATCTTGTCCGAGTTGTAAATCGCTTGATATTACTCCTCGTTGTTTGAGTCGTGCTCATATTCTTGGTTATGGATCGCTCGATACATTTTCCTTAGTAGATTGCTACTCCAATTGCTCGTCTGTGTTGGATTTCTGGTACTCGTCTGTATTGCTACTCCAATTGCTCGTCTGTGTTAGATTTCTGGTACTCATCTGTATTGCTACTCCAATTGCTCGTCTGTGTTGGATTTCTGGTACTCGTCTGTATTGCTACTCCAATTGCTCGTCTGTGTTGGATTTCTGGTACTCGTCTGTATTGCTACTCCAATTGCTCGTCTGTGTGGGATTTCTGGTATTCTTCTGTATCATCGCCTGAAGCGCTCGTCTGTATTTCTTGGATCATTGTCTGGTATTCGTTTGTATCATTGACTTATGGCACTTGTTTGTGTTCTCTTGATGATCATTCAATACTCGTCCGTGTTGAAGATGTTTGAAGGCCTGACGGTGCGATTAAACGTCAAAACAGTTACCGGTCCTGGCGTAATAGGTTATCCGAAGGAGATTCGTCTGTCTCAGGGACCACTTATCTACGTAAGATTTGTGAGGAGGGTTCGTCAAATCCTAATGTTGCACCTAGCGTAACAGGTTATCTAAATAAGACTCGTTTGTCTTAGACCATATATCCGCGGATAATATATCAGGAGGGTTCATTTATCCTGATTATGCATGTCTATCCCACAGACTTAAGTGCATCACCGGTCCTGGCGTAATAGGTTTATCCGAAGGAGATTCGTCTGTCTCAAGTCATATATGTTGTAAAATGTATGAAGAGGGCTCGTATGTCCAGTTCCTGGCGTAGCAGGTATGCGTGTTGAGGGCTCGTATGTCCAGCACCTGGCGTAACAAGTTTGTTCGAAGGAGACTCTTTTGTCTAGATTTCTATCCAAAGTAACAGTTCAACTCGGAAGGAGCTCGTCTGCTTTTTCCCTATTCCAGTCACCAAAGCGTCATTGGGTTGGGTTTAATTCCCATTGCTTGCATTCTCCAGCAGAGTGCAAATTTCAGGTTTTCTTGGTATTCAACCACAGTTCATCTTGAACGGTCGATAGCCCGTGCTACCGTCCTTTTCAGATTAACAGTTGCTTGAATAGGGGCAGCTGTAACACCCCAAATTTGCCCTTTTCTATTTTAGCATCATCATCATATCATATTCATCATAAGCATGTCATATCCTTAGCATGTTGCATAGAAAAATGAAGCATAACACCCACATGTTCTAGCATAAGGCATATGATCAACCATCCGGAAGATTTGAAGCACTGCAAGTCAAAATCAAGAGCTTGGTGACCTGGCAAGAATCTCACATGATCATTTTGTACAAGCTCTATATCATGTTCAAAACCTTAAAAAGGATGAGGTTCAAAATCAGCTTGAAACGGTTGGCATCGGGATATTCTTGAGGTTTCCCACCAAAGTGAGGGAAATTCAAATTTTTCCTGCGTTAACGCGTATGGTTAACCGGTTAACGGCTACGAAATTTGAATTTCCAGCAGCAAATTTAGCATGTGTGTTTTGGCTCCATTTTCCAATTTTCTAATTTTTATTCATTTGAATTAATTTGAATTTGGGAGAAGGATCTAGAGCATTTATCCAAGCCTCATTCCAATGATAAATCCTAATCACTTTCTAAGCCAATGCCAAGCCATATTTTTGGATCTCAAACCAAAATTTTGGGCCCCAAACCTAAACTATATTTATTCCATTTCCCTCCAAACCAATGGGCTCTCCCTCATTTTTCACTTTCATTTTCTAAATTTTCTCTCCTCTCACTCATAATTCTCTCATTTTTCTCTCCCAATTTTCCAAATCACTCAAAGTTCCTCTTTGAAGATCACACAACCTTGCATTGAGGTGTGTAGATCTTGGAACTAGACCTCCATCCACAACTTCTTTGCATCTTTTTGCTGGTTTTATTGGAGATTCAGATCCGGTTTGAGATCTAGAAGTGCTTGTGGAGTCAAAATTCTGCATCAAGATCTTGTTCTTGCAATTATTTTGCATGGAATGTGAAGCTTAGCATCGGATCGTCAAAGTTTTCTGCGAGATCTACCGTTTTCAGCTCAATCAACATTTACCAAAGCATACCTCAGCTTTGTAGGTTGGTTAATTTCAGATCTAACTCTGTTTTTAGCTTATTTGCATGCTTGTGCTTTAGATCTACCATATGCTTGTGTATTTGATTGTGTTGCATGAATTGATTGGTTGATTTGTATCCAGATCCGAATGTTATTGTTCATGAGCTCAATGATATGGATTAATGTGAATTGATCTAATTTTCCATGTATAATTGATTGCTGGTCTGGTGTAAGATTATTTGAATAAGCTGGTTTGAGCTGCTGTTTTCTGCAGGATTTGCTGCTGTTTTAACATTGTTAACCGGTTAACACATATGGTTAACCGGTTAACGCACCTGTTTTATGCGTATTTTGTGCAAGTTTGAGCTGGTTAACCGGTTAACGCATTTGGTTAACCGGTTAACACTGAAGCAGATTGACTTTTTGGGGTTGTTTTGAGCTTGTTTGATCCTCTTGCTTGTTTTAATTACCATGGATCATTGTATGATCGTTAAACATGTTATTTTTGGGTGATTTGCTTGCTGGTTGATGTATGCTTTTATGTTTTCGACGCGTAAGTCGTGTATTTGCAATGCTTGGCATGTTGTTTTATCCTTGTTTGTTAGAACTTTTGAGCATGTTAATTCCATGTTTGTGTTGATCAATTTGCTGGAATTTTTCTAACATTTCAGGGGCTCATGGTAAGAGAAGTGTGGATGTTTATCCACATTTCAACTCTTCATCTTTCCTCTTTTACTTTGCTTTTGCTTTTTGAGTTTTGATGCGCTTTGTACCATCATGTGGTTCTCTTTCTCCTCTTTAGCTTTCTTCTCCTTTTCTTCTTTCTCCTCTTTCTATTCTTATCTCTTCCTCCTTTAGGATAGTAAACCTCACTAACCTAGGATTTCCCATGCATGATAACACTAGGAGTAGTCTTCCCCATTAGATTTTACCTTTGAGATCCTTTTGGTGCTCTCTCTTCTCATCTTCAAATTTAACTTCAAATCACTTTTAATAAATAACGAGTCTTCTCATGTGACACGAGACTTTCCTATGAGAGACTTGCACGCGTTCCATTTCGAGGCGAGGTGTAGGATATCCCTTGTGGTGGATAGGTCTTAACATGAGATTAATTCACAAATAAAAGCTAAAAAACACTTCTTAACTAAAAACCACAAAAACATTTAATATATGTCGGTAGGCCAGTGTGTCTGAGCCTTCACTTGTGGGAATAGATTTGGGGATTTCCTCCATAGCTAGGTGTGCCTCTTGTGCATTCCATTTCGGGATGATGTAAGAAGTACACATTCCATTGAGTAAGACTTAGGTACACTTACCTATGCAAATTTCAAAGTAGAAAACTCATAAAAACACTGGACAAACAATAAGCGTCTCTCCTTCGGGACTTCTCTTCTCATCTCCTTCGCTCCGTCCGCGAACTTGCTCCTACTTGTCATTTTGCAAGACGGTAACACACTCGTCGTCCGAGCCTGCAACACCTGAGCATTGACATAGGCAGTTCAAGCCTTAAGACACAAGCATTTTTTTCACCCCTAGTTAGGGGAACTACGGCGTCTATGATCCTCATTGTCCAGATGAGGTACGTAGGCAGCGGGGTAGGGCCTGTTAGAGCATAATCTTTATTTTCCCTACATTTTTTCTCTTTGTTTTCTTTCTCAGTTCCTTTTCCATTTCCATTTCCTTTTCTTTTGCATCAACTTTCATTTCTTCACCCTTTGAAATAGTTTCTTTGAAAGCGTGGATCCTGTCGGGTACGGCGGACGATCTGGGGTGCTAATACCTTCCCAGGTCATAACCGACTCCCGAACCTAGTCTCTTTGGTTCGCAGGACCCGTGTCCTTCCTCTTCTTTCTTCTGTTTTGTGCAGCATTACCATTCCCGTTCATTCGGGATAAAAATGCCTGGCTGGCGACTCTAACCTTTTCCGTGCCAATTTCGCGTTTGTACCAGGATGGAAATCAGGGGAGCGACACTAGTGGATTATGAGTGATTGCTTGACAAATAATTTGCATACATGATGATGTTTTCATATTTTGAGGTATTTTAAGTGGTTTTTGTTGAAATGTGGTGTTGAAAATTGTCGGGTCCCAACAGGCCGACTCATGAGTCGGCTCATGGACTCTTCTGAGTCAACCTATATGCTTCTTTGAGCCGACTCATTTCAAATTCAAATTGAGTCGACTCATTGATGAATTTGAGTCGGCTCACTGATGCCTTGACTGACGTGTGGCTGCCTTGAAAAGACGCGCTGCCTGTCTTTTTGCCTCCCTAGGTCGGCACATCAATGCACCCATCCACTTTTCCCTTTCCATTTATGATTTCTTTAATTCTTTTTTTATTAAAAACTCATTATCATTTCATATTATCATTACCAACACATAACATTCTCATATTCTCTCAAGTTTCCATCATCTTCCTCCAACCTTCAAATCTCTCTCAAAGCTTCATTTTCTTTCAAAAATGACATAAAAAACTACAGGGAAAAGGTCCCGTGGCTCCTCTTCTCAATCATCTCTTCTTGTTAGAACCCTGTCTCTTCTTCCCTCTGATCTGGTTGAAGTCTAAAACAAGAAATTCAAGAACAGGAAGGCGATTCCTCAATATGTCTACTCAAGAACAACTGCTACTAAAATGCACATTCCCCGCATCATTGAACTTATGGACTTCCCAGGTATCAATCCTTTTCTATCCTTTCACGTTGAATACAATGAGGATTTGGTTAAGATATTCTATGCTGGGTTGGTTGGCACTTTTAAGGGTTTCGAATTCAATTTTCGTATGGGTTCTAGAATGTTTGCGGTCAATGCTCAAGTGTGGAAAGATCTATTTCGCATTGATCCTGAAGAAGCTAGTATATTGATGACAGATACTTCTCATGTTGACAACTACATCTTCCGTACTGAACACAATGGTATGCTTAAAGAACCTTTTGTTGATTTCATTGTTAATTTTGGAGCATCGCCATTATTCTCGGCGATGCTCCAAAATATGCAGCTTCAACAACAGGCGTACTATAACACTCAGGCTGAGAGATACACCGAGCTAGAGCGGTGTTTAACTGAGAAAGACACCGCATTTGCTGAGTATGGGTCGGTTCAAGACACTAGGTACACTGCGTTGCAGGATCACTTGGTTGCTCAGGACACTGCCTTCAACTCGCTCAACAGTAGCATTCTTCATTTCACCGAAAATGACATGGATGATTCACAACCCATAACCTATCATCGACGTTACCCTTCCACTAGGGATCGTTATCCACACCCTTGAGAGAATAGTTGCATCATATGTAATTGTCATGACTATTATTTTGGTTTATGTAATGTTTGATTTGTTTGTTTGAATGAATTTTTATTTCTCGTTAATCCCTTTGTTTTGTTTATTATCATTTTTTACTCGCCTTTCCAAATTGCGTGTTTGTGAATGTGTGGTTCTATCGCAATTGGCTTCTCAAATTGACATTTATTTCAGCTTGCTATCTTTATTGTTCAATTCATTCATATAGTTTCTCTTCTTTTTGATGTTGTCAAAGGGGGGGATGATATTGAGATCGATGTATATAAGACTGGGTCACATAATCAGGGGGAGTTTGGCAATTAATTCATCAAGTTTTGGCCATCATCAAAAAGGGGGAGTTTGTGTGACATGGCTTGGTTTTAATGTATCAAAAACTTGGCATGTTTCGAAAGCATGACAGGTTCAAAATGAAAAAGCAAGGATTGTCATTTTTGGAAAAACATACTGAATGAGCCGACTCAAATTCATCAATGAGACGACTCATTAAGTGTTAAATTGATGCCAAATGTACGGGTCCAAATAGGCTGCCTGATGCATCATTTTGGTCGACTCATAAGTGTGGATAAGTCGGCTCATTACTGTGCTGACTAATTTTTTCATTTATTTTTCCCTCTCTTATGATTCATTTTCTCTAACCAATATAAATAGTTGCTTAATTTCTTTTGAGAAGTTTGAACAAGGAAAGTGAAAGATATACACATAGCTCTCTTCATCTTCTTCATTCTTGCATCAATCAAACAATTACACACAACAATCTTTGTTCGATCTTGGTGTACGTTTTGAAGATAACGTTCAATCGTGAATCAGAATTTCAGATTGGGTTTAGAGTGTGTGGGTTTTCCTTGGAAAAATCTGTAGTGTTTTATTCTCCAAGATCATTGGAGATTTGGGGGTTTTGCACAAATTGATCGGTCGTAGATTCAGCCGAGTGAGGTAGATTGAATATCAAGTGTATCGTTCTCTAATATCACGGTAGACGGATGATTGCGAAGGTCCTTGTGTGTTCACAAGTGTGGGAGAAACTCAGTCGTGCTCAAAGTTTGAAGAATCATGTATTCTTGCAATAAGGGAGCAATTAATCGGAGGCTTTCTCGACACGCGTGGAAGACTTGATTCTACTTGATTCTACTTTGGATCAAGGGACAAGAAGAAGACTTAATTCATTTATATTCTTGTAAAATAATTGCGATTTAATAAAATTGCCCAATTCAATTTCGAATTGGGGGCAGAGTACTTCGAGCGAGGACGACGAAGGAACTGCCTCAACAAATTCCTTACGTTCTTATTATTTCTCGCATTTTACTTTTTTTCATATTGATATTGTGTGCTTGAAAACTCTGGTGTATCAAATTAGTGCAAACAAGGTGTTTGATAAATTGCTTCACTCAAAAGTGTTAATTAGAGTGAGTAAAATTCTGCACTAGTTGATACAACAAAATTGCACTTGGAGTGTGCACTCCAAGTGTTTGATAAAAAGCTCAATCACACAAAATCAATATCTTTGTGTTTGATTTCTTCTCCAATCATTGTTAAGATTAGTTTTATCAAGTGCTGAATATTCAAGTGTATCATTTGTGAAATATTAATTCATCTAGTCATCATTTCATTCCAATTATGTTTTACGCATATCCGATCTCCGGTGACTTCTAATTTGAACTAGACGATTTTCCAGGGAACTTCCGCTATTCTCTTTCAACTTAATTTTGAAAAGATAAATTTTAAAAAGGGATCTATTCAACCCCCTTCTAGATCCGCGCTATCGTCTAACACTTACTCCCTTTGAAAGATGGGTTATTTTTACTTCCCGCAAAGTGCAAATTTTCTGGTTTATTCGGGTATTCAATCCCTCCATACCTTGAACATATGAAAGCCATTGCTATATCCATTCAGGTCTACAGTTGATTGAATAGGGGCAGTTGTAATACCCCGAAATTTTCCCTCTTATCTATTACCTTAATTGGCTTTCGCTTCACATTCGCATGCGTTCTCGATTCGGTCATAACATTCGCAATCATGCATTTCATTGAGCTTCTAGGCATGATATTAATTCCCTCTGAAAACAGGCTATTCCATTGATTTGTGGTTTCAACTTCACTTGAGTTTTGTTTCATGGATTATGGAATTAGGGTTTTGCACCCAACTTATGGTTATCCGATGAATTCAGAATCTTGGTTACGTGGCCATCAATAATGTCACCCATTCATGCTCTTGCTATCTGGTTAGGGTTTATTTCCCTGAGTAAGTAGTCTTCAAGAAACTTACTTGCAACGACTGTTCATTGGTTCATCGAGCTCGTCATCAAGTTTGATTAGAGTTTTATTAATGTTTAAGCTCGATGACATCTCACCAACTAAAGTTCAGTTAATTAGGTTTCTTGCGCCAAGTTATTTTGGTCGTGCATCACCTATCTTCATTAAACGAGACATTTTAATCGAAGCCCCTTTATTTGGTACTCATAAGTTAATTTCAAGCATGTCATTTGCAAGGGATTCATGAAACATGGTTCGAGGTATTGATTTTAGGATTCATCATGGCATCAAAGTTTTGGTTAAGGGATTCGATTCAATTTAAGGACAAAAACGTACAAGGTCATGGCTCATTGGGAAAGCATTATTCAAATTTATTTTAGTTCCATTTTTATTCCAAATACATTCTATATTCAATTCAATTCCATTTTTTACCCGATTCAAATCCGAGCACCCTTTTGTAATTCAATGTCCATTTTTTAATATCCCTCTTTTTAACCATTTTAATCCTTATTTTAGCCATTTATCAAAACTGTATTCAAACTTCTATGTCAATTTGGTTTCATGATCATAACACCTTTGCTTTTATTTTTTAAACCATTCATTTCCCAAACGTTTGTCCATGACCATCAATTAAATCCAATTGAATTTCAAGTCAACTCTAAATGTACAGTCACAGTGACCATATTCTCATTCCAAGGCTTTTCTTTCTTTGTGATTTTATTACACATAATATAAAAATAAATAAATAAATGGCAGTGAAAATTATAACAAAAAAAACTCTAGTAAGAGAAGATGATCATAACAAAATTGGAACTAATCACAAAAGATCAGTTGAAAAAATTGGAACTGATATAACAGAAAAACAAACTGATACACTAGTTACAAAAAAGAGGGAGAAATGAGTTACAAAAAAAAAACTTTTTCCAGAAAAACTCAACAGATATAACAGAAGAGGGAAAAAGCCTAAGGGAGATGGATGCTAACTGCAGGACAAGAGAAAATAATTCCTTCTCTCGATTCAACAGAACCTCCCCTCACTTATTTGCTTTCATCCTTCAAGACTTCACTCCCTCTGAATTCGGTTGTTCAATCCTCATATCTTGAATCTCATATTCTTCTTAGAGGCTTCAATCACAAGTTTGTCAATTTTGAGCCACCTTCCAGAACTCTCTGAATCTTCAACCTTCTTCCATCACAAATATCAAGTCTCTGCAACATTCAACCCCCTCCACACTCTAACAAATTTCTCTGAAACTATTTGCTCTCCCCTGGTGTTCTTGATTATCTTCCCTCTCCCGATTCTGAAACCATCAACATCATGTCAAACCTTCATCAATCTTAGCAAAATCATCTATAACAAAATTCATAACAATCTGAAATCATCAACACAATAGCAACCGATTCAAGAACTCAATCTACAATAACCTGCAATCATCATCATTATCAATCTGCTCGAACCGCAACAACAACAATTTAAGAAGAGCTATTTTGATCTGCAGATCAAAGAAGAAGAAGAATATGATTTTTTCAGAACAGAGAGGAGGAAGACGAACTTCGGAAATCGCAGATTCAATAAGGAGAAAATGAAGACATGTCAAAAATGATGGAAGGAAACAATAGAAATATTCATGTACCTGAATTTTCTCGGAAGTTTTCGGATCAATATTTATTCTCCATTGTTGAATGAACACCGGATTACTGTATCGCTTGGTGGTGTTCGAGTTCACACGTTTTACCACCGCCGGTGGTTAGTTATGACAAAGCGGAACACACGTTTTCTCGTAGAGCCGAGGACACGTTTGAGAGAGATAGGGAGGAGAGCCATTGGTGTCGTGTCGGGGTTGTTATGTTCAGCGATGTTCATTGGTTTGGAGACGAAGCTGAAAGTGGAGGTGGTTGGTGGTGGTGCGAATGAGGGTTCCGGCGTATCTTCATGTAAGAGAAAATTTAGTTTGAACGGTGAGGGGGAGATAATGAACAATTTTCGATGGAGGTTTCATGAAAGAAGGGGAACGACGACGTATTGGAGAAGGACACGGCAGAGAAGCCGTTGTGAAGAAGACGGAGAAGTGCGCTATGTGTTTTTGTGTTTATTCTCTTCACATTTTTTAGTTTAAGCTTCATGAAGAATTGGGATTGGTCTTCAAGACCCATGGATGGCTATTTGCACCCGCTTTTTACTCTCTCACGTCTCCCTGCGGATTCCCTATGGTGGAATGGGCTTTTCAGCCATGGATCAGTATCAACACCCAGAAAATTCGCTATTCACACCTCCCCTATAATGGATGAAAGTGGATTGGGCCTACATGCTATTAAAGTCCTATTGGCACATCTTTTTTAAGTCATACACATGTCTCTCCCGGGATTTTCATCCTAGTTCAAACGCGAAAGTGGTACGGAGAAGGTAGAGTCGCCTACCAGGCATTTTTATCCCGAAGGAACGGGAAAGGGAATGTTGCACAAACCTGAGGAGGAAGGAAAGGACAAGGTCCTGTGAACCAAAGATCTGGGTTTGGGAGTCGGTTACGATATGGGAAGGTATTAGCACCCCAGATTGTCCGCCGTACCCGACGGGGTCCATGCTTGTTAGTTTGTTTCAAAGGGTGAGAAAATACGGGTGCTGTTGAATAAAACTGTTAACTGGAAAAGAAATTAAATGAGAAACGGAATTGGAAAAGAAAATGGAAAGAAATAGGGAAATATAGGGAAAGTAAAGAATGTGCTCGAACAGGCCCTACCCCGCTGCCTATGTACCTCATCGGGATAATGAGGATCAGAGTCGACGTAATTTGCTTATATGGGCGAGAACTATTTGTTTGTGTTTTTTTATGCACTGGAACTGCTTATGTCTATGCTCAGGTGTTGCAGGCTCGTCTGGTACGAGTGAATTTACCATCTTGCATGCGAGACAAGTCGTCACAAGTTCCCGCTAAGAGCGAGTGGGATGAGAAGAGAATTCCCGCAGGAAAGTTGTTTATTGTTTGTTGTTTGTTCTTTAAGAGTTTTCTATGAATTTGACACAAGGAAGTGAATTCAAACTCTTTTCCATTGAATGTGTACATGCTACTACATTCCAAGATGGAATAATAGAAAAAGCACACCAAGTAAGGAGAATTTATCCAAGACTTGTTACCAAGGATTAGGGTCTAAGTTCACTAGCTTGTTGAACTTTTTACATGTTTTTGTAGCCTTTTGGAGAAATATCTTTTATGTTTTCTTTATGAAGTGAGTCTCATGATCATACTTGTACATCATGCTAGACAAGCCCATACTATTCCAAAATTCAATGAATATGAGTGCCCCATGGATTAAGACTATATACAAGAGACTATTTCAATCCTTTATTAAATGTCTTTTGGGTTTTTGTTTGAAGATGAGAGAAAAAGACTCAAATGTGAAAGGACAAAAACTAAGGGGACTAAGACATAAATCTAAGTAATTATTATATACAAAAGGATGCCCTAAATGTTTGTGAGGTTTTCTAATCTTAAAGAGAAAGGAAAAGAGGAAAAGAGAATTAGAAATCAACTTACTTCCTAAGGAAGTTAAGTTGATTCTAAAGAAAGGGGAAAGCCTATGAACAAAGCATAAGGTGCTAAGGCAAACACAATAGAATGTATATAGAGATGAGAGAGAAGTAATTATTACCTCAATCTTCTCTCCTACAAAACAAAGGTTAACATGATAAAGCACTTTGCACAATTAAGCATGGCAAAAACTCAAATAAAGCTCAAACTAGCTAAGGAAATGAAATAAAGGATTCCTAAGCCTAAGTCCTAGATCTAAAGGATCCTATAGGATAAAATGTTTCTAAAGTCAGTAGCTAAACCCTATTAAAGTATTATAATGTTATGAAATCAAGCAACTACAATCTATGTCCTAATGAGGTATTAAATCCTAAAGGAAATCAAGGCGAAGTTAGATGAAGAAAGTTGAATGAAAGTACAAGGCAAACAAAACTTGAAAGCAAAGGGATGATAAAGGAAGAATTTATATGTGGCTTACCTTACCCCCCTACAAAACAAAGGTTAGTACCAAAATACATTGCATATTTGGAAACCAGAACAAAGGTATAAAGACAATTAAACCTTACGCACATCCTAGAATGAAACTAGGGTTCAAAATAAGACCTAAGTCTAAATATGAAGGTACCTAAAGTTTATATGACTTCTAAAGTCAGTAGCTACATGCTATAGGTCCCTAAGGATGCTATGATACCTCACTAGTTCAAACTATGTCAAACTATGTACAAAAAGTTCACATAAGTTCACCTAAATGCAAGTTAGAGTTCATGGATGAAGTATGAGTGCATATGGCTTACAAGCATGAATTAATACATGAAATGTGTATCAAAGTCAGTAATGAATTCTTATGAATATAGATTAATGAACATACCACCATGGATGCAATGACTTAATCATATGGAGCACGGATAAGAAGATGTGAGAACAAATGAAACATGGTGTCGTATAAGATCACAAATGATGCAAGTTAAGGATGAATGACATGTTAATATGCATGAGATGATTATGGGTCAGTAGAATAAAAGTTATGAGATACAATAATAATGCATTGATTGGAATTTATGATTCCCACATAATTCATGTTAAACATGAGAAGAGATGAGAAACAAGTTTAGGTTAAACTATTTCAAATAATGATGCACTATGAAACACAAAAACAAACCAAACAAGTATGGTTCAAAAAGTGACTTATAACTGTAATTAAGGACCAAAAAGTGACCTATAACTGTAATTAAGGACCAAAAAGTGACCTATAATTAACTCCTAAAATTTACCAAAAAGTCTCTCAAGCAAATGGCATGAATGCCTTCCTAACATCTAGGGTATGGAGCAAATAAACACATAATTGGACCTATAATCTAGGTGACATGAAAAATAGAAAAAAGGCTTAAAAAATTATGAAAATAAATCCCTAGCATGGTGAAGTCGGTAGCTTGTATTGTCTAAAAGAATTTCACAAAATTATGCACCAAAGTGCCAAAACAATTCACTTAATGGTGAGAGAACAAGGCATGATCGCCGAAAAACAATTCCACAAAGTGGATAAAAAATGACACCAAAAATTATGAAAATATACCTTAGTAGCATCAAAATGTCACAAATTCCAGTGGTTAATCATTCACAAAAAATAGGTCTCACACCTATTGGAAAAAAATGGTTTTTGGTTCCTTTAACTAAAACAATGCATTTTGGGACAGCTTGTAATCAAAAATCCAAATTAATTACTAAACCAAACCAAACCTGTAAAACAAAATTATACAGCATCAATTAAGAGGATGAGGATCACTCATGAATTTTTCCAGAATTGTATCACACCCAAAACTATTTTTAATAATTGTGACGAAACAGGCAAAAAATGGTGATTTAAGGGAAATTGAAAGGAAGTGAATTCTATAATCCAAAACCTAATCCCTAAGCTCCGATATCGACACATATCAACATAAATACCAAATAATATCAAGTCCCTCGGGTGGGAGGGCTCAATATTCACCTTAAGTTATATGATCCTAAGCCGCATACAACTAAAATGGTGCATAAAAATCGAAAAAAGTCAAAATTACTTACTTGATTGAAGTGTCGATTCTTCATATAAAAGAAATCCAAAAAATCCATGCAAGGTCTTGTAATCTCTCATGAGCAAAATAAATTTTCATCTTCCATAATTGCTTTGTGAAAATCCACCATTATCGAAATCGATCAATATCAATCAAAAAGGCTCATGAACCATTTAATCCAAAATTAATCCAAAACAATTAATTAAATTGATATCAAAATTCTAATTAACATTATCAGAAGGCTAATCAAGATATTGATATCAACCAAAAATTCTTACAAGAAACTAAACACAATTAAGAAAAAAACTTATTAACAATTTCTAAAAAAAACTAATGATAATCAAGAAAATAGGGAGGTGAAAATTGAAAAATATGGTGGGAATAACATTCAGGTTTTAAGCCCAATCCAAGTTAAGCCTGCTGGAGGGGTACATTGTGAAATGGAGGTGTGCGGATAGGAGATCCATGGCAGAATAGGCCCAAATCAATTCTGTTGTAGCTTAGTAAAACTTAACCTAAAAATTTCTTTTAGAAGAAAAGAACAATATAAGCACCGCGCCTCATGAATAGATTTCTCCGGCGCAAAAAAACTCCAATACGCCTCCATCTCGCATTCTTCTCCATCCGAAATCGCACCTCCGACCATCACCATCTCCGCCCTTACTTCATTCATCGGCGAATAACCGCGTCCCTCTCAATGAGCCTCGCCGCTGAAGACCATACCTCACCATCCTCTGCTTAACTCTCATCATCGACAAACACAAGTGAGCACCATAAGTCAATGAAACAAACGAATATCAGACGATGATATAAGAAACACAGACGAGCGCTTCAGGCGATGATACAGACGAATATCAACCACTGGCACAGACGAATACCAGAAACCCAACACAGACGAGCATTTGGAGTAGCAATACAGACGAGTACTAGAAATCCAACACATAAGGATATAGTCTAACACAGACGAGTGTTGGATGATACAGACGAGTATCCAAACAATGCAAACGAGCTTCAAGCGGATAACAAATACAGACGAGCGTTGGAGAATGCATACGAGCATCACCTAAGTTCAAACACAGATGAGTGTCGATCACTAAAAGGAAGTTACACACAGACGAGTGCTGGGAAGTGCAGACGAGCAACAACATCTACCAACCATGGGCGACTGTTGGGGAAAGCAAACGAGCAATAAAAAAGTGTGAACACAGACGAGTGTTGGGGAAATGTTGACAAGCAACAAACAGATAACAAACATATACGAGTGATAGAACGTGCATACGAGCAAAAGCAATTATCAAACACAGATGAGTGATGGGGGTGCATATGATCATCAAACCAATGCCTGATTGGCAACAAGAATCACAACTCTGCAGGAGAGAACCAGATCAAGAGGCTTTGACAATGCATAATTCTGTCTGGGGATGAATAACTGTTTGTATCATCACACTGACCAAAAATAAATTGGCAACCTCACTGGGGATATTTCAATGATGGTTGTATCTCATTCATGAAACTCTGCAGGGGAAATGACGATCTTCCCACACTGCTGGGGAGATGCTTGGTCAAATATCCTTTGCTTAGGGAAAGAGTTCTAACAGTTATAAACTTTTTGGGGAATTGAACCTCCCACTGCCTGCTGGGCATACTTCTCTTGTGGAGAGATAATCTTCTTGGTGATTCCACCTGCCCTAACTCAGTTGGGGAAAATTATGTTTGAGCAAGTGTGTTAACAACCTGCAAAACCTGCAACAACAGAATACACATATGTGCCCTGGGGACTTGCATGGTATGATCTCTTCATCCATCGTCACCCGACACTCAAAGAGGGTTTTAAATGTTTCCCTGCAATGTCATTTTTTTATTTAGAAAACAAACACCATGTTTTTTAAATGCAATGTTCTTTTTGCCAAAAACTCAGGACATTTTTGCAAACAAAGTAAACAAAACACAACACAGCTTTTTGACTGAATATTCATTTATTGAAAGGCCTCTGAATAGGCAGAGTTTTATATTAGGAAGCAACCACCTGGAAAGAGGTAGCTACCATGAAATTGAGAAAATAAACTATCCTAATGGCAATGCGCACGACATTCTAATGAGTTCCTTCTCGCTATGACTAACATGTCTTCAAAACTTTCCATTCTTGCCTTTGCTTTCTGAAAAGATGAGGGGACTGATTCCTATCCTTCTGATATTGTCCGGTTATACAAAACGATGATTTGGTTCAGATTACCCGGATCACAGTTGTTCGCTTATTCCCTTGTTTTGCGTGGATCGCCCTTTCGAGTTTTCAATCCACCAGGATACCCTTCTTTGCATGAGCTGTCCGATGTGGCTTTCCAACTCAGCGGGTGTACATTTTTTTATTTGTTTTCCATAACTTTTTCCCGAGCTTTTTATTTTGTTTTTAGGTCGCCGGGATGCCCTTTTTCTACCTGGACTTTAATTCTGTTTTTGTGTCCAGCGGGTCTTTTATGCGAAGTATTTTTTAACTGTGTCCGAGTTAACAGGGGATTGGAAATCTTCTCCATCCATAGTGGTGAGCATCAGTGCTCCACCCGAGAAAACTTTCTTCACTATGAACGGTCCTTCGTAGTTTGGGGTCCATTTGCCCCTGTGATCTGAACCTGGAGGAACGATCCTCTTGAGCACAAGCTCGCCTACTTGATACTCCCGAGTACGTACTCGTTGGTCGAATGCTCGCTTCATTCTCCTCTGATAAAGATGACCATGACAGATAGCCGCTAATCTCTTTTCCTCAATTAGACATAACTGATTGTATCGAGCACGTACCCACTCAGCCTCATCCAGCTTCACGTCCATCATCACACGCAACAAAGGAATTTCCACCTCAACAGGCAAGACTACCTCCATACCATATACCAATGAGAAGGGAGTTGCCCTGGTTGACGTCCTGGCTGACGTTCGGTACCCATGCAACGCAAACGGTAACATCTCATGCCAATCCTTGTAAGTGAAAACCATCGTTTGCATAATCTTCTTAATATTTTTATTAGCTGCCTCTACCGCACCATTCATCTTTGGTCTGTAGGGAGAAGAATTTTGATGCTGAATCTGGAACTCCGTATCTGCAAATGATGTCTCTTTTCAAAAACCTGGCTACCACTTGACGAGTGACATTGGCATAAGATGTTGCTTCAACCCACTTAGTGAAGTAATCGATCGCAACCAAGATGAAACGATGACCGTTTGAAGCAGTTGGCTCTAGGGGTGTTCAAAACCAAACCAACCCAATAGAAAACCGCAAACCAAACCAAACCAAACCGAAACCGCAAAAAAACCGCACTTGGTTCGGATGTATTTGGGCCATTATTTAACAAAACCGCGCGGTTCGGTTCGGTTTGCGGTTTTTAGTTTACAAACCGAACTAAACCAAACCAAACCGCATTATGTTATAACCCAAACTTCTCTTATCCCACATCCAACCCAAAACTTAAATCTATTATGCCTTAACCATACAAATATTCTCTTAGTCACACTTAGGGTTTTAGTTTCAACATTCTCAAATCTCTTCGAGTAGTATCGCACATTCTTCTCATCATATTTTCTATGTACATCTCATATCTTCTACTCTAATCGCTCTTATCTTATATTCTTTCTTTTTCATATTCATCTTCACGTTTTTTATATTATTGTTTTCTCATCCAATTATGTTTTTATCGCACGTTTCTTCTATAATATCACATATCTTATGATCTTTCTTTTTCATCTTTTCTAATCTTTCCTATCCTCCATTTTATCTTTTTATTGTAATATTTTTGATATTGTTTTATACTACTATTTATGTTTTTATTCCACTTTGATCTAATCTTATTTTTGTATATTGAATGAAAATTTATTGTCTAAATATGATGAGTTTTGTTGCTATTTGATTATGTATGCATGACTAAATACAAAATTATGTTGTTCTCTATAGGTGTATGTATGACTCAATAAAAATATTAGAAAAAACCGAACCAACCGAACCAATCCAAACCGCATTGGTTTGGTTTGGTTTGATTCGGTTTTATTTCTTAAATTCAATCGAACCAAACCAAACTGCATGCTTTTTTCTCCCGCGGTTCGGATGATTTTTTGCGTCGAAACCGCCCAAACCGCACCGCGAACACCCCTAGTAAGCTCTATTTTCCCGATCATGTCAATGCCCCACATAGAAAAGGGCCAAGGAGATGACATGACATTGAGCGGGCTGGGAGGAACATGCACCTTGTCTGCATAAATCTGGCACTTGTGGCACTTACGGGCGTACGAACAACAGTCTGCATCCATTGTTATCCACTAGTACCCCGATCTCAACAACTTCTTAGCCATTGCATGTCCTCCTGCGTGAGTACCGAAAGATCCCTCGTGGACTTCTTGCATTAACAGGCTTGCTTCGTATCTATCCACGCATCTGAGCAAGACCATGTCAAAATTCCTCTTATACAAAACCCCATCTGTATTCAAGAAGATGCTAGCAGCAAGTCGTCTTAAGGTCTTCTTGTCGTTGGATGATGCCCCAGCTGGGTATTCTTGTTTTTCCAGGAAGAGCTTGATATCAAAGTATCAAGGTTTCTCGTCAGACACAACATCTACAGAGAAAGCATAAGCTGGTGCGTCAAGCCTAGAAATGTCAATCCTAGGAATATAGTTCCAACACAAGACTTTGATGGACAAAGAAAGAGTAGCCAATGCATCGGCAAATTGATTCTCATCTCGTGGTATATACTGAAGCTTAATTGTTGTGAAGAACGTCAACAGTCTTCTGGCATAATCCCTATAAGGAACTAAGTGTTCTTGATGTGTATACCAATTGCCGGTAATCTGATTGATAACAAGGGCTGAATCTCCAAATATATCGAGGGTCTTAATCCTAAGATTAATAGCCTCCTCTATTCCCATTATGCACGCCTCGTATTCATCTTCATTGTTGGTTCAGCCAAAAGTAATTATGGCAGCGAAAGGAAAGTGAACACCTTCAGGAGTGATAAGAACAACACCAACTCCATGTCCGTTGATATTGACTGCCCCATCAAACATCAACTTCCATTTGGATTCAGGGTCTGGCCCCTCCTCCGGAAGTGGTTCCTCGCAATCTTTTGCTTTGAGCTACATGATGTCCTCATCAGGGAAATCAAATTTCATTGGCTGATAGTCATCTTCAAGGGGCTGCTGTGCAAGATAATCCGACAATACACTTCCTTTGGTGGCTTTCTGGGAAGTATATTGTATGTCATACTCTATTAAGATCATTTGCCAGCTTGCAACCCTTCCGGTTAATGCTGGTTTCTTGAAGTTATACTTGACAGGGTCCATTTTTGAGATTAGCAGTGTGGTATGGGTCAACATATACTGTCTCAGTCGGCGAGCAGCCCATACCAAAGCGCAACAAGTTTTCTCGAGAAGTGAGTAACGAGATTCACAGTCGGTAAACTTTTTGATAAGTTAGTAAATAGCATACTCTTTTCGATCAGACTCGTCATGTTGGCCTAGAACACGCCCCATCAACCCCTCTAGCACAGTCAAGTACATGATAAGTGGCCGTCCTGGAACTGTAGGCATTATAATCGGAGGTGTCTGGAAGTATTCTTTTATCTTTTCAAAGGCTCTTTGACAGTCCTCATTCCACCTGACCATTTGCTCTTTTCTCAACAATTTGAATATTGGCTCACACGTGGCAGTTAGATGAGATATAAACCGTGAAATGTAGTTCAATCTCCCTAAAAACCCGCGCACTTCTTTTTCTGTTTTCGGTGCAGGCATATCTTGTATTGCTTTTACTTTTGCAGGATCCACCTCGATTCCTTTCTGGCTAACAATAAAACCCAGCAATTTTCCGGAACGCACTCTGAAAGTACACTTGTTTGGATTCAACCTCAACTTATACTTTATCAGTCTATCAACCTAAGCTAAACTAGATGGATTTACGATGGAAAAATTGACAAATATCAATGCACTAAAAAATAGTAAAAGTACTGGAAAAATATGAAATTAATTTCCTAAAGTCTCTAACCTAAATCTAATATTGTGTTAAAAAATATCCTAAAACTTCGTAACCTAACTATGTCAAATGGTCACTTAAATCTACCTAATATCTAACCACAATTTTTCACAAACAACACTATCAAAATAGTGGATAAAATAGCCTAAAAAATATAACAAAAATTATTCCAGGTTCCATTATTAGTCCTCTAATCATAGCAAAAATAATGGGACAAAAATCATAAATGAAGTGGGAGAAATAAAATGTACAAAATGAAGTGTTCATGAAAGAATTCAATATAAAACTAATTAAAAAGAAAATCGAAATTAAATTGAAAAAATCCAAAAATCAGAAAGTAAAAATGTAGAAAAGTTCTATAATGAATTGAAATCCTACTGTAATTTTTATGGAATTTTATTATGTGCTTTAGTATTTTTTCTGGATTAAAAATGAACTAAACTAAAACAGAAATTAAAACAAAAAAGAAAATAGAAGGGGAGTGCAAGCAACAGTTTTTAAACAAAATCATGGATGGGCCAAAAATGAGAGGTGCAAAAAGTGAGGAAAGCCAGGCCCACTAGCGCAGGTTGGGACTTGGGAGAGTGTACATCATAGACCTTTAGTCAATCTTTGACTTCAAAAATGGTCTGTACGATCAAGTCTTCTAAATAGCACTCTGATCAAATGTTACAGAAACGCAAGCCCATGAAAACCTAAGGTGTACTACCCACATGAGATCAACCGCACTAAGAGCCTATCGGACGGTGACAAGTGTCACCGCCAGTGTGGCTGGGGAATCCAAAAAACCATCCTAATCTTATCTCTTTGTAAACTAACGGTACACTTAATCTCGATTAAATGAATTTTATTGCTCATTATTTCCTCATTAATCTCCTAAAATCTCCTTAATTCCTCCCTTAAATTAACTTAATAAAATAAATTGAAATTATAAAACAAAGAGAAACCAAGGGGCTGAACGACTTATGCTACACCAAACCCTAAGTCTCCAACTTCTTCTCTTTGCCGCCACCGTCTTCAACTGCTTCCACCCCAGTCTTATCTCATGCACCGTCTTCTCCATAAAATCAAATTCGATAACAAGCTTCTCAGGTTCATCATCAATCATTAAAACTTAAAGGCCATATTTTAGTAACTCGAACGATACGATTAAGATTCAATAGGCTAACACCGGAATCGGCTCGCGAAACGCACCTGTTCAGAGGTTTTGAAATTCCGACGCAGTGGTTGCTCGAAGCACAAGGTGTTTCTTCTCCATCCGCTATCTTATTCTTCTTCTATGCGATACGGGTTATCAACGACATGAAGCTTGCCTGTGTCGGATTATTGAAGAATCCGTTCTTGATCGCTTTTTTGGTTGTGGTGAAGGTCACCCTTGCAAGATGAAGATGGAGGTGCGATTATGGAGCTCGTAAGTTGAAGAAGGTGTTGATGCTGTATTTGTTGAATTTGCAGAATGATGATCAGAAGAATGTTGTTGTGATTGATGATGATGAAGCCTAGTCAATGAAGATAGTGCTCTTGTTCCTGTAGTGACGATAAACCCGCAGGTATCACTCCTTTCCTTCTCTTCTCTATTCTTCCTCTGCTTCTGTTTCTTCAACGTGTTTCTGACGTTGTCGTGCCCCTGCAATTTTTCGTTGAAGCTTGTGCGTCTGAATTGTTGTTGTGCGATTCATTGTTGAATCACTGTGAATCTATTCTTGTTGCAGGTTACATTGATCGATGATGTTGAAGATTTACGGATCGAAAACAAAAGCTTGAAGATGAGTTGGCTCTGTTAACTTAGAGCCTTTTTCTATTCTATGATGATGAAGAGAGATGATGAAGCGTTCATCGATGGAGAACATTGTTGAAGAAGAATCCATAAGATTGTAGGAGTTTCGTTTTGGCGGTTATTGAAGATTTTGAAGAATTGGAAAGTGAGTGTTCAAGAACTGTTAGAGAATTTGAAGAGTGAAGAGTTCAGCGTCGAGAGGTTGACTCGATGAGCGATTGGTGAAGATTGTTGATGGTGAAAACCATGATTGACGCCAGTTTTTCTCTGTTATCGGTTTCTTGAAGAATGAATATTAGAGAGGATCTGAGATTGAAGAGTGATTTAAGAAAATCAAAGTTGATGATGCAGTTGAAGTGGATGATGCAGTTGAAGAATTGATGAAGGAAGGGATGGTTGATGAAGCATGAAGAAGAATTTTTTCTGTTTCTCTGTAACTCTTTTTCTGTTATGAATATTGAGAGAGATAGATATTGATGAAGAATTTGATGACCACCCTTGAAGGTTGCAGAGATTTCATTTTTATATCCAGAGTTTCTGGAAACCTGTAACTGTATCTTTTCTCATTTTTTTGTTATCCTCTTCTGCTAAATTTTCCCTGTATCTCTGATTGATTTTTCTGATAAGTTTTCTCTTTATGATTTTTTTAATTCCTATTTTGTCGTAATGAAAAAAACTGAAATAATAAAAGGTTAATGGGCCTGAAATATCAATTGGAATGTTAATTGATGTAGGTAAAACAAATCAAACTAACATGAGAGTCCTTGATTTGTCTATTTTTTTATGGATTACGATGGGTTTGAAATTGGGTTTAAAAAAATGGATATGGTTTAGAAAAGAAAAATTTTGGAACATGGATTGTAAACAAATTTTCATTGGTTTAGCTTGAAATGGATTAAAAGTAAAATATTAGCAAAAGACCAAGAATTGGTTATGATTAGGAATTTAAAAGATGGTTTAACAATGAGTTCAATTTGAGTAATAAAATGGGCTTCATGGACATATGAATCTAAACTTGAAATGGGCCTTGGAAAATGTACATGGCAAGAAATGTGGTTTCCAGATTGGATACTGAATTTGAATGACGTTTTCAAAATAAGTCTTACTTGTGTACTTTCCCTCCTTAATTTGAATCGATTTCTTGGACCAAAAATCTTTTGATGCCATGATTTCTTAACCATGTCTCGAACCATGTTTCTCGAATCACCCGGGAATTACATACGCGCATGAATATCTTTGCAAAATAAGCCCAAATCAACTTAAATCGATGGTTGAATCACAACAGACTAAGACCCTAATCTTTGAGGATAATCTATGAAGGATAACTTTTAATTCCTAGAAGAAACCTTAATTCACAATTCATTGTTTGAATAACCAGTAGGATCAGTTTAAGATATTGAAGGGAAATAAAATCTTATCTCACCTTGTTAACCTCTGATATCAACGCTTTTGAATAAACCTCTGAATAAATAAAAACCTGGAGCTTGATAATCATCTGAATTGGGACATGCTCCTAACGCTGGGAGCTCAACCTTTTCCTTAACCTCGAGTGCACTAGCCAGATGAATCACCTCTGAATAGGAAGATTCCAAACACTAGGAAATGCTTTGATCACATGCCTTAGGAGCTCATGCAATGTATGATTGAATGTTATGACCTAAAGGGAAATGCAAACGAACGCGAAACGAAAAGGCTAGTTAAGGTAATAAATAAGAGGGCAAATTTTGAGGTTTAACAGAAATGAAAACGCAAAAATCTCTAATTATGTGCTTTTGAGAAAGATCCTGTTGATGATGTACATGCATTGTTTCAAATCCTAAAAACTGGAGATATAAGGGAAATAGACCCTCGCCAACCCATTTGATCCTTGAAGTAGGAGTTTCTTTTCGCATGAAAAAACACTTGCATTTAACCCAGGGGCCGGTTAGGCGTCAGTTAGTTTGACCAAGTGTTCAAATTTCAAAAAGGGGTGCACATTTGAGGATCCATTACATTTCATTGTACCAAATCAAGAGGTCCAAAGACCAAAAACCAAAATGGTTATCCCAATCAAGAGGTCCAAATACCAAAAACCAAAATGGTTATCCCAATCAAGAGGTCCAAAGATCAAAAACCACAATGGTTATCCCAATTAAGAGGTCCAAAGACCGAAAACCACAATGGTTATCCCTCATCAACTGAGAAGTGAGACAGTCACGACCCTCGCAAAGCAATCAAGACAAATAGTGTCACACGATTTGTTCAAAAAAAAAGAGAATGAAGAAAATGATGAGAAAGCCCGCCAAGTCGAAACTTGAAAATAAGCGACTTAGGAAAAAATTAGGGCATCCCGCTGGACTTCACAATCAAAGATTCACAAGAATCAGTCCAGGAAAAAGTTAGGGATAAGAAAAAGAATGCAAAAGCGAAAGATGAAAAGGATTACACAAGAAAGATGCTTCAACAAGAACAAAGTCGTGTGGCACAAACATGAAAGACAAAAGGGTTGACTGACTCCAAATGACAACATGATTGGTACTTAAATCGTTAGTGTCATTGGTTCTTCAACCATCACAAAACCCTTTTTGAGAGGTGAGCGCTTTTGAAAGCTAGTTGAACATAGGAATGGAGAACATCACGAAGAGGGGTGGGGAAAAATAAACTTCGAGCCTGTATCTTTTGTTTCTATAACCGTGAACCAGGCCAAGATACAACCCTCAAAAGTCCTAACTGAAATAGGGTTATCTTGAGAGCGTACTACCACGAGAAGTGTTCCTGACTCCTATGAGTGGTGCTGAAAGATCTTTGTCGGGGTTGCATGTACATGCTTTCATAAAAAAATTAATGTCGTATCCTAACCAGTGATTCACTTATAAAGGCTTGCGACATCTTTTTCAGTTAAACTTCAAGATTAACATGTGTGTTGCATTAGAATTTTCATTCTCAGAATAAACATTTTCTTCTTGGATACATTTGTTTGACATAAAAGGAGTTCACATACGAAACCTCAGTCTAGAAGCTTAATCTTGCCAAAGATGAGAAGTCTAAAACTTCCAAAGGACCAACATATGAAGATGCACTTTTCCAAGAAACTCCATTGAGTAGGAACTTTTCCAACCAGTCGCGGTAAGAGCCAACCAATCCAGGGAAATTATGTCGAGCAATCTCTCCAAAGTTCAGCCAAACTTGGGCAATCACTTCGAGATCAAATCTCTCAAAGAGCCATTAGTCTGAGGCAGTTATGTCGAGTAATCTCTTCAAATTTTAGCCAGACTGGGGAAATTACTCTGAGATCAAATCTCTCAAAGAACAATTAGTATGTGTGTTTTCTTCAAAACACAGTCATTCATAGGTGATCACTTCAAGGCACGTACTGGGGCAGACCACCCCAAGAGCATGAGAAGCACTCTCTCCCGAAGACGGTCAATCAGAAGCATATATCCAAAGTTCAAAATACTGGGGGCAGAATATCTTACAGTGATATGAGGTCTTTCTCGAATCCTCGTGAAGCAAATTCTTTCACAGACCATGCAGTCTGGGGCAGTTATTTCGAGATCCGACGAATCTCTCCAAGATTTTGAAGACACTGAGGCATCTCAGATGCCATGTTTACTGTAAAATCCTCTTGAGACATTTTCTTCCAGTGGACCTTTGGTTGAGTCGAGTTGAAATTTCAAGGAACCATTTTTCACTTATGCTCAGTAAGCAGAGATCAACCCAGAGGCTGGAAACAAAGCCATTGCCATCACAAGGCATCAATGAGTTTTTTCCTCAGTAGGCTTTAGTAATCATGATACCTCAACAAGTCTCGTCAGACTATCTTTCCTCCAAAAGGGCAACAAGAAGATGGGTGGTATTTCCTTGGCAGATGGTATCATTATTATGAGATGCCTCATATCTCATCCCTAGCATGAGACACCTTGCTTCTATTATACCCAACATGAGATGATTTACACCTCTCATCCCCAGGAAGAGGCGAATTAAAACTCCTGCCTTCAGCAGGAAGCCTTCTCATCGACATTCTCCATCATCCCCAACAGAGTTGGAGATTGAAATCTTCCCCAACATAAACACAGAGGGTTGATGATGTTCTCCTCAAGCAAGAGAGTTTTCCTTCAAAGAAGGAGTATCCCCTACCAGAGTCTTCTTATCCCTAGAAGTACATGAAGATTCATTATTCCCTTCCAATGGTGAAGATAGTGAAGAGTCAGATGGTTTTCCTTCTTGAACAACATTGTTTGCAGTTTCCCCCAATGAAGTTGCCAAATAAAGTTCAATCCTCATTAGAATCTCTTCCCCAAGAAGACGATTGTGTATCTGAGGGATTCCCCAGTAGATTTCTTCCTCAGTAGAGTACCAACACATTTGTTTCCCCAGTCGAGCCAGAAGGATCACTTCCCTAACGAAGTTCAACGGGTAGCGTACCTCTCAAATCATGTTCATCCCCAACAGGGTCTTGGCTCTCCGATCTTAAAGTACAATTAATTTTTGGTAATGGTGGCAGTTCAGAGCCAGTATGTCATTAACATTATCCCCCACAAAGTCATTTTTCCCCACAGGGATTCATCAAACCGATGTAGTGAGTATATCTTCCCCAGTGAAGCTACCAGGGATGCATATTATCTCCTCACCAGGAGATCATCTTTTCATTTTCATTTAGTAATCATCATTACATTTGCATCCTCAAAAAGCGTAGCATTTCCATCATTATGAATCATTACGCCATGGAGAAATTCAAACATATGCATACTAGCATAGGCCAGTTTTGGGTACCTTGTACAAAGACCGATAACATCTTTTCAACTTGAGATATTTCCCACAGAGAGTGCCAAGTTCATTCTTCAGTACTGTTATTTTTTACAAGTCAATGCTTGTTTTCCCCAGTTCGAGTTATCATCCATGTTATGATAGTCTCTTTTCATGTTTTATCTCCCACGTGGGATAAATTCTTGTCGACTCCGCCAAGTCCGGTTTCGTTGTTCAAATTATAATCCATGATATGATAGTCTCTTTTTCAGGTTTTATCTCCCACATGGGATAAATTCTTGTCAATTCCTCCATTCCTGGTCTCGTTTGTTCGAGTTATCATCCATGTTATGATAGTCTCTTTTCAGGTTTTATCTCCCACGTGGGATAAATTCTTGTTGATTCCGCCAAGTCCGGTTTCGTTGTTCAAGTTATCATCCATACTATGATAGTCTCTTTTTGAGGTTTTATCTCCCACATGGAATAAGTTCTTTTCGATTTCGCCAAGTCTGGTTTCATTGTTCGAGTTATCATCCATGCTATGATAGTCTTTTTTTCAGGTTTTATCTCCCACATAGGATAAATACTTTTCGATTCCGCCAAGTTCGGTTTCGTTCCTTCAAGTTATCATCTAAGTACGATAAGCTCGTTCCTTTCGATTTTGTCTGAGGTCAGTTTCGTATTTTGTGAGGTATCATTCAAGGATGGAATTCTCTTCTTCAAGTCCGTTTGAGGGTTGTCTTGTTATTCTGACTATCATTTGAGGATGATAGACCATTTTGAGCCTATTGATCGAGGTCAGTATGTCTCTTTTTCAAAGTGTGTATGAGGTCAGTCTTTGTGTTTCTGGTTATCGACTGAGGTCAGTATACCATTACGTCTCCATTCTAGGATGGTTTTGTGTTAGATTCGAGTTTCTCTTGTGAGTTGTCATTCGAGGATGGAATTCTCTTCTTTGTAAGTCCACCTTCGCCTTGGTCTTACTTTTTCGAGTTCACCTTCGGCTTATTCTTGAATCTTATCATAAGTCTACCTTTGGATTAGTCTTACGTTTACGATTCCACCTTCGTCTTGGTGTCGTATCTTTGTTTGAGTCTACCTTCGACTTAGTATCATTCTTTGTAAGTCCACCTTCGGCTTGGTCTTACTTTTTTGAGTTCACCTTCAGCTTGTTCTCAAATCTTATCGTAAGTCTACCTTCGGCTTAGTCTTACATTTACAATTCCACCTTCGGCTTAGTCTCATTATTTGTAAGTCCACCTTCGGCTTGGTCTTACTTATTTAAGTCCGCCTCTGGCTTGGTATGGTATCCTTACTGTGTGACATGGCATAGTTTTAATGTGTCAAAAACATGGCATGTTTCGAAAGCTTGACAGGTTCAAAATGAAAAAGCAAGGATTGGCATTTTTGGAAAAACATATTGAATGAGCCGACTCAAATTCATCAATGAGCCGACTCATTCAGTGTTAAATTGATGCCAAATGCACGGGTCCAAACAGGCTTCCTGATGCATCATTTTGGTCGACTCATAAGTGTGGATGAGTCGACTCACAACCCTTTATAAGCCGACTCATTCAAGTGTAAAATGGTGGCAAACACACGGGTCCAAACAGGCTGCCTGGGGCATGGTTTTGGTCGACTCATGAGTATGGATGAGCCGACTCAAAATCCCTCATGAGTCGACTCATCAAGAAGTGTTTTCTTCTCATTTTCCACGGGTCTCAACAGGCTGCCTCTCTATTGATTTTGGTCGACTCATCTGTAAGTTTGAGTCGGCTCATTTAATGATTTGAGTCGGCTCATTACTGTGCTGACTCATTTTTTCATTTATTTTTCCCTCTCTTATGATTCATTTTCTCTAACCAATATAAATAGCTGCTTAATTTATTTTGAGAAGTTTGAACAAGGAAAGTGAAAGATATACACATAGCTCTCTTCATCTTCTTCATTCTTGCATCAATCAAATAATTACACACAACAATCTTTGTTCGATCTTGGTGTATGTTTTGAAGATAACGTTCAATCGTGAATCATAATTTCAGATTGGGTTTAGAGTGTGTGGGTTTTCCTTGGAAAACTCCGTAGGGTTTTATCCTCCAAGATCCTTGGATATTTGGGGGTTTTGCATACATCGATCGGTCGTAGATTCAGCCGAGTGAGGTAGATTGAAGATCAAGTGGATCGTTCTCTCATATCACAGTAGACGGAGGACTGCGAAGGTCTTTGTGGGTTCATAAGTGTGGGAGAAACTCAGTCGTGCTAAAAGTTTGAAGAATCGTGTATTCTTGCAAAAAGGGAGCAATTAATCGGAGGCTTTCTCGACACGCGTGGAAGACTTAATTCTACTTTGGATCAAGGGACAAGAAGAAGATTTGACATCACATTCAACTTGGTTTGGTTTGTTGGTTAATTCATTTCTATTCTTGTAAAACAATTGCAATTTAATAAAATTGCCCAATTCAATTTCTAATTGGGGGAAGAGTACTTCGAGCGAGGACGACGAAGGAACTGCTTCAACAAATTCCTTGCGTTCTTATTATTTCTCACATTTTACTTTTGTTCATATTGATATTGTGTGCTTGAAAATTCAGGTGTATCAAATTAGTGTAAACAAGGTGTTTGATAAATTGCTTCACTCAAAAGTGTTAATTAGAGTGAGTAAAATTCTGCACTAGTTGATACAACAAAATTTCCCTTTGAGTGTGCACTCCAAGTGTTTGATAAAAAGCTCAATCACA
Source organism: Lathyrus aphaca (assembly GCA_963966055.1). Classification (NCBI taxonomy): domain Eukaryota; kingdom Viridiplantae; phylum Streptophyta; class Magnoliopsida; order Fabales; family Fabaceae; genus Lathyrus; species Lathyrus aphaca. The sequence goes on along the minus strand of OZ014523.1, from coordinate 356,328,983 downwards.
CAAAATCAATATCTTTGTGTTTGATTTCTTCTCCAATCATTGTTAAGATTAGTTTTATCAAGTGCAGAATATTCAAGTGTATCATTTGTGAAATATTAATTCATCTAGTCATCATTTCATTCCAATTGAGTTTTACGCATATCCGATCTCCGGTGACTTCTAATTTGAACTAGACGATTTTCCGGGAAACTTCCACTATTCTCTTTCAACTTTATTTTGAAAAGATAAATTTTAAAAAGGGATCTATTCAACCCCCTTTCTAGATCCGCGTTATCGTCTAACAAGTGGTATCAAGAGCACCGGTTCATCTAGTGCTTCACATACAACTTATTGGAAAATGGACAACGATCCAACGGGGGCGTACAATAGAGCTCTAGTTTTTACCGGAGAAAACTATAGTCACTGGAAAGATTGTATGCGTATCCATATCAACTCTATTGATAGAAAAATTTGGAAAGTTATCCAAGAAGGCCCTTTTCAAATAACAATGGTCGGACCAGATAATGTCCAAATTAAGAAACCGAAAGCACAATGGGATGATAATGATGAAAAGAAATATAGCTACGATTGGAAAGCTCGAAACATACTTATAGCTTCCTTGATAGCTGATGAATATTTTCGAGTTTCTCATCACACATCGGCTAAAGCTATGTGGGAAGTCTTACGAGTTGCTCATGAAGGAACCGATGATGTTAAGCTTGCTCGAATTAATACTCTACAACAAGAGTTTGATCGTTTTCACATGAGCCAAGGGGAAACCGTTGGTAAAATGGGAAAAATATTTTCTTACTTGACAAATCGATTAAATGCTCTTGGTAAAACTACTCCTAATGATGTTGCAACTAAAAAGATTTTGATATGTCTTACTAGGGAATGGTTGCCAAACGTTACGGCAATTAAAGAAGCCATTGACGTAAGAACTTTGGATCTAACCACTCTCATTGGGAAACTACAAGAGTACGAACAAGAGTTCTTAAACTTAAATGAGCATGAAGACAAAGAAAAGATCGAGAAAAATAAAGATCATGAGAAGAAGAAGAAGTCTATTGCACTAAAAGCTTCTTCCTCAAAATCCTCCACAAATAAAGATAGTGGGAGTGATACGAGTGATGATGTAGACTAATCAAATGAAGATATGGGCTTATTCGTAAGAAGATACAATCAGTATCTCAAAAAGAATGAGATTTCTCATTCGGACAAGCGTCTCATCAACTATCAAAAGAAAAACTAATTCTTCCAAGCAAGAGTATGTTAAATGTACTAAAGCAAGGGATCTTGTTACAACTATGGAAAACCGGGACATTACAAACCGGATTGCCCTATGTTAAAGAAAGACAAGGCAAAAGACAAATATCAAAGAAAAGGCAACAAGGCTAGAAGAGCATATATTGTTTGGGAAAGCGATAGTGAGTCGTCTAGCAAAGATACCTCAAGCGATGAGGAAGAGAGAGTAAATCTTTGCCTCATGGCTCATAAGAAAGGCAAGAAAAAGGTAAGACATGCTAAATATGATTATGATGAAAAATTGTCTTATAATGATTTGCTTAGTACGTTTAATATTCTCCATCAAGAAGCTAAAGAAGCTTTCAAGTGCATTGCATCCGATAAAATAATTTTTGCACATTTAGAAAACAAGGTTTCGGATAGTGAAAATGATATGAAAGCTCTTAAGGCATCAATGGTAGAATCTATAGTAGAAGACGAACGAGAATGGCACAACTTTCATTGTTGTGAAACATGTTGGATTTGGAAAAAGGAAGTAAAAACTCTTCAAGCCAAACTAGACAAGTTGTCACAACCAAAAATGACATTTACTATTGATGTTCAAACTTTAGGGAATCAATGAATAATCCATATAAAAAATATACCTATGTTGTGAAGGATCAAAAGAGTCAATGCAAACCAAAACCATTCTTGAAATGTCACTATTGTTGCAAGGAAGGTCATATAATTGCCAAATGTCGTTTTAGGAGATACTTGGTCCCAAAAGGAATTTGTCAATGGTTGCCTAAAAGCAACAAAATTTTCAATCACACTCTAGGACCCAATGAAAATTGGGTACCTTTCTCTCTTGTCTAATCATACAGGTGGAGTGTCTTGAGACTATGGAGAAACGGTGGTTTCTTGATAGTTGATGCTCAAGAAATATGACAGGTAATATTTCCCTATGGTGATAACAACAAGGGAGCTATACTCGGTAAAGGTAGTGTAGGTAATCCCTCTTCTACATCTATCTCTAATGTCCTTTTAGTTGAGGGTCTTAAACATAACCTTGTTAGCATTAGTCAATTATGTGATAAGGGATATAATGTCTCTTTCTCTAAAGAAGGATGCATAATTGAACACAATGACAACAAAGAGGATGTGTTTAAAGGCCCGAGGGTTAACAATGTTTATATGCTTGATTTGAATTCGATGAACTTGAGTAATCCTAAATGTCTTATCTCCAAAAGTAAAGAATCTTGGCTTTGGCATAGACGTTTAGCTCATATCAACTTTGACTTGCTAAATAAGGTTGTGTCCAAAAACTTAGTAGTCGGTTTGCCTAAAATAAAGTTCACTAGAGATCATCTTTGTGATGCTTGCCAAATGGGTAAGCAAACTAAGATATCTTTTAAATAAAAAAATCTAGTCTCTACTTCTAGACCTCTTGAACTTCTACACATGGATCTTTTTGGTCCTTCTAGAATCAAAAGTATAGGAGGGAACTATTATGGTTTTGTTATTGTTGACGACTACTCTCGATTTTGTTGGACAATCTTCTTAGCTAGTAAAAGTGATACCTTTTCGGCCTTTGAAACTTTTGCCAAATTATCTCAAAACAAACTTGGCACAAACATTGTAACTATTAGAAGTGACCATGGAGGTGAGTTTGAAAATCATCTCTTTGAAATGTTTTGTGAAAATCATGGCATTGATCATAACTTCTCCGCTCCTAGAACACCACAACAAAATGGTGTTGTGGAACGTAAAAAACGTGTGTTGGAGGAATTGGGAAGAACTATGATTAATGATAGCGGTCTTCCAAAATATTTTTGGGCCGATGCTATTAGCACCGCTTGCTATGTTTTGAATAGGATCACTATTTGACCTATTCTAAACAAAACGCCCTATGAACTATTAAAAGGAAGAAAGCCTAATGTTTCACATCTTCATGTTTTTGGTTGCAAATGCTTTGTGCTTAATAATGGAAAATAAAATCTTGGTAAATTTGATTCAAAGGCGGATGAAGGCATCTTCCTTGGATACTCTAATTCAAGCAAAGCATATAGAATATTCAATAAAAGGTTGCTTATAGTCGAAGAATCTGTACATGTATCTTTTGATGAAACTTATCCAAATGTTGTCAAAAAAGGTAGTGGTGTTATTGGTGCAGGTGCCTCCTCTAGTGAGATTGTTAAAGACATTGATGTTTCTCGTGTTGAACCCTTTCCGGATGTTGTTAATAAGAAGCCGGTTGATGTTTCTAGTCTCAAAGATGAAGGTCAAGCATCCCTTCAAAATGATCTACCATTGGAATGGAAGACATCAAAAGATCATCTTATCGATAACATCATTGGAGATATCTCAAAGGGTGTCATTACTAGATCAAGGCTAAGTAACTTTTGTTTTTATCATGCCTTCATATCTCAAATTGATCCTAAGAATGCCAAAGAAGACTTACTTGATGAAAATTGGTTCCTAGCTATGCAATAGGAACTAAATCAATTTAAAAGAAATGAGGTTTAGGACCTTGTTCCACCTCCATTAAATCATCGAGTAATTGGCACCAAATGGGTTTTTAGGAACCAATTGGATGAAAAAGGCACTATCATTCGCAACAAGGCTCGTCTTGTTGCTCAAGGGTATAACCAAGAGGAAGGGATAGACTATGAGGAAACTTATGCTCATGTTGCCCGCCTTGAAGCTATACGCCTTTTACTTGCATTTGCGTGTTCACAAAAATTTAAACTATATCAAATGGATGTTAAGAGTGCCTTCCTTAACGGATATATAAATGAAGAGGTTTATGTGTGTCAATCTCCTAAGTTTGAAATCTTTGAAAAACCAAATCATGTTTACAAACTAAAACGTGCTTTATATGGTCTCAAACAAGCTCCTAGAGCTTGGTATGAGCGCATAAGCAAATTGTTTAATCAATCAAGGATTTTCAAGAGAAAAGGTTGACACTACTCTCTTAATTAAACGTGAAGGAAAACATTCTATATTAGTTCAAGTATATGTAGATGACATTATCTTTGGATCTACTAATATGAAGTTTGTTAAAGAATTTTCAAGTTCTATGCAAGGTGAGTTTGAGATGAGTATGATGGGGGAGTTAAATTTCTTCCTCGGACTTCAAATTAGACAACTTGAAGATGGAACCTTCATAAGTCAAACAAAATATTGCAATGAGTTGCTCAAGAGGTTTGATATGACAAACTCCAAGTCAATTGATACACCAATGCCTACGGCGGCAAGTCTTGATTGTGATGAAAAAGGTAAGGATGTAGATATAAAAAGGTATCGAGGTATGATTGGTTATCTTCTTTATCTTACCGCATCGCGTCCCGATATTATGTTCAGTGTATGTATGTGCGCTAGGTTTCAATCTTGCCCTAAGGAATCACATTTAAAATCAGTTAAACGCATACTTAGGTATCTTTGTGGTACGTCTAAGTTTGGTTAATGGTATCCTAAGGGTAGTGATTGTTCCTTGGTAGGTTTTTCTGATTCCGACTCTGCCGGTTGCAAAGTGGATAGGAAAAGCACTAGTGGAACTTGTCATTTCTTTTCAAACTCTCTTGTCAGTTGGCATAGCAAAAAGCAAGTTTCTGTTGCCCTTTCCACTGCAGAGGAAGAGTATATTGCAGCCGGAAATTGTTGTGCCCAAATACTATGGCTAAAACAACAATTGCTCGACTTCAATATCTCTCTCAAACAAATTCCAATTTTGTGTGACAATACTAGTGCAATTAATCTTACCAGCAATCCTATTCTTCATTCACGCACTAAACATATTGAAATCAGGCATCATTTTCTTAGGGATCATGTAGAGAAATATGATGTGGTGTTTGAGCATGTTGATAGTGTAAATCAACTAGCCGATATTTTTACAAAACCACTCGCTACCGATCCTTTCTTCTTTATCTGTAGGGAACTTTGTGTTCTTGACATATCGGATAGATCTTAGTAATCAACGTTTTGATTATATATTATTCTTTGAGTTAATTTCTCTTGTCTCTCACATCCTATTATGAAGTATTATCTTTCATCCATCTCTCATATACTCGAGGTAATATCACTCTTTACTTAGTTACCTTAATTCATTCTTGATATATGTATTTAGTAAGAATGTGGTGCATGGATTGTGTTTGTAAATTAATCTATTTCTTCTATTCTAGTTGTAACACCCCAAATTTTCCCTTTTCTGTTTTAGCATCATCATCAAATCATATTCATCATAAGCATGTCATATCCTTAGCATGTTGCATAGAAAAATGAAGCATAACACCCACATGTTCTAGCATAAGGCATATGATCAACCATCCGGACGATTTGAAGCACTGCAAGTCAAAATCAAGAGCTTGGTGACCTGGCAAGAATATCACAGGATCATTTTGTACAAGCTCTGTATCATGTTCAAAACCCTAAAAAGGATGAGGTTCAAAATCAGCTTGAAACGGTTGGCATCGGGATATTCTTGAGGTTTCCCACCAAAGGGAGGGAAATTCAAATTTTTCCTGCGTTAACAAGTTAACGCATATGGTTAACCGGTTAATGGCTGCGAAATTTAAATTTCCAGCAGCAAATTCAACATGTGTGTTTTGGCTCCATTTTCTAATTTTCTGATTTTTATTCATTTGAATTAATTTGAATTTGGGAGAAGGATCTAGAGCATTTATCCAAGCCTCATTCCAATGTTAAATCCTAATCACTTTCTAAGCCAATGCCAAGCCATATTTTTGGATCCCAAACCAAAATTTTGGGCCCCAAACCTAAACCATATTTATTCCATTTCCCTCCAAACCAAGGGGGCTCTCCCTCATTTTTCACTTTCATTTTCTGAATTTTCTCTCCTCTCACTCATAATTCTCTCACTTTTCTCTCCCAATTTTCCAAATCACTCAAAGCTCCTCTTTGAAGATCACACAACCTTGCATTGAGGTGTGTAGATCTTGCAACTAAACCTCCATCCATAGCTTCTTTGCATCTTTTTGCTGGTTTTATTGGAGATTTAGATCCGGTTTGAGATTTAGAAGTGCTTGTGGAGTAAAAATTATGCATCAAGATCTTGTTCTTGCATTTATTTTGCATGGAGTGTGAAGCTTAGCATCAGATCGTCAATGTTTTCCGCGAGATCTACCTTTTTCAGCTCAATCAACATTTACCAAAGCATACCTCAGCTTTGTAGGTTGGTTAATTTCAGATCTAACTCTGGTTTTAGCTTATTTGCATGCTTGTGCTTTAGATCTACCATATGCTTGTGTATTTGATTGTGTTGCATGAATTGATTGGTTGATTTGTATCTGGATCCGAATATTATTGTTCATGAGCTTAATGATATGGATTAATGTGAATTGATCTAATTTTCCATATATAATTGATTGCTGGTCTGGTGTAAGATTATTTGAATAAGCTGGGTTGAGTTGTTGTTTTCTGCAGGATTTGTTGCTGTTTTAACAGTGTTAACCGATTAATGCATGTGGTTAACCGGTTAACGCACCTATTTTATACGTATTTTGTGCAGGTTTGAACTTGTTAACTGATTAACGCATTTGGTTAACCGGTTAACACTGAAGCAGATTGACTTTTTAGGGCTGTTTTGAGCTTGTTTGATCCCCTTGCTTGTTTTAATTGCCATGGATCATTGTATGATCATTAAACATGTTATATTTGGGTGATTTGCTTGTTGGTTGATGTATGGTTTTATGTTTTCGACGCGTAAGTCGTGTATTTGCAATTCTTGGCATGTTGTTTGATCCTTGTTTACTAGAACTTTTGAGCATGTTAATTCCATGTTTGTGTTGATCAATTTGTAGGATTTTTGTTAACATTTCAGGGGCTCATGGTAAGAGAAGTGTGGATGTTTACCCACATTTCAACTCTTCATCTTTCCTCTTTTACCTTGCTTTTGCTTTTTGAGTTTTGATGCGCTTTGTGCCATCATGTGGTTCTCTTTCTCCTCTCTAGCTTTCTTCTCCTTTTCTTCTTTCTCCTCTTTCTATTCTTATCTCTTCCTCCTTTAGGATAGTAAACCTCACTAACCTAGGATTTCCTATGTATGATAACACTAGGAGTAGTCTTCCCCATTAGATTTTACCTTTGAGATCCTTTTGGTGCTCTCTCTTCTCATCTTCAAATTTAACTTCAAATCACTTTTAATAAATAACGAGTCTTCTCATGTGACACGAGACTTTCCTATGAGATACTTGCATGCGTTCCATTTTGGGGCGAGGTGTAGGATATCCCTCGTGGTGGATAGGTCTTAGCATGAGATTACTTCACAAAGAAAAGCTAAAAAACACTTCTTAACTAAAAACCACAAAAACACTTAATAAATGTCGGTAGGCCAGTGTGTCTGAGCCTTCATTTGTGGGAATAGATTTGGGGATTTCCTCCATAGCTAGGTTTGCCTCTTGCGCATTTCATTTTGTGATGATGTAAGAAGTACACATCCCATTGAGTGAGACTTAGGTACACTTACCTATGCAAATTTCAAAGCAGAAAACTCATAAAAAACACTGGACAAACAATAAGCGTCTCTCCTTCGGGACTTCTCTTCTCATCTCCTTCGCTCTGTCCACGAACTTGCTCCTACTTGTCATTTTGCAAGACGGTAATGCACTCGTTGTCCGAGCCTGCAACACCTGAGCATTGACATAGGCAGATCAAGCCTTAAGACACAAGCATTTTTTTTCACCCCTAGTTAGGGGAACTACAGCGTCTCTGATCCTCATTGTCCAGATGAGGTATGTAGGCAGCGAGGTAGGGCCCGTTCGAGCACAATCTTTATTTTCCCTACATTTTTTCTCTTTATTTTCTTTCTCAGTTCCTTTTCCATTTCCAGTTCCTTTTCTTTTGCAGCAACTTTCATTTCTTCACCTTTTGAAACAGTTTCTTTGCAAGCTTGGATCTCGTCGGATACGATGGACGATCTGGGGTTCTAATACCTTCCCAGGTCGTAACCAACTCCCGAACCCAGTCTCTTTGGTTCGCAGGAACCGTGTCCTTCCTCTTCTTTCTTCTAGTTTGTGCAGCATTACCATTCCCGTTCCTTCGGGATAAAAATGCCTGGCTGGCGACTCTAACCTTTTCCGCGCCACTTTCGTGTTTGTACCAGGATGGAAATCCGGGGAGCGACAGCTGGCGACTCTGCTAGGGATATCCTAACCAGAGTATCTCTAGTTCCCTTGAGAGTCTCTCCTAGCGCTCGCATGTTTCTGTTTCTTTGGGTGTTGATTGTTTGTTGTTACGTGTTTACTTTACTGTTATTTTATTTACAGTTTATTTATAGCTTTAAGTATTTTATTTTCATTCATCATATTATTACTGGACTGTCTGGACTGGATTTCTTCTGTTTGGTGGGACTCGGCTGATACTGTTCTTGAGAGATAAGCCAAATACCCGGGTTGAGTGCACCCTAGGATTAGAATGGACATATTGTACTCGCATGTGGCATGATGAGTGGCAATGTGTTTCACACCCAGACTACGACCGTCTTGAAAATATCTTGTGTGGGGATTTCCTCCACTTCGGGATATGACCTTGATAATTATGTGCATCTGGGGACCGATCATTGAGAACCTTTCTGGAAACAACCCTCTCCAGTGGTGACAGTGGCAGACCACATTCTGTGGCAAACCCATTCGCACCCGAGGGTCCACTTGGAACTTGCATAGGATGGCCTGGTTCTCTTATAGGAACTCAGTCAAAGCATCTGGTCGTATGACAATAGTACTATATCCTACGGGCTGAATGTACTGTCGTTTCTCGATTTCAGCGCTCGAAGCTGGGAACTTATAAGGGATGCTTGTTTTTCCCGGACTCAGTTGAGGCCTCCCCACGTAGTATATAATGTCAAACCGATTCCCTGATTTGGTCATGAGCCATTTCTCGGAAATGGTGAAAGTATTATTGCTATTCGGCTTTGAGAGTCCGTGATGTTTGACCCGAAGCATACCCGTGAGATTGGGAGGGGTTTACAAGTTTGCAGGAACCCTTGACCTCATCATACCTTCGTTACCAGTTCAGTCTTATGTTCTGATACGGTTACTTTGATTCCGGAGTTCTTGAGTTTATCTGGTTCTTGATTGGGTTTATCTGAGATTATCTGAGTGCTTATGGGTTATTATTCAGAGGATTCGGGTTTCTGGTCACTTGGCTCTAACATCCAGTATCCAGACAGTTCCGAATTGATCATGTGTCCTTGCATTTGCATTGCATCATTTCATCATTAATCATGTTTTGTTTTCATTCTCAGGTTCATATCATTGCTTCCGATTCCGGTATCCTGTTCAGAGATTGAAGATTCTCGCAAGCAGAACATTCATTTCAAGTTTTACGACACTAAGGTTGGCCTGTTAAAGAAGATGGTGAAGCTGATCACGCCTAATCATGTGAAAAGGTCCAAGAAGGTTTATGGGAGTATTTTGGATGTGGTGGTAGAGTTAGATCCCTCTGAAAGAAGTGTCATTCATACTCTACTTCAGTACTATGATCCTCAGCTTCAATGTTTCACTTTTCCTGATTTTCAGTTAGGTCCTTTGCTGGAGGAGTATGCTTTGATCTTAGGAGTTCCTATTCGAGACCAAATTTCGTTCAATGCTGAGATGGTTAGACCTACACCCGAAGCGACTGTAAAGGCTCTTTATTCGAGCCCTTCTGTTGTGGAGTCTCTGACTATTATTAAAGGGGGTGTATCCGGTTTCTCTCTGGAGGCTTTAGTGAAGAAGGTTGAAGAGCTGGCTGTTAAAGAAGAGTGGGATTCTGTGTGCGCCATTCTGGCTCTCTCTATTTATGGCATCATTTTGTTTGCAGACAAGGAGAAATTCATAGATATGAATGCCATCCATTTATTCTTGCTGAGGAATCCCGTGCCTACGTTGTTGGGAGACCTATATTACTTGGTGCATTATAAAACTGAAAAGAAGCGGGGGGGTTTAGTTCACTGTTGTGCTCCTTTGTTCCATAAGTGGTTCGTGAGGCATTTGCCTAGTACCGGGGTGTTTAGTGACCATACTTTGGCGTGGGCTCAGAAGCTGGAGAAGTTGTTTGATAAAGATGTTAGATGGATTACTCAGAGGCTTCAGGGTACACGTTTCATCACCAGTTGTGGGAGCTACCTCAGTGTACCTCTGTTGGGAGTGACTGGGGGGATCAATTACAACCTGATCTTGTTTAGGAGACAGTTGGGGTATGCTTTGAGAGAGATCCCAGAAGAGTTGAAATTGGCCCCTACTTTCTATTTCCCGGTGAAGGACAATATGCCTTTGGTGAGAAAAGTGGCTGGAGCTTGGAAGTGCATCAAAGGAGAAGGAGTGGCTAGCTTTGGAAAGTGTAACAATCAAACTTTTCCGGAGTACGAAGCTTGGTTGAGGAATAGGGCCAGGATGGTCTTGCTGTCATTTCCCCCTCCAGTTCCTCCAACGACTGAGCCTAATACCTATGTTCCCTTAGAAGAATATAAGAAGTTGGAAACTCAATTGCGCGAGGTCCGGGTAGAGAATTCTAAAATGGTTAACTTGTACCACTTTTCCAATCGTGCTAAGAATGAAGCAGAGGAAAAGCTACAGAAGATGCAGATCACCTTGGAAACTAAGGAAAAAGAGTTCGCTGGGAGAGAAGCTCACTTTCAGAGATTGGGTCTAATGGAATCAAAAAGAGAAGCGGAACGTAAGAAGACTTCGAAGACTCTTAAGGAAGCTCGCCAGTCCATTGCTTGGTTGCAGGGCCAAAGGGAACAGGAGCAGAAGAAGTATAAAGAAAAGGAGGAGTTTTTTGAGGTACTGATGGCCTTCAAGAAAGAAGAAGTAGAACAAGCGCCGAAATGCTCGATCGCAACAACATATGTGCAACAAGAGAAGAAGGAGACAGTGACTTCGACTGGGATAGCTGGATTTACCCATGTGCACCTGGGGAGGAGCTCAGGAACTGGTCTGCTGAGGATTTCGTTCAAGTTACTTGGCAATCAAAGTAATTTACTTGTTTCCTTTTTATCATGCTGCATGTCAATCCTGCACTCTGCCCAAGGTGCACGGATCCATTTGTAGGGCCACAATGCTTTCAATGCATTTATTTTTCCCATGAAATAAAGGACATTTTTCAAGCAAATTGTGTTCTCTTTCTTTCGTGTTAAAATTTTTTCACAAAAAAATAAAAATAAATAAAATGGCAATGTTTTTTCTTTTCTTGTGTTTGCGCCTCTTTTGAAAAGGACAGATTCTGAAATAAGCACATCATCTGTGCAGTGTTGATCATCCGGATTCTAGTGATAACGTTCCTGCTATGACCTTGCATGACTTCGACAATCCTATATACCAAGCTAATGAAGGGGTTGAGGAAGACTGTGAACTCCCCGAAGAATTGGTCAGGTTGTTGAAACAAGAGGAAAGGGTCATTCAACCTCATCAGGAAGAGTTAGAGATCATCAACATCGGGACTGAAGATGTAAAGAAGGAGATAAAGATTGGGGCCAGTCTGCAGGCCGAGGTAAAAAAGGAGTTGATTGGTATGCTACGCGAATATGTGGATATCTTCGCCTGATCGTATCAAGATATGCCAGGGCTAGATACTGACATTGTTGTGCATAAGCTACCACTAAGAGAAGACTGTCCTCTGGTGAAGCAAAAGCTGAGAAGAACTTGTCTTGATATGGCGATGAAGATCAAGGAGGAAGTTCAGAAGCAGTGGGATGTCGGATTCCTTGCCGTAACTAGTTACCCACCTTGGGTAGCTAATATTGTGCTTGTAGCAAAGAAAGACGGCAAAGTTCGGATGTGCATTGATTATCAGGATCGAAACAGAGCAAGTCCAAAGGATGACTTTCCATTACCTCACATTGATGTGCTGGTAGATAACACCACTCAGTTCTCGGTATTTTCTTTCATGGATGGCTTCTCCGGGTATAATCAGATCAAAATGGCACCGGAAGACATGGAGAAAACAACGTTCATTACCCCGTGGGGTACATTCTGCTACAAGGTTATGCCCTTTGGGTTGAAGAACGTCGGGGCAACGTATCAGAGGGCTATGGTCACATTGTTCCACGACATGATACACAAGGAAATTGAATGCTATGTGGACGACATGATTGCCAAGTCCCGAGACGAAGAAGAGCATTTGGTCAATCTCATAAAGTGGTTTGATAGATTGATAACTTATAAGCTGAGGTTGAATCCAAACAAGTGTACTTTCTGAGTGCATTCCGAAAAATTGTTGGGTTTTATTGTTAGTCAGAAAGGAATCGAGGTGGATCCTGCAAAAGTAAAAGCAATACAAGATATGCCTGCACCGAAAACAGAAAAAGAAGTGTGCGGGGTTTTAGGGAGATTGAACTACATTTCACGGTTCATATCTCATCTAACTGCCACGTGTGAGCCAATATTCAAATTGCTAAGAAAAGAGCAAACGGTCAGGTGGAATGAGGACTGTCAAAGAGCCTTTCAAAAGATAATAGAATATTTGCAGACACCTCCGATTCTTATGCCTCCAGTTCCAGGATGACCACTTATCATGTACTTGACTGTGCTAGAAGGGTCAATGGGGTGTCTTCTAGGCCAACATGACGAGTCTGGTTGAAAAGAGTATGTTATTTACTACCTTAGAAAAAAGTTTACCGACTGTGAATCCCGTTACTCACTGCTCGAGAAAACTTGTTGCGCTTTGGTATGGGCTGCTCGCCGACTGAGACAGTATATGTTGACCCATACCACACTGCTAATCTCAAAAATGGACCTTGTCAAGTATATTTTCGAGAAATCAGCGTTAACCGGAAGGGTTGCAAGGTGGAAAATGATTTTAACAGAGTATGATATACAATATACTTCCCAAAAAACCATCAAAGGAAGTGTATTGTCGGATTATCTTGCATAGCAGCCGTTGGAAGACGACTATCAGCCAATAAAATTTGATTTCCCTGATGAAGACATCATGTACCTCAAAGCAAGAGATTGCGAGGAACAACTTCCAGAGGAGGGGCCAGACCCTGAATCCAAATGGAAGTTGATGTTTGATGGGGCAGTCAATATCAACGGACGTGGAGTTGGTGATGTTCTTATCGCTCCTGAAGGAGTTCACTTTCCCTTCGCTGCCAGAATTACTTTTGGCTGCACCAACAATGAGGCGGAATACGAGGCGTGCATAATGGGAATAGAGGAGGCTATTAATCTTCAGATTAAGACCCTCGATATATTCGGAGATTCAGCCCTCGTTATCAATCACATTACGTGCAAGTGGTATACACATCAAGAACACTTAGTTCCCTATAGGGATTATGCCAGAAGACTGTTGACGTTCTTCACGACAGTTAAGCTTCAGTATATACCATGAGATGAGAATCAATTTTCCGATGCATTGGCTACTCTTTCTTCGTCCATCAAAGTCTTGTGTTGGAACTATGTACCCATGATTGACATTTCCAGGCTTGACGCACAAACTTATGCTTTCTCTGTAGACGCAGTGTCTGATGAGAAACCTTGGTACTTTGATATCAAGCACTTCCTGGAAAAACAAGAATACCCATCCGGGGCATCATCCAACGACAAGAAGACCTTAAGACGACTTGCTGCTAGTTTCTTTTTGAATACAAATGGGGTTTTATATAAGAGGAACTTTGACATGGTCTTGCTCAGATGCATGGATAGACACGAAGCGAGCCTGTTAATGCAAGAAGTTCACGAGGAGTCTTTCGGTACTCATGCAGGAGGACATGCAATGGCTAAAAAGTTGTTGAGGTCGGGGTACTATTGGATAACAATGGATTCAGACTGTTGTTCGTACGCCCGTAAGTGCAACAAGTGCCAGATTTATGCAGACAAGGTGCATGTTCCTCCCATCCCGCTCAATGTCATATCGTCTCCTTGGCCATTTTCTATGTGGGGTATTGACATGATCGGGAAAATATAGCCTATTGCTTCAAATGGTCATCGTTTCATCTTGGTTGCGATCAATTACTTCACTAAATGGGTTGAAGCAGCATCTTATGCCAATGTCACTTGTCAAGTGGTAGCCAGGTTTTTGAAAAGGGACATCATTTGCAGATACGGAGTGCCCGAGCAAATCATTACTGACAATGGTTCCAACTTGAATAACAAGATGATGGCAGAATTGTGCCAGGACTTCCAGATTCAGTATCACAATTCTTCTCCTTAACGACCAAAGATGAATGGTGCGGTAGAGGCGGCAAATAACAACATTAAGAAGATTCTGCAAAATATGGTTGTCACTTGAAAGGATTGGCATGAGATGCTACCATTTGCGCTGCATGGGTACCGAACGTCAGTCAGGACATCAACCGGGGCAACTCCTTTCTCATTGGTATATGGTATGGAGGCAGTCTTGCCTGTTGAGGTGGAAATTCCTTCATTGCGTGTGATGATGGATGTAAAGCTTGATGAGGCTGAGTGGGTACATGCTCGATACAATCAGTTATGTCTAATTGAGGAAAAAAGATTAGTTGTTATCTGTCATGGTCAGCTTTATCAGAGGGGAATGAAGCAAGCATTCGACCAACGAGTATGTACTCGGGAGTATCAAGTAGGCGAGCTTGTGCTCAAGAGGATCGTTCCTCCAGGTTCAAATCACAGGGGAAAATGGACCCCAAACTACGAAGGACCATTCATAGTGAAGAAAGTTTTCTCGTGAGGAGCACTGATGCTCACCACTATAGATGGAGAAGATATCCAATCCCCTATTAACTCGGATGCAGTTAAAAAATACTTCGCATAAAAAGACCCGCTGGACACAAAAATAGAATTAAAGTCCAGGCAAGAAAAGGGCATCCCGGCGAGCTAAAAACAGAATAAAAAGCTCGGGAAAAAGTTAGGGGGAAAAAATAAAAAAAAATGTACACCCGCTGAGTTGAAAAGCCACATCGGACAACTCAGGCAGAAAAGGGTATCCCGGTGGATTGAAAACCCGAAAGGGCGATCTACGCAAAACAAGGGAATAAGCAAACAACTGCGATCCGGGTAATCTGAACTAAAGCATCGTTTCGTACAGTCTGGCAATATCAGAAGGATAGGAATCAGTCCCCTCATCTTTTCAGAAAGCAAAGGCAAGAATGGAATGTTTTGAAGACATGTTGGTCATAGCAAGAAGGAAACTCATTGGGATGTCGTGCCCATTGCCATTAGGATAGTTTATTTTCTCAATTTTATGGTAGCTACCTCTTTCCAGGTGGTTGCTTCCTGATGTAAAACTTTTCATATTCAAAGGCCTTTCAATAAAAGAATATTCAGTCAAAAAGTTGTGTTGTGTTTATTTTTGTTTGCAAAAATGTCCTGAATTTTTGGAAAAAAAATAACATTGCATTTAAAACATGGTGTTTGTTTTCTAAATGAAAAAATGACATTGCAGGGAAACATTTAAAACCATCTTTGAGTGTCGGGTGACGATGGATGAACAGATCATACCATGCTAGTCCCCGGGGCACATAAGTGTATTCTGTCGTTGCAGGTTTTGCAGGAGGGTGTCACATTTTCCCAAAAAGAATTTTCCCCAGCTGAGTTGGGTCAGGTGGAATCCCCAAGCAGATTGTCTTTCCACAAGTGAAGTATGCCCAACAGGCAGCTGAAAGCCTTGCATTTCCCCACAGAGTTGTAACTGTCAGAACTCTTCTCCTAGCAAAGGTTATTTGACCAAGCATATCCCCAGCCGTGGTGGAAGATCGTCATTTCCCCGCAGAGTTTCATGATCAAAGAGCAACCATCATTGAGATATCCCCAGTGAGGTCGCCAATTTATTTTTGGCCAGAACGACAAAGTAATGCAGACTTTTGTTCGCATCTCATTCCTCAACCAAGTATTTCCAGGATATCTTGGTCATTTCCTTAGCAGATAACTTGATCTTGTCCGAGTTGTAAATCGCTTGATATTACTCCTCGTTGTTTGAGTCGTGCTCATATTCTTGGTTATGGATCGCTCGATACATTTTCCTTAGTAGATTGCTACTCCAATTGCTCGTCTGTGTTGGATTTCTGGTACTCGTCTGTATTGCTACTCCAATTGCTCGTCTGTGTTAGATTTCTGGTACTCATCTGTATTGCTACTCCAATTGCTCGTCTGTGTTGGATTTCTGGTACTCGTCTGTATTGCTACTCCAATTGCTCGTCTGTGTTGGATTTCTGGTACTCGTCTGTATTGCTACTCCAATTGCTCGTCTGTGTGGGATTTCTGGTATTCTTCTGTATCATCGCCTGAAGCGCTCGTCTGTATTTCTTGGATCATTGTCTGGTATTCGTTTGTATCATTGACTTATGGCACTTGTTTGTGTTCTCTTGATGATCATTCAATACTCGTCCGTGTTGAAGATGTTTGAAGGCCTGACGGTGCGATTAAACGTCAAAACAGTTACCGGTCCTGGCGTAATAGGTTATCCGAAGGAGATTCGTCTGTCTCAGGGACCACTTATCTACGTAAGATTTGTGAGGAGGGTTCGTCAAATCCTAATGTTGCACCTAGCGTAACAGGTTATCTAAATAAGACTCGTTTGTCTTAGACCATATATCCGCGGATAATATATCAGGAGGGTTCATTTATCCTGATTATGCATGTCTATCCCACAGACTTAAGTGCATCACCGGTCCTGGCGTAATAGGTTTATCCGAAGGAGATTCGTCTGTCTCAAGTCATATATGTTGTAAAATGTATGAAGAGGGCTCGTATGTCCAGTTCCTGGCGTAGCAGGTATGCGTGTTGAGGGCTCGTATGTCCAGCACCTGGCGTAACAAGTTTGTTCGAAGGAGACTCTTTTGTCTAGATTTCTATCCAAAGTAACAGTTCAACTCGGAAGGAGCTCGTCTGCTTTTTCCCTATTCCAGTCACCAAAGCGTCATTGGGTTGGGTTTAATTCCCATTGCTTGCATTCTCCAGCAGAGTGCAAATTTCAGGTTTTCTTGGTATTCAACCACAGTTCATCTTGAACGGTCGATAGCCCGTGCTACCGTCCTTTTCAGATTAACAGTTGCTTGAATAGGGGCAGCTGTAACACCCCAAATTTGCCCTTTTCTATTTTAGCATCATCATCATATCATATTCATCATAAGCATGTCATATCCTTAGCATGTTGCATAGAAAAATGAAGCATAACACCCACATGTTCTAGCATAAGGCATATGATCAACCATCCGGAAGATTTGAAGCACTGCAAGTCAAAATCAAGAGCTTGGTGACCTGGCAAGAATCTCACATGATCATTTTGTACAAGCTCTATATCATGTTCAAAACCTTAAAAAGGATGAGGTTCAAAATCAGCTTGAAACGGTTGGCATCGGGATATTCTTGAGGTTTCCCACCAAAGTGAGGGAAATTCAAATTTTTCCTGCGTTAACGCGTATGGTTAACCGGTTAACGGCTACGAAATTTGAATTTCCAGCAGCAAATTTAGCATGTGTGTTTTGGCTCCATTTTCCAATTTTCTAATTTTTATTCATTTGAATTAATTTGAATTTGGGAGAAGGATCTAGAGCATTTATCCAAGCCTCATTCCAATGATAAATCCTAATCACTTTCTAAGCCAATGCCAAGCCATATTTTTGGATCTCAAACCAAAATTTTGGGCCCCAAACCTAAACTATATTTATTCCATTTCCCTCCAAACCAATGGGCTCTCCCTCATTTTTCACTTTCATTTTCTAAATTTTCTCTCCTCTCACTCATAATTCTCTCATTTTTCTCTCCCAATTTTCCAAATCACTCAAAGTTCCTCTTTGAAGATCACACAACCTTGCATTGAGGTGTGTAGATCTTGGAACTAGACCTCCATCCACAACTTCTTTGCATCTTTTTGCTGGTTTTATTGGAGATTCAGATCCGGTTTGAGATCTAGAAGTGCTTGTGGAGTCAAAATTCTGCATCAAGATCTTGTTCTTGCAATTATTTTGCATGGAATGTGAAGCTTAGCATCGGATCGTCAAAGTTTTCCGCGAGATCTACCGTTTTCAGCTCAATCAACATTTACCAAAGCATACCTCAGCTTTGTAGGTTGGTTAATTTCAGATCTAACTCTGTTTTTAGCTTATTTGCATGCTTGTGCTTTAGATCTACCATATGCTTGTGTATTTGATTGTGTTGCATGAATTGATTGGTTGATTTGTATCCAGATCCGAATGTTATTGTTCATGAGCTCAATGATATGGATTAATGTGAATTGATCTAATTTTCCATGTATAATTGATTGCTGGTCTGGTGTAAGATTATTTGAATAAGCTGGTTTGAGCTGCTGTTTTCTGCAGGATTTGCTGCTGTTTTAACATTGTTAACCGGTTAACACATATGGTTAACCGGTTAACGCACCTGTTTTATGCGTATTTTGTGCAAGTTTGAGCTGGTTAACCGGTTAACGCATTTGGTTAACCGGTTAACACTGAAGCAGATTGACTTTTTGGGGTTGTTTTGAGCTTGTTTGATCCTCTTGCTTGTTTTAATTACCATGGATCATTGTATGATCGTTAAACATGTTATTTTTGGGTGATTTGCTTGCTGGTTGATGTATGCTTTTATGTTTTCGACGCGTAAGTCGTGTATTTGCAATGCTTGGCATGTTGTTTTATCCTTGTTTGTTAGAACTTTTGAGCATGTTAATTCCATGTTTGTGTTGATCAATTTGCTGGAATTTTTCTAACATTTCAGGGGCTCATGGTAAGAGAAGTGTGGATGTTTATCCACATTTCAACTCTTCATCTTTCCTCTTTTACTTTGCTTTTGCTTTTTGAGTTTTGATGCGCTTTGTACCATCATGTGGTTCTCTTTCTCCTCTTTAGCTTTCTTCTCCTTTTCTTCTTTCTCCTCTTTCTATTCTTATCTCTTCCTCCTTTAGGATAGTAAACCTCACTAACCTAGGATTTCCCATGCATGATAACACTAGGAGTAGTCTTCCCCATTAGATTTTACCTTTGAGATCCTTTTGGTGCTCTCTCTTCTCATCTTCAAATTTAACTTCAAATCACTTTTAATAAATAACGAGTCTTCTCATGTGACACGAGACTTTCCTATGAGAGACTTGCACGCGTTCCATTTCGAGGCGAGGTGTAGGATATCCCTTGTGGTGGATAGGTCTTAACATGAGATTAATTCACAAATAAAAGCTAAAAAACACTTCTTAACTAAAAACCACAAAAACATTTAATATATGTCGGTAGGCCAGTGTGTCTGAGCCTTCACTTGTGGGAATAGATTTGGGGATTTCCTCCATAGCTAGGTGTGCCTCTTGTGCATTCCATTTCGGGATGATGTAAGAAGTACACATTCCATTGAGTAAGACTTAGGTACACTTACCTATGCAAATTTCAAAGTAGAAAACTCATAAAAACACTGGACAAACAATAAGCGTCTCTCCTTCGGGACTTCTCTTCTCATCTCCTTCGCTCCGTCCGCGAACTTGCTCCTACTTGTCATTTTGCAAGACGGTAACACACTCGTCGTCCGAGCCTGCAACACCTGAGCATTGACATAGGCAGTTCAAGCCTTAAGACACAAGCATTTTTTTCACCCCTAGTTAGGGGAACTACGGCGTCTATGATCCTCATTGTCCAGATGAGGTACGTAGGCAGCGGGGTAGGGCCTGTTAGAGCATAATCTTTATTTTCCCTACATTTTTTCTCTTTGTTTTCTTTCTCAGTTCCTTTTCCATTTCCATTTCCTTTTCTTTTGCATCAACTTTCATTTCTTCACCCTTTGAAATAGTTTCTTTGAAAGCGTGGATCCTGTCGGGTACGGCGGACGATCTGGGGTGCTAATACCTTCCCAGGTCATAACCGACTCCCGAACCTAGTCTCTTTGGTTCGCAGGACCCGTGTCCTTCCTCTTCTTTCTTCTGTTTTGTGCAGCATTACCATTCCCGTTCATTCGGGATAAAAATGCCTGGCTGGCGACTCTAACCTTTTCCGTGCCAATTTCGCGTTTGTACCAGGATGGAAATCAGGGGAGCGACACTAGTGGATTATGAGTGATTGCTTGACAAATAATTTGCATACATGATGATGTTTTCATATTTTGAGGTATTTTAAGTGGTTTTTGTTGAAATGTGGTGTTGAAAATTGTCGGGTCCCAACAGGCCGACTCATGAGTCGGCTCATGGACTCTTCTGAGTCAACCTATATGCTTCTTTGAGCCGACTCATTTCAAATTCAAATTGAGTCGACTCATTGATGAATTTGAGTCGGCTCACTGATGCCTTGACTGACGTGTGGCTGCCTTGAAAAGACGCGCTGCCTGTCTTTTTGCCTCCCTAGGTCGGCACATCAATGCACCCATCCACTTTTCCCTTTCCATTTATGATTTCTTTAATTCTTTTTTTATTAAAAACTCATTATCATTTCATATTATCATTACCAACACATAACATTCTCATATTCTCTCAAGTTTCCATCATCTTCCTCCAACCTTCAAATCTCTCTCAAAGCTTCATTTTCTTTCAAAAATGACATAAAAAACTACAGGGAAAAGGTCCCGTGGCTCCTCTTCTCAATCATCTCTTCTTGTTAGAACCCTGTCTCTTCTTCCCTCTGATCTGGTTGAAGTCTAAAACAAGAAATTCAAGAACAGGAAGGCGATTCCTCAATATGTCTACTCAAGAACAACTGCTACTAAAATGCACATTCCCCGCATCATTGAACTTATGGACTTCCCAGGTATCAATCCTTTTCTATCCTTTCACGTTGAATACAATGAGGATTTGGTTAAGATATTCTATGCTGGGTTGGTTGGCACTTTTAAGGGTTTCGAATTCAATTTTCGTATGGGTTCTAGAATGTTTGCGGTCAATGCTCAAGTGTGGAAAGATCTATTTCGCATTGATCCTGAAGAAGCTAGTATATTGATGACA
Source organism: Lathyrus aphaca (assembly GCA_963966055.1). NCBI lineage: Eukaryota > Viridiplantae > Streptophyta > Magnoliopsida > Fabales > Fabaceae > Lathyrus > Lathyrus aphaca. Next base: position 356,307,959 of record OZ014523.1, on the reverse strand, counting down.
GATACTTCTCATGTTGACAACTACATCTTCCGTACTGAACTCAATGGTATGCTTAAAGAACCTTTTGTTGATTTCATTGTTAATTTTGGAGCATCGCCATTATTCTCGGCGATGCTCCAAAATATGCAGCTTCAACAACAGGCGTACTATAACACTCAGGCTGAGAGATACACCGAGCTAGAGCGGTGTTTAACTGAGAAAGACACCGCATTTGCTGAGTATGGGTCGGTTCAAGACACTAGGTACACTGCGTTGCAGGATCACTTGGTTGCTCAGGACACTGCCTTCAACTCGCTCAACAGTAGCATTCTTCATTTCACCGAAAATGACATGGATGATTCACAACCCATAACCTATCATCGACGTTACCCTTCCACTAGGGATCGTTATCCACACCCTTGAGAGAATAGTTGCATCATATGTAATTGTCATGACTATTATTTTGGTTTATGTAATGTTTGATTTGTTTGTTTGAATGAATTTTTATTTCTCGTTAATCCCTTTGTTTTGTTTATTATCATTTTTTACTCGCCTTTCCAAATTGCGTGTTTGTGAATGTGTGGTTCTATCGCAATTGGCTTCTCAAATTGACATTTATTTCAGCTTGCTATCTTTATTGTTCAATTCATTCATATAGTTTCTCTTCTTTTTGATGTTGTCAAAGGGGGGGATGATATTGAGATCGATGTATATAAGACTGGGTCACATAATCAGGGGGAGTTTGGCAATTAATTCATCAAGTTTTGGCCATCATCAAAAAGGGGGAGTTTGTGTGACATGGCTTGGTTTTAATGTATCAAAAACTTGGCATGTTTCGAAAGCATGACAGGTTCAAAATGAAAAAGCAAGGATTGTCATTTTTGTAAAAACATACTGAATGAGCCGACTCAAATTCATCAATGAGACGACTCATTAAGTGTTAAATTGATGCCAAATGTACGGGTCCAAATAGGCTGCCTGATGCATCATTTTGGTCGACTCATAAGTGTGGATAAGTCGGCTCATTACTGTGCTGACTAATTTTTTCATTTATTTTTCCCTCTCTTATGATTCATTTTCTCTAACCAATATAAATAGTTGCTTAATTTCTTTTGAGAAGTTTGAACAAGGAAAGTGAAAGATATACACATAGCTCTCTTCATCTTCTTCATTCTTGCATCAATCAAACAATTACACACAACAATCTTTGTTCGATCTTGGTGTACGTTTTGAAGATAACGTTCAATCGTGAATCAGAATTTCAGATTGGGTTTAGAGTGTGTGGGTTTTCCTTGGAAAAATCTGTAGTGTTTTATTCTCCAAGATCATTGGAGATTTGGGGGTTTTGCACAAATTGATCGGTCGTAGATTCAGCCGAGTGAGGTAGATTGAATATCAAGTGTATCGTTCTCTAATATCATGGTAGACGGATGATTGCGAAGGTCCTTGTGTGTTCACAAGTGTGGGAGAAACTCAGCCGTGCTCAAAGTTTGAAGAATCATGTATTCTTGCAATAAGGGAGCAATTAATCGGAGGCTTTCTCGACACGCGTGGAAGACTTGATTCTACTTGATTCTACTTTGGATCAAGGGACAAGAAGAAGACTTAATTCATTTATATTCTTGTAAAATAATTGCGATTTAATAAAATTGCCCAATTCAATTTCGAATTGGGGGCAGAGTACTTCGAGCGAGGACGACGAAGGAACTGCCTCAACAAATTCCTTACGTTCTTATTATTTCTCGCATTTTACTTTTTTTCATATTGATATTGTGTGCTTGAAAACTCTGGTGTATCAAATTAGTGCAAACAAGGTGTTTGATAAATTGCTTCACTCAAAAGTGTTAATTAGAGTGAGTAAAATTCTGCACTAGTTGATACAACAAAATTGCACTTGGAGTGTGCACTCCAAGTGTTTGATAAAAAGCTCAATCACACAAAATCAATATCTTTGTGTTTGATTTCTTCTCCAATCATTGTTAAGATTAGTTTTATCAAGTGCTGAATATTCAAGTGTATCATTTGTGAAATATTAATTCATCTAGTCATCATTTCATTCCAATTATGTTTTACGCATATCCGATCTCCGGTGACTTCTAATTTGAACTAGACGATTTTCCAGGGAACTTCCGCTATTCTCTTTCACCTTAATTTTGAAAAGATAAATTTTAAAAAGGGATCTATTCAACCCCCTTCTAGATCCGCGCTATCGTCTAACACTTACTCCCTTTGAAAGATGGGTTATTTTTACTTCCCGCAAAGTGCAAATTTTCTGGTTTATTCGGGTATTCAATCCCTCCATACCTTGAACATATGAAAGCCATTGCTATATCCATTCAGGTCTACAGTTGATTGAATAGGGGCAGTTGTAATACCCCGAAATTTTCCCTCTTATCTATTACCTTAATTGGCTTTCGCTTCACATTCGCATGCGTTCTCGATTCGGTCATAACATTCGCAATCATGCATTTCATTGAGCTTCTAGGCATGATATTAATTCCCTCTGAAAACAGGCTATTCCATTGATTTGTGGTTTCAACTTCACTTGAGTTTTGTTTCATGGATTATGGAATTAGGGTTTTGCACCCAACTTATGGTTATCCGATGAATTCAGAATCTTGGTTACGTGGCCATCAATAATGTCACCCATTCATGCTCTTGCTATCTGGTTAGGGTTTATTTCCCTGAGTAAGTAGTCTTCAAGAAACTTACTTGCAACGACTGTTCATTGGTTCATCGAGCTCGTCATCAAGTTTGATTAGAGTTTTATTAATGTTTAAGCTCGATGACATCTCACCAACTAAAGTTCAGTTAATTAGGTTTCTTGCGCCAAGTTATTTTGGTCGTGCATCACCTATCTTCATTAAACGAGACATTTTAATCGAAGCCCCTTTATTTGGTACTCATAAGTTAATTTCAAGCATGTCATTTGCAAGGGATTCATGAAACATGGTTCGAGGTATTGATTTTAGGATTCATCATGGCATCAAAGTTTTGGTTAAGGGATTCGATTCAATTTAAGGACAAAAACGTACAAGGTCATGGCTCATTGGGAAAGCATTATTCAAATTTATTTTAGTTCCATTTTTATTCCAAATACATTCTATATTCAATTCAATTCCATTTTTTACCCGATTCAAATCCGAGCACCCTTTTGTAATTCAATGTCCATTTTTTAATATCCCTCTTTTTAACCATTTTAATCCTTATTTTAGCCATTTATCAAAACTGTATTCAAACTTCTATGTCAATTTGGTTTCATGATCATAACACCTTTGCTTTTATTTTTTAAACCATTCATTTCCCAAACGTTTGTCCATGACCATCAATTAAATCCAATTGAATTTCAAGTCAACTCTAAATGTACAGTCACAGTGACCATATTCTCATTCCAAGGCTTTTCTTTCTTTGTGATTTTATTACACATAATATAAAAATAAATAAATAAATGGCAGTGAAAATTATAACAAAAAAAACTCTAGTAAGAGAAGATGATCATAACAAAATTGGAACTAATCACAAAAGATCAGTTGAAAAAATTGGAACTGATATAACAGAAAAACAAACTGATACACTAGTTACAAAAAAGAGGGAGAAATGAGTTACAAAAAAAAACTTTTTCCAGAAAAACTCAACAGATATAACAGAAGAGGGAAAAAGCCTAAGGGAGATGGATGCTAACTGCAGGACAAGAGAAAATAATTCCTTCTCTCGATTCAACAGAACCTCCCCTCACTTATTTGCTTTCATCCTTCAAGACTTCACTCCCTCTGAATTCGGTTGTTCAATCCTCATATCTTGAATCTCATATTCTTCTTAGAGGCTTCAATCACAAGTTTGTCAATTTTGAGCCACCTTCCAGAACTCTCTGAATCTTCAACCTTCTTCCATCACAAATATCAAGTCTCTGCAACATTCAACCCCCTCCACACTCTAACAAATTTCTCTGAAACTATTTGCTCTCCCCTGGTGTTCTTGATTATCTTCCCTCTCCCGATTCTGAAACCATCAACATCATGTCAAACCTTCATCAATCTTAGCAAAATCATCTATAACAAAATTCATAACAATCTGAAATCATCAACACAATAGCAACCGATTCAAGAACTCAATCTACAATAACCTGCAATCATCATCATTATCAATCTGCTCGAACCGCAACAACAACAATTTAAGAAGAGCTATTTTGATCTGCAGATCAAAGAAGAAGAAGAATATGATTTTTTCAGAACAGAGAGGAGGAAGACGAACTTCGGAAATCGCAGATTCAATAAGGAGAAAATGAAGACATGTCAAAAATGATGGAAGGAAACAATAGAAATATTCATGTACCTGAATTTTCTCGGAAGTTTTCGGATCAATATTTATTCTCCATTGTTGAATGAACACCGGATTACTGTATCGCTTGGTGGTGTTCGAGTTCACACGTTTTACCACCGCCGGTGGTTAGTTATGACAAAGCGGAACACACGTTTTCTCGTAGAGCCGAGGACACGTTTGAGAGAGATAGGGAGGAGAGCCATTGGTGTCGTGTCGGGGTTGTTATGTTCAGCGATGTTCATTGGTTTGGAGACGAAGCTGAAAGTGGAGGTGGTTGGTGGTGGTGCGAATGAGGGTTCCGGCGTATCTTCATGTAAGAGAAAATTTAGTTTGAACGGTGAGGGGGAGATAATGAACAATTTTCGATGGAGGTTTCATGAAAGAAGGGGAACGACGACGTATTGGAGAAGGACACGGCAGAGAAGCCGTTGTGAAGAAGACGGAGAAGTGCGCTATGTGTTTTTGTGTTTATTCTCTTCACATTTTTTAGTTTAAGCTTCATGAAGAATTGGGATTGGTCTTCAAGACCCATGGATGGCTATTTGCACCCGCTTTTTACTCTCTCACGTCTCCCTGCGGATTCCCTATGGTGGAATGGGCTTTTCAGCCATGGATCAGTATCAACACCCAGAAAATTCGCTATTCACACCTCCCCTATAATGGATGAAAGTGGATTGGGCCTACATGCTATTAAAGTCCTATTGGCACATCTTTTTTAAGTCATACACATGTCTCTCCCGGGATTTTCATCCTAGTACAAACGCGAAAGTGGTACGGAGAAGGTAGAGTCGCCTACCAGGCATTTTTATCCCGAAGGAACGGGAAAGGGAATGTTGCACAAACCTGAGGAGGAAGGAAAGGACAAGGTCCTGTGAACCAAAGATCTGGGTTTGGGAGTCGGTTACGATATGGGAAGGTATTAGCACCCCAGATTGTCCGCCGTACCCGACGGGGTCCATGCTTGTTAGTTTGTTTCAAAGGGTGAGAAAATACGGGTGCTGTTGAATAAAACTGTTAACTGGAAAAGAAATTAAATGAGAAACGGAATTGGAAAAGAAAATGGAAAGAAATAGGGAAATATAGGGAAAGTAAAGAATGTGCTCGAACAGGCCCTACCCCGCTGCCTATGTACCTCATCGGGATAATGAGGATCAGAGTCGACGTAATTTGCTTATATGGGCGAGAACTATTTGTTTGTGTTTTTTTATGCACTGGAACTGCTTATGTCTATGCTCAGGTGTTGCAGGCTCGTCTGGTACGAGTGAATTTACCATCTTGCATGCGAGACAAGTCGTCACAAGTTCCCGCTGAGAGCGAGTGGGATGAGAAGAGAATTCCCGCAGGAAAGTTGTTTATTGTTTGTTGTTTGTTCTTTAAGAGTTTTCTATGAATTTGACACAAGGAAGTGAATTCAAACTCTTTTCCATTGAATGTGTACATGCTACTACATTCCAAGATGGAATAATAGAAAAAGCACACCAAGTAAGGAGAATTTATCCAAGACTTGTTACCAAGGATTAGGGTCTAAGTTCACTAGCTTGTTGAACTTTTTACATGTTTTTGTAGCCTTTTGGAGAAATATATTTTATGTTTTCTTTATGAAGTGAGTCTCATGATCATACTTGTACATCATGCTAGACAAGCCCATACTATTCCAAAATTCAATGAATATGAGTGCCCCATGGATTAAGACTATATACAAGAGACTATTTCAATCCTTTATTAAATGTCTTTTGGGTTTTTGTTTGAAGATGAGAGAAAAAGACTCAAATGTGAAAGGACAAAAACTAAGGGGACTAAGACATAAATCTAAGTAATTATTATATACAAAAGGATGCCCTAAATGTTTGTGAGGTTTTCTAATCTTAAAGAGAAAGGAAAAGAGGAAAAGAGAATTAGAAATCAACTTACTTCCTAAGGAAGTTAAGTTGATTCTAAAGAAAGGGGAAAGCCTATGAACAAAGCATAAGGTGCTAAGGCAAACACAATAGAATGTATATAGAGATGAGAGAGAAGTAATTATTACCTCAATCTTCTCTCCTACAAAACAAAGGTTAACATGATAAAGCACTTTGCACAATTAAGCATGGCAAAAACTCAAATAAAGCTCAAACTAGCTAAGGAAATGAAATAAAGGATTCCTAAGCCTAAGTCCTAGATCTAAAGGATCCTATAGGATAAAATGTTTCTAAAGTCAGTAGCTAAACCCTATTAAAGTATTATAATGTTATGAAATCAAGCAACTACAATCTATGTCCTAATGAGGTATTAAATCCTAAAGGAAATCAAGGCGAAGTTAGATGAAGAAAGTTGAATGAAAGTACAAGGCAAACAAAACTTGAAAGCAAAGGGATGATAAAGGAAGAATTTATATGTGGCTTACCTTACCCCCCTACAAAACAAAGGTTAGTACCAAAATACATTGCATATTTGGAAACCAGAACAAAGGTATAAAGACAATTAAACCTTACGCACATCCTAGAATGAAACTAGGGTTCAAAATAAGACCTAAGTCTAAATATGAAGGTACCTAAAGTTTATATGACTTCTAAAGTCAGTAGCTACATGCTATAGGTCCCTAAGGATGCTATGATACCTCACTAGTTCAAACTATGTCAAACTATGTACAAAAAGTTCACATAAGTTCACCTAAATGCAAGTTAGAGTTCATGGATGAAGTATGAGTGCATATGGCTTACAAGCATGAATTAATACATGAAATGTGTATCAAAGTCAGTAATGAATTCTTATGAATATAGATTAATGAACATACCACCATGGATGCAATGACTTAATCATATGGAGCACGGATAAGAAGATGTGAGAACAAATGAAACATGGTGTCGTATAAGATCACAAATGATGCAAGTTAAGGATGAATGACATGTTAATATGCATGAGATGATTATGGGTCAGTAGAATAAAAGTTATGAGATACAATAATAATGCATTGATTGGAATTTATGATTCCCACATAATTCATGTTAAACATGAGAAGAGATGAGAAACAAGTTTAGGTTAAACTATTTCAAATAATGATGCACTATGAAACACAAAAACAAACCAAACAAGTATGGTTCAAAAAGTGACTTATAACTGTAATTAAGGACCAAAAAGTGACCTATAACTGTAATTAAGGACCAAAAAGTGACCTATAATTAACTCCTAAAATTTACCAAAAAGTCTCTCAAGCAAATGGCATGAATGCCTTCCTAACATCTAGGGTATGGAGCAAATAAACACATAATTGGACCTATAATCTAGGTGACATGAAAAATAGAAAAAAGGCTTAAAAAATTATGAAAATAAATCCCTAGCATGGTGAAGTCGGTAGCTTGTATTGTCTAAAAGAATTTCACAAAATTATGCACCAAAGTGCCAAAACAATTCACTTAATGGTGAGAGAACAAGGCATGATCGCCGAAAAACAATTCCACAAAGTGGATAAAAAATGACACCAAAAATTATGAAAATATACCTTAGTAGCATCAAAATGTCACAAATTCCAGTGGTTAATCATTCACAAAAAATAGGTCTCACACCTATTGGAAAAAAATGGTTTTTGGTTCCTTTAACTAAAACAATGCATTTTGGGACAGCTTGTAATCAAAAATCCAAATTAATTACTAAACCAAACCAAACCTGTAAAACAAAATTATACAGCATCAATTAAGAGGATGAGGATCACTCATGAATTTTTCCAGAATTGTATCACACCCAAAACTATTTTTAATAATTGTGACGAAACAGGCAAAAAATGGTGATTTAAGGGAAATTGAAAGGAAGTGAATTCTATAATCCAAAACCTAATCCCTAAGCTCCGATATCGACACATATCAACATAAATACCAAATAATATCAAGTCCCTCGGGTGGGAGGGCTCAATATTCACCTTAAGTTATATGATCCTAAGCCGCATACAACTAAAATGGTGCATAAAAATCGAAAAAAGTCAAAATTACTTACTTGATTGAAGTGTCGATTCTTCATATAAAAGAAATCCAAAAAATCCATGCAAGGTCTTGTAATCTCTCATGAGCAAAATAAATTTTCATCTTCCATAATTGCTTTGTGAAAATCCACCATTATCGAAATCGATCAATATCAATCAAAAAGGCTCATGAACCATTTAATCCAAAATTAATCCAAAACAATTAATTAAATTGATATCAAAATTCTAATTAACATTATCAGAAGGCTAATCAAGATATTGATATCAACCAAAAATTATTACAAGAAACTAAACACAATTAAGAAAAAAACTTATTAACAATTTCTAAAAAAAACTAATGATAATCAAGAAAATAGGGAGGTGAAAATTGAAAAATATGGTGGGAATAACATTCAGGTTTTAAGCCCAATCCAAGTTAAGCCTGCTGGAGGGGTACATTGTGAAATGGAGGTGTGCGGATAGGAGATCCATGGCAGAATAGGCCCAAATCAATTCTGTTGTAGCTTAGTAAAACTTAACCTAAAAATTTCTTTTAGAAGAAAAGAACAATATAAGCACCGCGCCTCATGAATAGATTTCTCCGGCGCAAAAAAACTCCAATACGCCTCCATCTCGCATTCTTCTCCATCCGAAATCGCACCTCCGACCATCACCATCTCCGCCCTTACTTCATTCATCGGCGAATAACCGCGTCCCTCTCAATGAGCCTCGCCGCTGAAGACCATACCTCACCATCCTCTGCTTAACTCTCATCATCGACAAACTACAAACCTCGCCGGCACTGTCGCTGTTACGTTCCGTAGACCACCTCAAAACCGTTCGGAGAGATTTCGACACTTCCTCCAATCGAAGAAGGCGATTGACGATCCAGAGGTAAATCGATGATGCTCCTTCTTCTCCACGATCTCGCATCGCTTCTCCATGAATTTGTATTGAAATTTATCATTGACATCTTCGAATTCTTTATGTGTCGGCGCGTTCTTGAATGACTGCAGTGGTTAATTTTGCAGATTTGATGACAACGGTTGATGAAGTGTAGAAGTGTGACGGTGGAGATTGATGTATTACATGAATTTGACGTCTATGAATGATGACTGTTGAAGATATGTGATTAAAGGTTGCAATTCTTGAAGTTGGAGTTCTTAATAGATGAAAGTGGTAATTATTATGCGGTTCTTGAGGGTTATTGTTGTTGAATTTAATTTCTGTAGGTTGTATTGATGAAGATGAAGTGATTCTGCAGATTTCAGTTTTCGAAGATTGATGAGGATGATGATGCAGGTTGGAGATTAAGGATCAATGATTGTAAAAACCCTTCAATGAAGATGGTGATACGGTTTTGAGTTGAAGGTGAAGGAGATTGAAGGAGAAGGTTGAAGCAGGGTTTAACCGAATTGAAAGATAGAGAGAAGTTGGTTAGAGTGTAACTAACCCTTTTTTTTGTCTTCTCTTAAGTTCTGTGATATCCTTTTTTTTATAATATGAGTTTTCCTTTTAACTTCTTCTTCTGCATGATTTTTATGGTGTATTCTGTTATCCTCTTTTTCTCAAAGCCTTTTCCTCTTTTACCACCACCTGACATCTTGATTTCAATGTGTAAATAACAAATTAATGAGTGAACGAAAAGATGAAGAAATGGTTTTGCTGTTATGGACTCTTTTTCAAAGCTGGAAAAAGGTTTTTCATTATCCATTTTTTTGGTCATCCTCAATTCTTGTGACCATCATGATTTTTTTTATAATAATAATAATAATTTTGATGGTTTATAATGAAAATGAAACATGGACCATATATAAAACAAACCTGTGATATTGGACCATTAAATTAAAAAAAAGGAAACGAGAGGAATTCAACCGATGAAATTGGATGTGGACACAAAGGTGAAACTTTGAAATTTAATTAAGAAGGGTGAATAACAGAATTGACCTTTACTCCGCAAATTCAAATTAATTTGCAAATTGAAGCAAATCAATCCATATTGGACCGCTAATGATAAAATTACCTCCCGCAAAAATCCACAACTTCACATATTGTGAGCCTAATCCCTTAAGCTCTTGACATGAAGACTAATAATCTTAATATGAAACCTTAATCCTCTTATCATGCAACATGGCCTTCAATAAATTGTGCCTTCATTAATAATGGAATTCCATGAACGACGAGATCATTTATGAACAAACTTCGCGAGGAAACTCCACCGAGTATCACATGATTATGGAAATAAACCCTAATTAAATGGCAAGTGCTCAATTATTGATGGCAAGATAACCAAAACTTTGAATCCACCTGGTATATATGGAAGGTATGAAACCCTAATTTCATATGGCATTGATCTCGTGCCTTAGGAGCCAATGTAATGATGATTGAATGTTATGACCTAATGGGAAATGCAGATGTATGTGAAACATAAAGCCAATTACCTGAATGAATAATAATAATCGCTTTTAGACTTTCAAGTTATGGAGTGATTGAATACTCGAATAGACCTGAAAATTTGAACTTTGCGGGGAGTGAAAGGTGATTGATATAGGATATGCCATTTTCGGATGATAAAATGTCCAGAAACTAACATAACTTGGATGACGGCTTGAGGTCACGAAACCAAACTTGACGGAATCACCACGTATTTAAACCCACTCGTGGAGATAAATTATCATAACTTGGATGATAACTTGGAAAATGAACTTGGCGTTCAAGATGTATTTATCCCACTTTAGGAGATAAACTATCATAACTTGGATGATAACTTGGAAAATGAACTTGGTGTTCAAAACGTATTTATCCCACTTGAGGAGATAAACTATCATAACTTGGATGATAACTTGGAAAACGAACTTGGTGTTCAAGATGTATTTATCCCACTTGAGGAGATAAACTTGAAAAAGAGACCATCATAAATTGAATGACGACTCAAGCAAGATCAAGCGATCTGACAAGGAAATGGTATCGAGCGATCCATAACCAAGAAAGCGAGAATGTAATATCAAGAAATTTACAACTCGAACAGAGAGGAATAACATCAAGAGATTTACAACTCAAACGAGATCAAGCGATCTGACAAGGAAATAGTATCGAGCGATCCATAACCAAGGAAGCCAGAACGTAATATCAAGCGATTTACGACTCAAACAAAGAGGAGTAACATCAAGCAATTTACAACTCAAACAAGATCAAACGATCTGACAAGGAAATGGTATCGAGCAATCCATAACCAAGAATATGAAACCATCGTACTTGAGACGAGATCAAAAGGAATGGGATCATTGTACTTAAATGATAACCCGAGACGAAACCGTTGTAGTGAAACGGGGACGCGAAAAAATGAGACTGTTGTACTGAAACAAAACCCAAACACGAGACCATTATACTTAAATGGAAACTCGAAAGAACGAGATCGTTGTACTCAAACAAGAGCCCCAGACGCGACCATTGTACTTAAACGGAGATGCGAGAAATGAGACTATTGTACTTAAACGAGACTCAAAGACGAGACCATTGTATTTAAATGGAAACTCGAAAGAACGGGATCGTTGTACTTAAATGAGAGCCTGAGACGCGAACTTTGTACTTAAACGGAGATGCGAGAAATGAGACCGTTGTACTTAAATGAGACTCAAATACAAGACCATTTTACTTAAATGGAGACTCAAAAGGAACATGATCGTTGTACTTAAACGAGAGCCCGAGACGCGACTGTTGTACTTAAACGGAGACGCGAGAAAAATGAGATTGTTGTACTTAAACGAGACTCAATTGGGGATAAAAAACAAGACTTGGTAGAAATAACTACACTGGGAAATGAACTTGGCATTCTCTTTGGGGAATACTTCAGGTTGAAAAGATGTTATGGGTCCTTATGTAAAGTACCAAAACTGGCTTATGCTTCGTATGCATATATTTGAATTTTTCCATGGTGTAATGCTCCATAATGATGGAAATGCTACGGGTTTTAAGGATGCAAATGTAATGATGATTACTAAATGCAAATGCAAAGGATATCTCTTGATGAAGAGAGACAAAAAGTATCCTTGATAACTTCACTGGGAAATAAACACTGAATTGTTTTAATGAATCCCTGTGGGGAAAAGAAACTCTGCGAGGGATAATGCTAATGATACATCGACTATGAATTGCCACCATTGCCAAAAATAAATTGGACTTTAAGAAATTGATGAACGCAGATCCTGCTGGGGATGAACTTAATTTGGGAGGTATGCTACCCGTTGAACTCCGTTGGGGAAGTGATATCCTTCTGACTCGGATGGGGAAACATATGTATTGATATTCTGCTGAGGAAGAAAACTGCTGGAAGGATCCTTTAGATACACAGTCTTCTGCTTGGGAAAGAGGCGCCAATGAGGATTGAACTTTGATTAACAACTTTACTAGGGAAAACTGCGAACACTGCTATGTAAGAAAGAAAACCCTCGGGTTATTCCATATCTTCACCTCTGCTAGGAAATGAGACACCTCCATGTATTGCTGGATATAATAAGGCTCTGGTAGGGAATGCTTCTCTATTGAAGAAGGGAAACTCTCTGCTTATGGAGAATATAATCCTTCTGTTGCCTTGTTGGGGAAGATTTCAACTTCCAACTCTACTGGGGACGATGGAGGATGTCAATGATAAACCTTCCTGCTGAAGATAAGAGTTCAAGTTGCCCCTCGTTGGGGATAAAAGATATGAAGCATCTCATGCTTGGGATGAGCGAATATAAAGTGTCTTATACTAGGGATGAGAGATGATGATACCTTTCTGCTTGAGAAGTATCCTTCCCTTTGTTACTCTGTTTGAGAAGGGATTGTCTAATGAGACTTGCTATGGAATTCTGATCAATGAAGCTTGCTCATGAAACAACACTCGAAGTATTGTGTTGACAATGGATTTTCTTCTAGCCTCTGGGTTGATAGATTGCCTACTAATCATGAGTGAACAATGGTTCTTTTCAATTTTTAACTCACCTCATACTAAGATCTATCGAAAGAAATTTTCTCAAGAGGATTTTACAAAAAAAACCTGACATCCGAGATGCCTCAGTGTCTTCAAACTCTTGGAGAGATTCGTCGGATCTCAAAATAACTGCCCTAGACTGCATGGTTTATGAAATAATTTTGCTCGCGAGGAGTAATGAAAAACCTCATATCACTGTGAGATATTCCGCCCTAGTACTTTGAACTCTGGATAAAGGCTTTCTAATTAACCGTCTTCGGGAGAGAATGACTTGTCGTGCTCTTGGGGTGGCCTGCCCTAGTATGAGCCTAGAAGTGATCACCTTTGACTGACTATTCTTTGAAGAAAATGCCCATGCTAATTGTTCTTGGAGAGATTTGAATCTCGAAGTGATTTCCCCAGTTTTGCTGAAATTTGAATGAATGCCTCAGACTAATGGCTCTTTGAGAGATTTAATCTCGAAGCGATTGCCCCAGTTTGGCTGAAATTGGAGAGATTGCTCGACGTGATTTCCCCAGATTATTTGGCTTTTACCACGACTGTTGGGAAAGTCCTCTCTCAACAGATTGACCTTCGGAAGTTTCAAACATCTCAACTTGGCAAGATTAAGCTTTTGGACTGCGATTCCATACGTGAACTTTATGATGCCAAACAAATGTATGCAAGCAGAAAATGTTTATTTTGAGAATGAAAATTCTAATGCAAAACACATGTTAATCTTGAAGTTTTACTATAAAAAGATGTCGCAAACCTATGTGAGTGAATCACTAGTTAAGATACGGCATTATTTTTTATAGAAGAAAACATGCATATAAAACACCAACCCAGATCTTTTAGCATAACTCATAGGAGTCAAGAACATGGTCTCGTGGTAGTACGCTCTCGAAATAACCTTGTTTCAGTTAGGAATTTTGAGGGTTGTATCGTGGCCTGGTTCACGGTTATAGAAACAAAGGATATAGGCTCAAAATTTATTTGTTCCCACCCATCTTCGTGATGTTCTCCATTCCTATGTTCAGTTAGCTTTCACAAGCGCTCACCTCTCAAAAAGGGTTTTGTGATGGGTGAGGAACCAATGACACTTACGGTGTAAGCATCAATCAGGTTGTCTTTTGAAGTCAGTCACCCCTATTCTCTTTTGTGTCTGTGCCACACGATTTCGTTCTTGTTTTAAGGATCTTTCTTGTGTAATCCTTTTCGTATTTCGCTTTTAAATTATTTTGCTTTTCCCTAACTTTTTCCTGGACTGATTCTTGTGAATCTTTGATTGTGAAGTCTAGCGGGATGCCCTAATTTTTTCCTAAGTCACTTGTTTTCAAGTTTCGACTTAGCGGGCTTTTTCATTTATTTTTTTCAATTCCTTTTTTTGAACAAATCACGTGACATTGGTTGTCTTGATTGCTTTGAAAGGGTCGTGACTGTCTCACTTCTTGGTTGATGAAGGATAACCTTTGTGGTTTCCGGTCTTTGGACCTCTTGTTTGGGATAACCATTGTGGTTTCTGGTCTTTGGACCTCTTGATTAGGTGCAATGAAAAGTAATGGATCCTCAGATGTGCACTCTCTTTTGAAATCTGAACGCTTGGTCAAACTAACTGATACCTACCCTGCCCCTGGGTTAAATGTAAGGGTTTTTCATGCGAAACGAAACTCCTACTTCAAGGCTCAAATGGGTTGGCGAGGGTCTATCTCCCTTATATCTCCGGTGTTTAGGATTTGAAACAATGCTTGTACATCGTCAATAGGGTCTTTTTCAAAAGCACACAATTAGAGGTTTTCTCATTTTCATTTCGTCATCCTCCCTCATAGAGTTTAAGCACAACAGTTGGTATTGCAATGCACATACACAAAATCATGAGTGAATACGAATGGATTACTTCAAGAAAGACATGTGCATTTTATTATGGTTAACATTCAAAAACAAATAAGTTTCATGCATGCATATAAATGTTTAAACAAATAAAGGAACTACAAATGAAAATGCAGTAAAGAAGCTGAACATTGTCGTCATTGAGGAGACTTGACTCCGTCTGGACTTATTGCTTCTGAAGGTGCCCTTGGGAACTAGGATGTCAATTTGATGAGGAGATTTCAATATGTGGGCAAACTTTCTGGCATGATGAACTTTCTGGCATGATGAACTTTTAGTCGATCAAATTTTGCACCTTGTACTTGAACACATTGTAGTTGTCAATGGTATGCCTAAATGCCCCTGAATGCTACTTGAATATATCATTCACATCGTGGTTGCCACTATTGAGGAGGCCTAACTCCTTCTGGACTTATTGCTCTCAGAGACTTTTGGAAGTCAACAGTCTGGATGTTCATTCAATTACAGGTTTGGTTCCATATTCCCACTTTTACCTAGCGTGAACACAATAGTCTTGAAGTAAATCAAATTCACGGTCTTGTCTTTACCTCTTCCTCTGAAAGATTTCAATCTTCAATTAAAAGGCCAGGTGCCCCAGAATGGTAATCATACTTGGAATTGAAACCCCAAAGGAAGCTTTGTCAAAGATGATCCTGATGTAACTAGTGTAAACACCCCAAATTTGCCCTCACCCATTCACACCATGGCTTGTGATCATTTCATAAGCATAAACTCAGTCATAGCATCTCATATCACATTTTTGATTCACTGCATAGATTCAAAGTCATCTGCACCTAGGGTTTGTGATCTGAGCAATCCAAGAGCTTCTTGAGCCACTCCAAAGGTCATCAATCACTTCAAAGGGGTCCATGTATGTTCAAGCATCATATTATATCCTCTCAAAGTCAAGAATGTCAAAGAATCACAAGAACTGAAAATGGCATGGAAGTAGAGCCAGGTTTGACTGCACAGATGACCTAGAATTAGGGTTTTGGTTTCAAAGGCCATAACTCCAAATTTTTTGGTCATTCTTGTTTCTATTGGTCTCTATATGGTATAGGGAGTCTGCATATCAATTTTCATGAATAAATTCCATGGGGAAGTCATCTGATCAAGAGTTGACTTTTCAAGCAAGTCAGTGCAAAATCAGGGCATCTGAGGCCCCCAATGACCCAACCAAAGGGTGTTCTTCATCATTTTGATTGTATATGATCTTTATTTGATCATGGAAGATGTTAGAAGTTCACAAAGATGAAGAATTTCAAGTCTTTTGCAAAGTTGACTTTTTGGGCAGGTTTGACTTTTAATGAAATTGTCATTTTAAGCAACTTTTTCAACCCTTACTTTTTGATTCAAAAAAGCTTCAAATGGAAAAACTTTGGTCATGAAAGTTGTAGAATAGATCTTTCCCTTTTCAAAAAGTACAAGAACATGACCTAATTCATTTTGGATCAAAAGTTATGGCTTGTCAAAGTCGGCAAAAATCACAAAATTTCAAATTTTCTACCAAAGAGGTATTTTGCAAAATGACTTGATCAAGTGTTCTAAAGCTATCAAATGCACTTCTAATCTTCACAAAATGATCATGCAACACCTAAAATTCAGAATGGGCCAAGGAACTTTGCATTTTCATGCCTTGAAACTCAAGAATTCATAAAGGGGCCAAAACTTGTGAAATTTGCAAAACACATCATAAACTTTATGCAACTTGCTGAATCATCTCAAATCAAGTTCCATGGTTCTCCCTAAACACAGCTGAACACAACCATGCTCCTGTCCTAGCCTGCCACTTGCCCATACCTCCAAGTACAACTTGCTTGACTTTTTGCAACTTGAAGCCATACCAATCCCACAGTGACACAACAACTCTTTGCCCAATCCAGATCTTACAAACACCTCCCAAGGCTTCATTTTCATAACACACACAAGGCTGAAACCTCCCACAAGACAGGATTCACAAAATCTCTCCAACTTGCATTTTCCTTCGAAACACTCTCCACAAGCCTCAAACACAAAAACAAACTTCACAAACAATCTCAACTCACTCCACTGATCACAAACCACCCATCACCATGGCCTGAAACCCCCCAAATAAAAAACACGATTTCAACATACACTTGACCTGAGCTTCTGACAACTTTCTCTAGAGGCCACACAAACTCCAACTAAGTGTCAAAAGCTTCAAAGGAGGATCATTGGGACTTGTTTGAGCCAAAGAACTAGCCAGAAAGCTCCTGAATCGAAAACTCAATCTCAGGTAGCATGATGAACAATTTTTCCAGAACTTTAATTTCTTGTTAGAATATTGTATGTTGCACTGATCATGGGGATCTATTTACTTTTGAAAATGAGCAAGAAATAAGCATGTTATGATGTTCTGAAAGTTTGACCTAAACACTTCTTTGATTCGATTCGTGTTTGTGTTTGAAGTTAAACATGATTTTATGCTTGATTCGTGTTTGGGGTGGGTAAGAGATGATTTCTGGAGAGTTAGAGCTTCTAAAATGGCCTGGAGAGGGAGATTGGGTTTTTGGGTGATCGGAGAAGATGACCGGAACACTGTTCCGGTCACCTGATTTTGTTTAGGGTTCAGATTAGGGCACTAATCATAATTAGCGAAATTTGAATATAGACCATCCAGATGCGCGCCAGGTCCACTCCCGCGCGTGTGAATTTGAATCTGGCCCCTTGGATGCGCATACTTTCTCATTTTCAGATTAAATCCAATTTTATTTTCTTTTTATTTCATTTAATTTGTCCATTTATTTAAAAATAGAAAAACCTTTTCAAAAATTCTGAAATTTTTTATACAAACTTTTATTTAATTTCAGAAACCAAAAACATTTTTATTTTTATTTTTTTGCATTTAAAAATATTTTTTAAATCATTTAAAAGTTTATTTTTAATTAATTAATGAGAATTAATTAATTAAAAATACTTTTAGGTATTTAAAAATCACCAAAAAATTCATGAAACATTTAAAAACACTTAGAAACATTGTCCAACTCACAAACCAAATTTCTTTTTTGATCTTGATGTCTTTTGAGAATTTTTCATGGAATTAAAATCATTTCAAGGCATTATTTTGATCCAAACTTCAAAAAATCATTTCTGCCTAACCATTGAGAGTTGGACTTTGATTCTTTTTGCATTGCATTTTGTTTAGCATGTAGTTTGTGAGATTAAATTGGCATGATTTGATCTTTCATTTTCCATTTGTTTGGCATTTTTCTTGTTAAGGTACCCTAAAACCCTAGAAATTTTAGGAAATTCATAACTCTAATTAGGTTAAGAGTTGGAACCTCTCCTTTGGACAGTGAGTTAGTATAGGTTTAGGGTTCCTTTAAATGAATTTTCAAATTTTTATCTTGATGTTTGCTTCTGATTTTGAATTTTGTTTTGTGCATTGATCATAAACCCTAATTTGGGCTTCCATATGCATCCATCTTGCATTTGCATTCATACCTTGACTTGCCATAGCATTTTGTGCATCCATTTGGTTCATTTGACATTTTAAGACATGTTAGAAGTATGTTTGATCATTGCTTCTTGCATTTGCCATGTTGTATGCCATTTGCACTTCATAACTTTTCATGCATGATCATGGTTCTTAACTTGCTTCATTTGCATCCATAAGCTTGTATGATCATCCCCAGGCCTTGTTTCATGTTTACATCATCCCATAGCATCATTAACATCATGTATGTGCTTCTGTTTTTGATTTACATCATGCCATTTCATCTCATTTTGCATTGCATTGCATTTTCTTTTCACTAACTTTTCAGGTGGTAAGCAACTTTGAGAAGTGAATTTGCCTTCACTTCTCACAATTTCCTTTCATCTCTCTTATGCATCATTTCTGCATTTTGTCTTGTGTTTGAGATTGAGCTTGCTCTTTCTTCTTCATCTTACTTTCTTTCTTCAAGTGACTTGTCTTCTTAAATGAAGCAAGTTGTTTTGCTTCTCTTTGCTCCATTCATCTGCTTCCTGGTGGTTCCTCTGAAGATTTCTTTCTTAAACCTCACAAACCTTAGGAACAACCAAGCATGACAATGATTAGGGATTTGATTAGTCTCCCCCACTTAATCTTTTACCTTTGTGTCTCATTGAGTCTTCTCTTCTCACCTCATAATCAGGGACTAAACCCTAAAGGTTTTAAGACTTTGTGATTAAGCTTATGCCTGCATCCTTCTATTAGGATGGAGTGTATAACTTTAATCCTAAGTGTTAAACCCTTAATGTGTTTAAATCTCTTAATCAATTCACCTAATAATCATCAAGACATCACACTTGTAACTTGGGCCTTGCATTAGGGTTCTAATTCTTCCTTAATTGGTTAAGAAGGACTAACCCCAATGTTAATGGACAAGTCCCCCTCAAGTTGTCTTACAAACCCTAAAAATCACTTCATCATCTCACCATTAAATAAAATCCATTTAATCAAAGGCTTGCTATGTCATGAGTTTAATTCCTAATCATGGATTAAGTTGAGGAGCTTTCCTCAGCTTAAACTTTCTCATCTATTATCCTTATATTAGGATGGTGTAATGAGTCTGTTTAATCCCTGATTATGGCTTAATCTCATTACTTAACACTAAACAAAAACAACAAAAACATCTAAATAATCACAAATAGGTTAATGATCTTAATCCTGCATCAAAGGTGATTAAGTGTGAGAATCTGACTTCACACTTAAGGTATTCTCATTACCCCTAATCAGAGGGAAGATGTGATGAGTTTACTAAATCCATTGGTTTAGGCTTAAGCTCATTAACTTATGACAAACATCCAAAAGCAATAAAAGACTGAAAACTCAAAAACAAACAATAATCGTCTCCTCCGGGATTCTTTTCTCATCTCATTCACTCATAAACGAGGACTAGCTTCTTCCGTCTAATGCAAGACAGTTTGCACCTGAGCCAGACAGGTCATACACTTGAGCATTGACAAGCAAGAAGTTCACAAGTCAATTCATCTTTCAGTCTCTTTGGGTCGAACTACGGTGTTTTGACTTCCTCATTGCACGAGAGGATACGTAGGCATAACTTAACAGTTATCGAACAAAAGTCTTTGTATATTGCTCCTCTTTCCAGCTTCATTCTTTTAGCCTCATAGTCTTGAGCATCTCATTCTCATTCTTACACTGACACTTCTCTTATATACTTCACACTTCTTTTACACTGACACCTGTACATCCTTTTCCAGCTCTTTTATACACAAATTGCACTGCCACTACCCCTTTAAAACACAAGTCTTTTAAGCGTGGATCCCGTCGAGTACGACGGACAATCTGGGTGCTAATACCTTCCCAGGTTGTAACCAACCCCCTTTCTCAGTCTCTCTGGTTCGCGACCGTCTTATCCATATCTTTCTAGGTCTATGCAGCATTGCCTTTCCTTCGGGATAAAAATGCCTAGCTGGCGACTCTTTTCATTCCCTGTGAGTTCACTCCTGTGTGTTCTCACATCCTCCCTTCGCCGACCGTTCGCGTATGTACCTTTATCTGGGCCATTTCCCATTTATCGGGAGCGACAGCTTGGCGACTCTGCTGGGGACCCTTATACTGCAACCAGGGCTTCTGGTTCTTTTTGTGGGTTCCTCCTAGCGCTTGTTTGATTTGTGTTTACTGGGGTGTTATGTGCTATTTGTGCTTGTATTTGTATTTATTTTTGCTTTATGTACAGTTTGTTTTATTGCTTTCTTTATAGCTTTACATATATCATACTGTCATACTGTGCTGGCTGGATCTGTTTTGTTGCTTTGGTGGGTGGGTGTTTTACTGAGAGTTAAGGTCCTATACCTGGGACCTGAGTGACACCTAGGCTAGAGTGGTTCATGTTCTTTCCCATTCCATTTCAGTCTGGTGCGGGAATATGAAACACGGTTCAGATATGGGTTTCTTCTTGAGAACTCTGTGCTGCAGATTTCCTGTAGTGCTAGGGCTATCTGGGAAGCCTGCTAAGTCTGGATGACCTTTAGTATTGACCTCCAGAAACTGAGGTGAATTAGAGGAGGATCTTTTATGGTTATTGTAAACACTGTACCTCCGGGTTAGAAGTGTTTACACTTCTCATAACTGATCCAAGTCTGAGGATCCTTGTTTTAGAACATCACCTGTGAGGGGGTTGGGCTGTTTACAGGTTTGCAGGTACCCTTGACCTCATCATACCCTGTTACTTTGTTTTGATTAAGAGTACTCCATTTTGGAACAGTTCTTGTGATTTTTAACCCTGGACATGTGACTCTTTATTTGAGTCCCCCACCTTGGTTACTGGACTTATGAACCTCCATCTGGATTTCTTGAACATACATGGACTTATATCAGAGCATTTGATCAGATCCAGCTCAGTCACAAACCCTTGCATATCATTTGCATACATCATCATTGCATCATTTTAACATTTGCTTATTTGTTTTTCAGGGTATCCACATCATATATTTTGGCTTGGTTTTGACCCCTTCATCAGCATAAACCTATCTTCATCAGTACTTGCTTCAGCTATCAGTTACCTGCTTCAGTCACCTGCACCACCAGTCTCAGCCTGTCAGTGGCCCATCTTCAGTGTTATTCTCAGCATCTGTCTCAACTTTTCTTCAGCAACATGGCACCTAAGAAGAGTAACATCTCCTATCATTTCTTTGAGCCTGAGTTGGCTAGCATCAGGAAGATCCAGACCCTGATTACTCCAGACCATATACCACTATTCAGAGAGCATTATGGAGGAATCCTTGATGTGGTTATGGATTTGGACCCTTCACAGAGGAGCTTGATTCATACTTGCCCTTCACCCTTGAAGATGTGCCTGGACCCTCCACAGCACCACCTCCAGCAACTGTCAGCTTAGAGGAGTTTGAGAAATTGAAAGAGAGGAATGAGAATCTGACTCAGGCTCTACAGAAGACCCTATGGGAGAGGAGTGATGGTCGGCTGGACATTGAGAGGTTAGAAAAGCTAAAGGTGGAGCATCTAGCTAGGATTGAAAAGTCAGAAGACTATATCAAGAAGTCAAGGGCTGGAGAGCGGATCTTGAAAAATGCCTGCAAGGAAGCTCAGTTCCAGAAGGCCAGGACTGATTTGTATCTGAAGGAGAGTCAGGTTAGGTGGGTCAGGATCACCGAAGCCCGTACTCAGGAGGATAAAAGGACTCAGGACAAGATTGAGCAGCTGGAAGCTAGTGCAAAAGAGCAACAGGAAGCCCTGGCAGCAGCCCAGAGAGAGATCTCAGAGTTGAAGATTAGAGCCGGTGTGAAGAGTTCAAAGGACCAGAGTCAACACAAGAAGCTAACTACAGCTGTTACTACCAGGAATCTCCTTATCAGGAATCTCACAGAGCGTCCAGCTGATCCTGTGACTGAAGCACTTCTAAAGGAAGTTCAGGAGGATGAGTTTGGTCTTGGTGTCTGACTTTTGCTTGTTGTTGCTTTCATTTCATGTACTTTTCTTTATGTTGTATTTTTGACCCCTCAGAGGGCACGTATTGTAAAAAGAAACAAACTATGTATCATTCACTTTTGTAATATATTCATCAGTTTGTTTTATCTGAGTTTCTTTCAAGCGACATCAAAAGCATCTTCCTCAAGGGTCTGGAAAGGTCAAAACCAAGTGCCAAGCCGGATACCTTGGAATCAAATAAGCATACTGCATTGCATACTAACCTTTTGTTTTGTTTTGTAGGTTTTTGTTTTATTGTTTCTAACTCTGTTGTGACTTCAGGAACTATTGCTCGACGTCGGGTGTTTCCACTCAACCGTCCACACAAATATCCAACCCGCAACAACCTTCCAGGTATACAAATGGACCAAGTACAGCAGGACCTTACAGAGGTCAGGACTCAAATGGCCAATGAGAGATTGGAAATGAGGAATCAGATGACACAATTTATGGAGGTGATGAATAATATGGCTCAAAGCCAAGAGAGATTAAGAGCACTGGTAGAGAGGCAGAATCAAGAAGATCCCCATCTAGGGACTGCTGGGACAAGCAACAATGAGAGAGTTCAACCACATGTTAATCCTCCAGTCTATGGACCCCACCTTCATCCGGAGATCAACATCCCTGTTAATGTGCAAGGGACTGCCACTGCAGGTAGAGTGCTGCAAGAAGACCCCCAGGAAGATCAGTTCACAGTGATGGGAGCTGGGGAGGAAGCCTATGACAGAAGGCTAGATGAGATTGCTGAGAAATTAAGGTCCTTGGAGTCTCACAATTCTTTGGGCTTTGATGTTATGGACATGGGTCTAGTGGACGGGGTCAAGATTCCCCACAAATTTAAACCACCGTGCTTTGAGAAGTACAACGGGACTTCCTGTCCACGGACCCATTTACAATCCTTTCTGGGGAGGCTGAAGGCATATACCATGGACGAAAAGCTATGGATGTTTTATTTTGAGGATAGCTTAACAGGAGCTTCAAGGGAATGGTACTCTTATCTGACTAGAGCAACCATCAGATGTTGGAAGGACTTGGCAGAGGCCTTCATTAGACAATACCAGTATAATTTGGATATGGCTCCCAACAGGACCCTCCTAATGGGAATGTCACAATCATCCAGAGAAAGCTTCCGGGAGTACGGCCAGAGGTGGAGACAGCTTGCTGCTGCTGTCCAGCCACCCATGTCAGAGAGGGAGATGGCTGATATGTTTATGAACACCCTCCAAGGGACATACATTGATAGGCTAGCTGCCTTTTCTTCTACCAGCTTTGCAGATGTCGTTATAGCTGGGGAAAGAATTGAGAGCCTATTAAAAATGGGTAAGATTTCTGACAACGGTGCCAGCTCATCCAGCAACCCAAGAAAGCCTTTTGTGGGCCCAAGAAGGACTGGTGAAACCAATGCTATCCATGCCAGCAGGGGCAGACCCCAATATGTTCATAGGTCTGTGGCAACAGTCACCATTCCCGCTCCAGTTCATCCACAACCAGCTTATCAACCACAACAACAAAATTATCAGCAACAAACTCAGTATCCTCCTCAGAGAAATTACAACAACGCCAACAACAACAATCAGCAAAGACCATATCAACAGAGACCTTCTCAGGCCAATAGGGTGATCGATCCGATCCCTATGCCTTATGCCACATTACTGCCAATACTCCTGAAACTCAACCTGGTTGAGCTAAGGACATTGGCACCCCCAGATCCTGCCAGTCTGCCCAGAAATTATGACGCCAGCGCCAGATGTGCTTTTCATTCAAATGCACCTGGCCATAGTACAGAGAAGTGCAGGGCTTTGCACATGAAAGTACATGATTTAGTGGATTCCAAAGCCCTAAACTTTGCACCACCACCAAATGTTAACAAGAACCCTATGCCACACCACGGAGGACCCAGAATCAACGCTATTGAGGAAGATAAGCCGTCTTACTTGATAACCAGTGTGGGTCAGATTCGGACACCTTTGGTAGAGATTAAAGCTCAACTCCTTGAATGTCAAATGTTCCCGGGATGTGAGCTAGGATGTGCTTATTGCAACATTTCAGTGAATGGGTGTGATAACTTGAGGGATGGCATAGATGGTCTCATCCAGAGTGGCCTGCTTCAAATCACAACATCAATTCCTATCAATCCAGCAATCTCCTTAACAACCATCCCCGAGTCTTCTACAACTGCAACAACCATTGTTCCAAACAACTCTTCAATTTCATCAACAAATGCTTCATCTGTTACTTCAACGGACCAAATGTCAACTGACATCCCTTCTACAACTTCAGCACCCCTTCATTCAGAATCTCCTACAACAACAACACCCATCCTTCCAACAATGTCTCCTACAACTTCAACAGCAAATGTCTCAACAGTTACAATTTATTATGATTCTGCCAATGATTCTGCCTACAACTCACAAAATGCCACTCCTATCAGAGCACCAGCCACAATATACTATGATCCACAGACTATCATGGTCCCTTCTGCAGCTGCCATCAGTCCAGTCACTATCACGGTGCCCGGGCCGGTTCCTTATGAAAGCAGTAATGCCATCCCTTGGCATTACGGTTCCGATCTATACTGCGAAGGACAGAAAATCACTCTCGAATCATCAACTTCTTCACCACAAATAGACAATGTGGGGGGAGGCGGAGGCTTCACTTGAAGCGGACGTCTCTTTGCCCCACAAATTCAAAGACCCACTGCTGAAGCAGAAGATGCTGCCAAGGCAAAAGGGAAGAGCATGGCGCAAGAAGAGCAAATTGTTAAAGAAGCTTTGAAAACACCTTTTGGATCAAGAAGTTGATGAATTCATGAGAATCATCAAGAAAAGTGATTACAAGATAGTGGACCAGCTTCACCAAACACCTTCTAAGATTTCCATTCTATCATTGCTTATGTGCTCCGAGGCTCATCGGAACGCACTACTAAAAGTCTTGCACGCAGCTTATGTGCCAGAAGAGATCACAGTCAATTAGTTGGAAGCTGTGGTTGGAAATGTTAATTCTAGTAATGGACTAGGATTTACCAACACTGATTTGACTACGGAAGGCCGCAATCATAACAAGGCTTTGCACATTACCATGGAGTGTAAGGGTGCAGTTCTTTCCCATGTGCTGGTAGACACAGGGTCATCCCTCAATGTCTTGCCTAAAAAAGCCCTTGTGAAGCTGGAGTATGAAGGATTGGCATTACGTCCCAGCAATTTAGTAGTGAGAGCCTTTGACGGCTCTAAGAGATCAGTTCTGGGAGAAATTGAGTTGCCTATAACGGTTGGCCCACAAACTTTCAAAATGACCTTCTACGTGATGGACATTCATCCGGCCTACAGCTGTTTGTTGGGTAGACCATGGATTCATGCCGCTGGCGCAGTTACGTCTACCCTTCACCAGAAGTTAAAATTCGAGTGGGAGGGCCAAGTCGTTACTATTTGTGGAGAGGAAGATATTTTTGTTAGCCATCTGGCTACATACAAATACATTGAGATGGATGGGGAGATCCACGAAACGATGAGTCAAGGGTTTGAGGCCCTGAATATTAATGAAACATCTGCTGTACTTGGGACTTCCATGACATCCTACCAGCAAGCCAGGAAGGTTGTTGAGGAGGGGAATGCTCAAGGATGGGGCAAACTGTTGCCTGTGGAGAAGAAAGAGGATAGATTTGGGTTGGGTTACAAACCAACTCAACAAGATCAAGCAGAGGCTGCTAAGAAGCCCAACTTTGTTAGTGGGGGGATGCTCACCCCTGATGCTGTCAACAACTTGGAAGATGAGCCGGAAGAGGAGCGCAACCTGGAGAGCTGGATACGTCCAAGGATCCCGGGGAGCCGTATCTCAAACTGGTCTTCCCAGGAAATTATAAGGGTTACTCCTGCAGAGATTGCAGGTATCCAAAACGCAACTCGGGGCATGAAAGCTTCATCCCGGCAAGCTGATAAATCAACACTCAATCTTAGCACCCAAAGTGTTCTCTCCCCAGCTGAGTTGCCACTTGTTTGTTTCTCCCCAGCTGAGTTGCCATCCATTACCCTTCCTCAGCCAAGTACAAAAGCCAGGGAACCACTTCCCCACAGAGTTCCAGCCTCTATTCAGAAGAGCAATGCACGAAGGAATCACAACAGAGTGAAGAAAGCTCCTACAAACCCCAGTTGGGTCCCTCATTTACAGGAATAGGTCTATCATTGACCCATTTCCCCAAGCAGAATCATTTCATCAGATCTACCAACGATCTCATCCCCAGCTGGGATGTTTACTTCAAACAGATCGGCCAGAGATCTTCACAGCAATGGGATCCGGATCCCGGTTTGGTATCTTTGCATAATCATAACATTCGCATCAAATTCACCCCGCAAAGCGTAGCATTCCGTCTAAATACGGAGAATTACGACAAAAATCAAACATGTAGCATAATCATAAGTCATGGTCTGAATCAAACACTTGTGAATATTAGCAATCCATCAACAATATACAGAATAACCCTCCAGATTCCCCAGCAAACACAGTTGCCTCCCATTCTCCCAAACACCAGTATACACTCCTTATGGCACCCGTCCGTGTTATATCCCCAGCATAAAGCCAAGGACATCCTCTTTGCACTCACATGTACTTATATATACATTTCCCTGACATCCGTCCATGTTGTTTTTCAGCACAGTAATATAAACACTTTGTATATCAGTTACTTGTTTACTATACTTTTCTCCTTTTGACACTCGTCCGTGTCACTCTCCCCAGCAGATTGAACACTCATCTATACACCAATCATACTCATACAGATACTCGTCCGTGTCTTGTATACACGATTTATATCCCCGCAGATTCAACACTCATCCGTGTTCTCTGTTAACCAGTTGATACTCGTCCGTATCATCATCTCAGAACACGTGTTAGCGTTTGTTTCTACCCGATACTCGTCCGTATCGTAATCTCAAGGATGCTCGTCCGCATCTTTAATCCATACACTGTGTCAAACACTCTTGTCTTCTTGAATATAGATACTCTTCTGTGTCTACTATTCCCCAGAAGAGTCTCCTCAGATTCAACACTCGTCCGTGTTCTTTATTAACCAGTTGATACTCGTCCGTATCATCATCTTTGAACACGTGTCAGTATTTGTTTCTACCTGATACTCGTCCGTATCATAGTCTTAAGGATGCTCGTCCGCATCTTTAATCTATACACATCCAAACACTTATACCTTTTATTTCTTGGATATAAACACTCGTCCGTGTTTACTATTCCCCAGTAGATCGCCTGCAAAGTAATTTTCTGTTTTATCTGACATTCGTCCTATGTCATGATAAACCTTGAGAGCAGCCGTACCCTGCTAGGTGGTCGTCCTCCACCTCTTGATGATCGTCCTTCATAATGCTCGTCCGATGGCCGTCCCCATCGTCGACCTTTTCTATCCGACATTCGTCCTATGTCGTGATATTTAGCAGCCGTCCCCTGCTAGGTGATCGTCCTTCACCTTTTTGATGATCGTCCTTCATCATTTTATCCAATGGTCGTCCCCATTGTTGATTTTGGTTATCTGACATTCGTCCTATGTCATGAAAAACCTTGAGAGCAGCCGTCCCCTGCTAGGTGGTCGTCCTCCACCTCTTGATGGTCGTCCTCCATCATGCTCATCCGATGGCCGTCCCCATCGTTGACCTTTTATCCGGCATTCGTCCTATGTCGCGATACTTTTGGCAGCCGTACCCTGCCGGGTGATCGTCCTTCACCTTAGATGACCGTCCCTCATCTTATCCCCAACAGAGCAGCCGTCCCCTGCTAGGTGATCGTCCTTCACCTTTGATGACCGTACCTCATCATCTGTTTATTTCATTTATTCTCTAACCCGATGGTTGTCCCCGTCGTGGTCCCTTTTCTTTTTAGCCCGATGGCCGTCCCCATCGTCGGTTACCTTACTTTATGAACTTGATGGTCGTCCCCGTCATGTTTCATTTAATCCCCAGAGAATCTTACAACTTTATCTTGATGGCCGTCCCCATCATAATTCTTTTTTATCCCCAGCATGTCGGCCGTCCCCGTCATTGCTTTACTTCACACACTTTGCCCAGCATGTCGGCCGTCCCCGTCATTGCTCTTTACCCAGCAGTCGTCCACTGCTCGACGGTCGTCCTCCGTCGCCCATACTTTACAATATACTTTACTTTCTTTTCCAATCTATATCCCTTTTCTTCTTCAATCTGTGAGTGCAAATTTTGGACTGTCTTTGGTATTCAACCACAAGTTATCTTGTTTGCCTGTTAAGCCGTAGCTAACATCCTGCACAGCTAACTCATGTTTGAATAGGGGCAGCTGTAAACACCCCAAATTTGACCTCACCCATTCACACCATGGCTTGTGATCATTTCATAAGCATAAACTCAGTCATAGCATCTCATATCACATTTTTGATTCACTGCATAGATTCAAAGTCATCTGCACCTAGGGTTTGTGATCTGAGCAATCCAAGAGCTTCTTGAGCCACTCCAAAGGTCATCAATCACTTCAAAGGGGTCCATGTATGTTCAAGCATCATATTATATCCTCTCAAAGTCAATAATGTCAAAGAATCACAAGAACTGAAAATGGCATGGAAGCAGAGCCAGGTTTGACTGCACAGATGACCTAGAATTAGGGTTTTGGTTTCAAAGGCCATAACTCCAAAATTTTTGGTAATTCTTGTTTCTATTGGTCTCTATATGGTATATAGAGTATGCATATCAATTTCCATGAAGAAATTCCATGGGGAAGTCATCTGATCAAGAGTTGACTTTTCAAGCAAGTCAGTGCAAAATCAGGGCATCTGAGGACCCCAATGACCCAACCAAAGGGTGTTCTTCATCATTTTGATTGTATATGATCTTTATTTGATCATGGAAGAGGTTAGAAGTTCACAAAGTTGAAGAATTTCAAGTCTTTTGCAAAGTTGACTTTTTGGGCAAGTTTGACTTTTAATGAAATTGTCATTTTAAGCAACTTTTTCAACCCTTACTTTTTGATTCAAAAAAGCTTCAAATGGAAAAACTTTGGTCATGAAAGTTGTAGAATAGATCTTTCCCTTTTCAAAAAGTACAAGAACATGACCTAATTCATTTTGGATCAAAAGTTATGGCTTGTCAAAGTTGGCAAAAATCACAAAATTTCAATGTTTCTACCAAAGAGGTATTTTGCAAAATGACTTGATCAAGTGTTCTAAAGCTATCAAATGCACTTCTAATCTTCA
This sequence comes from Lathyrus aphaca, assembly GCA_963966055.1. Classification (NCBI taxonomy): domain Eukaryota; kingdom Viridiplantae; phylum Streptophyta; class Magnoliopsida; order Fabales; family Fabaceae; genus Lathyrus; species Lathyrus aphaca. The sequence continues at coordinate 356,278,243 of OZ014523.1, read as the reverse complement.
CAACATGATCATGCAACACCTAAAATTCAGAATGGGCCAAGGAACTTTGCATTTTCATGCCTTGAAACTCAAGAATTCATAAAGGGGCCAAAACTTGTGAAATTTGCAAAACACATCATAAACTTTATGCAACTTGCTGAATCATCTCAAATCAAGTTCCATGGTTCTCCCTAAACACAGCTGAACACAACCATGCTCCTGTCCTAGCCTGCCACTTGCCCATACCTCCAAGTACAACTTGCTTGACTTTTTGCAACTTGAAGCCATACCAATCCCACAGTGACACAACAACTCTTTGCCCAATCCAGATCTTACAAACACCTCCCAAGGCTTCATTTTCATAACACACACAAGGCTGAAACCTCCCACAAGACAGGATTCACAAAATCTCTCCAACTTGCATTTTCCTTCGAAACACTCTCCACAAGCCTCAAACACAAAAACAAACTTCACAAACAATCTCAACTCACTCCACTGATCACAAACCACCCATCACCATGGCCTGAAACCCCCCAAATCAAAAACACGATTTCAACATACACTTGACTTGAGCTTCTGCCAACTTTCTCTAGAGGCCACACAAACTCCAACTAAGTGTCAAAAGCTTCAAAGGAGGATCATTGGGACTTGTTTGAGCCAAAGAACCAGCCAGAAAGCTCCTGAATCGAAAGCTCAATCTCAGGTAGCATGATGAACAATTTTTCCAGAACTTTAATTTCTTGTTAGAATATTGTTCTGTATGTTGCACTGATCATGGGGATCTATTTACTTTTGAAAATGAGCAAGAAATAAGCATGTTATGATGTTCTGAAAGTTTGACCTAAAAACTTCTTTGATTTGATTCGTGTTTGTGTTTGAAGTTAAACATGATTTTATGCTTGATTCGTGTTTGGGGTGGGTAAGAGATGATTTCTGGAGAGTTAGAGCTTCTAAAATGGCCTGGAGAGGGAGATTGGGTTTTTGGGTGATCGGAGAAGATGACCGGAACACTGTTCCGGTCACCTGATTTTGTTTAGGGTTCAGATTAGGGCACTAATCATAATTAGCGAAATTTGAATATAGGCCGTCCAGATGCGCGCCAGGTCCACTCCCGCGCGTGTGAATTTGAATCTGGGCCCTTGGATGCGCATACTTTCTCATTTTCAGATTAAATCCAATTTTATTTTCTTTTTATTTCATTTAATTTGTCCATTTATTTAAAAATAGCAAAACCTTTTCAAAAATTCTGAAATTTTTTATACAAACTTTTATTTAATTTCAGAAACCAAAAAAATTTTTATTTTTATTTTTTTGTATTTAAAAATATTTTTTAAATCATTTAAAAGTTTATTTTTAATTAATTAATGAGAATTAATTAATTAAAAATACTTTTAGGTATTTAAAAATCACCAAAAAATTCATGAAACATTTAAAAACATTTAGAAACATTGTCCAACCCTCAAACCAAATTTCTTTTTTGATCTTGATGTCTTTTGAGAATTTTTCATGGAATTAAAATCATTTCAAGGCATTATTTTGATCCAAACTTCAAAAAATCATTTCTGCCTAACCATTGAGAGTTGGACTTTGATTCTTTTTGCATTGCATTTTGTTTAGCATGTAGTTTGTGAGATTAAATTGGCATGATTTGATATTTCATTTTCCATTTGTTTGGCATTTTTCTTGTTAAGGTACCCTAAAACTCTAGAAATTTTAGGAAATTCATAACTCTAATTAGGTTAAGAGTTGGAACCTCTCCTTTGGACAGTGAGTTAGTATAGGTTTAGGGTTCCTTTAAATGCATTTTCAAATTTTTATCTTGATGTTTGCTTCTGATTTTGAATTTTGTTTTGTGCATTGATCATAAACCCTAATTTGGGCTTCCATATGCATCCATCTTGCATTTGCATTCATACCTTGACTTGCCATAGCATTTTGTGCATCCATTTGGTTCATTTGACATTTTAAGACATGTTAGAAGTATGTTTGATCATTGCTTCTTGCATTTGCCATGTTGTATGACATTTGCACTTCATAACTTTTCATGCATGATCATGGTTCTTAACTTGCTTCATTTGCATCCATAAGCTTGTATGATCATCCCCAGGCCTTGTTTCATGTTTACATCATCCCATAGCATCATTAACATCATGTATGTGCTTCTGTTTTTTATTTAAATCATGCCATTTCATCTCATTTTGCATTGCATTGCATTTTCTTTTCACTAACTTTTCAGGTGGTAAGCAACTTTGAGAAGTGAATTTGCCTTCACTTCTCACAATTTCCTTTCATCTCTCTTATGCATCATTTCTGCATTTTGTCTTGTGTTTGAGATTGAGCTTGATCTTTCTTCTTCATCTTACTTTCTTTCTTCAAGTGACTTGTCTTCTTAAATGAAGCAAGTTGCTTTGCTTCTCTTTGCTCCATTCATCTGCTTCCTGGTGGTTCCTCTGAAGATTTCTTTCTTAAACCTCACAAACCTTAGGAACAACCAAGAATGACAATGATTAGGGTTTTGATTAGTCTCCCCCACTTAATCTTTTACCTTTGTGTCTCATTGAGTCTTCTCTTCTCACCTCATAATCAGGGACTAAACCCTAAAGGTTTTAAGACTTTGTGATTAAGCTTATGCCTGCATCCTTCTATTAGGATGGAGTGTATAACTTTAATCCTAAGTGTTAAACCCTTAATGTGTTTAAATCTCTTAATCAATTCACCTAATAATCATCAAGACATCACACTTGTAACTTGGGCCTTGCATTAGGGTTCTAATTCTTCCTTAATTGGTTAAGAAGGACTAACCCTAGTGTTAATGGACAAGTCCCCCTCAAGTTGTCTTACAAACCCTAAAAATCACTTCATCATCTCACCATTAAATAAAATCCATTTAATCAAAGGCTTGTTATGTCATGAGTTTAATTCCTAATCATGGATTAAGTTGAGGAGCTTTCCTCAGCTTAAACTTTCTCATCTATTATCCTTCTATTAGGATGGTGTAATGAGTCTGTTTAATCCCTGATTATGGCTTAATCTCATTACTTAACACTAAACAAAAACAACAAAAACATCTAAATAATCACAAATAGGTTAATGATCTTAATCCTGCATCAAAGGTGATTAAGTGTGAGAATCTGACTTCACACTTAAGGTATTCTCATTACCCCTAATCAGAGGGAATATGTGATGAGTTTACTAAATCCATTGATTTAGGCTTAAGCTCATTAACTTATGACAAACATCCAAAAGCAATAAAAGACTGAAAACTAAAAAACAAACAATAATCGTCTCCTCCGGGATTCTTTTCTCATCTCATTCACTCATAAACGAGGACTAGCTTCTTCCGTCAAATGCAAGACAGTTTGCACCTGAGCCAGACAGGTCATACACTTGAGCATTGACAAGCAAGTAGTTCACAAGTCAATTCATCTTTTAGTCTCTTTGGGTCGAACTACGGTGTTCTGACTTCCTCATTGCATGAGAGGATACGTAGGCATAACTTAACAGTTATCGAACAAAAGTCTTTGTATATTCCTCCTCTTTCCAGATTCATTCTTTTAGCCTCATAGTCTTGAGCATCTCATTCTCATTCTTACACTGACACTTCTCTTATATACTTCACACTTCTTTTACACTGACACCTGTACATCCTTTTCCAGCTCTTTTATACACAAATTGCACTGACACTACCCCTTTAAAACACAAGTCTTTTAAGCGTGGATCCCGTCGAGTACGACGGACAATCTGGGTGCTAATACCTTCCCAGGTTGTAACCAACCCCCTTTCTCAGTCTCTCTGGTTCGCGACCGTCTTATCCATATCTTTCTAGGTCTATGCAGCATTGCCTTTCCTTCGGGATAAAAATGCCTAGCTGGCGACTCTTTTCATTCCCTGTGAGTTCACTCCTGTGTGTTCTCACATCCTCCCTTCGCCGACCGTTCGCGTCTGTACCTTTATCTGGGTCATTTCCCATTTATCGGGAGCGACAACTAGCTCAACCAGTTTGAATTTGAGCAAATTAAGAAACCCGTTGCACATACGACAACAGAATATGATCAAACTTCTTTTCAAGATGTTCTAGCCTTTACCCTTATGCTTTGTCCCTATGAATCTCCTGGGAAGCTGAGGTTGGATGCTGACAAACAACATCTGGGGGGAAGAGGTTGATAAATAAGGTTGCTCGCAAAGATCCCACACGATCTCCTGCCTACGTATCTCCATTGACTAATGGAGAATCAGAGCGACGTAGTTCCCCTCACTAGGGATGAAAATAACTTTGTTTCCTCGACACTGCATTCACAATTTCTATAACCAAGCTCATCTGAGTCTTCATCTGGTTGACTTCCTCTTTCAGCAGTTTCTGACTTTGAAATAAAGCTTGCACCTCTGCCCTGAATTACCCAAGCTGGGTCTTCATTCCGGTTACCTTCGCTCGGAGTTGTTCTAAATCCATACCTTGATAATGGTGATTCAAGTTGGCCATTTTGATGAGAAACCAAATCAGGATAATAATTTGTCTTACGAACACCTGTCATGAATGCAAGAATGTATGCAAATGCCATGTTCGGTTATTTCCAAGGAATCTATCTGTTGTGATTCAAGGTTTGATACAAAAGAAATCCGATAACATGATTCATATATGATATCCTCGAAAATAGCTGAACATGTGTGTTGGAATGGTATGATGTCATATATGCAGCAGGCATGTGATCACTAGTATGATGTTGGTGTTGAGCTGAGAACCAATTGTGGAGAGTCATAATAGTAGTACCATCTTTGTATAGAACCCCATAACCGAAAACCTAATAACTATAGAACTAGATCGCATCATAGAACAGTCACTGATGGTATTGAAGTTGAACAATGAGCCAAGTGTCTGTGGAGAGTCAAATAATAATCACAATAACATGGTCATAATGGTAATCACAATAATAATTTCTCTGAATAGGAAACCCGGATCTCAGAACCAAGAACCATGGAAACAGATCACAATACTGAACAATACTGACATAGCGGGTACGTTGGAAGTTTTAGGGTTCTTGCAAACCCCTCCCATCTCACGGATGTGCTACTCGGGTCAACATCACAGACTCTCAAAGCCGAATAGCAATAATACGTTCACCATCTCCGAGAAATGGCTCATGACCAAATCAGGGAATCGGTTTAGCATTATGTACTACTCAAGGAGGTCTCAGCTGAGTCCAAGGGAACAAGCATCCTTCATAAGTCCATAGCTTCATGCACTAAATCGAGAAACAATAGTACATTCAGCCCTTGGGATACAATATTATCTTCATACGAACAGTTTTCTTTAACTGAATTCCTATGAGAGAACCAGGCCATCCTATGCGAGTTCCCAGTGGGCCCTCGGATGCGAGTGGGTTTGCCAACAAATGTGGTCTTCCACTGTCATCACTGGAGAGGGATGCTTCCACAAAGGTTCTCAATGATCGGTCCCCTGACTGCACATAGCTATCAAGGTTGTGCATTGCCCTAGAAAGATTCTGGTATCAATACATTTCCAAGAAGGTCGCAAGTCAGGGTGTGGAACTCACTAATACCAAATAGCTAGATGCCATAAAGCCAAAGTGGAACCACTCTAAGTCCTAGATGCACTCAAGTCGGGTATTTGGCTTATCTCTCAGTAACAAGACCCAACCCCACAGAAAAAATGGAAACCAGCACAGTCAGACAATCCAGTAATATATGATGCATAAAAAATAGATACTTAAAGCAGTAAATAAATGTTGTAAAGTAAATTGTAAACGAAAACAGTAAATAAACACACAATAACACACACAAAACACAAAGAAACAAAATCAAATAGGCGCTAGGATTGACTCTCAAAAGGAAAACTAGATATTCTGGGTTCGATCCCCAGCAGAGTCGCCAGCTGTCGGTCCTGGTATTTTCATCCTAGTACAAACGTGAAAGTGGCACGGAAAAGGTAGAGTCGCCAGCCAGGCATTTTTATCCTGAATGAACGGGAAATGTAATGTTGCACAAACCTGAGGAAGAAGGAAAGGACAAGGTCATGCAAACAAAAGATCTGGGTTCGGGATTCGGTTACGATATGGGAAGGTATTAGCACCCCAGACCGTCCGCCGTACCCGAAGGGGTCCACGCTTGTTACTATGTTTCAAAGGGTGAGAAAATACTGGTGCTGCTAAATAAAACTGTTGACTGTAATAGAAATGAAATGAGAAAGGGAATTGGAAAAGAAAATGGAAAGAAAGATGGAAATGTAAGGAAAATAAAGAATGTGCTCGAACGGGCCCTACCCCGCTGCCTACATACCACATCGGGATAATGAGTATCAGAGTCGACGTAGTTCTCCTAACCAGGAGGGAACTATTTGTTTGTGTTTTTTATGTGCTGGAACTGCTTATGTCTATGCTCAGGTGTTTTAGGCTCGTCTGGTACGAGTGCGTTTACCGACTTTCATGCGAGATAATTAGTCGCAAGTTCCCGCTGAGAGTGAGTGGGATGAGAAGAGAATTCCCGCAAGAAAGTCGTTTGTTGTTTGCTTTTTAAGAGTTTTCTATGAATTTGGAACAAGGAAGTGAATTCAAACTCTTTTCCATGGAATGTGTACTTGCTACTACATTCCAAGATGGAATTATAGAACAAGCACACCAAGTAAGGAGAATTTATCTAAGACTTGTTTCTAAGGATTAGGGTCTAAGTTCACTAGCTTGTTGAACTTATTACATGTTTTTGTATATTTTTAAAGAAATGTCTTTTATGTTTTCTTTGTGAAGATAGTCTCATGATCAAACTTGTACATCATGCTAGACAAGCCCATACTATTCCAAGATGGAATGAATATGAGTTCCCCATGGAATAAGGCTATACACAAGAGACTATTTCAATCCTTTATTAAATGTCTTTTGGATTTTTGTTTGAAGATGAGAGAAGAAGACTCAAATGAGAAAGGACAAACACTAAGGGGACTAAAACATAACCCTAAGTCATTTATTATATAAAAAAGGATGCCCTACAGGTTTTTGAGGTTTTCTAATCCTAAATAGAAAGGAAAAGAAAGGGGAAAGCCTATGAACAAAGCACAAGGTGCTAAGGCAAACAAAATAGAATGTATATAGAGATGAGAGAGAAGTAATGATTACCTCAATCTCCCCCTCTACAAAACAAAGGTTAGCATAATAAAGCACTATGAACAATTAAGTGTAATACCCCGTATATTATTTTAGTGCTCTGGATAATATTAATTGATATTAATATTGTCCCGGATTACTCTAAGAAATTTTAATGGAAATAAATAGAGTAATCAGCGGGATATTATTATATTAATTAGTATTAGCCGACTCAGAGGTTTTATAAAATATTGGATTAAGAGACATTTTTGGATACTCCCTAATTGGACCCGTCGGTAGGAAAATGTTATATTTTTCTTTAAGACACGAGTCTTTTTCTTTTGATAGAAATAGAAATAGAAGAATAGAGAAAGGAAGAGAAGGAAAGAAGAAGAAAAAGTATTGAAGAGGAAGAAGAAGAAAACTCATAATCCTGTGCTTCCACCCATCCATTCTCCATTCAATCTTCTCCAATCTTCTTGCTAGAGGTGGGTTCATAACTAGACACCTTTCCTTTGGTTTTGTTGAAGCTTTTAGGGTTTAAGAGGTTTAGGTCAAATTATGAAAAAAAATCCTATCAATCGGTAGTTTGATCGGTTAGAAATTGGTATAAATGCTAATGTATGTGGCCTATAGGTTTAGGAACATGTTAGATATGTTGTCTTGGTGTTTGAATGAGATTGATTTGAGTTTTGAACCTACTGTCATGATTTTTTCACGTTACTACTGATGTCTGCATTTGGTTAACCGGTTAACGAATTAGTTAACCGGTCATTGCATTCAAAATTTGCACAGAAGCCCCTGGTTTTATTTGGTTAACCGGTTAACGGATTGGTTAACCGGTTAACACTGTACGTTTGTGAAAAATGACTTAATTCCAAAACTTTGAAAATTCATAACTTTTTACTCAGTTATCCGATTTGAGTGTTCTTTATATCGATTGAAAGCTAAAACTATGTACTTTCATGTGATGCCTATAAATTTTTTTTTACCCGACTTTTTGAGTATACGGTAAAAATGATAAGTTAAGGAATTGTGAACTAAAGGTAATAAAAAGAGTATAACTTGTGAGGTATCTAGGATTCCCGTGGGCCAGCGAAAACTAAGATTTTTGTATCACTTTGGATCCTCCGTAAGGTCTTGTGTAAGTCTCAATGTGGTTACTATGTGTTTCACTAGAGCATCCGTAAGGACTTGAGGTACCCGTTGTGTATACATGGGCGTTGATTTGAGACGTGTAGACTATAAGTCCTTCGTAAGGTCTTGTGTAAGTCTCAATGTGGTTACTATGTGTTTCTCAAGAGCATCCGTAAGGACTTGAGGTGGGTGTTATACTATAAGCGTTAATCTTGAGTAAGACTTGAGGTGGGTTGCCTTTAGTCCCACGTGAAGCATCCGTAAAGATTAAAGAAAGTGTTACATTGAATCCTCTGTAAGGTCCTGTGTAAGTCTCAATGTGGTTACTAAGTGTTTCACAAGAGCATCTGTAAGGACTTGAGGTAGATGTTTCACTTAGCTTATGTTCGAGAGGTTGTATGGATCTTAGTTCCTTTAGATACCGGTTCCATGTGTGAAAGTGATTAGAGTTTGAGATTCTTTTTGGAATCAAACCCTTAGAGCCGAGCGAACTCTAAGATAGGGAAATCACTGAGATGTTTTATCTCACCCCATGTTGATGTTGTTATTTCAGGTACTTCTGGTTCCGCAAAGGGTAAAGATAAGGCGACTTGATTATCTTTACTTGTTTGATGGCTTGTCTTCCGCTGTGGACTTTTGGGATCTTCGGATCTAGTTCTTAGATTTTATTTTTTGAACACTTTGTATTAACTATGGCCTTTGTCTTGGTACTTTTGTTGTAATGGCTATACATATGAAATTTGTTGCTAGGAACTTATTTGTATTTCAGTATCAAACTTAAAGATTTATATATGAAAAATATGCTTTATGTATGTCTTTTATATATGGGTGTTACAGTTGGTATCAGAACAAGTCGTATCCTCGACCTAGCCTTGGAATATTATAAGTGTATCTTTCTGTTCATACACGTTAACTTGCGGTAGGACTAAATGTTATGTTTATGGTATTGAGCCTGATAAACTTAATCTTGTTTTGATGACATTTAGAAATATGGCTGGTAGGCGTAGAACTCGTGCTCTACCCAGTGTCCCTCTTCCGGGTAGCGATCAGGCATGTGGTGAAGGGAATGATCCTATGTTCCAATTCATGCAACAGATGCAGTAGCAACAGCATCAGTTTATGTAAGAGATGATGCATCAGATGAGTGGGGTCCTTCACCCTCACGTGGTTGCTCCTGAAGCTGGAAGTGGGACATTCCGAGACTTTTTCCGTATGAACCCTTAGGAGTTTCATGGTGGATTGGATCCGGTTAAGGCACATGAATAGGTAACCGGAATGGAGAGAATTTTCCAGATTGTGATTTGTGGCGAAGAAGACAAGGTGAATTTTGTGTCACATTTACTAAAAGGTCCTGCTGCAAGGTGGTGGCAGAATGCTTCAAATCATATGACGGTGCAAGGAATTCCAAAAGTGTGGCAACAATTTAAGACAATTTTTATGGAGAAGTACTTCCCGATTTCACTGAGAACCCAAAAAGAATTTGAATTCCAACAGCTTAGACAAGGTAGCATGACTGTGGCCAGTTATGCTGAGAAGTTCGAGGACATGGCTGCTTACTCTAGGAAAACTATGTATGCACCAGACGAAAGATGGAAGATTGACCAGTTCTTGTTTGGTTTAAGGGCTGAAATATCTTATAGTGTCTCTCAAAGGGAGTTCACTCCCTATTCCGAGTTGTTAAGGAAGTGTTATGTCGCCGAATATAGTTTGAAGAATGTACAAAACGAAGTCGGTGTTGGGAGAGCGGTTCAAAATGATCGAGGAAGAGCAAACCACTCTTTTAGGCCAAGGCCTCAACCCTTCAAAGGGAAACAGGTGTTGAGTCCTAGATCTAGTGCTCCTCTGGCGTGCTCCAGGTGCCACAAAAATCATCATGGAAGGTGTGATCCGAATGGGTAGTATGTTTCCATTGTCAGAAAGAGAGACATTTTGCTAGGGATTGCCCACGAAGGAACAACCAAGTGCAAGCGAGGGTGTATACTATGGATGCTAGAAATGCCAAAGCCGACAACTCACTCATTGCGGGTACTTGTCTAATTAACAATCAGCCTTGTCTTGTTTTATTTGGTTGTGGCGCTACGCATTATTTCATATCTACTAGTTGTGTGAAACGGCTCGGGTTGCGAGTATTTCCTTTGTTTCCTCCGATGGTGGTTACTACCGTTATGGATGAAACTATTGAGTCACCCCTAAGGTGTGAGAACTGTACCTTGTTTGTGGATGGTAGAACTTTTCAAATTGATCTCATTTGTCCGCCTCTTAAGAAAGTTGATGTCATTCTGGGAATGGACTGGTTATCTACGAATTATGTGTTTATTGGATGTGAAGAAAATTTGATCCTTATTCCCTCCGTTAAAGTGCCTCCGAAAGATGTTTTGACCACGATCTTAGAAGGTACGGTGGGAATGGTAAATTTTCTGTTTGAGCAGGAGAAGTCTATTTTGCTTGTCCTTACTAAAGAAGATAGTAATGGCCAACAATTTTTGAATATTCTGATTGTTTGCGAATTTCCTGATGTCTTCCCCGAAGATGTCACTTCCTTACCTCCAGTAAGAGAAGTTGAATTCTCAGTTGACCTGATACCGAGAACGGCTCCATATCCGTTTCCCCTTATCGAATGGCACAACTAGAGTTGAAAGAATTGAAGGATCAATTAGAGGATTTGATGGCGAAGCATTTTGTTAGACCAAGTGTTTCACCGTGGGGAGCCCCTGTTTTGTTGGTAAAGAAGAAGGACGGTGGTATGCGGTTGTGTATTGATTACCGCAAGCTGAACAAGGTCACTATCAAGAATAAATACCCCTTGCCGAGGATAGACAATCTTCTGGATCAATTGAAAGGAGCCTGCATGTTCTCGAAGATTGATCTGAGATCGGGCTATCACTAGATTCGTGTGAAGAGTTCTGATGTTCTGAAGACTGTGTTCAGAACCCGTTACGATCATTACAAATTCTTAGTGATGCCTTTCGGTGTGACGAATGCTCCAGCCGGTTTTATGGACTACATGAATCAGATATTTCAAGACTACTTGGATCAGTTTATAGTGATCTTTATCAATGACATTCTTATTTATTCTCGTACTCCACAAGAGCACGGGGAACATTTAAGGATTGTCCTATCGGTACTGCAAGAGAAGCAACTATTTGCCAAGTTTAGCAAGTGTGAGTTCTGGATGTCAGAAGTCAAGTTTCTTGGACATGTTATATCTCAGGGAGGTGTAGCAGTGGATCCATCGAAGATCGAAGCCGTGATTAATTGGGAAAGGCCGAAGAATGTTTCAGAAGTGAGAAGTTTCTTAGGTTTGGCAGGTTACTACAGGAGGTTTATTAAAGGTTTTTCTCATATGGCTTTACCGTTAACTAAGCTTACTAGGAAGGATTTCGTTTACGAATGGGATCTAGTTGTGAGCAAAGTTTCGTGTGGTTGAAGGAGAAATTGACAACTGATCCAGTTTTGATCATTCCCGATCCTAGCAAATCTTATGAAGTGTTTTGCGATGCTTCGAAGATGGGATTAGGAGGCGTTCTCATGCAAGAAGGTCAAGTGGTAGCCTATGCTTCTAGACAGTTGAGAGTTCATGAGAAGAATTACCCTACTCATGATTTGGAATTAGCGGCCGTGGTATTTACCTTGAAAGTGTGGCGGCACTATTTGTATGGTGTGCGTTTTGAGATGTTTAGTGATCATAAGAGTTTGAAGTACCTCTTTGATGAAAAGGAATTAAATATGAGACAAAGAAGATGGATGGAGTACTTGAAACATTATGACCTTCAATTGAAGTACCATCCGGGTAAAGCGAATAAAGTGGCGGATGCCTTGAGTAGAAAAGTGATTCATAGTGCCGAGCTAATGGTGTTGGAGTATGCATTATTGGAAAAGTTCTGAGATCTTAATCTTCAGTTTTGTTGGACTCCGAATGGTGTGATAATGGGAAATTTGAATATCAATTCTAACTTGAGGAATGAAATTCAACAAGCACAAGTTCTTGATGAGAGGTTGCAAGGAATGTTACTTCAACTGGGTTTTGTAAGGGCATTAGATGGGGTTATCCTATTCAACCAGAGGATTTGCATTCCGAATGATGTCATGTTGAAAAGAAAGATTTTAGAGGAAGCCCATAAAGGTTCTTTTACGATACATCTAGGTTCTTCGAAGATGTATCAAGACTTGAAGAAGGATTATTGGTGGTCAGGAATGAAAAAGGACATTGCGGTATTTGTGTCTGAATGTGCAGTGTGTCAACAAGTGAAGATTGAACACCAAAGACTGGACGGTTTGTTGCAACCTTTGGACATCCCAGTTTGGAAGTGGGATAGTATTTCTATGGACTTTGCGGTAGGTATACCAAGTACTCAAGGTGGTTATGACTCTGTTTGGGTGATTGTAGATCGGTTAATGAAATATGCACATTTCTTAGCCGTTAAGACTATGTACAAGGCAAGTCATATTGCGAGATTGTTTATTGATGAGATTGTGAGATTGCATGGTGTCCCATCTAGTATTGTATCAGATAGAGATCCAAAATTCACTTCTAGATTTTGGAAAGTGTTCCAACAAGCCATGGGTATGAAATTGCGGTTAAGCACTTCTAATCATCCTCAGACAGATGGTAAGACGGAGAGTATGATTCAAACTATGGAAGATATGTTAAGGGCATGCGTTTTGGAAAGTAAAAGAAATTGGAAAAATCTTTTGCCACTGATAGAGTTCTCTTACAATAATAGTTACCATGCGAGTATCGGAATGGCTCCATATGAGGCTTTATATGGGAGGAAGTGTAGAACACTGTTGTGTTGGTCGGAGGTGGGAGAAGACCGGATTTTGGGACCCAAAATTATTCAAGAGACTATAGAAAATATTCAAATGATTCGAGAAAAGATTAAACAAGCACTAGATCGTCAAAAGAGCTATGCAGACACCGAAGGAGACCTTTGGAGTTTGATGAAGGTGATCATGTGTACTTGAAGGTCACTCCGAGATTGAGATTAAAAGGACCGTTCAAGTCACGCAAGTTAAGTCCGAGATACGTAGGACCATACCAGATCTAAGAAATGATTGGTGAAGTTGCTTACCGTTTAGCCTTACCGCCCTCTCTATCCGAAATGCATGATGTTTTTCATGTATCTCAACTTCGTAGATTCGTTCTCGATCCTCTTCAGCCTATTCTACCAGATTCTATCGAGATAGAAGCTTATTTGACCTTTGAACCCCAACCGAGCCATATTTGACCTTTTCATCCTAGTACAAACGCGAAAGTGGCACGGAAAAGGTAGAGTTTCCAGCCAGACATTTTTATCCCGAAGGAACGGGAAAGATAATGTTGCACAAACCTTAGGAAGAAGGAAAGGACAAGGTCATGCGAACCAAAGATCTGGGTTCGGGATTCGGTTACGATATGGGAAGGTATTAGCACCCCAGACCGCCCGCCGTACCCGAAGGGGTCCACACTTGTTACTATGTTTCAAAGGGTGAGAAAATACGGGTGTGTAAACACCCCAAATTTGCCCTCACTCATTTCACCATGGCTTGTGATCTTCCATATTTGCATAAGCATAAGCATACCATCTCATATTGCATATTTGTTTCATCTGCATGGTTCAAGTTCATCTGCATCTAGGGTTTGTGATCTGAGCAATCCAAGGATCCATCTGAGCCACTCCAAAGGTCTCCAATCATTCCAATAGGGTCCATGTGTGTTCCATCATCATATTATAACCCTCAAAGATCAAATAAGTAAAGAAATCACAAGAACTTGGAAAGCATGGAAGTAGAGCTAGGGTATCACTACACAGATGACCTGAAATTAGGGTTTTGGTTTCAGAGGCCATAACTCCAATTTTTCTGGTCATTCTTGTTTCTAATGTTCTTAAGATGTTATAAGGATCATGTGTACCAAGTTTGATGAAGAAATTCATTGTGGAAGTCATTTGTTCACTAGGTAACTTCTTGAGCAAGTCAGAGCAAAATCAGGGCATCTGAGGCCCCAACAATGGAACCAAAGTAGTATTTTCATCAAATTGAAGTTATATGATCTTTAGTTGATCATTGAAGTGCTTGGAAGTTCACAAAATTGAAGAAATTTGAGCTAAACCAAAAGTTGCAAAAAATGGAAATGACTTGTAATGGAAACTTTCCATTTTGGGAAAGTTTTTCAACCTCCTCTTTCTTAAGCAAAAATGTTTCAAATGAAAAATTGTTGGTCATGAAAGTTGTAGATTGGATCATTCCCTTTTCAAAAAGTACAAGAACATGTTCTAATTCATTGTGGAACTCAAGTTATGGCCTTGCAAAGTTGGCAAAAATCCTATAATTTTCACTTTCACACCAAAGTGGATTTTTTGCAAAACCATTTGCCAAGTAATTTTGTGACCTCTAATGCATCTATAAGCATCATACAAACATAGTTCATGGCATTTTGATCAGAATTTCCCAAAGAATCACTTGCTTTCATGGCTTGCATCACAAGAAATCACAAAAGGTGAAAATTACATAACACTTGCAAAACCTATGAAATCTTTGCCCCTAAGCCATCCAGCTGCATAATTTCAATCCCATGGCTCTCCTTGAACAATGTTGAACCAGGACATGCCATAAAACAGCTGCTGCATAAGCCCATACCTCAAGTACATAATTTTTTGACTTTTTGCAACTTGGCCCATACCAATCAGCTGCAGCCACAACAACTCTCTGGCCAATAGAGACATGTTATGTGGACCGAAAGCAAGCCATAGCAGAAGACACACAAGCCTGAATGATCTCATAAGCGAAGTTTCACAAAATCACCCTCAACCTTCAAGCTTTCGATTCTCTCTGCTCAGCCACTCAAACCTCAAACAAACTTCACCATTCAACTCACCATCATCAATAAATCCTTTCCCAACCATTAAACAAGCTTGAAAGCCCCTGAAAGCAACACACGATTTCAGACCAGTTGGGTTGCAGCCTCCCAAACCAGCTCATTTCAACTCCTTCCAAGCCTTGCAACATCATCAGTGGATCAAGTGGAGGCCATTTGCACAAGAGAGAGGTCCAGAAAGTGCCAAACTGAAAAGCTCCATCTCAGGTATACCTTAAGAACAAATTTTCCAGAACTCATTTTTTATGTTATAGAAATGATCTATGTGCTTCGCTGATCACACTGCACCTGTTGGTTTTGAAAATGGTTGCGTATTAAGCATTTCATGGCTGTCTGAAAGTTTTGTCTTTTTTAGGTTTTGATTCGAATCTTGATATTGATGAATGAGAAATGAATTTTAGGGTTAGATTCTTGTTTAGGGTGGTGAGTTAATCATTTCTGGAGAGTTTGAGAGTCTGGGGTGGTGTTTTGAGGAAGCTCAGGGGAGGAGCTCGCCGGAGAAGACGCCCGGAAGTTTTCTCCGGCCACCTGAGATTAATTAGGGTTTAATCTGATTAATTAATGAACTTTGAATGTGGAGCGTTGGATCTGGGGTTCACGCGTGTTTAAAGGGTCAGGATGAATTCACTTAACCCTAATTATTTTTAATTAATTTAATTAATTAGGATTAATATTAAATATGTCAGTTTGAATCTGGACCTTTGATCAGCGCGCCAGTCAACATCTTTTTCTCAGCTTTAAACCTCAGCCTTTGGATTGTCATACTTTCATTTAAATTCATTTTATTTTCATTTTAGTTGTTTTTTCTTACATATTTATTTTAAAATACTTAGAAAAATCCCAAAAATATTTCCTTCTGCATTTCAATTCCAGATATTTTTCTTCATCCAAAAAACTTTATTATTTTTATTTTTTGCATTAAAAAAGCATTTTAAAAATATTTTAATGTTTATTTTAATTAATTAATGGAAATTAATTAGTTAAAATATTTAGGTTTCTAAAAATCACAAACAAATTTACATTGCACCATAAGACATTTAGAAACATTGTCAAACCATTCATACAAATTTCTTTTTGGTTTTGAACACTTTTTGACATTTTCTTTTAATTTAGGGCTCATAAAATCCCCTTTTTTGGAACCCTAACTTTGAAAATTCTTTTCTTCCTAACCATGAAAGGTTTGACAATGGTTCTTTTTACATTGTTTTCCATATAACATTTAGTTTCTATGATATTTTTATCATGAATTTATTTTTCATTTTCAAATTGATTTGCATTTTTCCTTTTAAGGTACCCCAAAACCCTAGTTAACTTAGAAAAAATCATAACTTTCTTTAGGTTAAGAGTTAGACCTTATCCTTTGGGGTGTGATATCATATTGGGTTAGAGTTTGTTTGGGCTTATTTGCAAATTTTTATATTGTGAGTTTCTTCTGTTTTGATCATTTATATCTCATTCTTTCATGTAACCCTAATTTTGCATCCTTACTTGCATCTTACATTGCATTGCATGAACATATGAACTTGCCATGACATTCTAAGCACTTGTATGCCATCTTAGACATCTAAAGACATTTCTTGAATATTGCTTGGTCATTTATTCATACATTTTCTATGCTTTGCATCAATTTTATTTCATAAACATCCATGTGTTTTCATGCTTCCCACATGCTTCATTTTCATTCATTCCCTTTGTATGAACATTCATAGCACTTTGTATGCCTTTGCATCATGTCATAGCATCATTTGCATCATGTGCATACTTTTGGTTTTGGTTTTTACCTTTGCATATGCTTCATTCCATTTCATTTCTTTCCTTATGCATATTGTGCTAACATTTCAGGTGGTAAGTTAATTTGAAAAGTGAATTTTCCTTCACTTCTCATTTCTCTTCATCTTTTTCATATGCATCTTTGCTGCATTTTTCATTGTCTTTGAATGAGCTTACTCATTCATGTTCATCTCTCACTTTATTTCTCTAAGTTATTTATCTTCTTCAATGAAGTAAGTAACTTATTCTTCTGATTCTTCCTCCTTCCATCTGCTTCTTCCATTGGTGGTTTCTCTGAAGATCTTTCTCAAGCCTTACAAACCATAGGAACATCCAAGCATGCTAATAATTAGGGTTGTGATTAGTTTCCCTTAGACTTTTACCTTTGAGTCTTCTTTGTGTCTCTCTTCTCATCTCATCATTAGAGACGAAACCCTTAAGGATTTAGGACTTTGGAATTAGGGTTATGTCTGCATCCTTCTCTTAGGATGGAGTGTATAACTTTAATCCTAAGTGTTAAACCCTTAATTTGTTTAAATCTCTTAATCAATCCATCTAATAACCACTAAGACACTAACTTGTAACTTGGGCCATACATTAGGGTTCTAATTCTTCCTTTATTGGTTAAGAAGGACTAACCCTAGTTTTTAATGGATAAGTCCCCCTCAAGTTGTCTTACAAACCATAAAACTCACTTCTTAATCTCACTCTTAATTAAAATCCACTTTAATAAAGGCTTTTTTGTCATGAGGTTAATCCCTAATCATGGATTAAGTTGAGGTACCTTCTTCAGCTTAAGTGTGCTCATCTATTATTCTTCTATTAGGATGGTGTAATGAGTTCACTAATCCTTGATTATGGCTTAAACTCATTACACACTAAACAAAAACCCAAAAACATCTAAATAATCACAAGTAGGTTAATGATCTTAACCCTTCATCAACATGGTAATTAAGTTGAGATGCTTATCTCATACTTAAGTAGGCTCATTATCCCTAACCAAAGGGAGGATATAATGAGTTTAATAACCCTTGATTTAGGCTTAAGCTCATTTACTTATGCAAAAACACCAAAAATAATAAAAGATTGAAAACACAAAAACAAACAATAATCGTCTCCTCCGGGATTCTTTTCTCATCATCTTCACTCACAAGCGAGAACTTGCTTCTTCCGTCTAATGCAAGACAGTTAGCACTCGAGCCAGACGAGTCATACACTTGAGCATAGATAAGTAAACAGTTCATCAGTCAATTTACCTTTCAGTCTCTTTGAGTCGAACTACGGTGTTCTAACTTCCTCATTGCACGAGAAGATACGTAGGCATAACTTAACTATTATCGAACAAAAGTCTATGTGTCTTCCCCCTCTTCCAGCATTCTCTTTTAAGCCTCATTCCTGAGTAATCACTTTTTGCATTGACACTTGTATATTCGTTTTCCAGCTCTTGCACATAGATAACACATATACTACCCCTTTAAACTAAAACTTTCAAGCGTGGATCCCTTCGAGTACGACGGACAATCTGGGTGCTAATACCTTCCCAGGTTGTAACCAACCCCCTTTCTCAGTTTCTCTGGTTTGCAACCATCTTAATCAACTTCTTCTAGGTTTATGCAGCATTACCTTTCCTTCGGGATAAAAATGCCTAGCTGGCGACTCTATTCATCTTCACTTTCATCTTCTCCTCTCGCCGACCGTTCGCGTCTATACCCTATCTGACCAGGTGTCTTTACGGGGGAGCGACAGCTTGGCGACTTTGCTGGGGAACCTTATATTGCAACCAGGGCTTCTGGTTCTTTTTGTGGGTTCCTCCTAGCTCTTGTTTGATTTGTGTTTACAGGGGTGTTATGTGCTACTTGTGCTTATTTATTTTCTTTATTTATTGCTTTCTGTACAGCTCTATTTATCGCTTTCATTTACAATCGTATGCATTTCATACTGTCATTATCATGTGTTGGATCTGTGTTTTCCTTGGTGGGTGGGTATCATTGAGTGATTAAGGTCCTATACCTGGGACCTGAGTGACACATAGGCTAAAGTGGCTTCATATTCTTTCTCATTCCATTTCGGTCTGGTGCGGGAATATGAAACACAGTTCAGAAATGGGTTTCTTCTTGAGAACTCTGTGCTACGGATTTCCTGTAGTACTAGGGCTATCTGGGAAGCCTGCTAAGTCTGGATGACCTTTTATGACCTTCAGCATCTGAGGTGAATTAGAGGAGGATCTTTTATGGTTATTGTAAACACTGTACCTCCGGGTTAGAAGTGTTTACACTTCTCATAACTGATCCAAGTCCGAGGATCCTTGTTCTAGAACATTACATGTGAGGGGGTTGGGATGTCTACAGGTTTGCAGGAACCCTTGGCCTCATCATACCTTGTTACTAGATTTGTTAAGGTTGTATTATTTGGATAGTTCTTGTGATTACCCTGGACTTGTGACTCTTTATTTGAATCCCCCACCTGGTTACTAGTTTTCTGAGCCTCCATCCGGACTTATGAACACACATGGACCTTATCGAGGCAGATACCAGATCCAACTCTCGATCACAAACCCTTTGCATATCATTCTGCATACATCATTCTTGCATCATTTAACATTTGCTTATTTGTTTTACAGGGTATCCATCTTATTGTCTTTGGTTTTGTTTTGACCCCTTCTGCTACTCAGACTTCTTTAGTTATCTGCTCCAGCACCTTCATCAGTTTGGCAGTGATTCTTCTCCAGCTATCTTCATCAGAGACTCATCTCCACCACCTCATTCAGTGACCTTCATCAGAAACTGCTCTCAGTCTCCTTCACCAGCATCCATTATCAGCACAGACACTTCCAAGAAGAGCAACATCACATACTACTTCTTTGAGCCCACCCTGACTGGCATCAGGAAGATCCAGTCTCTCAATACTCCTGATCATGTCCCACTATTCAGAGAGCATTATGGGGGCATATTGGACATGATCATAGACCTGGATGCATCCTAGAGGAATATGATCCATACTTGCTTGCAGTTTTATGATCCTCCTCTCAGATGCTTCACATTCCCTGATTTCCAGTTGGGACCTCTGCTAGAAGAATTTTCCATGTTGTTGGGAGTCCCTATCAGGAGAGGGATTCCTTTCAACCCTGAGATGGTTGCTCCCAAAAATGAAGACATAGCCAGAGGATACGTAGGCATAACTTAACTGTTATCGAACAAAAGTCTATGTGTCTTCCCCCTCTTCCCGCATTCTCTTTTAAGCCTCATTCCTGAGCAATCACTTCTTGCACTGACACTTGTATATTCCTTTTCAGCTCTTGCACACAGATAGCACATACACTACCCCTTTAAACACAAACTTTCAAGCGTGGATCCCGTCGAGTACGACGAACAATCTGGGTGCTAATACCTTCCCAGGTTGTAACCAACCCCCTTTCTCATTTTCTCTGGTTCGCAACTGTCTTATACATCTTCTTCTAGGTTTATGCAACATTACCTTTCCTTCGGGATAAAAATGCCTAGCTGGCGACTCTATTCATCTTCACTTTCATCTTCTCCTCTCACCGACCGTTCGCGTCTGTACCCTATCTGACCAGGTGTCTTTTCGGGGGGGCGACAAGGTGCTGCTAAATAAAACTGCTGACTGGAATAGAAATGAAATGAGAAAGGGAATTGGAAAAGAAAATGGAAATGAGGATCAGAGTCGATGTAGTTCTCCTAACCAGGAGGGAACTATTTGTTTCTGTTTTTTATGGGCTGGAACTGCTTATGTCTATGCTCAGGTGTTTCAGGCTCGTCTGGTACGAGTGCATTTACCGTCTTGTATGCGAGATAAGTCGTCGCAAGTTCCCGCTGAGATTGAGTGGGATGAGAAGAGAATTCCCACAGGAAATTCGTTTATTGTTTGTAGTTTTCTTTTTAAGAGTTTCTATAAATTTGGCACAAGGAAGTAAATTCAAACTCTTTTCCATGGAATGTGTACTTGCTACTACATTCCAAGAAGGAATAATAGAACAAGCACACTGTAACACCCCAAATTTGCCCTCTTGTTTCTAGCATCATCTTCATGTCATAATCATCATAATCATCATAAGCATGGCATATTTTTAGTATCATTGTATAGAAAAATGAAGCATAACATTCTCATGTTCTAGCATTGGGCATATGATCAATCAATGGTACATTTAAAGCCTTACAAGTCAAAGCAAGAAGTTAAGTGACCTTAGCCAAGTCTCACAAGGTGTTCTTATGTCTTAGTCAAGCCCAAGATTCTTCCCAAGAGCCCCAAGGATTGGGAGGTTATCAGATGATCCAAGGAAGGGCAAGCTCCTACACAAATGATCCTCAAATTAGGGTTTCTTGTCAAGCAGGGATTCTTTGTGACTTTGGCCATTTCATGTGGGAAAATTCCTTCATATGATAGGTGAATTCCATGGATGAAATTTGGTGAGAAAATTCATTGAGGAAGGCAGTCATTCCATCAACTTCTTGCATAAGAAGAATTTGGTCAAACTGATTATTTGAAAAGTCAAATGTGACAATTCAAGGGTTCCAATCCCATTTTTCAAGCCAAGGGATGTTCTTAAGGTCATGTAAGGGGTTTGGCAAAGTCAAAGATCAAGAATCAAGGGGTTTTGGGGGACTTTCCATTTTTGGCATGTGGCTTATAATGGAAGTTACTATTTTTGGCAAGTTTTTGCCCTAATCTTTAAGCCATTCTTTCATGACCAAGATGACCTCGAATGAATTTCTATTGAAGATGAAAGTTGTAAAGTATGGTCTCCCATTTTTAAAAAGTACAAGTGCATTTTCATAGCCTTCATGGTTCAAAAGATATGGCCAAATGAAATTCATCCTTTTTTAGGTTTTTTCCACATTTTCAAGTTTCCACTCTTTGCAAAAAGGTTTGTAATGCATTTTCAAGGCTTCTAATACACCAATGCTGGTCATCACATTCAATAACAACTAACAACAAGCAAGTTTGCCCAAGGAATCCCAAGAATTCATGCATGGATTGAAGGATATTTCACAAGTTGCATTTTTGCAAAATCATGAGGAATGCATGATTCACTTACATTCAATGGCCAAGATTAATCCAAGGGTGCTTATTGAATGAAAGGGAATCAGATCATGCACATGGGAAATCTAATGCACGCACAAAGTAAGCAATCACACTTCTCAAGCCAATTTGCAAAATCACCTCAACCTCATGATTCTCACGTGCCAACTCTCAAAAACCCTAATCAGTACTCTAGCATCATCATATATAAGCTAAACACATGAACTTCAGAGGGGAGAGGGACTCAATCGCTCCAATTCACAAAACTTGCAAATTCTTTCATCTCTTCAAAACTCTTCATCCATAGAGTTTTAGTGAGATTTATTTCCATATTCTTGTTTAGTGAGCTCTAAGGAACACAAATCCATCACTGTTTGGCTTGAAATCAAGGATTTCACAAGGTTCAAATTCAGTGCAAGTTGATTCAAATTTCAAGATCCAGTCATTCTCAAGACTCTAATTGCATTTATTTTGGAATAAGAGTTCATTTGGAGTGGATCTGCAGCTCCTCCTTGGATTTCTAGGTCTGCATAACTTCAGGTACCTCTAAATTTAATCATCTTAGATCTTGTTTTTTTGGTATGCATTATGATCTGCATGTTCTCCTGAGTCAGATGATATGTTTTGTTTTGGAAATAGTGATGAAATGAGGGGAAAATGTGGATCTGAAATTGCATTTGGAGCCTTCCCTCATTGATCATAGCATGATTACTAAGGCTGGGTTTTCAGGCCGTCACTTTGACTTCTTGATCTCACAGGCCACCCTGCATGCTGTAGTAGGGAAGTGGGATGATGTTTGTGCACTCTTGGCACTTAGCATATATGGGATTATCTTATTTGCAGACGAGCCAAAGTTTGTGAGCAAGAATGCCATTCACCTGTTCTTACTGAGGAACCCGGTTCCTACCATGCTTGGAGACTTCTATTATTTAGTACACCAGAGGAATGAGAAGCAAAGAGGAAGACTGGTCAGATGTTGTGCTCCCCTTTATTACAGTTGGCTGCTAAGACACTTGCCAAAATCAGATACTTTCCTGAACCCTCATCAGCCAAAGAATTAGGCTAAGAGATTGATTGCCTTGACATCAGAAGACATCAGATGGTTCACTCAGAGCACCAAGGGCAAGGACATCATTACTAGCTGTGGGCAGTAACCTATGGCTCAGTTCGCGTTTGTCGAGTGTCAAAGAACTCCTTTTGCTCAGTCAATTTGTCTAGTGTCAACGGACTCCTTATACTCAGTTCGCGTTTGTACAGTGTCAACGGACTCCTTTTGCTCAATTCGCGTTTGTCCAGTGTCAACAGACTCCTTATACTCAGTTCTCGTTTTTCCAGAGTCAACGGACTACTTTTGCTCAGTTCGCGTTTGTCCAGTGACAACGGACTCCTATTGCTCAGTTCGCGTTTGTCCAGTGTCAACAGACACCATTTGCTTAGTTCGCGTTTGTCAAGTGTCAACGGACTCCTTTTTCTCAGTTCGCGTTTGTCAAGTGTCAACGGACTTCTTTTGCTCAGTTTGCGTTTGTCTAGTGTCAACTGACTCCTTTTGACTCAGTTCACGTTTGTCTAGTGTCAACGAACTCCTTTTTGCTCAATTCACGTTTGTCAAGTGTCAACGGACTCCTTTTGGCTCAGTTCGCATTTGTCTAGTGTCAACGGAATCCTTTTGCTCAATTCGCGTTTGTCCAGTGTCAACGGACACCTTTTGCTTAGTTCGCGTTTGTCAAGTGTCAACGGACTCCTTTTGCTCAGTTCGCGTTTGTCAAGTGTCAACGGACTTCTTTTGCTCAGTTTGCGTTTGTCTAGTGTCAACTGACTCCTTTTGACTCAGTTCACGTTTGTCTAGTGTCAACGAACTCCTTTTTGCTCAGTTCACGTTTATCCAGTGTCAACGGACTCCTTTTGGCTCAGTTCGCATTTGTCTAGTGTCAACGGACTCCTTTTGCTCAATTCGCGTTTGTCCAGTATCAACGGACTCCTATTGCTCAGTTTCTGTTTGTCCAGTGTCAATGGACTGCTTTTGCTCAGTTCGCGTTTGTCCAGTGTTAACGGACTCCTTTTGGCTCAGTTCGAGTTTGTCCAGTATCAATGGACACCTTTTGGCTTAGTTCGCGTTTGTCCAGTGTCAACGGACTCCTTTCGGCTCAGTTCACATTTGTCCAGTGTCAACGGACTCCTTTTGGCTAAGTTCTCGTTTTTCCAATGTCAACGAACTCCTTTTCGCTCAATTCGCGTTTGTCTAGTGTCAACAGACTCTTTTAGGCTCAGTTCGCGTTTGTCTGGTGTCAACGGACTCCTTTTGGCTCAGTTCATGTTTGTCCAATGTCAACAGACTCCTTTTGGCTCAGTTCGGGTTTTTCCAGTGTCAACTGACAACTTTTGGCTCAGTTCGCGTTAGTCGAGTGTCAAAGAACTCCTTTTGCTCAGTTCACGTTTGTCTAGTGTCAACGGACTCCTTATACTCAGTTCGCGTTTGTACAGTGTCAACGGGCTCCTTTTGGCTCAGTTCGCGTTTGTCGAGTGTCAACGAACTCCTTTTGCTCAGTTCGTGTTTGTCCAGTGTCAACGGATTCCTTATGCTCAGTTCGTGTTTTTCCAGCGTCTACGGACTCCTTTTGCTCAGTTTGCATTTGTCCAGTGACAACGGACTCCTTTTGCTCAATTCGCGTTTTTCATGTTTCAACGGACTCCTTTTGCTCAGTTTGCGTTTGTCCAGTATCAACGAACTCCTTTTGCTCAATTCGCGTTTCTTCAGTGTCAACGAACTCCTTTTGCTAAATTCGCGTTTGTCAGTTTGCGTTTGTCTAGTGTATACTGACTCTTTTTGACTCAGTTCACGTTTGTCTAGTGTCAACGAACTCCTTTTGGCTCAGTTCGCGTTTGTCCAGCGTCAACGGACTCCTTTTTCGCAGTTTGTGTTTGTCCAGTGTCAACGAACTCCTTTTGCTCAATTTGCATTTATTCAGTGTCAACGGACTCCTTTTGCTCAGTTCGCGTTTGTCCAGTGTCAACGGACACCTTTTGCTTAGTTCGCGTTTGTCAAGTGTCAACGGACTCCTTTTGCTCAGTTCGCGTTTGTCAAGTGTCAACGGACTTCTTTTGCTCAGTTTGCGTTTGTCAAGTGTCAACAGACTCCTTTTGACTCAGTTCACGTTTGTCTAGTGTCAACGAACTCCTTTTTGCTCAGTTCACGTTTGTCTAGTGTCAACGAACTCCTTTTTGCTCAGTTCACGTTTGTCCAGTGTCAACGGACTCCTTTTTTGCTCAGTTCGTGTTTTTCTAGTGTCAACTGACTCCTTTTGGCTCAGTTCGCGTTTGTCGAGTGTCAAAGAACTCCTTTTGCTCAGTCAATTTGTCTAGTGTCAACGGACTCCTTATACTCAGTTCGCGTTTGTACAGTGTCAACGGACTCCTTTTGCTCAATTCGCGTTTGTCCAGTGTCAACAGACTCCTTATACTCAGTTCTCGTTTTTCCAGCGTCAACGGACTACTTTTGCTCAGTTCGCGTTTGTCCAGTGACAACGGACTCCTTTTGCTCAGTTCGCGTTTGTCCAGTGTCAACAGACACCATTTGCTTAGTTCGCGTTTGTCAAGTGTCAACGGACTCCTTTTTCTCAGTTCGCGTTTGTCAAGTGTCAACGGACTTCTTTTGCTCAGTTTGCGTTTGTCTAGTGTCAACTGACTCCTTTTGACTCAGTTCACGTTTGTCTAGTGTCAACGAACTCCTTTTTGCTCAATTCATGTTTGTCAAGTGTCAACGGACTCCTTTTGGCTCAGTTCGCATTTGTCTAGTGTCAACGAAATCCTTTTGCTCAATTCGCGTTTGTCCAGTGTCAACGGACACCTTTTGCTTAGTTCGCGTTTGTCAAGTGTCAACGGACTCCTTTTGCTCAGTTCGCGTTTGTCAAGTGTCAACGGACTTCTTTTGCTCAGTTTGCGTTTGTCTAGTGTCAACTGACTCCTTTTGACTCAGTTCACGTTTGTCTAGTGTCAACGAACTCCTTTTTGCTCAGTTCACGTTTATCCAGTGTCAACGGACTCCTTTTGGCTCAGTTCGCATTTGTCTAGTGTCAACGGACTCCTTTTGCTCAATTCGCGTTTGTCCAGTATCAACGGACTCCTATTGCTCAGTTTCTGTTTGTCCAGTGTCAATGGACTGCTTTTGCTCAGTTCGCGTTTGTCCAGTGTTAACGGACTCCTTTTGGCTCAGTTCGAGTTTGTCCAGTATCAATGGACACCTTTTGGCTTAGTTCGCGTTTGTCCAGTGTCAACGGACTCCTTTCGGCTCAGTTCACATTTGTCCAGTGTCAACGGACTCCTTTTGGCTAAGTTCTCGTTTTTCCAATGTCAACGAACTCCTTTTCGCTCAATTCGCGTTTGTCTAGTGTCAACAGACTCTTTTAGGCTCAGTTCGCGTTTGTCTGGTGTCAACGGACTCCTTTTGGCTCAGTTCATGTTTGTCCAATGTCAACAGACTCCTTTTGGCTCAGTTCGGGTTTTTCCAGTGTCAACTGACAACTTTTGGCTCAGTTCGCGTTAGTCGAGTGTCAAAGAACTCCTTTTGCTCAGTTCACGTTTGTCTAGTGTCAACGGACTCCTTATACTCAGTTCGCGTTTGTACAGTGTCAACGGGCTCCTTTTGGCTCAGTTCGCGTTTGTCGAGTGTCAACGAACTCCTTTTGCTCAGTTCGTGTTTGTCCAGTGTCAACGGATTCCTTATGCTCAGTTCGTGTTTTTCCAGCGTCTACGGACTCCTTTTGCTCAGTTTGCATTTGTCCAGTGACAACGGACTCCTTTTGCTCAATTCGCGTTTTTCATGTTTCAACGGACTCCTTTTGCTCAGTTTGCGTTTGTCCAGTATCAACGAACTCCTTTTGCTCAATTCGCGTTTCTTCAGTGTCAACGAACTCCTTTTGCTAAATTCGCGTTTGTCAGTTTGCGTTTGTCTAGTGTATACTGACTCCTTTTGACTCAGTTCACGTTTGTCTAGTGTCAACGAACTCCTTTTGGCTCAGTTCGCGTTTGTCCAGCGTCAACGGACTCCTTTTTCGCAGTTTGTGTTTGTCCAGTGTCAACGAACTCCTTTTGCTCAATTTGCATTTATTCAGTGTCAACGGACTCCTTTTGCTCAGTTCGCGTTTGTCCAGTGTCAACGGACACCTTTTGCTTAGTTCGCGTTTGTCAAGTGTCAACGGACTCCTTTTGCTCAGTTCGCGTTTGTCAAGTGTCAACGGACTTCTTTTGCTCAGTTTGCGTTTGTCAAGTGTCAACAGACTCCTTTTGACTCAGTTCACGTTTGTCTAGTGTCAACGAACTCCTTTTTGCTCAGTTCACGTTTGTCTAGTGTCAACGAACTCCTTTTTGCTCAGTTCACGTTTGTCCAGTGTCAACGGACTCCTTTTTTGCTCAGTTCGTGTTTTTCTAGTGTCAACTGACTCCTTTTGGCTCAGTTCGCGTTTGTCGAGTGTCAAAGAACTCCTTTTGCTCAGTCAATTTGTCTAGTGTCAACGGACTCCTTATACTCAGTTCGCGTTTGTACAGTGTCAACGGACTCCTTTTGCTCAATTCGCGTTTGTCCAGTGTCAACAGACTCCTTATACTCAGTTCTCGTTTTTCCAGCGTCAACGGACTACTTTTGCTCAGTTCGCGTTTGTCCAGTGACAACGGACTCCTTTTGCTCAGTTCGCGTTTGTCCAGTGTCAACAGACACCATTTGCTTAGTTCGCGTTTGTCAAGTGTCAACGGACTCCTTTTTCTCAGTTCGCGTTTGTCAAGTGTCAACGGACTTCTTTTGCTCAGTTTGCGTTTGTCTAGTGTCAACTGACTCCTTTTGACTCAGTTCACGTTTGTTTAGTGTCAACGAACTCCTTTTTGCTCAATTCACGTTTGTCAAGTGTCAACGGACTCCTTTTGGCTCAGTTCGCATTTGTCTAGTGTCAACGAAATCCTTTTGCTCAATTCGCGTTTGTCCAGTGTCAACGGACACCTTTTGCTTAGTTCGCGTTTGTCAAGTGTCAACGGACTCCTTTTGCTCAGTTCGCGTTTGTCAAGTGTCAACGGACTTCTTTTGCTCAGTTTGCGTTTGTCTAGTGTCAACAGACTCCTTTTGTTTCAGTTCACGTTTGTCTAGTGTCAACGAACTCCTTTTTGCTCAGTTCGCGTTTGTCCAATGTCAACGGACTCCTTTTGGCTTAGTTCACATTTGTCCAGTGTCAACGGACTCCTTTTTTGCTCAGTTCGTGTTTTTCCAGTGTCAACTGACTCCTTTTGGCTCAGTTCGCGTTTGTCGAGTGTCAAAGAACTCCTTTTGCTCAGTCAATTTGTCTAGTGTCAACGGACTCCTTATACTCAGTTCGCGTTTGTACAGTGTCAACGGACTCCTTTTGCTCAATTCGCGTTTGTCCAGTGTCAACAGACTCCTTATACTCAGTTCTCGTTTTTCCAGCGTCAACGGACTACTTTTGCTCAGTTCGCGTTTGTCCAGTGACAACGGACTCCTTTTGCTCAGTTCGCGTTTGTCCAGTGTCAACAGACACCATTTGCTTAGTTCGCGTTTGTCAAGTGTCAACGGACTCCTTTTTCTCAGTTCGCGTTTGTTAAGTGTCAACGGACACCTTTTGCTTAGTTCGCATTTGTCATGTATCAACGGACTCCTTTTGCTCAGTTCGCGTTTGTCAAGTGTCAACGGACTTCTTTTGCTCAGTTTGCGTTTGTATAGTGTCAACTTACTCCTTTTGACTCAGTTCACGTTTGTCTAGTGTCAACTAACTCCTTTTTGCTCTGTTCGCGTTTGTCTAGTGTCAACGGACTCCTTTTGGCTCAGTTCGCATTTGTCTAGTGTCAACGGACTCCTTTTGCTCAGTTCGCGTTTGTCCAGTATCAACGGACTCCTATTGCTCAGTTCACGTTTGTCCAGTGTCAATGGACTCCTTTTGCTCAGTTCGCGTTTGTCCAGTGTTAACGGACTCCTTTTGGCTCAGTTCGCGTTTGTCCAGTATCAAAGGACACCTTTTGGCTTAGTTCGCGTTTGTCCAATGTCAACGGACTCCTTTTGGCTCAGTTCGCATTTGTCTAGTGTCAACGGACTCCTTTTGGCTAAGTTCGCGTTTTTCCAATGTCAACGAACTCCTTTTCGCTCAATTCGCGTTTGTCTAGTGTCAACAAACTCCTTTAGGCTCAGTTCACGTTTGTCCGGTGTCAACGGACTCCTTTTGGCTCAGTTCATGTTTGTCCAATGTCAACAGACTCCTTTTGGCTCAGTTCATGTTTTTCCAGTGTCAACTGACTCCTTTTGGCTCAGTTCGTGTTTGTCGAGTGTCAAAGAACTCCTTTTGCTCAGTTCACATTTGTCTAGTGTCAACGGACTCCTTATACTCAGTTCGCGTTTGTACAGTGTCAACGGACTCCTTTTGCTCAATTCGCGTTTGTCCAGTGTCAACAGACTCATTATACTCAATTCTCGTTTTTCCAGCGTCAACGGACTACTTTTGCTCAGTTCGCGTTTGTCCAGTGACAACTGACTCCTTTTGCTCAGTTCGCGTTTGTCCAGTGTCAACAGACACCTTTTGCTTAGTTCGCGTTTGTCAAGTGTCAACGGACTCCTTTTGCTCAGTTCGCGTTTGTCAAGTGTCAACGGACTTCTTTTGCTCAGTTTGCGTTTGTCTAGTGTCAACTGACTCCTTTTGACTCAGTTCACGTTTGTCTAGTGTCAACGAACTCCTTTTTGCTCAGTTCACGTTTGTCTAGTGTCAACGGACTCCTTTTAGCTCAGTTCGCATTTGTCTAGTGTCAACAGACTCCTTTTGCTCAATTCGCGTTTGTCCAGTATCAACGGACTCCTATTGCTCAGTTCGCGTTTGTCCAGTGTCAATGGACTGCTTTTGCTCAGTTCGCGTTTGTCCAGTGTTAACGGAATCCTTTTGGCTCAGTTCGAGTTTGTCCAGTATCAATGGACACCTTTTGGCTTAGTTCGCGTTTGTCCAGTGTCAACGGACTCCTTTCGGCTCAGTTCACATTTGTCCAGTGTCAACGAACTCCTTTTGGCTAAGTTCTCGTTTTTCCAATGTCAACGAACTCCTTTTCGCTCAATTCGCGTTTGTCTAGTGTCAACAGACTCTTTTAGGCTCAGTTCGCGTTTGTCTGGTGTCAACGGACTCCTTTTGGCTCAGTTCATGTTTGTCCAATGTCAACAGACTCCTTTTGGCTCAGTTCGTGTTTTTCCAGTGTCAACTGACTCCTTTTGGCTCAGTTCGCGTTAGTCGAGTGTCAAAGAACTCCTTTTGCTCAGTTCACGTTGGTCTAGTGTCAACAGACTCCTTATACTCAGTTTGCGTTTGTACAGTGTCAACGGACTCCTTTTGGCTCAGATCGCGTTTGTCAAGTGTCAACGAACTCCTTTTGCTCAGTTCGTGTTTGTCCAGTGTCAACGGATTCCTTATACTCAGTTCGTGTTTTTCCAGCGTCTACGGACTCCTTTTGCTCAGTTCGCATTTGTCCAGTGACAACGGACTCCTTTTGCTCAATTCGCGTTTTTCAAGTTTCAACGGACTCCTTTTGCTCAGTTTGCGTTTGTCCAGTATCAACAGACTCCTTTTGCTCATTTCGCGTTTGTTCAGTGTCAACGAACTCGTTTTGCTAAATTCGCGTTTGTCCAGTTTCAACGGACTTCTTTTGTTCAGTTTACGTTTGTCTAGTGTATACTGACTCCTTTTGACTCAGTTCACGTTTGTCTCGTGTCAACGAACTCCTTTTGGCTCAGTTCGCGTTTGTCCAGCGTCAACGGACTCCTTTTTCGCAGTTTGTGTTTGTCCAGTGTCAACGAACTCCTTTTGCTCAATTTGCATTTATTCAGTGTCAACGGACTCCTTTTGCTCAGTTCGCGTTTGTCCAGTGTCAACGGACACCTTTTGCTTAGTTCGCGTTTGTCAAGTGTCAACGGACTCCTTTTGCTCAGTTCGCGTTTGTTCAGTGTCAACGGACTCCTTTTGCTCAGTTCGCGTTTGTCAAGTGTCAACGGACTTCTTTTGCTCAGTTTGCGTTTGTCTAGTGTCAACTGACTCCTTTTGACTCAGTTCACGTTTGTCTAGTGTCAACGAACTCCTTTTTGCTCAGTTCACGTTTATCCAGTGTCAACGGACTCCTTTTGGCTCAGTTCGCATTTGTCTAGTGTCAACGGACTCCTTTTGCTCAATTCGCGTTTGTCCAGTATCAACGGACTCCTATTGCTCAGTTCGCGTTTGTCCAGTGTCAATGGACTGCTTTTGCTCAGTTCGCGTTTGTCCAGTGTTAACGGACTCCTTTTGGCTCAGTTCGAGTTTGTCCAGTATCAATGGACACCTTTTGGCTTAGTTCGCGTTTGTCCAGTGTCAACGGACTCCTTTCGGCTCAGTTCACATTTGTCCAGTGTCAACGGACTCCTTTTGGCTAAGTTCTCGTTTTTCCAATGTCAACGAACTCCTTTTCGCTCAATTCGCGTTTGTCTAGTGTCAACAGACTCTTTTAGGCTCAGTTCGCGTTTGTCTTGTGTCAACGGACTCCTTTTGGCTCAGTTCATGTTTGTCCAATGTCAACAGACTCCTTTTGGCTCAGTTCGGGTTTTTCCAGTGTCAACTGACAACTTTTGGCTCAGTTCGCGTTAGTCGAGTGTCAAAGAACTCCTTTTGCTCAGTTAACGTTTGTCTAGTGTCAACGGACTCCTTATACTCAGTTCGCGTTTGTACAGTGTCAACGGGCTCCTTTTGGCTCAGTTCGCGTTTGTCGAGTGTCAACGAACTCCTTTTGCTCAGTTCGTGTTTGTCCAGTGTCAACGGATTCCTTATGCTCAGTTCGTGTTTTTCCAGCGTCTACGGACTCCTTTTGCTCAGTTTGGATTTGTCCAGTGACAACGGACTCCTTTTGCTCAATTCGCGTTTTTCAAGTTTCAACGGACTCCTTTTGCTCAGTTTGCGTTTGTCCAGTATCAACGGACTCCTTTTGCTCAATTCGCGTTTCTTCAGTGTCAACGAACTCCTTTTGCTAAATTCGCGTTTGTCAAGTGTCAACGGACTTCTTTTGTTCAGTTTGCGTTTGTCTAGTGTATACTGACTCCTTTTGACTCAGTTCACGTTTGTCTAGTGTCAACGAACTCCTTTTGGCTCAGTTCGCGTTTGTCCAGCGTCAACGGACTCCTTTTTCGCAGTTTGTGTTTGTCCAGTGTCAACGAACTCCTTTTGCTCAATTTGCATTTATTCAGTGTCAACGGACTCCTTTTGCTCAGTTCGCGTTTGTCCAGTGTCAACGGACACCTTTTGCTTAGTTCGCGTTTGTCAAGTGTCAACGGACTTCTTTTGCTCAGTTTGCGTTTGTCAAGTGTCAACAGACTCCTTTTGACTCAGTTCACGTTTGTCTAGTGTCAACGAACTCCTTTTTGCTCAGTTCACGTTTGTCTAGTGTTAACGAACTCCTTTTTGCTCAGTTCACGTTTGTCCAGTGTCAACGGACTCCTTTTTTGCTCAGTTCGTGTTTTTCCAGTGTCAATTGACTCCTTTTGGCATAGTTCGCGTTTGTCGAGTGTCAAAGAACTCCTTTTGCTCAGTCAATTTGTCTAGTGTCAACGGACTCCTTATACTCAGTTCGCGTTTGTACAGTGTCAACGGACTCCTTTTGCTCAATTCGCGTTTGTCCAGTGTCAACAGACTCCTTATACTCAGTTCTCGTTTTTCCAGCGTCAACGGACTACTTTTGCTCAGTTCGCGTTTGTCCAGTGACAACGGACTCCTTTTGCTCAGTTCGCGTTTGTCCAGTGTCAACAGACACCATTTGCTTAGTTCGCGTTTGTCAAGTGTGAACGGACTCCTTTTTCTCAGTTCGCGTTTGTCAAGTGTCAACGGACTTCTTTTGCTCAGTTTGCGTTTGTCTAGTGTCAACTGACTCCTTTTGACTCAGTTCACGTTTGTCTAGTGTCAACGAACTCCTTTTTGCTCAATTCACGTTTGTCAAGTGTCAACGGACTCCTTTTGGCTCAGTTCGCATTTGTCTAGTGTCAACGGAATCCTTTTGCTCAATTCGCGTTTGTCCAGTGTCAACGGACACCTTTTGCTTAGTTCGCGTTTGTCAAGTGTCAACGGACTCCTTTTGCTCAGTTCGCGTTTGTCAAGTGTCAACGGACTTCTTTTGCTCAGTTTGCGTTTGTCTAGTGTCAACAGACTCCTTTTGTCTCAGTTCACGTTTGTCTAGTGTCAACGAACTCCTTTTTGCTCAGTTCGCGTTTGTCCAATGTCAACGGACTCCTTTTGGCTCAGTTCACATTTGTCCAGTGTCAACGGACTCCTTTTTTGCTCAGTTCGTGTTTGTTCCAGTGTCAACTGAATCCTTTTGGCTCAGTTCGCGTTTGTCGAGTGTCAAAGAACTCCTTTTGCTCAGTCAATTTGTCTAGTGTCAACGGACTCCTTATACTCAGTTCGCGTTTGTACAGTGTCAACGGACTCCTTTTGCTCAATTCGCGTTTGTCCAGTGTCAACAGACTCCTTATACTCAGTTCTCGTTTTTCCAGCGTCAACAGACTACTTTTGCTCAGTTCGCGTTTGTCCAGTGACAACGGACTCCTTTTGCTCAGTTCGCGTTTGTCCAGTGTCAATAGACACCATTTGCTTAGTTCGCGTTTGTCAAGTGTCAACGGACTCCTTTTTCTCAGTTCGCGTTTATCAAGTGTCAACGGACTTCTTTTGCTCAGTTTGCGTTTGTCTAGTGTCAACTGACTCCTTTTGACTCAGTTCACGTTTGTCTAGTGTCAACGAACTCCTTTTTGCTCAATTCACGTTTGTCAAGTGTCAACGGACTCCTTTTGGCTCAGTTCGCATTTGTCTAGTGTCAACGGAATCCTTTTGCTCAATTCGCGTTTGTCCAGTGTCAACGGACACCTTTTGCTTAGTTCGCGTTTGTCAAGTGTCAACGGACTCCTTTTGCTCAGTTCGCGTTTGTCAAGTGTCAACGGACTTCTTTTGCTCAGTTTGCGTTTGTCTAGTGTCAACAGACTCCTTTTGACTCAGTTCACATTTGTCTAGTGTCAACGAACTCCTTTTTGCTCAGTTCGCGTTTGTCCAATGTCAACGGACTCCTTTTGGCTCAGTTCACATTTGTCTAGTGTCAACGGACTCCTTTTTTGCTCAGTTCGTGTTTTTCCAGTGTCAACTGACTCCTTTTGGCTCAGTTCGCGTTTGTCGAGTGTCAAAGAACTCCTTTTGCTCAGTCAATTTGTCTAGTGTCAACGGACTCCTTATACTCAGTTCGCGTTTGTATAGTGTCAACGGACTCCTTTTGCTCAATTCGCGTTTGTCCAGTGTCAACAGACTCCTTATACTCAGTTCTCGTTTTTCCAGCGTCAACGGACTACTTTTGCTCAGTTCGCGTTTGTCCAGTGACAACGGACTCCTTTTGCTCAGTTCGCGTTTGTCCAGTGTCAACAGACACCATTTGCTTAGTTCGCGTTTGTCAAGTGTCAACGGACTCCTTTTTCTCAGTTCGCGTTTGTCAAGTGTCAACGGACTTCTTTTGCTCAGTTTGCGTTTGTCTAGTGTCAACTGACTCCTTTTGACTCAGTTCACGTTTTTCTAGTGTCAACGAACTCCTTTTTGCTCAATTCACGTTTTTCAAGTGTCAACGGACTCCTTTTGGCTCAGTTCGCATTTGTCTAGTGTCAACGGAATCCTTTTGCTCAATTCGCGTTTGTCCAGTATCAACGGACTCCTATTGCTCAGTTCGCGTTTGTCCAGTGTCAATGGACTGCTTTTTCTCAGTTCGCGTTTGTCCAGTGTTAACGGACTCCTTTTGGCTCAATTTGAGTTTGTCCAGTATCAATGGACACCTTTTGGCTTAGTTCGCGTTTGTCCAATGTCAACGGACTCCTTTCGGCTCAGTTCACATTTGTCCAGTGTCAACGGACTCCTTTTGGCTAAGTTCTCGTTTTTCCAATGTCAACGAACTCTTTTTCGCTCAATTCGCGTTTGTCTAGTGTCAACAGACTCCTTTAGGCTCAGTTCGCGTTTGTACAGTGTCAACGGACTCCTTTTGCTCAATTCGCGTTTGTTCAGTGTCAACAGACTCCTTTTGCTTAGTCCGCGTTTGTCCAGTGTCAACGAATTCCTTTGGCTCAGTTCGCGTTTGTCCAGTGCAACGAACTCCTATTGCTCAGTTTACGTTTTGTCGAGTGTCAAAGGACTCCTTTTGCTCAGTTAGCGTTTGTCCAGTGTCAACGGACTCCTTTTGGCTCAGTTCGCGTTTGTCGAGTGTCAACGAACTCCTTTTGCTCAGTTCGTGTTTGTCCAGTGTCAACGGATTCCTTATCTTCAGTTCGTGTTTTTCCAGCGTCTACGGACTCCTTTTGCTCAGTTCGCATTTGTCCAGTGACAACGGACTCCTTTTGCTCAATTCGCGTTTTTCAAGTTTCAACGGACTCCTTTTGCTCAGTTTGCGTTTGTCCAGTATCAACGGACTCCTTTTGCTCAATTCACGTTTGTTCAGTGTCAACGAACTCCTTTTGCTAAATTCGCGTTTGTCCAGTTTCAACGGACTTCTTTTGTTCAGTTTGCGTTTGTCTAGTGTATACTGACTCCTTTTGACTCAGTTCACGTTTGTCTAGTGTCAACGAACTCCTTTTGGCTCAGTTCGCGTTTGTCCAGCGTCAACGGACTCCTTTTTCTCAGTTTGTGTTTGTCCAGTGTCAACGAACTCCTTTTGCTCAATTTGCATTTATTCAGTGTCAACGGACTCCTTTTGCTCAGTTCGCGTTTGTCCAGTGTCAACGGACACCTTTTGCTTAGTTCGCGTTTGTCTAGTGTCAACGGACTCCTTTTGCTCAGTTCGCGTTTGTCAAGTGTCAACGGACTTCTTTTGCTCAGTTTGCGTTTGTCTAGTGTCAACTGACTCCTTTTGACTCAGTTCACGTTTGTCTAGTGTCAACGAACTCCTTTTTGCTCAGTTCGCGTTTGTCCAATGTCAACGGACTCCTTTTGGCTCAGTTCACATTTGTCTAGTGTCAACGGACTCCTTTTGGCTAAGTTCGCGTTTTTCCAATGTCAACGAACTCCTTTTCGCTCAATTCGCGTTTGTCTAGTGTCAACAAACGCCTTTAGGCTCAGTTCGCGTTTGTCCGGTGTCAACGGACTCCTTTTGGCTCAATTCTTGTTTGTCCAATGTCAACAGACTCCTTTTGGCTCAGTTCGTGTTTTTCCAGTGTCAACTGACTCCTTTTGGCTCAGTTCGCGTTTGTCGAGTGTCAAAGAACTCCTTTTGCTCAGTCCACGTTTGTCTAGTGTCAACGGACTCCTTATACTCAGTTCGCGTTTGTACAGTGTCAACGGACTCCTTTTGCTCAATTCGCGTTTGTCCAGTGTCAACAGACTCCTTATACTCAGTTCTCGTTTTTCCAGCGTCAACAGACTACTTTTGCTCAGTTCGCGTTTGTCCAGTGACAACGGACTCCTTTTGCTCAGTTCGCGTTTGTCCAGTGTCAACAGACACCATTTGCTTAGTTCGCGTTTGTCAAGTGTCAACGGACTCCTTTTTCTCAGTTCGCGTTTATCAAGTGTCAACGGACTTCTTTTGCTCAGTTTGCGTTTGTCTAGTGTCAACTGACTCCTTTTGACTCAGTTCACGTTTGTCTAGTGTCAACGAACTCCTTTTTGCTCAATTCACGTTTGTCAAGTGTCAACGGACTCCTTTTGGCTCAGTTCGCATTTGTCTAGTGTCAACGGAATCCTTTTGCTCAATTCGCGTTTGTCCAGTGTCAACGGACACCTTTTGCTTAGTTCGCGTTTGTCAAGTGTCAACGGACTCCTTTTGCTCAGTTCGCGTTTGTCTAGTGTCAACGGACTTCTTTTGCTCAGTTTGCGTTTGTCTAGTGTCAACAGACTCCTTTTGACTCAGTTCACGTTTGTCTAGTGTCAACGAACTCCTTTTTGCTCAGTTCGCGTTTGTCCAATGTCAACGGACTCCTTTTGGCTCAGTTCACATTTGTCTAGTGTCAACGGACTCCTTTTTTGCTCAGTTCGTGTTTTTCCAGTGTCAACTGACTCCTTTTGGCTCAGTTCGCGTTTGTCGAGTGTCAAAGAACTCCTTTTGCTCAGTCAATTTGTCTAGTGTCAACGGACTCCTTATACTCAGTTCGCGTTTGTACAGTGTCAACGGACTCCTTTTGCTCAATTCGCGTTTGTCCAGTGTCAACAGACTCCTTATACTCAGTTCTCGTTTTTCCAGCGTCAACGGACTACTTTTGCTCAGTTCGCGTTTGTCCAGTGACAACGGACTCCTTTTGCTCAGTTCGCGTTTGTCTAGTGTCAACAGACACCATTTGCTTAGTTCGCGTTTGTCAAGTGTCAACGGACTCCTTTTTCTCAGTTCGCGTTTGTCAAGTGTCAACGGACTTCTTTTGCTCAGTTTGCGTTTGTCTAGTGTCAACTGACTCCTTTTGACTCAGTTCACGTTTTTCTAGTGTCAACGAACTCCTTTTTGCTCAATTCACGTTTGTCAAGTGTCAACGGACTCCTTTTGGCTAAGTTCGCATTTGTCTAGTGTCAACGGAATCCTTTTGCTCAATTCGCGTTTGTCCAGTATCAACGGACTCCTATTGCTCAGTTCGCGTTTGTCCAGTGTCAATGGACTGCTTTTTCTCAGTTCGCGTTTGTCCAGTGTTAACGTACTCCTTTTGGCTCAATTTGAGTTTATCCAGTATCAATGGAAACCTTTTGGCTTAGTTCGCGTTTGTCCAATGTCAACGGACTCCTTTCGGCTCAGTTCACATTTGTCCAGTGTCAACGGACTCCTTTTGGCTAAGTTCTCGTTTTTCCAATGTCAACGAACTCTTTTTCGCTCAATTCGCGTTTGTCTAGTGTCAACAGACTCCTTTAGGCTCAGTTCGCGTTTGTACAGTGTCAACGGACTCCTTTTGCTCAATTCGCGTTTGTTCAGTGTCAACAGACTCCTTTTGCTTAGTCCGCGTTTGTCCAGTGTCAACGAATTCCTTTGGCTCAGTTCGCGTTTGTCCAGTGCAACGAACTCCTATTGCTCAGTTTACGTTTTGTCGAGTGTCAAAGGACTCCTTTTGCTCAGTTAGCGTTTGTCCAGTGTCAACGGACTCCTTTTGGCTCAGTTCGCGTTTGTCGAGTGTCAACGAACTCCTTTTGCTCAGTTCGTGTTTGTCCAGTGTCAACGGATTCCTTATCTTCAGTTCGTGTTTTTCCAGCGTCTACGGACTCCTTTTGCTCAGTTCGCATTTGTCCAGTGACAACGGACTCCTTTTGCTCAATTCGCGTTTTTCAAGTTTCAACGGACTCCTTTTGCTCAGTTTGCGTTTGTCCAGTATCAACGGACTCCTTTTGCTCAATTCACGTTTGTTCAGTGTCAACGAACTCCTTTTGCTAAATTCGCGTTTGTCCAGTTTCAACGGACTTCTTTTGTTCAGTTTGCGTTTGTCTAGTGTATACTGACTCCTTTTGACTCAGTTCACGTTTGTCTAGTGTCAACGAACTCCTTTTGGCTCAGTTCGCGTTTGTCCAGCGTCAACGGACTCCTTTTTCTCAGTTTGTGTTTGTCCAGTGTCAACGAACTCCTTTTGCTCAATTTGCATTTATTCAGTGTCAACGGACTAATTTTGCTCAGTTCGCGTTTGTCCAGTGTCAACGGACACCTTTTGCTTAGTTCGCGTTTGTCAAGTGTCAACGGACTCCTTTTGCTCAGTTCGCGTTTGTCAAATGTCAACGGACTTCTTTTGCTCAGTTTGCGTTTGTCTAGTGTCAACTGACTCCTTTTGACTCAGTTCACGTTTGTCTAGTGTCAACGAACTCCTTTTTGCTCAGTTCGCGTTTGTCCAATGTCAACGGACTCCTTTTGGCTCAGTTCACATTTGTCTAGTGTCAACGGACTCCTTTTGGCTAAGTTCGCGTTTTTCCAATGTCAACGAACTCCTTTTCGCTCAATTCGCGTTTGTCTAGTGTCAACAAACGCCTTTAGGCTCAGTTCGCGTTTGTCCGGTGTCAACGGACTCCTTTTGGCTCAATTCTTGTTTGTCCAATGTCAACAGACTCCTTTTGGCTCAGTTCGTGTTTTTCCAGTGTCAACTGACTCCTTTTGGCTCAGTTCGCGTTTGTCGAGTGTCAAAGAACTCCTTTTGCTCAGTCCACGTTTGTCTAGTGTCAACGGACTCCTTATACTCAGTTCGCGTTTGTACAGTGTCAACGGACTCCTTTTGCTCAATTCGCGTTTGTCCAGTGTCAACAGACTCCTTATACTCAGTTCTCGTATTTCCAGCGTCAACGGACTACTTTTGCTCAGTTCGCGTTTGTCCAGTGACAACGGACTCCTTTTGCTCAGTTCGCGTTTGTCCAGTGTCAACAGACACCTTTTGCTTAGTTTGCGTTTGTCAAGTGTCAACGGACTCCTTTTGCTCAGTTCGCGTTTGTCAAGTGTCAACGGACTTCTTTTGCTCAGTTTGCGTTTGTCTAGTGTCAACTGAATCCTTTTGACTCAGTTCAAGTTTGTCTAGTGTCAACGAACTCCTTTTTGCTCAGTTCACGTTTGTCCAGTGTCAACGGACTCCTTTTGGCTTAGTTCGCATTTGTCTAGTGTCAACGGAATCCTTTTGCTCAATTCGCGTTTGTCCAGTATCAACGGACTCCTATTGCTCAGTTCGCGTTTGTCCAGTGTCAATGGACTGCTTTTGCTTAGTTCGCGTTTATCCAGTGTTAACGGACTCCTTTTGGCTCAGTTCGAGTTTGTCCAGTATCAATGGACACCTTTTGGCTTAGTTCGCGTTTGTCCAATGTCAACGGACTCCTTTCGGCTCAGTTCACATTTGCCCAGTGTCAACGGACTCCTTTTGGCTAAGTTCTCGTTTTTCCAATGTCAACGAACTCCTTTTCGCTCAATTCGCGTTTGTTTAGTGTCAACAGACTCCTTTAGGCTCAGTTCGCGTTTGTACAGTGTCAACGGACTCCTTTTGCTCAATTCACGTTTGTTCAGTGTCAACAGACTCCTTTTGCTCAGTCCGCGTTTGTCCAGTGTCAACGAATTCCTTTTGGCTCAGTTCGCGTTTGTCCAGTGCAACGAACTCCTATTGCTCAGTTTACGTTTTGTCGAGTGTCAAAGTACTCCTTTTGCTCAGTTAGCGTTTGTCCAGTGTCAACGGACTCCTTTTGGCTCAGTTCGCGTTTGTCGAGTGTCAACGAACTCCTTTTGCTCAGTTCGTGTTTGTCCAGTGTCAATGGATTCCTTATGCTCAGTTCGTGTTTTTCCAGCGTCTACGGACTCCTTTTGCTCAGTTCGCATTTGTCCAGTGACAACGGACTCCTTTTGCTCAATTCGCGTTTTTCAAGTTTCAACGGACTCCTTTTGCTCAGTTTGCGTTTGTCCAGTATCAACGGACTCCTTTTGCTCAATTCGCGTTTGTTCAGTGTCAACGAACTCCTTTTGCTAAATTCGCGTTTGTCCAGTGTCAACGGACTTCTTTTGTTAAGTTTGCGTTTGTCTAGTGTATACTGACTCCTTTTGACTCAGTTCACGTTTGTCTAGTGTCAACGAACTCCTTTTGGCTCAGTTCGCGTTTGTCCAGTGTCAACGGACTCCTTTTTCTCAGTTTGTGTTTTTTCCAGTGTCAACGAACTCCTTTTGCTCAATTTGCATTTATTCAGTTTCAACGGACTCCTTTTGCTCAGTTCGCGTTTGTCCAGTGTCAACGGACACCTTTTGCTTAGTTCGCGTTTGTCAAGTGTCAAAGGACTCCTTTTGCTCAGTTCGCGTTTGTCAAGTGTCAACGGACTTCTTTTTCTCAGTTTGCGTTTGTCTAGTGTCAACTGACTCCTTTTGACTCAGTTCACGTTTGTCTAGTGTCAACGAACTCCTTTTTGCTCAGTTCGCGTTTGTCCAATGTCAACGGACTCCTTTTGGCTCAGTTCACATTTGTCTAGTGTCAACGGACTCCTTTTGGCTAAGTTCGCGTTTTTCCAATGTCAACGAACTCCTTTTCGCTCAATTCGCGTCTGTCTAGTGTCAACAAACGCCTTTAGGCTCAGTTCACATTTGTCCGGTGTCAACGGACTCCTTTTGGCTCAATTCTTGTTTGTCCAATGTCAACAGACTCCTTTTGGCTCAGTTCGTGTTTTTCCAGTGTCAACTGACTCCTTTTGGCTCAGTTCGCGTTTGTCGAGTGTCAAAGAACTCCTTTTGCTCAGTCCACGTTTGTCTAGTGTCAACGGACTCCTTATACTCAGTTCGCGTTTGTACAGTGTCAACGGACTCCTTTTGCTTAATTCGCGTTTGTCCAGTGTCAACAGACTCCTTATACTCAGTTCTCGTTTTTCCAGCGTCAACGGACTACTTTTGCTCAGTTCGCGTTTGTCCAGTGACAACGGACTCCTTTTTCTCAGTTCGCGTTTGTCCAGTGTCAACAAACACCTTTTGCTTAGTTCGCGTTTGTCAAGTGTCAACGGACTCCTTTTGCTCAGTTCGCGTGTGTCAAGTGTCAACAAACTTCTTTTGCTCAGTTTGCGTTTGTCTAGTGTCAACTGACTCCTTTTGACTCAGTTCACGTTTGTCTAGTGTCAACAAACTCCTTTTTGCTCAGTTCACATTTGTCCAGTGTCAACGGATTCCTTTTGGCTCAGTTTGCATTTGTATAGTGTCAACGGACTCCTTTTGCTCAATTCGCGTTTGTCCAGTATCAACGGACTCCTATTGCTCAGTTCGCGTTTGTCCAGTGTCAATGGACTCCTTTTGCTCAGTTCGCGTTTGTCCAGTGTTAACGGACTCCTTTTGGCTCAGTTCGAGTTTGTCCAGTATCAATGGACACCTTTTGGCTTAGTTCGCGTTTGTCCAATGTCAACGGACTCCTTTCGGCTCAGTTCACATTTGTCCAGTGTCAACGGACTCCTTTTGGCTAAGTTCTCGTTTTTCCAATGTCAACGAACTCCTTTTCGCTCAATTCGCGTTTGTTTAGTGTCAACAGACTCCTTTAGGCTCAGTTCGCGTTTGTACAGTGTCAACGGACTCCTTTTGCTCAATTCGCGTTTGTTCAGTGTCAACAGACTCCTTTTGCTTAGTCCGCGTTTGTCCAGTGTCAACGAATTCCTTTGGCTCAGTTCGCGTTTGTCCAGTGCAACGAACTCCTATTGCTCAGTTTACGTTTTGTCGAGTGTCAAAGGACTCCTTTTGCTCAGTTAGCGTTTGTCCAGTGTCAACGGACTCCTTTTGGCTCAGTTCGCGTTTGTCGAGTGTCAACGAACTCCTTTTGCTCAGTTCGTGTTTGTCCAGTGTCAACGGATTCCTTATCTTCAGTTCGTGTTTTTCCAGCGTCTACGGACTCCTTTTGCTCAGTTCGCATTTGTCCAGTGACAACGGACTCCTTTTGCTCAATTCGCGTTTTTCAAGTTTCAACGGACTCCTTTTGCTCAGTTTGCGTTTGTCCAGTATCAACGGACTCCTTTTGCTCAATTCACGTTTGTTCAG
Source organism: Lathyrus aphaca (assembly GCA_963966055.1). Classification (NCBI taxonomy): domain Eukaryota; kingdom Viridiplantae; phylum Streptophyta; class Magnoliopsida; order Fabales; family Fabaceae; genus Lathyrus; species Lathyrus aphaca. The sequence goes on along the minus strand of OZ014523.1, from coordinate 356,235,901 downwards.
TGTCAACGAACTCCTTTTGCTAAATTCGCGTTTGTCCAGTGTCAACGGACTTCTTTTGTTAAGTTTGCGTTTGTCTAGTGTATACTGACTCCTTTTGACTCAGTTCACGTTTGTCTAGTGTCAACGAACTCCTTTTGGCTCAGTTCGCGTTTGTCCAGCGTCAACGGACTCCTTTTTCTCAGTTTGTGTTTTTTCCAGTGTCAACGAACTCCTTTTGCTCAATTTGCATTTATTCAGTTTCAACGGACTCCTTTTGCTCAGTTCGCGTTTGTCCAGTGTCAACGGACACCTTTTGCTTAGTTCGCGTTTGTCAAGTGTCAAAGGACTCCTTTTGCTCAGTTCGCGTTTTGTCAAGTGTCAACGGACTTCTTTTTCTCAGTTTGCGTTTGTCTAGTGTCAACTGACTCCTTTTGACTCAGTTCACGTTTGTCTAGTGTCAACGAACTCCTTTTTGCTCAGTTCGCGTTTGTCCAATGTCAACGGACTCCTTTTGGCTCAGTTCACATTTGTCTAGTGTCAACGGACTCCTTTTGGCTAAGTTCGCGTTTTTCCAATGTCAACGAACTCCTTTTCGCTCAATTCGCGTCTGTCTAGTGTCAACAAACGCCTTTAGGCTCAGTTCACATTTGTCCGGTGTCAACGGACTCCTTTTGGCTCAATTCTTGTTTGTCCAATGTCAACAGACTCCTTTTGGCTCAGTTCGTGTTTTTCCAGTGTCAACTGACTCCTTTTGGCTCAGTTCGCGTTTGTCGAGTGTCAAAGAACTCCTTTTGCTCAGTCCACGTTTGTCTAGTGTCAACGGACTCCTTATACTCAGTTCGCGTTTGTACAGTGTCAACGGACTCCTTTTGCTTAATTCGCGTTTGTCCAGTGTCAACAGACTCCTTATACTCAGTTCTCGTTTTTCCAGCGTCAACGGACTACTTTTGCTCAGTTCGCGTTTGTCCAGTGACAACGGACTCCTTTTTCTCAGTTCGCGTTTGTCCAGTGTCAACAAACACCTTTTGCTTAGTTCGCGTTTGTCAAGTGTCAACGGACTCCTTTTGCTCAGTTCGCGTTTGTCAAGTGTCAACAAACTTCTTTTGCTCAGTTTGCGTTTGTCTAGTGTCAACTGACTCCTTTTGACTCAGTTCACGTTTGTCTAGTGTCAACAAACTCCTTTTTGCTCAGTTCACATTTGTCCAGTGTCAACGAATTCCTTTTGGCTCAGTTTGCATTTGTATAGTGTCAACGGACTCCTTTTGCTCAATTCGAGTTTGTCCAGTATCAACGGACTCCTATTGCTCAGTTCGCGTTTGTCCAGTGTCAATGGACTCCTTTTGCTCAGTTCGCGTTTGTCCAGTGTTAACGGACTCCTTTTCGCTCAGTTCGAGTTTGTCCAGTATCAATGGACACCTTTTGGCTTAGTTCGCGTTTGTCCAATGTCAACGGACTCCTTTCGGCTCAGTTCACATTTGTCCAGTGTCAACGGACTCCTTTTGGCTAAGTTCTCGTTTTTCCAATGTCAACGAACTCCTTTTCGCTCAATTCGCGTTTGTTTAGTGTCAACAGACTCCTTTAGGCTCAGTTCGCGTTTGTACAGTGTCAACGGACTCCTTTTGCTCAATTCGCGTTTGTTCAGTGTCAACAGACTCCTTTTTCTCAGTCCGCGTTTGTCCAGTGTCAACGAATTCCTTTTGGCTCAGTTCGCGTTTGTCCAGTGCAACGAACTCTTATTTCTCAGTTTACGTTTTGTCGAGTGTCAACGGACTCCTTTTGCTCAATTAGCGTTTGTCCAGTGTCAACGGACTCCTTTTGGCTCAGTTCGCGTTTGTCCAGTGTCAACGAACTCCTTTTGCTCAGTTCGTGTTTGTCCAGTGTCAATGGATTCCTTATGCTCAGTTCGTGTTTTTCCAGCGTCTACGGACTCCTTTTGCTCAGTTCGCATTTGTCCAGTGACAACGGACTCCTTTTGCTCAATTCGCGTTTTTCAAGTTTCAACGGACTCCTTTGGCTCAGTTTGCGTTTGTCCAGTATCAACGGACTCATTTTGCTCAATTCGCGTTTGTTCAGTGTCAACGAACTCCTTTTGCTAAATTCGCGTTTGTCCAGTGTCAACGGACTTCTTTTGTTCAGTTTGCGTTTGTCTAGTGTATACTGACTCCTTTTGACTCAGTTCACGTTTGTCTAGTGTCAACGAACTCCTTTTGGCTCAGTTCGCGTTTGTCCAGCGTCAACGGACTCCTTTTTCTCAGTTTGTGTTTTTTCCAGTGTCAACGAACTCCTTTTGCTCAATTTGCATTTATTCAGTTTCAACGGACTCCTTTTGCTCAGTTCGCGTTTGTCGAGTGTCAACGGACACCTTTTGCTTAGTTCGCGTTTGTCAAGTGTCAACGGACTCCTTTTGCTCAGTTCGCGTTTGTCAAGTGTCAACGGACTTCTTTTGCTCAGTTTGCGTTTGTCTAGTGTCAACTGACTCCTTTTGACTCAGTTCACGTTTGTCTAGTGTCAACGAACTCCTTTTTGCTCAGTTCGCGTTTGTCCAATGTCAACGGACTCCTTTTGGCTCAGTTCACATTTGTCTAGTGTCAACGGACTCCTTTTGGCTAAGTTCGCGTTTTTCCAATGTCAACGAACTCCTTTTCGCTCAGTTCGCGTCTGTCTAGTGTCAACAAACGCCTTTAGGCTCAGTTCACATTTGTCCGGTGTCAACGGACTCCTTTTGGCTCAATTCTTGTTTGTCCAATGTCAACAGACTCCTTTTGGCTCAGTTCGTGTTTTTCCAGTGTCAACTGACTCCTTTTGGCTCAGTTCGCGTTTGTCGAGTGTCAAAGAACTCCTTTTGCTCAGTCCACGTTTGTCTAGTGTCAACGGACTCCTTATACTCAGTTCGCGTTTGTACAGTGTCAACGGACTCCTTTTGCTTAATTCGCGTTTGTCCAGTGTCAACAGACTCCTTATACTCAGTTCTCGTTTTTCCAGCGTCAACGGACTACTTTTGCTCAGTTCGCGTTTGTCCAGTGACAACGGACTCCTTTTGCTCAGTTCGCGTTTGTCCAGTGTCAACAGACACCTTTTGCTTAGTTCGCGTTTGTCAAGTGTCAACGGACTCCTTTTGCTCAGTTCGCTTTTGTCAAGTGTCAACAAACTTCTTTTGCTCAGTTTGCGTTTGTCTAGTGTCAACTGACTCCTTTTGACTCAGTTCACGTTTGTCTAGTGTCAACAAACTCCTTTTTGCTCAGTTCACATTTGTCCAGTGTCAACGGACTCCTTTTGGCTCAGTTTGCATTTGTATAGTGTCAACGGACTCCTTTTGCTCAATTCGCGTTTGTCCAGTATCAACGGACTCCTATTGCTCAGTTCGCGTTTGTCCAGTGTCAGTGGACTCCTTTTGCTCAGTTCGCGTTTGTCCAGTGTTAACGGACTCCTTTTGGCTCAGTTCGAGTTTGTCCAGTATCAATGGACACCTTTTGGCTTAGTTCGCGTTTGTCCAATGTCAACGGACTCCTTTTGGCTCAGTTCACATTTGTCCAGTGTCAACGGACTCCTTTTGGCTCAGTTCACATTTGTCCAATGTCAACGGACTCCTTTCGGCTCAGTTCACATTTGTCCAGTGTCAACGAACTCCTTTTTGCTCAGTTCGCGTTTGTCCAATGTCAACGGACTCCTTTTGGCTCAGTTCACATTTGTGTACTGTCAACGGACTCCTTTTGGCTAAGTTCGCGTTTTTCCAATGTCAACGAACTCCTTTTCGCTCAATTCGCGTTTGTCTAGTGTCAACAGACTCCTTTAGGCTCAGTTCGCGTTTGTACAGTGTCAACGGACTCCTTTTGCTCAATTCGCGTTTGTTCAGTGTCAACAGACTCCTTTTGCTCAGTCCGCGTTTGTCTAGTGTCAACGAATTCCTTTTCTCTCAGTTCGCGTTTGTCCAGTGCAACGAACTCCTATTGCTCAGTTTACGTTTTGTCGAGTGTCAAAGGACTCCTTTTGCTCAGTTAGCGTTTGTCCAGTGTCAACGGACTCCTTTTGGCTCAGTTCGCGTTTGTCGAGTGTCAACGAACTCCTTTTGCTCAGTTCGTGTTTGTCCAGTGTCAACGGATTCCTTATGCTCAGTTCGTGTTTTTCCAGTGTCAACGGATTCCTTATGCTCAGTTCGTGTTTTTCCAGCGTCTACGGACTCCTTTTGCTCAGTTCGCATTTGTCCAGTGACAACGGACTCCTTTTGCTCAATTCGCGTTTTTCAAGTTTCAACGGACTCCTTTTGCTCAGTTTGCGTTTGTCTAGTATCAACCGACTCCTTTTGCTCAATTCGCGTTTGTTCAGTGTCAACGAACGCCTTTTGCTAAATTCGCGTTTGTCCAGTGTCAATGGACTTCTTTTGTTCAGTTTGCGTTTGTCTAGTGTATACTGACTCCTTTTGACTCAGTTCACGTTTGTCTAGTGTCAACGAACTCCTTTTGGCTCAGTTCGCGTTTGTCCAGCGTCAACGAACTCCTTTTGCTCAATTTGCATTTATTCAGTGTCAACGGACTCCTTTTGCTCAGTTCGCGTTTGTCCAGTGTCAACGGACACCTTTTGCTTAGTTCGCGTTTGTCAAGTGTCAACAACCTCCTTTTGCTCAGTTCGCGTTTGTCAAGTGTCAACGGACTTCTTTTGCTCAGTTTGCGTTTGTCTAGTGTCAACTGACTCCTTTTGACTCAGTTCACGTTTGTCTAGTGTCAACGAACTCCTTTTTGCTCAGTTCGCGTTTGTCCAATGTCAACGGACTCCTTTTGGCTCAGTTCACATTTGTCTAGTGTCAACGGACTCCTTTTGGCTAAGTTCGCGTTTTTCCAATGTCAACGAACTCCTTTTCGCTCAGTTCACGTTTGTCTAGTGTCAACGGACTCCTTTTGGCTCAGTTTGCATTTGTCTAGTGTCAACGGACTCCTTTTGCTCAATTCGCGTTTGTCCAGTATCAACGGACTCCTATTGCTTAGTTCGCGTTTGTCCAGTGTCAAAGGACTCCTTTTGCTCAGTTCGCGTTTGTCCAGTGTTAACGGACTCCTTTTGGCTCAGTTCGAGTTTGTCCAGTATCAATGGACACCTTTTGGCTTAGTTAGCGTTTGTCCAATGTCAACGGACTCCTTTCGGCTCAGTTCACATTTGTCCAGTGTCAACGGACTCCTTTTGGCTAAGTTCTCGTTTTTCCAATGTCAACGAACTCCTTTTCGCTCAATTCGCGTTTGTCTAGTGTAAACAGACTCCTTTAGGCTCAGTTCGCGTTTGTACAGTGTCAACGGACTCCTTTTGCTCAATTCGCGTTTGTTTAGTGTCAACAGACTCCTTTTGCTCAGTCCGCGTTTGTCCAGTGTCAACGAATTCCTTTTCTCTCAGTTCGCGTTTGTCCTGTGCAACGAACTCCTATTGCTCAGTTTACGTTTTGTCGAGTGTCAAAGGACTCCTTTTGCTCAGTTAGCGTTTGTCCAGTGTCAACGGACTCCTTTTGGCTCAGTTCGCATTTGTCGAGTGTCAACGAACTCCTTTTGCTTAGTTCGTGTTTGTCCAGTGTCAACGGATTCCTTATGCTCAGTTCGTGTTTTTCCAGCGTCTACGGACTCCTTTTGCTCAGTTCGCATTTGTCCAGTGACAACGGACTCCTTTTGCTCAATTCGCGTTTTTCAAGTTTCAACGGACTCCTTTTGCTCAGTTTGCGTTTGTCCAGTATCAACGGACTCCTTTTGCTCAATTCGCGTTTGTTCAGTGTCAACGAACTCCTTTTGCTAAATTCGCGTTTGTCCAGTTTCAACGTACTTCTTTTGTTCAGTTTGCGTTTGTCTAGTGTATACTGACTCCTTTTGACTCAGTTCACGTTTGTCTAGTGTCAACGAACTCCTTTTGGCTCAGTTCGCGTTTGTCCAGCGTCAACGGACTCCTTTTTCTCAGTTTGTGTTTGTCCAGTGTCAACGAACTCCTTTTGCTCAATTTGCATTTATTCAGTGTCAACGGACTCCTTTTGCTCAATTCGCGTTTGTCCAGTGTCAACGGACACCTTTTGCTTAGTTCGCGTTTGTCAAGTGTCAACGGACTCCTTTTGCTCAGTTCGCGTTTGTCAAGTGTCAACGGACTTCTTTTGCTCAGTTTGCGTTTGTCTAGTGTCAACTGACTCCTTTTGACTCAGTTCACGTTTGTCTAGTGTCAACGAACTCCTTTTTGCTCAGTTCGCGTTTGTCCAATGTCAACGGACTCCTTTTGGCTCAGTTCACATTTGTCTAGTGTCAACGGACTCCTTTTGGCTAAGTTCGCGTTTTTCCAATGTCAACGGACTCCTTTAGGCTCAGTTCGCGTTTGTCTGGTGTCAACGGACTCCTTTTGGCTCAGTTCTTGTTTGTCCAATGTCAACAGACTCCTTTTGGCTCAGTTCGTGTTTTTCCAGTGTCAACTGACTCCTTTTGGCTCAGTTCGCGTTTGTCGAGTGTCAAAGAACTCCTTTTGCTCAGTCCACGTTTGTCTAGTGTCAACGGACTCCTTATACTCAGTTCGCGTTTGTACAGTGTCAACGGACTCCTTTTGCTTAATTCGCGTTTGTCCAGTGTCAACAGACTCCTTATACTCAGTTCTCGTTTTTCCAGCGTCAACGGACTACTTTTGCTCAGTTCGCGTTTGTCCAGTGACAACGGACTCCTTTTGCTCAGTTCGCGTTTGTCCAGTGTCAACAGACACCTTTTGCTTAGTTCGCGTTTGTCAAGTGTCAACGGACTCCTTTTGCTCAGTTCGCTTTTGTCAAGTGTCAACAAACTTCTTTTGCTCAGTTTGCGTTTGTCTAGTGTCAACTGACTCCTTTTGACTCAGTTCACGTTTGTCTAGTGTCAACAAACTCCTTTTTGCTCAGTTCACATTTGTCCAGTGTCAACGGACTCCTTTTGGCTCAGTTTGCATTTGTATAGTGTCAACGGACTCCTTTTGCTCAATTCGCGTTTGTCCAGTATCAACGGACTCCTATTGCTCAGTTCGCGTTTGTCTAGTGTCAGTGGACTCCTTTTGCTCAGTTCGCGTTTCTCCAGTGTTAACGGACTCCTTTTGGCTCAGTTCGAGTTTGTCCAGTATCAATGGACACCTTTTGGCTTAGTTCGCGTTTGTCCAATGTCAACGGACTCCTTTTGGCTCAGTTCACATTTGTCCAGTGTCAACGGACTCCTTTTGGCTCAGTTCACATTTGTCCAATGTCAACGGACTCCTTTCGGCTCAGTTCACATTTGTCCAGTGTCAACGAACTCCTTTTTGCTCAGTTCGCGTTTGTCCAATGTCAACGGACTCCTTTTGGCTCAGTTCACATTTGTGTACTGTCAACGGACTCCTTTTGGCTAAGTTCGCGTTTTTCCAATGTCAACGAACTCCTTTTCGCTCAATTCGCGTTTGTCTAGTGTCAACAGACTCCTTTAGGCTCAGTTCGCGTTTGTACAGTGTCAACGGACTCCTTTTGCTCAATTCGCGTTTGTTCAGTGTCAACAGACTCCTTTTGCTCAGTCCGCGTTTGTCTAGTGTCAACGAATTCCTTTTCTCTCAGTTCGCGTTTGTCCAGTGCAACGAACTCCTATTGCTCAGTTTACGTTTTGTCGAGTGTCAAAGGACTCCTTTTGCTCAGTTAGCGTTTGTCCAGTGTCAACGGACTCCTTTTGGCTCAGTTCGCGTTTGTCGAGTGTCAACGAACTCCTTTTGCTCAGTTCGTGTTTGTCCAGTGTCAACGGATTCCTTATGCTCAGTTCGTGTTTTTCCAGTGTCAACGGATTCCTTATGCTCAGTTCGTGTTTTTCCAGCGTCTACGGACTCCTTTTGCTCAGTTCGCATTTGTCCAGTGACAACGGACTCCTTTTGCTCAATTCGCGTTTTTCAAGTTTCAACGGACTCCTTTTGCTCAGTTTGCGTTTGTCTAGTATCAACCGACTCCTTTTGCTCAATTCGCGTTTGTTCAGTGTCAACGAACTCCTTTTGCTAAATTCGCGTTTGTCCAGTGTCAACGGACTTCTTTTGTTCAGTTTGCGTTTGTCTAGTGTATACTGACTCCTTTTGACTCAGTTCACGTTTGTCTAGTGTCAACGAACTCCTTTTGGCTCAGTTCGCGTTTGTCCAGCGTCAACGAACTCCTTTTGCTCAATTTGCATTTATTCAGTGTCAACGGACTCCTTTTGCTCAGTTCGCGTTTGTCTAGTGTCAACGGACACCTTTTGCTTAGTTCGCGTTTGTCAAGTGTCAACAACCTCCTTTTGCTCAGTTCGCGTTTGTCAAGTGTCAACGGACTTCTTTTGCTCAGTTTGCGTTTGTCTAGTGTCAACTGACTCCTTTTGACTCAGTTCACGTTTGTCTAGTGTCAACGAACTCCTTTTTGCTCAGTTCGCGTTTGTCCAATGTCAACGGACTCCTTTTGGCTCAGTTCACATTTGTCTAGTGTCAACGGACTCCTTTTGGCTAAGTTCGCGTTTTTCCAATGTCAACGAACTCCTTTTCGCTCAGTTCACGTTTGTCTAGTGTCAACGGACTCCTTTTGGCTCAGTTTGCATTTGTCTAGTGTCAACGGACTCCTTTTGCTCAATTCGCGTTTGTCCAGTATCAACGGACTCCTATTGCTCAGTTCGCGTTTGTCCAGTGTCAATGGACTCCTTTTGCTCAGTTCGCGTTTGTCCAGTGTTAACGGACTCCTTTTGGCTCAGTTCGAGTTTGTCCAGTATCAATGGACACCTTTTGGCTTAGTTAGCGTTTGTCCAATGTCAACGGACTCCTTTCGGCTCAGTTCACATTTGTCCAGTGTCAACGGACTCCTTTTGGCTAAGTTCTCGTTTTTCCAATGTCAACGAACTCCTTTTCGCTCAATTCGCGTTTGTCTAGTGTAAACAGACTCCTTTAGGCTCAGTTCGCGTTTGTACAGTGTCAACGGACTCCTTTTGCTCAATTCGCGTTTGTTTAGTGTCAACAGACTCCTTTTGCTCAGTCCGCGTTTGTCCAGTGTCAACGAATTCCTTTTCTCTCAGTTCGCGTTTGTCCAGTGCAACGAACTCCTATTGCTCAGTTTACGTTTTGTCGAGTGTCAAAGGACTCCTTTTGCTCAGTTAGCGTTTGTCCAGTGTCAACGGACTCCTTTTGGCTCAGTTCGCATTTGTCGAGTGTCAACGAACTCCTTTTGCTCAGTTCGTGTTTGTCCAGTGTCAACGGATTCCTTATGCTCAGTTCGTGTTTTTCCAGCGTCTACGGACTCCTTTTGCTCAGTTCGCATTTGTCCAGTGACAACGGACTCCTTTTGCTCAATTCGCGTTTTTCAAGTTTCAACGGACTCCTTTTGCTCAGTTTGCGTTTGTCCAGTATCAACGGACTCCTTTTGCTCAATTCGCGTTTGTTCAGTGTCAACGAACTCCTTTTGCTAAATTCGCGTTTGTCCAGTTTCAACGTACTTCTTTTGTTCAGTTTGCGTTTGTCTAGTGTATACTGACTCCTTTTGACTCAGTTCACGTTTGTCTAGTGTCAACGAACTCCTTTTGGCTCAGTTCGCGTTTGTCCAGCGTCAACGGACTCCTTTTTCTCAGTTTGTGTTTGTCCAGTGTCAACGAACTCCTTTTGCTCAATTTGCATTTATTCAGTGTCAACGGACTCCTTTTGCTCAATTCGCGTTTGTCCAGTGTCAACGGACACCTTTTGCTTAGTTCGCGTTTGTCAAGTGTCAACGGACTCCTTTTGCTCAGTTCGCGTTTGTCAAGTGTCAACGGACTTCTTTTGCTCAGTTTGCGTTTGTCTAGTGTCAACTGACTCCTTTTGACTCAGTTCACGTTTGTCTAGTGTCAACGAACTCCTTTTTGCTCAGTTCGCGTTTGTCCAATGTCAACGGACTCCTTTTGGCTCAGTTCACATTTGTCTAGTGTCAACGGACTCCTTTTGGCTAAGTTCGCGTTTTTCCAATGTCAACGGACTCCTTTAGGCTCAGTTCGCGTTTGTCTGGTGTCAACGGACTCCTTTTGGCTCAGTTCTTGTTTGTCCAATGTCAACAGACTCCTTTTGGCTCAGTTCGTGTTTTTCCAGTGTCAACTGACTCCTTTTGGCTCAGTTCGCGTTTGTCGAGTGTCAAAGAACTCCTTTTGCTCAGTTCACGTTTGTCTAGTGTCAACGGACTCCTTATACTCAGTTCGCGTTTGTACAGTGTCAACGGACTCCTTTTGCTCAATTCGCGTTTGTTCAGTGTCAACAGACTCCTTTTGCTCAGTCCGCGTTTGTCCAGTGTCAACGAATTCCTTTTGGCTCAGTTCGCGTTTGTCCAGTGCAACGAACTCCTATTGCTCAGTTTACGTTTTGTCGAGTGTCAAAGGACTCCTTTTGCTCAGTAAGCGTTTGTCCAGTGTCAACGGACTCCTTTTGGCTCAGTTCGAGTTTTTCGAGTGTCAACGAACTCCTTTTGCTCAGTTCGTGTTTGTTCAGTGTCAACGGATTCCTTATGCTCAGTTCGTGTTTTTCCAGCGTCTACGGACTCCTTTTGCTCAGTTCGCATTTGTCCAGTGACAACGGACTCCTTTTGCTCAATTCGTGTTTTTCAAGTTTCAACGGACTCCTCTTGTTCAGTTTCCGTTTGTCCAGTATCAACGGACTCCTTTTGCTCAATTCGCGTTTGTTCAGTGTCAACGAACTCCTTTTGCTAAATTCGGGTTTGTCCAGTGTCAACGGACTCCTTTTTTTCAGTTTGTGTTTGTCTAGTGTCAACGGACTCCTTTTGCTCAATTTGCATTTATTCAGTGTCAACGGACTCCTTTTGCTCAGTTCGCGTTTGTCCAGTGTCAATGGATACCTTTTGCTTAGTTCGCGTTTGTCAAGTGTCAACGGACTTCTTTTGTTCAGTTTGCGTTTGTCTAGTGTCAACGAACTCCTTTTGGCTCAGTTCGCGTTTGTCCAGCGTCAACGGACTCCTTTTTCTCAGTTTGTGTTTGTCCAGTGTCAACGAACTCCTTTTGCTCAATTTGCATTTATTCAGTGTCAACGAACTCCTTTTGCTCAGTTGGCGTTTGTCCAGTGTCAACGGACACCTTTTGCTTAGTTCGCGTTTGTCAAGTGTCAACGGACTCCTTTTGCTCATTTCGCATTTGTCAAGTATCAACGGACTTCTTTTGCTCAGTTTGCATTTGTCTAGGGTCAACTGACTCCTTTTGACTCAGTTCACGTTTGTCTAGTGTCAACGAACTCCTTTTTGCTCAGTTCGCGTTTGTCCAATGTCAACGGACTCCTTTTGGCTCAGTTCACATTTGTGTAGTGTCAACGGACTCCTTTTGGCTAAGTTCGCGTTTTTCCAATGTCAACGAACTCCTTTTCGCTCAATTCGCGTTTGTCTAGTGTCAACAAACGCCTTTAGGCTCAGTTCGCGTTTGTCCGGTGTCAACGGACTCCTTTTGGCTCAATTCATGTTTGTCCAATGTCAACAGACTCCTTTTGGCTCAGTTCGTGTTTTTCCAGTGTCAACTGACTCCTTTTGGCTCAGTTCGCGTTTGTCGAGTGTCAAAGAACTTTTGCTCAGTCCACGTTTGTCTAGTGTCAACGGACTCCTTATACTCAGTTCGCGTTTGTACAGTGTCAACGGACTCCTTTTGCTCAATTCGCGTTTGTCCAGTGTCAACAGACTCCTTATACTCAGTTCTCGTTTTTCCAGCGTCAACGGACTACTTTTGCTCAGTTTGCATTTATTCAGTGTCAACGGACTCCTTTTGCTCAGTTCGCGTTTGTCCAGTGTCAACAGACACCTTTTGCTTAGTTCGCGTTTGTCAAGTGTCAACGGACTCCTTTTGCTCAGTTCGTGTTTGTCAAGTGTCAACGGACTTCTTTTGCTCAGTTTGCGTTTGTCTAGTGTCAACTGACTCCTTTTGACTCAGTTCACGTTTGTCTAGTGTCAACGAACTCCTTTTTGCTCAGTTCGCGTTTGTCCAATGTCAACGGACTCCTTTTGGCTCAGTTCACATTTGTCTAGTGTCAACGGACTCCTTTTGCTCAGTTCGCGTTTGTCCAGTATCAACGGACTCTTATTGCTCTGTTCGCGTTTGTCCAGTGTCAATGGACTCCTTTTGCTCAGTTCACGTTTGTCCTGTGTTAACGGACTCCTTTTGGCTCAGTTCGAGTTTGTCCAATATCAATGGACACCTTTTGGCTTAGTTCGCGTTTGTCCAATGTCAACGGACTCCTTTCGGCTCAGTTCACATTTGTCTAGTGTCAACGGACTCCTTTTGGCTAAGTTCTCGTTTTTCCAATGTCAACGAACTCCTTTTCGCTCAATTCGCGTTTGTCTAGTGTCAACAGACTCCTTTAGGCTCAGTTCGCGTTTGTCCGGTGTCAACGGAATCCTTTTGGCTCAGTTCACGTTTGTCCAATGTCAACAGACTCCTTTTGGCTCAGTTCGTGTTTTTCCAGTGTCAACTGACTCCTTTTGGCTCAGTTCACGTTTGTCTAGTGCCAACGGACTCCTTATACTCAGTTCGCGTTTGTACATTGTCAACGGACTCCTTTTGCTCAATTCGCGTTTGTTCAGTGTCAACAGACTCCTTTTGCTCAGTCCGCGGTAGTCCAGTGTTAAAGAATTCCTTTTGGCTCAGTTCGCGTTTGTCCATTGCAACGAACTCCTATTGCTCAGTTTACGTTTTGTCCAGTGTCAAAGGACTCCTTTTGCTCAGTTAGCGTTTGTCCAGTGTCAACGGACTCCTTTTGGCTCAGTTAGCGTTTGTCCAGTGTCAACGGACTCCTTTTGGCTCAGTTCGCGTTTGTCCAGTATCAATGGACACCTTTTGGCTTAGTTCGCGTTTGTCCAATGTCAACGGACTCCTTTTGGCTCAGTTCACATTTGTCCAGTGTCAACGAACTCCTTTTGGCTAAGTTCGCGTTTTTCCAATGTCAACGAACTCCTTTTCGCCCAATTCGCGTTTGTCTAGTGTCAAAAGACTCCTTTAGGCTCAGTTCGCGTTTGTCCGGTGTCAACGGACTCCTTTTGGCTCAGTTCATGTTTGTCCAATGTCAACAGACTCGTTTTGGCTCAGTACGTGTTTTTCCAGTGTCAACAAACTCCTTTTGCTCAGTTCACGTTTGTCCAGTGTCAACGGACTCCTTATACTCAGTTCGCGTTTGTCAAGTGTCAACGGACTTCTTTTGCTCAATTCGCGTTTGTTCAGTGTCAACAGACTCCTTTTGCTCAGTCCGCGTTTGTCCGGTGTCAACGAATTCCTTTTGGCTCAGTTCGCATTTGTCCAGTGTCAACGAACTCCTATTGCTCAGTTTACGTTTTGTCCAGTGTCAACGGACTCCTTTTGCTCAGTTAGCGTTTGTCCAGTGTCAACGGACTCCTTTTGGCTCAGTTCGCGTTTGTTGAGTGTCAACGAACTCCTTTTGCTCAGTTCGTGTTTGTCCAGTGTCAACGGATTCCTTATGCTCAGTTCGCGTTTTTCCAGCGTCTACGGACTCCTTTTGCTCAGTTCGCATTTGTCTAGTGACAACGGACTCCTTTTGCTCAATTCGCGTTTGTCAAGTGTCAACGGACTCCTTTTGCTCAGTTTGCGTTTGTCTAGTATCAACGGACTCCTTTTGCTCAATTCGCTTTTGATAAGTATCAACGAACTCCTTTTGCTTAATTCGCGTTTGTCCAGTGTCAACGGACTTCTTTTGTTCAGTTTGCATTTGTCTAGTGTATACTGACTCCTTTTGACTCAGTTCACGTTTGTCTAGCGTCAACGAATTCCTTTTGGCTCAGTTCGCGTTTGTCCGGTGTCAACGGACTCCTTTTGGTTCAGTTCACGTTTGTCCAATGTCAACAGACTCCTTTTGGCTCAGTTCGTCTGTTTCCAGTGTCAATGGACACCTTTTGGCTTAGTTCGCGTTTGTCCAATGTCAACGAACTTCTTTTGGCTCAGTTCGCATTTGTCCAGTGTCAACGGACACCTTTTGGCTCATTTCTCGTTTTTCCAATGTCAACGAATTCCTTTTTTCTCAATTAGCGTTTATCTAGTGTCAATACACTCCTTTAGGCTCAGTTCGTGTTTGTCCGGTGTCAACGGACTCCTTTTGGCTCAGTTCACGTTTGTCCAATGTCAACAGACTCCTTTTGGCTCAGTTCGCGTTTGTCGATTGTCAACGAACTCCTTTTGCTAAGTTCGCGTTTGTCCAGTGTCAACAGACTCCTTATACTCAGTTCTCGTTTTTCCAGCGTCAACTGACTACTTTTGCTCAGTTCGCGTTTGTCCAGTGACAACGGACTCCTTTTGCTCAATTCGCGTTTGTCAAGTGTCAACAGACTCCTTTTGATCAGTTCGCGTTTGTCCAGTGTCAATGGACTCCTTTTGCTCAATTCGCGTTTGTTCAGTGTCAACAGACTCCTTTTGCTCTGTCCGCGTTTGTCTAGTGTCAACGAACTCCTTTTTCTCAGTTTGTGTTTGTCCAGTGTCAACGGTCTCCTTTTGCTAAATTCGCGTTTATTCAGTGTCAACGGACTCCTTTTGCTCAGTTCGCGTTTGTCTAGTGTCAACGGACTCCTTTTTCTCAGTTTGCGTTTGTCCAGTGTCAACGGACTCCTTTAGCTCAATTAGCGTTTATTCAGTGTCAACGAACTCCTTTTGCTCAGTTCGCGTTTGTCCAGTGTCAACGGACCCCTTTTTCTCAGTTTTTGTTTGTCCAGTGTCAACGGACTCCTTTTGCTCAATTTGCATTTATTTAGTGTCAACGAACTCCTTTTGCTCAGTTCGCGTTTGTCCAGTGTTAACGGACTCCTTTTGGCTCAGTTCGCGTTTGTCCAGTATCAATGGACACCTTTTGGCTTAGTTCGCGTTTGTCCAATGTCAACGGACTCCTTTTGGCTCAGTTCACATTTGTCTAGTGTCAACGGACTCCTTTTGGCTAAGTTCTCGTTTATCCAATGTCAACGAACTCCTTTTCGCTCAATTCGCGTTTGTCTAGTGTCAACAGACTCCTTTAGGCTCAGTTCACGTTTGTCCGGTGTCAACGGACTCCTTTTGGCTCAGTTCACGTTTGTCCAATGTCAACAAACTCCTTTTGGCTCAGTTCGTGTTTTTCCAGTGTCAACTGACTCCTTTTGGCTCAGTTCGCGTTTGTCGAGTGTCAAAGAACTCCTTTTGCTCAGTTCACGTTTGTCTAGTGTCAACGGACTCCTTTTGCTCAATTCGCGTTTGTTCAGTATCAACAGACTCCTTTTGCTCAGTCCGCGTTTGTCCAGTGTCAACGAATTCCTTTTGGCTCAGTTCGCGTTTGTCCAGTGCAACGAACTCCTATTGCTCAGTTTACGTTTTGTCTAGTGTCAAAGGACTCCTTTTGCTCAGTTAGCGTTTGTCCAGTGTCAACGGACTTCTTTTGGCTCAATTAGCGTTTTTCCAGTGTCAATGGACTCCTTTTGGCTCAATTAGCGTTTGTCCAGTGTCAACGGACTCCTTTTGGCTTAGTTCGCGTTTGTCCAATGTCAACGGACTCCTTTTGGCTCAGTTCACATTTGTCCAGTGTCAACGAACTCCTTTTGTCTAAGTTCGCGTTTTTCCAATGTCAACGATCTCCTTTTCGCTCAATTCGTGTTTGTCTAGTGTCAACAGACTCCTTTAGGCTCAGTTCGCGTTTGTCCGGTGTCAACGGACTCCTTTTGGCTCAGTTCATGTTTGTCCAATGTCAAAGGACTCCTTTTGGCTCAGTTCGTGTTTTTCCAGTGTCAACATACTCCTTTTGCTCAGTTCACGTTTGTCCAGTGTCAACGGACTCCTTAGACTCAGTTCGCGTTTGTCCAGTGTCAACGGACTTCTTTTGCTCAGTTCGCGTTTGTTCAGTGTCAACAGACTCCTTTTGCTCAGTCCGCGTTTGTCCGGTGTCAACGAATTCCTTTTGGCTCAGTTCGCATTTGTCCAGTGTCAACGAACTCTTAATGCTCAGTTTACGTTTTTTCCAGTGTCAACGGACTCCTTTTGCTCAGCTAGCGTTTGTCCAGTGTCAACGGACTCCTTTTGGCTCAGTTCGCGTTTGTCGAGTGTCAACGAACTCCTTTTGCTCAGTTCGTGTTTGTCCTGTGTCAACCGATTCCTTATGCTCAGTTCGCGTTTTTCCAGCGTCTACGGACTCCTTTTGCTCAGTTCGCATTTGTCTAGTGACAACGGACTCCTTTTGCTCAATTCGCGTTATTCAAGTGTCAACGGACTCCTTTTTCTCAGTTTGCGTTTGTCTAGTATCAACGGACTCCTTTTGCTCAATTCGCGTTTGTTCAGTGTCAACGAACTCCTTTTGCTAAATTCGCGTATGTCTAGTGTCAACGGACTTCTTTTGTTCAGTTTGCGTTTGTCTAGTGTATACTGACTCCTTTTGACTCAGTTCACGTTTGTCTAGTGTCAACGAACTCCTTTTGGCTCAGTTCGCGTTTGTCCGGTGTCAACGGACTCCTTTTGGCTCAGTTCACGTTTGTCCAATGTCAACAGACTCCTTTTGGCTCAGTTCGTCTGTTTCCAGTGTCAATGGACACCTTTTGGCTTAGTTTGCGTTTGTCCAATGTCAACGAACTCCTTTTGGCTCAGTTCGCATTTGTCCAGTGTCAACGGACACCTTTTGGCTCATTTCTCGTTTTTCCAATGTCAACGAATTCCTTTTTTTTCAATTAGCGTTTGTCTAGTGTCAATACACTCCTTTAGGCTCAGTTCGTGTTTGTCCGGTGTCAACGGACTCCTTTTGGCTCAGTTCACGTTTGTCCAATGTCAACAGACACCTTTTGGCTCAGTTCGTGTTTTTCCAGTGTCAACGAATTCTTTTGGCTCAGTTCGCGTTTGTCGATTGTCAACGAACTCCTTTTACTCAGTTCGCGTTTGTCTAGTGTCAACAGACTCCTTATACTCAGTTCTCGTTTTTCCAGCATCAACGGACTACTTTTGCTCAGTTCGCGTTTGTCCAGTGACAACGGACTCCTTTTGCTCAATTCACGTTTGTCAAGTGTCAACAGACTCCTTTTGATCAGTTCGCGTTTGTCCAGTGTCAAAGGACTCCTTTTGCTCAGTTAGCGTTTGTCCAGTGTCAACGGACTCCTTTTGGCTCAATTAGCGTTTGTCCAGTGTCAACGGACTCCTTTTGGCTCAGTTCGCGTTTGTCCAGTATCAATGGACACCTTTTGGCTTAGTTCGCGTTTGTCCACTGTCAACGGACTCCTTTTGGCTCAGTTCACATTTGTCCAGTGTCAACGAACTCCTTTTGTCTAAGTTCGCGTTTTTCCAATGTCAACGATCTCCTTTTCGCTCAATTTGTGTTTGTCTAGTGTCAACAGACTCCTTTAGGCTCAGTTCGCGTTTGTCCGGTGTCAACGGACTCCTTTTGGCTCAGTTCATGTTTGTCCAATGTCAACAGACTCCTTTTGGCTCAGTTCGTGTTTTTCCAGTGTCAACATACTCCTTTTGCTCAGTTCACGTTTGTCCAGTGTCAACGGACTCCTTAGACTCAGTTCGCGTTTGTCCAGTGTCAACGGACTTCTTTTGCTCAGTTCGCGTTTGTTCAGTATTAACAGACTCCTTTTGCTCAGTCCGCGTTTGTCCGGTGTCAACGAATTCCTTTTGGGTCAGTTCGCATTTGTCCAGTGTCAACGAACTCCTAATGCTCAGTTTACGTTTTTTCCAGTGTCAGCGGACTCCTTTTGCTCAGCTAGCGTTTGTCCAGTGTCAACGGACTCCTTTTGGCTCAGTTCGCGTTTGTCGAGTGTCAACGAACTCCTTTTGCTCAGTTCGTGTTTGTCCTGTGTCAACCGATTCCTTATGCTCAGTTCGCGTTTTTCCAGCGTCTACGGACTCCTTTTGCTCAGTTCGCATTTGTCTAGTGACAACGGACTCCTTTTGCTCAATTCGCGTTATTCAAGTGTCAACGGACTCCTTTTTCTCAGTTTGCGTTTGTCTAGTATCAACGGACTCCTTTTGCTCAATTCGCGTTTGTTCAGTGTCAACGAACTCCTTTTGCTAAATTCGCGTATGTCTAGTGTCAACGGACTTCTTTTGTTCAGTTTGCGTTTGTCTAGTGTATACTGACTCCTTTTGACTCAGTTCACGTTTGTCTAGTGTCAACGAACTCCTTTTGGCTCAGTTCGCGTTTGTTCGGTGTCAACGGACTCCTTTTGGCTCAGTTCACGTTTGTCCAATGTCAACAGACTCCTTTTGGCTCAGTTCGTCTGTTTCCAGTGTCAATGGACACCTTTTGGCTTAGTTTGCGTTTGTCCAATGTCAACGAACTCCTTTTGGCTCAGTTCGCATTTGTCCAGTGTCAACGGACACCTTTTGGCTCATTTCTCGTTTTTCCAATGTCAACGAATTCCTTTTTTCTCAATTAGCGTTTGTCTAGTGTCAATAAACTCCTTTAGGCTCAGTTCGTGTTTGTCCGGTGTCAACGGACTCCTTTTGGCTCAGTTCACGTTTGTCCAATGTCAACAGACACCTTTTGGCTCAGTTCGTGTTTTTCCAGTGTCAACGAACTCCTTTTGGCTCAGTTCGCGTTTGTCGATTGTCAACGAACTCCTTTTACTCAGTTCGCGTTTGTCCAGTGTCAACAGACTCCTTATACTCAGTTCTCGTTTTTCCAGCATCAACGGACTACTTTTGCTCAGTTTGCATTTGTCCAGTGACAACGGACTCCTTTTGCTCAATTCACGTTTGTCAAGTGTCAACAGACTCCTTTTGATCAGTTCGCGTTTGTCCAGTGTCAAAGGACTCCTTTTGCTCAGTTAGCGTTTGTCCAGTGTCAACGGACTCCTTTTGGCTCAATTAGCGTTTGTCCAGTGTCAACGGACTCCTTTTGGCTCAGTTCGCGTTTGTCCAGTATCAATGGACACCTTTTGGCTTAGTTCGCGTTTGTCCAATGTCAACGGACTCCTTTTGGCTCAGTTCACATTTGTCCAGTGTCAACGAACTCCTTTTGTCTAAGTTCGCGTTTTTCCAATGTCAACGATCTCCTTTTCGCTCAATTCGTGTTTGTCTAGTGTCAACAGACTCCTTTAGGCTCAGTTCGCGTTTGTCCGGTGTCAACGGACTCCTTTTGGCTCAGTTCATGTTTGTCCAATGTCAACAGACTCCTTTTGGCTCAGTTCGTGTTTTTCCAGTGTCAACATACTCCTTTTGCTCAGTTCACGTTTGTCCAGTGTCAACGGACTCCTTAGACTCAGTTCGCGTTTGTCCAGTGTCAACGGACTTCTTTTGCTCAGTTCGCGTTTGTTCAGTGTCAACAGACTCCTTTTGCTCAGTCCGCGTTTGTCCGGTGTCAACGAATTCCTTTTGGCTCAGTTCGCATTTGTCTAGTGTCAACGAACTCCTAATGCTCAGTTTACGTTTTTTCCAGTGTCAACGGACTCCTTTTGCTCAGCTAGCGTTTGTCCAGTGTCAACGGACTCCTTTTGGCTCAGTTCGCGTTTGTCGAGTGTCAACGAACTCCTTTTGCTCAGTTCGTGTTTGTCCTGTGTCAACCGATTCCTTATGCTCAGTTCGCGTTTTTCCAGCGTCTACGGACTCCTTTTGCTCAGTTCGCATTTGTCTAGTGACAACGGACTCCTTTTGCTCAATTCGCGTTATTCAAGTGTCAACGGACTCCTTTTTCTCAGTTTGCGTTTGTCTAGTATCAACGGACTCCATTTGCTCAATTCACGTTTGTTCAGTGTCAACGAACTCCTTTTGCTAAATTCGCGTATGTCTAGTGTCAACGGACTTCTTTTGTTCAGTTTGCGTTTGTCTAGTGTATACTGACTCCTTTTGACTCAGTTCACATTTGTCTAGTGTCAACGAACTCCTTTTGGCTCAGTTCGCGTTTGTCCGGTGTCAACGGACTCCTTTTGGCTCAGTTCACGTTTGTCCAATGTCAACAGACTCCTTTTGGCTCAGTTCATCTGTTTCCAGTGTCAATGGACACCTTTTGGCTTAGTTTGCGTTTGTCCAATGTCAACGAACTCCTTTTGGCTCAGTTCGCATTTGTCCAGTGTCAACGGACACCTTTTGGCTCATTTCTCGTTTTTCCAATGTCAACGAATTCCTTTTTTCTCAATTAGCGTTTGTCTAGTGTCAATACACTCCTTTAGGCTCAGTTCGTGTTTGTCCGGTGTCAACGGACTCCTTTTGGCTCAGTTCACGTTTGTCCAATGTCAACAGACTCCTTTTGGCTCAGTTCGTCTATTTCCAGTGTCAATGGACACCTTTTGGCTTAGTTTGCATTTGTCCAATGTCAACGAACTCCTTTTGGCTCAGTTCGCATTTGTCCAGTGTCAACGGACACCTTTTGGCTCATTTCTCGTTTTTCCAATGTCAACGAATTCCTTTTTTCTCAATTAGCGTTTGTCTAGTGTCAATACACTCCTTTAGGCTCAGTTCGTGTTTGTCCGGTGTCAACGGACTCCTTTTGGCTCAGTTCACGTTTGTCCAATGTCAACAGACACCTTTTGGCTCAGTTCGTGTTTTTCCAGTGTCAACGAACTCCTTTTGGCTCAGTTCGCGTTTGTCGATTGTCAACGAACTCCTTTTACTCAGTTCGCGTTTGTCCAGTGTCAACAGACTCCTTATACTCAGTTCTCGTTTTTCCAGCATCAACGGACTACTTTTGCTCAGTTCGCGTTTGTCCAGTGACAACGGACTCCTTTTGCTCAATTCACGTTTGTCAAGTGTCAACAGACTCCTTTTGATCAGTTCGCGTTTGTCCAGTGTCAAAGGACTCCTTTTGCTCAGTTAGCGTTTGTCCAGTGTCAACGGACTCCTTTTGGCTCAATTAGCGTTTGTCCAGTGTCAACGGACTCCTTTTGGCTCAGTTCGCGTTTGTCCAGTATCAATGGACACCTTTTGGCTTAGTTCGCGTTTGTCCAATGTCAACGGACTCCTTTTGGCTCAGTTCACATTTGTCCAGTGTCAACGAACTCCTTTTGTCTAAGTTCGCGTTTTTCCAATGTCTACGATCTCCTTTTCGCTCAATTCGTGTTTGTCTAGTGTCAACAGACTCCTTTAGGCTCAGTTCGCGTTTGTCCGGTGTCAACGGACTCCTTTTGGCTCAGTTCATGTTTGTCCAATGTCAACAGACTCCTTTTGGCTCAGTTCGTGTTTTTCCAGTGTCAACATACTCCTTTTGCTCAGTTCACGTTTGTCCAGTGTCAACGGACTCCTTAGACTCAGTTCGCGTTTGTCCAGTGTCAACGGACTTCTTTTGCTCAGTTCGCGTTTGTTCAGTGTCAACAGACTCCTTTTGCTCAGTCCGCGTTTGTCCGGTGTCAACCAATTCCTTTTGGCTCAGTTCGCATTTGTCCAGTGTCAACGAACTCCTAATGCTCAGTTTACGTTTTTTCCAGTGTCAACGGACTCCTTTTGCTCAGCTAGCGTTTGTCCAGTGTCAACGGACTCCTTTTGGCTCAGTTCGCATTTGTCGAGTGTCAACGAACTCCTTTTGCTCAGTTCGTGTTTGTCCTGTGTCAACCGATTCCTTATGCTCAGTTCGCGTTTTTCCAGCGTCTACGGACTCCTTTTGCTTAGTTCGCATTTGTCTAGTGACAACGGACTCCTTTTGCTCAATTCGCGTTATTCAAGTGTCAACGGACTCCTTTTTCTCAGTTTGCGTTTGTCTAGTATCAACGGACTCCATTTGCTCAATTCGCGTTTGTTCAGTGTCAACGAACTCCTTTTGCTAAATTCGCGTATGTCTAGTGTCAACGGACTTCTTTTGTTCAGTTTGCGTTTGTCTAGTGTATACTGACTCCTTTTGACTCAGTTCACATTTGTCTAGTGTCAACGAACTCCTTTTGGCTCAGTTCGCGTTTGTCCGGTGTCAACGGACTCCTTTTGGCTCAGTTCACGTTTGTCCAATGTCAACAGACTCCTTTTGGCTCAGTTCGTCTGTTTCCAGTGTCAATGGACACCTTTTGGCTTAGTTTGCGTTTGTCCAATGTCAACGAACTCCTTTTGGCTCAGTTCGCATTTGTCCAGTGTCAACGGACACCTTTTGGCTCATTTCTCGTTTTTCCAATGTCAACGAATTCCTTTTTTCTCAATTAGCGTTTGTCTAGTGTCAATACACTCCTTTAGGCTCAGTTCGTGTTTTTCCGGTGTCAACGGACTCCTTTTGGCTCAGTTCACGTTTGTCCAATGTCAACAGACACCTTTTGGCTCAGTTCGTGTTTTTCCAGTGTCAACGAACTCCTTTTGGCTCAGTTCGCGTTTGTCGATTGTCAACGAACTCCTTTTACTCAGTTCGCGTTTGTCCAGTGTCAACAGACTCCTTATACTCAGTTCTCGTTTTTCCAGCATCAACGGACTACTTTTGCTCAGTTCGCGTTTGTCCAGTGACAACGGACTCCTTTTGCTCAATTCACGTTTGTCAAGTGTCAACAGACTCCTTTTGATCAGTTCGCGTTTGTCCAGTGTCAAAGGACTCCTTTTGCTCAGTTAGCGTTTGTCCAGTGTCAACGGACTCCTTTTGGCTCAATTAGCGTTTGTCCAGTGTCAACGGACTCCTTTTGGCTCAGTTCGCGTTTGTCCAGTATCAATGGACACCTTTTGGCTTAGTTCGCGTTTGTCCAATGTCAACGGACTCCTTTTGGCTCAGTTCACATTTGTCCAGTGTCAACGAACTCCTTTTGTCTAAGTTCGCGTTTTTCCAATGTCAACGATCTCCTTTTTGCTCAATTCGTGTTTGTCTAGTGTCAACAGACTCCTTTAGGCTCAGTTCGCGTTTGTCCGGTGTCAACGGACTCCTTTTGGCTCAGTTCATGTTTGTCCAATGTCAACAGACTCCTTTTGGCTCAGTTCGTGTTTTTCCAGTGTCAACATACTCCTTTTGCTCAGTTCACGTTTGTCCAGTGTCAACGGACTCCTTAGACTCAGTTCGCGTTTGTCCAGTGTCAACGGACTTCTTTTGCTCAGTTCGCGTTTGTTCAGTGTCAACAGACTCCTTTTGCTCAGTCCGCGTTTGTCCGGTGTCAACGAATTCCTTTTGGCTCAGTTCGCATTTGTCCAGTGTCAACGAACTCCTAATGCTCAGTTTACGTTTTTTCCAGTGTCAACGGACTCCTTTTGCTCAGCTAGCGTTTGTCCAGTGTCAACGGACTCCTTTTGGCTCAGTTCGCGTTTGTCGAGTGTCAACGAACTCCTTTTGCTCAGTTCGTGTTTGTCCTGTGTCAACCGATTCCTTATGCTCAGTTCGCGTTTTTCCAGCGTCTACGGACTCCTTTTGCTCAGTTCGCATTTGTCTAGTGACAACGGACTCCTTTTGCTCAATTCGCGTTATTCAAGTGTCAACGGACTCCTTTTTCTCAGTTTGCGTTTGTCTAGTATCAACGGACTCCTTTTGCTCAATTTGCGTTTGTTCAGTGTCAACGAACTCCTTTTGCTAAATTCGCGTATGTCTAGTGTCAACGGACTTCTTTTGTTCAGTTTGCGTTTGTCTAGTGTATACTGACTCCTTTTGACTCAGTTCACGTTTGTCTAGTGTCAACGAACTCCTTTTGGCTCAGTTCGCGTTTGTCCGGTGTCAACGGACTCCTTTTGGCTCAGTTCACGTTTGTCCAATGTCAACAGACTCCTTTTGGCTCAGTTCGTCTGTTTCCAGTGTCAATGGACACCTTTTGGCTTAGTTTGCGTTTGTCCAATGTCAACGAACTCCTTTTGGCTCAGTTCGCATTTGTCCAGTGTCAACGGACACCTTTTGGCTCATTTCTCGTTTTTCCAATGTCAACGAATTCCTTTTTTCTCAATTAGCGTTTGTCTAGTGTCAATACACTCCTTTAGGCTCAGTTCGTGTTTTTCCGGTGTCAACGGACTCCTTTTGGCTCAGTTCACGTTTGTCCAATGTCAACAGACACCTTTTGGCTCAGTTCGTGTTTTTCCAGTGTCAACGAACTCCTTTTGGCTCAGTTCGCGTTTGTCGATTGTCAACGAACTCCTTTTACTCAGTTCGCGTTTGTCCAGTGTCAACAGACTCCTTATACTCAGTTCTCGTTTTTCCAGCATCAACGGACTACTTTTGCTCAGTTCGCGTTTGTCCAGTGACAACGGACTCCTTTTGCTCAATTCGCGTTTGTCAAGTGTCAACAGACTCCTTTTGATCAGTTCGCGTTTGTCCAGTGTCAATGGACTCCTTTTGCTCAATTCGCGTTTGTTCAGTGTCAACAGACTCCTTTTGCTCAGTCCGCGTTTGTCCAGTGTCAACGAACTCCTTTTTCTCAGTTTGTGTTTGTCCAGTGTCAACAGTCTCCTTTTGCTAAATTTGCGTTTATTCAGTGTCAACAGACTCCTTTTGATCAATTCGCGTTTGTCTAGTGTGAACGGACTCCTTTTTCTCAGTTTGCGTTTGTCCAGTGTCAACGAACTCCTTTAGCTCAATTAGCGTTTATTCAGTGTCAACGAACTCCTTTTGCTCAGTTCGCGTTTGTCCAGTGTCAACGGACTCATTTTTCTCAGTTTTTGTTTGTCCAGTGTTAACGGACTCCTTTTGCTCAATTTGCATTTATTTAGTGTCAACGGACTCCTTTTCCTCAGTTCGCGTTTGTCCAGTGTCAAAGGACACCTTTTGCTTAGTTCGCGTTTGTCATGTATCAACGGACTCCTTTTGCTCAGTTCGCGTTTGTCAAGTGTCAACGGACTTCTTTTGCTCAGTTTGCGTTTGTCTAGTGTCAACTGACACCTTTTGACTCAGTTCACGTTTGTATAGTGTCAACTAACTCCTTTTTGCTCAGTTCGCGTTTGTCTAGTGTCAACGGACTCCTTTTGGCTCAGTTTGCATTTGTCTAGTGTCAACGGACTCCTTTTGCTCAGTTCGCTTTTGTCCAGTATCAACGGATTCCTATTGCTCAGTTCGCATTTGTCCAGTGTCAATGGACTCCTTTTGCTCAGTTCGCGTTTGTCCAGTGTCAACGGACTCCTTTTGGCTCAGTTCGCGTTTGTCCAGTATCAATGGACACCTTTTGGCTTAGTTCGCGTTTGTCCAATGTCAACGGACTCCTTTTGGCTCAGTTCACATTTGTCCAGTGTCAACGAACTCCTTTTGTCTAAGTTCGCGTTTTTCCAATGTCAACGATCTCCTTTTCGCTCAATTCGTGTTTGTCTAGTGTCAATAGACTCCTTTAGGCTCAGTTCGCGTTTGTCCGGTGTCAACGGACTCCTTTTGGCTCAGTTCATGTTTGTCCAATGTCAACAGACTCCTTTTGGCTCAGTTCGTGTTTTTCCAGTGTCAACATACTCCTTTTGCTCAGTTCACGTTTGTCCAGTGTCAACAGACTCCTTAGACTCAGTTCGCGTTTGTCCAGTGTCAACGGACTTCTTTTGCTCAGTTCGCGTTTGTTCATTGTCAACAGACTCCTTTTGCTCAGTCCGCGTTTGTCCGGTGTCAACGAATTCCTTTTGGCTCAGTTCGCATTTGTCCAGTGTCAACGAACTCCTAATGCTCAGTTTACGTTTTTTCCAGTGTCAACGGACTCCTTTTGCTCAGCTAGCGTTTGTCCAGTGTCAACGGACTCCTTTTGGCTCAGTTCGCGTTTGTCGAGTGTCAACGAACTCCTTTTGCTCAGTTCGTGTTTGTCCTGTGTCAACCGATTCCTTATGCTCAGTTCGCGTTTTTCCAGCGTCTACGGACTCCTTTTGCTCAGTTCGCATTTGTCTAGTGACAACGGACTCCTTTTGCTCAATTCGCGTTATTCAAGTGTCAACGGACTCCTTTTTCTCAGTTTGCGTTTGTCTAGTATCAACGGACTCCTTTTGCTCAATTCGCGTTTGTTCAGTGTCAACGAACTCCTTTTGCTAAATTCGCGTATGTCTAGTGTCAACGGACTTCTTTTGTTCAGTTTGCGTTTGTCTAGTGTATACTGACTCCTTTTGACTCAGTTCACGTTTGTCTAGTGTCAACGAACTCCTTTTGGCTCAGTTCGCGTTTGTCCGGTGTCAACGGACTCCTTTTGGCTCAGTTCACGTTTGTCCAATGTCAACAGACTCCTTTTGGCTCAGTTCGTCTGTTTCCAGTGTCAATGGACACCTTTTGGCTTAGTTTGCGTTTGTCCAATGTCAACGAACTCCTTTTGGCTCAGTTCGCATTTGTCCAGTGTCAACGGACACCTTTTGGCTCATTTCTCGTTTTTCCAATGTCAACGAATTCCTTTTTTCTCAATTAGCGTTTGTCTAGTGTCAATACACTCCTTTAGGCTCAGTTCGTGTTTTTCCGGTGTCAACGGACTCCTTTTGGCTCAGTTCACGTTTGTCCAATGTCAACAGACACCTTTTGGCTCAGTTCGTGTTTTTCCAGTGTCAACGAACTCCTTTTGGCTCAGTTCGCGTTTGTCGATTGTCAACGAACTCCTTTTACTCAGTTCGCGTTTGTCCAGTGTCAACAGACTCCTTATACTCAGTTCTCGTTTTTCCAGCATCAACGGACTACTTTTGCTCAGTTCGCGTTTGTCCAGTGACAACGGACTCCTTTTGCTCAATTCGCGATTGTCAAGTGTCAACAGACTCCTTTTGATCAGTTCGCGTTTGTCCAGTGTCAATGGACTCCTTTTGCTCAATTCGCGTTTGTTCAGTGTCAACAGACTCCTTTTGCTCAGTCCGCGTTTGTCCAGTGTCAACGAACTCCTTTTTCTCAGTTTGTGTTTGTCCAGTGTCAACAGTCTCCTTTTGCTAAATTTGCGTTTATTCAGTGTCAACAGACTTCTTTTGATCAATTCGCGTTTGTCTAGTGTGAACGGACTCCTTTTTCTCAGTTTGCGTTTGTCCAGTGTCAACGAACTCCTTTAGCTCAATTAGCGTTTATTCAGTGTCAACGAACTCCTTTTGCTCAGTTCGCGTTTGTCCAGTGTCAACGGACTCCTTTTTCTCAGTTTTTGTTTGTCCAGTGTTAACGGACTCCTTTTGCTCAATTTGCATTTATTTAGTGTCAACGGACTCCTTTTCCTCAGTTCGCGTTTGTCCAGTGTCAAAGGACACCTTTTGCTTAGTTCGCGTTTGTCATGTATCAACGGACTCCTTTTGCTCAGTTCGCGTTTGTCAAGTGTCAACGGACTTCTTTTGCTCAGTTTGCGTTTGTCTAGTGTCAACTGACACCTTTTGACTCAGTTCACGTTTGTATAGTGTCAACTAACTCCTTTTTGCTCAGTTCGCGTTTGTCTAGTGTCAACGGACACCTTTTGGCTCAGTTTGCATTTGTCTAGTGTCAACGGACTCCTTTTGCTCAGTTCGCATTTGTCCAGTATCAACGGATTCCTATTGCTCAGTTCGCATTTGTCCAGTGTCAATGGACTCCTTTTGCTCAGTTCGCGTTTGTCCAGTGTTAACGGACTCCTTTTGGCTCAGTTCGCGTTTGTCCAGTATCAATGGACACCTTTTGGCTTAGTTCGCGTTTGTCCAATGTCAACGGACTCCTTTTGGCTCAGTTCACATTTGTCTAGTGTCAACAGACTCCTTTTGGCTAAGTTCTCGTTTTTCCAATGTCAACGGACTCCTTTTCGCTCAACTCGCGTTTGTCTAGTGTCAACAAACAACTTTAGGCTCAGTTCGCGTTTGTCCGGTGTCAACGGACTCCTTTTGGCTCAGTTCATGTTTGTCCAATGTCAACAAACTCCTTTTGGCTCAGTTCGTGTTTTTCCAGTGTCAACTGACTCCTTTTGGCTCAGTTCGCGTTTGTCGAGTGTCAAAGAACTCCTTTTGCTCAGTTCACGTTTGTCTAGTGTCAACGGACTCCTTATACTCAGTTCGCTTTTGTACAGTGTCAACGGACTCCTTTTGCTCAATTCGCGTTTGTCCAGTGTCAACAGACTCCTTATACTCAGTTCTCGTTTTTCCAGCGTCAACGGACTACTTTTGCTCAGTTCGCGTTTGTCCAGTGACAACGGACTCCTTTTGCTCAGTTTGCGTTTGTCCAGTGTCAACAGACACCTTTTGCTTAGTTCGCGTTTGTCAAGTGTCAACGGACTCCTTTTGCTCAGTTCGCGTATGTCAAGTGTCAACGGACTTCTTTTGCTCAGTTTGCGTTTGTCTAGTGT
Organism: Lathyrus aphaca; assembly: GCA_963966055.1. NCBI lineage: Eukaryota > Viridiplantae > Streptophyta > Magnoliopsida > Fabales > Fabaceae > Lathyrus > Lathyrus aphaca. The sequence goes on along the minus strand of OZ014523.1, from coordinate 356,207,949 downwards.
CAACTGACTCCTTTTGACTCAGTTCACGTTTGTCTAGTGTCAACGAACTCCTTTTTGCTCAGTTCGCGTTTGTCCAGTGTCAACGGACTCCTTTTGGCTCAGTTCGCATTTGTCTAGTGTCAACGGACTCCTTTTGCTCAGCTAGCGTTTGTCCAGTGTCAACGGACTCCTTTTGGCTCAGTTCGCGTTTGTCGAGTGTCAACGAACTCCTTTTGCTCAGTTCGTGTTTGTCCTGTGTCAACCGATTCCTTATGCTCAGTTCGCGTTTTTCCAGCGTCTACGGACTCCTTTTGCTCAGTTCGCATTTGTCTAGTGACAACGGACTCCTTTTGCTCAATTCGCGTTATTCAAGTGTCAACGGACTCCTTTTTCTCAGTTTGCGTTTGTCTAGTATCAACGGACTCCTTTTGCTCAATTCGCGTTTGTTCAGTGTCAACGAACTCCTTTTACTAAATTCGCGTATGTCTAGTGTCAACGGACTTCTTTTGTTCAGTTTGCGTTTGTCTAGTGTATACTGACTCCTTTTGACTCAGTTCACGTTTGTCTAGTGTCAACGAACTCCTTTTGGCTCAGTTCGCGTTTGTCCGGTGTCAACGGACTCCTTTTGGCTCAGTTCACGTTTGTCCAATGTCAACAGACTCCTTTTGGCTCAGTTCGTCTGTTTCCAGTGTCAATGGACACCTTTTGGCTTAGTTTGCGTTTGTCCAAAGTCAACGAACTCCTTTTGGCTCAGTTCGCATTTGTCCAGTGTCAACGGACACCTTTTGGCTCATTTCTCGTTTTTCCAATGTCAACGAATTCCTTTTTTCTCAATTAGCGTTTGTCTAGTGTCAATACACTCCTTTAGGCTCAGTTCGTGTTTTTCCGGTGTCAACGGACTCCTTTTGGCTCAGTTCACGTTTGTCCAATGTCAACAGACACCTTTTGGCTCAGTTCGTGTTTTTCCAGTGTCAACGAACTCCTTTTGGCTCAGTTCGCGTTTGTCGATTGTCAACGAACTCCTTTTACTCAGTTCGCGTTTGTCCAGTGTCAACAGACTCCTTATACTCAGTTCTCGTTTTTCCAGCATCAACGGACTACTTTTGCTCAGTTCGCGTTTGTCCAGTGACAACGGACTCCTTTTGCTCAATTCGCGTTTGTCAAGTGTCAACAGACTCCTTTTGATCAGTTCGCGTTTGTCCAGTGTCAATGGACTCCTTTTGCTCAATTCGCGTTTGTTCAGTGTCAACAGACTCCTTTTGCTCAGTCCGCGTTTGTCCAGTGTCAACGAACTCCTTTTTCTCAGTTTGTGTTTGTCCAGTGTCAACAGTCTCCTTTTGCTAAATTTGCGTTTATTCAGTGTCAACAGACTTCTTTTGATCAATTCGCGTTTGTCTAGTGTGAACGGACTCCTTTTTCTCAGTTTGCGTTTGTCCAGTGTCAACGAACTCCTTTAGCTCAATTAGCGTTTATTCAGTGTCAACGAACTCCTTTTGCTCAGTTCGCGTTTGTCCAGTGTCAACGGACTCCTTTTTCTCAGTTTTTGTTTGTCCAGTGTTAACAGACTCCTTTTGCTCAATTTGCATTTATTTAGTGTCAACGGACTCCTTTTCCTCAGTTCGCGTTTGTCCAGTGTCAAAGGACACCTTTTGCTTAGTTCGCGTTTGTCATGTATCTACGGACTCCTTTTGCTCAGTTCGCGTTTGTCAAGTGTCAACGGACTTCTTTTGCTCAGTTTGCGTTTGTCTAGTGTCAACTGACACCTTTTGACTCAGTTCACGTTTGTATAGTGTCAACTAACTCCTTTTTGCTCAGTTCGCGTTTGTCTAGTGTCAACGGACACCTTTTGGCTCAGTTTGCATTTGTCTAGTGTCAACGGACTCCTTTTGCTCAGTTCGCATTTGTCCAGTATCAACGGATTCCTATTGCTCAGTTCGCATTTGTCCAGTGTCAATGGACTCCTTTTGCTCAGTTCGCGTTTGTCCAGTGTTAACGGACTCCTTTTGGCTCAGTTCGCGTTTGTCCAGTATCAATGGACACCTTTTGGCTTAGTTCGCGTTTGTCCAATGTCAACGGACTCCTTTTGGCTCAGTTCACATTTGTCTAGTGTCAACAGACTCCTTTTGGCTAAGTTCTCGTTTTTCCAATGTCAACGGACTCCTTTTCGCTCAACTCGCGTTTGTCTAGTGTCAACAAACAACTTTAGGCTCAGTTCGCGTTTGTCCGGTGTCAACGGACTCCTTTTGGCTCAGTTCATGTTTGTCCAATGTCAACAAACTCCTTTTGGCTCAGTTCGTGTTTTTCCAGTGTCAACTGACTCCTTTTGGCTCAGTTCGCGTTTGTCGAGTGTCAAAGAACTCCTTTTGCTCAGTTCACGTTTGTCTAGTGTCAACGGACTCCTTATACTCAGTTCGCTTTTGTACAGTGTCAACGGACTCCTTTTGCTCAATTCGCGTTTGTCGAGTGTCAACAGACTCCTTATACTCAGTTCTCGTTTTTCCAGCGTCAACGGACTACTTTTGCTCAGTTCGCGTTTGTCCAGTGACAACGGACTCCTTTTGCTCAGTTCGCGTTTGTCCAGTGTCAACAGACACCTTTTGCTTAGTTCGCGTTTGTCAAGTGTCAACGGACTCCTTTTGCTCAGTTCGCGTATGTCAAGTGTCAACGGACTTCTTTTGCTCAGTTTGCGTTTGTCTAGTGTCAACTGACTCCTTTTGACTCAGTTCACGTTTGTCTAGTGTCAACGAACTCCTTTTTGCTCAGTTCGCGTTTGTCCAGTGTCAACGGACTCCTTTTGGCTCAGTTCGCATTTGTCTAGTGTCAACGGACTCCTTTTGCTCAGCTAGCGTTTGTCCAGTGTCAACGGACTCCTTTTGGCTCAGTTCGCGTTTGTCGAGTGTCAACGAACTCCTTTTCCTCAGTTCGTGTTTGTCCTGTGTCAACCGATTCCTTATGCTCAGTTCGCGTTTTTCCAGCGTCTACGGACTCCTTTTGCTCAGTTCGCATTTGTCTAGTGACAACGGACTCCTTTTGCTCAATTCGCGTTATTCAAGTGTCAACGGACTCCTTTTTCTCAGTTTGCTTTTGTCTAGTATCAACGGACTCCTTTTGCTCAATTCGCGTTTGTTCAGTGTCAACGAACTCCTTTTACTAAATTCGCGTATGTCTAGTGTCAACGGACTTCTTTTGTTCAGTTTGCGTTTGTCTAGTGTATACTGACTCCTTTTGACTCAGTTCACGTTTGTCTAGTGTCAACGAACTCCTTTTGGCTCAGTTCGCGTTTGTCCGGTGTCAACGGACTCCTTTTGGCTCAGTTCACGTTTGTCCAATGTCAACAGACTCCTTTTGGCTCAGTTCGTCTGTTTCCAGTGTCAATGGACACTTTTTGGCTTAGTTTGCGTTTGTCCAATGTCAACGAACTCCTTTTGGCTCAGTTCGCATTTGTCCAGTGTCAACGGACACCTTTTGGCTCATTTCTCGTTTTTCCAATGTCAACGAATTCCTTTTTTCTCAATTAGCATTTGTCTAGTGTCAATACACTCCTTTAGGCTCAGTTCGTGTTTTTCCGGTGTCAACGGACTCCTTTTGGCTCAGTTCACGTTTGTCCAATGTCAACAGACACCTTTTGGCTCAGTTCGTGTTTTTCCAGTGTCAACGAACTCCTTTTGGCTCAGTTCGCGTTTGTCGATTGTCAACGAACTCCTTTTACTCAGTTCGCGTTTGTCCAGTGTCAACAGACTCCTTATACTCAGTTCTCGTTTTTCCAGCATCAACGGACTACTTTTGCTCAGTTCGCGTTTGTCCAGTGACAACGGACTCCTTTTGCTCAATTCGCGTTTGTCAAGTGTCAACAGACTCCTTTTGATCAGTTCGCGTTTGTCCAGTGTCAATGGACTCCTTTTGCTCAATTCGCGTTTGTTCAGTGTCAACAGACTCCTTTTGCTCAGTCCGCGTTTGTCCAGTGTTAACGAACTCCTTTTTCTCAGTTTGTGTTTGTCCAGTGTCAACAGTCTCCTTTTGCTAAATTTGCGTTTATTCAGTGTCAACAGACTTCTTTTGATCAATTCGCGTTTGTCTAGTGTGAACGGACTCCTTTTTCTCAGTTTGCGTTTGTCCAGTGTCAACGAACTCCTTTAGCTCAATTAGCGTTTATTCAGTGTCAACGAACTCCTTTTGCTCAGTTCGCGTTTGTCCAGTGTCAACGGACTCCTTTTTCTCAGTTTTTGTTTGTCCAGTGTTAACAGACTCCTTTTGCTCAATTTGCATTTATTTAGTGTCAACGGACTCCTTTTCCTCAGTTCGCGTTTGTCCAGTGTCAAAGGACACCTTTTGCTTAGTTCGCGTTTGTCATGTATCAACGGACTCCTTTTGCTCAGTTCGCGTTTGTCAAGTGTCAACGGACTTCTTTTGCTCAGTTTGCGTTTGTCTAGTGTCAACTGACACCTTTTGACTCAGTTCACGTTTGTATAGTGTCAACTAACTCCTTTTTGCTCAGTTCGCATTTGTCTAGTGTCAACGGACACCTTTTGGCTCAGTTTGCATTTGTCTAGTGTCAACGGACTCCTTTTGCTCAGTTCGCATTTGTCCAGTATCAACGGATTCCTATTGCTCAGTTCGCATTTGTCCAGTGTCAATGGACTCCTTTTGCTCAGTTCGCGTTTGTCCAGTGTTAACGGACTCCTTTTGGCTCAGTTCGCGTTTGTCCAGTATCAATGGACACCTTTTGGCTTAGTTCGCGTTTGTCCAATGTCAACGGACTCCTTTTGGCTCAGTTCACATTTGTCTAGTGTCAACAGACTCCTTTTGGCTAAGTTCTCGTTTTTCCAATGTCAACGGACTCCTTTTCGCTCAACTCGCGTTTGTCTAGTGTCAACAAACAACTTTAGGCTCAGTTCGCGTTTGTCCGGTGTCAACGGACTCCTTTTGGCTCAGTTCATGTTTGTCCAATGTCAACAAACTCCTTTTGGCTCAGTTCGTGTTTTTCCAGTGTCAACTGACTCCTTTTGGCTCAGTTCGCGTTTGTCGAGTGTCAAAGAACTCCTTTTGCTCAGTTCACGTTTGTCTAGTGTCAACGGACTCCTTATACTCAGTTCGCTTTTGTACAGTGTCAACGGACTCCTTTTGCTCAATTCGCGTTTGTCGAGTGTCAACAGACTCCTTATACTCAGTTCTCGTTTTTCCAGCGTCAACGGACTACTTTTGCTCAGTTCGCGTTTGTCCAGTGACAACGGACTCCTTTTGCTCAGTTCGCGTTTGTCCAGTGTCAACAGACACCTTTTGCTTAGTTCGCGTTTGTCAAGTGTCAACGGACTCCTTTTGCTCAGTTCGCGTATGTCAAGTTTCAACGGACTTCTTTTGCTCAGTTTGCGTTTGTCTAGTGTCAACTGACTCCTTTTGACTCAGTTCACGTTTGTCTAGTGTCAACGAACTCCTTTTTGCTCAGTTCGCGTTTGTCCAGTGTCAACGGACTCCTTTTGGCTCAGTTCGCATTTGTCTAGTGTCAACGGACTCCTTTTGCTCAGCTAGCGTTTGTCCAGTGTCAACGGACTCCTTTTGGCTCAGTTCGCGTTTGTCGAGTGTCAACGAACTCCTTTTCCTCAGTTCGTGTTTGTCCTGTGTCAACCGATTCCTTATGCTCAGTTCGCGTTTTTCCAGCGTCTACGGACTCCTTTTGCTCAGTTCGCATTTGTCTAGTGACAACGGACTCCTTTTGCTCAATTCGCGTTATTCAAGTGTCAACGGACTCCTTCTTCTCAGTTTGCTTTTGTCTAGTATCAACGGACTCCTTTTGCTCAATTCGCGTTTGTTCAGTGTCAACGAACTCCTTTTACTAAATTCGCGTATGTCTAGTGTCAACGGACTTCTTTTGTTCAGTTTGCGTTTGTCTAGTGTATACTGACTCCTTTTGACTCAGTTCACGTTTGTCTAGTGTCAACGAACTCCTTTTGGCTCAGTTCGCGTTTGTCCGGTGTCAACGGACTCCTTTTGGCTCAGTTCACGTTTGTCCAATGTCAACAGACTCCTTTTGGCTCAGTTCGTCTGTTTCCAGTGTCAATGGACACTTTTTGGCTTAGTTTGCGTTTGTCCAATGTCAACGAACTCCTTTTGGCTCAGTTCGCATTTGTCCAGTGTCAACGGACACCTTTTGGCTCATTTCTCGTTTTTCCAATGTCAACGAATTCCTTTTTTCTCAATTAGCATTTGTCTAGTGTCAATACACTCCTTTAGGCTCAGTTCGTGTTTGTCCGGTGTCAACGGACTCCTTTTGGCTCAGTTCACGTTTGTCCAATGTCAACAGACACCTTTTGGCTCAGTTCGTGTTTTTCCAGTGTCAACGAACTCCTTTTGGCTCAATTCGCGTTTGTCGATTGTCAACGAACTCCTTTTACTCAGTTCGCATTTGTCCAGTGTCAACAGACTCCTTATACTCAGTTCTCGTTTTTCCAGCATCAACGGACTACTTTTGCTCAATTCGCGTTTATCCAGTGACAACGGACTCCTTTTGCTCAATTCGCGTTTGTCAAGTGTCAACAGACTCCTTTTAATCAGTTCGCGTTTGTACAGTGTCAATGGACTCCTTTTGCTCAATTCGCGTTTGTTCAGTGTCAACAGACTCCTTTTGCTCAGTCCGTGTTTGTCCAGTGTCAACGAACTCCTTTTTCACAGTTTGTGTTTGTCCAGTGTCAACAGTCTCCTTTTGCTAAATTTGCGTTTATTCAGTGTCAACAGACTCCTTTTGATCGATTCGCGTTTGTCTAGTGTGAACGGACTCCTTTTTCTCAGTTTGCGTTTGTCCAGTGTCAACGAACTCCTTTAGCTCAATTAGCGTTTATTCAGTGTCAACGAACTCCTTTTTCTCAGTTCGCGTTTGTCTAGTGTCAACGGACTCCTTTTTCTCAGGTTTTGTTTGTCAAGTGTTAACGGACTCCTTTTGCTCAATTTGCATTTATTTAGTGTCAACGGACTCCTTTTGCTCAGTTCGCGTTTGTCCAGTGTCAAAGGACACCTTTTGCTTAGTTCGCGTTTGTCATGTATCAACGGACTCCTTTTGCTCAGTTCGCGTTTGTCAAGTGTCAACGGACTTCTTTTGCTCAGTTTGCGTTTGTCTAGTGTCAACTGACACCTTTTGACTCAGTTCACGTTTGTATAGTGTCAACTAACTCCTTTTTGCTCAGTTCGCATTTGTCTAGTGTCAACGGACTCCTTTTGGCTCAGTTTGCATTTGTCTAGTGTCAACGGACTCCTTTTGCTCAGTTCGCATTTGTCCAGTATCAACGGATTCCTATTGCTCAGTTCGCATTTGTCCAGTGTCAATGGACTCCTTTTGCTCAGTTCGCGTTTGTCCAGTGTTAACGGACTCCTTTTGGCTCAGTTCGCGTTTGTCCAGTATCAATGGACACCTTTTGGCTTAGTTCGCGTTTGTCCAATGTCAACGGACTCCTTTTGGCTCAGTTCACATTTGTCTAGTGTCAACAGACTCCTTTTGGCTAAGTTCTCGTTTTTCCAATGTCAACGAACTCCTTTTCGCTCAACTCGCGTTTGTCTAGTGTCAACAAACAACTTTAGGCTCAGTTCGCGTTTGTCCGGTGTCAACGGACTCCTTTTGGCTCAGTTCATGTTTGTCCAATGTCAACAAACTCCTTTTGGCTCAGTTCGTGTTTTTCCAGTGTCAACTGACTCCTTTTGGCTCAGTTCACGTTTGTCGAGTGTCAAAGAACTCCTTTTGCTCAGTTCACGTTTGTCTAGTGTCAACGGGCTCCTTATACTCAGTTCGAGTTTGTACAGTGTCAACACACTCCTTTTGCTCAATTCGCGTTTGTCCAGTGTCAACAGACTCCTTATACTCAGTTCTCGTTTTTCCAGCGTCAACGGACTACTTTTGCTCAGTTCGCGTTTGTCCAGTGTCAACGGACTCCTTTTGCTCAGTTCGCGTTTGTCCAGTGTCAAAGGACACCTTATGCTTAGTTCGCGTTTGTCAAGTGTCAACGGACTCCTTTTGCTCAGTTCGCGTTTGTCAAGTGTCAACGGACTTCTTTTGCTCAGTTTGCGTTTGTCTAGTGTCAACTGACACCTTTTGACTCAGTTCACGTTTGTATAGTGTCAACTAACTCCTTTTTGCTCAGTTCGCGTTTGTCTAGTGTCAACGGACTCCTTTTGGCTCAGTTTGCATTTGTCTAGTGTCAACGGACTCCTTTTGCTCAGCTAGCGTTTGTCCAGTGTCAACGGACTCCTTTTGGCTCAGTTCGCGTTTGTCGAGTGTCAACGAACTCCTTTTGCTCAGTTCGTGTTTGTCCTGTGTCAACCGATTCCTTATGCTCAGTTCGCGTTTTTCCAGCGTCTACGAACTCCTTTTGCTCAGTTCGCATTTGTCTAGTGACAACGGACTCCTTTTGCTCAATTCGCGTTATTCAAGTGTCAACGGACTCCTTTTTCTCAGTTTGCGTTTGTCTAGTATCAACGGACTCCTTTTGCTCAATTCGCGTTTGTTCAGTGTCAACGAACTCCTTTTGCTAAATTCGCGTATGTCTAGTGTCAACGGACTTCTTTTGTTCAGTTTGCGTTTGTCTAGTGTATACTGACTCCTTTTGACTCAGTTCACGTTTGTCTAGTGTCAACGAACTCCTTTTGGCTCAGTTCGCGTTTGTCCGGTGTCAACGGACTCCTTTTGGCTCAGTTCACGTTTGTCCAATGTCAACAGACTCCTTTTGGCTCAGTTCGTCTGTTTCCAGTGTCAATGGACACCTTTTGGCTTAGTTTGCGTTTGTCCAATGTCAACGAACTCCTTTTGGCTCAGTTCGCATTTGTCCAGTGTCAACGGACACCTTTTGGCTCATTTCTCGTTTTTCCAATGTCAACGAATTCCTTTTTTCTCAATTAGCGTTTGTCTAGTGTCAATACACTCCTTTAGGCTCAGTTCGTGTTTGTCCGGTGTCAACGGACTCCTTTTGGCTCAGTTCACGTTTGTCCAATGTCAACAGACACCTTTTGGCTCAGTTCGTGTTTTTCCAGTGTCAACGAACTCCTTTTGGCTCAGTTCGCGTTTGTCGATTGTCAACGAACTCCTTTTACTCAGTTCGCGTTTGTCCAGTGTCAACAGACTCCTTATACTCAGTTCTCGTTTTTCCAGCATCAACGGACTACTTTTGCTCAATTCGCGTTTATCCAGTGACAACGGACTCCTTTTGCTCAATTCGCGTTTGTCAAGTGTCAACAGACTCCTTTTGATCAGTTCGCGTTTGTACAGTGTCAATGGACTCCTTTTGCTCAATTCGCGTTTGTTCAGTGTCAACAGACTCCTTTTGCTCAGTCCGCGTTTGTCTAGTGTCAACGAACTCCTTTTTCTCAGTTTGTGTTTGTCCAGTGTCAACAGTCTCCTTTTGCTAAATTCGCGTTTATTCAGTGTCAACAGACTCCTTTTGATCGATTCGCGTTTGTCTAGTGTGAACGGACTCCTTTTTCTCAGTTTGCGTTTGTCCAGTGTCAACGAACTCCTTTAGCTCAATTAGCGTTTATTCAGTGTCAACGAACTCCTTTTGCTCAGTTCGCGTTTGTCCAGTGTCAACGGACTCCTTTTTCTCAGTTTTTGTTTGTCCAGTGTTAACGGACTCCTTTTGCTCAATTTGCATTTATTTAGTGTCAACGGACTCCTTTTGCTCAGTTCGCGTTTGTCCAGTGTCAAAGGACACCTTTTGCTTAGTTCGTGTTTGTCATGTATCAACGGACTCCTTTTGCTCAGTTCGCGTTTGTCAAGTGTCAACGGACTTCTTTTGCTCAGTTTGCGTTTGTCTAGTGTCAACTGACACCTTTTGACTCAGTTCACGTTTGTATAGTGTCAACTAACTCCTTTTTGCTCAGTTCGCGTTTGTCTAGTGTCAACGGACTCCTTTTGGCTCAGTTTGCATTTGTCTAGTGTCAACGGACTCCTTTTGCTCAGTTCGCATTTGTCCAGTATCAACGGATTCCTATTGCTCAGTTCGATTTGTCCAGTGTCAATGGACTCCTTTTGCTCAGTTCGCGTTTGTCCAGTGTTAACGGACTCCTTTTGGCTCAGTTCGCGTTTGTCCAGTATCAATGGACACCTTTTGGCTTAGTTCGCGTTTGTCCAATGTCAACGGACTCCTTTTGGCTCAGTTCACATTTGTCTAGTGTCAACAGACTCCTTTTGGCTAAGTTCTCGTTTTTCCAATGTCAACGAACTCCTTTTCGCTCAACTCGCGTTTGTCTAGTGTCAACAAACAACTTTAGGCTCAGTTCGCGTTTGTCCGGTGTCAACGGACTCCTTTTGGCTCAGTTCATGTTTGTCCAATGTCAACAAACTCCTTTTGGCTCAATTCGTGTTTTTCCAGTGTCAACTGACTCCTTTTGGCTCAGTTCGCGTTTGTCGAGTGTCAAAGAACTCCTTTTGCTCAGTTCACGTTTGTCTAGTGTCAACGGGCTCCTTATACTCAGTTCGCGTTTGTACAGTGTCAACGGACTCCTTTTGCTCAATTCGCGTTTGTCCAGTGTCAACAGACTCCTTATACTCAGTTCTTGTTTTTCCAGCGTCAACGAACTACTTTTGCTCAGTTCGCGTTTGTCCAGTGACAACGGACTCCTTTTGCTCAGTTCGCGTTTGTCCAGTGTCAACAGACACCTTTTGCTTAGTTCGCGTTTGTCAAGTGTCAACGGACTCCTTTTGCTCAGTTCGCGTATGTCATGTGTCAACGGACTTCTTTTGCTCAGTTTGCGTTTGTCTAGTGTCAACTGACTCCTTTTGACTCAGTTCACGTTTGTCTAGTGTCAACGAACTCCTTTTTGCTCAGTTCTCGTTTGTCCAGTGTCAACGGACTCCTTTTGGCTCAGTTCGCATTTGTCTAGTGTCAACGGACTCCTTTTGCTCAGCTAGCGTTTGTCCAGTGTCAACGGACTCCTTTTGGCTCAGTTCGCGTTTGTCGAGTGTCAACGAACTCCTTTTGCTCAGTTCGTGTTTGTCCTGTGTCAACCGATTCCTTATGCTCAGTTCGCGTTTTTCCAGCGTCTACGGACTCCTTTTGCTCAGTTCGCATTTGTCTAGTGACAACGGACTCCTTTTGCTCAATTCGCGTTATTCAAGTGTCAACGGACTCCTTTTTCTCAGTTTGCGTTTGTCTAGTATCAACAGACTCCTTTTGCTCAATTCGCGTTTGTTCAGTGTCAACGAACTCCTTTTGCTAAATTCGCGTATGTCTAGTGTCAACGGACTTCTTTTGTTCAGTTTGCGTTTGTCTAGTGTATACTGACTCCTTTTGACTCAGTTCACGTTTGTCTAGTGTTAACGAACTCCTTTTGGCTCAGTTCGCGTTTGTCCGGTGTCAACGGACTCCTTTTGGCTCAGTTCACGTTTGTCCAATGTCAACAGACTCCTTTTGGCTCAGTTCGTCTGTTTCCAGTGTCAATGGACACCTTTTGGCTTAGTTTGCGTTTGTCCAATGTCAACGAACTCCTTTTGGCTCAGTTCGCATTTGTCCAGTGTCAACGGACACCTTTTGGCTCATTTCTCGTTTTTCCAATGTCAACGAATTCCTTTTTTCTCAATTAGCGTTTGTCTAGTGTCAATACACTCCTTTAGGCTCAGTTCGTGTTTGTCCGGTGTCAACGGACTCCTTTTGGCTCAGTTCACGTTTGTCCAATGTCAACAGACACCTTTTGGCTCAGTTCGTGTTTTTCCAGTGTCAACGAACTCCTTTTGGCTCAGTTCGCGTTTGTCGATTGTCAACGAACTCCTTTTACTCAGTTCGCGTTTGTCCAGTGTCAACAGACTCCTTATACTCAGTTCTCGTTTTTCCAGCATCAACGGACTACTTTTGCTCAATTCGCATTTATCCAGTGACAACGGACTCCTTTTGCTCAATTCGCGTTTGTCAAGTGTCAACAGACTCCTTTTGATCAGTTCGCGTTTGTACAGTGTCAATGGACTCCTTTTGCTCAATTCGCGTTTGTTCAGTGTCAACAGACTCCTTTTGCTCAGTCCGCGTTTGTCTAGTGTCAACGAACTCCTTTTTCTCAGTTTGTGTTTGTCCAGTGTCAACAGTCTCCTTTTGCTAAATTCGCGTTTATTCAGTGTCAACAGACTCCTTTTGATCGATTCGCGATTGTCTAGTGTGAACGGACTCCTTTTTCTCAGTTTGCGTTTGTCCAGTGTCAATGAACTCCTTTAGCTCAATTAGCGTTTATTCAGTGTCAACGAACTCCTTTTGCTCAGTTCGCGTTTGTCCAGTGTCAACGGACTCCTTTTTCTCAGTTTTTGTTTGTCCAGTGTTAACGGACTCCTTTTGCTCAATTTGCATTTATTTAGTGTCAACGGACTCCTTTTGCTCAGTTCGCGTTTGTCCAGTGTCAAAGGACACCTTTTGCTTAGTTCGTGTTTGTCATGTATCAACGGACTCCTTTTGCTCAGTTCGCGTTTGTCAAGTGTCAACGGACTTCTTTTGCTCAGTTTGCGTTTGTCTAGTGTCAACTGACACCTTTTGACTCAGTTCACGTTTGTATAGTGTCAACTAACTCCTTTTTGCTCAGTTCGCGTTTGTCTAGTGTCAACGGACTCCTTTTGGCTCAGTTTGCATTTGTCTAGTGTCAACGGACTCCTTTTGCTCAGTTCGCATTTGTCCAGTATCAACGGATTCCTATTGCTCAGTTCGATTTGTCCAGTGTCAATGGACTCCTTTTGCTCAGTTCGCGTTTGTCCAGTGTTAACGAACTCCTTTTGGCTCAGTTCGCGTTTGTCCAGTATCAATGGACACCTTTTGGCTTAGTTCGCGTTTGTCCAATGTCAACGGACTCCTTTTGGCTCAGTTCACATTTGTCTAGTGTCAACAGACTCCTTTTGGCTAAGTTCTCGTTTTTCCAATGTCAACGAACTCCTTTTCGCTCAACTCGCGTTTGTCTAGTGTCAACAAACAACTTTAGGCTCAGTTCGCGTTTGTCCGGTGTCAACGGACTCCTTTTGGCTCAGTTCATGTTTGTCCAATGTCAACAAACTCCTTTTGGCTCAATTCGTGTTTTTCCAGTGTCAACTGACTCCTTTTGGCTCAGTTCGCGTTTGTCGAGTGTCAAAGAACTCCTTTTGCTCAGTTCACGTTTGTCTAGTGTCAACGGGCTCCTTATACTCAGTTCGCGTTTGTACAGTGTCAACGGACTCCTTTTGCTCAATTCGCGTTTGTCCAGTGTCAACAGACTCCTTATACTCAGTTCTTGTTTTTCCAGCGTCAACGAACTACTTTTGCTCAGTTCGCGTTTGTCCAGTGACAACGGACTCCTTTTGCTCAGTTCGCGTTTGTCCAGTGTCAACAGACACCTTTTGCTTAGTTCGCGTTTGTCAAGTGTCAACGGACTCCTTTTGCTCAGTTCGCGTATGTCATGTGTCAACGGACTTCTTTTGCTCAGTTTGCGTTTGTCTAGTGTCAACTGACTCCTTTTGACTCAGTTCACGTTTGTCTAGTGTCAACGAACTCCTTTTTGCTCAGTTCTCGTTTGTCCAGTGTCAACGGACTCCTTTTGGCTCAGTTCGCATTTGTCTAGTGTCAACGGACTCCTTTTGCTCAGCTAGCGTTTGTCCAGTGTCAACGGACTCCTTTTGGCTCAGTTCGCGTTTGTCGAGTGTCAACGAACTCCTTTTGCTCAGTTCGTGTTTGTCCTGTGTCAACCGATTCCTTATGCTCAGTTCGCGTTTTTCCAGCGTCTACGGACTCCTTTTGCTCAGTTCGCATTTGTCTAGTGACAACGGACTCCTTTTGCTCAATTCGCGTTATTCAAGTGTCAACGGACTCCTTTTTCTCAGTTTGCGTTTGTCTAGTATCAACAGACTCCTTTTGCTCAATTCGCGTTTGTTCAGTGTCAACGAACTCCTTTTGCTAAATTCGCGTATGTCTAGTGTCAACGGACTTCTTTTGTTCAGTTTGCGTTTGTCTAGTGTATACTGACTCCTTTTGACTCAGTTCACGTTTGTCTAGTGTTAACGAACTCCTTTTGGCTCAGTTCGCGTTTGTCCGGTGTCAACGGACTCCTTTTGGCTCAGTTCACGTTTGTCCAATGTCAACAGACTCCTTTTGGCTCAGTTCGTCTGTTTCCAGTGTCAATGGACACCTTTTGGCTTAGTTTGCGTTTGTCCAATGTCAACGAACTCCTTTTGGCTCAGTTCGCATTTGTCCAGTGTCAACGGACACCTTTTGGCTCATTTCTCGTTTTTCCAATGTCAACGAATTCCTTTTTTCTCAATTAGCGTTTGTCTAGTGTCAATACACTCCTTTAGGCTCAGTTCATGTTTGTCCGTTGTCAACGGACTCCTTTTGGCTCAGTTCACGTTTGTCCAATGTCAACAGACACCTTTTGGCTCAGTTCGTGTTTTTCCAGTGTCAACGAACTCCTTTTGGCTCAGTTCGCGTTTGTCGATTGTCAACGAACTCCTTTTACTCAGTTCGCGTTTGTCCAGTGTCAACAGACTCCTTATACTCAGTTCTCGTTTTTCCAGCATCAACGGACTACTTTTGCTCAATTCGCGTTTATCCAGTGACAACGGACTCCTTTTGCTCAATTCGCGTTTGTCAAGTGTCAACAGACTCCTTTTGATCAGTTCGCGTTTGTCCAGTGTCAATGGACTCCTTTTGCTCAATTCGCGTTTGTTCAGTGTCAACAGACTCCTTTTGCTCAGTCCGCGTTTGTCCAGTGTCAACGAACTCCTTTTTCTCAGTTTGTGTTTGTCCAGTGTCAACAGTCTCCTTTTGCTAAATTCGCGTTTATTTAGTGTCAACAGACTCCTTTTGTTCAATTCGCGTTTGTCTAGTGTGAACGGACTCCTTTTTCTCAGTTTGCGTTTGTCCAGTGTCAACGAACTCCTTTAGCTCAATTAGCGTTTATTCAGTGTCAACGAACTCCTTTTGCTCAGTTCGCGTTTGTCCAGTGTCAACGGACTCCTTTTTCTGAGTTTTTGTTTGTCCAGTGTTAACGGACTCCTTTTGCTCAATTTGCATTTATTTAGTGTCAACGGACTCCTTTTGCTCAGTTCGCGTTTGTCCAGTGTCAAAGGACACCTTTTGCTTAGTTCGCGTTTGTCATGTATCAACGGACTCCTTTTGCTCAGTTCGCGTTTGTCAAGTGTCAACGGACTTCTTTTGCTCAGTTTGCGTTTGTCTAGTGTCAACTGACACCTTTTGACTCAGTTCACGTTTGTATAGTGTCAACTAACTCCTTTTTGCTCAGTTCGCGTTTGTCTAGTGTCAACGGACACCTTTTGGCTCAGTTTGCATTTGTCTAGTGTCAACGGACTCCTTTTGCTCAGTTCGCATTTGTCCAGTATCAACGGATTCCTATTGCTCAGTTCGCATTTGTCCAGTGTCAATGGACTCCTTTTGCTCAGTTCGCGTTTGTCCAGTGTTAACGGACTCCTTTTGGCTCAGTTCGCGTTTGTCCAGTATCAATGGACACCTTTTGGCTTAGTTCGCGTTTGTCCAATGTCAACGGACTCCTTTTGGCTCAGTTCGCATTTGTCTAGTGTCAACAGACTCCTTTTGGCTAAGTTCTCGTTTTTCCAATGTCAACGGACTCCTTTTCGCTCAACTCGCGTTTGTCTAGTGTCAACAAACAACTTTAGGCTCAGTTCGCGTTTGTCCGGTGTCAACGGACTCCTTTTGGCTCAGTTCATGTTTGTCCAATGTCAACAAACTCCTTTTGGCTCAATTCGTGTTTTTCCAGTGTCAACTGACTCCTTTTGGCTCAGTTCGCGTTTGTCGAGTGTCAAAGAACTCCTTTTGCTCAGTTCACGTTTGTCTAGTGTCAACGGGCTCCTTATACTCAGTTCGCGTTTGTACAGTGTCAACGGACTCCTTTTGCTCAATTCGCGTTTGTCCAGTGTCAACAGACTCCTTATACTCAGTTCTTGTTTTTCCAGCGTCAACGAACTACTTTTGCTCAGTTCGCGTTTGTCCAGTGACAACGGACTCCTTTTGCTCAGTTCGCGTTTGTCCAGTGTCAACAGACACCTTTTGCTTAGTTCGCGTTTGTCAAGTGTCAACGGACTCCTTTTGCTCAGTTCGCGTATGTCATGTGTCAACGGACTTCTTTTGCTCAGTTTGCGTTTGTCTAGTGTCAACTGACTCCTTTTGACTCAGTTCACGTTTGTCTAGTGTCAACGAACTCCTTTTTGCTCAGTTCTCGTTTGTCCAGTGTCAACGGACTCCTTTTGGCTCAGTTCGCATTTGTCTAGTGTCAACGGACTCCTTTTGCTCAGCTAGCATTTGTCCAGTGTCAACGGACTCCTTTTGGCTCAGTTCGCGTTTGTCGAGTGTCAACGAACTCCTTTTGCTCAGTTCGTGTTTGTCCTGTGTCAACCGATTCCTTATGCTCAGTTCGCGTTTTTCCAGCGTCTACGGACTCCTTTTGCTCAGTTCGCATTTGTCTAGTGACAACGGACTCCTTTTGCTCAATTCGCGTTATTCAAGTGTCAACGGACTCCTTTTTCTCAGTTTGCGTTTGTCTAGTATCAACAGACTCCTTTTGCTCAATTCGCGTTTGTTCAGTGTCAACGAACTCCTTTTGCTAAATTCGCGTATGTCTAGTGTCAACGGACTTCTTTGGTTCAGTTTGCGTTTGTCTAGTGTATACTGACTCCTTTTGACTCAGTTCACGTTTGTCTAGTGTTAACGAACTCCTTTTGGCTCAGTTCGCGTTTGTCCGGTGTCAACGGACTCCTTTTGGCTCAGTTCACGTTTGTCCAATGTCAACAGACTCCTTTTGGCTCAGTTCGTCTGTTTCCAGTGTCAATGGACACCTTTTGGCTTAGTTTGCGTTTGTCCAATGTCAACGAACTCCTTTTGGCTCAGTTCGCATTTGTCCAGTGTCAACGGACACCTTTTGGCTCATTTCTCGTTTTTCCAATGTCAACGAATTCCTTTTTTCTCAATTAGCGTTTGTCTAGTGTCAATACACTCCTTTAGGCTCAGTTCGTGTTTGTCCGGTGTCAACGGACTCCTTTTGGCTCAGTTCACGTTTGTCCAATGTCAACAGACACCTTTTGGCTCAGTTCGTGTTTTTCCAGTGTCAACGAACTCCTTTTGGCTCAGTTCGCGTTTGTCGATTGTCAACGAACTCCTTTTACTCAGTTCGCGTTTGTCCAGTGTCAACAGACTCCTTATACTCAGTTCTCGTTTTTCCAGCATCAACGGACTACTTTTGCTCAATTCGCGTTTATCCAGTGACAACGGACTCCTTTTGCTCAATTCGCGTTTGTCAAGTGTCAACAGACTCCTTTTGATCAGTTCGCGTTTGTCCAGTGTCAATGGACTCCTTTTGCTCAATTCGCGTTTGTTCAGTGTCAACAGACTCCTTTTGCTCAGTCCGCGTTTGTCCAGTGTCAACGAACTCCTTTTTCTCAGTTTGTGTTTGTCCAGTGTCAACAGTCTCCTTTTGCTAAATTCGCGTTTATTCAGTGTCAACAGACTCCTTTTGTTCAATTCGCGTTTGTCTAGTGTGAACGGACTCCTTTTTCTCAGTTTGCGTTTGTCCAGTGTCAACGAACTCCTTTAGCTCAATTAGCGTTTATTCAGTGTCAACGAACTCCTTTTGCTCAGTTCGCGTTTGTCCAGTGTCAACGGACTCCTTTTTCTGAGTTTTTGTTTGTCCAGTGTTAACGGACTCCTTTTGCTCAATTTGCATTTATTTAGTGTCAACGGACTCCTTTTGCTCAGTTCGCGTTTGTCCAGTGTCAAAGGACACCTTTTGCTTAGTTCGCGTTTGTCATGTATCAACGGACTCCTTTTGCTCAGTTCGCGTTTGTCAAGTGTCAACGGACTTCTTTTGCTCAGTTTGCGTTTGTCTAGTGTCAACTGACACCTTTTGACTCAGTTCACGTTTGTATAGTGTCAACTAACTCCTTTTTGCTCAGTTCGCGTTTGTCTAGTGTCAACGGACTCCTTTTGGCTCAGTTTGCATTTGTCTAGTGTCAACGGACTCCTTTTGCTCAGTTCGCATTTGTCCAGTATCAACGGATTCCTATTGCTCAGTTCGCGTTTGTCCAGTGTCAATGGACTCCTTTTGCTCAGTTCGCGTTTGTCCAGTGTTAACGGACTCCTTTTGGCTCAGTTCGCGTTTGTCCAGTATCAATGGACACCTTTTGGCTTAGTTCGCGTTTGTCCAATTTCAACGGACTCCTTTTGGCTCAGTTCACATTTGTCTAGTGTCAACAGACTCCTTTTGGCTAAGTTCTCGTTTTTCCAATGTCAACGAACTCCTTTTCGCTCAATTCGCGTTTGTCTAGTGTCAAAAACACCTTTAGGCTCAGTTCGCGTTTGTCCGGTGTCAACGGACTCCTTTTGGCTCAGTTCATGTTTGTCCAATGTCAACAGACTCCTTTTGGCTCAGTTCGTGTTTTTCCAGTGTCAACTGACTCCTTTTGGCTCAGTTCGCGTTTGTCGAGTGTCAAAGAACTCCTTTTGCTCAGTTCACGTTTGTCTAGTGTCAACGGACTCCTTATACTCAGTTCGCGTTTGTACAGTGTCAACGGACTCCTTTTGCTCAATTCGAGTTTGTCCAGTGTCAACAGACTCCTTATACTCAGTTCTCGTTTTTCCAGCGTCAACGGACTACTTTTGCTCAGTTCGCGTTTGTCCAGTGACAACGGACTCCTTTTGCTCAGTTCGCGTTTGTCCAGTGTCAACAGACACCTTTTGCTTAGTTCGCGTTTGTCAAGTGTCAACGGACTCCTTTTGCTCAGTTCGTGTTTGTCAAGTGTCAACGGACTTCTTTTGCTCAGTTTGCGTTTGTCTAGTGTCAACTGACTCCTTTTGACTCAGTTCACGTTTGTCTAGTGTCAACGAACTCCTTTTTGCTCAGTTCGCGTTTGTCCAGTGTCAACGGACTCCTTTTGGCTCAGTTCGCATTTGTCTAGTGTCAACGGACTCCTTTTGCTCAATTCGCGTTTGTCCAGTATCAACGGACTCCTATTGCTCAGTTCGCGTTTGTCCAGTGTCAATGAACTCCTTTTGCTCAGTTCGCGTTTGTCCAGTGTTAACGGACTCCTTTTGGCTCAGTTCGAGTTTGTCCAATATCAATGGACACCTTTTGGCTTAGTTCGCGTTTGTCCAATGTCAACGGACTCCTTTCTGCTCAGTTCACATTTGTCCAGTGTCAACGGACTCCTTTTGGCTAAGTTCTCGTTTTTCCAATGTCAACGAACTACTTTTCGCTCAATTCGCGTTTGTCTAGTGTCAACAGACTCCTTTAGGCTCAGTTCGCGTTTGTCTGGTGTCAACGGACTCCTTTTGGCTCAGTTCATGTTTGTCCAATGTCAACAGACTCCTTTTGGCTCTGTTCGTGTTTTTCCAGTGTCAACTGACTCCTTTTGGCTCAGTTCGCGTTTGTCGAGTGTCAAAGAACTCCTTTTGCTCAGTTCACGTTTGTCTAGTGTCAACGGACTCCTTATACTCAGTTCCCGTTTGTACAGTGTCAACGGACTCCTTTTGCTCAATTCGCGTTTGTTCAGTGTCAACAGACTCCTTTTGCTCAGTCCGCGTTTGTCCAGTGTCAACGAATTCCTTTTGGCTCAGTTCGCGTTTGTCTAGTGCAACGAACTCCTATTACTCAGTTTACTTTTTGTCGAGTGTCAAAGGACTCCTTTTGCTCAGTTAGCGTTTGTCCAGTGTCAAAGGACTCCTTTTGGCTCAGTTCGCGTTTGTCGAGTGTCAACGAACTCCTTTTGCTCAGTTCGTGTTTGTCCAGTGTCAACGGATTCCTTATGCTCAGTTCGTGTTTTTCTAGCGTCAACAGACTCCTTTTGCTCAGTTCACATTTGTCCAGTGACAACAGACTCCTTTTGCTCATTTCGCGTTTTTCAAGTTTCAACGGACTCCTTTTACTGAATTCGCGTTTGTTCAGTGTCAACGAACTCCTTTTGCTAAATTCGCGTTTGTCCAGTGTCAACGGACTTCTTTTGTTCAGTTTGCGTTTGACTAGTGTATACTGACTCCTTTTGACTCAGTTCACATTTGTCTAGTGTCAACGAACTTCTTTTGGCTCAGTTCGCGTTTGTCCAGCGTCAACGGACTCCTTTTTCTCAGTTTGTGTTTTTCCAGTGTCAACGGACTCCTTTTGCTCAATTTTCATTTATTCAGTGTCAACGGACTCCTTTTGCTCATTTCGCGTTTGTCCAGTGTCAACGGACACCTTTTGCTTAGTTCGCGTTTGTCAAGTGTCAACGGACTCCTTTTGCTCAGTTCGCGTTTGTCAAGTGTCAATGGACTTCTTTTGCTCAGTTTGCGTTTGTCTAGTGTCAACTGACTCCTTTTGACTCAGTTCACGTTTGTCTAGTGTCAACGAACTCCTTTTTGCTCAGTTCGCGTTTGTCCAGTGTCAACGGACTCCTTTTGGCTCAGTTCACATTTGTCTAGTGTCAACGGACTCCTTTTGCTCAGTTCGCATTTGTCCAGTATCCACGGACTCCTATTGTTCAGTTCGCGTTTGTCCAGTCTCAATGGACTCCTTTTGCTCAGTTCGCGTTTGTCCAATGTTAACGGACTCCTTTTGGCTCAGTTCGAGTTTGTCCAGTATCAATGGACACCTTTTGGCTTAGTTCGCGTTTGTCCAATGTCAACAGACTCCTTTCGGCTCAGTTCACATTTGTCCAGTGTCAACGGACTCCTTTTGCTATGTTTTCGTTTTTCCAATGTCAACGAACTCCTTTTCGCTCAATTCGCGTTTGTTTAGTGTCAACAGACTCCTTTAGGCTCAGTTCGCGTTTGTCTGGTGTCAACGGACTCCTTTTGGCTCAGTTCATGTTTGTCCAATGTCAACAGACTCCTTTTGGCCCAGTTCGTGTTTTTCCAGTGTCAACTGACTCCTTTTGGCTCAGTTCGTGTTTGTCGAGTGTCAAATAACTCCTTTTGCTCAGTTCACGTTTGTCTAGTGTCAACGGACTCCTTATACTCAGTTCGCGTTTGTACAGTGTCAACGGACTCCTTTTGCTCAATTCGCGTTTGTTCAGTGTCAACAGACTCCTTTTGCTCAGTCCGCGTTTGTACAGTGTCAACGAATTCCTTTTGGCTCAGTTCGCGTTTGTCAAGTGCAACGAACTCCTATTGCTCAGTTTACTTTTTGTCTAGTGTCAAAGGACTCCTTTTGCTCAGTTAGCGTTTGTCCAGTGTCAACGGACTCCTTTTGGCTCAGTTCGTGTTTGTCGAGTGTCAACGAACTCCTTTTGCTTAGTTCGTGTTTGTCCAGTGTCAACGGATTCCTTATGCTCAGTTCGTGTTTTTCCAGCGTCTACGGACTCCTTTTGCTCAGTTCGCATTTGTCCAGTGACAACGGACTCCTTTTGCTCAATTCGCGTTTTTCAAGTTTCAACAGACTCCTTTTACTCAGTTTGCGTTTGTCCAGTATCAACGGACTCCTTTTGTTGAATTCGCGTTTGTTCAGTGTCAACAAACTCCTTTTGCTATATTCGCGTTTGTCCAGTGTCAACGGACTTCTTTTGTTCAGTTTGCGTTTGTCTAGTGTATTCTGACTCCTTTTGACTCAGTTCACATTTGTCTAGTGTCAACGAACTCCTTTTGGCTCAGTTCGCGTTTGTCCAGCGTCAACGGACTCCTTTTTCTCAGTTTGTGTTTGTCCAGTGTCAACGGACTCCTTTTGCTCAATTTGCATTTATTCAGTGTCAACGGACTCCTTTTGCTCAGTTCGCGTTTGTCCATTGTCAACGGACACCTTTTGCTTAGTTCGCGTTTGTCAAGTGTCAACGGACTCCTTTTGCTCAGTTCGCGTTTGTCAAGTGTCAACAGACTTCTTTTGCTCATTTTGCGTTTGTCTAGTGTCAACTGACTCCTTTTGACTCAGTTCACGTTTGTCTAGTGTCAACGAACTTCTTTTTGCTCAGTTCGCGTTTGTCCAGTGTCAACGGACTCCTTTTGGCTCAGTTCGCATTTGTCTAGTGTCAACGGACTCCTTTTGCTCAGTTCGCGTTTGTCCAGTATCCACGGACTCCTATTGCTCAGTTCGCGTTTGTCCAGTGTCAATGGACTCCTTTTGCTCAGTTCGCGTTTGTCCAGTGTTAACGGACTCCTTTTGGCTCAGTTCGAGTTTGTCCAGTGTTAACGGACTCCTTTTGGCTCAGTTCGCGTTTGTCCAATGTCAACGGACTTCTTTTGGCTCAGTTCGCATTTGTCTAGTGTCAACGGACTCCTTTTGCTCAGTTCGCGTTTGTCCAGTATCCACGGACTCCTATTGCTCAGTTCGCGTTTGTCCAGTGTCAATGGACTCCTTTTGCTCAGTTCGCGTTTGTCCAGTGTTAACGGACTCCTTTTGGCTCAGTTTGAGTTTGTCCAGTATCAATGGACACCTTTTGGCTTAGTTCGCGTTTGTCCAATGTTAACAGACTCCTTTCGGCTCAGTTCACATTTGTCCAGTGTCAACGGACTCCTTTTGGCTAAGTTCTCATTTTTCCAATGTCAACGAACTCCTTTTCGCTCAATTCGCGTTTGTCTAGTGTCAACAGACTCCTTTAGGCTCAGTTCGCGTTTGTCTGTGTCAACGGACTCCTTTTGGCTCAGTTCACGTTTGTCCAATGTCAACAGACTCCTTTTGGCTCAGTTCGTGTTTTTCCAGTGTCAACTGACTCCTTTTGCTCAGTTCGCGTTTGTCCAGTGTCAACGGACACCTTTTGCTTAGTTCGCGTTTGTCAAGTGTCAATGGACTCCTTTTGCTTAGTTCGCGTTTGTCTAGTGTCAACGAACTTCTTTTGCTCATTTTGCGTTTGTCTAGTGTCAACTGACTCCTTTTGACTCAGTTCACGTTTGTCTAGTGTCAACGAACTCCTTTTTGCTCAGTTCGCGTTTGTCCAGTGTCAACGGACTCCTTTTGGCTCAGTTCGCATTTGTCTAGTGTCAACGGACTCCTTTTGCTCAGTTCGCGTTTGTCCAGTATCCACGGACTCCTATTGCTCAGTTCGCGTTTGTCCAGTGTCAATGGACTCCTTTTGCTCAGTTCGCGTTTGTCCAGTGTTAACGGACTCCTTTTGGCTCAGTTCGAGTTTGTCCGGTATCAATGGACACCTTTTGGCTTAGTTCACATTTGTCCAATGTCAACGGACTCCTTTCGGCTCAGTTCACATTTGTCCAGTTTCAACGGACTCCTTTTGGCTAAGTTCTCGTTTTTCCAATGTCAACGAACTCCTTTTCGCTCAATTCGCGTTTGTCTAGTGTCAACAGACTCCTTTAGGCTCAGTTCGCGTTTGTCCGGTGTCAACGGACTCCTTTTGGCTCAGTTCACGTTTTTCCAATGTCAACAGACTCCTTTTGGCTAAGTTCGTGTTTTTCCAGTGTCAACTGACTCCTTTTGGCTCAGTTCGCGTTTGTCGAGTGTCAAATAACTCCTTTTGCTCAGTTCACGTTTGTCTAGTGTCAACGGACTCCTTATACTCAGTTCGCGTTTGTACAGTGTCAACGGACTCCTTTTGCTAAATTCGCGTTTGTTCAGTGTCAACAGACTCCTTTTGCTCAGTCCGCGTTTGTCCAGTGTCAACGAATTCCTTTTAGCTCAGTTCGCGTTTGTCCAGTGCAACGAACTCCTATTGCTCAGGTTACGTTTTGTCCAGTGTCAAAGGACTCCTTTTGCTCAGTTAGCATTTGTCCAGTGTCAACGGACTCCTTTTGGCCTAGTTCGCGTTTGTTGAGTTTCAACGAACTCCTTTTGCTCAGTTCGTGTTTGTCCAGTGTCAATGGATTCCTTATGCTCAGTGCGTGTTTTTCCTGCGTCTTTGGACTCCTTTTGCTCAGTTCGCATTTGTCCAGCGTCAACGGACTCCTTTTTCTCATTTTGTGTTTGTCCAGTGTCAACGGACTCCTTTTGCTCAATTTGCATTTATTCAGTGTCAACGGACTCCTTTTGCTCAGTCCGCGTTTGTCCAGTGTCAACCGACACCTTTTGCTTAGTTCGCGTTTGTCAAGTGTCAACGGACTCCTTTTGCTCAGTTCGCGTTTGTCATGTGTCAACGGACTTCTTTTTCTCAGTTTGCGTTTGTCTAGTGTCAACTGACTCCTTTTGACTTAGTTCACGTTTGTCTAGTGTCAACGAACTCCTTTTTGCTCAGTTCGCGTTTGTCCAGTGTCAACGGACTCCTTTTGGCTCAGTTCGCATTTGTCTAGTGTCAACGGACTCCTTTTGCTCAGTTCGCGTTTGTCCAGTATCAACAGACTCCTATTGCTCAGTTCGCGTTTGTCCAGTGTCAATGGACTCCTTTTGCTCAGTTCGCGTTTGTCCAGTGTTAACGGACTCCTTTTGGCTCAGTTCGCGTTTGTCCAGTATCAATGGACACCTTTTGGCTTAGTTCGAGTTTGTCCAATGTCAACGGACTCCTTTCAGCTCAGTTCACATTTGTCCAGTGTCAACGGACTCCTTTTGGCTAAGTTCGCGTTTTTCCAATGTCAACGAACTCCTTTTCGCTCAATTCGCGTTTGTCTAGTGTCAACAGACTCCTTTAGGCTCAGTTCACGTTTTTCCGGTGTCAAAGGACTCCTTTTGGCTAAGTTCACGTTTATCCAATGTCAACAGACTCCTTTTGGGTCAGTTCGTGTTCTTCAAGTGTCAACAGACTCCTTTTGGCTCAGTTCGCGTTTGTCGAGTGTCAAAGAACTCCTTTTGCTCAGTTGACGTTTGTCTAGTGTCAACGGACTCCTTATACTCAGTTCGCGTTTGTACAGTGTCAACGGACTCCTTTTGCTCAATTCGCGTTTGTTCAGTGTCAACAGACTCTTTCTGCCCAGTCTGCGTTATTCGAGTGTCAACGAATTCCTTTTGGCTCAGTTCGCGTTTGTCCAGTGTCAACGGACTCCTTTTGGCTCAGTTCGCGTTTGTCAAGTGTCAACGAACTCCTTTTGCTCAGCTCGTGTTTATCCAGTGTCAACGGATTCCTTATGCTCAGTTCGCGTTTTTCCAGCGTCTACGGACTCCTTTTGCTCAGTTCGCATTTGTCCAGTGACAACGGACTCCTTTTGCTCAATTCGCGTTTGTCAAGTGTCAACGGACTCCTTTTGCTCAATTTGCGTTTGTCTAGTATCAACGGACTCCTTTTGCTCAATTCACGTTTGTTCAGTGTCAACGAACTCCTTTTGCTAAATTCGCGTTTGTCCAGTGTCAACAGACTTCTTTTGTTCAGTTTGCGTTTGTCTAGTGTATACTGACTCCTTTTGACTCAGTTCACGTTTGTCTAGTGTCAACGAACTCCTTTTGGCTTAGTTCACGTTTGTCCAGTCTCAACGAACTACTTTTGGCTCAGTTCGCATTTGTCTAGTCTCAACGGACTCCTTTTGCTCAGTTCGCGTTTGTCCAGTATCAACGGACTCCTATTGCTCAGTTCGTGTTTTTCCAGTGACTACGGACTCCTTTTGCTCAATTCGCGTTTGTCAAGTGTCAACGGACTCCTTTTTCTCAGTTTGCGTTTGTCCAGTATCATCGGACTCCTTTTGCTCAATTCGCGTTTGTTAGTGTCAATGAACTCCTTTTGTTCAGTTCGCGTTTGTCCAGTGTCAACGAACTCCTTTTGCTCAGTTTGCGTTTGTCAAGTGTTAACGGACTCCTTTTGGCTCAGTTCGCATTTGTCTAGTGTCAACGGACACCTTATTCCTAGTTTGCGTTTGTCCAGGGTCAACGGACTCCTATTGCTCAGTTTGCGTTTGTCCAGTGTCAACGAACTCCTTTTGCTCAGTTCGCGTTTGTCCGGTGTCAATGTCGCTCCCCCGAAAAGACATCGGGTCAGATGGGGTACAAACGTGAACGGTCGGCGAAAGGAGAAAATGAAAGGAAGATGAATAGAGTCGCCAGCTAGGCATTTTTATCCCGAAGGAAAGGTAATGCTGCATAAACCTAGAAAAGGATGGATAAGACGGTTGCCAACCAGAGAAATTGAGAATGGAGGTTGGTTACAACCTGGGAAGGTATTAGCACCCAGATTGTCCTTCGTACTCGACGGGATCCACTCTTAAAAGATTGTGTTTAAAGGGGTAGTGTACGTGCTATCTGTGTGCAAAAGATGGAAGAGAAATAAGCAAGTGTCAGTGCAAGAAAGTGAATGAAGTGCTCAGGAACTGAGGCTTAAAAGAGAATGCTGAAAGGGGGGGGGGGGGAAGACAAAGAGACTTTTGTTCGATAACAGTTAAATTATGCCTACGTATCATATCGTGCAATGAGTGTAAACACCCCAAATTTTCCATTACTAAGTTCACACCATGGCTTGTGATCTTTCATTAATTGCATTAGTTTAATCATATCATATCATGTTGCATTTTTGCTTCACTGCATTAGTTCAAGTTCATCTGCATCTAGGGTTTGTGATCTGAGCAATCCAAGATCCATCTGAGCCACTCCAAAGGTCTTCAATCATCTCAAGAGGGTCCATGTATGTTTAATCATCATATTTCATCCTCCAAAGATCAAGGAAGTCAAAGAATCACAAGAATTGGCAAAGCATGGAAGCAGAGCTAGGGTTTAATTGCACAAATGACCTAAAATTAGGGTTTTGGTTTCAGAGGCCATAACTCCAAATTTTTTGGTAATTCTTGTTTCTAATGGCCTCTATATGTTATAAGGATCACACATACCAAGTTTGATGAAGAAATTCATTGTGGAAGTCATCTGATCACTGGGTAACTTCTTGAACAAGTCAGAGCAAAATCAGGGCATCTGAGGCCCCCCAACATGGATCTAAAGTGGATTTTCATCAAATTTCAGTTATATGGTCTTTATTTGATCATTAAAGTGTTTAGAAGTTCATAAATTTGAAGAAAAGTGAGCTAAACCAAAAGTTGCCAAAAATGGAAATGACTTGTAATGGAAACTTTCCATTTTGGGGAAGTTTTTCAACCTCCTCTTTCTCAACCAAAAATGCTTCAAATGAAAAATTGTTGGTCATGAAAGTTGTAGATTGGATCATTCCCTTTTCAAAAAGTATAAGAAAAAGTTCTAATTCATTATGGAACTCAAGTTATGGCTTTCCAAAGTTGGCAAAAATCACATAATTTCAAGTTTCATGCCAAAGAGGGATTTTTGCAAATTCACTTACCAAGCTTCTAAGTGACCTCTAATTGACTTCTAAACATCATAACAACATCACATGACTCATTTTGCTGAAAATTGTGCAAGGAATCACAATATTTCATGTCTTGCCCATGAAGAAATCTCAAAGGGGACAAAGTTTCATGAAATTGCAAAACCTCCCATAACTTTGTTTCAACATGCTGAATTGCCTCAAAGTGAATTCCATGGACCTCCTTGATCCTTGCTGCACTAGACAACCCATTGTACTAAGCCTGCCACTTGCCCATACCTCAAGTACAAGAAATCTTGACTTTTTGCATTTTCACCCATACCAATCAGCATAGCCCACACCAACTCCACAGACCTATCACAACTTGATATGTGGACTTTATGCAATCCATAACACACAAGAACTCAGCCTAAGACCTTAGCATTCACAAGTTCACAAAAATTCATCCCTCTTGCATTTTCCTTCGAAACACACAACACACTTGCTCAAACTCAAAACAAATTCCACCATTCATCTCCAAATCAATCACTGATCATAAACCACCCACCAAAACAGCCAAGAACACACCATAAGCCAAACACGATTTTCTGACTAGAGGAGTCTAAACTCACAAACCAGCCTTCCTCAAAGCTCTCCAAGCATCAAAGCTTCTTCAGGGAGGCCATTGGAGGAATTTTCCACCAAGGAAGCAGCCAGAAAGCTCAAGGGTTGAAAGCCTCCATCTCAGGTAGCCACCTCAAACTTTTTTTCCAGAAATCTCTTTTTAAGTTATAGAAATGTTCCCCATGTTCCCCTGAGTGCACTGAACTTGTTATTTTTGAAAATGGTGAAGAGATGAGCATGAACCGAATCTCTGAAATTTTTGACCTAAAAAGAGATTGATTCGATTCATGCTTGTTTCTAAAAATAAATGGATTTCGTGCTTGGATTCTTGTTCCTTGATGTTTGTTGAGTGATTCTGGAGCTTTAGAGGGCTTGGGTTGAGGTTTTGAGTGAGTTAGCAATTTTCAGGGGAAAGTCTGGCCGGAGAAGATGACCGGAGGTCTTCTCCAGCCACCTGAATGTCATTAACGTGTTAATTAGGGTTAGGGCATTGTTTGAATGTGGACCCTTTGATCTGTTCTCCCGCGCGTGATTGAAGGGCTAGGATTAGGTCATTAGCATTTAATCTGGATTTAATAATTAATTAATTAAGTTTAGTTAATTTTGAATTTGGGCCATTGGATGTGGCGCCAGTCAATCCCTTTAAACCCAGTTTCAATCATGTCCCTCCATTCTACATACTTTCCATATATTTTAATTTTATTTCATTTTTCTCCATTTATTTTGTACGAATTATTAAAAATAGTAAAAATGATAAAAAAAATCTGAAAATTTTTATCAAGTCTTTTATTAATTTTCAGAAATCTAAAATATTTTTATTTTTATTTTTTCCATTAAAAATAGTATTTTTAAATCATTTAAATGTTTTATTTAATTAGTTAATGAAAATTAATTAATTAAAAATACATTTAAGTATTTAAAAATCACCAAAAAAATCAGAGAGCATTCTTGGACATTTAGAAACATTTACAAACTCACCATACAAATTTATTTTTGGTTTTGATCATGCTTTGATATTTTTCAATGAATTAGGGTTCTTAAAATTGTCCATTTTCTAACCCTAACTTCAAAAATTCATAACTTTTAAACCAAGTTGAGTTTGTGAATGATTCTTTTTGCATTGTTCTATGCATGACTTCTAGTTTCTAAAAACATTTTTGTTTCATTTTTATCTTTCATTTTCAATTTGTTTGGAATTTTACATTAAGGATCACCCTTAAAACCCTAGAAACTTAGGAAATTCATAACTCCTTCTAGGTTTTGCTTCTGACCTCCCCCTTTTGGATGGTAACCTAGTATAGGTTTAGGGTTCCTTTGAGTGCATTTTCAATTTTTTATCATGTCATTTGCTTCTACCTTTGCCATTTGCATCTCATCCTTTCATAAAACCCTAATTTTCTCATCTTCCTTTGCATACATCTTGCATATGCTTGCATTCATGAACTTGCCATGACTTTTTTTGCATTCACATGACATATAAGACATATTAGGACACATTAGAATCATGTTTGATCATTGCATCATCCATTTGCCATGTTTTGTTTTCATTTCATTTCATATGCATTCATGAACTTTCATGCTCCTTTCATGCTTCATTTGCATCCTCATCCCTTGTATGATCATTCACATCTCATTTCTCTCTCTTTCGCCGACCGTTCGCATCTGTACCCCTCTTGGCCCTGTGTCATTTGGTGGGAGCGACAGCTTGGCGACTCTGCTAGGGACCCTTATACTGCAACTAGGGCTTCTGGTTCTTTTTGTGGGTTCCTCCTAGCGCTTGTTTGATTCGTGTTTACTGGTGTGTTATGTGCTATTTGTGTTTATTTATTTTGCTTTATTTATTGCTTTATGTACAACTTTATTTACTGTTTTCTTTACAGTTTTTTATACATCATACTATCATTATCATTGCTGGATCTGGTTTGCTGTTTTGGTGGGTGGGGTTCCATTGAGAGCTTAAGGTCCTATACCTGGGACTTGAGTGACACCTAGGCTAGAGTGGTTCATGTTCTTTCCCATTCCATTTCGGTCTGGTGCGGGAATATGAAATACGGTTCAGATGTGGGTTTCTTCTTGAGAACTTTGTGCTACAGATTTCCTGTAGTGCTAGGGCTATTGGGGAAGCCTGCTAAGTCTGGATGACCTTTTATTATGACCTTCAGAAGCTGAGGTGAATTAGAGGAGGATCCTTTATAGTTATTGTAAACATTGTACCTTCGGGTTAGAAGTGTTTACACTCCTCATAACTGATCCAAGTCTGAGGATCCTTATTTAAGAACATTACATGTGAGGGGGTTGGGATGTTTACAGGTTTGCAGGAACCCTTGGCCACATCATACCCTGTTACTATATTGTTTAAGAATACTCCACTTTGGACAGTTCTTGTGATTTACTCTGGATATGTGACTCTTTATTTGAGTCCCCCACCCTGGTTACTGAATTTCTGAGCCTTCATCTGGACTTTTGAACATACATGGGCCTTATATCAAGACAGATAATCAAATCCAGCTTTATCATAAACCCTTGCATATCA
This sequence comes from Lathyrus aphaca, assembly GCA_963966055.1. Taxonomy (NCBI): domain Eukaryota; kingdom Viridiplantae; phylum Streptophyta; class Magnoliopsida; order Fabales; family Fabaceae; genus Lathyrus; species Lathyrus aphaca. The sequence goes on along the minus strand of OZ014523.1, from coordinate 356,177,797 downwards.
TTTGCATATATCATCATTGCATCATTTAACATTTTTTTATTTGCTTTTCAGGGTATCCATTTCATTGTATCTTGGTTTTGGTTTTGACCCCTTCTTATGCATAGACCTCTGTTTCAGCTTTCTTCATCAGTTATCTGCTTCAGTTATCTCCACCCTCACTAGCACCAGTCTGTTAGTGGTCCACCTTCAGCATCTCAGTCTGTGATCTTCATCAGCACTTATCTTCAGTTTCTGCAGCAACACTCATGGCTACTCCCAGGAAAATCAACATATCATACCACTTTTTTGAGCCTGTGTTGACTGGTATCAGGCAGGTCCAGTCACTTATCACACCTGACCACATCCCACTGTTTAGAGAGCACTATGGAGGTATCCTGGATATGGTTATGGACCTTGACCATTCTCAGAGGAGCATGATCCACACATGCTTGCAGTTTTATGACCCTCCTTTGAGATGTTTCACCTTTCCAGACTTTCAGCTAGGGCCTCTGCTTGAAGAGTTTTCTTTATTGATTGGAGTACCTATCAGAGGTGGAATCCCCTTCAACCCAGAGATGACTGCTCCCAGAAATGAAGAGATAGCAAGGGCACTGTACTTGGAGCCTGCCCTTATGGAGAAAAGTATGACAACAAAAGCTGGGATTCCTGGTTTGCATTTGGACTTCTTGATTTCTCAGGCCATCCTGAAATCTTCATTGGGAGAGTGGAGGGCAGTCTGTGCACTGTTGGCTCTCAGCATATATGGGGCTAAACTGTTTGCAGATGAGCCTAAATTTGTCAGCAAGAATGCCATCCATCTGTTTCTTCTGAGGAACCCAATACCCACATTGCTAGGAGATTTCTACTATTCCATCCATCAGAGGAAGTTGGTAAGATGCTGTGCTCCTTTGTTTTACACCTGGCTGATCAGACACCTGCCTAAGTCAGATGCTTTCTTGAACCCCCACCAACAGAAGAATTGAGCTAAGAGGTTCATTGCCTTGACTTCAGATGATATCAGATGGTGCACCCAGAGCACCAAAGGCAAGGACTTTATCACCAGTTGTGGGCAATACCCAAATGTTCCTCTAATAGGAGTAAAGGGTTGCATCAACTACAACCCCTTACTATTTAGGAGAAAATTGGGCTATGCCTTAGTCCACCCTCCCAAAGGACAGGATTTAGATGAGACCCTATATTGTGAAGTGCAACCTAATTCAGTTGTTGTCAGACAAGCATCCTGGGCTTGGGACAACATCCAGACAAAAGGGGTAGCTATTCTTGGAAGATGTAACAATGTTGCTTCAGCTCAGTATTTAGACTGGTCCCGTACTAGAGCTCAGATTACCAGAATGCCTTTCACCTTAGAAGACATACCTGGACCATCTACAGTACAACCTGCAACAACAATTAGCCTGGAGGAATTTGAAAATTTGAAGGAAAGGAATGATCATCTATCTCAGGCCCTAAAAAAGACCCTTTGGGAAAGAAGTGATGGTCGTCTGGACATTGAGAGATTGGAAAAGCTCAGGGTTGAGCATCTTTCCAAAATTGAGAAGACATAAGACTACATAAGGAAAGCAAGGGATGTGGAACATATATTGAAGAATGCATGCAAAGAGGCCAAGATTCAGAAAGCTAGGACTGAGCACTATCTGCATGAGAGTCAGGCTAGATGGGTCAGGACCATTGAAGCCCGTGCACAAGAAGACCAGAAGATTCAAGCCAAGATTGAACAACTAGAGGCCAGTGAGAAGAAACAGCAGGAAGCTCTGTTGGCTGCACAAAAAGAGATATCAGAGTTGAAGCTTAGAGCAGGTTTGAAGAGATCAAAAGACCAGGACAGGCATAAAAAGCTGACTACTTCCATTGCTACCAGGAACCTCCTCATTAGGACCATTACAGAGCACCCAGCTGGTCCAGTGACTGAGGCACTCCTGAAGGAGGTCAGAGAAGATGAGTTTGGACTGGATGTCTGATTCTTTGCTTGTTGTTTGTTTCCATTTGATGTACTTTTTCTTTTGTTGTATTTTGACCCTCCATGGGCATGTATTGTAAAACAAACTATGTATTGTTCATCATTTGTAATATATTTTAGTTTGTTTTCATTTGGGTTTTCTCTCAACAACATCAAGCACCTTCCTCGAGGTCTGGAAAGGTCAAAACCAAGAACCAAATCGGATACCTTGGAAAACAAATAAGCATATTGCATTGCATACTAACTTTGTTTTTGTTTTGTAGGTTTTGTTATTACTATTGTTTCTAACTTTGTTGTGATCTCAGGAAACATTGCTCGTCGCCGAGTGTTCCCTGTAAACCGCACGCACCGGTACCCGACTCGTAACAACCTTCTCGACATTCAAATGGAGCAAGTACAACAGGACCTAAATGAGGTCAGAAATCAGATGGCCAATGAGAGAGTAGAGTTGAGAAATCAGATGTCTCAGTTTATGGCAGTGATGACTGGCATAGCCCAGAGCCAAGAAAGACTAAGGGAGCTGGTGGAAAGACAAACTCCTGAGGAGCCTCATCTTGGAACAGGAGGAACTAGCAACAATGAACGGGGCCAGCCTCGTATTGACCCACCGGAGTATGGGCCCCATCTAAATCCATAAGTTAACATCCCGAGAAATGGTCAAGGTAATGCTGCTAGGGGCCAAATCCTGCAGGAGGATCCCTAGGGAGAACAGTTTACTGTTATAGGGGCAGGAGATGAGGTATATGACAGAAGATTGGACGAGATTGCTGAAAAGTTAAAATCGTTGGAATCTCAGAATTCTTTGGGCTTCGATGTGATGGATATGAGACTAGTAGATGGGGTGAGAATTCCCCGCAAATTTAAACCCCCATGCTTTGAAAAGTACAATGGTACCTCCTTTCCTCGCACTCATCTGCAATCTTTCTTGGGAAGGCTCAAGGCTTATACCATGGATGAAAAGTTATGGATGTTTTACTTTGAGGACAGTCTGACTGGAAATTCGAGAGAATGGTATTAGCATTTGTCTAGGGCCACCATAAGATGTTGGAAGGATCTGGCCGAGGCTTTCATCCGTCAATATCAATACAACCTGGACATGGCTCCCAATAGAACTCTTCTAATGGGCATGTCTCAGTCTTCTAGAGAGAGCTTCCGGGATTATGCTCAAAGATGGAGACAGCTTGCTGCTGCTGTCCAACCACCCATATCAGAGAGAGAAATGGCTGACATGTTCATGAACACATTACAAGGGACTTATATTGATAGACTGGTTGCTTTCTCCTCTACCAGTTTTGCTGATGTAGTCATAGCTGGTGAAAGGATTGAAAGTCTCTTGAAGATGGGCAAAATCTCCGACAGTGGTGCGAGTTCATCCAGCAATCCCAGAAAACCTTTTGCGGGACCCCGAAGGGAAGGTGAAACAAATTCCATTCATACAAGCAGGGGCAGGCCTCAATATGCTCACCGGTCAGTAGCAGCTTTTACCATCCCAGCTCCAATTCCACAACAATCATCATATCCTCAACAACAACAAACACAGTATCAATAACAAGCTCATTATCTGCAACAAAGGTCGTACAACAACAGCAATAGCAACCAACAGCAGCGTCCCTTCCAATAGAGGCCATCACAAGCAAACAGGGTAATTGACCCAATCCCAATGTCGTATGCTGCACTCTTGCCACAACTCCTAAAGCTCAACCTAGTTGAGTTAAGGACGTTGGCTCCTCCAGATCCTCTCAATCTGCCAAAGAACTATGATGCAAATGCCAGGTGTGCATTCCACTCAAACGCACCGGGGCATAATACTGAAAAGTGAAGGGCCCTACAGATGAAAGTCCAGGATTTGGTGGACTCAAAAGCTCTCAATTTCGCGCCTCCTCCGAACGTCACAAGAAATCCAATGCCTAGTCACAACGGGCCTAGGATTAATTCTATTGAGGAGGGCAAACCATCCACATTAATTAGTAGAGTTGCACATATCCGAACACCTTTGGTTGAAATCAAAGCTCAGTTGTTAGAATGCCAAGTGTTCCTTGGGTGTGAGGTCGGCTGTGGATATTGCAATATTGCCGTTAATGGATGTGAGAGATTGAGAAACGAAATAGATGGCCTCATTAGAGATTGCACTCTTCAGATTACAACAACAACGACTACAACTCCAACAATTCCTTCATCGATAATCACAGATACTCCTACAACATCAGCAACCCTTGTTCCAACAGATTCTGCTACAACTCCAACAATTACTCAATCAATCACTTCAACGGATACAAGTTCAGTCACAATTCCTTCTACAACGACAACACCCATTACTCCATCAGTTCCTGCTACAACTTCAACACCCGTCCAGTCAACAGTACCGTCAACAACATCAACAACAGTTAATGAAAACGTCTCAACGGTTACGATATACTACGATCCTGCAAATGTTCCTTCCAACAACTCACAACAAAATGCTACTCCTGTCAGAGCTCTAGTTACCATATATTATGATCCACACACCATTGTGGTCCCCTCTGCAGCTGCTATCAGTCCGGTCACTATCACAGTGCTTGGGCCAGTTCCTTACGAAAGCAATAATGCCATCCCTTGGCATTATGGCTCAGAACTATACTGCGAGGGGCAGAAAATCACTTTAGAGTCATCAACTTCTTCACCTCAGATAGACAATGTGGGTGGAGGCGGAGGCTTCACTAGAAGCGGACGTCTCTTTGCCTCGCAAATACAAAGACCCATTAATGAAGCAGAAGCTGCTGCTAAGGCAAAAGGGAAGAACGTGGTGCAAGAAGAACCAGTTGCTAAAGAAACTCTGAAGACTCCATTTGATCAAGAGGTTGATGAATTCATGCGGATCATCAAGAAAAGTGATTATAAGGTGGTGGACCAGCTTCACCAGACACCTTCCAAAATCTCCATACTATCATTGCTAATGTGCTCTGAGGCTCATCGGAACGCACTATTAAAAGTCCTGCACGCAGCTTATGTGCCGGAGGAGATTACTGTCAATCAGTTAGACGTTGTGGTTGGAAATTTCAACGCTAGTCATGGACTAGGATTTACCAACGCTGATCCAACAACGGAAGGTCACAATCACAACAAGGCTTTGCATATTACCTTGGAGTGTAAGGGTGTAGTTCTTTCTCACGTATTGGTGGACACAGGGTCATCACTCAATGTCCTACCCAAGAAAGCCCTTGTGAAGCTGGAACATGATGGATTGGCACTACGCCAAAGCAACTTGGTAGTGAGAGCCTTTGACGGTTCTAAAAGATCAGTTCTGGGAGAGATAGAGTTGCCAATAATGATTGGCCCACAGGTTTTCAAAGCGACCTTCTTTGGGATGGATATACAGCCTGCCTACAGTTGTCTATTGGGTAGACCATGGATACACGCCGCTGGCGCCGTGACGTCAACCCTTCACCAGAAGTTAAAATTTGAGTGGGAGGGCCAAGTCATTGCCATTTGTGGGGAAGAGGATATCTTTGTTAGCCAGCTGGCTACTTTAAAATACATTGAAATGGATGGGGAGATCCATGAGACCATGAGTCAAGGTTTTGAAGACCTTAATATCAATGAAACATCTGCTGTGTCTGGTTGCATCACATCATACCAACATGCCCGAAAGGTTATTGAGGAGGGTACCGCTCAAGGCTGGGGCAAGCTGCTGCCAATTGAAAAGAAAGAAGACCGTTTCGGGTTGGGTTACAGACCAACTCGACAAGATCAACCAGAGGCTGCAACGGAGCCCAAGTTTGTCAGCGGGGGGATGCTCACCCCGGATGTTGTGAACAGTTTCGAAGATGAGTCAGAAGACGAGCGCAACCTGGAAAACTGGATACGTCCAAGGATCCCGGGGAACGATGTCTCAAACTGGTCTTCCCATGAAATTATAAGAGTTACTCCTGCAGAGTAATTATTATTTCCTGTCTTTAAGCATGCATCAAGTCCTGCATCTTACCCAAGATGTAAGGGCTCATTTTGTAATCGGGCCATCTTGTATTTTGTGCAAACGATCAATTAATGAATATCAGGACATCTTTTTCAAATGAGTCTTTTTCTTTTCCGCTCACTGTTTTTCATTATTCATTTTTTGTACAAAAATAAAATGGCAATGTTTTTCAAAAAATAATAACTTCATTTTCACTTGTTCTAAGCAAGATAAAACTGATCACTAAAATGAACAAATCTAAACCCTTGCAGAGAGTGCCCTCCAGACTGCACCGACAACAACACCGCTATGACTTCGTATGACTTTGACAATCCGATTAATCAAGCCGATGAAGGGGTTGAAGAAGATTATGAGCTACCTGAAGAACTAGAAAGGTTGTTAAGACAAGAGGAGAAGGTTATCACTCCTCATCAGGAGGAAGTTGAAACAGTTAATCTTGGTACAGAAGAAGACTTGAAAGAAGTTAAGATCGGGGCCTGTCTGCAAGATTCAGTAAAAGAGCAACTTATTGACATGCTTCAGGAGTATGTGGATGTTTTTGCTTGGTCTTATCAGGATATGCCAGGGTTGGACACCGACATTGTTATGCACAAGCCGCCTCTGAAAGAAGATTGTCCGCCAGTAAAATAGAAGTTGCGCCGTACTCGCCCAGATATGGCGATGAAGATAAAAGAAAAGGTACAAAAACAGTGGGACGCTGGTTTCCTTGCTGTGACTAGTTACCCGCCGTGGGTTGCTAACATTGTACATGTGCCTAAGAAAGATGGAAAAGTGAGGATGTGTGTGGATTACTGGGATCTGAACAGAGCCAGCCCGAAAGATGACTTCCCTTTACCTCACATTGATGTATTGGTCGACAATACGGCTCAGTTCTCGGTGTTCTCCTTCATGGATGGATTTTCAGGATATAATCAGATCAAGATGTCACCTGAAGACATGGAGAAGACAACTTTCATCACACCCTAGGGCACATTCTGTTATAAGGTAATTCCATTCGGACTGAAGAATGCTGGTGCCACTTATCAACAGGCTATGGTAACATTATTCCATGGCATGATCCACAAAGAAATTGAATGTTATGTGGATGACATGATTGCCAAATCCCTCACAGAAGAAGACCACCTAGTGAATCTGTTGAAGCTGTTTAAGCATCTGAGGAAGTACCAATTGAAGTTAAACCCTAACAAATGCAAATTTGGGGTGCAATCTGGTAAGCTGTTGTGATTTATTGTAAGTGAGAAAGGGATTGAAGTGGACCCTGACAAAGTCAAACCCATTCAAGAGATTCCTACACCAAAGACCGAAAAATAAGTTTGAGGGTTCCTAGGTAGATTGAACTACATTTCAAGGTTCATATCTCACCTTACAACAACTTGTGAACCCCTGTTCAAGTTGTTAAGGAAAGAACAAACAGTCAGGTGGAATGAAGACTGCCATAGGGCTTTTGATAAAATCAAGCAATGATTACAAGAGCCTCCAATCCTTATGCCTCCAGTTGAAGGAAGACCTCTAATAATGTACTTTACAGTATTAGAAGAGTCAATGGGGTGTGTGATGGGCTAGCATGACGAGTCTGGTCGAAAAGAGTATGCAATTTACTACCTAAGCAAAAAGTTTACCGACTATGAACAAAGTTATTCACTGCTCGAGAAAACTTGTTATGCTTTAGCGTGGGCTGCTCGCCGACTAAGGCAGTATATGTTGACCCACATTACATTGTTGATCTCCAAGATGGATCCAGTCAAGTACATATTTGAGAAGCCTTCACTTACCGGACAGGTTGCAAGATGGAAAATGATTCTCACAGAATATGACATTCAGTACACATCTCATAAATCCATCAAAGGCAGTGTATTGTCTGATTATCTTGCTGATCAACCCATTGATGATTACCAACCTATGAGATTTGACTTCCCTGATGAAGACATCATGTTCATAAAAGCAAAAGATCATGAAGAGCCTATTCACACTGAAGGGCCTGATCCAGAGGAAGAATGGACTATGATGTTTGATGGGGCTGTTAATATGAATGGTCGTGGTGTTGGTGCAGTACTTATTACACCTAATGGAGTTCACATGCCTTTCTCGGAAAAACTCACCTTTAACTGCACTAACAATGAAGCTGGATACGAAGCTTGTATTATGGGTCTTGAGGAAGACATTGACCTCAGGATCAAGACTTTAACTGTATTCGGAGATTCAGCTCTGGTAATCAATCAAACCAACGGCAAATGGTATAGTCACCAGGAGCATCTGATTCCATATCGGGATTACACAAGAAGGTCACTCACGTTCTTCACTACAGTCAAACTTGAGTATTTCCCTCGAGATGAAAATCAGTTTGCAGATGCTCTGGCTACCATTGCATCCATGATCAAAGTTCAAGATGCCAACTTTGTGCCTCGGATTTCAGTGTCCAAGCTTGACAGACTATCATATGTATTCTCAGATGACCTAGCTAATGATGATAAGCCTTGGTTCTATGACATCAAATGCTTCTTGGAGGATCAAACATACCCACCTGGGGCATCATCCAATGAAGAAGACATTAAGAAGGTTGGCTGGTAGTTTCTTCCTGAATGCTGACGATTCGTTGTACAAAAGAAACTTTGATATGGTACTTCTCAGATGTATGGATAAGGCAGAGGCAGACTTGTTGATGCACGAGGTGCACGAAGGATCTTTTGGTACCCATGCTGGAGGGCATGCAATGGCTAAAAAGTTGTTAAGATCAGGCTATTACTGGATCACAATGGATGCAGACTGTTGTGCTTATGCCAGGAGATGCCATAAATGCCAGATTTATGCAGATAAAGTGCATGTGCCTCCGAATCCTTTGAATGTGATGTCTTCACCCTGGACATTCGCCATGTAGGGCATTGATATGATTGGGAAGATCGAACCGACTGATTCAAATGGCCACAGATACATCCTTGTTGCCATTGACTATTTTACCAAGTTGGTCGAAGCAGTTTCCTATGCAAATGTCACCAGGCAAGTGGTAGCCCGATTCCTGAAGAGAGATATCTTCTGTCGGTATGGAGTGCCCGAGCGAATCATTACTGATAATGGTTCCAACTTGAGCAACAAAATGATGGCAGAACTATGCCGGAACTTCAAGATCCAACATCACAATTCTTCTCCTTACAGGCCAAAGATGAATGGCGCTGTAGAGGTGGCTAACAAGAATATCAAAAAGATTGTGCAGAAGATGGTGGTCACCTACAAAGACTGGCATGAAATGCTACCATTTGCCTTGAATGGGTACCGTAAATCAATCAGAACATCCACTAGGGCAATGTTGTACCAGCTTGTGTATGGTATGGAGGGAGTCCTACTGGTTGAAGTTGAACTACCCTCTTTACGGGTACTGATGGATGTTAAGCTGAATGAAGTAGAATGGGTCTGATCCCAGTACGAACAACTGAGTCTGATCGAAGAAAAGAGGTTAGCTGCAATCTGTCATGGGCAGCTGTATCAGAAGAGAATGAAGAACGCCTTTGATTAGAAAGTCAGGCTTCAGGAATACCAAGTGGGAGATCTTGTGCTGAAAAGACTCCTTCCTCCTTATACACACCACAGGGGCAAGTGGACTCCGATTTACGATGGTCCATTCATAGTAAAGAAAGTCTTCTCTGGTGGAGCACTGATGCTCAGTACTATGGATGGTGAATACTTCTTATCCCCTGTTAATTCAGATGCAGTTAAAAAATATTTCGCATAAAATGACCCGCTGGACATAAAAACAGAATGTAAGTCCAGGCAAAAATAGGGCATCCCGGCGAGTCAAAAATAGAATAAAAGACTCGGGCAAAAATAAGGGAAAAAAATGTACACCCGCTGAGTTGAAAAGCCGCATTGAACAACTCATGCAAAAATGGGTATCCCGGTGGATTGAAAACCCGAAAGGGCGATCCACGCAAAATAAGGGAATAGGTGAACAACTGCATTCTGAATTCGTCAGTATCGCTTGCAACGTGGAAAGCTTCGAAGGTTAAAGCATTGGTCAGAATCAACCTTCTTCAAATGCAAGATGAGAAGAACGTCAATGTCATACAAGTCATAGGAAAAGGGAAGCACTGAAGCGTCATCAACATTGCCAGCACCTTTTTGTTTCTTAATTTGTAACAATCTCCTCATTTCAGGGGATCTGTTTCTTTGACTGTACTTGCCAATTTAAGGCACACAAATTAATAAAATCAGATTTTCAGTCACGTTTTGCCTCGTACATTTTATCTTCATTTGCAAAAATGTCTGATGCCCTTAATATAATGATTGCATAAATACATATGTGTCTTTTCTAAATTACATTCTTACAGGAAATAGATTCGTTCTCAGGAGTGTCTAAATTCCTATGATGGAATCCAGTAAGGGATACCTCGGGATACTTGTACGTTTCTTTGTCATAACAGGATTGCGGGTATTCAAAGCGCAACATGGGGCATGAAAGCTTCTCCCCAGCAAGCTGTCTAATCATTATCTCCTCGACACGTCTCCCAAACAACATCAGAAGGGGCTCATTTCCCCAACTAAGTACATCATCCTCAGCAGGATCCCCACAGAAATCACTAGGAAGGTCGTTCACTGATCATTCCTCCCCAGCCAAGTGTTGGACAGGAAACCATCTCCCCGCAGAGTTTCAGCCTCTATCCAGAAGAGCAATGTCTGAGGATCGCGCAACAAAGTGACAAAAGCTTCCACAAGCCCCAGTTGGGCTCCTCGTTACCAAGAGAGGTCTATCAGTGACCTGTTTTCCCCAAGCAGAATCATATATGTTAGATCAACCAATGATCTCATCCCCAGCTTGGATATTTCTTTCAAATAGATCAATCAGAGATCTTCACGGCAACGGGATCCAAGTCCCGAATCGGTATCTTTTGCATAATCATAGCATTCGTATCATACTTTCCCCCAGAGTGTAGCATTCCGTCTAATACTGAGCATTACGGCAAAAATAAAACATATTGCATAATCATAAGCCATGTTTTAAATCAAGCACATGTATATACCAACATTCCATCAGCAATATATATATACAAAGACTCACAGTCCTGGCAGAAAGCTAAAGCGTCCCCTTTGCACTCACTAATACTTATCAATATATACTCTTTTCGACACTCATATGTGTCACATCATTCCCCTGCAGATATAAACCACAAACAAATATCTATACACTCCTTTGACACTCATCTGTGTCACCTTTCCCCAGCATGGTTGCCTAAACACTTATTGTAAACCAAACACTTGTTTATAATACACTCTCTTTCGACACCCTTCCGTGCCATCCTATCCCCACACATCGTCATAATATCTCTTACATTTATAAGTTCATCTCTTATACACTTCCTTTTATGATACTCATCTGAATCATGCTCTCCCTAGCAAGTTGAACACTCGTCTGTATCTCACTCGTGTTTACTTTTTACTTATACAGATACTCGTCCGTATCTTGTATACATCACTTGTCTTCCTCAGATTCGATACTCGTCCGTGTTATTTGTTAACCAGTTGGTACTCGTCCATACCATCATCTCTGAACATGCGTCAGCGTTTGTTTCTACTGATACTCGTCCGTATCATAATCTTAAGGATGCTCGTCCACATCTTTAATCTATACACATCATCAAAACACTTATACCTTCCTTTCTTGAATGTAGACATTCTTCCGTGTCTACCATTCCCCAGCAAATCCCCAGTAAAAAGAAAAAATTTCTATTCTATCTTACATTCGTCCTATGTCATGATACTTTCGGCAGCCGTACCCTGCCAGGTGATCGTCCTTCACCTTTTGATGATCGTCCTTCATCATTCCCACAACGGAGTCTCCATTATTGGAACCCTTTCGTATCCAAAATTCGTCCCATGTCGTGATATTTTAGCAGTCGTCCCCTGCTAGGTGATCGTCCTTCACCTCTTGATGATCGTCCTTCATCATTTTTATCCGATGGCCGTCCCGATCGTTGATCTTGTTATCTGACATTCGTCCTATGTCACGATAAACCCCGAGAGCAGTCGTACCCTTCTAGGTGATCGTCCTTCACCTCTTGATGATCGTTCTTCATCATGCTTATCCGATGGTCGTCCCCATCGTCGACTTTTTTCTATCCGACATTTTTCCTATGTCGTGATACTTTCGGCAACCGTACCTTGCCAGGTGATCGTCCTTCACCATGGATGACCGTCCCTCATCCTTATCCCCAACAGAGCAGCCATCCCCTGCTAGGTGATCGTCCTTCACCTTTGATGAACGTACCTCATCATTTATTATGCTCTGAACCTGATGGTCATCCCCATCATTGACTTTACCTTCAATCCCCAGAGAATCTTGTTTATTTACCTGATGGCTGTCCCCGTCATGATCCCTCTATTTCCCCAGCATGTCGGTCGTCCCCATCATTGCTTTATCCCCAGCAGTCGTCCTCTGCTCAACGGTCGTCCTCCGTCGCCCACACTTTATAGTCATACTTTACTTCCTTTTACAATATATATCCCTTTTCTTCTTCATAACCAGTGAGCGGAAATTTTGGTCTGTCTTTGGTATTCAACCACAAGTTATCTTGTTTGCTTGTTAAGCCGTCACTTACATCCTACACAGCTAACTCATGTTTGAATAGGGGCAGCTGTAAACACCCCAAATTTTCCCTCACTCATTTCACCATGGCTTGTTATTATTTTCATTTGCATAAGTTCAATCATATCATCTCATATTACATTTTTGCTTCACTGCATTGGTTCAAAGTCATCTGCATCTAGGGTTTGTGATCTGAGTAATCCCTGAGCTATCTAAGAAACTCCAAAGGTCTCCAATCATCTCAAGAGGGTCCATGTATGTTCAAGCATCATATTATATCCTCCCAAGATCAAGGAAGTCAAAGAATCACAAGAACTTAGAAAGGCATGGAAGCAGAGCCAAGCTTAACTGCACAGATAACCTAAAATTAGGGTTTTGGTTTCAGAGGCCATAACTCCAAATTTTTTGGTCATTCTTGTTTCTATTGTCTCTATATGATATAAGGATCATGCATACCAATTTTCATGAAGAAATTCAATGTGGAAGGCATCTGATCAATAAATGACTTCTTGAACAAGTCAGTGCAAAATCAGGGCATCTGAGGCCCCCAATAACCCAACCAAAGGGTCTTCTCCATCATTTTGGGTGTATATGGTCTTTATTTGATCTTATAAGAAGTTAGAAGTTCACAAAATTGAGGAATTTCAAGCCATTTGCAAAGTTTCCATTTTGGGAAAGTGACTTGTAATGCAAACTTGCTATTTTGGGAAAGTTTTTCAACCTCCTCTTTTTGATTCAAAAATGCTTCAAATGAAAAATTCTTGGCCATGAAAGTTGTATATTGGATCATTCCCTTTTCAAAAATTACAAGAACTTGATCTAATTCATCATAAAACTCAAGTTATGGCCTTGCAAAGTTGGGAAAAATCACAAAATTTCACTTATGTACCAAAGATGGAAACTTGCAAAAACTCATACCAAGGCAATTTGTGACCTCAAAGTGACTTCTAACCATTACAAAAACATCATACATGACCTATAATTCAGAATTTCCCAAAGAATTCTCAAGTTTCATGCCTTGATCATCAAGTTTTTCAAAAGGGGCCAAAACCTTCACAAATTGCAAAACCACCCACAAACTTCATTCCACTTGATATTTTTCCTCAATCTGAATTCCATGGTTGTCCATGAATCAAGCTGCGCCAGAAACCCCCTTGTCCTCATCCTGCCATGAGCCCATACCTCAAAGGACAACTTTCTTGACTTGATATTTTGCCTCAATCTGAATTCCATGGTTGTCCATGAATCAAGCTGCGCCAGACACCCCCTTGTCCTTAGCCTGCCATGAGTCCACAACAACTCTCTAACCTATCAAGGATTGATACATGGGCCAAAAGCAACTCAACACACACAACAACATAACCTGAATCCTCCCACAACTCAACATTCATCAAAACATCCCCTTTTGCATTTCTCTTTGAAACTCATAACTCAGCCAACAAAACTCCAAACTTTTTCCACCATTCAACTCCACATTCATCACTGATCATTTCCCACCCTTCATTTTGCCTTTAAACACCCCATATCAAAAATACGATTTTCACCTCCCTTGACCTGAGCTAAAGCAAACTTCATATAGAGGCCATATAAACTCCAACCAAGCATCAAAGCTTCTTCAGGGAGATCATTGGAGGGGTTTTGAAGCAAGGAAGCAGCCAGACAGTGTCATTTTTGAAAGCTTCAGTTCAGGTAACCTCAAGAACAAATTTTCCAGAAACTTGATTTTAGGTTATAGATTTGTTCCTCATGTTGCACTGATCATGCTGATGCTTTTCTTTTTGAAAATGGTTGAGTTTTAAGGTTTTATGTTGCTCTGAAACTTTGTCCATAAAATATGTTTTGGTTCGATTCTCATGATTTACGAAAAATAAATGAGTTTTGTTGTGAGGTTTGTGTTTAATGATGTTCAAGGAATGATTCTGGAGAGTTTGATGAGTTTTTGTGGCGTTTTGAGAGAGATTGAATGAGAGTGTTGCCGGAGAAGATGATCGGAACACTGTTCCGGTCACCTGAAAGTAATTAGGGTTTGTGATTAGGGTTAGCTGAGTTTAAACGTGAGCCATCAGATCTTGCTTCCCGCGCGTGTTTCAAGGGCTCAGATCATGTCATTAGCCCTAATCCATGATTTATTTAATTTAATTAGGTTAATTAGCTCAGATGAGATCCTAGCCATCCACTAGCGCGCCAGTCAACCCTGGAACCTCAGCTTTAAATCTCAGCCTCAGGATCCTCTTACTTTTCCATTTAATTTGTTTTATTTCATTTTACTTCTATTTAATTTCTACGATTTTTTAAAAATAGAAAAAAAACTTCAAAAATTCTGAAATTTTTTATCCAAGCTTTAATTAATTTTCAGAACCCAAAAATATTTTTATTTTTTGCATTAAAAATAATTTTTAAATCATTTAAGTGTTTATTTTTAATTAGTTAATGGGAATTAATTAATTAAAAATACATTTAGGTATTTAAAAATCCCAAAAAAATTCAGAGAGTATTTTAAAACATTTACAAACATTTACAAACTCACAAGACAAATTTCTTTTTATTTTTGATCATACTTTGACAATTTTCATTTGAATTAGGGTTCTTTAATTTGAATATTTTTAACCCTAACTTCAAAAATTCGTAACTTTTGATCCAAGATGAGTTTGTGAATGATTCTTTTTGCATTGTGTTATGCATACTTTCAAGCATATAAAAATATTTTTGTTTCATTTTTATCTTTCATTTTCCATTTGTTTGGCATTTTCCCTTTAGAATCACCCTTAAAATCTTAGAAATTAAGAAAAATCATAAGTCCCTTAGGGTTTAGTTTCTGACCTTCCCCTTTGGGTAGTGAACTTGTATGGATTTAGGGTACCTTTGATTCCATTTTCAATTTTTTATCTCATTTCTTGCTTCTGATTTTGAATTTTGCATTGCATCTTTTACATAAACCCTAATCTTTGCCTTCATTTGCATTCATTCTTCATATGCTTGCATACATGAACTTGCCATGACATTTTGTGCATTCACATGACTTCTAAGACATATTAGGACACATTAGACTCAAGCTTGATCATTTCCTCATCCATTTTCCATGCTTTTGTTTTCATTTTATGTCATATGCATTCATGAACTTTCATGATTCTTACATGTCTCATTTGCATTCCCATCCTTTGTATGATCATCCACATCTCTTGGTATGCTTTTGCATCATCCCATAGCATCATTTGCATCATGAATATGCTTCTGATTTTAGTTTGCATTCATTTCATTTTCATTTCATTTCATTTCCTTTGCTAACTTTTCAGGTGGTAAGTGTTTGAGAAGTGAATTTGCCTTCACTTCTCATAATCTCTTCTCATCCCTTTTATGCATTCATTGCTGCATTTTACTTTTGTATTTGAGTGAGCTTGCTCATTCATGCTCCTTCCTCACTTTCTTTCTTCAAGCAACTTATCTTCTTAAGTGAAGTAAGTTGTCTTGCTTCCTTCTTGCTTCTTTTCTTTCCATCTCTCCTCTTCCTTGGTGGCTCCTCTTGAAGACCTCTTGCAAGCCTCATAAACCCTAGGAATACCCAAGCATGATAACAATTAGGGTTTGATTAGTCCCCCCCATTAGCTTTACCTTTGTGTCATCTTTGTGTCTTCTCTTTGTCGCTCCCACCAAATGACACCAGGTCAAATAGGGGTACAGACGCGAACGGTCGCCGAAAGAGAGAACACAAGGGTGAACTGAAAAGAGTCGCCAGCTAGGCATTTTTATCCCGAAGGAAAGGTAATGCTGCATAAACCTAAGAAAAGATGGATAAGACGGTTGCGAACCAGAGAAACTGAGAAAGGGGGTTGGTTACAACCTGGGAAGGTATTAGCACCCAGATTGTCCGTCGTACTCGACGGGATCCACGCTTGAAAGATTTGTGCTTAAAAGGGGTAGTGTCAGTGCTATTTTGTGTGCAAAAACTGGAAACGAATGTAAGTGTCAGTGTAAAAGAAATGTGAAGTGAGATGAAAGAGTGTCAGTGTAAGAAGAGAGTATGAAGCTCAAGATTATGAGGCTTAAAGAATAATGCTGGAAGAGGGGGGAATGTACAAAGACTTTTGTTCGATAACTGTTAAGTTATGCCTACGTATCCTCTCGTGCAATGAGGAAGTCAGAACACCGTAGTTCGACTCAAAGAGACTGAAAGATAAATTGACTTGTGAACTGCTCACTTGTCTATGCTCAAGTGTATGACCTGTCTGGCTCAGGTGCAAACTGTCTTGCATTAGACGGAAGAAGCAAATTCTCGTTTATGAATGAGTGTGATGAGAAAAGAATCCTGAAGGAGACGATTATTGTTTGTTTTTGGTGTTTTCAGTCTTTTATTGCTTTTGGAGTTTGCCATAAGAAAATGAGCTTAAGCCTAAACCAAGGGTTAGTAAACTCATTACATCCTTCCTTTGATTAGGGGTAATGAGAATACCTTAAGTATGAAGTAAGCACCTCACACTTAATCACCATGATGTAGGATTAAGATCATTAACCTACTTGTATTTATTTAGATGTTTTTGTTGTTTTTTTTAGTGTTAAGTAACGAGTTTAAGCCATAATCAAGGATTTAATGGACCCATTACACCATCCTAATAGAAGGATAATAGATGACAACACTTAAGCTGAGAAAGGCTCCTCAACTTAATCCATGATTAGGGATTAACCTCATGACAAAACAAAACCTTTATTAAATGGATTTTAGTTAATGGTAAGATTAAGAAGTGGATTTAAGGGTTTGTAAGACAACTTGAGGGGGACTTGTCCATTAACACTAGGGTTAGTCCTTCTTAACCAATTAAGGAAGAATTGGAACCCTAATGCAAGGCCCAAGTTACAAGCTTGATGTCTTAGTGATTATTAGGTGAATTTATTAAAGGGTTTAAACACATTAAGGGTTTAACACTTAGGATTAAAGTTATACACTCCATCCTAATAGAAGGATACAGGCATAACCTTAATCACAAAGCCTTAAAACCTTTAAGGTTTAGTCCTTGATTAAGAGATGACAAGAGAAGACTCAAAGATGACACAAAGGTAAAACTAATGGGGGGACTAATAAAAACCCTAATTGTGATCATGCTTGGGTGTTCCTAGGGTTTATGAAGCTTGCAAGAAGATCTTCAAGAGAGCCACCAAGGAAGGAGCAGGATGGAAGGAAAAGAAGCAGCAAGAAGCAAGACAACTTACTTCACTTAAGAAGATAAGTTGCTTAAAGAAAGAAAGAGGAGAAGGACCATGAATTAGCAAGCTCACTCTAATTCACAAGTAAAGGGATGAGATTATGAGAAGTGAAGGCAAATTCACTTCTCAAACACTTACCACCTTAAAAGTTAGCAACAAGAAATGAGATGAAATGAAAATGAGAAAGATGCAATGATGCAAACCAAAACCAGAAGCATGATCAAGATGTAAATAATGCTAAGAGATGATGCAAATGGATGTCATGAGATGTGGATGATCATACAAGCAATGAAGATGCAAATGAAACATGAAAGGAGGCATGAAAGTTCATGAATGCATATGACATCAAATGAAAGCAAAAGCATGGTAAATGGATGATGCAATGATCAAACATGATTCTAATATGTCCTAAGATGTCTCATATGTCATTTGGATGTACAAAAAGTCATGGCAAGTTCATGTATGTAAGCATATGAAGAATGAATGCAAATGAAGGAAAAGATTAGGGTTTATGTACAAGATGCAATGCAAAATTCAAAATCAGAAGCAAATGACAAGAATAAAAATTGAAAGTGGAATCAAAGGTACCCTAAACCTATACAAGTTCACTGCCCAAAGGGGAAGGTCAGAAGCTAAACCTTAAAGGACTTATGATTTTCCTAAATTTCTTGGGTTTTAAGGGTGATCCTAAAGGGAAAATGCCAAACAAATTCAAAATGCAAGATAAAAATGAAACAAAAATATTTTTAGAATCTTGAAAGTATGCTTAACATAATGCAAAAAGAACCATTCACAAACTCAACTTGGATCAAAAGTTAGGAATTTTTGAAGTTAGGGTTAAAAATATTCAAATTAAAGAACCCTAATTCATTAGAAAAATGTCAAAATATGATCAAAACCAAAAAGAAATTTATGTGGTGATTTTGTAAATGCTTCTAAATGTTCAATGATGTTCTCTGATTTTTTTTTGTGATTTTTAAATACTTAAATGTATTTTTAATTAATTAAAATCAATCAACTAATTAAAAATAACATTTAAATGATTTAAAAATATTTTTTTAATGCAAAAATTAAAAATAAAAATATTTTTGGTTTCTGGAAATTAATAAAATGTTTGATAAAAATTTCAGAATTTTTTGATGTTTTTTACTATTTTTAAAAATTCGTACAAAAATAAATAAGAAAAATGCAATAAAAATTAAATAATTGGAAAGGTAATCTCATCCAATGCTCCAGATTCAAAGTTGGGACTTTTTGGTTGACTGGCGCGTTTTTTAAGGGCCTGGATTCACTCTGATTAATTAATTATGATTAATTTAAATAAACAAAAATTAGGGCTAATGACATGATCTGAACCATCCATCCACTAACTAAAACACGCATCTAAGGGTCCACGTTAAATCTGGCACTTAAACCCTAATTAGGGTTAATTACTTTTAGGTGACCAGAGGGGAGCTCCGGTCATCTTCTCCGGCGAAGCAAAAACCCTAAGTCTACCTACAGGCCACCCCACCTCAAATTGATTGCCCAGAAATGATCCCCCAACCAAACTAAACCTAAATCAGCCATCAAACACCATTTATAACACATGAACAAGGAAAAATGAACCAAATTATTTTCACGGGTAAAATTTCAGAAGGTCACAAAATGTTCATTTCTTCATCATTTTCAATTCTAAGTGTGATCCCCATAACATATATTTTCATTTTGTAACAAAAAATCTAAGCTCTGAAATTTTTTGTTCTTGAGATTACCTGAGACGATGAACTGCAAATGTGAGCTTTCAGGACCTCTCCTTCGTGCAAAAAGTCTCCTCTGATCCTCCTGAGGCTAATGGGATGCTTGAAAACCTTTGATGGTGGCTAGTTTGAAGGTTTCAGTTCTGGTGTAGCAGAATTTTGAGGTTCTGGTATGTGATGTTTCAGGCTGTTTTAATGGTTGATTCTTGTTCTATGGATGGTGTGTGACTTGTTGGTGAAGAAAAAATTAAAGTTTGATGGCTGTGGAAGGAGTTTCGAAGAGATGAAGGTTTAGGCAAATTTTGTGAATCCTGAGTTGTGGGAGTGTTCAGGCTTGTGTGTGGTATGAAATGGCTTGCTTGAGGTCCACATAACATGTTCTGATTGGGCAGAGAGTTGTTGTGGAACAGTGTGATTGGTATGGCTCAATTTGCATAAAGTCAACAAAGTTGTACTTGGAGGTATGGGCTCATGGCAGGCCAAGGACAAAGGCTTGTCCTGCGCAACTGGCTTTAGGGAGGTCCATGGAATTCAGATTTTGTAGCTAGCACAAGTGGATGTCAAGATTTGGGGCATTTTGCAATTTGTGAAGGTTTTGGCCCTTTTTGAAATACTTGATGATCTAGGCATGAAACTTGAGAATTCTTTGGGAAATTCTGAATTATAGGTCATGTATGATGTTTGTGTAATGGTTAGAAGTCACTTTGAGGTCACAAATCGCCTTGGTATGAGTTTTTGCAAGTTTCCCTCTTTGGCACATAAGTGAAATTTTGTGATTTTTCCCAACTTTGCAAAGCCATAACTTGAGTTCTATGATGAATTAGATCAAGTTCTTGTAATTTTTGAAAAGGGAATGATCCAACTTACAACTTTCATGACCAAGAATTTTTCATTTGAAGCATTTTTTAATCAAAATGAGGAGGTTGAAAAACTTTCCCAAAATGGCAAGTTTGCATTACAAGTCACTTTCCCAAAATGGCAACTTTGCAAATGGCTTGAAATTCCTCAATTTTGTGAACTTCTAACCTTTTCTAAGACCAAGTAAAGATCATATACACCCAAAATGATGGAGAAGCCCCTTTGGTTGGATGATTGGGGGCCTCAGATGCCCTGATTTTGCACTGACTTGTTCAAGAAGTCATTTATTTATCAGATGCCTTCCCATTGAATTTCTTCATGAAAATTGGTATGTATGATCCTTATAACATATAGAGACCAATAGAAACAAGAATTACCAAAAAATTTGTAGTTATGGCCTCTGAAACCAAAACCCTAATTTTAGGTCATTTGTGCAGTTAAGCTTGGCTCTGCTTCCATGCCTTCCTCAGTTCTTGTGATTCTTTGACTTCTTTGATCTTGGGAGGATATAATATGATTCTTGAACACACATAGACCCTATTGAGATGATTGAAGCCCTTTGGAGTTGCTCAAATAACTCCAGGATTGCTCAGATCACAAACCCTAGATGCAGATGACTTAGAACCAATGCAGTGAAGCAAAAATGCAATGTGAGATGATATGTTTGAACTTATGCATATGAAAGATCACAGGCCATGGTGTCAACTTAATGAAGGAAAATTTGGGATGTTTACAGCTGCCCCTATTCAAACATGAGTTAGCTGTGCAGGTTTTAAGCGACGGGCTTAACATGAAAACAAGATAACTTGTGGTTGAATACCAAAAACAGTCCAAAATTTGCACTCACTGGTTATGAAGAAGAAAAGGGATATAGATTGTAAAAGGAAGTAAAGTATGATTATAAAGTGTGGGCGACGGAGGACGACCGTCGAGCAGAGGACGACTGCTGAGGATAGAGCAATGACGGGGACGACCGACATGCTGGGGTGATGGAGGTATCATAATGGGGACGGCCATCAGGTTTTATAAAGTAAAGGGTAAACAACGATGGGGTACGACCACCGGGTTAATGAAATCAAAGGTGAAGGACGACCACCCAGCAGAGGACGGCTGCTCTGTTGGGGATAAGATGAGGGACGATCATCTATTGGTGAAGGACGGTCACCTGGCAGGGTACGGTTGCCAAAAGTATCACGACATAGGACGAATGTCGGATAGAAAAGGTCGACGATGGGGATGGCTATCGGATGAGCATGATGAAGTATGATCATCAAGAGGTAAAGGACGATTACCTAGCAGGGTACGGCTGCTATCGGGGTTCATCATGACATATGACGAATGTCAGATAACAGGATCAACGATGGGGACGACCATCGGATAATAATGATGAAGGACGATCATCAAAAGGTGAAGGATGATCACCTAGCAGGGTACGGCTGCTAAAATATCACGACATAGGACGAATGTCGGATGGGGAAGGGTTCCAATAATGGAGACTCCGCTGGGGATGATGAAGGACGATCATCAAAAGGTGATGGACGATCACCTGGCAGGGTACGGCTGCCGAAAGTATCATGACATAGGACGAATGTCATATAGAAAGGAAATAATTTGTTGGGATTCACTGGGGACTCTTCTGGGGAAGGGTAGACACTGACGAGTGTCTAAATTCAAGAAAAAAGTATAAGTGTTTGACATTGTGTATAGATTAAAGATGCGGACGAGCATCTTTAAGACTATGATACGGACGAGTATCGGTAGAAAGAAACGCTGACGCATGTTCAAAGATGATGGTACAGACGAGTACCAACTGGTTAACAAAGAACACGAACGAGTGTCGAATTTGAGGAAGATAAGTGGTTTATACAAGATACGGACGAGTATCTGTACGAGTAAAAAGTAAGCATGAGTGAGACACAAACGGTTGTTCAACTTGCTAAGGAGAGGATGATACAGATGAGTATCATAAAAGGAAGTGTATAAGTTATGAACTTATAAACGTAAGAGACATTCTGAAGACCTGTGGGGATAAGATTACACGGACGGGTGTCGGAAGAAATGTGTTATAAACAAGTGTTTGATTTACAATAAGTGTTTAGGCAAACCTACTGGGGGAAAATGACACGGACGAGTGTCCAAAAAGTGTATAAATATCTGTTTGTGGTTTATATCCGCAGGGGAGTGATACGACACAGACGAGTATCGGAAAAAGTATATATTAACATGTTATTAGTGAGTGCAAAGGAGACGCTTTGGCTTTCTGTCGGGATTGTGAGTCTTTGTATATATATATTGCTGATGGAATGTTGGTATATACAGGTGCTTGATTCAAAACATGGCTTATGTTTATGCAATATGTTTGATTTTTTTTCCGAAATGCTCCGTATTAGACGGAATGCTACACTCTGGGGAAAATGTGATGCGAATGTTATGATTATGCAAAGATACCGATCCGGGATTTGGATCCCGTTGCAGTGAAGATCTCTGGCTGATCTGCTTTGAAAGAATATCCCAGCTGGGGAAAAAGATCATTGGTAGATTTGATATGACTTCGCTTGGGGAATCAAGTCACTGATAGACCTATCTTTGTTGATGGGGAGCCCAGCTGGGGTCTGTGGAAGCTTTTTTCACTTTGTTGTGAGATCTTCAGACATTGCTCTTCTGGATAGAGACTGAAACTCTGCGGGGGAGATGATTCCCTGCCTGACACCTGGCTCTGGGGAGGAATGATCACTGAACGATCTTCCTACAGATTTCGGTGGAGATCCTGCTAAGGGTGATGTAATTAGCTAGGGAAATGGACCCCTTCTGATGCTGCTCTGGATAAAGTGCTGTAGAAATGATGCCTGACAGTTTTGATGAAGAAAGCATCTCTGGTGCTGTTTGGGAGATGTGCTGAGTGAATAATGATTTGGCAGCTTGCTGGGGAGGAGCTTTCATGCCCCACATTGTGCTTTGAACACCTATAATCCTGTTATGACAAAAATGTACAAGTATCCCGAGGTATCCCTTACTGGATTCCATCATAGGAATTTAGACACTCCTGGGAGCGAATCTATTTCCTGTAAGCATGTAATTTAGAAAAGACGCATTTGTATTTATGCAATCAATATTTTAAGGACATCAAACATTTTTGCAAAATGAAAGTAAAATCTACGAGACTAAGTGTGACTGAAGATCTGATTTTATTAATTTGTGTGCCTTGAATTGGCAAGTAAAGTCAAAGAAACAGATCCCCTGAAATGAGGAGATTGTTACAAAATTGAGAAACAAAAAGGTGCTGGCAATGTTGATGATGCTTCAGTGAGCTTCCCTTTTGCTATGACTCATATGACATTGACGTTCTTCTCATCCTACTTTTTGAAGAAGGCTGATTCTGACCGATGCTCGAACCTTTCGAAGCTTGCCATGTTATAGGTGATACAGACGAATTCAGAATGTAGTTGTTCACTTATTCCCTTATTTTGCGTGGATCGCCCTTTCGGGTTTTCAATCCACCGGGATACCCATTTTTGCCTGAGTTGTCCAATGCGGCTTTTCAACTCAGCGGGTGTACATTTTTTTATTTTTTTCCCTTATTTTTTCCCGAGTCTTTTATTCTGTTTTTGACTCGCCGGGATGCCCTATTTTTTCCTGGACTTACATTCTGTTTTTATGTCCAGCGGGTCATTTTATGCGAAATATTTTTTAACTACATCTGAATTCACAGGGGATAGAACGTCTTCACCATCCATAATACTGAGCATCAGTGATCCACCAGAGAAGACCTTCTTTACTATGAATGGGCCATCGTAATTCGGAGTCCACTTGCCCCTGTGGTCTGTATGAGGAGGGAGGAGTCTTTTCAGCACAAGATCTCCCACTTGGTATTCCCGAAGCCTGACTTTCTGATCGAAGGCTTTCTTCATTCTTTTCTGATATAACTGCCCATGACAGATTGCAGCTAATCTCTTCTCTTCAATCAGATTCAGTTGTTCGTATCGGGATCGGACCCATTATGCTTCATTCAGCTTAACATCCATTAGTACCCGCAAGGAGGGTAATTCAACTTCAACAGGTAGGACTGCCTCCATACCATACACAAGCTGATACGGTGTTGCCCTAGTGGATGTTCTGATTGACGTACGGTACCCATGCAAGGCAAATGGTAGCATTTCATGCTAGTCTTTATAGGTGACCACCATCTTCTGCACAATCTTCTTGATATTCTTGTTAGCTGCCTCTACAGCGCCATTCATCTTTGGCCTGTAAGGAGAAGAATTATGGTGTTGGATCTTGAAGTCCCGGCATAACTCTGCCATCATTTTTTTGTTCAAGTTGGAACCATTATCAGTAATGATTCGCTCGGGCACTCCATATTGGCAAATGATGTCTCTCTTCAGGAATCGGGCTACCACTTGTCTGGTGACATTGGCATAGGAAGCTGCTTCAACCTACTTGGTAAAATAGTCAATTGCTACCAGGATGAATCTGTGGCCATTTGAAGCAGTCGGTTCAATCTTGCCAATCATATCAATGCCCCACATGGCAAAGGGCCAAGGTGAAGATATCACATTCAGAGGATTCGGAGGCACATGCACTTTATCTGCATAAATCTGGCATTTATGACATTTCCTGGCATAAGCACAACAGTCTGCATCCATTGTGATCCAATAATAGCCTGATCTTAACAACTTTTTAGCCATAGCATGCCCTCCAGTATGGGTACCAAAAGATCCTTCGTGCACCTCGCGCATCAACAAGTCTGCTTCTGTCTTATCAACACATCTGAGAAGTACCATATCAAAGTTTCTTTTGTATAGGGAACCATCAGCATTCAAGAAGAAGCTGCCAGCCAGCCTTCTTAATGTTTTCTTGTCATTGGAAGATGCCCCAGGTGGGTATGTTTGATCCTCCAAGAAGCACTTGATGTCATGGAACCAAGGCTTATCATCTTTAGCAAGGTCTGCTGAGAATACATATGCTGGTCTATCCAGTCTGGATACTGAAATCCGAGGCACAAAGTTGGCAGCTTGAACTTTGATCATGGATGAAATGGTAGCCAGAGCATCTACAAACTGATTTTCATCTCGAGGGATATACTCGAGCTTGACTGTTGTGAAAAATGTAAGTAACCTCCTTGTATAATCCTGGTAAGGAATCAGATGCTCCTGGTGAGTGTACCATTTGCCGTTGGTTTGATTAATTACCAAAGCTGAATCTCCGAATATAGTTAAAGTCTTGATCCTGAGGTCAATGGCTTCCTCAAGACCCATAATACAAGCTTCGTATTCAACTTCGTTGTTAGTGCAGTTAAAGGTGAGTTTTGCTGAGAAAGACATGTGAACTCCCTTAGATGTAATGAGTACTGCACCAATACCACGACCATTCATATTAACAGCCCCATCAAACATCATAGTCCATTCTTCTTCTGGGTCAGGCCCTTCAGTGTGAATAGGCTCTTCATGATCTTTTGCTTTTATGAACATGATGTCTTCATCAAGGAAGTCAAACCTTATAGGCTGGTAATCATCAATGGGTTGCTCAGCAAGATAATCAGACAACACACTGCCTTTGATGGCTTTTTGAGAGGTGTACTGAATGTCATATTCTGTGAGAATCATTTTCCATCTTGCAACCCGTCCGGTAAGTGCTGGCGTCTCAAATATATACTTGATTGGGTCCATCTTTGATATCAATAAGGTAATATGGGTCAACATATACTGCCTTAGTCGGCGAGCAGCCCACGCTAAAGCACAACAAGTTTTCTCGAGCAGTGAATAACGTTGTTCACTGTCGGTAAACTTTTTGCTTAGGTAGTAAATTGCATACTCTTTTCGACCAGACTCGTCATGTTGGCCCATCACACACCCCATTGACTCTTCTAATACTGTCAAGTACATGATTAGAGGTCTTCCTTCAACTGGAGGCATAAGGATCGGAGGCTCTTGTAAGTATTCTTTGATTTTGTAAAAAGCCCTATGGCAGTCTTCATTCCACCTGACCGTTTGTTCTTTTCTTAACAACTTGAACAGAGGCTCACAGGTTGTTGTAAGGTGAGATATGAACCTTGAAATGTAGTTCAATCTACCTAAGAACCCCCGAACTTCTTTTTCAGTCCTTAGGGCAGGCATTTCTTGAATGGCTTTGACTTTATCAGGGTCAACTTCAATCCCTTTCTCACTTACGATAAATCCCAGCAGCTTACCGGATCGTACCCCAAATGTGCATTTGTTGCGGTTTAACTTCAATTGGTACTTCCTCAGACGCTTGAATAGCTTCAACAAATTCACCAGGTGGTCTTCTTCTGTGAGGGACTTGGCAATGATGTCATCCACATAACATTCAATTTCTTTGTGGATGATGTCATGGAATAATGTTACCATAGCCCGTTGATAAGTGGCACCAGCATTCTTCAGTCCGAATGGCATCACCTTATAACAAAACATGCCCCAAGGTGTGATGAAGGTTGTCTTCTCCATGTCTTCAGGTGACATTTTGATCTGATTATATCCTGAAAATCCATCCATGAAGGAGAATACCGAGAACTGAGCCGTATTGTAGACCAATACATCAATGTGAGGTAATGGGAAGTCATCTTTTGGGCTGGCTCTGTTCAGGTCCCGGTAATCCACACACATCCTCACCTTGCCATCCTTCTT
This sequence comes from Lathyrus aphaca, assembly GCA_963966055.1. Lineage (NCBI taxonomy): Eukaryota > Viridiplantae > Streptophyta > Magnoliopsida > Fabales > Fabaceae > Lathyrus > Lathyrus aphaca. Next base: position 356,150,883 of record OZ014523.1, on the reverse strand, counting down.
AGTCACAGGTACAATGTTAGCAACCCACGGCGGGTAACTGGTCACAGCAAGGAAACCGGCGTCCCACTATTTTTGTACCTCTTCTTTTATCTTCATGGCCATATCTGGACGAGTACGGCGCAACTTCTGTTTTACTGGCGGATAGTCTTCTTTCAGAGGCAGCTTGTGCATAACAATGTTGGTGTCCAACCCTGGCATGTCCTGATAAGACCAAGCAAAAACATCCACATACTCCCGAAGCATGTCAATAAGTTGCTCTTTTACTGAATCTTGCAGACAGGCCCCGATTTTAACTTCTTTCAAGTCTTCTTCTGTACCAAGATTACCAGTCTCAACTTCCTTCTGATGAGGAGTGATAACCTTCTCCTCTTGTCTCAACAACCTGGCTAATTCTTCAGGTAGCTCATAATCTTCTTCAACCCCTTCATCGGCTTGATAAATTGGATTGTCAAAGTCATACGAAGTCATAGCGGTGTTGTTGTCGGTGCAGTCTGGAGGGCACTCTCTGCAAGGGTTTAGATTTGTTCATTTTAGTGATCAATTTTATCTTGCTTAGGAAAAGTGAAAATGAAGTTATTTATTTTGAAAAACATTTCCATTTTATTTTTGTACAAAAAATGAAAAATGAAAAACAGTGAGCGGAAAAGAAAAGACTCATTTGCAAAAGATGTCCTGATATTCATTAATTGACTGTTTGCACAAAATACAAGATGGCCCGATTACAAAATGAGCCCTGACATCTTGGGCAAGATGCAGGACTTGATGCATGCTTTAAAGACAGGAAATAATAATTACTCTGCAGGAGTAACTCTTATAATTTCATGGGAAGACCAGTTTGAGACATGGTTCCCCGAGATCCTTGGACGTATCCAGTTTTCCAGGTTGCGCTCGTCTTCTGACTCATCTTCCAAACTATTCACAGCATCTGGGGTAAGCATCCCCCCACTTACAAATTTGGGCTCCGTTGCAGTCTCTGGTTGATCTTGTCGAGTTGGTCTGTAACCCAACCCGAATCGGTCCTCTTTCTTTTCAACTGGCAGCAGCTTGCCCCAGCCTTGAGCGGTACCTTCCTCAAAAACCTTCCGGGCTTGTTGATATGATGTGATGGAAGTCCCAGACACAGCAGATGCTTCATTGATGTTAAGGGCCTCAAACCCTTGACTCATGGTCTTATGGATCTCCCCATCCATTTCAATGTATTTGAAAGTAGCCAGCTGGCTAACGAAGATATCGTCTTCCCCACAAATGGTAATGACTTGGCCCTCCCACTCAAATTTTAACTTCTGGTGAAGGGTTGACGTCACGGCGCCAGCGGCGTGTATCCATGGTCTACCCAATAGACAATTGTAGGCAGGCTGTATATCCATCACAAAAAAGGTCGTTTTGAAAACCTGTGGGCCAATCATTATTGGCAACTCTATCTCTCCCAGAACTGATCTTTTCGAACCATCAAAGGCTCTCACTACCAAGTTGCTTGGGCATAATGCCAATCCATCATACTCCAGCTTCACAAGGGCTTTCTTGGGTAGGACATTGAGTGATGACCCTGTGTCCACCAATACGTGAGAAAGAACTGCACCCTTACACTCCAAGGTAATGTGCAAAGCCTTGTTGTGATTGTGACCTTCCGTTGTCAGATCAACGTTGGTAAATCCTAGTCCATGACTAGCGTTGACATTTCCAACCAAAGCCTGTAACTAATTGACAGTAATCTCCTCCGGCACATAAGCTGCGTGCAGGACTTTTAATAGTGCGTTCCGATGAGCCTCGGAGCACATTAGCAATGATAGTATGGAGATTTTGGAAGGTGTCTGGTGAAGCTGGTCCACCACCTTATAATCACTTTTCTTGATTATCCGCATGAATTCATCAACCTCTTGATCAAAAGGAGTCTTCAAAGTTTCTTTAGACTCTGGTTCTTCTTGCACCACGTTCTTCCCTTTTGCCTTAGCAGCAGCTTCTGCTTCAGCAATGGGTCTTGGTATTTGTGAGGCAAAGAGACGTCCGCTTCTAGTGAAGCCTCCGCCTCCACCCACATTGTCTATCTGAGGTGAAGAAGTTGATGACTCTAAAGTGATTTTCTGCCCCTCGCAGTATAGATTTGAGCCATAATGCCAAGGGATGGCATTATTGCTTTTGTAAGGAACCGGCCCAGGCACTGTGATAGTGACCGGACTGATAGCAGCTGCAGAGGGGACCACAATGGTGTGTGGATCATAATATATGGTAACTGGGGCTCTGACAGGAGTAGCATTTTGTTGTGAGTTGTTGGAAGGAACATTTGCGGGATCATAGTATATCGTAACCATTGAGACGCTTTCATTAACTCGTGCTGGTGTTGTAGTCGAAGTTGGTTGGACGGATGTTGAAGTTGTAGCAGGAACTGTGACAGAATCTGTATCCGTTGAAGTGATTGATTGAATATTTGTTGGAGTTGTAGCAGAATCTATTGGAACAATGGTTGCTGATGTTGTAGGAGTATCTGTGATTATCGATGAAGGAATTGTTGGAGTTGTAGTCGCTGTTGTCGTAATCTGAAGAATTCCATCTCTAATGAGGCCATCTATGTCGTTTCTCAGTCTCTCACATCCATTAATGGCAATGTTGCAATGTCCACAGCCGACCTCACATCCGGGGAACACTTGGCATTCTAACAACTGAGCTTTGATTTCAACCAAGGGTATTCGGATTTGTGCAACACTGTTAATTAATGTGGATGATTTTCCCTCCTCAATAGCATTGATCCTAGGCCCGTTGTGACTAGGCATTGGATTTCTTGTAACGTTCAGAGGAGGTGCAAAATTGAGAGCCTTTGAGTCCACCAGATCCTGGACTTTCATCTGTAGGGCCCTGCATTTTTCAGTATTATGCCCCGGTGCGTTTGAGTGGAATGCACACCTGGCATTTGCATCATAGTTCTTTGGAAGATTGAGAGGATCTGGGGGAGCCAACGTCCTTAACTCAACTAGGTTGAGCTTTAGGAGTTGTGGCAAGAGTGCAGCATACGGCATTGGGATTGGGTCAATTACCCTGTTTGCTTGTGATGGCCTCTGTTGGAAGGGACGCTGCTGTTGGTTGCTATTGTTGTTGTTGTACGACCTTTGTTGCGGATAATGAGCTTGTTGTTGATACTGTGGTTGTCGTTGTTGAGGATGATGATTGTTGTGGAATTGGAGATGGGATGGTAACAGCTGCTACTGACCGGTGAGAATATTGAGGCCTGCCCCTACTTGTATGAATGGAATTTGTTTCACCTGCCCTTCGGGGTCCCGCAAAAAGGTTTTCTGGGATTGCTGGAGGAACTTGCACCACTGTCGGAGATTTTGCCCATCTTCAAGAGACTTTCAATCCTCTCCCCGGCTATGACCACATCAGCAAAACTGGTAGAGGAGAAAGCAGCCAGTCTATTAATATAAGTCCCTTGCAATGTGTTCATGAACATGTCAGCCATTTCCCTTTCTGACATGGGTGGTTGGATAGCAACAGCAAGCTGTCTCAATCTTTGAGCATAATCCCGAATGCTCTCTCTAGAAGACTGAGACATGCCCATTAGAAGAGTTCTATTGGGAGCCATGTCCAGGTTGTACTGATATTGATGGATGAAAGCTTCGGCCAAATCCTTCCAACATCTTATGGTGGCCCTAGACAAATGTGAATACCATTCTCTCGAAGCTCCAGTCAGACTGTCCTCAAAGTAGAACATCCATAACTTTTCATCCATGGTATAAGCTTTGAGCCTTCCCAAGAAAGACTGCAGATGAGTGCGAGGACAGGAGGTACCATTGTACTTTTCAAAGCATGGGGGTTTAAATTTGTGGGGAATTCTCACCCCATCTACTAGTCCCATATCCATCACATCGAAGCCCAAAGAATTCTGTGATTCCAAAGATCTTAACTTTTCAGCAATCTCGTCCAATCTTCTGTCATATACCTTATCTCCTACCCCTATAACAGTAAATTGTTCTCCCTAGGGATCCTCCTGTAGGATTTGGCCCCCAACAGTATTACCTTGACCATTCCTCGGGATGTTAACTTCTGGATTTAGGTGAGGTCCATACTCCGGTGGGACAATACGAGGTTGGCCCCGTTCATTGTTGCTAGTTCCTCCTGTTCCAAGATGAGGTTCCTCAGGAGTTTGTCTTTCCACCAGCTCTCTTAACCTTTCTTGACTCTGGGCCAAGCCAGTCATCACTGCCATAAACTGAGATATCTGATTTCTGATCTCTACTCTCTCATTGGCCATCTGATTTCTGACCTCATTCAGGTCCTGCTGTACTTGCTTCATTTGAATGCCAGGAAGGTTGTTACGAGTCGGGTACCGGTGCATGCGGTTGACAGGGAACACTCGGCGACGAGCAATGTTTCCTGAGATCACAACAAAGTTAGAAACAATAATAATAACAAAACCTACAAAACAAAAACAAAATTAGTATGCAATGCAGTATGCTTATTTGTTTTCCAAGGTATCCGGTTTGGTTCTTGGTTTTGACCCTTCCAGACCTCGAGGAAGATGCTTGATGTTGTTGAGAGAAAAGCCCAAATGAAAACAAACTGAAATATATTACAAATGATGAACAATACATAGTTTGTTTTACAATACATGCCCATAGAGGGTCAAAATACAACAAAAGGAAAAGTACATCAAATGGAAATAAACAACAAGCAAATGATCAGACACCTAGTCCAAACTCATCCTCTCTGACCTCCTTCAGGAGTGCCTCATTCACTGGACCAGCTGGGTGCTCTATAATGGTCCTAATGAGGAGGTTCCTGGTAGCAATGGCAGTAGTCAGCTTCTTATGCTTGTCCTGGTCTTTTGATCTCTTCAATCCTGCTCTGAGCTTTAACTCTGATATCTCTTTCTGTGCAGCCAACAGAGCCTTCTGTTGTTTCTTCTCATTGGCCTCTAACTGTTCAATCTTGGCTTGAGTCTTCTGGTCTTCTTGTGTACGGGCTTCGGTGATCCTGACCCACCTAGCCTGACTCTCTTGCAGATAGTGCTCAGCCCTAGCTTTCTGAATCTTGGCCTCCTTGCAGGCATTCTTCAATAACTGTTCCCCAGCCCTTGCTTTCCTTATTTAGTCTTCTGTCTTCTCAATTTTGTCAAGATGCTTCACCCTGAGCTTTTCCAATCTCTCAATGTCCAGGAGACCATCACTTCTTTCCCAAAGAGTCTTCTTCAAGGCCTGGGATAGCTGCTCATTCCTTTCATTCAACTTTTCAAATTCCTCCAGGCTAACTGTTGCTGCAGGCTGTACTTTGGATAGCCCAGGTATGTCTTCCAAGGTGAAAGGTCTTCTGGTAATATGAGCTCTAGTACGGGACCAGTCTGAGTACTGAGCTGAAGCAACATTGTTACATCTTCCAAGAATAGCTACTCCTTTTGTCTGGATGTTGTCCCAAGCCCAGGATGCTTGTCTGACAACAGCTGAATTAGGTTGTACTTCACAATATAGGGTCTCAGCTAAATCTTGTCCTCTGGGAGGGTGAACCAAGGCATAACCCAGTTGTCTCTTAAACAGTAAAGGATTGTAGTTGATGCAACCCTTCACTCCTATCAGAGGCACATTTGGGTATTGTCCACAGCTGGTGATAATGTCCTTGCCTTTGGTGCTCTGGGTGCACCATTTGATATCATCTGAAGTCAAGGCAATGGACCTCTTGGCCCAATTCTTCTGCTGGTGGGGATTCAAGAAAGTATCTGATTTGGGCAGGTGTCTGAGCAACTAGGTGTAAAACAAAGGAGCACAACATCTTACCAACTCCCCCCTTTGCTTCTCATTTCTTTGATGAATGGAGTAGTAAAAATCTCCTAGTAGTGTGGGTACTGGGTTCTTCAGGAGAAACAAATGGATGGCATTCTTGCTGACAAATTTGGGCTCATCTGCAAACAGTATAGCCCCATATATACTGAGGGCTAACAGTGCACAGTCTGCTCTCCACTCTCCCAATGAAGCTTTCAGGATGGCCTGAGAGATCAAGAAGTCCAAATGCAAACCAGGAATCCCAGCTTTTATTGTCATACTTTGCTCAATAAGGTCAGGCTCCAAGTACAATGCCTTTGCTATCTCTTCATTTCTGGGAGCAGTCATCTCTGGGTTGAAAGGGATTCCACCTCTGATAGGTACTCCAATCAATGAAGAAAACTCTTCCAGTAAAGGCCCTAGCTGAAAGTCTGGAAAGGTGAAACATCTCAAATAAGGGTCATAAAACTGCAAGAATGTGTGGATCAAGATCCTCTGAGAAGGGTCAAGGTCTATAACCATGTCCAGGATACCTCCGTAGTCCTCTCTAAATAGTGGGATATGGTCAGGTGTGATGAGTGACTGGACCTGCCTGATACCAGTTAACACAGGCTCAAAAAAGTGGTAGGATATGTTGCTCTTCCTGGGAGTAGTCATGAGTGCTGCTAAAGAAGCTGTAGACAAATGCTGATGAAGATCACAAACTGAGAAGCTGGAAGTAAGTCTCTGACAGACTGATGCTGGTGAGAAAGCAGATGCTGAAGAAGACAGCTGAAGCAGAGGTCTAAGCAGAAGAAGGGGTCAAAACCAAACCAAGATATAATGAGGTGGATACCCTGAAAAGCAAATAAACAAATGTCAAATGATGCAATGATGATATATGCAAATGATATGCAAGGGTTTGTGATCAAGCTGGATCTGATTATCTGTCTTGATATAAGGCCCATGTATGTTCGAAAGTCCAGATGAAGGCTCAGAAATCCAGTAACCAGGGTGGGGGACTCAAATAAAGAGTCACATGTCCGGGGTTAATCACAAGAACTGTCCAAAGTGAAGTATTCTTAAACAATACGATAACAGGGTACGATGTGGCCAAGGGTTCCTGCAAACCTGTAAACAGCCCAACCCCCTCACAGGTAATGTTCTAGAACAAGGATTCTCAGACTTGGATCAGTTATGAGAAGTGTAAACACTTCTAACCCGGAGGTACAGTGTTTACAATAACCATAAAAGATCCTCCTCTAATTCACCTCAGTTTCTGAAGGTCATAATAAAGGTCATCCAGACTTAGCAGGCTTCCCAGATAGCCCTAGTACTACAAGAAATTTGTAGCACAGAGTTCTCAAGAAGAAACCCACATCTGAACCGTGTTTCATATTCACGCACCAGACCGAAATGGAATGGGAAAGAACATGAACCACTCTAGCCTAGGTGTCACTCAGGTCCCAGGTATAGGACCTTAAACTCTCAATGGAACCCCACCCATCAAAACAGCAAACCAGATCCAGCATAGTGACAATGACAATATGAAACATGTATAAGACTGTAAAGAAAGCAATAAAAAAAACTCTACATAAAGCAATAAATAAAGCAAAATAAATAAACACACATAGCACATAACACCCCAGTAAACACAAATCAGACAAGCGCTAGGAGGAACCCACAAAAAGAACCAGAAGCCCTGGTTGCAGTTATATCATCCCCAGCAGAGTCGCCAAGCTGTCACTCCCACCAAATGACACCAGGTCAAATAGGGGTACACACGCAAACGGTCGGCAAAAGAGAGAACACAAGGGTGAACTAAAAAGAGTCGCCAGCTAGGCATTTTTATCCCGAAGGAAAGGTAATGATGCATAAACTTAAGAAAATATGGATAAGACGGTTGCGAACCAGAGAAACTGAGAAAGGGGGTTGGTTACAACCTGGGAAAGTATTAGCACCCAGATTGTCCGTCGTACTTGACGGGATCCACGCTTGAAAGATTTGTGCTTAAAAGGGGTAGTGTCAGTGCTATTTTGTGTGCAAAAACTGGAAACGAATGTAAGTGTCAGTGTAAAAGAAATGTGAAGTGAGATGAAAGAGTGTCAGTGTAAGAAGAGAGTATGAAGCTCAAGATTATGAGGCTTAAAGAATAATGCTGGAAGAGGGGGGAATGTACAGAGACTTTTGTTCGATAACTGTTAAGTTATGCCTACGTATCCTCTCGTACAATGAGGAAGTCAGAACACCGTAGTTCGACTCAAAGAGACTGAAAGATAAATTGACTTGTGAACTGCTCACTTGTCTATGCTCAAGTGTATGACCTGTCTGGCTCAGGTGCAAACTGTCTTGCAATAGACGGAAGAAGCAAATTCTCGTTTATGAATGAGTGTGATGAGAAAAGAATCCCGAAGGAGACGATTATTGTTTGTTTTTGGTGTTTTCAGTCTTTTATTGCTTTTGGAGTTTTCCATAAGAAAATGAGCTTAAGCCTAAACCAAGGGTTAGTAAACTCATCACATCCTCCCTCTGATTAGGGGTAATGAGAATACCGTAAGTATGAAGTAAGCACCTCACACTTAATCACCATGATGTAGGATTAAGATCATTAACCTACTTGTATTTATTTAGATGTTTTTGTTGTTTTTGTTTAGTGTTAAGTAATGAGTTTAAGCCATAATCAAGGATTTAATGGACCCATTACACCATCCTAATAGAAGGATAATAGATGAGAACACTTAAGCTGAGAAAGGCTCCTCAACTTAATCCATGATTAGGGATTAACCTCATGACAAACCAAAACCTTTATTAAATGACTTTTAGTTAATGGTAAGATTAAGAAGTGGATTTTAGGGTTTGTAAGACAACTTGAGGGGGACTTGTCCATTAACACTAGGGTTAGTCCTTCTTAACCAATTAAGGAAGAATTAGAACCCTAATGCAAGGCCCAAGTTACAAGCTTGATGTATTAGTGATTATTAGGTGAATTTATTAAAGGGTTTAAACACATTAAGGGTTTAACACTTAGGATTAAAGTTATACACTCCATCCTAATAGAAGAATACAGGCATAACCTTAATCACAAAGCCTTAAAACCTTTAAGGTTTAGTCCTTGATTAAGAGATGAGAAGAGAAGACTCAAAGATGACACAAAGGTAAAACTAATGGGGGGACTAATAAAAACCCTAATTGTGATCATGCTTGGGTGTTCCTAGGGTTTATGAAGCTTGCAAGAAGATCTTCAAGAGAGCCACCAAGGAAGGAGCAGTATGGAAGGAAAAGAAGCAGCAAGAAGCAAGACAACTTACTTCACTTAAGAAGATAATTTGCTTGAAGAAAGAAAGAGGAGAAGGAGCATGAATGAGCAAGCTCACTCTAATTCACAAGTAAAGGGATGAGATTATGAGAAGTGAAAGGCAAATTCATTTCTCAAATACTTACCACCTTAAAAGTTAGCAACAAGAAATGAGATTAAATGAAAATGAGAAAGATGCAATGATGCAAACCAAAATCAGAAGCATGATCAAGATGTAAATAATGCTAAGAGATGATGCAAATGGATGTCATGAGATGTGGATGATCATACAAGCAATGAAGATGCAAATGAAACATGAAAGGAGGCATGAAAGTTCATGAATGCATATGACATCAAATGAAAGCAAAAGCATGGCAAATGGATGATGCAATGATCAAACATGATTCTAATATGTCCTAAGATGTCTCATATGTCATTTGGATGTACAAAAAGTCATGGCAAGTTCATGTATGTAAGCATATGAAGAATGAATGCAGATGAAGGCAAAGATTAGGGTTTATGTACAAGATGCAATGCAAAATTCAAAATCAGAAGCAAATGACAAGAATAAAAATTGAATGTGGAATCAAAGGTACCCTAATCCTATACAAGTTCACTACCCAAAGGGGAAGGTCAGAAGCTAAACCCTAAAGGACTTATGATTTTCCTAAATTTCTTGGGTTTTGAAGGGTGATCCTAAAGGGAAAATGCCAAACAAATTCAAAATGCAAGATAAAAATGAAACAAAAATATTTTTAGAATCTTGAAAGTATGCTTAACATAATGCAAAAAGAACCATTCACAAACTCAACTTGGATAAAAAGTTATGAATTTTTGAAGTTAGGGTTAAAAATATTCCAATTAAAGAACCCTAATTCATTAGAAAAATGTCAAAATATGATCAAAACCAAAAAGAAATTTGTGTGGTGAGTTTGTAAATGCTTCTAAATGTTCAAGGATGTTCTCTGATTTTTTTTTGTGATTTTTAAATTCTTAAATGTATATTTAATTAATTAAAATCAATTAACTAATTAAAAATAACATTTAAATGATTTAAAAATATTTTTTTAATTCAAAAAATAAAAATAAAAATATTTTTGGTTTCTGGAAATTAATAAAATGTTTGATAAAAATTTTCATAATTTTTTGATGTTTTTTACTATTTTTAAAAATTCGTACAAAAATAAATAAGAAAAATGCAATAAAAATTAAATAATTGGAAAGGTAATCTCATCCAATGCTCCAGATTCAAAGTTGGGACTTTTTGGTTGACTGGCGCGTTTTTTAAGGGCCTGGATTCACTCTGATTAATTAATTGTGATTAATTTAAATAAACAAAAATTAGGGCTAATGACATGATCTGAACCATCCATCCACTAACTAAAACACGCATCTAAGGGTCCACGTTAAATCTGGCACTTAAACCCTAATTAGGGTTAATTACTTTTAGGTGACCGGAGGGGAGCTCCGTTCATCTTCTCCGGCGAAGCAAAAACCCTAAGTCTACCTACAGGCCACCCCACCTCAAATTGATTGCCCAGAAATGATCCCCCAACCAAACTAAACCTAAATCAGCCATCAAACACCATTTATAACATATGAACAAGGAGAATCAAACCAAATTATTTTCACGGGTAAAATATTAGAAGGTCACAAAATGTTCATTTCTTCATCATTTTCAATTCTAAGTGTGATCCCGATAACATATATTTTCATTTTGTAACAAAAAATCTAAACTCTGAAAAGTTTTGTTCTTGAGATTACCTGAGACGATGAACTGCAAATGTGAGCTTTCAGGACCACTCCTTCGTGTAAAAAGTCTCCTCTGATCCTCCTGAGGCTAATAGGATGCTTCAAAACCTTTGATGGTGGCTAGTTTGAAGGTTTCAGTTCTGGTGTAGCAGAATTTTGAGCTTTTGGTATGTGATGTTTCAGGCTGTTTTAATGGTATATTCTTGTTCTATGGATGATGTGTGACTTGTTGGTGAAGAAAAAATTGAAGTTTGATGGCCGTGGAAGGAGTTTCGAAGAGATGAAGGTTGAGGAATATTTTGTGAATCCTGAGTTGTGGGAGTGTTCAGGCTTGTGTGTGGTATGAAATGGCTTGCTTGAGGTCCACATAACATGTTCTTATTGGGCAGAGAGTTGTTGTGGAACAGTGTGATTGGTATGGCTCAATTTGTGAAATTCTGGTATGACAGACTCAGATGTCGAATATGATGTTGAGACATTTTATCTGTTACTTATAAACATGGTAAGGCATACATATCAGTACTTAAATAATTCTGATATATCAGAGTCAAACATGCTTCAGGATGTTGGGACATCTGATAGGACATTCAGTTCAGGTACTGCATAAAACATAAAAGATATAAAGAACACAACAGAATTGTTAACCCAGTTCAGTGTATCTCCACACTTACATCTGGGGGCTACCAAGCCAGGAGGAAATCCACTATAAGTAATATTAATTCTAGACTTAAACCACCCTGTTTAATCTTTCACTTAATAACTACCCAATGCAATTTCTACCTAAGACACAACTTAGATATGAGTACCCTACTCACTCCCCCTCAATCACACAGTGATCTTGTTTACAAGTTTAATAAAATTGAAGTCATACTTCAAACAAAACAGCTTGATCTTACTATACAGTTTCAATCAAGTCACAAAACTTCTCTTGCTTACAAGCTTCGAGAATCACAAGTGAAACAGCCACAATAGAGTTACTTGTTATGCACGGCTGACACAAGGACACAACCCTAATAATGTTTACATTTTCGGTTGATTGGGTTGATTCTAAACTAGGTTACAAGGTTTCTTTTATAACCTATTCCCAACTGGATTTGGGCCTAAACAATCACAACAATAGCTGCTACAAATATGCAGAAATATTTGCTACAAATATGCAGAAATATCTGCTACAAATATTCCAAAAGATCTTCAACTCCTAAAATATCTCTAAATATAGAAACCTATATTTTTCAATATTTGTCTTCAATTTAAATTGAGTCTTTAAGATCTTCTAGATCAGCACCACATATGATTGCATAATATCTCCAGAATATTCTGCATAATTCAGATCTGATAAATCCAATGTCATCACCTTGAATTAGGGTTTGTTACTTCCTAGATTCTAGGTAATTTAGTTCATCTGATTATGCTGAAGTTTCATAACAACTCTCCCTACAGATGCGCCTTGTTCTGATTTTGTCCATCCATAATAAATTCCAGATAGATTCCCCTGAATTTACTCAGTTCTGTTATGCATTAATTAATTCTGGTAACAGGTCTGAGATGTCTCAACATCTGTTGGGACATCCTGAAAAACTGAACTTACTTCATTTACTGATACAATGTCACAACATCTGATGTGACATCCTGTAAACTGAACTTATTCCATCAACTGATACAATGTCCTAACATCTGGTGTGACATCCTGATATCTTGATTTAAGTTCATTAATTGTTACTCTGTTTGACAGTGTCACAACATCTGGTGTGACATCCTGAACTAAGTTCAACACTTCTTGTTTGATATCTATATGTAACATATGACAGTAATGTTGTCATGACAGTTGCAGATGTTTCAACATTTTCTTTGACATCTGTCATGACATTTGCAGATGTTTCAACATCTTCTTTGACATCTGTCTGTAACATATGACAGTAATTCTGTCATGACATTTGCAGATGTTTCAACATCTTCTTTGACATCTGTCTGTAACATATGACAATAATTCTGTCATGACATTTGCAGATGTTTCAACATCTTCTTTGACATCTGACTGTAACATATGACAACATTTGTTGGGACATCCTGAATTAAGTTCTTATACTCTGTTTGATAATGTCCCAACATCTGATAGGACATTCTGAACTGAATTCAACATCTTCTTTGACAACTTCCTTAATCATGTCTTGACTTGTTCTTCCAGAGTCTATACCATGTTAATTTAATATATGGAACTTTTTATTCAACATTTTCCAGCCATATTAGTTTTACCAAACATAATGCCAATCATAAAATAATAGCATTAACAATTTGCATAAAGTCAACAAAGTTGTACTTGGAGGTATGGGCTCATAGTAGGCCAAGGACAAAGGCTTATCCTGCGCAGCTGGCTTTAGGGAGGTCCATGGAATTCAGATTTTGTAGCTAGCACGAGTGGATGTCAAGATTTGGGGCATTTTGCAATTTGTGAAGGTTTTGGCCCTTTTTTGAAATACTTGATGATCAAGGCATGAAACTTCAGAATTCTTTGGGAAATTCTGAATTATAGGTCATGTATGATGTTTGTGTAATGGTTAGAAGTCACTTTGAGGTCACAAATTGCCTTAGTATGAGTTTTTGCAAGTTTCCCTCTTTGGCACATAAGTGAAATTTTGTGATTTTTCCCAACTTTGCAAGGCTATAACTTGAGTTCTATGATGAATTAGATCAAGTTCTTGTACTTTTTGAAAAGGGAATGATCCAATATACAACTTTCATGACCAATAATTTTTCATTTGAAGCATTTTTTAATCAAAAATAGGAGGTTGAAAAACTTTCCCAAAATGGCAAGTTTGCATTACAAGTCACTTTCCCAAAATGGCAACTTTGCAAATGGCTTGAAATTCCTCAATTTTGTGAACTTCTAACCTCTTCTAATACCAAGTAAAGATCATATACACCCAAAATGATGGAGAAGCCCCTTTGGTTGGATGATTGGGGGCCTCAAATGCCCTGATTTTGCACTGACTTGTTCAAGAAGTCATCTATTTATCAGATGCCTTCCCCATTGAATTTCTTCATGAAAATTGGTATGTATGATCCTTATAACATATATAGACCAATAGAAACAAGAATGACAAAAAAATTTGTAGTTATGGCCTCTGAAACCAAAACCGTAATTTTAGGTCATCTGTGCAGTTAAGCTTGGCTCTACTTCCATGCCTTCCTCAGTTCTTGTGATTCTTTGACTTCTTTATTCTTGGGAGGATATAATATGATGTTTTAACACACATAGACCCTCTTGATATGATTGAAGCCCTTTGGAGTTGCTCAGATAACTCCAGGATTACTCAGATCACAAACCCTAGATGCAGATGACTTAGAACCAATGCAATGAAGTAAAAATGCAATGTGAGATGATATGTTTGAACTTATGCATATGAAAGATCACAAGCCATGGTGTGAACTTAATGAGGGAAAATTTGGGGTTTTTACACTCTTCTCATCTCATAATCAAGGACTAAACCTTAAAGGTTTCAAGGCTTTGTGATTAAGTTTATACTTGCATCCTTCTATTAGGATGAAGTGTATAAATTTAATCCTAAGTGTTAAACATTTCATGTGTTTAAATCCTTTAATCAATCCAACTAATAATCATTAAGACATCAAGCTTGTAACTTGGGCCTTGCATTAGGGTTCTAATTCTTCCTTAATTGGTTAAGAAGGACTAACCCTAGTGTTAATGGACAAGTCCCCCTCAAGTTATCTTACAAACCCTAAAATCCATTTCTTAATCTCACCATTAGCTAAAATCCATTTAATAAAGGTTTTGTTTTGTCACGAGGTTAATCCCTAATCATGGATTAAGTTGAGGAGCCTTCCTCAGCTTAAATGTTCTCATCTATTGTCCTTCTATTAGGATGGTGTAATGGGTCCATTAAATACTTGATTATGGATTAAACTCATTACTTAACACTAAACAAAAACTCCAAAAAACATCTGAATAATTACAAGTAGGTTAATGATTTTAATCCTACACCATGGTGATTAAACGTGAAGTGCTTACTTCATACTTAAGGTATTCTCATTACCCCTAATCAGAGGGCGGATGTGATGAGTTTACTAACCCTTAGTTTAGGCTTAAGCTCATTTTCTTATGAAAAACACAAAAAGCAATAAAAGATTGAAAACATCAAAAACAAACAATAATCGTCTCCTCCGGGATTCTTTTCTCACCTCATTCACTCACAAGCGAGAACTTGTTTCTTCCGTCTAATGCAAGACAGTTTGCACATGAGCCAGACAGGTCATACACTTGAGCATAGACAAGTAAGCAGTTCATAAGTCAATTCATCTTTCAGTCTCTTCGAGTCAAACTACGGTGTTCTGACTTCCTCATTGCACGAGAGGATACGTAGGCATAACTTAACAGTTATCGAACAAAAGTCTCTGTATATCCCCCGCTCTTCCAGCTTTATTCTTTAAAGCCTCATTGTCTTGAGCTTTGCATTCTTTCCTTGCACTAACACTCTTTACTTCACTTCACATTTATTTTACGCTGACACTTGCATTCTTTTCCAGCTTTTTGCACACAGAATAGTACTGACACTACCCTTTTAAACACAAACTTTCAAGTGTGGATCCCATCGAGTACAACGGACAATCTGGGTGCTAATACCTTCCCAGGTTGTAACCAACCCCTTTTCTCAGTTTCTCTGGTTCGCGACCGTCTTATCCAAATCTTTATAGGTTTATGCAGCATTACCTTTCCTTCGGGATAAAAATGCCTAGCTGGCGACTCTTTTCAGTTCATCTTCATGTTCCCTCTTTCGCCGACCGTTCGCGTTTGTACCCCTCTTGGCCCTGTGTCATTTGGTGGGAGAGACACTAACATCTTGGTCAGAATGCTGGATTTGACAATGCAGTATGATAAGAAAAAGGAAACAAATAAATTACTCTGAGTGCTAGGTAACTTGGACAATGTCTTCAGCAGACTAGTTCTTCAGCTCCTCTCCGGGTGCACACGGATGAATCCAGTTGTTCCTGTCACCATCATTATCTCCATCTTGGCCTGTCACACAGATTTGGTTGCGGTCGAGCATCCCAGCACTTGTAAAAGTAATGGCTTTACCACTTGGAGTAGATCCACCAGGCTGATAACCCAAACCAAACTTGTCGTCTTTCTTCTCCAATTCCAGCAATTTGCCCCAACCTTGGGCACTTCCTGATTGAACCACCTCCTTTTCCTGCTTGTAGGAATGGATGGAGGTACCTTCTTTCTCACTGATTTTCTCTACAGGAGTCAAGATGCTGACATTAACTGCTTCGAAGGCTTTACATAGAGTCTCATGGATCTCTCCATCCATCTCCACATATTTGAAAGTTGATAAGTGGCTCACGAAGATGTCTTCCTCTCCGCATACTGTGATTATCTGACCATCAACCACATATTTGAGCTTCTGGTGCAGAGTGGATGTTACAGCTCCAACAGCATGAACCCATGGGCATCCCAATAAGCAGCTGTACGCGGGCTGAATGTCCATGACATAGAAGATGCTTTTGAATACTTGAGAACCTATTTTCACGGGTAACTCAACTTCTCCAAACACTGATCTTCTGGACCCATCAAAAGCTTTGACAATCAAATCACTGGGTCTTAGGATAATACCATCAACATTGAGCTTCATTAATGCTTTCTTCGGAAATACATTAAGAGAAGAGCCTGTGTCAACAAGGACATGCGACAACACGGCACCGTTGCACTCCATAGTAATATGAAGCGCTTTGTTATGGTTACGGCCCTCTGACGTAAGGTCCCTATTGTCGCTCCCACCAAAATGAGGCTAAGTCAAATGGGGTACAGAAGCGAACGGTCAACGAGAGGGATGAGGACACACAAGGGTGAACTCAGAAAGACAAGAGTCGCCAGCTAGGCATTTTTATCCCGGAGGAAGGGTAATGCTGCATAGACCTAGGAAAGATATGGATAAGACGGTCACGAACCAGAGAGACTGAGAAAGGGGGTTGGTTACAACCTGGGAAGGTATTAGCACCCAGATTGTCCGTCGTACTCGACGGGATCCACGCTTGAAATATTTGTGTTTTAAAGGGGTAGTGTCAGTGCAATCTGTGTATCAAAGCTGGAAGGAATGCAAGTGTCAGTGTAAAAGAAAAGTGAAGTGTATAAGTGAAGTGTCAGTGTAAGAACAGGAGTGAAATGCTCAAGACTATGAGGCTTAAAGGATAATGCTGGAAGGAGGGGGAATATACAGAGAATTTTGTTCGATAACTGTTAAGTTATGCCTACGTATCCTCTCGTGCAATGAGGAAGTCAGAACACCGTAGTTCGACCCAAGGAGACTAAAAGATAAATTGACTTGTGAACTGCTTACTTGTCTAAGCTCAAGTGTATGACCTGTCTGGCTCAGGTGCAAACTGTCTTGCATTAGACGGAAGAAGCGAGTTCTCATTTGTGAGTGAATGAGGTGAGAAAAGAATCCCGAAGGAGACGATTATTGTTTGTTTTTGTGTTTTCAGTCTTTTATTGCTTTTGAAAGTTTGCCATAAGACAATGAGCTTAATCCTAAACCAATGGGTTAGTAAACTCATCACATCCTCCCTCTGATCAGGGGTAATGAGAATACCTTAAGTGTGAAATCAGTATCTCACACTTAATCACCATGATGCAAGATTAAGATCATTAACCTACTTGTGATTATTTAGATGTTTTTGTTGTTTTTGTTTAGTGTTAAGTAATGCGTTTAAGCCATAATCAGGGATTTAATGGACTCATTACACCATCCTAATAGAAGGATAATAGATGAGAACATTTAAGTTGAGGAAGACTCCTCAACTTAATCCATGATTAGGGATTAACCTCATGACAAAACAAAGCCTTTATTAAGTGGATTTTAGTTAATGATAAGATGAAGAAATGAGTTTTATGGTTTGTAAGACAACTTGAGGGGGACTTGTCCATTAACACTAGGGTTAGTCCTTCTTAACCAATTAAGGAAGAATTAGAACCCTAATGCAAGGCCCAAGTTACAAGCTTGATGTCTTGATGATTATTAAGTGGATTGATTAAAGGATTTAAACACATTAAGGGTTTAACACTTAGGATTAAAGTTATACACCCCATCCTAATAGAAGGATGCAGGCATAAGCTTAATCACAAAGCCTTAAAACCTTTAAGGTTTAGTCCTTGATTATGAGATGAGAAGAGAAGACTCAAAGATGACACAAAGGTAAAACTAAATGGGGGACTAGTCAAACCCTAATTGTTATCATGCTTGGGTATCCCTAGGGTTAATGAGGTTTGCAAGAAGATCTTCAGAGAAACCACCAGGAAGGAAGCAGATGAAAGGAGCAAGAAGTAAAGAGAAGCAAAATAACTTGCTTCACTTAAGAAGACAAGTTGCTTGAAGGAAGAAAGGTAAGATGAACAAGAATGAGCAAACTCAATACAAAACACATACAAAATTCAGCAAAGGAAGTATGAAAGAGATGAAAAGAGAATGTGAGAAGTGAAGGCAAATTCACTTCTCAAACAACTTACCACCTGAAATGTTAGCACAAGAAAATGAGATGCAATGCAAATGAGATGAAATGTCATGATGCAAACCAAAGTCAGAAGCATTCACATGATGCTAATGATGCTAGGAGATGATACAAACATGAAGCAATGCATGGGAATGATCAAACAAACATAAGGATGCAAAAGAAACATGCTTTGAACCATGGATGTACATGAAATGTTATGAAATGCAATGGACATACAACATGGCAAATGAAAGATGCAATGATCAAACATGACTTTAATATGTCCTAAGATGAATTATGAATCATGTGGATGCACAAAATGTCATGGAAAGTCATGGTATGCAAGCAAATGGAAGATGGATGCAAAGGAAGGCACAAATTAGGGTTACACACATCATGCAAAGCAAAAATCCAAAACCAGAAGCAAATGACATGATAAAAATTTGAAAGTGCAATCAAAGATACCCTAAACCTATACAAACTCACTTCCCAAAGGAGGGGATCCAATTCTTAACCTATTGAATGTTATGAATTTCCTAAGATTACTAGGGTTTTAAGGTACCTTGTCAAGAAAAATGCAAAACAAATTGAAAATGCAAGATCAATTCAAATAAAATTTATCCTATAAACTACATGTTATGCAAGATGCAATGCCAAAAGAATCATCACCCAACTCTCAATGGTTAGGCAGAAAGAAATTTTTGAAGTTTGACATAAAATATTGCCTTGAAATGAAATTAAATCCAATGAAAATGATCAAAAGGCCTCAAGAACAAAAACGAAATTTGGTTTGAGGGTTGGACAATGTTTCTAAATGTTGCTAAATGCTATGTGAATTTTTTTGTGATTTTTAAATACCTAAATGTATTTTTAATTAATTAATTTTCATTAACTAATTAAAAATAACCATTTAAATGATTTAAAAATAATTTTTGATGCAAAAAATAAAAATAAAAATATTTTTGTGTTCTGAAAATTCATGAAACCCTTGACATAAAATTTTCATAATTTTTAAATGATTTTAGCTATTTTTAAAAATTCGTACAAATAAATGCAAAACAAATGAAAATAAAATGAATTAAAATAGAAAAAAAAAAGAGAAAGTCAGCCAATCTGATGGCTGAGATTCAAATTCACAGGGGAGGGAATTGACCTGGCGCGCAAACGAACGGCTCACATTCAAACTTGCCTAATTATGATTAAACCCTAATCAGAAGCCCTAATAACTTTCAGATGACCGGAACAGTGTTCCGGTCATCTTCTCCGGCCAGGCAAAATCTCAATCTCTCTCAAAACGCATCAAAACCTCACAAAACTCTCCAGAATAAAACTATGAACATCACTAAACATAAACCCTACCACAAACAACATTTATTTTTCATGAATCAGAGGAAACAAACAAAAACATTTTCACGGGCAAACTTTCAGACAGTCAATACATGCTTGTTTCTGGCTCATTTTCAAAAATAAATAGATCCCCATGATCAGGGCAACATATAGAACAACATTCTAACAAGAAATCAAAGTTCTGGAAAAATTGTTCATCATGTTACCTTAGATTGAGCTTTCAGTCCAGGAGCTTTCAGCTTGCCTCTTTGCCTCAAAATGGCTTCAATGATCCTCCTGATGAAGCTTTGAAGCTTGGTTGGAGTTTAAAATGGTTGGTTTGTGAGTTTGAAGAAGTTCTGTTCAGAGAGGCGAAGGAATCGTGTTTCAGTTTGAGGAGGTTTCAGGGATGAATGAGGGCATGGAAATGATCAGGGGAGCATGCTGAGATGTTCTATGGAGTTTGTTTTTATGTTTGATGCTTGTGTGATGTGTTTCGAATGAAAATGCATAAGAGGGCAAAGCTTGGAGCTATGGATTGGAGAGTGTTTCAGGCTTGTGTGTCTGTTCTGTTGTGTTGCATTTGGTCCACTTATCACAACTAGAGAGGTCAGAGAAGTTGGTGTGGCACAAGCTGATTGGTATGGGGTTTTTGCAAAAAGGTCAAGTCTAGGTGTAACAGAGGTATGGGTCAATGGTAGGCCAAGGACAAAGGGGTGTCCTGCGCAGCAAGGAATGACGAGATCCATGAGATCAGTCTTGAAGCCAATTAACAAGTGGATTAGGCTTTGTATGATGTTTTGCAACTTTGTTCAATTTTGGCCCTTTTGAAGTTTCTTGATCCATAAGTCATGAAAATAGGCAAACCTTTGGTGAATTCTGAATTTTAGGCCTTGGTTTATGTTTGTACAAAGATTAGAAGTTCATTTGAAAGCACAATTTGTCTTGGCAAGTGATTTTGCAACTTTGCTTCTTTGGTACATAACTTGAAATTATGTGATTTTTCCCAACTTTGACAAGCCATAACTTTTGATCCAAAATGAATTAGAATGAGTTCTTGTACTTTTTGAAAAGGGAATGATCCATTCTACAACTTTCATGACCAAAGTTTTCTCATTTGAAGCATTTTTGAATCAAAAAGAAAGAGTTGAAAAACTTTCCCAAAATGGCAAGTTTCCATTACAAGTCATTTTCCCAAAAAGGCAACTTTGCAAATGGCTTGAAATTATTCAATTTTGTGAACTTACAACATCTTCTATGATCAAATAAAGATCATACACAATCAAAATGTTGAAGAACACCCTTTGGTTGGGTCATTGGGGACCTCAGATTCCCTGATTTTACACTGACTTGCTCAAGAAGTCAACTCTTGATCAGATGCCTTCCCCATGGAATTTATTCATGAAAATTATTATGCTTGATCCTTGTGACATATAGGGACCAATAGAAACAAAAATGACCAAAACATTTGGAGTTATGGCCTTTGAAACCAAAACCCAAATTCTAGGTCATCTGTGCAGTTAAGCATGGCTCTGCTTCCATGCCTTTCTCAGTTCTTGTGATTTTTGACTTTCTTGACTTTGTGAGGATACAATATGATGTTTGAAAACACATGGACCCCTTTGAAGTGATTGATGACCTTTGGAGTGGCTCAAATGGCTCTTGGATTGCTCAGATCACAAACCCTAGATGCAAATGACTTTGAACCAATGCAGTGAAGCAAATATGCAATATGAGATGCTATGATTGAACTTATGCATATGAAAAGATCACAAGCCATGGTGTGAATGGGTGAGGGCAAATTTTGGGTGTTTACAGCTGCCCCTATTCAAGCATGAGTTAGCTGTGTAGAATGTAAGCAACGGCTTAACAGGAAAATAAGATAACTTGTGGTTGAATACCAAAGACAGTCCAAAATTTGCGCTCACAGAATGAAGAAGAAAAGGGATATAGATTGTGAAAGGAAAATAAAGTATAATTATAAAGTGCGGGTGACGGAGGACGACCGTCGAGCAGAGGACGACTGTTGGGGAAAGAGCAATGATGGGGACGACCGACATGCTGGGGATATAAGAGATTATTATGGGGACGGCCATCAAGTAAAGCTATAAGACTCTCTGGGGATTATAAGTAGATGACGGGGATGACCATCAGGTTCAAGGTATGAATGAAATAAGTGATGAGGTAAGGTCATCAGAGGTGAAGGACGATCACCTAGCAGGGGACGGCTGCTCTGTTGGGGATAAGATGAGGGACGGTCATCTAACGGTGAAGGATGATCACCTGGCAAGGTACGGTTGCTAAAAGTATTGCGACATAGGACTAATGTCGGATAAAAGGTCGACGATGGGGACGGCCATTGGATGAAATGATGAAGGACGATCAACAAGAGGTGAAGGAAGATCACCTAGCAGGGTACGGCTGCTCTGAAGGTATCATGACATAGGACGAATGTCAGATAACAATATCAACGATGGGGACGGCCATCGGATAAAATGATGAAGGACGATCATCAAAAGGTGAAGGACGATCACCTAGCAGGGGACGGCTACTAAATATCACGACATAGGACGAATGCCGGATAGAAAAGGGTTCCAATAATGGAGACTCCACTGGGGTGATGAAGGAAGATCATCAAAAAGGTGAAGGACGATCACCTGGCAGGGTACGACTGCCGAAAGGTATCATGACATAGGACGAATGTCAGATAGAAGAGAAGTTTTGCTGGGGACTTCGCTGGGGAAAAATAGACACGGACGAGTGTCTAATCTCATGAAGACATAAGTGTTTGACACGGTGTATAGATTAAAGATGCGGACGAGCATCCTTAAGACTATGATACGGACGGGTATCGGGTAGAAACAAACGCTTGACGCATGTTCAGAGATGATGATACGGACGAGTACCAACTAGTTAACAACGAACACGGACGAGTGTCGAATCTGAGGGGACTCTTCTGGGGAATAATAGACACAGACGAGTGTCTAAATTCTAGGAAGAGGTAAAAGTATCTGACATTGTGTATGGATTAAAGATGCGGACGAGCATCCTTAAGACTACGATACGGACGAGTATCGGTAGAAACAAAATCTTGACGCATGTTCAGAGATGATGATACAGACGAGTATCAACTAGTTAACAACGAACACGGACGAGTGTCGAATCTGAGGGGATTTAAGTGGTATATACAAGATACGGACGAGTATCTGTACGGGTGAAACAGGAGTAATAAGTATGAGTGGTGTACACGAGTGTTTAACTTACTGGGGAGAGTGACACGGACGAGCGTCAAAAGAGGAAAGTGTAATATAAACAAGTGTATGGTTTACAAAATGTTTCAGGTATCTATGTTGGGGGAGGTGACACAGACGGGTGTCAGGGAATTTGTATAGATATATGTATCTGTGAGTGCAAAAGGGATGCCTTGGCTTTCTACTGGGGATATGACACGGGCGGGTGTCAGGAAGTATCTGTATCTTTAGGGAAAGTGCCTTGGCTCTCTGCCGGGGAATCCGGGGAGTTCTCTGTATATTGCTGACGGATTGCCAGTATTCACAAGTGTTTGATTTAGAACATGGCTTATGATTATGCAATATGTTTGATTTTTGCCGTAATGCTCTGTATTAGACGGAATGCTACGCTCTGTGGGGAAAATATGATGCGAATGCTATGATTATGCAAAGATAACGACTCGGGATTCGGATCCTGTTGCTATGAAGATCTCCAGTTGATCTGCTTGGAATGGACATCCCAGCTGGGGATGAGACCATTGATGGATCTGACATATGGGACTCTGCTTGGGAATATAGGTAGCTGATAGACCTATCTTGGTAATGAGGGACCCAACTGGGGTTTGTAGAAGCTTTCTTCACCCTGTTGTGAGATCTTCAGGTGTTGCTCTTCTGGATTGGGGCTGAAACTCTGTGGGGAGATGGTTCACTGGCTTTTGCACTTGGCTGAGGAGGAAATAACAAATGGTAATTCAGCTAGGGAGAAAACACCTCCGGTGCTAAGACCGAGTAGATAATGATTTGCCAGCTTGCTGGGATGAAGCTTTCGTGCCTCATGTTGTGCTTTGAATACCTGCAATCCTGAAAAGTCAGAGAAACGCACAAGTAATCCCGAGGTATCCTTTACCAGATTCCATCATAAGAATTTAGGCACTCCTGGGAGTGAGTATATTTCCTGCAAGCACGTATATTTTAGAAGAGAAGCATCTGTATTTATGCCATCAGTATCTTAAAGACATCGGACATTCTTGCAAATGAAAATAAAATGTACGAAACGAAACATGACTAAAAATCTGATTTTATTAATTCATGTGCCCTGAATCGGCGAGATACAGTCAAAGAAACAAATCCCCTAAAATGAGGAGATTTTTACAAATTGAGAAATAAAAGGTATTGGCAATGTTGATGACGCTTCAAGGAGCTTCCCTATGACTCGTATGACATTTGACGTTCTTCTCGTCTTGCTTTCTGAAGAAGGCTGATTCTGACCGGCGCTTGAACATTTCGAAACTTACCAAGTTGTGAGTGATACAGACGAATTCAGAATGCAATTGTTCGCTTATTCCCTTATTTTGCGTGGATCGCCCTTTCAGGTTTTCAATCCACCGGGATACCCATTTTTGCCTGAGTTGTCCGATGTGGCTTTTCAACTCAGCGGGTGTACATTTTTTATTTATTTTCCCTTATTTTTGCTCGAGTCTTTTATTCTGTTTTTGACTCGCCGGGATGCCCTATTTTTGCCTGGACTTACATTCTGTTTTTCTGTCCAGCGGGTCATTTTTATGCGAAGTATTTTTTCACTGCATCTGAATTCACAAGGGACGAGAAGTCTTCACCATCCATAGTACTGAGCATGAGTGCTCCACCGGAGAAAACTTTCTTTATTACGAATGGCCCTTCATAATTTGGAGTCCACTTGCCCCTGTGGTCTGTATGAGGAGGGAGGAGTCTTTTCAGCACAAGATCTCCTACTTGGTATTTCGGAGCCTGACTTTCTGATCGAAGGCTTTCTTCATTCTTTTCTGATGCAGCTGCCCATGACAGATTGCAGCTAATCTCTTCTCTTCGATCAGACTCAGCTGTTCGTATCGGGATCGGACCCATTCTGCTTCATTTAGTTTAACATCCATCATTACCCGTAGGGAGGGTAATTCAACTTCAACAGGTAGGACTGCCTCCATACCGTAAACAAGCTGATACGGTGTTGCCCCAGTGGATGTTCTGATTGATGCACGATACCCATGCAAGGCAAATGGTAGCATTTCATGCCAGTATTTGTAGGTGACTACCATCTTCTGCATAATCTTCTTGATATTCTTGTTAGCGGCCTCAACATCGCCATTCATCTTTGGCCTGTAAGGAGAAGAATTGTGGTGTTGGATCTTGAAGTCTCGGCACAGTTCTGCCATCATTTTGTTATTCAAGTTGGAACCATTATCAGTAATGATTCGTTCGGGCACCCCATATCGACAAATGATATCTCTCTTTAGAAATCGGGCTACCACCTGCCTTGTAACATTTGCATAAGAAGCTACCTCAACCCACTTGGTAAAATAGTCAATAGCAACCAGGATGAATCTGTGGTCGTTCGAAGCAGTCGGTTCAATCTTGCCAATCATATGAATGCCCCACATGGCAAAGGGCCATGGTGAAGACATCACATTCAGAGGGTTCGGAGGCACATGCACTTTATCCGCATAAATCTGGCATTTGTGACATTTTCTGGCATAAGCACAACAGTCTGCATCCATTGTGATCCAGTAATAACCTGATCTTAGCAACTTCTTGGACATAGCATGCCCTCCAGCATGGGTACCAAAGGATCCTTCGTGCACCTCGTGCATCAACAAGTTTGCTTCTGCCCTATCAACGCACCTGAGAAGTACCATATCAAAGTTTCTCTTGTACAGGGAACCATCGGTATTTAGGAAGAAACTACCAGCTAGCCTTCTTAACGTCTTCTTATCATTGGAAGATGCCCCAGGTGGGTATGTTTGATCCTCCAAGAAGCATTTGATATCATGGAACCAAGGCTTATCATCCTTAACAACATCTGCTGAGAACACATATGCTGGTCTGTCAAGTCTGGACACTGAAATCCGAGGTACAAAGTTGGCAGCTTGAACTTTGATCATGGATGAAATGGTGGCAAGAGCATCTGCAAATTGATTCTCGTCCCGAGGGATATACTCAAGCTTGACCGTTGTAAAGAAAGTCAATAACTTCCTTGTATAATCCCTGTAAGGTATCAGATGATCCTGGTGTGTGTACCATTTTCCGTTGGTTTGATTGATTACCAAAGCTGAATCTCCGAACACAGTCAAAGTTTTGATCCTGAGGTCAATGGCTTCCTCAAGACCCATAATACAAGCTTCGTATTCAGCTTCGTTGTTAGTGCAGTTAAAGGTGAGTTTTACCGAGAAAGGCATGTGAACTCCTTTAGGTGTAATGAGTACTGCACCAACACCACGACCATTCATATTAACAGCCCCGTCAAACATCATAGTGCATTCTTCTTCTGGGTCAGGCCCTTCAGTGTGAACAGGCTCTTCATGATCTTTTGCTTTTATGAACATGATGTCTTCATCAGGGAAGTCAAATCTCATAGGCTGGTAATCGTCAATAGGTTGCTCAACAAGATAATCAGACAGTACACTGCCCTTGATGGCTTTCTGAGATGTGTACTGGATGTCATATTCTGTGAGGATCATTTGCCATCTTGCAACCCGTCCGGTAAGTGTTGGCTTCTCAAAAATGTACTTAACCGGGTCCATCTTTGAGATCAATAAAGTAGTGTGGGTCAACATATACTGCCTTAGTCGGCGAGCAGCCCACGCTAAAGCACAACAAGTTTTCTCGAGCAGTGAATAACGTTGTTCACAGTCGGTAAACTTTTTGCTTAGGTAGTATATTGCATACTCTTTTCGACCAGACTCGTCATGCTGGCCCAACACACACCCCATTGACTCTTCTAATACTGTCAAGTACATGATTAGAGGTCTTCCTTCAACTGGAGGCATAAGGATAGGAGGCTTTTGTAAGTATTCCTTGATTTTGTCAAAATCCCTCTGACAGTCTTCATTCCACCTGACCGTTTGTTCTTTTCTCAACAGCTTGAAAAGAGGTTCACAGGTTTGCAGTAAGGTGAGATATGAACCGTGAAATGTAGTTCAATCTGCCTAAGAACCCCCGAACTTCTTTTTCAGTTTTTGGTGCAGGCATTTCTTGGATAGCTTTTACTTTATCAGGGTCAACTTCAATCCCTTTCTCACTCACAATAAATCCCAGCAGCTTACCATATCTCACCCCGAATGTGCACTTGTTGGGGTTTAACTTCAGTTGGTACTTCCTCAGACGCTTGAATAGCTTCAATAGATTTACCAGGTGGTCTTCTTCTGTAAGGGACTTGGCAATCATGTCATCCACATAACATTCGATTTCTTTATGGATCATGTCATGAAATAATGTTACCATAGCCCGTTGGTAAGTTGCACCAGCATTCTTCAGTCCGAATGGAATCACCTTGTAACAGAACGTGCCCCAGGGTGTGATAAAAGTTGCCTTCTCCATGTCTTCAGGTGACATTTTGATCTGATTATATCCTGAAAATCCGTCCATGAAGGAGAATACCGAGAACTGAGCCGTATTATCAACCAATACATCAATGTGAGGTAAAGGGAAATCATCTTTCGGGCTGGCTCTTTTCAGATCCCGGTAGTTCAAACACATTCTCACCTTGCCATCTTTCTTAGGCACAGGTACAATATTAGCAACCCACGGTGGATAGCTAGTTACAGCAAGGAACCCGGCGTCCCACTGCTTTTGTACCTCTTCTTTGATCTTCATTTCCATATCTGGGCGAGTACGGCGCAGTTTCTGTTTTACTGGCGGGCAGTCTTCTTTCAAAGGCAGCTTGTGCATAACAATATCGGTGTCCAACCCTGGCATATCCTGATAAGACCAAGGAAAGACATCTACATACTCCCGAAGCATGTCAATCAATTGCTCTTTTATTGAATCTTGTAAGTAGGCCCCGATCTTAACCTCTTTCACCTCTTCTTCTGTACCAAGATTAACCGTTTCAATATCCTCCTGGTGAGGAGTAATAACCTTCTCCTCTTGCCTTAACAACCTGGCTAGTTCTTCAGGTAGCTCATAATCTTCTTCAACCCCTTCATCAGCTTGATTGATTGGATTGTCAAAGTCATACGAAGCCATAGCTGTGCTGTTGTCGGTGCAGTCTGAAAGGCACTCTCTGCAAGGGTTTAGATTGTTCATTTTAGTGATTGATTTTAATCTTGTTTTAGAAAAAGTGAAATAAAGTTATCATTTTGGAAAACATTGCCATTTTAATTTTTGTACAAAAAGAAAAAATGAAAAACAGTGAGCGGGAAAGAAAAAGACTCATTTGCAAAAGATGTCCGATATTCATTGATTGATCTGTTTGCACAAAATTACAAGATGTCCCGATTACAAAATGAGTCTTGTCATCTTGGGCAAGATGCAAGACTTGATGCATGCTTAAATATACAGGAAATAATAATTACTCTGCAGGAGTAACCCTTATAATTTCCTGGGAAGACCAGTTTGAGATGCGGCTCCCCGGGATCCTTGGACGTATCCAGCTCTCCAGGTTGCGTTCATCTTCCAACTCATCTTCCAAGTTGTTCACTGCATCCGGGGTGAGCATTCCCCCGCTGACAAAATTGGGCTTCTTGGCAGCCTCTGATTGATCTTGTTGAGTTGGTATGTAACCCAACCCAAATCTGTCCTCCTTCTTCTCTACGGGCAGCAGCTTGCCCCAGCCTTGGGCAGTACCCTCTTCAACAACCTTCCTGGCTTACTGATAAGACGTCATGGAGGTTCCCATTACAGCAGATGCTTCATTAATGTTCAGGGCCTCAAATCCCTGACTCATGGTTTCATGGATTTCTCCATCCATCTCAATGTATTTGTACGTGGCCAGATGGCTAACAAAGATGTCCTCTTCCCCACAGATGGTGATGATCTGGCCTTCCCACTCGAATTTCAGCTTATGGTGAAGGTTAGACGTAACAGCGCCAGCGGCATGGATCCAAGGTCTACCCAACAAACAGCTGTAGGCCGGCTGAATGTCCATCACGTAGAAGGTAATTTTAAAAGTATGCGGGCCAATCATCACAGGCAGATCAATCTCTCCTAGCACTAATCTTTTAGATCCATCAAATTCTCTAACCACCAAATTACTTGGACGCAATGCCAAGCCATCATACTCCAGCTTCACTAAGGCTTTCTTTGGTAGAAAATTGAGCGAAGACCCAGTTTCCACCAGTACATGAGATAGAACAACACCCTTGCATTCTAGAGTGATGTGTAAAGCCTTGTTGTGGTTACGTCCCTCAGTTGTTAAGTCAGCATTGGTAAAGCCCAGTCCATGACTGGTGTTGACATTTGCCACCACAGTTTCTAGCTGATTAACAGTGATCTCCTCTGGCACGTATGCTGCGTGCAAGACTTTCAGTAATGCACTCCTGTGAGCTTCAGAACACATCAACAGGGATAATATGGAGATTTTTGAGGGAGTTTGGTGAAGCTGATCCACCACCTTGTAATCACTTCTCTTTAAAATTCTCATAAACTCGTCTACATCTTGCTCAAAAGATGTCCTCTGAGTTTCTTTGATGATTGGTTCTTCAGGTACCACACTCATCCCTTTTGCTTTTGCAGCAGCCTCTGCTTCGGCATTAGGTCTTTGTAATTGTGAGGCAAAAAGGCGTCCGCTTCTGGTGAAGCCTCCGCCTCCCCCAACATTATCAATCTGTGGAGAAGAAGTTGAAGAGTCCAAGGTGATTTTCTCCCCGTTGCAGTAGAGGTCAGAGCCATAATGCCAAGGTATGGCATTGCTGCTTTCATATGGAACGGGTCCAGGCACCGTGATGGTAACTGGACTGACTGCTGCAGAGGAAGGTACTGAAATGGTGTGCGGATCGTAGTAGATTGTGACGGTGACCTGGCAGGAGGTGCCACTGTTTGTTGTTGAAAGTTGTCGTTTGGAGGAACATTTGATGGATCATAGTAGATGGTGACTGCTGAGATATCTTCATTAATTTCTGTTGGCGTTGTAGAAGATCCTGTTGAATAAATGGGTGCTGATGTTGTAGAAGAAATGGTTGTTGACATCTGGTTTGCTGAAGTGATGGATGGAGCCATTGTTGATGATATTGATGAATTGGTTGGAATGATTGTTGTTGTAGTTGTAGAAGAGTCAGGAATTGTTGTCAAAGGGATTGCTGGATTTGTAGGAGCCGTTGTTGTGATATGAAGTATACCACTTTTGATAAGACCATCTATGTCGCTTCTCAAATTATCACATCCGTTGACCGAAATGTTACAATAACCACAACCAAGCTCACACCCGGGGAACATCTGGCACTCTAGGAGCTGAGCTTTAATCTCGGCCAGAGGTGTCTGAATCTGTCCAACACTGGTGATTAAGAAAGATGGCTTGTCTTCCTCAATGGCATTAATTCTTGGCCCTCCATGATTGGGCATGGGATTCTTGGTGACACTTGGAGGGGGTGCAAAGTTGAGGGCTTTAGAATCCACCAAATCTTGTACTTTCATTTGTAAAGCCCTGCATTTCTCAGTATTGTGGCCAGGCGCATTGGAGTGGAAAGCCCTGCATTTCTTGGCAGATTAGAGGGATCTGGTGGCGCCTATGTCCTTAATTCAACCAAGTTGAGTTTCAGGAGTTGTGACAATAAGGCAGCATAAGGCATAGGGATTGAATCAATCACCCTATTTGCCTGTGACGGTCTTTGCTGAAAAGGTCTCTGTTGTTGATTGTTGTTGTTGTTGTTGTAGGCTCTTTGTGGCGGATATTGAACCTTTTGTTGATAGTGTGGTTGTTGTGGTTGTTGATATGCTGATTGCTAAGGAATCAGAGCTGGAATAGTGACAGCTGCCACTGACCTGTGTATATACTGAGGTCTGCCCCTGCTGGCATGAATGGAATTTGTCTCACCGGTCCTTCTAGGTCCCACAAAAGGCTTCCTGGGATTACTTGACGAACTTGCACCATTATCAGAAATCTTACCCATCTTAAGAAGGCTTTCAATTCTTTCTCCAGCTATGACTACGTCTGCGAAGCTGGTGGAAGAGAAGGCAGCTAGCCTATCAATATATGTTCCTTGCAGAGTGTTCATAAACATGTCGGCCATTTCTTTTTCCGACATGGGTGGCTGGACAACAGCAGCAAGCTGTCTCCACCTCTGGGCATATTCCCTGAAGCTTTCTCTGGAGGATTGAGACATTCCCATCAGAAGGGTTCTGTTAGGAGCCATGTCCAGATTGTATTGGTACTGTCTGATGAAAGCTTCAGCTAGGTCCTTCCAGCACCTGATAATAGCTCTGGTCAAGTGAGAGTACCACTCTCTTGAAGCCCCAGTCAAACTGTCTTCAAAGTAAAACATCCACAGTTTCTCATCCATAGTATATGCCTTAAGTCTCCCCATAAAGGACTGCAAGTGAGTTCGTGGACAGGAAGTTCCATTGTACTTCTCGAAGCACGGGGGTTTAAACTTGTGGGGAATCCTTACCCCATCCACTAACCCCATATCCATGACATCAAAACCTAGGGAATTTTGAGACTCCAGAGATCTCAACTTCTCAGCAATTTCATCAAACCTCCTATCATAAACTTCATCCCCAGCTCCCATCACAGTAAACTGCTCTTCGTGGGGGTCTTGTAAGATCCTCCCCCCAGTAGTATTTCCTTGCACATTGCCTGGGATGTTGACTTCCGGATGTAGATGAGGCCCATATACTGGTGGATTAACATGAGGTTGACCCCTTTCATTGTTACTTGTTCCTCCAGTTCCAGATGGGGTTCTTCCGGGGTTTGTCTTTCTACCAATGCCCTCAACCTTTCTTGACTTTGGGCCAAGCCATTCATTACTTCCATGAATTGGGTCATTTGGTTTCTCATCTCCAGCCTTTCATTAGCCATCTGAGTCCTGACCTCCGTCAGATCTTGCTATACTTGGTCCATTTGGATACCAGGAAGATTGTTGCGAGTAGGATACCGGTGCGGACGGTTGAGAGGGAACACCCGACGGCGAGCAATAATTTCTGAGCCACAACAGAGTTAGAAACAAAATAAAGTAATGACAAAACCTACAAAACAAAACAAAAGTTAGTATGCAATGCAGTATGCTTATTTGCTTTCCAAGGTATCCGGCTTGGCCCTTGGTTTTGACCTTTCCAGACCCTGAGGAAGATGCTTTGATGTTGCTTGAGAGAAAGAAAACTCAGTGAAACAAACTGAAAAATACATTACAACCGGTGGATCATACATAGTTTGCTTTTTACAACATATGCCCTTGAAGGGTCAAAATACAAAAGAAAAGTACATCAAATGGAAATAACAACAAGCAAAGTAGTCATACATCTAAGCCAAACTCATCCTCCTTAACCTCCTTCAAAAGTGCTTCAGTTATTGGACCAGCCGGATGCTCCGTGATGTTCCTGATAAGAAGGTTTCTGGTGGCAATAACAGTGGTCAGCTTCTTGTGCCTGTCTTGGTCCTTTGACCTCTTCACACCAACCCTAAGCTTCAATTCTGAAATTTCCTTCTGGGCTGCCAACAAAGCCTCCTGTTGCTTCTTCTCATTGGCCTCCAACTGCTCAATCCTGGCTTGAGTTCTCTTATCTTCTTGAGTGCGAGCTTCAGTGATCCTGACCCACCTAGCTTGACTTTCCTCTAGATAGAGATCAGTCCTAGCCTTCTGAAACTGGGCCTCTTTACAGGCATTCTTCAATATTTGCTCTCCAGCTCTGGATTTCTTGATGTAGTCTTCTGCTTTCTCAATCTTGGCTAGATGTTCTACCTTAAGCTTCTCCGACCTCTCAATGTCTAGACGACCATTACTCCTCTCCCAGAGGGTCTTCTTCAGATCTTGAGACAGATTCTCATTCCTTTCCTTCAACTTCTCAAATTCTTCCAGGCTGACAGTGGCTGGAGGTGGTACTGTGGATGGTCCAGGTGCATCCTCAATGGTGAAGGGCATCCCAGAAATCTGAGCCCTAGCATGAGACCATTCATAATACTGACATGAAGCCACATTATTGCATCTCCCAAGAATGGTCATCCCTTTGGTCTGGATGTTGTCCCAAGCCCAAGATGCTTGTCTGACAACAGCTAGATTAGGTTTTATCTCACAATACAAGGTTTCAGCCAGATCTTGCACTCTAGGAGGGTGAACCAAAGCATAGCCCAATTGTCTCTTAAACAGTAAAGGATTGTAGTTGATGCAACCCTTCACTCCTACTAAAGGTACATTGGGGTACTGCCCACAGCTAGTGATTATGTCCCTGCCTTTGGTGCTCTGGGTACACCATCTGATGTCATCTGAAGTCAAAGCAATAAGTCTCTTAGCCCAATTCTTCTGTTGGTGAGGATTCAAGAAGGCATCAGTCATGGGCAAGTGTTTGAGCAACCATGTGTGAAATAGAGGAGAACAGAATCTCACCAACTTCCCTCTCTGTTTCTCATTTCTTTGGTGAACAGAATAATAGAAATCCCCCAGCAATGTGGGCACTGGGTTCCTCAAGAGGAAAAGATGAATGGCATTCTTGCTAATAAACTTGGGCTCATCTGCAAATAGTATAACCCCATATATACTGAGGGCTAACAATGCACAAACTGCTTTCCATTCTCCCAAGGAGGCCTTCAGGATAGCCTGAGAAGTCAGAAAATCTAAGTGCAAACCAGGGATCCCAGCCTTTGTTGTCATGTTCTGCTCAATCAAAGTAGTCTCCAGGTACAGTGCCTTTGCCACTTCTCCATTGCTGGGAGAAGTCATCTCAGGGTTGAAGGGGACACCACCCCTGACAGGTACTCCAATTAATGATGAGAACTCCTCCAGCAGAGGTCCCAACTGAAAGTTCTGGAAAGTGAAGCATCTCAAAGGAGGGTCATAAAACTGTAGGCAAGTGTGGATCAAACTCCTATGAGAAGGATCTAGGTCCATAACCATATCAAGGATGCCTCCATAATGCTCTCTGAATAATGGGATGTGGTCTGGAGTGATAAATGCCTGGACCTGCCTGATGCCAGTTAGCACAGGCTCAAAGAAATGATATGAAATGTTGCTCTTCTTGGGTGCCATGACTGCTGATGAAGAGCTGAAAGCAAATGCTGATGATGAAGACTGATACTGGAGATGAGCCACTGATAGGCTGAGGCTGGTGATAAAAGCAACTGAAGCAGGCAGCTGATGAAGATAGCTGAAGCAGATAATTGATGAACAAGGGTCTATGCAGATGAAGGGGTCAAAACCAAGCCAGATGTAATGTGGATACCCTGAAAAATAAATAAGCAAATGCTAAATGATGCAAATGATGAGTATGCAAATGATATGCAAGGGTTTGTGATCAAGCTGGATCTGATTACTGCCTTGATATAAACCCATGTATGTTCAAGAAGTCCAGATGGAGGTTCAGAAATCCAGTAACCAAGGTGGGGGACTCAAATAAAGAGTCACATGTCCATGGTTAAATCACAAGAACTGTCCAAAGTGGATCATTCTTAAACAAAACAAGTATCAGGGTATGATGTGGCCAATGGTACCTGCAAACCTGTAAACAGCCCAACCCCCTCACAGGTAGTGTTCTAAAACAAGGATCCTCAGACTTGGATCAGTTATGAGAAGTGTAAACACTTCTAACCCGGAGGTACAGTGTTTACAATAACCATAAAAGATCCTCCTCTAATTCACCTCAGCTTCTGAAGGTCATAATAAAGGTCATCCAGACTTAGCAGGCTTCCCAGATAGCCCTAACACCACAGGAAATCTGTAGCACAGAGTTCTCAAGAAGAAACCCACATCTGAACCGTGTTTCATATTCCCGCACCAGACCGAAATGGAATGGGAAAGAACATGAACCACTCTAGCCTACGTGTCACTCAGGTCCCAGGTATAGGACCTTAAACTCTCAATGAACCCCACCCACAATAAACCAGATCCAGCCAGATGACAGTATGACAGTATGACAGTATGATGTATATAAAGCTATAAAGAAAACAATAACTGTACATAAAGCAGTAAATAAAGCAAATATACAAACATAAATAGCACATAACACCCCAGTAAACACAAATCAAACAAGCGCTAGGAGGAACCCACAAAAAGAACCAGAAGCCCTGGTTACAGTATAAGGGTCCCCGACAGAGTCGCCAAGCTGTCGCTCCCACCAAAATGAGGCTAAGTCAAAGGGGGTACAGACGCGAACGGTCGGCGAGAGGGATGAGGACACACAAGGGTGAACTCAGAAAGACAAGAGTCACCAGCTAGGCATTTTTATCCCGGAGGAAGGGTAATGCTGCATAGACCTAGGAAAGATATGGATAAAACGGTCGCGAACCAGAGAGACTGAGAAAGGGGGTTGGTTACAACCTGGGAAGGTATTAGCACCCAGATTGTCCGTCGTACTCGACGGGATCCACGCTTGAAAGATTTGTGTTTTAAAGGGGTCGTGTCAGTGCAATCTGTGTATCAAAGCTGGAAGGAATGCAAGTGTCAGTGTAAAATAAAGTGAAGTGTATAAGTGAAGTGTCAGTGTAAGAATAGGAGTAAAATGCTCAAGACTATGAGGCTTAAAGGATAATGCTGGAAGGAGGGGGAATATACAGAGACTTTTGTTCGATAACTGTTAAGTTATGCCTACGTATCCTCTCGTGCAATGAGGAAGTCAGAACACCGTAGTTCGACCCAAGGAGACTAAAAGATAACTTGACTTGTGAACTGCTTACTTGTCTAAGCTCAAGTGTATGACCTGTCTGGCTCAGGTGCAAACTGTCTTGCATTAGACGGAAGAAGTGAGTTCTCGTTTGTAAGTGAATGAGGTGAGAAAAGAATCCTGAAGGAGACGATTATTGTTTGTTTTTTGTGTTTTCAGTCTTTTATTGCTTTTGAAAGTTTGCCATAAGACAATGAGCTTAAGCCTAAACCAATGGGTTAGTAAACTCATCACATCCTCCCTCTGATCAGGGGTAATAAGAATACTTTAAGTGTGAAATCAGTATCTCACACTTAATCACCATGATGCAGGATTAAGATCATTAACCTACTTGTGATTATTTAGATGTTTTTGTTGTTTTTGTTTAGTGTTAAGTAATGAGTTTAAGCCATAATCAGGGATTTAATGGACTCATTACACCATCCTAATAGAAGGATAATAGATGAGAGCATTTAAGCTGAGGAAGACTCCTCAACTTAATCCATGATTTGGGATTAACCTCATGACAAAACAAAGCCTTTATTAAGTGGATTTTAGTTAATGATAAGATGAAGAAATGAGTTTTATGGTTTGTAAGACAACTTGAGGGGGACTTGTCCATTAACACTAGGGTTAGTCCTTCTTAACCAATTAAGGAAGAATTAAAACCCTAATGCAAGGCCCAAGTTACAAGCTTGATGTCTTGATGATTATTAAGTGGATTGATTAAAGGATTTAAAAACATTAAGGGTTTAACACTTAGGATTAAAGTTATACACTCCATCCTAATAGAAGGATGCAGGCATAAGCTTAATCACAAAGCCTTAAAACCTTTAAGGTTTAGTCCTTGATTATGAGATGAGAAGAGAAGAATCAAAGATGACACAAAGGTAAAACTAAATGGGGGACTAGTCAAACCCTAATTGTTATCATGCTTGGGTATCCCTAGGGTTAATGAGGTTTGCAAGAAGATCTTCAGAGAAACCACCAGAAAGGAAGCAGATGAAAGGAGAAAGAAGTAAAGAGAAGCAAAACAACTTGCTTCACTTAAGAAGACAAGTTGCTTGAAGGAAGAAAGGTAAGATGAACAAGAATGAGCAAACTCAATCCAAAACACATACAAAATGCAGCAAAGGAAGTATGAAAGAGATGAAAAGAGAATGTGAGAAGTGAAGGCAAATTCACTTCTCAAACAACTTACCACCTGAAATGTTAGCACAAGAAAATGAGATGCAATGCAAATGAGATGAAATGTCATGATGCAAACCAAAGTCAGAAGCATTCACATGATGCTAATGATGCTAGGAGATGATACAAACATGAGGCAAGGCATGGGAATGATCAAACAAACATAAGGATGCAAAAGAAACATGCTTTGAACCATGGATGTACATGAAATGTTATGAAATGCAATGGACATACAACATGGCAAATGAAAGATGCAATGATCAAACATGACTTTAATATGTCCTAAGATGTATTATGAATAATGTGGATGCACAAAATGTCATGGCAAGTCATGGTATGCAAGCAAATGGAAGATGGATGCAAAGGAAGGCACAAATTAGGGTTACACACATCATGCAAAGAAAAAATCCAAAACTAGAAGCAAATGACATGATAAAAATTTGAAAGTGAAATCAAAGATACCCTAAACCTATACAAACTCACTGCCCAAAGGAGGGGATTCAATTCTTAACCTATTGAAAGTTATAAATTTCCTAAGATTACTAGGGTTTTAAGTTACCTTGTCAAGAAAAATGCAAAACAAATTGAAAATGTAAGATCAATTCAAATCAAATTTATCCTATAAAATTCATGCTATGCAAGATGCAATGCCAAAAGAATCATCACCCAACTCTCAATGGTTAGGCAGAAAGAAAGTTTTGAAGTTTGACATAAAATATTGCCTTGAAATGAAATTAAATCCAATGAAAATGATTAAAAGGCCTCAAGAACAAAAAAGAAATTTGGTTTGAGGGTTGGACAATGTTTCTAAATGTTTCTAAATGCTATGTGAATTTTTTTGTGATTTTTAAATACCTAAATGTATTTTTAATTAATTAATTTTCATTAACTAATTAAAAATAACCATTTAAATGATTTAAAAATAATTTTTAATGCAAAAAATAAAAATAAAAATATTTTTGTGTTCTGAAAATTCGAAACCCTTGACAAAAATTTTCATAATTTTTAAATGATTTTAGCTATTTTTTAAAATTTGTACAAATAAATGCAAAACAAATGAAAATAAAATGAATTAAAATAGAAAAAAAAGAGAAAGTCAGCCAATCTGATGGCTGAGATTCAAATTCACAGGGGCGGGAATTGACCTGGCGCGCAAACGAACGGCTCACATTAAAACTTGCCTAATTATGATTAAACCCTAATCAGAAGCCCTAATGACTTTCAGATGACCGGAACAGTGTTCCGGTCATCTTCTCCGGCCAGCCAAAATCTCAATCTCTCTCAAAACGCATCAAAACCTCACAAAACTCTCCAGAATCAAACTATGAACATCACTAAACATAAACCCTACCACAAACAACATTTATTTTTCATGAATCAGAGGAAACAAACAAAAACATTTTCACGGGCAAACTTTCAGACAGTCAATACATGCTTGTTTCTGGCTCATTTTCAAAAATAAATAGATCCCCATTATCAGGGCAACATATAGAACAACATTCTAACAAGAAATCAAAGTTCTGGAAAATTTGTTCATCATGTTACCTGAGATTGAGCTTTCAGTCCAGGAGCTTTCTGCTTGCCTCTTTGCCTCAAAATGGCTTCAATGATCCTCCTGATGAAGCTTTGAAGCTTGGTTGGAGTTTAAAATGGTTGGTTTGTGAGTTTGAAGAAGTTCTGTTCAGAGAGGGGAAGGAATCGTGTTTCAGTTTGAGGAGGTTTCAGGGATGAATGAGGGCAGGGAAATGATCAGGGGAGCATGTTGAGATGTTCTATGGAGTTTGTTTTTATGTTTGATGCTTGTGTGATGTGTTTCGAATGAAAATGCATAAGAGGGAAAATCTTGGAGCTATGGCTTGGAGAGTGTTTCAGGCTTGTGTGTCTGTTCTGTTGTGTTGCATTTGGTCCACTTATCACAACTAGAGAGGTCAGAGAAGTTGGTGTGGCACAGGCTGATTGGTATGGGTTTTTGCAAAAAGGT
Source organism: Lathyrus aphaca (assembly GCA_963966055.1). NCBI lineage: Eukaryota > Viridiplantae > Streptophyta > Magnoliopsida > Fabales > Fabaceae > Lathyrus > Lathyrus aphaca. The sequence continues at coordinate 356,112,348 of OZ014523.1, read as the reverse complement.
TTAGTCTAGGTGTAAGAGAGGTATGGGTCAATGGTAGGCCAAGGACAAAGGGGTGTCCTGCGCAGCAAGGAATGAGGAGAGCCATGGGATAAGTCTTGAAGCCAATTAACAAGTGGATTAGGGTTTGTATGATGTTTTGCAACTTTGTTCAATTTTGGCCCTTTTGAAGTTTCTTGATCCATAAGTCATGAAAATAGGCAAACCTTTGGTGCATTTTGAATTTTAGGCCTTGGTTTATGTTTGTACAAAGATTAGAAGTTCATTTGAAATCACAATTTGTCTTGGCAAGTGATTTTGCAACTTTGCTTCTTTGGTACATAACTTGAAATTATGTGATTTTCCCAACTTTGACAAGCCATAACTTTTGATCCAAAATGAATTAGAATGAGTTCTTGTAATTTTTGAAAAGGGAATGATCCATTCTACAACTTTCATGACCAAAGTTTTCTCATTTGAAGCATTTTTGAATCAAAAAGAAAGGGTTGAAAAACTTTCCCAAAATGGCAAGTTTCCATTACAAGTCATTTTCCCAAAAAGGCAACTTTGCAAATGGCTTGAAATTCTTCAATTTTGTGAACTTCCAACATCTTCTATGATCAAATAAAGATCATACATAATCAAAATGATGAAGAACACCCTTTGGTTGGGTCATTGGGGGCCTCAGATGCCCTGATTTTACACTGACTTGCTCAAGAAGTCAACTCTTGATCAGATGCCTTCCCCATGGAATTTCTTCATAAAAATTGATATGCATGATCCTTGTGACATATAGGGACCAATAGAAACAAAAATGACCAAAAAATTTGGAGTTATGGCCTCTGAAACCAAAACCCTAATTCTAGGTCATCTGTGCAGTTAAGCTTAGCTTTGCTTCCATGCCTTTCTCAGTTCTTGTGATTTTTGACTTTCTTGACTTTGTGAGGATACAATATGATGTTTGAACACACATGGACCCCTTTGAAGTGATTGATGACCTTTGGAGTGGCTCAAATGGCTCTTGGATTTCTCAGATCACAAACCCTAGATGCAGATGACTTTGAACCAATGCAGTGAAGCAAATATGCAATATAAGATGCTATGATTGAACTTATGCATATGAAAAGATCACAAGCCATGGTGTGAATGGGTGAAGGCAAATTTGGGGTGTTTACACCTATCTGTAAAGCCCAGCCTGTGGCTTGCATTCACACTGCCCACTATTGCTTCAAGTTGATTAACAGTGATTTCTTGAAGAACATAGGCCATCTGCAGCACTTTCAACAAGGCCTCTCTATGTGCAGGAGAACACATCAGCAAAGATAGAATGGATATCTTGGAAGGTGTCTGGTTCAACTGGTCGACCACCTTATAATCACTCTTTTTAATTATGCGCATAAATTCCTCGACCTCCTTCTCAAAGGTACCCTGCCCAACAACAGGAGTTGTTGTCTCATTAGTCACAGCTTGCTTTCCTTTAGCCTTTGCCTCAGCCTCAGCCTCAGGATCCCCTCTCAGCACCGGGGGAGCAAATAGACGACCACTTCTCGTAAAGCCTCTAACCCCTCCAACGTTCACTACAGTCGGGTCAATAGCAACAGACTTGCTCTCAACTTTTTGTCCAGCCACATACACATCTGAGCCATAATGCCATGGAATGGCTTTATCATCTGTATAAGGAACAGGCCCAGGCACGATGATAGTCATAGGACTAACCTCAGGAGCATAAATGGTTATAGGCTCTCTTCTAGCAGGCATCTCAGCTTCATCATAGAAAATGGTTATGGTGGACACATCATCAACATTGTTACCAACCTTGTTAAACTGCAAAGATCCTTCATCAATTAAATTCTGCAATCCCATCCTCAAATTCTCACACCCATTCTTTGAATTCCTACACTTCTCACAATCAGAACTGCATCCTGGAAACACTTGACCTTTCAACAACCTCTCCTTCACTACCAATAACGGAGTCTTCACTTCTTCTATGCTCAGCATCAGGCTTAACTTCTCACCACTTTCAACAACATTGATTCTAGCCCCTCCGTGATTCGGAATAGGGTTTGAAGTAACATTTGGAGGTGGTACAAAGTTAATCGCCTTGGAGTCTATCAGATCTTGAACTTTGTGCTGTAGTGCCCTGCACTTCTCAGTTGAGTGCCCGGGTGCCCCTGAATAGAAAGCGCATCTAGCATTGACATCATACTCCACCGGGAGCTCTCCAAGTGGTGGTGACGCCAAATTTCTCAGTTGTATCAAATTCAGGTCCAGCAATCTTGGTAGCAAAGTAGCACATGTCATGGGGATTGCCTCAAGCACCCTATTAACCGGGCGAGTTGGCCTTGGCTGATAAGGTCTTTGTTGATAGTTGCTACGTTGTGGCTGCTGTTGTTGCTGTTGTTGAGGTGGTGCCTGCTGCACAGGACTGGAAGGAATTGTGACAGCTGCCACATGCTCATATGGTCTTCTATATCCTCGTCCCCGTCCTCGGCCAAACACAGCATTCGTCTCACCTTCCCTCCTTCTCGAGGGTCCGCTGAAAGCTTTTATTACTCCATTAGAACTGCTCGCACTTGTATCCTGAATCTTTCCCATCTTTAACAAGGTCTCAACCCTCTCTCCAGCAATTACTATGTCGTTGAACTTGGTAGCCGAACAAGACGCCAATCTTTCAATGAACACACCTTGCAATGTCCCCATAAACATATCAGCCATCTCATTCTCCATCAATGGAGGTTGGACTCTGGCAGCAAGCTGACGCCACCTTTGAGCATATTCTTTGAAACCCTCCTTAGCAGTTTGAGACATGTGTTGCAATTGAGTGCGATTTGGAGCCATGTCCAAATTATACTGGTATTGTCTCACAAAAGCCTCTTCCAGGTCCTTCCAGCTCTTAATGTTGACTCTGCTTAACTTCATATACCATTCCAGGGAAGCCCCAACCAAGTTGTCCTGGAAATAGTACATCCATAGCTTTTCATCATCAGTGTGAGCAGCAATCCTCCCTACAAAGGACTGAAGGTGAGTCTTTGGGCATGATGTGCCGTTGTATTTTTCAAAAGTTGGGACCTTGAACTTGTAAGGGATTCTAACCCCTGGAACCAAGCCCAAGTCAGTAATGTCAAATCCCAAAGAATTATGGGATTGAATAGCCCTGATTTGTTATGCCATCTCCTCAAACTTCCTGTTCATTTCAGCCCCTTGACCCTCAGCTTCATCCAGCATAGTGAACTGTTCATCCTGTCCGTCCATTTGAACATTGTTCAGTCCATCATTGATTATGGTAACCCCTGGTTGTGTTACAGGGACTTCAACTTGACGAGCGCCCGCACCGTTACGATTACCTCCCTCAGTAGTACCGTTGTTCCTGGCTTGACTATTCTCAACCAACTCCCGTAGACGTTCTTGATTCAGACCCATGCCTGCCATCAAGGTCATAAAATTGTCCATCCTCAGTCTCAAGTCAGCTAAGTCAGCTTGCATTTGATCCATGACTCTCTCTGTTGATCTTTGTTGGATATCTGTGTGCGACTGGCTGTTCCCGGACTTTCCTAGGAGCTATAGTGCCTGAAACAACAAGAATGTTAGCAACTGAAGCACTACCTGCAAAACAAACAAACATGTCATATGCAATGCAATGTAACTGCTTATATTCCTAAGTTTTTAGCATTTGCATGCCCCAGTTCTGGCATCTACTCCAGAGAGCTTTGAGTATTGACTTTCAAACTTTCTCTTTGAAGAATTTTCAGATATTAGCAGTATCAGACAAACGAGTCTTGCACATTCAGAAATGATAATTTGCATATTAACACTGTATATCATGGACAAACCACTGCCGGCCAAAAGTTAGAGCACCAACAAAAATATTCCCCGAGGGTTACAAGCCATTACATGAATAAAAGACAAAACAAAGCAAGACTCCAACAACAAGTCTGTAGGTAGTCTGAAAAATAAACTAACCAAAAACCCAGGCTCTTCTGCTCTTCCCTTCTTGACACCTACTCTCAGATTTAGCTCTTCAATCTCCTTCTGTGCCTCCTCCAAGGCTAATTGGCTTTGTGCTAACTGCTGAGTCTTTTCCCTCCGAATGTTGTGGACTTGCTCCACCTCTTCCTTCTTAAAGGCCATTTGCACCTCAAAGAACTCTTCTTTCTCTCTGAATTTCTTCTACTTTTCCTCCCTTTGGCCTTGCAACCAAACAATGGATTGTTGAGCTTCCTTGAGAGTCTTCAAAGTCTTTTTGCGTTTAGCTTCTCTTTTTGCTTCTATCAAACCCAACCTGTGAAAGTGAGCTTCCCTTCCAGCAAAGTCTTTCTCTTTAGCTTCCAAAGAGTCTTGGACCTTCTGCAGCTTTCCTTCTGCTTCATTCTTGGCCCTGTTGGCAAGATGGTACAAGCTTACCATTTCAGCATTCTCCACTCGAACTTCATGCAACTGAGCTTCCAGTTTCTTGTACTCTTCAAGGGAGACAAAACTCTGACTTGGAACTTCTTTGGGATAAATAGGAGCTTCTACTGAGAAAGGCATGAGAACTTCTTCTGCATGCTTTTGAAACCATGCAGCAAAAAGATGATACGTCTTGGGATCTATGCTGCCAAAGTCTTTCTTACCCTTCCTTGTCCTGTGAGCCCAGGCTTGAGAGGCGTGTATAATTAACTCCTTGTTTCCTTCCACAGGAAAATACAAAGACTCAGCAAACTCTTCCATCTGTGGAGGTCTTTCAAAGGATAACCAAGTTGCTTCCTGGCTAATGTTGGATGATAACTGATCACACCCTTCCTTCCCAGCAAAGGTACTCCAGCAAATCTTCCACAACTGACCATCAATTCCTTACCTAGAAGATCTTTGTCATATCACCAGGCAATATCCTCATCAGTTAACCCCATCAACCTTCTTGACCATCTCCACTCATCCCTCATCTCCTTGAAGGCACCTGATTTTGGCAGTTGTCTGGCAAACCACTCAGCAAACAAAGAAGCACATCAGGCCACTGGTCCACCCCTACCTTTCTTATTCCTGTAATGAACATTATAATAGAAGTCACCCAACAAAGTAGGCACAAGATTGCCTTTTGCAAAGATAGAGATCACTTCCAAGCTTACAAATTCTTTCTCTCCCGGGAACAAGCTAGACCCATACACCATCAAAGCAAGCACAACACCAATATCACCCCAACTACCCTCTTTAGCATATTTCTCTGCCTCTGGTATGAGCACACTCTAAGGGAGTCCTTTGCCCTCACTATCTTTCAGAGCCTTCTTGACTGTAGCAGCTAGCAAACGACAAACTTTGGCTATGTCTTCTTCTTTAAGAACCACCTCAGACCCATAGAAAGGCAATGCCTCTCTGACTGGAACATTCAGAATGCTGGCAATCTCCTCTAAGGTAGGAGCTAAGATGTAATCTGGAAACGCAAAGCAATGCAGCAGGCGATCATAAAACTGCAACAAGGTATGCAAATTGTCCTTCTGGTCTGCAGTAGGATTGTCCACATACTTCAATATCTGGCCATATCTTTTCCTGAAATTGTCCAAGACTTGGTCATTCATCAGACCTGCTAATTTCTGAACACTTCTGACTTCAGGTTGAAGAAAAGTATAATGAACATTCTTTTTCCTTGTAACTCTTCTGATTTTTTCCATCTGGAGATAAGATTTACCAGAACTGGGAGCTGATTATGAACAATGACCTGGAAAATGGAAACATAAACAGTTAATGCAAGAATGATGCAAATGAAAATGCAATGCAGGCATATGATCAATCTGGGACCATCTGGATACTGGACACTGAACACAAGGACCCTCTGATCAACTGCAAACCAAAATCCTCTGAATCACAACTCTCTGATGGAAGATCTCAGAACCACAGTACCAAGAAAATCAGAACACCAGAACCATAGAACCATAGGACCATAACCAAGGGTTCCTGAAAACCTGTAAACCCCTCCCAATCTCAATGGTATGCTCTGGGTCAAACATCACGAACTCTCAAAGCCGAATAGCAATAATACTTTCACCATCTCCGAGAAATGGCTCATGACCAAATCAGGGAATCGGTTTGGCATTATATACTACGCAGGGAGGCCTCATCTGAGTCCGGGAAACAAGGTCATCCTATGCAAGTCCCAGGTGGGCCCTCGGATGCGAATGGGTTTGCCACACAATGTGGTATGCCATTGTCATCACTAGAGAGGGATGTTTCCACAAGGTTCTCAATGATCGGTCCCCAGCTGCACATAACTGTCAAGGTTATGAAATGAGAGAGGAAGATCCCCAAATCAAGACATTTCCAAGACGGTCGCAAATCTGGGCGTGGAACTCACTACTACCCCCATGACAAGATCTCATGAGGCGAAAGTGGAACCACTCTAAGTCCTAAGGTGCACTCGAGCCGTGGTAATGAGCTCATCTCTCAGAAACAGTATCACCCATCCCACCAAACAGAAAATACAGTCCAGACAGTCCAATATATAATATGATGCAGAAAATAAATACTGAAAACTATAAATAAAGCTGTAAAATAAACTGTAAATAAATAACAATAATATACAACACGCAACAGCAAGAAACCAACACCTAAAGAAACAGAAACACGCAAGTGCTAAGAGAGACTCACAGGGGAACCATAGTTCTGGGTTCGATCCCCAGCAGAGTCGCCAGCTGTCGCTCCCCGGATTTCCATCCTGGTACAAACGCGAAAGTGGCGCGGAAAAGAATAGAGTCGCCAGCCAGGCATTTTTATCCCGAAGGAACGGGAATGATAATGTTGCACAAACCAGAAGAAAAGAAAAGGAAGGACACGGGTCCTGCGAACCAAAGAGACTGAGTTCGGGAGTCGGTTACGACCTGGGATGGTATTAGCACCCAGATCGTCCGCCGTACCCGACGGGATCCACGCTTACAAAAGAAACTGTTTCAAAGGGTGAGGGTATGAAAGCTGCTGCAAAAGGAAAGAAAAGAAACTTGAACAAGAAACTGAGAAAAGAACTGAAAAAAGAAATGAAAAGGAAAAATGTAGGTAAAATAAAGATTGTGCTCGAACGGGCCCTACCCTGCTGCCTACGTACCTCATCGGGAAAATGACGATCAGAGACGCCGTAGTTCCCCTAACTAGGGGTAGAAAATAAATTGTTTGTGAATTAAGGCTTGAACTGCCTATGCCATTGCTCAGGTGTTGCAGACTCGGACGACAAGTGCATTACCGTATTGCAAAGTGACAAGTAGGAGCAAGTTCGTGTACGGAGCGAAGGAGATGAGAAGAGAATTCTCGAAGGAGAGACGCTTATTGTTAGTTTGTGTCTTTTAGAAGCTTTTATGAGTGTGTCATAAGGAAGTGAACTCAAGCTCTTTTCCATGGAATGTGCACTTGTCACTACATTCCAAGATGGAATAATAGAACAAGCACAATCAAGTAAGGAGAAGATCCCCAAAACTTGAATCCAGAGATTAGGGCCTAAGCTCATTAACTCATTAACTTATTATGTGTTTTTGGTATTTACAATGAAGAAGTGTTTTTTATGCTTTTCTTTGTGAAGAAGATACCTTGATCAGACTTGTGCATCACAAGATAAACTTGTACTATCCCAAGATGGGAAGACTACAAGTATCTCATGGGATAAGGCTATTGCTCAAGGCATTACTTCAAACTTTATTAAGTGTTTTCTTTAAGGTTATGAGATGAGAAAAGAAGAAGAACCAAAGGATCACAAAGGCAAAAGTCTAAAGGGGGACTAAAGAATCCTATGTGTTATCATGCATGGATATCCTAAGGTTAGTGTGGTTTACTATTCTAAAGAAGGAATAAAGAAGAAGAGAAGAAGAAGAAGAAGAAGAGATGAGAAAGGCCTAAGCCCAACAAGCAAAGGGTTAGTACAAGTAAACATAAGAAGAGAAGAGATGAGATTTGGAGATGTGGGAAACACCTTCACACCTCTCACTTACCATAGCCCCTGAAAGGTTAGCAACATAAGCATAAAAGCAAAGAAAAATGAACCAAATGACATGCCAACATCATACAAACAGAAGTGAAGTCATATATACAAATGCTCAATGGATATGCAAGTTACAAGAATGAAAGAAGCATGCAAGTCAATTAAGAGACAAAATGAATCACATGGCAAAACAAAGTGAACTTAAGAAGGATGCAAAGCAAAGTGCACAAAACATGAACTCAAGGTACACAACCAGAACCAAATCAAGTCAAAGAAATGCTTAAGAAGCAAGAGAGATGAAGAGAAGAGAAGTACAAGGTCAAACAATCAACTTATGGAAGGAAAAAAGTAAGGAGATGAGGTGAAAGCACATAATAATGGAAGAACTTAAAAGATAAGCAAAACACAAAAGTTTCCAAGACACAAACCCTAACCTAAGATCATAAAGGTACCCATACCCCAAAGAGACCCCAAATGAGAAGAAGAAGTTGGCACAAGTGCCCTTCTAAGCCAATAAGAGACCTTATGATCAAAAGGAAGCAAAATAGGACAAGTTATGAACCAAAATTCAAATCAAATCAACAATGCATCTAAAAGTTTCACAACTTGGGACAAATGATCCTCAAACATGATATAACAATGAGCCAAAAGGGTTGGGAGAAATTAAGAAGCTAGATAGGTCAAAAGAAGGCTTAAACATAAACTAGGGTTAAGAAAATTCACTTACAAGGAAAGGACCAAAACCCAATGAAAAAATTTCTAAAAATCAAGGGAAAAATCACACATGAACTACATCCTCTTAGGAATCCAGAGCAAAAAGAACCAACACAAAACTCAAAAAGATGAACCCTATGGAAATTGGACAAGGCAACTTGCACCAAAAGGAATTAAAAAGAATTAATTAAGAGAGGAAATTAATTGACACGTGGATATTAAAAATAAATGGGAAATAAAAATATGAAAAAATAAAGAAAACTCAAATGAACATTCAAGAATTATTTTGGAATTTGTTGATGATTGGAAGTATTTTAATAATCAAAAAGCAAAAAGGAAATAAAAGAAATAAAAATGAAAAGAAATAAAATGAGAGATGAGGCTGGGGGTGTGGATACTAGGAAATTATAGTTGAAATGGTTTGGGCTTGGAATGTAAGGGGTTGCGAATAGAATCTATGGCCCATTAGTCTGCGCAGGAATACAACATGATTGGGTGGAAATTCACAAAATAATTGGAAAAACAATGACTAGAGGATTAAATAGACACATCTCATGGACTCCCTCATTAAATGATGTGGCGCTTTGATTGGCTCAGAGGCTGAGGCGCGTGGCTGTTAATGTGTGGTGAGAAGTACAAAGCACACTCAGAAAGAAATTATAAAACAGAAAAGCAAGTGAGGGGAGTGTGCTTCATTAAAATACGTGGCATGATCTTGGTGCGTGAGAAAGAAGATCTGAGGGTGGAAAAGTTATCACCAACCTTGAGAAACCCTAGCAACCTGTTTTCCAGATTCCGGTGACCGGAGCTAGGGCTCTGGCACTGGAAATTGCACCAGATGAACAAACAACCATATAAATAAACAAGGAGCTCCAGATTAGGTAATTCAACTACCCTGAGTCCAAAAATGGCACTGAAACTTTCATTGGATCAAAGGATCTCACGGATCGAATACAAATAGGTGTGACCAAGAAAATTGAAAATCAAATATCTAACTCAATATTGCACCAATTTCGAAACTAAACATGGCAGAATGATCAATGAAGCAAGAGGATCATAATGCACACAATCAATTTCATTTTCAGATCTGAAGATTTGGATGTTACCTGAACTTGCAGATCTTGAGAAAACTTGCTAGAAGTCCAGATGATGAAGCCAATCCACTCCAAATGTTCTCTAGTTGCAAAATAAATGCAACTAGAGCCTTGAATCTTGCTGGATCTTGAGCTTTGCAAGCAACTGCCCTGAAATGGCAAGGTTCTTGATCTTGAGAGATAGCTTGAACAATGGTGAGATTAATGATCCTGAGCTTCCAAGGATCAAGAATCTACAATTTGTTTTTGGAGAGAGCTAGTGTGTGAGGAGATTTGAGAGAAAATGCAAGTTATGCACAAACTTGGAAGATGAAGAATGAGAGAGAACTGAGGCAAGCTGAAACCCTAATTTGTTTTATATTATGCCATGACCTAATGCTGAAAAGATGAGATGATTTGAACGTGTAGATCACAAGTTTTGGTGATTTTGAAAATTTTGCAATTTTGGAGTGAGAGCATGCCATCCTCATGCATTCCCTTGCTTTCAGCCCATGTGCACTCCAATCTGAACCCTTGATCTCAAACAAACAAAATCCTGGCCATTAGATCAAAGTATCACACTTTTTTCATGTTCATGCATTTTTTACACTTTTGGAATGACATTCTTGTTGTGCATGAATTTGGTGCATTCCCTTGAGAAAAATGATCCATTTGCTATGAATTTTAATGTTGCAAACTTATTTGATCCATACCAACCCTTAAAATCAAGCTTTATGACTTTTGGCTTTTGGTGCATGCATGAAATTTTACTTTTTGCCCTAATTTTGTGAAATTTTCGAGGGCCATATATCCCTAACCACACATGCTATGAAAAAGTACTTGTACTTTTTGAAAATGGGAGGCCTTAATCTCCAACTTTCATGTTTGACTTTGGTCCATTTGAATAATTTTTGATTAAGTTAAGGTCACTTGAATTTTAGGGCAAAAGTTGCCAAAAATGGAATTTTCTCAAAACCAACTTTGCACCAATTTTGCAAAAACCCTCAAAACTTCATGATTCTTGATCTTTGAACTTGCCAAACCTCTTCTAACATTTTAAGAACATCCATTGGCTATAAAAATTGGGTTGGACCCCTTGAAATCACATAGTTGACTTTTTTAAGGCACAGTTGACCAGTTTCTTCATTTGCAAGCAACTGAAGAATTTCCTGACTTCCACAAGGAATGTTCTCACCAAATTTGGTACCTAGGATCCTCTTGACATGTATAAGACTTTGCCTAGATGAAATGGCCAAAGTTGTGAGGTTTTCATGCTTGAATCTCAAACCCTAGTTTAGGACCATTGTGTAGGAGCTTTGCCCTAGCCTGGAATCCTTGATGATCTTCCAACCTTCTGAGCTTTTACAAATGAACTTGAACTTGTAAATTCAATGTAGACCCCTAATAGGACTTGTACAAAACCATTGGGCCCCTTGTCATGGCTTGTGATGCTTCAAGAACCTCCACAAATTATCATATGCCTAATGCTAGGTCATGAGAATTGCTATGCCTCATCTTTCCATGCTAGGATGCTAAGAAAATGATATGTTCATGATGAATATGATGTGATATGATGCTTAAAATGAAGAGGGAAAATTTGGGGTGTTACAATAAGAAGCTGACCAATGCCATTGCTACCAGGAACCTCCTCATTAGGACCATTATAGAGCACCCAGCTGGTCCGGTGACTGAGGCACTCCTGAAGGAAGTCAGGGAAGATGACTATGGATTGGATGTCTGATTCCTCTTTGCTTGTATTTCTTTTCTTTTGATGTACTTTTCCTTTTTTGTTGTATTTTTAACCCACCATGGGCATGTATTGTAAACAGACTATGTATTTTTCATCATTTGTAATATATATCAGTTTGCTTTACTTTGATGGACTTTCTCTCAACATCATCAAGCACCTCCTCGAGGTCTGGAAATGTCAAAACCAAGAACGAAACCGAATACCTTGGAAAACAAATAAGCATATTGCATTGCATACTAACATTTTCTTTGTTTTGTAGGTTTTTGTTCATTATTTGTTTCTCACTTTGTTGTTCTTTCAGGAAACATTGCTCGTCGCAGAGTGTTCCCTGTCAACCGCACACACCGGTACCCAACGCGTAACAACCTTCCAGGCATTCAGATGGAGCAGGTACAGCAGGACCTGAATGAAGTGAGAAATCAGATGGTAAATGAAAGGGTCGAAATGAGAAACCAAATGACCCAGTTTATGGTTGTGATGACTGGCTTAGCCCAGAGCCAAGAAAGGCTAAAAGAGCTGGTAGAAAGACAGACACCTAAAGAACCCCACCTTGGGACAGGAGGAACCAGCAATAATGAACGAGGGAAGCCTCGCATCGACCCACCGGAGTTTGGACCCCATTTGAACCCAGATGTTAATATCCCAAGAAATGTTCAAGGTAATACTATTGGGGGCAGAATACTGCAAGAGGATCCCCAAGAAGAACAATTCACTGTTATTGGGGCTGGAGATGAGGTGTATGACAGAAGACTGGATGAGATTGTTGAAAAGCCGAGGTCGTTGGAATCCCAGAATGCCTTAGGCTTTGACGTAATGGATATGGGGCTGGTAGATGGGGTAAGGATTCCCCACAAATTCAAAACCCCTTGCTTTGAGAAATATAATGGTACCTCATGCCTGCGTACTCATCTGCAATCTTTCTTAGGAAGACTCAAGGCTTATACCATGGACGAGAAGTTATGGATGTTCTATTTTGAGGACAGCCTGACAGGAGCTTCAAGAGAATGGTATTCGCATCTGACAAAGGCCACTATAAGATGTTGGAAAGACTTTGCCGAAGCCTTCATCCGGAAATACCAGTACAACCTAGACATGGCCCCCAATAGAACTCTTCTAATGGGCATGTCTCAGTCTTCAAGGGAGAGCTTTCGGGATTATGCTCAGAGGTGGAGACAGCTTGCTGCTGCTGTCCAGCCACCCATGTCTGAAAGAGAGATGGCTGACATGTTTATGAACACCTTGCAGGGAACTTATATTGATAGGCTTGCTGCTTTCTCTTCTACCAGTTTTGCCGATGTAGTTATAGCTGGTGAGAGAATCGAAAGTCTTTTGAAGATGGGCAAAATCTCTGATAATGGTGCAAGTTCCTCCAACAACCCCAGAAAACCTTTTTCAGGACCCCGAATGGCAGGTGAAACAAATGCCATCCATGCAGGCAAGGGCAGACCCCAGTATTCTCATAGATTAATAGCAATTGTTACTATCCCGACTCCAGTTACACAACAACCACTTTTTCCTCAACAACAACAACAACATCACTATCATCAACAATCTCATTTTCCGCAACAAAGAACGTACACAACAACAATAGCAACCAACAGCAGCGCCCCTTTCAACAGAGTCCATCTCAGGCAAATAGGGTGATTGATCCCATCCCTATGCCTTATACCGCTCTATTGCCACAACTCCTGAAGCTTAACCTGGTTGAGTTAAGGACGTTGGCTCCACCAGATCCCCTCAATCTCCCGAAGAATTATGATGCTAATGCCAGGTGTGCCTTTCACTCCAACGCACCCGGTCACAATACTGAGAAGTGTAGAGCCTTGCAAATGAAGGTTCAAGATCTGGTTGATTCCAAAGCTCTCAATTTCGCACCTCCTCTGAATGTTAACAGAAATCCTATGCCTAATCACAGTGGGCCTAGGATTAATGCCATAGAAGAAGATCAACCATTTGCATTGATTGATAATGTTACACAGATTCAAACACCGCTGGCTGAAGTCAAAGCTCAATTCTTAAAATGCCAAGTGTTCCCGGGTTGTGGGGCCTACTGCGAATTGTGCAAAACTGCTATTAATGGTTGTGAGAGGCTAAGGTCCTACATAGATGGCCTCATCAGAGATGGATTTTTTCAGATTACCACAACGGCTCCTTCAACAACTCTTTCTTCAGCAACAATGGATCCTCCTACAACATCAACAATACTTTCTTAGGCAACTGCAACAACTATCGTTCCCACAGATTCATCCACAACTCCAGCAATTCTTCCATCCCTCTTTTCAACAGATCAGAGTTCAGCAACATATACCTCTACAACATCAGCACCCATCATATCAACAGAATCGTCTACAACACCAGCAAACATTAATGAAGATGTCTCAACGGTCATGATCTATTATGACCCAACAAATGTTCATCCCGATAACAATTTCCAACAATAAATTGCAGCACCTCCTGTCAGATCTCCAATCACAATCTACTACGACCCGCATACCATCACAGTTCCTTTCGCTGCAGCAATCAGTCCGGTCACCATTACGGTACCTGGACCTGTTCCTTATGAAAGAAGTAACGCCATACCTTGGCACTACGGCTCTGATCTCTACTGCGACGGAAAGAAGATCACTCTAGATTCATCAACCTCTTCACCACAAGTTGACAATGTTGGGAGAGGCGGAGGCTTCACCAGAAGCGGACGCCTTTTTGCCTCACAAACACCGAGACCTAATGCTGAAGCAGAAGCTGGTGCTAAGGCAAAAGGGAAGAATGTGGCACTTGAAGAGCCAACTGTTAAGGAAACTCCGAAGACGTATTTTGAACAAGAGGTAGACGAGTTCATGAGGATAATCAAAAATAGTGATTACAAAGTGGTGGACCAGCTTCATCAGACACCCTCCAAAATCTCTATATTATCACTGTTAATGTGTTCCGAAGCTCACAGGAATGCATTGTTGAAGGTCCTGCACGCAGCATACGTGCCGGAAGAGATTACGGTTAATCAGCTGGAGACGGTGGTCGCCAATGTTAACACCAGTCATGGACTGGGCTTCACAAATGCTGATTTAACAACGGAGGGGCGCAACCATAACAAGGCTTTACATATCACCTTAGAATGCAAAGGTGCTGTTCTTTCTCATGTACTGGTAGACATTGGGTCCTTGCTCAATGTCCCGCCAAAGAAGTCCTTGGTGAAGCTAGAGTATGATGGTTTGGCATTGCGTCCAAGTAACTTGGTGGTGAGAGCATTTGATGGCTCTAGGAGATCGGTGCTTGGAGATATTGATCTACCTGTGTTGATTGGCCCACAGACCTTTAAGACTACCTTCTTCGTGATGGACATACAGCTGACCTACAGTTGTCTGTTGGGTAGACCCTGGATTCACGCCGCTGGCGCTGTTACATCTACCCTTAACCAGAAGTTAAAATTTGAGTGGGAAGGCCAGATCATCACAATCTGCGGAGAGGAAGATAGTTTTGTTAGCCAGCTGGCTACTTATAAGTATATAGAGATGGATGGGGAGATCCATGAGACTATGAGTCAAGGGTTTGAGGCCCTTAACATTAATGAAGCAACTGTTGTATCTGGAACTTCCATCACTTCATATCAACAGGCCCGAAAGGTTGTTGAGGAGGGTTCCGCTCAAGGCTGGGGAAAACTGCTGCTAGTTGAAAAGAAAGAAGACAGATTCGGGTTGGGTTACAGACCAACTCGACAAGATCAACCAGAGGCTGCAATGGAGCCCAAATTTGTCAGCGGGGGAATGCTAACCCCGGATGCTGTGAACAGTCTGGAAGACGAGGAAGAAGACGAACACAACCTGGAAAACTGGATACGTCCAAGGATCCCGGGGAACCAAGTCTCAAACTGGTCTTCCCAGGAAATTATAAGAGTTACTCCTGTAGAGTAATTATTATTTCTTGTCTTTAAGCATGCATCAAATCCTACATCTTGCCCAAGATGTTAGGGCTCATTTTGTAATCGAGCCATCTTGTATTTTGTGCAAACGATCAATTAATGAATATCAGGACATCTTTTGCAAATGAGTCTCTTTTTTTCCGCTCACTGTTTCTCATTTTTCATTTTTTGTACAAAAATAAAATGGCAATGTTTTTCAAAATAATAACTTCATTTTCACTTTTTCTAAGCAAGATAAAATTGATCACTAAAATGAACAAATCTAAACCCTTGCAGAGAGTGCCCTCCAGACTGCACTGACAACGACACTGCTATGACTTCGTATGACTTTGACAATCCGATCAATCAAGCTGATGAAGGGGTTGAGGAAGATTATGAGCTACTTGAAGAGCTAGCCAGGTTGTTGAGACAAGAGGAGAAGGTTATCACTCCTCATCAGGAGGAAGTTGAGACGGTTAATCTTGGTAACGAAGAAGACTTGAAAGAGGTGAAGATCGGGGCCCGTCTGCAAGATTCAGTGAAAGAACAACTCATTGACATGCTGCGAGAGTACGTTTATGTCTTTGCTTGGTCATACCAAGACATGCCAGGTCTGGATACCGACATTGTTATGCACAAGCTGCCTTTAAAAGAAGATTGTCCTCCCGTAAAACAGAAGTTGCGCCGTACTCGTCCAGGTATGGCCATGAAAATAAAAGAAGAGGTACAAAAACAGTGGGACGCCAGTTTCCTAGCTGTAACCAGTTACCCACCGTGGGTTGCTAACATTGTACCTGTGCCTAAGAAGGATGGCAAAGGATGGATGTGTGTGGATTACCGGGATCTGAACAGAGCCAGCCCGAAAGATGACTTCCCATTACCTCACATTGATGTATTGGTCGACAACACGGCTCAGTTCTCGATATTCTCCTTCATGGATGGATTTTCAGGATATAATCGGATCAAGATGTCACCTGAAGACATGGAGAAGATAACTTTCATCACACCCTAGGGCACATTCTGTTATAAGGTAATGCTATTTGGACTGAAGAATGCTGGTGCCACTTATCAACGGGCTATGGTAACATTGTTCCACGATATAATCCATAAAGAAATTGAATGTTATGTGGATGACATGATTGCCAAGTCCCTCACATAAGAAGACCACCTGGTGAATCTGTTGAAGCTGCTCAAACGTCTGAGGAAGTACCAGCTGAAGCTAAACCCCAACAAATGCACATTCAGGGTACGTTCCGGTAAGTTGCTGGGATTTATTGTAAATGAGAAGGGAATTGAAGTTGACCCTGACAAAGTCAAATCCATTCAAGAGATGCCTGCACCAAAGACTGAAAAATAAGTTCGGGGGTTTCTAGGTAGATTGAACTACATTTCAAGGTTCATATCTCACCTTACTGCAACCGGTGAACCCTTGTTCAAATTGCTAAGAAAAGAACAAACAGTCAGGTGGAATGAAGACTGCCAGAGGGCTTTTGACAAAATCAAGGAATACTTACAAGAGCCTCAAATCCTTATGCCTCCAGTTGAAGGAAGACCTCTAATAATGTACTTGACAGTATTAGAAGAGTCAATGGGGTGCGTGTTGGGCCAGCATGAAGAATCTGGTCGAAAAGAGTATGCAATATACTACCTAAGAAAAAAGTTTACCACTGTAAAAACGTTATTCACTGCTCGAGAAAACTTGTTGTGCTTTAGCGTGGGCTGCTCGCTGACTAAGGCATTATATGTTGACTCACACTACTTTGTTGATCTCAAATATGGATCCAGTCAAGTACATATTCGAGAAGCCAGCACTTAGCGGATGGGTTGCAAGATGGCAAATGATTCTCACAGAATATGACATTTAGTATAACTCTCAGAAAGCCATCAAAGGCAGTGTATTGTTTGACTATCTGGCTGAGCAACCCATTGATGATTACCAGCCTATGAGATTTGACTTTCCTGATGAAGACATCATGTTCATAAAAGCAAAAGATCATGAAGAGCCTGTTCACACTTAAGGGCCTGACCCAAAAGAAGAATGGACAATGATGTTTGATGGGGCTGTTAATATGAATGGTCGTGGAGTTGGTGCAGTGCTCATTACACCTAAAGGAGTTCACATGCCTTTCTCAGCAAAACTCACTTTTAACTGCACTAACAACGAAGCTGAATACAAAGCCTGTATCATGGGTCTTGAGGATGCCAATGACCTAAGGATAAAGACTTTAACTGTATTCGGAGATTCAGCTCTGGTAATCAATCAAACCAACGACAAATGGTACACTCACCAGGAGCATCTGATTCCATACCGGGATTATACGAGGAGATTACTGACTTTCTTCACCACAGTCAAACTTGAGTATATCCCTCAAGATGAAAATCAGTTCGCAGATGCTCTGGCTACCATTTCCTCCATGATCAAAGTTCAAGCTGCCAACTCTATGCCTCAGATTTCAGTATCCAGACTTGACAGACCAACATACGTATTATCAGTAGACATTGCTAAAGATGATAAGCCTTGGTTTTATGACATCAAATGCTTCTTAGAGGATCAAACATACCCACCCGGGGCATCATCCAATGATAAGAAGACATTAAGAAGGCTAGCTGGTAGTTTCTTCCTGAATGTTGATGGCTCCTTGTACAAAAGAAACTTTGACATCGTACTTCTCAGATGTGTTGATAAGGCATAAGCAGAATTGTTGATGTACGAGGTGCATGAAGGATCTTTCGGTACCCATGTTGGAGGACATGAAATGGCTAAGAAATTGCTAAGATCAGGTTACTACTGGATCACAATGGATGCAGATTGTTGTGCCTACGCCAAGAAGTGTCACAGATGCCAGATTTATGCAGACAAAGTGCATGTGCCTCCGAATCCTTTGAATGTGATGTCTTCACCCTGGCCCTTCGCCATGTGGGGCATTGACATGATTGGAAAGATCAAACCGACCGCTTCAAATGGCCACCGATTCATTCTGGTAGTCATTGATTACTTCACCAAATGGGTTGAAGCAGCTTCGTACGCAAATGTCACCAGGCAAGTGGTAGCTAGATTTCTGAAGAGAGGCATCATTTGTCAGTATGGAGTGCCCGAGCGAATCATTACAGATAATGGTTCCAATTTGAATAATAAAATGATGGCAGAACTGTTTCGGGACTTCAAAGTCCAACATCACAAATCTTCTCCTTACAGGCCAAAGATGAATGGCGTTGTTGAGGCAGCTAACAAGAACATCAAGAAGATTGTACAAAAGATGGTGGTCACATACAAAGATTGGCATGAGATGCTACCATTTGCCTTGCATGGGTACCGTACCTCAATCAGTACATCCACTGGGGCAACACCGTATCAGCTTGTGTATGGTATGGAGGCAGTCCTACCTATTGAAGTTGAGTTACCCTCCTTGCGGGTACTGATGGATGTCAAGTTGAACGAAGCAGAATGGGTCCGATCTCGAAGAAAAGAGATTAGCTGCAATCTGTCATGGGCAGTTATATCAGAAAAGAATGAAGAAAGCCTTCGATCAGAAAGTCAGGCTTGGGGAATACCAAGTAGGAGATCTTTTGCTGAAAAGACTCCTCCCTCCTCATACAGACCACAGGGGCAAGTGGACTCCGAATTACGATGGTCCATTCATAGTAAAGAAAGTTTTCTCCGGTGGAGCACTGATACTCACTACTATGGATGGTGAATATTTTCTGTCCCCTGTGAATTCAGATGCAGTTAAAAAAATACTTTGCATAAAATGACCCGCTGGACATAAAAACAGAATGTAAGTCCAGGCAAAAATAGGGCATCCCGACGAGTCAAAAACAGAATAAAAGACTCGGGCAAAAATAAGGGAAAATAATGAAAAAATGTACACCCACTGAGTTGAAAAGCCGCATTAGACAGCTCAGGAAAAAATGGGTATCCCGGTGGATTGAAAACCCGAAAGGGCGATCCACGCAAAATAAGGGAATAAGCGAACAATTGTATTCAGAATCAACTTTCTTCAGATAGCAGGATGAGAAGAACGTCAAGGTCATACGAGTCATAGCAAAAGGGAAGATCACTAAAGCGTCGTCAACATTGCCAGCACTTTCATTTTTCTCAATTTGTAACAATCTCCTCATTTCAGGGGATTTGTTTCTTTGACTGTACCTACCAATTCAGGGCACCCAGATTAATAAAATCAGATTTTCAGTTACACCTCGTCTTGTACATTTTATTTCATTTGCAAAAATGTCTATATCCGTGATATAACGTTTGCATAAAAACAAATATGCCTTTCTAATCACATGCTTGCAGGAAATACATTTTTACTTCCAGGAATATCTAAACTCCTATGATGAACACCACCTGACATTCATTCCGATCATCTTCTTCCCCTTCAACAAAATGTGAGGCACGTATCCCTACTCACGCCGGCAAACCGCACGCCATCGCGGATCCTCCAAAGCCCCTCCGTCGCGACTCTTTCATCATCAATCGAATGCCGACTAGACTTTCTTCTCCGCCGCACCTTCCTTCAGCTTCATCCCGATTTCTCAATGCCTCCTTGATTCGCCGCCGTATCAACAACTCCACGCAGTCGTCGACACCGATTCACACACCCGCGATTGCTCAACTCGAACGCAACATCGATCTTCTTCGACCTCTCAAAAGTCATCAACCAAACACGATCTCAAACCAGACTATGAAACTAGAAGCGCACGAGATAAAACAATGGTGCAGATCGGAAACCTTGCGTCAGTTGAACGAAGCTTGTTCAGGTATGTTGATGGAAACCTTTCTCTGTTATTCACCTTCATGTCCTTGTTGCGGAACATCGTCGAATTGATTTCTTACTGTCGATTATTGTTGCGATTGATGATTTACAGGTTTAATGAACGTGACTATTGAATGATGTTGTGCTTGGTATTGACTGAGTGAAGATGATGGAAATTCGTTGAAGAATGGATCAATGAAACGTTGGAGGACGCTGAAGGTTTTTCGACGCATAGTGATGATCTTCGGAGATGAAGATCAACAAGAGGTTGATGGAGACTCTGTGACGAATGTGGGAGCGTGTTCCTCTCAATTTTGAAATACTTCTTTCTTCTTTTCGAACTTCTCGCGATCCTGAGTTCATTGAATTTCTATTACAGGTTGATTGAGATTGATGACTGCTCCGTGAAGATTCCGTGAAGAGATGGTAAAGAGGGAGCGGATTGATGAAGCTGAGCAATGGAGAAGGCTGAAAACAAATCGTACTTCCCATGGCCTCATTGACATACTCTGGATCGTAACCGTATACTTCATCTTCCTGAACTTTTTGTTGCGATTTTCTGCTCGACTCTCTTGCTGCAATATGTTGTTGTAGTGTCTGAATTCTTATGATTCTGAGTCGCAGTTTA
Organism: Lathyrus aphaca; assembly: GCA_963966055.1. Lineage (NCBI taxonomy): Eukaryota > Viridiplantae > Streptophyta > Magnoliopsida > Fabales > Fabaceae > Lathyrus > Lathyrus aphaca. The sequence continues at coordinate 356,091,628 of OZ014523.1, read as the reverse complement.
AATTGATGAAGATCTCAGATTGAGGATGATCGAAGAATTGGTGAAGATTAAAATTGGAGTTGAAGATTTATTGAAAGAGGGTGATGCTTAGTTGTTGATTATTAAAGATGATGATAATCTGAAGATGATGATGAAGATCAAGGATGTTGAAGAACGGTGAGTCGAATATGATGGTGCGATGAAGACGACTGATTTTCTGAGTTTTCTTCTTGAAGATTGGTGAAGCCTTCTTTTATTCAGTATCTGTTTCTGAGTTCTCTATTTTCCGATAACTGATTTTTCAGAGTTTTTTCTGTAACTATTTCTTGGTTTTCACAGGTTCTTGGTGAAGGTTATGATGAAGAGAATTACCGAGATTCAGCCGAGGTATTTCATTCTATGAATAGAAGATATTTGTGGTGGATGAATATTGATGAAGATAGTTCAGAAATAATGCTTGATGAAGATGGTTGAAAAAATGTTCTCAAGAGGTGAAGGATTCTGCAGATTTTGAGAGGTTGTTGGAGATTTTGAAGATTGATGCGGAGAGTTTCTTCAACTCTACACCGAAGAGTGGTGAAGATTGTTGATGGTGTGTAGAGTGATAGTTTTTATTTGTTTTTTGTTTTGTTTTTGTTTTTCCTGTTATATCAGTTATGGAACTGATTTTTTTTTTGTAACTAATAGAAACCTTCTTGTAACTGAATTTTGTAGTTCCGTAACTAAATTTTTCCTCTTTTTCCAACTGAATTTCTGATAAATATTTTGTTCTCCCTGAATCTTCTTTTCCGAAACTTATTACATCAGCTTGTGAAAGTTCCCCCCGTTTCTGCTTCCAGCCTGAGTTTCAATATGAATTTTTTGTTTTGAAAAATCTCTGCTAATGATGTGTCTTAACAAAGGAAATTTTATTTATTTATTATTCCTATTCCCTTAATACTTAAGAATAAACATAAAAAGGTTGATGGGCCTAGCAAGTAGGTGAATTGAGCCCAAATGAGAATTTGATAATAACCATACAAAAAAAAGTCAATGAGATAATATGAATTTTGGAATACGATTATTAATTGACTATAAAAATGGACAAATGAAATCAATATAGAACCGAGTATAAAACCGGACACTTAGTGGAGCTAGACTCTTGGATATTACATTAAACAAATGGGCCTTGAAAAGGATCCAAAGTGGAGGTTAGAATTGAATTGCTTAACGTGGATAATGAACTAAAACAAAGTTTATGGACTTGATTTGGATAGTGGACAAAAAAGCGAATGTTAGCATGGAAACAAATTATTGAAACCCAAGTAATCCTTGCGACCAATCTCAACACGTTTAATCTGACTTAAACCTCCAATCTAATTCAAACTCGAGTCTTTAATGAATCATCGATATTCAGTCAACCTTTAAATCAAAACCCTATTGATTTGTATTACCAACAACGAACCATAAGGAGGGCCACAATGCCCTGATTATCATAAGAATCCGCCACTTGATCCCTTGTACCATAAACCAACATTCATTTTTCATGAAAACCCTAATAAGCCCCGCATGCACTATTATCTTCAATAAATTGCGTCTTGAGTGACAATGGAATCCCCTGAACAACAAGACCACTTATGAACACATTTCGCAATGAAAATTTGTCGAATATCACTTAATTAGGGAAATAAACCCTAACTCGTGATTTAAACATCAAACACAAATCATTTGCGAACCATCGTTTATAGCAAAACTCACTCATGATTTTAAAGAAACCCTAACACTTGCGACGCACAATACTACGGAGCATTCTTGAGTGTAGTCGTCAGATAGATCACCTCCGAATAGGAAGAGTCATATCACCAGAAGATGTTTTTGATCCCATGCCTTAGGATCCGATGAAATGCATGATCGTGAATGTTAATGACCTAGTGGAAGATGCAGATAAAATGCAAAACGGTAAGCCAGTAAAGGGAATAAGTATGAGGGCAAATTTTGAGGTATTACACGAAGGAACGGGAATGGTAATGCTGCACAAACCAGAAGAAAAGAAAAGGAAGGGCGCGAGTCCTGCGAACCAAAGAATCTGGGTTCGGGAGTCGGTTACAACCTGGGAAGGTATTAGCACCCCAGATCGTCCGACGTACCCGACGGGATGCACGCTTGCAAAGGAACTGTTTCAAAGGGTTAAAGAATGAAGGCTACTGCAAAAGGAAAGGACTGAAACTGGAAAAGGAACTGAGAAAGAAAACATAGAGGAAAAATGTAGGGAAAATAAGGATTATGCTTGAACGGGCCCTACCCCACTGCCTACGTACCTCATCTGGACAATGAAGATCAGAGTCGTCGTAGTTCCCCTAACTAGGGGTGGAAAAGATTGCTAATGTCTTAAGGCTTGAACTGCCTATGTCAATGCTCAGGTGTCGCAGGATCGGATGACGTGTGCGTTACCGTCTTGTAAAATGACAAGTAGGAGCAAGTTCTTATGTAAGGAGTGAGTGAGGTGAGAATAGAATTCCCAAAGGAAAGACGCTCATTCTTTGTTTGTGATTTTTAGAAATCTTTTAGGAGTATGGCACAAGGAAGTGAAGGTAAATCCTTTTCTAAGGACATGTTCTTATTACCACATCCCAAAATAGAATGAGCAACAAGTCCATCAAGAATGAGGAAGATCCTCAAACTTGTTTCCTAAGATTGGGATTTAAAATTCACTACCTTGTTTGTATTATTAAGTGTTTTTGGAGGATTAAATTGAAGAAATGCTTTTTATGGTTTTCTTTGAGAGTGTGACAAAAGGGAATGTCAACTCAACTATTATTAATGTTTTTTAGATTTTGTATGAAGAGATAGATAGAGAGAGAGAGAGAGAGCACCAAAAGGATATCAAAGGTAGAAACTAAAGAGAAAGTCTAATCCTAAACGTTATCAGGCATGAAATACCTAGATTAGTGTGGTTTGAGTTCTATCCTAATGAAAAAGAAGGAAAAAAACAAGAGGAAGAGAGGAAAGAGGTTAGAGAACAACTTACCCCTCTAAAGGAGGTAAGTTTCTCCTTAAGGGGGGAAGATGAAGAATTGAAATGTGGATAACATCCACACTTCACTTACCATAAGCCCCTAAAATGGTTAGTACACACTTAGATGAAACAACTTGAACCAAATTAAATGATAAGAAAACCACAACATCAACCCTAATCACCAAAACCAGAAGAAAAAGCACCCATATATTGCTCTAAGACACCAATCAAAGCAAAACAAGCAAGAGCTAAAGGATACAAACTATTACCAAGCTTCACAAGCCCTTATGAAGAAACCAAACACAAATGGAACACCAAGGATCCAACAAGTTAGACAAGCACTAAGCAACACAAAATCAGAACCTTATCATCACAAGAATATGCACAAACAACATAAAAGCCCAAGGAAAATATCATACAAGTTCAATCATGAACATCACAAGAAGGAGAAGTGAAATGGACATGTGCATAAGTGTAAGAACAAACAAAATGCAAATAAAATCAAGGCCTAAACATCATAAAAGAAACCAGGAGCCTAATCATATCAAGATGTGTCTTAGAAGCATGATCAAGCATGGGGAAGAAGCATAAAAACTCAAACATATGCATCATGGAAAGCAAATGAAGAAAGAAGGTGAAGTGAACATACATACTTTTGTGAGAAACTTCAAAGACAAGTAACACCAAACTTTTCAAAGTACAAACACTAACCAAGGACCAGGGACCTATCCTCAAAAAACAAGAGCTCTAAACCTCCTATAGGAGTTGGCACAAGTGCCCTCCTAGCCTAAGAACTAAACATGCAACAAGAAGAAACAAAAACTAGGGCAAGCATACATGAAAATTAAAATCAAATCAGAAACTCATTCAAAAATTCCACAATTAAACTCAAATGTTCATTAATCAAGTGGTAACATCATGCCAAAAGAGAAAAGTCAGAATCAAAAGCAAACTAGGTCAAAGGACCTCAAGAACACAAATTAGGGTTTTAAAACTTCAAGCTCAAGTCAAATGCCAAAAATAATCATGCAAGCTTCTAAAAATCATAAGAAATATCATCAACAAACTGCATCCTAATATGAATAAGATGCAAAAAGAACCAACTCAAAAATCAAATTGATGATAAAGATAGAAAATCCACAAGTTAGCATGCATTTAAAAATAATTAAAAACAAATAATAAAAGTGAAAATTAATTTCTACGTGGAAAATATAAATAAATGTTAAATTAAAATTTTATAGAAAATTAAAATTGATACTCATGAATTTTTCTGGAATTTTTATGAACTTCTAATTATTTTTTATGAATTAAATAAAAAAAACAATTAAAAGAAAATAATTAAATAAAAGAAAATGAAAAGTAATCAGAATGAATGGATGAGATTGAAGGAGGAACAAATCAAAGGCCCAACGCGTTTGTCAACAAGACTCATGGTAATCAGATCCTAAGGCCCTGATTTAAACTTACTAATTAAATGAAATCCAATTGTCATGTTTTAAAGTTACAATAATCCTAATTAATTAAATTAATAAAACATAATTAAATTAATAAAACATAATTAAATTAATTACACAAGATCCAATGGCCAGGATCAAATCTGGGGACTACTAAACCCTAATTATCCCTAATTAATCACTCATCGGCCGGAGAAGCGCCGATCGTCTTCTCCGGCGAGTCACAACTTGCAAAAACTTAATACCTCACTAAAACTCACGATCCAGCTACCAAAATGACCATCAAGCCTCATAGAATTCAAATCAAACATCAAAACAACATTACCAAACACAAACAGATCAAATCGAAGTAAACAAACTTGGATCTAAAAAGTTCAGAACCATTGTACTTGCTTATTTCGAATCCATTTTCAAAAGCAAACATATATCCATGATCAGGACAACCAACAGAACACAATGCACACCTAATAAGAAAAATCTAAGATGATGAAATTTGAAGATACCTGAGATTTGAAGAACTCAAATTTCTCCAAGAAAACCAAATATTAGCTCCAGATCAACCTCTTGCCACTTCTAATCACAAAATAAATGTGAAAGAAGCTTCCAAACAGCCTGGATCTTGCCACACAAGTGTATCTACTCTGAACTTGCATTGATGTAAAACTATGCTTATAGCTTACAATAATGGTGGATTCATGACCTCTAGAGCTTAAGGATGAAGACTGTGTGGTTAGTTTTGGCAATGAGTCAGGGAGATGAGAGATTCGAAGCAAATTGCAGAAATGCAAGAAAGTTGAATTTGAGAAAATGAGAGAAGCCTCTGGCGCATTCAAGGCATGCTTAACTTATATATGATGTGTTTACCATGTTGATTAGGGTTTGAAAACAATGGCACGTGAGAAGAGAGTGTGTGAGATTAATTTGCATTATGGAAAGAAGAGTGTGATATTTTCTTTCACTCGTGCATTCCTCCCTTCCTTGGCACATGCTGACTTCATTTGATTCACTCATTCACCACTGAATAAATCCTGGCCCTTGGATGTTTGTATCATGCTTTTAGAATGATTTTTCATTTATTGCATTTCATGAAATACCATACACTCATGCACGAATTTGGTGAGCTCTCTTGGGAAAAATGTCTTCTTGGCAATGCATTGTAGTATTGTGACTTCTTTTTGTCTCTAAGTCAGCTTGGGAATGAGTTATAACACATTTTGCAACTTGGTACAAAGTTAGTTTTCATGTAAAACACTAAAATAAATCCAACTTCAAATGATCATAATTTTCAAACCACAAATGCTATGGATGAGTTCTTGTACTTTTTGAAAATGGGAGAACATGCCCTATAACTTTCATGTTTGAAGAAAATTTATTTGGAACCATATTGATCATGAAAGAGGCCTTTGAAGATTAGGGCAAAACTTGCCAAAAATGGAAACTTCCATTACAAGTCACATGCCAAAAATGGAAACTCCTTCAAAACCTCTTGATTCTTGACTTTTAACTTTTCCAAACCTCTTCTATGACCTTAAGAACATTCCTTGGCTTGAAAAATAGGATTGGAACCCTTGAATTGCCACATTTGACTTTTCAAATAATCAGTTTGACCAATTTCTTCTTATACAAGCAACTGATGAAATAATTGCCTTCCTCAATGCATATTCTCACCAAATTTCATCCATAGCATTCACATATCATATGAAGGACTTTTTCCAATTTAAATGGCCAAAGTCACAAAGAATCCCTGCTTGAACATGAAACCCTAATTTGGAGACAATTTGTGTAGGAGTTTGCCCTTACTTGGGTCATCTGATAATCTCCCAACCTCTTGGGCTCTTGTAAAGGATATTGAGCTTGTATATGGCCTAGAGACACTTCATGGAACTTGGACAAGGTCACTTGATCTCTTACCTTGACTTGTAAGGCTTCAAATGCACCAATGATTGATCATATGCCCAATGTTAAGACATGAGAATGTTATGCTTCATTTATCTATGCAAAAAATGCTAAGTATATTTCATGCTTATGATGCTTATGATATGATGATGATGCTAGAAAGAAGAGGGCAAATTTGGGGTGTTACATACATGTATCAATTTGACAAGTAGACACTTATGGATGTTCTTAGTACTAGTTTAACACTTGATGTAATATGATTCTAGACAATAGTATAATAGAGTGTCACAATTGGGGTTCTGACCTTGCAGATGAGTCCTCTCTCTGTCACATAGGAATCTCCAATATTCCATTATATATGATCCTCACTGCATATTTTGTTCCAGTAGGGAACAAGTGTTTAATAATATGTACATAAAAATATAAGAGGAGATGATTGAGCTGAGGAATGAAGTTCAATACTAAAGAGCATGATTAAACACGTATATATATGTATATAATCTCATTTTAGATTTTTCTCTTCCTTACGGGGTTTGGTTAGGATTAACTATGAACTTGTCATGATTTTGCAATCGTTGCTATAGACTATTTGGAAATCCTGGAATGACATCATATTTTCAGGTTAGTTGATATATAACATGGACATGGAAGATAAAGATATATCTCTTGAATGGGAATGGTAACCAGGTAGATCTTCGTTTTATTCATGTTATTTGTCTTACTATGTAGCAAACACCATTCTTTTTCTAAGTCAATATTAGTTCAAAAATGTAGCTCTATTGATGGTTGTAATATTTCATAGGATTTAATCTAGTTTTTGAAGTGATCTTCATGATTCTCCATTATTTTAACTTTTATATCTCTCCCTTATTTTGTATTTTACTACTGCTTTGGTTTGTTTTTGTTGGACTTTTGTGCACTGCCTTTTCTTTCTTTGAGCTTGATTTATAGCTTTGAACTTCTTGCAACCTTTATGGATATTTACACGAGTTTACTTGAATTTAAAAATGAATTGATTGAGACTCCTATCCATAGAATTATGTAAGAATGGTTGATGCATGAAGACATTTAATTTTTTTTTATCGTAAAAAAGGATAATTTATTGATCTTAAAGGCTGAAAAAGTAAACCTTCTATTTATCACTTAGCTAACAAGTATTCCAAAAATATAACTTAAATGTGTATATGCTTTATAGTATACCTTATAAATATAATTATTTTTTATCATGAAACAACATTGATATATTTCATGCAATAGATGTTAAAATAGTATATATTAATTGTTTATTGGAAGAGTTGCACCTTAATCAGTTATTAAGTATGATTAGAACATTTTACAAATTTATACATAATAATCTAATTTAAAAATAGAAATCATCCAACTTATAAATTATGTTGTTAACAACTCATCATTCTTATCATCATCTTCAATTTATAGATTGTTCTTCCTTTATAAATATGAGTGAAAAGGATTAATAAAAATATATTATAAATTTACAATGTCTTTCATAAGTTCTTTCACTTCTTATATTTTATCTTTATGTGTTTTTATAGTAATTTCTTTATACCAATACGGTGCTAATGCTGTTGAGATCACATCAAATTTAGTAATTGATGTTGGTTCTGGAAGGCTTATTCCAAATACATTTTTGGAGTATTTTTTGAAGTAAACTTCATTTTCAATATATTTTAATAACTTTCAGGATTACAGATAAAGTACTTTGGCAATGTTATTTTATAATAAACTTATGTAATATATATTTTTCAAGAGATTAATCATGCGGGAGCTAGAGGATTGTGGGTAGAACTTGTGAATAATAGAGGTATATATATATTCTCATTGAAAACACATTCATCTTTGAGTTTATTTTGCTAATAAGAAACAAATTTCATATATTTCCTTTGAAAATTTATGTTACTAATTTTGTTTCCATTTTAATATTTTTTTTAGCTTTTAGATCTGTTTCACTATTTTATATCTTTTGTAAATTAATGTTTTGGGTTTTGAAGCAGAAGGCTTCATTAATGGGAACTCGAGTATTTATCCATGGACAATTATTGGAGAAAATCAATCACCCATTATTGTATCGATGCATCATTCTTCTTGTTTTGAACGTAATAAAATTGCATTACGTATGGATGTTCTTTGTCATAAAAAATCGTGTTCACGTGGTGGTGGTGGTATTTCCAATCCTGGTTTTTGGGGAATGGTAGGTATTAATTAATTAATACAATTGATCGCACCTGGAGATCAGGATCCGATGTGGCTGACATCGAGCGTGGTTGAAGCACGGTTGATGGAGAGATGAGGGGAGTGTACCTGCAAGGAACTCCGATGCTAAAGTCAGAAAGTGAGCAATGAATGAGCAAGTACGAGATTTAGAGTGAAAAATTGAATACCTGACCCTCTCATATGAGAGGGTTTATATACCCCCAGTGTATGGCTATTGGTCCCTTTCATTGGGCCTGGATCGTGGATCCTCCAATAACATGTAACTGCCAAAAACTAGCCGTTGGAGTGACGCTTGGCCTGCTCGAATGAGACCCCGGTCGGATGATATTATTTCTGAGCAAATGACTTGTTGGGAAAGCATTCCTCGGCTGATCCTGGGGGATTCGACCCTTGATGGGAGTGAATCGTGGTCGACGGTGCTGGTGGCCAGTCAGAGGGAACTTCCGGGAAGACTGAGGAAGAATCAGGCGCCAAAGAGTTGTTGGGCCGTTATGGGCTAGAAGATGGATTGGACCCATGTCTGGAAATTGGGCCAGTCCGGAGCTGGAGCCCCCCAAGTCGTTGCTTCTGTTCGAAGGAGTGATGACTTAAGGGGGGGGTAGCTGCTCAGAATTATCTTTAATGTTGATAGAATATTACTTAGCTCGATGAAACGATATTCTCTAGGGGAGCAGAAGGGTTTTGAAAGTCGAGCAACTCATTGGATGGTCGGTGTCGAAGGAGAAGAAACAAAGAGGTAACATGTTTTGGAATTTGTGCCAATTTAATGCTTCTGACGACTAGTCTAGGGGCTAGCGTATATGCCATGATTGCCTAGGGATAGGGGTCACGTCAAAATGCACGTGTTCCTATTCCTATAAATAGGGGAAGTCTCTTCATTTTCAGACTTTTCTGCCTTTGCTTCTCTGCTCGACATCCTTTCAGTTCTCCAGTTGCCATCTATGACTGTCGACCACCGCGAACACACTTCCGACCACCGTACAACCTTCTTCCAGAATCATCATAATCATGTCTCAAGCACATGGTAAGCATTTTTATCCGTTTGTGATTCTATTTTTTCTATGAATAGTCATGCATGCGGTTAGGTTTTAGTTTTAAGAAGTGGATTAGGGTAGTTTAGATTATCCCTTATATTGTAGTGGGGATAAACTACTTTGTAGTGGTGAATCCCTCTCTCCTAGCTGGGTACGGGTACTTCGGTCGGAACCCTAACCTTCGTCGACCGATGGCTTTAGTTGAAGTTCAACCAAAGCCTTTGATTCGGGGATAGTAGCATTTATCTAGTTGTTTTAAGTATGTAGACCATCTTAGGGCTTTGGTTGGGGGCTTCGCCTCTTGGTCGTTGCACGCCCTTTCACTTTATAGGTAGTGGAAGGGTGGATTTGATGCCTTGATCAAAGTCACTGACGTCTTTCCTCTAATTTTCAGGTGAAGAAGTGCTCGTCGATCCGTACGACCTCTCGTCCATGGAAGATACCTGGGAGGACTTTGGTTCTTCGGCTATAGTCCCGAGTGATTCTGTCAGCTCTTTAGAGGATTCTGACGCTACTGAGGTGGACGACGTGGCTACCACATCTGGGGGAGCGGCCGACGCTCAGGAGATTTCTGACGAAGAAGACGAGGTCCCGACGCCCGAAGAATGGGTGGTGGAGGACCTGTTGGACAAGGTCTAAAGCTATGCTCGACCGCAGACAGATCTGTTGCCCGTGGTGGGGGATTTCGCGCACTGGGTTGTGACGTGCCCGGGTGATGATGATAGGATATACTCATATTTTGGAGGATCGAAGTTCTCAATATACGAGTATGTCTTCACGACCTTGGGGGTCAGGCTTCCGTTCAGTGACCTGGTTTGCTCGGTGATGGGCCATCTGGGAGTGGTGCCCTATTATCTGCATCCCAACTCTTACGCTTTTATAAGGGCGTTTGAGCTGACGTGCTCACATCTTGGGCCTGGAGTTACTATCCCTTTGTTTTTCCGATTTTTTTCCCTGCAACGCCACGTCAGGAGAGGAGGAGCTAGAAAAGGCTTTATCTCTTTTAAGCAGCTGACCAAGATCTTCAAGGCGCACTCGGTATCTATCCGCTCATTCAAGGACAATTATTTCCTGTTCAAACCGTCGACCACTGCGGCAACCCGATCGATTAGCTTCCTTGGGATCAACACTGATGTGAATGGGGTGCCTAGGCTTGATGCCCAAGGGAAGGAAATCCCCCGCTGAATTTGGAGTTTCCCTTTCTCATGGGGTCATTTTCACTATGATACCCCCGGTGAGCGAGTTCGTTCAAGTCGGGGATAGGCTGAACGACGAAGACGGGGCCAGCTTTGAAGAGTTTTGTAAGTTGGTGGCATCTTTTACACCGATCCTGATGTTCGACAGGGAGAGTAAAAAGATGCTCGATGCTAATGGTGGAGAAACAGTGGAGCGCCCCCCTAATCGATGTAACTGCGTTCCTTGCTTGTAAAAGCAGGCAGGAAGTGTCTGAATTTTTTGGTATTCGTAGTCGTATCTGATTTTATTTTGTCTTATGATCCACGTGTTTGTAGTGCTTGGTACTAACTTTCTTTCCTTTTGTCTTTTGCAGTTTCTATGACTAAACCCCTGGACAAGATCCAGGAAAAACTAAGGCAGAGAAATAAAAGGAAGCCCAAGACGGTATAGACCCGGCTGACGGGCAACGCCACGAGTGGTTCGGGCTCGGGACCGACTATTCAGGGTTCCCCAAGTGTGACCTCGGCATCCCAACTAAAGAGGTAGAAGGGTGGCTCGACTGTGATGGACTTGACTGTCAACGCTTCGCCCAAACCCAAGTTCGTCATGCCTCCCTGCTTCGTGAAGCGCAACTATTTTGAGGTAACAAACCTGTAGGTTCAATGGGAAAATACTTTGCATGTCGAGAGTATGGATCGCCCTGCCCGACGACTGTCATTGGCACGGGATGCTAGTGTTGTCATCAGGGTGGTGACCATTGTAACAGCCCGGGCCCCTCGCAAGGCAATCCCGACACTGCCACCTCACGATCTTCTCTACTCCCCTCACTAGTAGAGTTTTTGCCTTCCGTGGGAATCGAACCCTGTACCCTGGGGTTCAAGTACATGTTCATTCCATTCCCACTACCAATTGAGCTAGTAGCTTAAGTGGTAGTGGGAATGGAATGAACATGTACTTGAACCCCAGGGTACAGGGTTCGATTCCCACGGAAGGCAAAATCTCTACTAGTGAGGGGAGTAGAGAAGATCGTGAGGTGGCAGTGCCGAGATTTCCTTGAGAGGGGCCCGGGCTGTTACAAAAAAAGGCGCCTTTTTTTTAACAGCCCGGGCCCCTCGCAAGGCAATCCCGGCACTGCCACCTCACGATCTTCTCTACCCCCCTCACTAGTAGAGGTTTGGCCTTCCGTGGGAATCGAAACCTGTACCCTGGGGTTCAAGTACATGTTCATTTCATTCCCACTACCACTTGAGCTACTAGCTCAATTGGTAGTGGGAATGAAATGAACATGTACTTGAACCCCAGGGTACATGGTTCGATTCCCACGGAAGGCAAAAACTCTACTAGTGAGGGGGGTAGAGAAGATCGTGAGGTGGCAGTGCCGGGATTGCCTTGCGAGGGGACCGGGCTGTTACAACCATGGCTTCGATGCTGGTAGAAGGAGAGGCCATATATAAGCGGGAAATCATCCGTTTGAAGTCCCTTTTGGCGACGTCCGAAGAGAATGCCAAGAAGTTTGCCAAGGAGGCAACCAAGTGGCTTAAAGATCATGCCGAGGTGATAGCCAAGTTAGAGGTGGATAAAAGGAAGGCGCTCGATCAAAACAAAAGGCTAAAAGATGCCTTTATGCCTAAGGAGGACAAGGACAAAGAAACTATGGGCTTGCTGACTTGGGCACACTTACTTGCTAGGTTGGACCAGGACTTGGAGGAGTCGACCAAATTAAGCTTTTAGAATGCCATTGACTAGATCAAAGTACTTCATCCAAAGATGGATCTCAACATTGATCAGATCAACTATCTGTATAAGGTCGAAGACGGTCAGATCATCATTCCCGACGACATGAATGTCGATGAGACCCAGCCCGAGGAACCCGTCTAGGTCGAGGATACATCTATCCCAAGTGAAGCTCAGGCTGATGTCCACCTGGTGGAGGGTAATTAGTCCGGCTTGCGTGTCGTTTTGTTGTAATTTTATATTTGTTCGGGGACGTGGTCCCCATTTAATGTAATTCCAAACAAGTCTCCCTTCGGGGGTGCAACCTTTTAATCAAAGTTTTTGACTTTGGCGGTCGTTCATTATTTCTGCAGCATTTTCATTGTTATATGTAACTGCTTGTCCGTCGGAGGACCTTTATCTTGAATGTGTGATTTTTCACTAGGTATTATGCTCGACACTAGTTTGGCCGTGCAATATATGCAAATCTAGGCATGATGCCAAAGTACAGAAATATGAGGACTTGCTCGAATAAAGGGGTAGTGCTCATTAGAGAGTGTGATATGTTAGTTAGGGGAACTGAACAGATGCACGGAGGCTTGCTCCGATGCGGCGCCCATGTCAAGATTATGGCTCGGGCGCTGTAGCTTGAACATCCCATCGCGAGTTGGGGTTCTTCCTGGTCGTGCTACTTAGGCAACGACGGACTCGTTTGAGTATCCGTTTGTGCAACAGTTACCTCCCTCGTTCGTGAGGGGTCCTGATGATTAAAGAGTATTGGGCTGTAATGCTTGTACCTAGGCATGCAGGTTGGGTCGGACCGACTGCTCCTTGCCTTGGAGTCGAGCAGGGCAACGTTTGTACTTAGCTATAGTACTGTTTGAGTTTCTCGGCGTTCCACGGCCGAACGAGCTCTTCCCCTTATAGATTTTCTAAGTAATAGGCTCCATTTTTTGTCTTTGCTCAGACACGACATGGACCTTCCCAATTTGGGGCCAGCTTCCCCTCGCGGGAGTCCTTGTGGATTCTCCTCAAGACGAGAATGCCAACCTCGAACGCTCATTTGACGAACTTGGCATTATGTCGAGCTTCTATCTTTTGTTTGAGGGTGGCTTCTCGAAGAGCAGCTCCCAATCGGATTTCTTCGACCAGGTCGAGCTCCTCTCGAAGCGTATCAGAGTTAATGTCCTGGTCCACAGGTGATTCTGTCTGCCTGGACTAGACGTGCATCTATATGGGTATGACTGCTTCGGTCCCATAGGCCAGTCGAAATGGGGACTCCCCGATCGTTGAGAGGGGTGTGGTTTTGTACGCCCAAAGTATGCTATGAAATTCTTCAACCCAACGCTTTTTATGTTCGTCTAGTCTTTGTTTTAGTCCTCTTAGGATCACCATGTTCGCATCTTCTGCCTGCCTGTTAGTTTAGGGATGCTCGACTGAGGCGAAGTGCTGTTTAGTTCCTACTGAGGCCACAAACTCCTGGAAATTTTTGTCAGTGAATTGGGTTCCATTGTCTGTTACGATGGCGAGCGGTACCCCAAACCGAGCAAGGATGTTTCGCTTGAAGAAGCGCAGGATGTTGAGTGCGGTGATTTTGGCTAAAGCCTCTGCCTCTATCCATTTAGTTAAATAGTCGACGCCTACGATGAGGTATTTGTTCTGACCTGAACCGACGACAAAAGGGCCTAGGATATCTAGCCCCCACCAGGTGAACAACCATGGGGAGGATAACGACTTCAGCTCAGTAGGAGGAGCCACGTGTATGTCACCGTTCCATTGGCATTTATCGCATCTCTTGACATGCTCTTTTGCGTCGCTCTGCATTGTTGGCTAATAATATCTTGCTCGTAGGACTTTGTGCATTAACGATACCCCGCCCGTATGTTGTGCGCTGATTCCTTTGTGGACTTCTCTCAATATGTGTGGCACGTTTTCTTCTTCAACGCATCTGAGGAGAGGCGTCGAGAAACCTCTACGGTACATCTTTCTTCTGACCATGACGTATGAGTAAGCCCTGCGCCACACGATACTGGCTGCCTTTGAGTGTGCCGGTAGCAGATCTTTGGTCAGATAATTGAACACCAGGGTCATCCAACAATTAGCGTCGCCCACGATATTGACATCTACCAGGGCCGAAGATTGTCCGATTCTAGGTCGGGGGAGTATCTCCTGTATGACAGACTTATTGCCTCCATTCCTCTTGGTACTGGCTAACTTGGACAAGATATCCGCTCGACTATTATTTTCGCGCGGAACGTGCCTAACTTCTACGGACGCAAATCATTTTAGTTTCTTTTTGACCAAGGATAAGTACTCCGACATGTTGTCATTTTTAGCTTGGAAATCTCCTCTCACTTGGTAGGCAACCAAACGGGAGTCTGTGCATATTATGATTTCCTCGGCCCCAAGGTCGTCCGCTAGGCGTAGGCTGACCAGGAAGGCTTTGTATTCGGCTTGATTGTTGGAAGTGGGGAAAGATAGATTCAAGGAGACCTCGATGATGGTTCCCTTCTCGTTTTCCAACATAACCCCGGCCCCGCTTCCTGCCGAGATAGAATCCCCATCCACGAAAATGGTCCACTTGGATGTGGATGCTGGTATCTGCTCAGGAAAGGCGAGTTCCGCTACGAAGTCGGCCAAGGCTTGGGCCTTAAGGGCTTGTCTTCCCTCATACCTAATGTCGAACTCAGATAATTCCAATGACCATTTTAGCATTCTCCCGGCCATGTCTGGCCTTCCGAGCAGCTGCCTAATGGGTTGGTTAGTTCTCACAAGAATCATATGAGCCAAGAAACAATGTCTAAGCCTTCTTGCTGCGAAAACTAGGGCCAGCTCTACCTTTTTGATCTGATGATACCGCAACTCTGGGCCATGTAAGGCCTTGCTTGTGAAGTGAATCGGTTTTCGCCCTTCAGGCAATTCACGAACGAGGGTTGTGCTTACGGCCTCATTTGCGACTACGAGGTAAGAATATTGTATTTCGCCTTTGTTAGGGCTGGAGAGTACTGGAGGCTCGGATAATTCTTTTTTCAGATGGGCTAAGGCTTGCTCGCATTAATCCGTCCATTCAAAAGCTGACTCCGTGCGAAGGAGCTTGTAGAATGGAGGAGCATGCTGGGTAGATTTAGCCACAAACCGAGCAAGCAAAGCGAGCACTCTGTTTAAAGATTGTATAGATTTCTTAGAGTTTGGCGTAGTAATCTCTGTAAATGCTCGACATTTGTCGGGATTTGCTTTGATTCCCCGCTCGGTTAGATAAAACCCGAGGAACTTGCCCGCCCGAACTCCGAACGTGCATTTTTCAGGATTGAAGCGCATTTTGCATTTTCTAGCTTGGTCGAACACTTTTCGAAGGTGGGAAGTGTAATCTGTCTCTTGTTGAGACTTAACGATCATGTCGTCCATGTATACTTCGAGCATGTCTCCGATTTCTGCTCGGAAAGCTTTGCTCATCATGCGCTGATAAGTAGCGCCTGCGTTTTTTAGGCCGGAGGGCATGACATTATAGTAGTAATTTCCCGATTCAGTCATGAAGGCCATGTGCTTTTTGTCGTTCACGACTATGGGGATTTGACTGTATCCCGAGTATGAATCTATAAACGATACTAGTTTGAAATCGGCCGAGTTGTCGACCAGTTTGTCAATATTTGGCAAAGGATAAGCGTCTTTCGGGAAAGCCCGGTTAAGATCGGTATATTCAACACACATTCTCCATTTTCCATTTGATTTTTTAACGAGTACAACGTTTGAGAGCCAAGTTGTGTATCTGGCCTCTGTTACAAAGTTTACCTCTAGGAGGTCTATTACAGCTTTTTCGGCCACTTCAGTTTTCTCGGTCGACTGCTTCCTCCTACGCTGGGCAACAGCTTTGTAAGCTGGATCAATGGAGAGGTGGTGGCAGGCTACATCTGGCTCGAGTCCGGGCATCTCTGCTGCGCTCCAAGTGAATAGGTCGGCATTTCCTTTTAGGCATATTTCCAAATGTCTCTTCGCCAAATCATGCAGGTGAGCTACGATCTCTATGCATCGGTTTGGATCTCCCCCTAGAGGAATTAACTCAAACTCATCGTCTGGGATTGGTCTGGATAATGAAGTGGAGGGTTGTTGGGAGCTTTCGCCTTTGCTTGGGAACCTGCAGTCTAAGTCGATGGAGTCGACCCGAGGGAGAGGCTTGGGTACCTCCGAGCATTCAGAAGATGTCGTAGTGGAGGATTTGGGCTGGTATGATATCAAACTGAGACCTTTAGTGGCTGCCTCAAAGCAGCGACAAGCAGCTTTAACATCGCCATGCAAAGTGGCCACTCTCCCTGATGTTGTATAGTATTTAATTTTTATATGAATAGGTTACGAAACAACAATGAGTTCGGCCAACATTGGCCGGCCGAGAATGCACTGGTAAAGGGATGGGCAGTCGACCACCAGAAACTGGACGTGGACGGATCAAGTGGTCTCTGCTGCTCCAAAAGTGACTATGAGGTTGACGTAACCCCATGGCCGAGATGCGGCCCCGTTGAAACCTTGTAGGTTGGATCCTATGTAAGGTGTTAGGTGAGTCTTGTTTAGCTGAAGCATTGAGAACAATTGCGAATACATGATGTCGCATGAACTGCCTTGGTCGACCAAAATTTGGCGAACGTCAAAACTGGCCATCTGAGCCCGAAGGAGCAAAGGGATGCTGTAATTGGGTGCCCCTCCCAGCAGTTCCTATTTGTAAAAGGAAATAGGCATTAAGTTGCTTATGGGTGGATCCAAAGTGGCGTTCTGGGCTGGTCCCTTTGGAATCAGCTGGTCGAACTTCCTCTTCACGGAGCCGACGGTAATCTTATTGAATCCTCCCCCTGAAATTACCATTGCAGAGGGGAAGGCCTCCCAAGGGTTATGGGATGAGAGATATCCTGGACTTCCCAGATGATCGGGTATAAAGAAATCCTCAGGTCGGTAGATACAGAGGGCGACCTGCATGTTGGTGTACGAGGGCACAACTACTGCTTCTTCGACCTTCTTGGTTTCCTGCACCTCCGGCCTAAAAGTTTCTTTGGGCTTTGTGAATTTCTTGAGGTGGTCATCCTTTATAAGTATCTTGATTGCGTCCTTCAGATGAACGCAATCTTCAGTATTATGCATGTGGCTCTTGAGGAACCTGCAATACTTGGTTTTGTCGGTTCGCAGCTTGGTGGGCGTCAATATTTTCGATATGCTCGTTTGGATCCGTCGTCCCATCATAGGAACTAAGGGGTGGACACTTCTCGAGCCCCCGCGGTAGTTTGGTGGCCATGATCTCCGAGGAGAGTGGGCCTCTGATATCATCCTCGTCACTAGATGTGAACGAGGGAGAGCGTGAAAGGCGTCTTTTGTTTCGTCGTGGAGACGGAGAGTTTGATCTACTCTTTCTTGACCGTCTTGGATACATGGATCAGGATCTCCTCCTCTTTTGAGGAGGAGAGCGCTCGTCTTCTTTCTGCAAGCTCCAATGAGTCTTGGTCGATATGGGCGAGCAATGTCGTTGTGGAGGCGACCGAACCTGTTTCTTGATAGAAGACTCTTCAGGGTGGCCATTTCCTTTCCATTAATGGGGAGAGGGACTGTGTCATCCCCGGTGTCTGGTCGGAGAGCGAGACGGTCGAAGGTCAGTTTCTTCCAGACGGGCTATCTTTTTGCTATGCGCGAGGAGCAGTAGGTTGGTTTGGTTAAGTGTCTCAACTAACGTGACAAAGTCTGACCCAGCTGGTGCAGTCAGGGAGGGAATGGCTTCTGGATGACTCTCGAGCGGTTGATCGCACTCGATAGAAGGAGAAGCAGTTTATTCGTCATGGCAATCTTTGAAGGTTTCTTCGTGCGAGGGAGTGATCACGTTACTTGCCTGTTGAGTAAGAGGAACACCTCACGAGAAGCCATGGGTCTTTAGAGAGAAAACTTTGGTTCTTGAGAGTCTTTGAAGAAGAAGAATGGGGAAATCAAGGTTTCCCACAGACAGCGCCACCTGATCGTACCTGGAGATTAGGATCTGATGTGGTTGACGTTGAGCGTGGTTAAAGCACGGTCGATGGAGAGAGGAGGAGGTGTACCTGCAAGGCACTCTGAAGCTAAAGTCAGAGAGCAAGCAACGAGTGAGCAAGTATGAGATTTAGAGTGAGAAATTGAATACTTGGCCCTCTCATATGAGAGGGTTTATATAATACCCCCAGTGCATGGCTATTGGTCCCTTTCATTGGGCCTGGATCATGGATCCTCCAATAACAGGTAACTTCCAGAAACTAGTTGTTGGAGTCACGCTTGGACTGCTCGTATGAGACCCCGATCGAATGATATTATTTCCGAGCGAAGGGCTTGTCGGGCAAGCATTCCTCAGCTTATCCTGGGGGATTCGACCCTTGTTGGGAGCGAATCATGGTCGACGGTGCTGGTTGCTGGTTGTAGGGAACTTCCGGGAAGATTGAGGAAGAATCAGGTGCCAAAGCGTTGTTGGGACGTTATGGGCTAGAAGATATATTGGACCCAAGTCTGGAAATTGGAATTTTCTGGAACAACAACATTTTATTTATCATATGAAAAATTATAGTTATTTGTAATATGTTTTATAATTTTTTTATATAAACAGAATATCAAGGAAGTGGATAAATATAAAGTAGTATTCTATGTTAGATCACTTGGTCAAATTAATTTGCAAGTTTCATTTGTTGGATCTGATAATTTTTTCAAATTAGTGTCACTCCCTGGATTTCAATCCTGGTACAAATGCGAAAGTGGCGCGGAGAAGGATAGAGTCGTCAGTCAGGCATTTGTATCTGAAAGGAATGGGAAAGGTAATGTTGCACAAATCAAAGAAAAAAAGGAAGGACAAAGGTCATGCGAACCAAAGAACGTGGTTCGGAAGTCGGTTACGACTTGGGAATATATTAGCAGCCCAAATCATCCGCCATAACCGACGGGATCCACACTTGCAAAAAGAATGTTTCAAAGGGTGAAGAGATGAAAACTGCTACAAAAGAGAAAGACTGAAACTATGTAAAAACAGGAAAAGAAAGGGGGAAAATGTAGGGAAAATAAAAGAGTGTTTGAATGCGCCCTATCCCGCTGCCTACGTACCTCATCAGGAAATGAGAACCAGATGACTACTGGCCTGCCACGAAGATGTGGGCCTTGAAACGATATTGCAGTATCATAGGACCTACAAACCAATCATGAGAACATAATATCATAGGATTTACGACTCAAATAAATATCTTTTATAATGAACTAGATGACTACTAGCCTGCCATGAATGTGGGCCTTAGCAACAAAGTCTGTAAAACAAACAAGTGCTGATCAGGATTCATTGTGAAAACCTCTTCTCGAAAAGTGCAATCCATCTATCAAACAAATATGCCTCTCAGAGTCTAATCTAAACAGAACTGGATATTGTCCTTTATAATGAACCATGGGACCATTGGCCTGCCACAGAGATTTGGGCCTTAAAGAAATATTTTTATATGAACCAGGACTAACTAGTCTTCCACAGGGATGTCGTCCTTAAATGGCGTTGTAATATCATAGGATCTAAAACTTAGCCAAAAAAAAGATAAGGAAATGGCATCCTGGGATCCATAACCCGAATTATGCATATTAGTATGTGGGATAGACATGCATAGGACCCTGTGTAAACACCCCAAATTTGCCCTCACTCTTTTCACCATGGCTTGTGATTCTTTTCATATGCATAAGTTCAATCATATCATCTCATATTGCATTCTTGCTTCACTGCATTGGTTCTATGTCATCTGCATCTAGGGTTTGTGATCTGAGCCATCCCTGGGCTATCTGAGCCACTCCAAAGGTCTTCAATCATCACAATAGGGTCCATGTATGTTCAAGCATCATATTATATCCTCCCAAGACCAAGAAAGTCAGAAAATCACAAGAACTGAGGAAGGCATGGAAGCAGAGCCAGGTTTAACTGCACAGATGACCTAAAATTAGGGTTTTGGTTTCAGAAGCCATAAATCCAAATTTTTTTGTGTCATTCTTGCTTCTATTGGTCATTATATGTTATTAGGATCATGCATATCAATTTTCATGAAGAAAGTCAATGGGGAAGGCATCTGACCAATAGGTGACTTCCTGAACAAGTTAGTGCAAAATCAGGGCATCTGAGGCCCCCAATCATCCAACCAAAGGGTCTTCTCCATCATTTTGTTTGTCTATGATATTTATTTGATCTTAGAAGAAGTTATAAGTTCACAAAATTGAAGAATTTCAAGCCATTTTCAAAGTTGCCATTTTGGGAAAGTGACTTATAATGCAAACTTGCCATTTTGGGAAAGTTTTTCAACCTCCTCTTTTTGATTCAAAAATGCTTCAAATGAAAAATTCTTGGTCATGAAAGTTGTAGATTGGATCTTTCCCTTTTCAAAAAGTACAATAACATGATCTAATTCATCATAGAACTCAAGTTATGGCCTTGCAAAGTTGGGAAAAATCATTAAATTTCACTTATGCACCAAAGAGGGAAACATGCAAAAACTCATACCAAGGCAATTTGTGACCTCAATTTGACTTCTAACCATTACAAAAACATCATACATGACCTATAATTCATAATTGCCCAAGGATTTTCTCATTTTAATGCCTTGATCAAGATACTCTGACAATACTTGACTCTAGCTGAGAAATGTGAACATTGTCTACATTACTTGTCACACTGGCCAAAAATAAATTGGCAACTTCTTTGGGGAATATTTCAATGATGGGAGTGAATCTCGATCATGAAACCCTGTATGAAATGACAATCTTCCGACTTGTCCGGGGAGATGCTTCGTCAATACTTTTGCTGGGGAGAGAATTCTAACAATTCTGGCTCTGTGGGGAAGCCAGGAATCTAGCTGATTGCTAGAAATACTTCGTTGTGGAAAGATGACTCTTCTTGGAGATGAGAATAGTTCAGTTAGCCTTGAAGTTCTGCTGGGGAAACCACTTGCTCTAACTCTGCTGGGGAAATGACAACCCTCTGACCTAGCTGAGGAAAAGATTTTGCAATGGTCTGATGAGGAGAGACTTTGTTGAAGAATTAGAGACCAAAATAAATCTCCTGGTAGGGAAGACCTCTGAATTTCACACATGTTGATCGAATCGAGTCAAATCATGCCCCAGGTATAGTATGACGACTATGTCGGGCAGATATGCCAATGAGAATTGGACTTTGACTGAATGAGAATGAACAATTCATCATGAAGAAACCTTATCGAATGAAGGAAGATTTTATGCTCAGGGAAGAAATAAACTTCCAGTACCCTGCTGGGAAAAGAAATACCAGACATTCCCTGAGTATTAACTCAGTGCTTCAAGCTTCTAAGCTCAATAGTTGCATACTGATTATCAAGAGTGAACATGCATTCCTTTAATCCTCAGATTACCTCAGATTGCCTCGCATATGAAAAGATTGTCTCAAGAGGATTTTATAGAAGAATTGGCTTCTAAAATGCCCCAGTATCTTAAAACTCTTGCAGAGATTCATCAGATCATGAGATAACATCCCCTGTTTATGTTTTGTAACGATTCTGTCCCACACTAGAAAAGGAAAATCATGCATTATGAAGGTGCAATGCAAATGATGTAAGATGTAGATGTATGCTCAGAATGCTGAGGATATGATGATATGTGAGCTACGAGAGATGATTGAAACAAGGGTGGTTGGGCGTTAGAGCCAGGTTGATTGTGATTTGTTTTTTTTTATTTTTTGGTTGCCAAACAATTGGACTTAGAAGGTGAATTAATAGACGAGAACCGATTTATTGAAGGTAGACCACCAGATGAGAACTAATGGGCAAATAATTAATTCGTCAGACGAGAACTGACTCCTTTTTGGTTCATTGTCAGACGAGAACTGACTCTGAAAACGAAATGACTACCAGACAAGAACTGGAGTTCAACAAGGTAAATGATACGTACTATCTCCAATAGATAAACACTCTAATATTGGTCCGTTGACACTAGACAAAAGCGATGCAACCAAGATTGGATTTGAGAGCAGAGTAATAAATCTGCATGGGAGAATACCATCTATAACTCCATTGGGGATGAGAACGTTCTAACTAACATTCTGCTAAGGGACAAGATCAAGATACTCTGACAATACTTGACTCTAGCTGAGAAATGTGAACATTGTCTACATTACTTGTCACACTGGCCAAAAATAAATTGGCAACTTCTTTGGGGAATATTTCAATGATGGGAGCGAATCCCGATCATGAAACCCTGTATGAAATGACAATCTTCCGACTTGTCCGGGGAGATGCTTCGTCAATACTTTTGCTGGGGAGAGAATTCTAACAATTCTGGCTCTGTGGGGAAGCCAGGAATCTAGCTGATTGCTAGAAATACTTCGTTGTGGAAAGATGACTCTTCTTGGAGATAAGAATAGTTCAGTTAGCCTTGAAGTTCTGCTGGGGAAACCACTTGCTCTAACTCTGTTGGGGAAATGACAACCCTCTGACCTAGCTGAGGAAATGATTTTGCAATGCTCTGATGAGGAGAGACTTTGTTGAAGAATTAGAGACCAAAATAAGTCTCCTGGTAGGGAAGACCACTGAATTTCACACATGTTGATCGAATCGAGTCAAATCATGCCCCAGGTATAGTATGACGACTGTGTCGGGCAGATATGCCAATGAGAATTGGACTTTGACTGAATGAGAATGAACAAATCCTCATGAAGAAACCTTATCGAATGAAGGAAGATTCTCTGCTCAGGGAAGAAATAAACATCCAGTACCCTGTTGGGAAAAGAAATACCAGACATTCCCTGAGTATTAACTCAGTGCTTCAAGCTTCTAAGCTCAATAGTTGCATATTGATTATCAAGAGAGAACATGCATTCCTTTAATCCTCAGATTACCTCAGATTGCCTCGCATATGAAAAGATTGTCTCAAGAGGATTTTATAGAAGAATTGGCTTCTAAAATGCCCCAGTGTCTTCAAACTCTTGAAGAGATTCATCAGATCATGAGATAACATCCCCTGTTTATGTTTTGTAACGATTCTGTCCCACACTAGAAAAGGAAAATCATGCATTATGAAGGAGCAATGCAAATGATGTAAGATGTAGATGTATGCTCAGAATGCTGAGGATATGATGATATGTGAGCTACGAGAGATGATTGAAACAAGGGTGGTTGGGCGTTAGAGCCAGGTTGATTGTGATTTGTTTTTTTTTTATTTTTTGGTTGCCAAACAATTGGACTTAGAAGGTGAATTAATAGACGAGAACCGATTTATTGAAGGTAGACCACCAGATGAGAACTAATGGGCAAATAATTAATTCGTCAGACGAGAACTGACTCCTTTTTGGTTCATTGTCAGACGAGAACTGACTCTGAAAACGAAATGACTACCAGACAAGAACTGGAGTTCAACAAGGTAAATGATACGTACTATCTCCAATAGATAAACACTCTAATATTGGTCCGTTGACACTAGACAAAAGCGATGCAACCAAGATTGGATTTGAGAGCAGAGTAATAAATCTGCATGGGAGAATACCATCTATAACTCCATTGGGGATGAGAACGTTCTAACTAACATTCTGCTAAGGGACAAGATCAAGATACTCTGACAATACTTGACTCTAGCTGAGAAATGTGAACATTGTCTACATTACTTGTCACACTGGCCAAAAATAAATTGGCAACTTCTTTGGGGAATATTTCAATGATGGGAGCGAATCCCGATCATGAAACCCTGTATGAAATGACAATCTTCCGACTTGTCCGGGGAGATGCTTCGTCAATACTTTTGCTGGGGAGAGAATTCTAACAATTCTGGCTCTGTGGGGAAGCCAGGAATCTAGCTGATTTCTAGAAATACTTCGTTGTGGAAAGATGACTCTTCTTGGAGATGAGAATAGTTCAGTTAGCCTTGAAGTTCTGCTGGGGAAACCACTTGCTCTAACTCTGTTGGGGAAATGACAACCCTCTGACCTAGCTGAGGAAATGATTTTGCAATGCTCTGATGAGGAGAGACTTTGTTGAAGAATTAGAGACCAAAATAAGTCTCCTGGTAGGGAAGACCACTGAATTTCACACATGTTGATCGAATCGAGTCAAATCATGCCCCAGGTATAGTATGACGACTGTGTCGGGCAGATATGCCAATGAGAATTGGACTTTGACTGAATGAGAATGAACAAATCCTCATGAAGAAACCTTATCGAATGAAGGAAGATTCTCTGCTCAGGGAAGAAATAAACTTCCATTACCCTGCTGGGAAAAGAAATACCAGACATTCCCTGAGTATTAACTCAGTGCTTCAAGCTTCTAAGCTCAATAGTTGCATACTGATTATCAAGAGTGAACATGCATTCCTTTAATCCTCAGATTACCTCAGATTGCCTCGCATATGAAAAGATTGTCTCAAGAGGATTTTATAGAAGAATTGGCTTCTAAAATGCCCCAGTGTCTTAAAACTCTTGCAGAGATTCATCAGATCATGAGATAACATCCCCTGTTTATGTTTTGTAACGATTCTGTCCCACACTAGAAAAGGAAAATCATGCATTATGAAGGTGCAATGCAAATGATGTAAGATGTAGATGTATGCTCAGAATGCTGAGGATATGATGATATGTGAGCTACGACAGATGATTGAAACAAGGGTGGTTGGGCGTTAGAGCCAGGTTGATTGTGATTTGTTTTTTTTTTATTTTTTGGTTGCCAAACAATTGGACTTAGAAGGTGAATTAATAGACGAGAACCAATTTATTGAAGGTAGACCACCAAATGAGAACTAATGGGCAAATAATTAATTTGTCAGACGAGAACTGACTCCTTTTTAGTTCATTGTCAGACGAGAACTGACTCTGAAAACGAAATGACTACCAGACAAGAACTGGAGTTCAACAAGGTAAATGATACGTAGTATCTCCAATAGATAAACACTCTAATATTAGTCCGTTGACACTAGACAAAAGCGATGCAACCAAGATTGGATTTGAGAGCAGAGTAATAAATATGCATGGGAGAATACCATCTATAACTCCATTGGGGACGAGAACGTTCTAACTAACATTCTGCTAAGGGACAAGATCAAGATACTCTGACAATACTTGACTCTAGCTGAGAAATGTGAACATTGTCTACATTACTTGTCACACTGGCCAAAAATAAATTGGCAACTTCTTTGGGGAATATTTCAATGATGGGAGCGAATCCCGATCATGAAACCCTGTATGAAATGACAATCTTCCGACTTGTCCGGGGAGATGCTTCGTCAATACTTTTGCTGGGGAGAGAATTCTAACAATTCTGGCTCTGTGGGGAAGCCAAGAATCTAGCTGATTGCTAGAAATACTTCGTTGTGGAAAGATGACTCTTCTTGGAGATGAGAATAGTTCAGTTAGCCTTGAAGTTCTGCTAGGGAAACCACTTGCTCTAACTCTGCTGGGGAAATGACAACCCTCAGACCTAGCTGAGGAAATGATTTTGTAATGCTCTGATGAGGAGAGACTTTGTTGAAGAATTAGAGACCAAAATAAGTCTCCTGGTAGGGAAGACCACTGAATTTCACACATGTTGATCGAATCGAGTCAAATCATGCCCCAGGTATTGTATGACGACTGTGTCGGGCAGATATGCCAATGAGAATTGGACTTTGACTGAATGAGAATGAACAAATCCTCATGAAGAAACCTTATCGAATGAAGGAAGATTCTCTGCTCAGGGAAGAAATAAACTTCCAGTACCCTGCTGGGAAAAGAAATACCAGACATTCCCTGAGTATTAACTCAGTGCTTCAAGCTTCTAAGCTCAATAGTTGCATACTGATTATCAAGAGTGAACATGCATTCGTTTAATCCTAATATTACCTCAGATTGCCTCGCATATGAAAAGATTGTCTCAAGAGGATTTTATAGAAGAATTGGCTTCTAAAATGCCCCAGTGTCTTAAAATTCTTGTAGAGATTCATCAGATCATGAGATAACATCCCCTGTTTATGTTTTGTAACGATTCTGTCCCACACTAGAAAAGGAAAATCATGCATTATGAACGTGCAATGCAAATGATGTAAGATGTAGATGTATGCTCAGAATGTTGAGGATATGATGATATGTGAGCTACGAGAGATGATTGAAACAAGGGTGGTTGGGCGTTAGAGCCAGGTTGATTGTGATTTGTTTTTTTTTATTTTTTGGTTGCCAAACAATTGGACTTAGAAGGTGAATTAATAGACGAGAACCGATTTATTGAAGGTAAACCACCAGATGAGAACTAATGGGCAAATAATTAATTCGTCAGACGAGAACTGACTCCTTTTTGGTTCATTGTCAGACGAGAACTGACTCTGAAAACGAAATGACTACCAGACAAGAACTGGAGTTCAACAAGGTAAATGATACGTACTATATCCAATAGATAAACACTCTAATAATGGTCCGTTGACACTAGACAAAAGAGATGCAACCAAGATTGGATTTGAGAGCAGAGTAATAAATCTGCATGGGAGAATACCATCTATAACTCAATTGGGGATGAGAACGTTCTAACTAAAATTCTGCTAAGGGACAAGATCAAGATACTCTGACAATACTTGACTCTAGCTGAGAAATGTGAACATTGTCTACATTACTTGTCACACTGGCCAAAAATAAATTGGCAACTTCTTTGGGGAATATTTCAATGATGGGAGCGAATCCCGATCATGAAACCCTGTATGAAATGACAATCATCCGACTTGTCCGGGGAGATGCTTCGTTAATACTTTTGCTGGGGAGAGAATTCTAACAATTCTGGCTCTGTGGGGAAGCCAGGAATCTAGCTGATTGCTAGAAATACTTTGTTGTGGAAAGATGACTCTTCTTGGAGATGAGAATAGTTCAGTTAGCCTTGAAGTTCTGCTGGGGAAACCACTTGCTCTAACTCTGCTGGGGAAATGACAACCCTCTGACCTAGCTGAGGAAAAGATTTTGCAATGCTCTGATGAGGAGAGACTTTGTTGAAGAATTAGAGACCAAAATAAGTCTCATGGTAGGGAAGACCTCTGAATTTCACACATGTTGATCGAATCGAGTCAAATCATGCCCCAGGTATAGTATGACGACTGTGTCGGGCAGATATGCCAATGAGAATTGGACTTTGACTGAATGAGAATGAACAAATCCTCATGAAGAAACCTTATCGAATGAAGGAAGATTCTTTGCTCAGGGAAGAAATAAACTTCCAGTACCCTGCTGGGAAAAGAAATACCAGACATTCCCTGAGTATTAACTCAGTGCTTCAAGCTTCTAAGCTCAATAGTTGCATACTGATTATCAAGAGTGAACATGCATTCCTTTAATCCTCAGATTACCTCAGATTGCCTCGCATATGAAAAGATTGTCTCAAGAGGATTTTATAGAAGAATTGGCTTCTAAAATGCCCCAGTGTCTTAAAACTCTTGCAGAGATTCATCAGATCATGAGATAACATCCCCTTTTATGTTTTGTAACGATTCTGTCCCACACTAGAAAAGGAAAATCATGCATTATGAAGGTGCAATGCAAATGATGTAAGATGTAGATGTATGCTCAGAATGCTGAGGATATGATGATATGTGAGCTACGAGAGATGATTGAAACAAGGGTGGTTGGGCGTTAGAGCCAGGTTGATTGTGATTTGTTTTTTTTTTATTTTTTGGTTGCCAAACAATTGGACTTAGAAGGTGAATTAATAGACGAGAACCGATTTATTGAAGGTAGACCACCAGATGAGAACTAATGGGAAAATAATTAATTCAGCAGACGAGAACTGACTCCTTTTTGGTTCATTGTCAGACGAGAACTGACTCTGAAAAAGAAATGACTACCAGACAAGAACTGGAGTTCAACAAGGTAAATGATACGTACTATCTCCAATAGATAAACACTCTAATATTAGTCCGTTGACACTAGACAAAAGCGATGCAACCAAGATTGGATTTGAGAGCAGAGTAATAAATATGCATGGGAGAATACCATCTATAACTCCATTGGGGATGAGAACGTTCTTACTAACATTCTGCTAAGGGACAAGATCAAGATACTCTGACAATACTTGACTCTAGCTGAGAAATGTGAACATTGTCTACATTACTTGTCACACTGGCCAATAATAAATTGGAAACTTCTTTGGGGAATATTTCAATGATGGGAGCGAATCCCGATCATGAAACCCTGTATGAAATGACAATCTTCCGACTTGTCCGGGGAGATGCTTCGTTAATACTTTTGCTGGGGAGAGAATTCTAACAATTCTGGCTCTGTGGGGAAATCAGGAATTTAGCTGATTGCTAGAAATACTTTGTTGTGGAAAGATGACTCTTCTTGGAGATGAGAATAGTTCAGTTAGCCTTGAAGTTCTGCTGGGGAAACCACTTGCTCTAACTCTGCTGGGGAAATGACAACCCTCTGACCTAGCTGAGGAAAAGATTTTGCAATGCTCTGATGAGGAGAGACTTTGTTGAAGAATTAGAGACCAAAATAAGTCTCCTGGTAGGGAAGACCTCTGAATTTCACACATGTTGATCGAATCGAGTCAAATCATGCCCCAGGTATAGTATGACGACTGTGTCGGGCAGATATGCCAATGAGAATTGGACTTTGACTGAATGAGAATGAACAAATCTTCATGAAGAAACCTTATCGAATGAAGGAAGATTCTCTGCTCAGGGAAGAAATAAACTTCCAGTACCTTGCTGGGAAAAGAAATATCAGACATTCCCTGAGTATTAACTCAGTGCTTCAAGCTTCTAAGCTCAATAGTTGCATACTGATTATCAATAGTGAACATGCATTACTTTAATCCTCAGATTACCTCAGATTGCCTCGCATATGAAAAGATTGTCTCAAGAGGATTTTATATAAGAATTGGCTTCTAAAATGCCCCAGTGTCTTAAAACTCTTGCAGAGATTCATCAGATCATGAGATAACATCCCCTGTTTATGTTTTGTAACGATTCTGTCCCACACTAGAAAAGGAAAGTCATGCATTATGAAGGTGCAATGCAAATGATGTAAGATGTAGATGTATGCTCAGAATGCTGAGGATATGATGATATGTGAGCTACGAGAGATGATTGAAACAAGGTTGGTTGGGCGTTAGAGCCAGGTTGATTGTGATTTGTTTTTGTTTTTTTTTGGTTGCCAAACAATTGGACTTAGAAGGTGAATTAATAGACGAGAACCGATTTATTGAAGGTAGACCACCAGATGAGAACTAATGGGCAAATAATTAATTCAGCAGACGAGAACTGACTCCTTTTTGGTTCATTGTCAGACAAGAACTGACTCTGAAAACGAAATGACTACCAGACAAGAACTGGAGTTCAACAAGGTAAATGATACGTACTATCTCCAATAGATAAACACTCTAATATTAGTCCGTTGACACTAGACAAAAGCGATGCAACCAAGATTGGATTTGAGAGCAGAGTAATAAATATGCATGGGAGAATACCATCTATAACTCCATTGGGGATGAGAACGTTCTGACTAACATTCTGCTAAGGGACAAGATCAAGATACTCTGACAATACTTGACTCTAGCTGAGAAATGTGAACATTGTCTACATTACTTGTCACACTGGCCAAAAATAAATTGGCAACTTCTTTGGGGAATATTTCAATGATGGGAGCGAATCCCGATCATGAAACCCTGTATGAAATGACAATCTTTCGACTTGTCCGGGGAGATGCTTCGTTAATACTTTTGCTGGGGAGAGAATTCTAACAATTCTGGCTCTGTGGGGAAGCCAGGAATCTAGCTGATTGCTAGAAATACTTTGTTGTGGAAAGATGACTCTTCTTGGAGATGAGAATAGTTCAGTTAGCCTTGAAGTTCTGCTGGGGAAACCACTTGCTCTAACTCTGCTGGGGAAATGACAACCCTCTGACCTAGCTGCGGAAAAGATTTTGCAATGCTCTGATGAGGAGAGACTTTGTTGAAGAATTAGAGACCAAAATAAGTATCCTGGTAGGGAAGACCTCTGGATTTCACACATGTTGATCGAATCGAGTCAAAGCATGCCCCAGGTATAGTATGACGATTGTGTCGGGCAGATATGCCAATGAGAATTGGACTTTGACTGAATGAGAATGAACAAATCCTCATGAAGAAACCTTATCGAATGAAGGAACATTCTTTGCTCAGGGAAGAAATAAACTTCTAGTACCCTGCAGGGAAAAGAAATACCAGACATTCCCTGAGTATTAACTCAGTGCTTCAAGCTTGTAAGCTCAATAGTTGCATACTGATTATCAAGAGTGAACATGCATTCCTTTAATCCTCAGATTACCTCAGTTTGCCTCGCATATGAAAAGATTGTCTCAAGAGGATTTTATAGAAGAATTGGCTTCTAAAATGCCCCAGTGTCTCAAAACTCTTGCAGAGATTCATCAGATCATGAGATAACATCCCCTGTTTATATTTGTAACGATTCTGTCCCACACTAGAAAAGGAAAATCATGCATTATGAAGGTGCAATGCAAATGATGTAAGATGTAGATGTATGCTCAGAATGTTGAGGATATGATGATATGTGATCTACGAGAGATGATTGAAACAAGGGTGGTTGGGCGTTAGAGCCAGATTGATTGTGATTTGTTTTTTTATTTATTTTTTCTTGCCAAACAATTGGACTTAGAAGGTGAATTAATAGACGAGAACCGGTTTATTGAAGGTAGACCACCAGATGAGAACTAATGGGCAAATAATTAAGTCGTCAGACGAGAACTGACTCCTTTTTGGTTCATTGTCAGACGAGAACTGACTCTGAAAACGAAATGACTACCAGACAAGAACTGGAGTTCAACAAGGTAAATGATACTTACTATCTCCAATAGATAAGCACTCTAAGATTGGTCCGTTGACACTTGACAAAAGCGATGCAACCAAGATTGGATTTGAGAGCAGAGTAATAACTCTGCATGGGAGAATACCATCTATAACTCCATTGGGGATGAGAACGTTCTGACTAACATTCTGCTAAGGGACAAGATCAAGATACTCTGACAATACTTGACTCTAGCTGAGAAATGTGAACATTGTCTACATTACTTGTCACACTGGCCAAAAATAAATTGGAAACTTCTTTGGGGAATATTTCAATGATGGGAGCGAATCCCGATCATGAAACCCTGTATGAAATGACAATCTTCCGACTTGTCCGGGGAGATGCTTCGTTAATACTTTTGTTGGGGAGAGAATTCTAACAATTCTGGCTCTGTGGGGAAATCAGGAATCTAGCTGATTGCTAGAAATACTTTGTTGTGGAAAGATGACTCTTCTTGGAGATGAGAATAGTTCAGTTAGCCTTGAAGTTCTGCTGGGGAAACCACTTGCTCTAACTCTGCTGGGGAAATGACAACCCTCTGACCTAGCTGAGGAAAAGATTTTGCAATGCTCTGATGAGGAGAGACTTTGCTGAAGAATTAGAGACCAAAATAAGTCTCCTGGTAGGGAAGACCTCTGAATTTCACACATGTTGATCGAATCGAGTCAAATCATGCCCCAGGTATAGTATGACGACTGTGTCGGGCAGATATGCCAATGAGAATTGGACTTTGACTGAATGAGAATGAACAAATCTTCATGAAGAAACCTTATCGAATGAAGGAAGATTCTCTGCTCAGGGAAGAAATAAACTTCCAGTACCTTGCTGGGAAAAGAAATATCAGACATTCCCTGAGTATTAACTTAGTGCTTCAAGCTTCTAAGCTCAATAGTTGCATACTGATTATCAATAGTGAACATGCATTCCTTTAATCCTCAGATTACCTCAGATTGCCTCGCATATGAAAAGATTGTCTCAAGAGGATTTTATAGAAGAATTGGCTTCTAAAATGCCCCAGTGTCTTAAAACTCTTGGAGAGATTCATCAGATCATGAGATAACATCCCCTGTTTATGTTTTGTAACGATTCTGTCCCACACTAGAAAAGGAAAATCATGCATTATGAAGGTGCAATGCAAATGATGTAAGATGTAGATGTATGCTCAGAATGCTGAGGATATGATGATATGTGAGCTACGAGAGATGATTGAAACAAGGGTGGTTGGGCGTTAGAGCCAGGTTGATTGTGATTTGTTTTTTGTTTTTTTTGGTTGCCAAACAATTGGACTTAGAAGGTGAATTAATAGACGAGAACCGATTTATTGAAGGTAGACCACCAGATGAGAACTAATGGGCAAATAATTAATTCAGCAGACGAGAACTGACTCCTTTTTGGTTCATTGTCAGACGAGAACTGACTCTGAAAACGAAATGACTACCAGACAAGAACTGGAGTTCAACAAGGTAAATGATACGTACTATCTCCAATAGATAAACACTCTAATATTAGTCCGTTGACACTAGACAAAAGCGATGCAACCAAGATTGGATTTGAGAGCAGAGTAATAAATATGCATGGGAGAATACCATCTATAACTCCATTGGGGATGAGAACGTTCTGACTAACATTCTGCTAAGGGACAAGATCAAGATACTCTGACAATACTTGACTCTAGCTGAGAAATGTGAACATTGTCTACATTACTTGTCACACTGGCCAAAAATAAATTGGCAACTTCTTTGGGGAATATTTCAATGATGGGAGCGAATCCCGATCATGAAACCCTGTATGAAATGACAATCTTTCGACTTGTCCGGGGTGATGCTTCGTTAATACTTTTGCTGGGGAGAGAATTCTAACAATTCTGGCTCTGTGGGGAAGCCAGGAATCTAGCTGATTGCTAGAAATACTTTGTTGTGGAAAGATGACTCTTCTTGGAGATGAGAATAGTTCAGTTAGCCTTGAAGTTCTGCTGGGGAAACCACTTGCTCTAACTCTACTGGGGAAATGACAACCCTCTGACCTAGCTGAGGAAAAGATTTTGCAATGCTCTGATGAGGAGAGACTTTGTTGAAGAATTAGAGACCAAAATAAGTATCCTGGTAGGGAAGACCTCTGGATTTCACACATGTTGATCGAATCGAGTCAAAGCATGCCCCAGGTATAGTATGACGATTGTGTCGGGCAGATATGCCAATGAGAATTGGACTTTGACTGAATGAGAATGAACAAATCCTCATGAAGAAACCTTATCGAATGAAGGAAGATTCTTTGCTCAGGGAAGAAATAAACTTCTAGTACCCTGCTGGGAAAAGAAATACCAGACATTCCCTGAGTATTAACTCAGTGCTTCAAGCTTGTAAGCTCAATAGTTGCATACTGATTATCAAGAGTGAACATGCATTCCTTTAATCCTCAGATTACCTCAGATTGCCTCGCATATGAAAAGATTGTCTCAAGAGGATTTTATAGAAGAATTGGCTTCTAAAATGCCCCAGTGTCTTAAAACTCTTGCAGAGATTCATCAGATCATGAGATAACATCCCCTGTTTATATTTGTAACGATTCTGTCCCACACTAGAAAAGGAAAATCATGCATTATGAAGGTGCAATGCAAATGATGTAAGATGTAGATGTATGCTCAGAATGTTGAGGATATGATGATATGTGATCTACGAGAGATGATTGAAACAAGGGTGGTTGGGCGTTAGAGCCAGATTGATTGTGATTTGTTTTTTTATTTATTTTTTCTTGCCAAACAATTGGACTTAGAAGGTGAATTAATAGACGAGAACCGGTTTATTGAAGGTAGACCACCAGATGAGAACTAATGGGCAAATAATTAAGTCGTCAGACGAGAACTGACTCCTTTTTGGTTCATTGTCAGACGAGAACTGACTCTGAAAACGAAATGACTACCAGACAAGAACTGGAGTTCAACAAGGTAAATGATACTTACTATCTCCAATAGATAAGCACTCTAAGATTGGTCCGTTGACACTTGACAAAAGCGATGCAACCAAGATTGGATTTGAGAGCAGAGTAATAACTCTGCATGGGAGAATACCATCTATAACTCCATTGGGGATGAGAACGTTCTGACTAACATTCTGCTAAGGGACAAGATCAAGATACTCTGACAATACTTGACTCTAGCTGAGAAATGTGAACATTGTCTACATTACTTGTCACACTGGCCAAAAATAAATTGGCAACTTCTTTGGGGAATATTTCAATGATGGGAGCGAATCCTGATCATGAAACCCTGTATGAAATGACAATCTTCAGACTTGTCCGGGGAGATGCTTCGTTAATACTTTTGCTGGGGAGAGAATTCTAACAATTCTGGCTCTGTGGGGAAGCCAGGAATCTAGCTGATTGCTAGAAATACTTTGTTGTGGAAAGATGACTCTTCTTGGAGATGAGAATAGTTCAGTTAGCCTTGAAGTTCTGCTGGGGAAACCACTTGCTCTAACTCTGCTGGGGAAATGACAACCCTCTGACCTAGCTGAGGAAAAGATTTTGCAATGCTCTGATGAGGAGAGACTTTGTTGAAGAATTAGAGACCAAAATAAGTATCCTGGTAGGGAAGACCTCTGGATTTCACACATGTTGATCGAATCGAGTCAAAGCATGCCCCAGGTATAGTATGACGACTGTGTCGGGCAGATATGCCAATGAGAATTGGACTTTGACTGAATGAGAATGAACAAATCCTCATGAAGAAACCTTATCGAATGAATGAAGATTCTTTGCTCAGGGAAGAAATAAACTTCTAGTACCCTGCTGGGAAAAGAAATACCAGACATTCCCTGAGTATTAACTCAATGCTTCAAGCTTGTAAGCTCAATAGTTGCATACTGATTATCAAGAGTGAACATGCATTCCTTTAATCCTCAGATTACCTCAGATTGCCTCGCATATGAAAAGATTGTCTCAAGAGGATTTTATAGAAGAATTGGCTTCTAAAATGCCCCAGTGTCTTAAAACTCTTGCAGAGATTCATCAGATCATGAGATAACATCCCCTGTTTATATTTTGTAACGATTCTGTCCCACACTAGAAAAGGAAAATCATGCATTATGAAGGTGCAATGCAAATGATGTAAGATGTAGATGTATGCTCAGAATGTTGAGGATATGATGATATGTGATCTACGAGAGATGATTGAAACAAGGGTGGTTGGGCGTTAGAGCCAGATTGATTGTGATTTGTTTTTTTATTTATTTTTTCTTGCCAAACAATTGGACTTAGAAGGTGAATTAATAGACGAGAACCGGTTTATTGAAGGTAGACCACCAGATGAGAACTAATGGGCAAATAATTAAGTCGTCAGACGAGAATTGACTCCTTTTTGGTTCATTGTCAGACGAGAACTGACTCTGAAAACGAAATGACTACCAGACAAGAACTGGAGTTCAACAAGGTAAATGATACTTACTATCTCCAATAGATAAGCACTCTAAGATTGGTCCGTTGACACTTGACAAAAGCGATGCAACCAAGATTGGATTTGAGAGCAGAGTAATAACTCTGCATGGGAGAATACCATCTATAACTCCATTGGGGATGAGAACGTTCTGACTAACATTCTGCTAAGGGACAAGATCAAGATACTCTGACAATACTTGACTCTAGCTGAGAAATGTGAACATTGTCTACATTACTTGTCACACTGGCCAAAAATAAATTGGCAACTTCTTTGGGGAATATTTCAATGATGGGAGCGAATCCCTATCATGAAACCCTGCATGAAATGACAATCTTCCGACTTGTCCGGGGAGATGATTCGTCAATACTTTTGCTGGGGAGAGAATTCTACCAATTCTGGCTCTGTGGGGAAGCCAGGAATCTAGCTGATTGCTGAAATACTTCGTTGTGGAAAGATGACTCTTCTTGGAGATGAGAATAGTTCAGTTAGTCTTGAAGTTCTGCTGGGGAAACCACTTGCTCTAACTCTGCTGGGGAAATGACAACCCTCTGACCTAGCTGAGGAAAAGATTTTCCAATGCTCTGATGAGGAGAGACTTTGTTGAAGAATTAGAGACCAAAATAAGTCTCCTGGTAGGGAAGACCTCTGAATTTCACACATGTTGATCAAATTGAGTCAAATCATGCCCCAGGTATAGTATGACGACTGTGTCGGGCAGATATGCCAACGAGAATTGGACTTTGACTGAATGAGAATGAACAAATCCTCATGAAGAAACCTTATCGAATGAAGGAAGATTCTCTGCTCAGGGAAGAAATAAACTTCCAGTACCCTGCTGGGAAAAGAAATACCAGACATTCCCTGAGTATTAACTCAGTGCTTCAAGCTTCTAAGCTCAATAGTTTCATACTGATTATCAAGAGTGAACATGCATTCCTTTAATCCTCAGATTACCTCAGATTGCCTCGCATATGAAAAGAATGTTTCAAGAGGATTTTAGAGAAGAATTGGCTTCTAAAATGCCCCAGTGTCTTAAAACTCTTGTAGAGATTCATTAGATCATGAGATAACATCCCCTGTTTATGTTTTGTAACGATTCTGTCCCACACTAGAAAAGGAAAATTATGCATTATGAAGGTGCAATGCAAATGATGTAAGATGTAGATGTATGCTCAGAATGCTGAGGATATGATGATATGTGAGCTACGAGAGATGATTGAAACAAGGGTGGTTGGGCGTCAGAGCCAGGTTGATTGTGATTTGTTTATTTATTTATTTTTTCATGCCAAACAATTGGACTTAGAAGGTGAATTAATAGACGAGAACCGGTTTATTGAAGGTAGACCACCAGATGAGAACTAATGGGCAAATAATTAAGTCGTCAGACGAGAACTGACTCCTTTTTGGTTCATTGTCAGACGAGAACTGACTCTGAAAACGAAATGACTACCAGACAAGAACTGGAGTTCAACAAGGTAAATGATACTTACTATCTCCAATAGATAAGCACTCTAAGATTGGTCCGTTGACACTTGACAAAAGCGATGCAACCAAGATTGGATTTGAGAGCAGAGTAATAACTCTGCATGGGAGAATACCATCTATAACTCCATTGGGGATGAGAACGTTCTGACTAACATTCTGCTAAGGGACAAGATCAAGATACTCTGACAATACTTGACTCTAGCTGAGAAATGTGAACATTGTCTACATTACTTGTCACACTGGCCAAAAATAAATTGGCAACTTCTTTGGGGAATATTTCAATGATGGGAGCGAATCCCTATCATGAAACCCTGCATGAAATGACAATCTTCCGACTTGTCCGGGGAGATGCTTCGTCAATACTTTTGCTGGGGAGAGAATTCTACCATTTCTGGCTCTGTGGGGAAGCCAGGAATCTAGCTGATTGCTGAAATACTTCGTTGTGGAAAGATGACTCTTCTTGGAGATGAGAATAGTTCAGTTAGTCTTGAAGTTCTGCTGGGGAAACCACTTGCTCTAACTCTGCTGGGGAAATGACAACCCTCTGACCTAGCTGAGGAAAAGATTTTCCAATGCTCTGATGAGGAGAGACTTTGTTGAAGAATTAGAGACCAAAATAAGTCTCCTGGTAGGGAAGACCTCTGAATTTCACACATGTTGATCAAATTGAGTCAAATCATGCCCCAGGTATAGTATGACGACTGTGTCGGGCAGATATGCCAATGAGAATTGGACTTTGACTGAATGAGAATGAACAAATCCTCATGAAGAAACCTTATCGAATGAAGGAAGATTCTCTGCTCAGGGAAGAAATAAACTTCCAGTACCCTGTTGGGAAAAGAAATACCAGACATTCCCTGAGTATTAACTCAGTGCTTCAAGCTTCTAAGCTCAATAGTTTCATACTGATTATCAAGAGTGAACATGCATTCCTTTAATCCTCAGATTACCTCAGATTGCCTCGCATATGAAAAGATTGTTTCAAGAGGATTTTATAGAAGAATTGGCTTCTAAAATGCCCCAGTGTCTTAAAACTCTTGTAGAGATTCATCAGATCATGAGATAACATCCCCTGTTTATGTTTTGTAACGATTCTGTCCCACACTAGAAAAGGAAAATTATGCATTATGAAGGTGCAATGCAAATGATGTAAGATGTAGATGTATGCTCAGAATGCTGAGGATATGATGATATGTGAGCTACGAGAGATGATTGAAACAAGGGTGGTTGGGCGTCAGAGCCAGGTTGATTGTGATTTGTTTTTTATTTATTTTTTGGTTGCCAAACAATTGGACTTAGAAGGTGAATTAATAGACGAGAACCGGTTTATTGAAGGTAGACCACCAGATGAGAACTAATGGGAAAATAATTAAGTCGTCAGACGAGAACTGACTCCTTTTTGGTTCATTGTCAGACGAGAACTGACTCTGAAAACGAAATGACTACCAGACAAGAACTGGAGTTCAACAAGGTAAATGAAAAGGTGACCAGACGAGAATTGGTATTTTAAGTTGGTTTTCCAAACGAGAACTGGACTCTGAAGTGTTTTCCAAACAATAACTAGACTTTGGACTGGTTTTCCAGACGAGAACTGGACTTTGAATTGTCAAGAAGTTGGGTTACGAGGCCCTTTGGTGTGATATTGAAGTTATGAAGGTATGCCTAATGCATTTTTGATGTGTATGCTCTAGCGAAGCGACATGAATAATGTATGCAAATGATTTATACAAAGATTATGAAAAAACTCCAGAAATACCCCTGAGGTGGGTAGGAATGTCTTGTGGCTGAAGGGACGTAAAACACGAGGAAGGGGGGTTGGAATTGGGTTTTCAATAACTAATAAAAAATGACTTAAAATACGCTTTAATTTATCCTGGTTCGTTTGAACTCAAACTACATCCAATCCACCCGCCAAGATGATTTTGCCTCTATCAATGAGGTATTAATCCACTATTCAATATTTGAATACACACAATGACCTACAGTCAATGTCCTCTTGAGTCTTCTGACTTAAACTAGTCACTCAAGGAAATATACTTATCTTTTACAATGATAACAAAAAGTAACTAACTTGCTTCTAATAAATCTATAATCACAAGGTGATTTGTTACAAGAAATGTATGGCGCAATATGAACAAATATGGGATAAGTCGTAGGAGCCAGAGCTTTTACTCTTCAAAATGATCCCTTTATATAATGCTTGATTTGATAAGACCGTTGGAGACATCTTGAGCCAATTATGGATATTAGTTAATACCGTAAAAACCTTCCATAATCAAAGATATTTGTTCCCAGCATTAATTCATATATTCTTTAATTAAGGCATTAATGAAAGAATCACCATCTTCTAAACAACAATCAAAGTGAATTAATTCTTTGTACGCAGCTTTTAATACTGTCTTTAATGAAGGATTTTCTTTAACTTATATAGCTTCTATTTGATAGCGCAAGTCTTCTTCTATTTAAGCAAGCCTTCTTTTCAATAACTTCCTTTTTAAGAACTTCTACAATATATAAATAAGTAAGTTATTCTCAGCATAAGTTAGAACTTATATTCTTGCATAATAATAATTGTTATCATCAAAACTCTTAGAGGATTAGAATAAAAATTGTTCTAACAGTGGCAAGGCTTCTTGTTGAGAAGGGTGACAAAGGCGAGGGTGGGTAGAATGATTTCCCGACACTCGTCTTGAACTCGAAGATCACTGGTATAACTTGCTTTGTGTAGCTAAAGTCGCCCTAATCTGGAGGATCTCTGAACAGACTTCCCCTGATTATCCAGTTTTGGGAATGGAAGACTTGGATGTTCTCTTTAGGAGAGTTGCACTTAGTAATCTCTGGAATTGTTCTGCCCCGGCATGAGCGTGGGAGCGACTTGACTCATTATGACTAAGCATTGGAAGGATTCACCCTTAGTTAACAAAAACTTCAGGTGGCCTGCCCTTATTTGGTAGATTCACCTCTGATCAACCGACTCTTGAATGATTTCCTCTCAATCAACTGATGCTTGGGATCTTGCTTTAGACTGAATGATCAACTGGTTGACAATAGCACTGGATAACATGCCCCTGATTCATAGGCCTACAAGATGCTCTTGATTCTGGTCATCATTGTTGAATGATCAAATTCTCTCGTGATTGCTCTTTGTAGGAACTCCCCAGATGTAACAGAATAACTTGCAATTAAAAATGTTCATTTACAAATGGTAATTTTAATGCGATGATCATGCAGGTTTTGAAAATTTATTTATTTGAATGTTGTGATGGTGTGTGGCGAATATGTAGAACCCCAAAATTTGATCACTCTTTTCCTCATCATTTGCATATCATATATCATGTCATGTCACTCTCATATTCCAGCATATAGCATAGAAAAATGAAGCATGACATCCATAGGTGCTAGCATAGGGCACATGATCAATCATCTGGCAAGCAATGATCATTCAAAGACAAAATGAGAGCCAAGTGGTTTTGTAAGAAGCTCACAAGATATTCTCACAATTTTAAAAGCTCGAAGTCATCATCAAAATTTTAAAAGGAATGAGAATCAAAATCAGCTCAGAACGGATGGTGCAGATACATTCCTAGAGTCTCCCACCAAAAGGAGGGAAGATTCAAAATTTTGCCTGCGTTAACCAGTTAATGCTATAGGTTAACCGGTTAATGGACGCGGAATTTGAATTTCTGCAGCAAGAAAGGCATGCATATTTTTGGCTCAAATTCCAATTTTCATATTTTAATTCACTCCAATTATTTGAATATTGTGGGGAAGGATCTAGAATGATTACCAAACCTAATTCCAAAGCTAATTCCAAAGCTAATTCCTAATCAACTTTCTAAGCTCACTCCAAACCACATTTTTGGGCCCCAAACATAAATGTTATATATCCCATTTCCCTCCAAACCAACAGACACACACTCTCCTAATTCACACTTTTCATTTCTGAATTTTTAGAGCTCTCTCACATTTATCTCAAATCTTCAAACCTTCATCACTCAAAGTTCCCCTTCTTTGAAGATCATCAAATTTTGCATTGAAATTTGTTGATCTTGGAACTAGGCCTTCATCCATTGCTTGATATACAGTCATTTCTGGTTTTTGCAACCGGTTCAGATTTGAATTGCTGCTTGGAAGTGCTTTTGGATTAAGCTGTTGCATCAAGTTCATCTACTTGCATTTATTTTGCATTGTGTGTAAAGAAGAGCAACGGATCTTGGGAACTCTCTACTAGATTCATCATTTTCAACTTGAACAACACTCACCAAAGCAAATCTCAGCTTTGTAGGTTGGATAATTTCAGATCTACCTCAATTTTTTAGCTTATTGGCATGTTCATGATGTAGATCCATAATGTGCTTGTGTTGTTTGATTGATTTGTGAATTAATCTATGTGATGATGTTTGTGAATCTATTTATATTGATTAGTGCTGAATTTGGTGTTATATTCATGCACGATTGATTACTGAAGTGTTGGAAGATTATTGAAATAAGTTGGTTTGGAAACTGACTTTTTCTGCAGAATTTGTTGTTGTTCGCACAATGTTAACCGGTTAACACTATATGTTAACCGGTTAACGCGCTGTTTGGATTCCTTTTTGCTGCAGGTTGAGGTCTGTTAACCGATTAACCCCTGGGGTTAACCGGATAACACTGAGGCAGAACAAATTTTTTTTGAGCTGTTGTGGATTTATTTGCTTGCCATATCTTCTCTATTCACCATGGATTAGTATGTTACCTTTTTATATGCTTGTTTAGAGTGAATTGCAAGCTGATTGATGTATGTTTGTGTTTCTTCGACACATGAGTTTGCATGTTTCCAATATTTGGTATATTTGGTGATTTTTTTGCTTGAAGCTTTGAGTATGTTGATTATGTGATTTTGTTGACATGATAATACTTGATCAATTTGTTGGATTTTTATAATAGGGGCATGCTTCTAACCATGTAGGTGCAATGGTAAGTGAATTATGGTTTTTTTCCACATTTCAAATCTTTTTCTCTTCTCTTTTAATGCTTTCTTATTTGTCTTTGAGATGTGCTTTAGGCCATCACTTATTTTCTTTTCTTCCCTCTTTGAGTTCAACTTAACTTCTTTACACTACGCCAAAACT
Source organism: Lathyrus aphaca (assembly GCA_963966055.1). Classification (NCBI taxonomy): domain Eukaryota; kingdom Viridiplantae; phylum Streptophyta; class Magnoliopsida; order Fabales; family Fabaceae; genus Lathyrus; species Lathyrus aphaca. The sequence goes on along the minus strand of OZ014523.1, from coordinate 356,049,308 downwards.
GCTTTTTAACAGCGCATCTTAGACAGCGCTTTTAAGAGAAAGCGCTGTCCAAGTTTAAAATTTAAAAAAAACACGGAAAATGTTCCAAAAAAATAATGAAAGCGCTGTCTAAGGGGGGGTCTTAGACAGCGCTTTTAGAAAGCGCTGTCTAAGACCCCCCCTTAGACAGCGCTTATAGAAAGCGCTTTTAAATATTCACCTTAGTCAGCGCTTTTGATAAAGCGCTGTCTAAAGCTTTTAAATTTAAAAAAAAAAATAAAACCATAAGCGCTGTCTAAGGGGGGGTTTAGAAAGCGCTTTTGAAAAGCGCTGTCTAAGGCATACCTTAGAAAGCGGTTTTCCCAAAAGCGCTGTCTAAGGTCTTATTAAAATTAAAATTCAGACTTCTATTTTCGTTCTCTGTTCTTTCTGTTTTCCCTCCTAACAGCGAAAGCGAACCCTAACAGCGAAATCGTTCGTTCTTGAAAGTGTTTCAGCCATTGATTGTGCTTCATTTCTTCACTTTTTCACTGCGTTTGAAGAATCGGTTTCATTGCTTCTTCATTCATTCACCGCCGTTGAAAGAATCGGGTTCATTGCTTCAGTTCTTCGTTACAGGTTTCAGTTCTTCAGTTCTGCGTTTCATTTCATTTGTTTGACGAATCATTTCTGCGTTTCATTTGTTTGACGAATCATTTGTTTGACGAATCGGGTTCATTGCTTCAGTTCTTCGTTACAGGCTTCAGTTCTGCTTTTTTTTCTGGTTCTGCTTTTTTTTACAGGTTTTATGTTTCTAGTTACTATTTTGAATGTAACTTGTATGCACCCTTTATGCAGGTGTTTATTGTGTTCTCTGTATTAGCTTCTCTGCTGTTTGAGGTTTTTGCTGTAGCATTTTTAAAAGGTATTCTTCTTAGTACTGGTCTTTATAATGCCTTTCACCTCTTAACTTTGATCAATCTTTTTATATTCTTTTTATTTTATTGTGATAGATTTTTGTCTATACATACATTTAGTTGTACATATCATTTATGTTCTGTTAGTGTTGCAAATTTTCTTGGTATCATCTTATGATATTTTCTTTATGTCTTTTTTGTTTTCAAATGCTGATTTTGTGAGGAACCCATATGGGGGATAAATGGTTATATGTATATGTGGAACTTCCCTTTAAATGAAATGTTAATATCGATACAACTTCGAACTTTTAAAGAGGGAAAAATCTTGGTCACAAAACAAGATTTCAAAGAAAGGGTGAAGAGTTACTTTCACAGCTTGGTAGTTGGAGGCCATAGGATTTTATTACACTTAGATAGGCTATTCACTAGAATGGAGGGCTAATATTACACCTTGTATCCTAGGATTCAGGAGTCTGGGGTAAGTGAAAGATCAAAGAGAATAGACAGTTGCAAGGTAGTTGGACTAGATATTTTATTTATACCTGAGACATAGATTGGACGAGGAGAAGACTGTATAAGATTACTCACATCTAATTGTTGTTTAGTGAAATTGATGTCTAAGATGATTTATGACGAGCGAGGTAGAAATACTTTTATCCATATCTTATGAAGTTGACTTCCAAACTAAGCAAATTATAATGAATTTATCTCATGTTATGTATTATGAAGTTGTGTAAAAGGGTAATTAGTAGAGATTATGACAAGATACGCTACAGAATCTTAATTTGGTTTTATACCGTGGAGGTTGACCACAAGAACAATTTACTGATCGTGAAGAGTGATAGAGATATTGGACAAATAAAAAAGACTTATTGGTAACAAGTTAAAAAATGCCATTAATTTTTCTATTATTTGAATATTTTAACTAATATATTTAAATTTTATTTATCATTATTTGAGTGTTCTTTTAAATAAGTAGGAAAATCATGGATAAAACATGGATCTGTGCCGATTGAATGACCAAAGATTACGAGAGTGGGGTTGCGGAATTCGTTAAGTATGATGTTCAACACGCTGAAAACCCCAGACGAATGCATTGTCCTTGCTTGCGTTGTTGTTATATTGGTAAGGTTGACGCACATGGATTGAAATCGCATTTGCTGAGGCATGGAATTGATCAAAGTTATCAGTGTTGGATATTTCATGGTGAGAAAATTAACGGGAATGTTGAATCGAGTGGAAAAAGAAATATGACCTATGCTTCATACGACAAAGACACGGAAACATATGATTGTGATCGAGTTGAAGAGATTGTAGAAGCACTGGAAGAAGATCTTCATGATTGTCCTGAAATGTTTGAGAGGATGGTAAGCGATGCAGAGAAACCGTTGTACAAAGGTTGCACTAAATTCTCAAGACTTTCTGCGGTATTAAAGTTGTACAACTTAAAGGCGGGCAATGGATGGTCGGATAAAAGTTTCACAGAGTTATTGGCCCTTATGAGAGAAATGCTACCGGATGATAATGTTCTTCCTAATCGAACCTATGAGGCAAAAAAAATGTTGTGCTCTATTGGCATGAGCTATGATAAGATACATGCTTGTCCTAACGATTGCATTTTGTTTCGTAACGAATATGCAACGTTAACTGAGTGCCCCAAATGCGGTTTGTCTCGATATAAGATAAGATTATCTCCCGCAAAAGTCTTATGGTATTTTCCGATAATTCCGAGATTCAGGCGCATGTTTCGTAGTGAAACCGATGCAAGACATCTTACTTGGCATGCAGATGAAAGAATCACCGATGGAAAGTATCGGCATCCGGCTGATTCACCACAGTGGTCGAAGATTGATAATGATTATCCTGAGTTTGGATCAGAAGCAAGAAACCTTCGATTGGCATTATCTACTGATGGAATGAACCCACATGGTCTTCAAAGTATTTCACATACCACATGGCCTGTGATTCTTATGATTTATAACCTACCTCCGTGGCTATGTATGAAGCGTAAGTACATGATGTTATCTATGTTAATCTCTGGGCCTAAACAACCAGGTAATGACATAGACGTATACTTGACACCTCTGATCGAAGATTTAAAGATTTTGTGGGAGAACGGTGTGGAGGTTTATGATGGATATAGGAAAGAAAGTTTCAATTTGAGGGCGATGTTGTTTGGCACAATTAATGATTTTCCAGCATACGGGAATCTATCTGGGTATAGCATTAAAGGTCAACGTGCGTGTCCTGTTTGTGAAGACGGAACCGATACGATCCGATTGGAACTTTGCCAGAAGAATGTGTTTCTCGGTCATCGTAGATTCTTACATTCTAAACATCACTACCGTGGGTGGAGAAAAGCATTCAATGGAGACACCGAACATCGTAGAGCTCCACCCGCATTGTCAGGTGAACAAGTTTTTGAAAAGGTGAAAGATGTGCGTACTGAGTTTGGCAAGCCTTTTGCACATAAGATTGTGAAAGGTGGGTGGAAGAAAAGGTCGATATTTTTTGAATTGCCATATTGGAAGTCTTTGTACGTGAGACATTTTCTCGATGTTATGCATATTGAAAAAAACGTATTTGAAAGTGTTATCGGTACATTACTCAATATAAAAGGCAAGTCTAAGGATGGCCTTAAATCAAGGGAGGACATGTTAAAAATGGGAATGAGAACTGAATTAGCACCCGTGAAGAAAGGAAGACGAACATATCTACCACCTGCTGCTTTTACTTTATCTAGAAAGGAGAAAAAAATTTTGTGTAAGTCTCTGAGTGAAGTTAAGGTTCCAGAAGGATACTCATCTGATATCAGAAGACTTGTTTCTATGAAAGACCTCAAGTTGAAGAATTTGAAGACACATGATTGTCACGTTATAATGGAACATTTTCTACCGATCGATATACGTTCTATTTTGCCAGAAAAAGTAAGAAGTTCCATAACTAAATTGTGTTTTTTCTTTAGGTCAATTTGTAGTAAGGTGATCGATCCCGAGATCTTACCAACACTAGAAAAAGAGATTGTAATTACCTTGTGTGAGCTTGAAATGTATTTTCCTCCGTCTTTTTTTGACATAATGGTTCATTTAGTTGTTCATCTTGTGAAAGAGACACAGTTGTGTGGACCAGCTTATATGAGATGGATGTACCCTGCTGAACGGTATATGAAAATATTAAAAGGGTACGTGAAATCCCGAAGTCGACCAGAGGGTTGTATTGTTGAACGATACATTGTTGAAGAAGCTGTTGAGTTTTGTACTGAATATTTGTCTAACGTTCAATCGATTGGACTCCCCAGAGCTCAGATTTTCGACAAAATGGAAGGTAAAAAATTAATTGGGAATAAAATTGTGACAATATCAAGGGATGAACGGGATCAAGTTCATTTTGTATGACAAATTGATGCGCCCCAATGGTTTGGACGTGTCATTCGGATTCTTAGCACCCGCGACCGTCAGCTATAGTTTAATGATAAGTAGACCGGATACCGTGACGGAGTACGTTCTTCGGATCCTCGTGTAGAATAAAAATGCGGAGAAGTTGTTTTTTTTACCGTTTAATACCGGGTTAGCATTTCATTCTAAATTCATCTATTATAATTATTTTCCAAGTTACCATCTAACATTTGCCTAATCATTACAGTGGACATTGGTTGTTGCTCGCAATCAATCCTATCCGAGAAATTGTGTATTATCTTGACTCGTTAGGAAATGATTGGACAACATACCCGATTATGAAGGACCTAATTGACACGTAAGTGAGAATGTTCAAAAATTTTCTTAGTTTATGTGAATTGTTCTAATTGCTTCATTTTTATTTTATTAGCGTCCTACAAGCTTTTCGTGCCCAACGAGTTATCCAGACCTCAAGGAGGGGCGCCAACTCCATTTCATGGATTAAAGTGGCGGTATATTTTTAATTACCGCGTTTTTTATTATATTAGTGATGACTACACTTGATAAAACTTAGGATTTATAATTCATATTTTTTTTTCATATGTAGTGTCCTCTTCAACGTAATGAAATAGATTGCGGGTATTTCATGTTGAGGTTTATGCGAGATACTCTCATGTTGGGCCGATTAGAGATTCCCACCGATGTATGTATTTCTAACTTATGAGTTATTTTTATATTTACACATATCTCATATAATTAAATAGTTGGAATTAATTCAAAATATGTTATATTATTATGTAGTACTTTGATGAATTCAAGTGTGCATCTTATACAAAGGATCAAGTGGACGAAATCAAAGAGGAGTGGTGTCAATACATGATAGAGCTCAAAGTGTGTAATTAATGTGTACATTTGTAGTAGTATATGTAATGACTTATAAATGTAAACATAAATTTGTATATATTTTGATACATTTATGGCAAATTTGGTTTGAATTGGTTTGAATTGGTTAGCCAAATTTTGGTAAAAAAAGGCCAAAATGGCATATATAAAATGTGATAATTGACTGCAAAAATCTGGTTGAAAACAGGTACCAATTCTGGTTTATAAACCTGGAAAAAATGTGGTTACAAACAAATCCTACAAAAAATTTCGTATACCTTAGACAGCGCTTTTGCCAAAAGCGCTGTCTAAGGGGGGGATTAGAAAGCGCTTTAGGCAAAAGCGCTGTCTAAGGGGGGGGGCTTAGACAGCGCTTTTGGCCAAAGCGCTGTCTAAGGTATACCTAAAAAAATTAAAATAGGAGGGGCTTAGACAGCGCTTTTGGCCAAAGCGCTGTCTAAGGTATACCTAAAAAAATTAAAATAGGAGGGGCTTAGACAGCGCTTTTGGCCAAAGCGCTGTCTAAGGTAGGGGGCTTAGACAGCGCTTTTGAAAAGCGCTGTCTAAAGTGTACCTAAAAAATTTAAATTAAGAGGGTCTTTTAAAGCGCTTTTGGCCAAAGCGCTGTCTAAGGGTGGGGGATTAGACAGCGCTTTTAACATTTTTAAAAGCGCTGTCTAAACCTTTAGCAGCGGAGGTTTAGACAGCGCTTTAAAGCGCTGTCTAAGGCTAAAAAAAGCGTTGTCTAAGGTCTTGTTTGTTGTAGTGTTAAGAGAAGTAAGTTGAATCTCATTCTTCTTCTTTCTTCTTTTTTCCTTCTCTTCATTAGGATAGTTGAGACCTCACTAACCTAGGACCAACCCTTTGCATGTTAACTTCTAGGATGGTCAGATTCCCTTAGTTGTTTACCTTTTGCTCATTTGGTTCTCTTTTCTTCTCACCTTCACAAAGAAAAGCATAAAAAACACTTTAATAAAGATTTAAGTGGTCTCTTGTGTTATAGCCTTATTCCATAATTAATCTTCTTCACCCTATCTTGGTGGTGGCATAAGTGTATCTATGATGCACAAGTTCAATCATGAGACTACCTTTACAAAGAAAGTCATAAAAAACATTTCTTCATTTTAATCCACAAAAAACTTAATAATTTCAACAAGTTAGTGAATTTAAACCCCAATCTTATGAAACAAGTTTGAGGGTCTTCTTCATTCTTGGTGAACTTATTACTCATTCTGTTTAGGGATGTGATAATAAGGACACATTCCTTAGAAAAGGATTTTCCTTCACTTCCTTGTGCCACACTAAAAAAAAACATCTAAAAAACACTGGACAAAGAATAAATGTCTCTCCTTCGAGACTTCTTTTCTCACATCACTCACTGTCATCGTAAGAACTTGCTCTTACTTGTCACTTTGCAAGACGGTAACACACTCATGCCAGACGATCCTGCAACATCTGAGCATTGACATAAGTAGTTAAATCTTTAAGACACAAGAAATCTTTCCACCCCTAGTTAGGGGAACTACGGCGACTCTGATCCTCTTGTCCAGATGAGGTACATAGGTGGCGGGGTAGGGCCCATTCGAGCACTCTTTTATTTTCCCTACATTCCCCTTTCTTTTCTTTTCTTTTCCAGTTGCAGTCTTTCTTTTTGCAGTAGGTTTCATTTCTTCACCCTTTGAAACAATTTCTTTGCAAGTTGTCGCTCCCGGGATTTTCATCCTAGTACAAACGCGAAAGTGGCGCAAAAAAGGTAGAGTCGCCAGTCAGGCATTTTTATCCCGAAAGAACGGGAAAGGTAATGATGCACAAACCTAAGGAAGAAGGAAAGGACAAGGTCCTACGAACGAAAGATCTGGGTTCGGGAGTCGGTTGCGACCTGGGAAGGTATTAGCACCCCAGATCGTCCGCCGTACCCGACGGGATCCATGTTTGTTTGCTTGCTTCAAAGGGTGAGAAAATACGAGTGTTGGTGAGGGAAAATGTAGGGAAATGAGAAATGAGAAATGAGAAATGGAATTGGAATTGGAAAAGAGAACAAAAAGAAAGAATGGGGGAAAATGTAGGGAAAATAAAGATTATGCTCGAACGGGCCCTACCCCGCTGCCTACGTACCTCATCGGGAAAATGAGGATCAGAGTCGCCGTAGTTCGCCTAACTAAGGCGGGAACTATTTGTTTGTGTTTTTTTATGCTGGAACTACGTATGTCTATGCTCAGGTGTTGCAGGCTCGTCTGCCACGAGTGTATTTACCGTCTTGCATGTGAGACAAGTCGTCGCGAGTTCTTGTTGAGAGTGAATGAGGTGAGAAGAGAAGTTCCCGCAGGAAAGTCGCTTATTGTTTGTTGTTTTCTTTTTAAGAGTTTTGTATGAATTTGGCACAAGGAAGTGAATTTAATCTCTTTTCCATGGAATGTGTACTTGCTACTACATTCCAAGATGGAATAATAGAACAAGCACACCAAGCAAGGAGAATTTATCCAAGACTTGTTTCCTAGGATTGGGGTTTAAGTTCACTAGCTTGTTGAACTTTATTACATGTTTTTGTAGCTTTTGTAAAGAAATGTCTTTTATGTTTTTATTTGTGAAACAACCCCTTGATAAGACTTGTGCATCATGTTAGACAAGCTTACACCATTCCAAGATGGAATAAATGCAAGTGCCCCATGGAATAAGGCTATACACAAGGGATCCTTTCATGCATTTATTAAGTCTTTTTTGGATTTGTTTGAAGATGAGAAGAGAAGACTCAAGAGGCAAAGGTCAAAGCTAATGGGGGACTAAGACACAACCCTAAGTCATATTATTATGTACAAGTGTGGTCCTATGGTTAATGAGGTATTCTAACCAAAGGAGAAGAAAGAACAAGTTAGAATTCAACTTACTTCCTAAGGAAGTTAAGTTGAATCTAAAGAGAGGAAAGGGAACCTATGAACAAAGCACAAAGGTGCTTAGGCAAAACAAATAAATGCATAAGAGATAAAGAATGATGTAATTACCTCATCTTCCCCCCTACAAAACAAGAGTTAGCATGATGAAGAAGTATGAACAATTGTTACATGATAAACTTCACAAGTAATTCACATTATCTAAGGAAAGATGTTAGTGAGCTTCTAAGGTCAATAACTAAGCATAAATCATCTTATAAGGTGACATACTTAAAAAGTCAGTAGCTAAATCAATTCAAAAGTTTCTAAAGCTACAAAGGTGGACAACTTCAAACTATGCCCTAAAAAGGAACTAAAACCTAATAAGATCTAAGGTGAAGTTACATGAAGAAACCTTAAAGGATTAAGTAAACCAAAAAGGTATAAACCCTAAGATGAATGGAAAATCCAGGAGTTAACATCACATTAAAGTCTCCTAATAGGTCATACTACAAGGGATGAAGAGATCCAAGTAAAAGAAATGCAAACTATATGAGTGATGGTGTGAACATAAGAAGGAATGCAAGTGAAACTTCAAAGAAAAGAAAAATTTAAAGTAAGACTCAAACATGAACAAGAGGATTTGAAATCCACATACAAAAACCAGGGGCTTGATGAAGTTTTAGAATGAAGCTTAGGCCCACAAATGACCATAAATGAGCTAGGGTAAATACCATGAGGATTAAGGGAACAAAAGGCTTGATTTTTGGAGTTTCAAAGTGTCATATGGAACTAAATGAAGCATAAAGACTTATGAGAAGAAGTGAATGCATAAAAATGATTGTGGAACACTTATAAGATGAATAAAAATGATGTAACATAGTTGACAAGCTCATGTGATAGGTTTAGAAGTCTTAAGAGGGGAAGAGAAGAAGAATTAGGGCAAATGGACACATGTATGACTTATAAAGCAAGTAAGCAATAAAATCAAAAAGTGATAACCCAAGGTGGACATACATCATTACATGACCTATAATAAGACCTAAAAGACTCAAAATCAAGACCTTATAACAATGGCATGAATGCCTTATTCAAATGGAATGAGGGAGATTTCTAAAAGGAAACAAAAATGACTTAAGGACTTAAGTAACTTGAAAAAAATATCAAATGCGCTAGAAAAACTATGAAACTTGAAAACCCAATACAAAATCCAGAGAGTAGCATGTTTACAAAAAATCTCTTGACAATTCCTATTTTTGAGTGGTGAAAGGCTCATTGGAACAAAAAGAATTCAAAAAGAATGGGGTCTTTAAAATTTGTGGTTTATGAGAACAAAAATATACAAAATGGATGGTTCAAAATGGGGAAATTGTAAAACAATTAATGTGAAAATTAATTTTGATTTAATAAGTGAATTAAAATAAAATATAAAAAGATGGAAAATTAGGGAAAATTGAGAGGATCCTATATGAATTTATTTGTAATTGTTTGATGTAATTTGGTATTTTTAAAAATAAGAAACGAAATTGATATAAAATGAAAAAGAAAATAAAATTGAATTAAAAGACATTGGGTCTGGGGGGTCTGAAAAGCAGAAAAATGAAATAAATGGGCTTAAGTCAATTGCGTTGGGGGATGCCAAGAGCATCTGATTGACTTTGGTTGACTTTGTGGCACGTGAATGGCACAAGAATTTTAATGTGTTGGCTCAATCTGGAGTGTGGGATCAAGACAATCCAAGGGTTGTGTTATAATTTCATCTCCGGCCTAGGGTTACTATTCAAGTGACCGGAAGTGACCTCCGGTCATCTTCTCCGGTCACCCCTGACCTAGGGTTTCTCTAATCCTCCATGAAAATGAATTCAAAGACCACCATTGCAATCGCCTCTCATCACTGATCAAAAATCTACCCTCATAATCCATTTAGGGTTCCTAGAATAGCCAAATCGAAGACAAACAACTTGACCTATGAAACTGAAAATACACACCTATGGGGTCTATCCACTAGCCAGATATCCAATAACCTCTATCAGGCCTTAATCCACATAAAAACAGTTGGAAATATGAAATTCGAGCAAGTGGAGTTTCATGACATACCTGAGTTGCAGAGATGGCAAGATGTTGCTAGAAGACCAGAGATGAGGATCCTTAGCTTACTTGATCTTGATCTTGATCAACAAGAGTGAAATAAACACTCTGTGATGCGTGGATCTTGAGAGATTTATGGAAATGCAGTGAAAATCCTCAATTGTGCAGTATTGAATCCTTGTTGATTTGAGGTGATCAAACAATAGAGATGAAGCTCTGCCTGATGCTGATGATGAATAGATGTAAATCAGAGCAAGATTATGGCAATTTTAGGAACTTGAATCCAAGTTGCAATAAAGATCAACAATGGTGCAGTAGTGAATCCTTGATGAATCATGTTGTGCAATGCTTGTATATTGATCTTGAGATGATGAAGATGATAGCTTGATGAAGAATGAGGATGAATTGGAGATAATGATGCTTGCTCGAGGCAAAATGCAGAGAGAATGCAGAGAGGATTGTGTGAACTTTTATGGTGAATTGAGCAAAAAATGATGAGAGAGCCCAAAATGCAGTGCAATCTTCTCTTTTATAGGCTCCTTAACCTCAGGTTAACAGTTAGAACTAGGGTTCTAGCAATGGTTAACTGAGTTGAATTAGTTAGAAGGTGAGTCAAGTTAGTTATGCCATAGAACTCACTAGAAGTTTCCAAACTCAAGCTGGATCATATGTTGCAAGATTCATGTTACTTATGGTATGGTTTAATGTGATGCCAAGAAACTGAATTGATCTAATTGTGTAGCTTGCCTTCATCCCTTAGCAGCTCATAATTTTGCTTGGATTAGGAAGGATGCATAGTAGCTGGTATGATCATTCATACACATGATAACTTGAGCTCTTGGACCTGAGGTTTGTGATTGTAGCATACTATTTGAAGTGTACCAACTGAACTGTGGTGGAATCTCCTCATGATCCAATGACTTAGCCCGCAAGCAATCAGATTACATATTGTGATATTCCAGGAGGTGTTTCTTCCTCCTCAAGGCATCAAATGATGGCAATCTTGTGCTCAATCTGAAGTGATTGTTCCATACTCCAAGTTTGTAATTCATACAATCATGGAATGTGACCTCTAGAGACCTCAAATATCCCCTTGAACATCACACTCCAATGCTGCATTATGGGCCTGCATGCCTTGCCTTGGGCTTGACAAGATGCTCTGCACACTTTCAATTTGAACACCCTCTCTTTGCCCTCCCATAGCTTTCAATCCTTTGGTCAGATGAAAAATCTATGAACATCAAAGTTGTTGGAAACATGGCAATGAACAACTTTGTAGTTCAAAGAAAATTCATTTGAGGCCTCTAACATGGAGAAAAATGGCTTTCATTGTGACCCACCACCTGTTTGATGAATTTCCAGGTAGGGCACGCGCGCTGGCCTGCAAGCTGCCTTGCCCATGGCCTAGTTTTGCCTTGATTTTCCTCAACTTTGCAAGATCACATCTCTCTCATTTTTTATGATATGGGTGATTTACACCTATGGATTTGAAGCTCAAGATGCCCTCTTTAATTGGCTCCAAGTAGAATTTTCATATCTTTCATATTTTGGGAGAAGGCCTCATTCAAAGTAGCTGCAAAAATGACTAAAACTTGAAACATAGGATCCTTGTAACCCAAATTTTTGGTAAGTTTTGGTTTTGGTAAGTTTTGGTTTTCTTTATTTCTCTTGATTCCTCCATCATTTCTTGATCAAATTTGAAACATAGGATCCTTGTAACCCAAATTTCATGATTTTGATCTCAAAAAGTCAGGAATTGACTTTTTCTTCAGCATGGTTGACTTTTCCCCAAATTCCTAATTTTCAATCATCTGACCAATTGAACCTCTTCCAAAATGTATTTGTGGATGAAATCTGAACCCTATACACTTGTTGTCATATAGAACACAATGGAATCCACTTTTGCTCAAAAATTCATGGGGAAGCCCTTCACAATTGAAACCCAAATTTGGATCATTTCCTCATGAGATGTTGCACTGCTTGAATTCCTTGGAGCCATTCACTTTTTTCCAAGATGTGAGGCTTCAAATGGAGACTTGTGGGATGTTGTATACCCTTTGCACATGATTGAGGAGCTTTGTGGCCCTTTGATTGTCTTTGTATAGCCTTCAGTTGCTCCAGTCATTGACCACATACCTATGCCTCAACTATGCTACACATGATGCAATGTTTTTGGTTATTTTTATGAACTTATGTATGCTAAATGATATGCAAAATGTTGAGGATATGAGAGGGAAAATTTTGAGGTATTACAGCTGCCCCTATTCAATTATCTGCAAGCTTGAATGAATAATTGTGAAAGCTTTTAGACATCCAAGATATGGAGTAATTGAATACTCGAATAAAACCTGGAAATTTGAACTCGGTGGATAATAGAAATTCCATCTGCTTTTTATTATTTTTTTTTTGTTTTGACCTCTGAATTGGTAGCGGGAAAAGAACAAAGTGGAACGGGATCGTTGTACATAAACTAGAGGCCAGGAAAACATGACCGTTATACAAAACGATAACCTGCAACGTGAGTGCTGAGCGAATCAAGCCACAAATAGGAAGGGCCTGTTGCACAAAACAGGGCTTTGAACGAGAACATTGTACAAAACAGAACTCGTAAATGTGACTTCTGAGCAAATTAAGCCACAGAGGGGGCCTATTGTACAAAACAGGGCTTTGAACGAGACCATTGTACAAATGGAACTCGGAAATATGAATGCTGAGCGAATCAAGCCACAAAGGGGGCCTGTTGTACAAAACAAGGCTTTGAATGAGACCATTGTACAAAACAGAACTCGGAAATGTGACTGCTGAGCGAATCAAGCCACAAAGGGGACCTGTTGTACAAAACAAGGCTTTGAACGAGACCACTGTACAAAACGGAACTCAGAAATATGACTGTTGAGCGAATCAAGCCACAAATGGGGCATGTTGTACAAAATAGGGCTTTGAATGAGACCATTGTACAAAACGGAACTCGGAAATGTGACTGCTGAGCAAATCAAGCCACAAATAAAAATGACAATATTGACTTGGAAAGAAAAAGATGTCTGGCAGATGGTATAAGTATCTTATGTGTGGAGTACTTCAGGTTGAGAAGGTGTTATAAGTTGTAGGAAATATACCTCAAAACTGGCCCATGCTGGCATGCATATGTTTGAATTTATGGCGTAATACTCCATAATGATGGAAATGTTACGCTTTGGAGGATGCGAATGTAATGATGATTATGCATATGCAAATGCAAAGAGATCTCCAGATAATGTGACTGCAAGTATCCCAGGTGGCTTGACTGGGGAGAAACGATGATCACTGCATTGACCTGGTTAATCCTATTGAGGAGGAAACAACTCTGCAAGGAAAGCTATTAATGATACACCGGCTCTGAATAGCCACCACTGCCAAAAATAAATTGGTCTTTAAGATTGGAAAGCCAAGACCCTGCTAGAGATGGACTCTTCTTGAACTCTAACGGGGAAGTGGAGACCTCCTGACATGGCTGGGAACCAGAGGTATGGCTCTACTACTGATGAAGCATCCTGCTGGGGAGGAAAGACTCTCCTTGTATTGCTGGAAATTGCCCCTGTGTTGAAGAGAAGTCCCTACTTGGGGAGGACACCAACCTTCTGCTGCCTTCTTGGGGGAGATTTCAATTTCCACTTCTACTGGGGATGACTGAAGACACCCGGGCAAACACCTGTTCTTGTTCAAGTATAATGAAATGTTCCTCCTGGAAATCTGCTTTAGCTCTATTAGCAACACCTATACCTGTACCTGCATAAACACAATCGATAGTTCCTGCAACATGGAGAGTTAGTTTGGACCTGTATGTCCCAGGCTCATAACATGAATCATTATCTGGGTATCTTGACACCCTTTTAGAGTTGTATTAAATGTTTTTTTCCTCCTGCATGAGTTAGAAAGCATTCAAATGTTCACAACATAATATAAATCACAATTTGCTGGACGTTTTCTCAATCAATCAATGCTAGATGAGAAACAAAAACAAAAAGCAGATAGTCATAAGCTGACTGAAATTGAATTTTATTGATTCGAAAAAATGGCCATGAATGGGCATTACAAAGGAAGCAATTCCCTGGAAAGAGGAAATAGCCAAAAAGGAAAACAAATTATCCTATTGGCAATGTGAGAATTGGATCTCATCAAGTTTCAACCCGGTTATGACTAGTATATCTTCAAGATTATTCACTCGCTCTTCCCCTTGAGAAAGGTGATTGAACTGGTCTTCAACCCTTAGAATAACCTCAGTTTTAGGTGGGTTATGAATTTCGCAGATCGCAGTCGTTCGTGTTAGTCCCTCTTTTGCATGGATCGCCCTTTCGGGTTTTCAATCCACCGGGACACCCGTTTTTGCCTGAGCTGTCCGATGTGGCTTTTCAACTCAGCGGGTGTACATTTTTTTTAAGATTTCCCTAATTTTTTCCCGAGCCTTTTATTCTGATTTTGGCTCGCCGGGATGCACATTTTTTCCTGGATCTTTATTCTGTTTTTATCCAGCGGGTCCTTTTTTACACGAAGTATTTTCTTACTGCATCTGCATTGACAGGGGACTGGAAGTCTTCTCCATCCATGGTTGTTAGCATCAAGGCTCCACCTGAGAAAACCTTTTTAACCACGAATGGCCCTTCATAATTAGGTGTCCACTTGCCTATGTGATCGTTAAGAGGAGGAAGAATCCTTTTCAGCACCAGGTCCCCTGGTATGTACCTATATGGCCGTACCTTCTTGTCAAAAGCCTGCTTCATCCACCGTTGATACAACTTTCCATGGCATACAACTGGTAGGCATTTTTCTTCAATGAGGCTCAATTGATTATATCTGGATCAGAGCTACTAAGCTTCATCCAACTTAATGTCCATCATTAACCTCAACGAGGGGATTTCCACTTCAATTGGTAAGACTGCCTCCATACCATATACCAGTGAGAACGGGGTTGCCCCTGTTGAGGTACGCACTGACGTTCTGTATCCATGCAACGTAAATGGTAGCATCTCATTCCATTATTTGTATGTCACAACCATCTTCTGCACGATCTTCTTGATGCTCTTGTTGGCCGCCTCGACGGTACCATTCATCTTCGGGAAATATGGAGAAGAGTTATGATGTTCTATTTTGAAATCCCGACACAAGTCAACCATCATCTTGTTGTTGAGATTAGAACCATTACTAGTAATGATTATTTCGGGAATTCCGTACCGGCAAATGATGTCTCTTTTAATAAATCAGGCTACCACTTGTTTAGTAACATTGGCATAAGATGCCGCTTCGACCCACTTCGTGAAGTAGTCTATAGCCACCAGGATGAAGCGGTGACCGTTGGAAGTTGTCGGCTCGATCTTTCCAATCATATCAATGCCCCACATGGTGAACGGCCATGGTGAAGACATGACACTCAATGGATTCGGAGGCACATGGACCTTATCGGCATAAATCTGACACTTGTGACATTTACGGGAGTATTTACAGCAATCGGATTCCATGGTGATCCAATAGTATCCCGATATCAACAATTTCTTGGCCATAACATGTCCTCCAGCATGGGTACCAAAGGAGCCTTCATGAACCTCTTTCATCAGCAGGTTTGCTTCGTGTCTATCCACGCATCTAAGCAGAACCATGTCGAAGTTTCGCTTGTACAGCACACCATCTTGATTCAAGAAGAAACAACCTGCCAGTCTTCTGAGGGTCTTATTGTCTTTATTGGATTCCCCAGCCGGGTATTCTTGAGTCTTCAAGAATTGCTTGATATCATAATACCAAGGTTTGTTATCTTCATCACTGTCAACTACAAAGACAAAGGCAGGTCTTTCAAGGCGGAAGACCATGATTTGAGGCATGAAGTTCTCTTGGTAAACTTTAATCATAGATGACAAAGTTGCTAGAGCATCAACAAACTGATTTTTGTCTCGGGGAATATAACTCAACTTGACCTTGGTGAAGAAAGTTAACAGTATCCTGGTATAATCCCTGTAAGGAACCAAGTGAGGTTGATGAACTAACCATTTGCCCTTGACTTGGTTCACTACCAAAGCAGAATCTCTAAATATCTCGTGGTTCTTGACTCGCAAGTTGATTGCATCTTCAACCCCCATGATGCAAGCTTCGTATTCTGTCTCATTGTTAGTTCATTCGAAAGTCAACCGAGCGGCTAAAGGTGTATGGACCCCTTCTAGTGAGATGATAACAACACCTACTCTGCTTCCGTTCATGTTCACAGTTCCGTCAAACATCAACTTCCATTTGGATTCAGGGTCTGGCCCCTCTTCCTGAAGTGGTTCTTCACAGTCTTTTAACTTGAGGAACATGATGTCCTCATCCGAAAACTCGAATTTCATGGGTTGATAATCGTCAATTGGCTGCTGAGCCAAGTATTCTGACAATACACTTCCTTTGATTGATTTTTGCGAAGTGTAATGGATATCATACTCTGTTAGTATCATCTTCCATCGGGCTACCCTTCCTGTCAGAGTTGGCTTCTCGAAGATATATTTCACGGGATCCATCTTGGAAATCAAGAGAGTGGTGTGGGTCAACATGTACTGTCTTAGTCGGCGAGCAGCCCATGCCAAAGCGCAACAAGTTTTCTCGAGTAGTGAGTAGCATGTCTCACAATCGGTAAACATTTTGCTAAGGTAATAAATGGCATGCTCTTTTCGACCAGACTCGTCTTGCTATCCCAACACACATCCCATTGATCCTTCGAGCACAGTAAGATACATAATCAAGGGTCTCCCTGGCACTGGAGGCATGAGAATTGGAGGTTCTAGCAGGTACTCCTTGATTCGTTCAAAGGCTTGCTGACAGTCTTCATTCCATTTGATGGCCTGATTCTTCCTCAGAAGCTTGAAAATGGGCTCACACGTGGCTGTTAAGTGAGAGATAAATCGTGCAATGTAATTTAGTCTCCCTAAGAAACCACGCACTTGCTTTTCAGTCTTTGGTTCAGGCATCTCTTGGATGGCTCTTACTTTGGCTGGATCAACCTCAATTCCCTGATCACTAACAATGAAACCAAGTAACTTGCCGGAACGGACCCCAAAGGTGCACTTGTTCGGATTCAACCTCAATCTAAACTTTCGGAGTCTATCAAAAAACTTTGCTAGATTGACCAAATGCTCTTCTTCTATTTGAGATTTTGCTATCATATCATCAACATAAACCTCAATTTCATGATGAATCATGTCGTGAAATAGTGTCACCATCGCCCGTTGGTAAGTGGCCCCATCGTTCTTCAGACCAAACGGCATGACCTTGTAACAGAAAGTTCCCCAAGGCGTGATGAAGGTAGTCTTTTCCATATCATCGGAAGACATCTTAATCTGGTTATAACCTAAAAACCCGTCCATGAAAGAGAACACAGAAAACTGAGCATTATTATCAACAAGCACATCTATGTGAGGCAGATGGAAATCATATTTAGGACTGACCCTGTTCAGATCCCTGTAGTCTACACACATCCTGACCTTACCGTCTTTTTTAGGGACTGGCACAATGTTGGCAACCCACGGAGGGTAACTAGTCATGGCCAAGAAGCCAGCATCAAATTGCTTTTGTACTTCCTCTTTTATCTTGATTGCCATATCAGGGCGTGTGCGTCTTAACTTTTGCTACACTGGAAGGCAGTCTTATTTCAGAGGCAGCTTATGCACCACAATGTCAGTGTTTAAACCAGGCATATCCTGGTAAGACCATGCAAAGACATCAATATACTCTCGAAGCATGGAAATTAGATGAGTCTTGATGGATTCTTCTAACGCATCTCCGATATTAACTTCTTTCTTGTCTTCTTTGGTACCCATATTTATCACTTCGACGACGTCTTCATGCGGCTGAATCATCTTCTCCTCCTGTTTAAGCAATCTGGCCAATTCTTCAGGTAGTTCGCAATCTTCTTCACCCTCCTCATCGGCTTGATAAATTGGATTGTCAAAGTCATACTTAGCCATAACAAGGTCGTCATTGATAAGATCCGGTGATGAGCACCTGCATGAATGGTGATTCATGCAAGGCTTTAGAAAGAGTTTGAAAAAATGAGAAACCATACAATCTTAAAACTTTTCTTTCTTTTTGAAAAAAAAGCAAAAAATGAAAGGCAAATAACAACATGGATGAATGTGAAACGTCAACTTTATTTATGATTATGAATTGTGTTAGGAACAAAAGAACCCTTACAAAAAGCTACTATGCCCCGAGCAAGATATAGTGCTTGTGTACAGAAAAGACAAAAACAAATATTATTACTCTTCGAAGAAGGTGACTTAGATAAGCCTTTCAAATGACCAGTTGCTAAGCCGAGTCCCTGGAACAGCAGGCCTGATCCACTCATCTAAGTCACAATCACTATCAACTGCATCATCCTGCACGACACTGATGCTTCCATAATCCACCACTCCCGCACTCGTGAAAGTAATTGGGCCTTGACGACCTCTAGCACTCGGTCCAGATGTTGACTGCCTAGGATGGTAACCAATCCCAAACATATCTTTCTTTTCTGGCACTTCTACTAGACTTCCCCGGCCTTCTCATATCCCAGATTCTACCACTCCAAGAGCTTGCTAATAAGAGGCTATGGAAACCCCCTTCTTTGGTTCTTCAAAAGAAGCTGCCAATGAAGATGCTTGTTTAGTTTTCAGGGGCTCAAAAGCCTGACACGGAGTTTCAACTATCTCGCCATCCATCTCCACTTACTTCAATGAAGCCATATGACTGACGAAAATGTCTTCTTCCCCACTGACTGTTACAATTTGGCGTTCCTAGACAAACTTTACTTTTTGATGAAGTGTGGACGATATTGCTCCTGCTGAATGTATCCAAGGGCTTCTTAGCAAACAACTATATGCAGGTTGTATATCCATTACATAGAATGTGGTATTGAAGATTTGTGGACCTACTTTAATTGGTAAATCCACCTCCCCGAACACTGGCCTCCTCGACCCATCAAATGCTCTGACCACTAGGTCGTTGGGCTTTAAAACAACTCCATCATAATTCAACTTCATCAATGCCTTCTTAGGAAGAACATTCAGCGAGGATCCAGTATCTACCAACACGTGAGAAAGTACTGCACCCTTACATTCTAAAGAGATATGTAGTGCCCGATTATAAGCACGCCCTTCAGATGTTAGGTCCATGTCCGTAAAGCCCAATCTATGACTGGCATTGACACTAGATACCACCGCTTCTAACTGATTTACTGAAATATCCTAAGGCACATAAGCCTTGTTCAGAATATTCAAGAGAGCTTTCTTGTGGAAGTCGGAACACATCAGCAAAGACAAGATGGAAATCTTCGATGGGTCTGCTGCATATGGTCCACAATCTTGTAATCGCTCTTTTTGATAATTCTAAAAAATTCTTCAGCTTCTTTATCAAATGTAATGTCTGGATCAGTCATTGGTACAGGCTCATTGACAACCACTGGTTTCTTCCCTCTTGCCTTAGCTTGGGCTTCTGCGTTGTCTCTGGGTGGTATCACACTATTTCTTAGTGTTTCCGGTGCAAATAATCTTCCACTTCTAGTAAATCCCCCTACTCCAACATTTTCTACTTGAGCTGGGATTGTGTTACATGTAGCCAAATCTTGCTTCTGGCCGTTACAATATACTTCGCCATCATAATTCCAGGGAATGGCTTTATCACTCTGATACATTACTGGTCCTGCAGTGGTAATCGTTATCGGTGCCACTCTGGCCTATGTAGGAACTTGAGATGGATCGTAGAAAATGGTTATTGTGGAGACTTCGCTTTCCTTTACAACTTTGTCAAACTGCAACACTCCTTTATTAATCATACCTTGGATCTCTGTTTTCAACTGTTCACAGCCATTTGGAGCTTCAACACACCCTGGACAATCACTTCCACAACCTGTAAACACACCCCATAGGGACAAACATGCTTTAATAACACTCAACGGAGTTTACAGGTCGTCAATATCACATACCAAGTTTAGATTCTCCCCATTGTCAAATTCCCCAACTGTACCCCCGTGAGGAGGCATGGGGTTATGTATTACATTAAGAGTACAAGCAAAATTAATAGCTTTAGAATCCAGTAGGTCTTGAACAACATGCTTCAGAGCTTTGCAGTTTTCTGTGGTATGCCCGGGAGCTCCGGAATGAAACTCACATCGGGCGTTCGTATCATAACCCTCGGGGATTTGGCCTGGCTTCGGAGGTTGTAGAGTTCGGAGTTGAATCATCTGAAGCTGTAGGAGATTCTTCAAAAGCTGTGAATAAGACATCAGTGGAGTTTCAAGATGTCTTTCTCTGGTCCTCTGGGGGTAATATGGACGAGGAGCTCTTTGTTGATACCCTTGTTGGCGTTGCAGCTGCGGTGGTTGGACTTGTTGTTGAACAGGATGAGCTGATATAGTGACGGGGGCCACTTACTGATAAAATCCTCCATTACTTCCTCCCCTCTGCACGTATACTGCCCTAGTTTTTCCTTCTCTCCTCTTCAAGAAGGGATTCTTGACACCAAAACTTGAAGCGCCCCCATTTTGAATCTTCCCTTGCTTGATCCAGCTTTCTACCCTCTCGCTAGTCAAGATGATATCCGAGAACCCACTTGAGGAACATCCAGCTAGCCTTTCCAGGAAATTCCCAGGGAGGGTATCCAGGAACAGGTCTACCATTTCTCTCTCCAACAAAGGTGGTTGCACTCTAGCAGCCACTTCACGCCATCTTTGTGCGTAATCTTTGAAGCTCTCGGAGTTCTTCTGAGTCAGACTTTGAAGTTGAGTGCGATTGGGTGCCATGTCGATATTATATTGATATTGCTTGAGGAACACATCTTCCAATTCCTTCCAGCTTCTCACAGATCTTCTCTCTAGCTTCATATACCATTCCAAGGACCCACCAGAGAGACTATCCTGGAAGTAGTATATCCAGAGCTTTTCATCCCTAGTATGGGTAGCAATATTCCGGTAGAATGTCTGCAAGTGAGTTTTAGGGCAGGAGCTATCGTTATAATTGTCAAAAGTAGGTGGCCTGAATTTGTGAGGAATAACCACCCCAGGGACTAGACCTATGTCGGACACATCTATCCCCAAAGTGTCTCTACACTCTAGGGCTTTGAATTTCTCACCAAGCATCAAAAAGTATTGAAGATTTCCTTCTCCACCAAATCCCATATCATTGTTAAAAGAAGGGAACTGATCCTCCTGCCTGTTTTGTACTAGAATGAAAGTTGTTGCGCCATGTTCTGGAACTTGAAGTCCACCTGGGCCATTGTTGGTGTTGGGAGGAGTCACTTGTACTTCAGGAGTGGTTACGGGAGGATTAGTCTGAGGAGGGTTGAGCCCCTGAATTGAATTTCTTAATTCTTATTGTCCCTGAGCCATCCCTTGCATCATTACCATGAAATC
Organism: Lathyrus aphaca; assembly: GCA_963966055.1. Taxonomy (NCBI): domain Eukaryota; kingdom Viridiplantae; phylum Streptophyta; class Magnoliopsida; order Fabales; family Fabaceae; genus Lathyrus; species Lathyrus aphaca. The sequence continues at coordinate 356,027,824 of OZ014523.1, read as the reverse complement.
TCCTATTCTGGTGCAAAACTCATTAAGTTCGGTTTGCATAACATCCATGATTGTCCTCTGGTTGTTGAGAGTTGCATAACGATGCAGGATATTCTGTCGAAGATGAAGGGTCTTGGCGGCCCTCACAATCTTTGCTTGAAATGCAAATAAGTTAAGCAACCTGTAGAAAACCTGCAAAATAAAGAAGAAATGTAAATGATGTGTATGCAATGCAATGTGTTCCTTTAATTCCCAAGGCCTCAATTACTTTCCCATTCTGGTGTTGAGAAAATCCTATGTGACATTCAAACTTGAAGTGGTGGCATTTATTTTGTGTCCGTGGAACAAATAACAACCAGAGACTTCAGGTAAATCAGAAGACAATTGAAATAATAAAGATCCTCACAAGGTACAAATTCATATGTCAAGAAAGAAAAAGGTACATCAAGAGAGAGGGGATTCCCATAACAAGTCTGCGGGTAATCCAAGTCATATACATATAAAACTAAAGCTTAGGAAAGTCTACATCCTGTAATCTCCAACTAAGGCGCTTGACATTTTGCAACATCTGAGGTATATCCGGGTGCGTAGGCTCCTGTACAAGCTTCTGAATTAATATATCCCTAAGGTCAAAGGAGGCATGCAATTCCTCAATTTGTTGTAGGAACACCTTTTCACTTTCCTGGCTTGTAATAGAATAATTCTTGGCTCTCTTGACATCAACTTTCAATTTCAAATCTTCTATTTCTTTCTGAGCTTCCTTCATTGCTTGTTGGCTTTCTACTAAACTTTGGAGACGACCCTTCTCTTGATGATAGGCCTTCTGAAGGAGCTCTCTCTGTCCATCCAAAGAATCTTGAAGACTCTTGACTTCTAGCTTGTGCTTGATCTCAAGCTCCTTTTGCTTCCTCAAATTGTCTTACCACTTTTCTTTCCATAAGGTGACAACCTCATTAGCTTCATTCAAATCTTTCTTCTCCTTCCGACGTTGGTCCACCTTTTGAGTTTCAGCTAATTCACTTTTCTTGAAGTATAGCTCTCTCTCCTGAAAGTCTTGCTGCTTAAGCCTAACCATCTCTTCAGCTTTGTGAGCTCTCTCCTCCAACTTTTGATTTTGCATCTTCAGTTTCTGGCATGAATTGTAAGCTTCTTGATTCTCCAACCTGAGTTGTTGAACCAAGGCTTCCAACTTTTGATATTCTTGAAGAGGCACTGAAGTTGTGGGTGCTACCTCCTTAGGGTAGATAGGTGTTTCTCTAGAAAATGGGAGTAATAGGGTCTTCACACGATCCTCCAACCAGCTGGCAAAAGGATCATAAGTGTTAGGATCCAATCTCCCAAAGTCTTTCTTCCCTTTCATCACTCTAACCTCCCAAGCTTGGGGTATCAGCATGCTCTTCTTGAGATTTCCTTCTGCTGGAAAGTATAAAGATTCATTTGCCTCTTCAATCAAAGGCACAACTCTTAATGGATAACCAAATTTCTTCCTGGATAAGATAGGATTGTAACTGATCCCATATTTCCTTCCTATCCGAGGCACACTTGGGAAGCTACCACAACTGACCAATATTTCTTTGCCCACAAGGTCTATGTTGCATCCCCATGAAATGTCAGCTGAGGTTAAGCCCATTAATCTTTTGGACCACTTCCAAGATTGTTTCAAATCCTGAAAAGGCCCTGATTTAGGGAGTTGCCTTACAAACCAAACAGCAAATAGGGGAGCACAACAATTTACATGTCCCTTCCTCTTTTCATTCCTGTGGTGAACTCCATAATAAAAGTCACCTAGCAAAGTAGGTACTGGATTTCTTCTGGAAAATATAGTGATAGCTTCCATGTTGATTAAACCCTTCTCTCATGAAAACAAACTGGTCCCATACACTATCAAAGCAAGCAAGGTGCTAAACTTAGCCCATTTGTTTTCAGAGGCCAGGTCTTGATCTTCCTTGATAAGAAAATCTAAGAAAAGTCCTTTACCTTTGGTGGCATCCACTTCTCTGCTAAGCTTGGACAAGTCTAAAAGAAAAGACTCAGCTATATCTTTGGATGAAGGCATCTTCTCTAAGCCATAGTAAGGAGCACCATTTTTTATGGGAATTCTGAGGATGCTGGATATCTATTCTAATGTGGGAGCCAAGATGTAGTCAGGGAAAACAAAAACCATCAGTTGTGGATCATAGAACTACAATAGGGAATGCAAGCTATCCCTTTGGTCAGTGGTTGGCTTATTCACATAGTCTAGGATCTTTCCAAACTCTTTTATGAAATCATCAAGGACTTTGTCACCCATCAAGCCAATTAACTTCTGAACACCATCTGTCTCTGGATGTCGGAAAGTATAATGGACATTTCTCTTCCTTGGAATCTCCATGTTGAAGCAACAAATATGACCAGGAAGAGGAGGTAATGAACCCTGAGAATAAAAAGAACACAAAATGATTAATGATGTTATGATGTTATGCAAAGTAAGGCATGTGATCAGTGATGTATTTGTGTAGTGAATTAGGTAATCAAGTTTCTGTGCAAGGCCACAACATCATCACAAGTATCTTTCTGATCAGGAGTTTATGATTTCAGAATCCATAATTAGCAGAACAAGATCATATCACTGAAGTATGCTGGCATAAATGGGTATGTTGAAGTTTAGGGTTCTTGCAAACCTATAAACCCCTCCCAATCTCACGGGTGTGCTACTCGGGTCAACATCACGGACTCTCAAAGCCGAATAACAATATTACGTTCACCATTTCTGAGAAATGACTCATGACCAAATCAGGGATCGGTTTGGCATTATGTACTACTCAGGGAGGTCTCAGCTGAGTCCAAGGAAACAAGCATCCCTCAGAAGTCCTCAGCTTCAAGAACTGAATCGAGAAACAATAGTACATTCATCCCGAAGGGTACAATACTATTGTCATATGAACAGTTTTCCTTAACTGGATTCCTATGAGAGAACCAGGCCATCCTATGCGAGTTCCCAGTGGGCCCTCGATGCGAGTGGGTTTGCCAACAAATGTGGTCTACCACTGTCATCACTGGAGAGGGATGTTTCCACAAAGGTTCTCAATGATCGGTCCTCTTACTGCACATAACTATCAAGGTAGTGTATTGCTCTAGAAAGATTCTGGCATCAATACATTTCCGAGAAGGTCACAAGTCAAGGCGTGGAACTCACTAATACTAACATAGCAAGATTCCATGAAGCCAAAGTGGAACCATTCTAAATCCTAGGTGCACTCAAGTTGGGTATTTGGCTTATCTCACAATAACAAAGGCCCATCCCACAGAAAAAAATGAAACCAGCACAATCTAGTATGATGCATATGAAATAAATACTGAAAGCAGTAAATAAAGATGTAAAGTAAACTGTAAACGAAAACAGTAAATAAACACAACAGCACACACATATAAACACCCAAGGAAAACAAATCCAACAGGCACTAGGATTGACTCTACGAGGGAAACCAGAGATTCTGGGTTCGATCCCCAGCAGAGTCGCCAGCTGTCGCTCCCGGGATTTTCATCCTAGTACAAACGCGAAAGTGGCACGGAAAAGGTAGAGTCGTCAGCCAGACATTTTTATCCCGAAAGAACGAGAAAGGTAATGTTGCACAAACCTGATGAAGAAGGAAAGGACAAGGTCCTATGAACCAAATATCTGGGTTCGGGAGTCGGTTACGATCTGGGAAGGTATTAGCACCCCAGATCGTTCGCCGTACCCGACGGGATCCACGCTTGTTTGCTTGCTTCAAAGGGTGAGAAAATACGAGTGTTGCTGAACAAATGGAATTGGAAAAGAGAACAAAAATAAAGAATAGGGAAAATGTAGGGAAAATAAAGAATGTGCTCGAATGGGCCCTACCCCGCTCCCTACGTACCTCATCGGGAAAATGAGGATCATAGTCGACGTAGTTCGCCTAACTATGGCGGGAACTATTTGTTTGTGTTTTTTTTTATGCTGGAACTGTGTATGTCTATGCTCAGGTGTTGCAGACTCGTCTGGAACGAGTGCGTTTACCGTCTTGCATGCGAGACAAGTCGTCGCGAGTTCACGTTGAGAGTGAATGAGGTGAGAATAGAAGTTCCCGCAGGAAAGTCGCTTATTGTTTGTTGTTTGCTTTTTAAAAGTTTTGCATTAATTTGGCAAAAGGAAGTGAATTTAAACTCTTTTATATGGAATGTGTACTTGCTACTACATTCAAAGATGGAATAATATAACAAGCACACCAAGCAAGGAGAATTTATCCAAGACTTGTTTCCTAGGATTGGGGTTTAAGTTCACTAGCTTGTTGAACTTTATTACATGTTTTTGTAGCTTTTGTAAAGAAATGTCTTTTATGTTTTTCTTTGTGAAACAACCCCTTGATAAGACTTGTGCATCATGCTAGACAAGCTTACACCATTCCAAGATGGAATGAATGCAAGTGCCCCATGGAATAAGGTTATACACAAGGGATCCTTTCATGCATTTATTAAGTCTTTTTCGGATTTGTTTGAAGATGAGGAGAGAAGACTCAAAAGGAAAAGGTCAAAGCTAATGGGGGACTAAGACACAACCCTAAGTCATCTTATTATGTACAAGTGTGGTCCTATGGTTAATGAGGTATTTTAACCTAAGGAGAAGAAAGAACAAGTTAGAATTCAACTTACTTCCTAAGGAAGTTAAGTTGAATCTAAAGAGAGGAAAGGGAACCTATGAACAAAGCACAAAGGTGCTTAGGAAAAACAAATAAATGCATAAGAGATAAATAATGAAGTAATTACCTCATCTTCCCCCCCCCCCCCTACAAAACAAGAGTTAGCATGATGAAGAAGTATGAACAATTGTTACATGATAAACTTCACAAACAATTCACATTATCTAAGGAAAGATGTTAGTGAGCTTCTAAGGTCAATACCTAAGCCTAAATCATCTTATAAGGTGACATACTTAAAAATTCTGTAGCTAAATCAATTCAAAATTTTCTAAAGATACAAAGGTGGACAACTTCAAACTATTCCCTAAAAAGGAACTAAAACCTAATAAGATCAAAGGTGAAGTTACATGAAGAAACCTTAAATGATTAAGTAAACCAAAAAGGTATAAACCCTAAGATGAATGGAAAATCCAGGAGTTAACATCACATTAAAGTCTCCTAATAGGTCATACTACAAGGGATGAAGAGATCCAAGTAAAAGAAATGCAAACTATATGAGTGATGGTGTGAACATAAGAAGGAATGCAAGTGAAACTTCAAAGAGAAGAAAATTTTAAAGTAAGACTCAAACATGAACAAGAGGATTTGAAATACCCATATAAAAAAACCAGGGGATTGATGAAGTTTTATAATGAAACTTAGGCCCACAAATGACCATAAATGAGCTAGGGTAAATACCATGAGGATTAAGGGAACAAAAGGCTTGATTTTTGGAGTTTCAAAGTGTCATATGGAACTAAATGAAGCATAAAGACTTATGAGAAGAAGTGAATGCATAAAAATGATTGTGGAACACTTATAAGATGAATAACAATTATGTAACATAGTTGACATGCTCATGTGATAGGTTTAGAAGTCTTAAGAGGGAAAGAGAAGAAGAATTAGGGCAAATGGACACATGTATGACTTATAAAGCAAGTAAGCAATAAAATCAAAAAGTTATAACCCAAGGTGGACATACATCATTCCAGGACCTATAATAAGACCTAAAAGACTCAAAATCAAGACCTTATAATAATGACATGATTGCCTTATTCAAATGGAATGAGGGAGATTTCTAGAAGGGACCAAACATGACTTAAGGACTTAAGTAACTTGGAAAAAATATCAAATTCCCTAGAAAAATTATGAAACTTGACAACTCAATACAAAATTCAGAGAGTAGCATGTGTACAAAAAATCTCTTGACAATTCCTATTTTTGAGTGGTGAAAGGCTCATTGGAACACAATTAGGGTTTATATGATAAATATTGAAAAGATGGCCTCAAAAAGACCCAAACAGAGACCTAAAAATCGAGAGAAAAATATTTTGAGGAATTTTAATGAGCTCTTAAAAGAATGCAAAAAGAATGGGGTCTTTAACATTTGTGGTTTATGAGAACAAAACTATACAAAATGGATGGTTCAAAATGGGGAAATTGTGAAACAATTAATGTGAAAATTAATTATGATTTAAAAAATGAATAAACATAAAATCTAAAAAGTTGGAAAATTAGGGGAAATTGAGAGGATCCTATATGAATTTATTTGTAATTGTTTGATGTAATTTGGTATTTTTAAAAATAAGAAACAAAATTGATATAAAATGAAAATGAAAATAAAATTGAATTAAAAGACATTGGGCCTGGGGGTCTGAAAAGCAGAAAAATGAACTAAATGGGCTTAGGTCAATTGCGTTGGGGGTGCCAAGAGATTTGATTGACTTTGTGGCACGTGAATGGCACAAGAATTTTAATGTGCTGGATCAATCTGGAGCGTGGGATCAAGACAATCCAAGGGTTGTGTTATAATTTCATCTCCGACCTAGGGTTACTGTTCAGGTGACCGGAAGTGACCTCCGGTCATCTTCTCCGGTCACCCCTGGCCTAGGGTTTCTCTAATCCTCCATGAAAATGAATTCCAAGACCACCATTGCAATCGCCTCTCATCACTGATCAAGAATCTACCCTCATAATCCATTTAGGGTTCCTAGAATAGTCAAATCGAAGACAAACAACTTGACCTATGAAACTGAAACTACACACCTATGGTGTCTATCCACTAGCCAGATATCCAATAACCTCTATCAGGCCTTAATCCACATAAAAATAGTTGGAAATAAGCAATTCAAGCAAGTGGAGTTTCATGACATACCTGAGTTGCAGAGATGGAAAGATGTTGCTAGAAGACCAGAGATGAGGATCCTTAGCTTACTTGATCTTGATCTTGCTCAACGAGAGTGAAATAAACACTCTGTGATGCGTGGATCTTGAGAGATTGATGGAAATGCAGTGAAACTCTTCAATTGTGTAGTATTGAATCCTTGATGATTTGAGGTGATCAAACCATGGAGATGAAGTTATGCCTGATGCTGGTGATGAATAGATGTAAATTAGAGCAAGATTATGACAATTTTAGGAACTTGAATCCAAGTTGCAATGAAGATAAACAATGGTGCAGTAGTGAATCCTTGATGATCATGCATACACATGATAACTTGAGCTCTTTGACCCAAGGTTTGTGATTGTAGCATACTATTTGAAGTGTACCAACTGAACTCTGGTGGAATCTCCTCATGATCCAATGATTTAGCCTGCAAGCAATCAGATTACATATTGTGATCTTCCAGGAGGTGTTTCTTCCTCCTCAAGGAATCAAATTATGGCAATCTTGTGCTCAATCTGAAGTGAATGTTCCATACTCCAAGTTTGTAATTCATACAATCATGGAATCTGACATCTAGAGACCTCGAATATCCCCTTGAACATCACACTCCAATGCTGCATTATGGGCATGCATGCCTTGGGCTTGACAAGATTCCATGCACATTTTCAGTTTGAACACCCTCTCTTTGCCCTCCCATAGCTTTCAATCCTTTGGTCAGATGAAAAATCTTTGAACATCAAAGTTGTTGGAAACATGGCAATGAACAACTTTGTAGTTCAAAGAAAATTCATTTGAGGCCTCTAACATGGAAAAACATGGCTTGCATTGTGACCCACCACCTGTTTGATGAATTTCCAGGCACGGCACGCGCGCTGGCCTGCAAGTTGCCTCGCCCATGGCCTAGTTTTAGTTTTGCCTTGATTTTCCTCAACTTTGCAAGATCACATCTCTCTCATTTTTTATGATATGGGTGATTTCCACCTATGTATTTGAAGCTCAAGATTTCCTCTTTAATTGGCTCCAAGTAGAATTTTCATATCTTTCATATTTTGGGAGAAGGCCTCATTCAAAGTAGCTGCAAAAATGACTAAAACTTACCATTTTTGGAAACCGTAATTTTCCAAAAATGGTAAGATTTGGTTTTCTTGATTTCTCTTGATTCCTCCATCATTTCTTGATCAAATTTGAAACATAGGATCCTTGTAACCCTAATTTCATGATTTTGATCTCAAAAAGTCAGGAGTTGACTTTTTCTTTAGCATGGTTGACTTTTCCCCAAATTCCTGATTTTCAATCATCTGACCAATTGAACCTCTTCCAAAATGCATTTTTGGATGAAATTTGAAACCTATACACTTGTTGTCATATAGAACATAATGGAATCCATTTTTTCTCAAAAATTCATGGGGAAGCCCTTCACAATTCAAACCCTAATTTGGATCATTTCCTCAAGAGATGTTGCACTGCTTGCATTCCTTGGAGCCGTTCACTTATTTCCAAGACTTGAGGCTTCAAATGGAGACTTGTGGGATGTTGTAGACCCCTTGCACGTGATTGAGGAGCTTTGTGGCCCTTTGATTGTCTTTGTATAGCCTTCAATTATTCCAGTCATTTACCACATACCTATGCCTCAGCTATGCTATACATGATGCAATGTTTTTGGTTATAATTATGAACTTATGTATGCTAAATGATATGCAAAATGTTGAGGATATGAGAGGGAAAATTTTGAGGTATTACACAAGCTTGGATCCCGTCGGGTACGGCAAACGATCTGGGGTGCTAATACCTTCCCAGGTTGTAACCGACTCCTGAACCCAGTCTCTTTGGTTCGCAGGACTTGTGTCCTTCCTTTTCTTTTCTTCGGTTTGTGCAGCATTACCGTTCCCGTTCTTCGAGATAAAAATGCATGGCTAGCGACTCTACCTCTTCTGCGCCACTTTCGTGTTTGTACCAGGATGGGAATCCAAGGAGCAACAGCTGGCGAATCTGCTGGGGAACGAACCCAGAATCTCTGGTTTCCCCTTGAGAGTCTCTCCTAGCACTTGCGTGTTTCTGTTTCTTTGGGTGCTGATTGGTTGTTATTGCCTGTTTATTTTACTATTTATTTACAGTTTATTTACCGCTTTATTTATAGTTTTCAGTATTTATTTTCATGCATCATATATATATATATATATATATATATATATATATATATATATATATATATATATATATATATATTGGACAGTCTGGATATGTTTTTTATTTGGCGGGACTCGGGGGTTACTATGAGTGGTGAGATGAGGTTAGCCAAATACCCGGCTTGAGTGCACCATAAGACTTAGCATGGGCAATCACTTTGTCCCTATGGCATCTAGTCATAAGGGTATTAGTCTGTTCACACCCATATTCGCGACTTCTTGGAAATGTATTAATATAGGGGTTTTCTCTACTTCATTACACAACCTTGGTAGTTATGTGCGGCTGGGGATCAATCATTGAGAAACTTGTGGAAACATCCCACTCCAGTGGTGACAATGGCAGACCATATTTTGTGGCAAACCCATTCGCACTCGAGGGCCCACTTGGAGCTCGCATAGAATGGCATGGTTCTCTTATAGGAACTCAGTTAAAGCATCTGGTCGTATGATGATAGTATTGTATCCTACGGGCTGAATGTACTATTGTTTCTCGATTTCAGCACTTGAAGCTGGGGACTTGTAAGGTGTAACAGCCCGGGCCCCTCGCAAGGCAATCCCGGCACTGCCACCTCACGATCTTCTCTACTCCCCTCACTAGTAGAGTTTTTGCCTTCCGTGGGAATCAAACCCTGTACCCTGGGGTTCAAGTACATGTTCAATCCATTCCCACTACCACTTGAGCTAGTAGCTCAAGTGGTAGTGGGAATGGATTGAACATGTACTTGAACCCCAGGGTACAGGGTTCGATTCCCACGGAAGGCAAAAACTCTACTAGTGAGGGGAGTAGAAAAGATCGTGAGGTGGCAGTTCCAGGATTGCCTTGCGAGGGGCCCAGGCTGTTGCCTTTTTTTGTAACAGCCCGGGCCCCTCGCAAGGCAATCCCGACACTGCCACCTCACGATCTTCTCTACTCCCCTCACTAGTAGAGTTTTTGCCTTCCGTGGGAATCGAACCCTGTACCCTGGGGTTCAAGTACATGTTCAATCCATTCCCACTACCACTTGAGCTACTAGCTCAAGTGGTAGTGGGAATGGATTGAACATGTACTTGAACCCCAGGGTACAGGGTTCGATTCCCACGGAAGGCGAAAACTCTACTAGTGAGGGGAGTAGAGAAGATCGTGAGGTGGCAGTGCCGGGATTGCCTTTCAAGGGGCTCGGGCTGTTACATGTTGTAGATACCTTTTAGGGGAAGGCAACCTTACTACAATTCGGGGAGGGTTCTCTAGGAAGAAGAGATTGCCAGGAGATGTCATCTGCCATTGAATAGAGTAGAGTTTGGTTTGAGCAAGAGCAAGGAAAAAGGGTTGTCATGTGATATACTTATTCAAGAAGCTTTAGTCCATGCACAGGAAGGTTGGTGGGAAGAGTTCGGTGTACAATTGGATTTGTTGATATATGGAACTAGCTTATTTCCATGTGATCAAGGGAATGTCAGTGTTGAAGTTATCTCTATTTTCTTCAGAGGAAACCATACACTTACTCTGGTGGGTGATTTCTATTATGGGGTCCACTATAGGAACGAGAGAAAAGGATGGCATGTGAGCTGTTGTGCACCTTTGTTTGCTGACTAGTTTTCCAAGCAGTTGCCTAAGTCTTGACCATTTAAAGAACTACGAGGAGAATAGAAGTGTTCTCGGGGGTTGATGGGGCTAACTGCAGGTAACATAGCTTGGGGTTATGAAAGAGATGTGTTAGGAAAGGAAATGATTGTCAAGTGTGTTGGTTTCCCTAATGCCCCCTTGATAGGAAGAAAGGGATTGATTCATTATAACCTAGTATTGGCTAGGAGACAACTTGGGTATCCATTGAGAGAGTCTCCATATAAGGAAGAAGTGGTTGAATCTTTATATCTTCCTATTGAAGGAAATAGGGAAATGGCTATCAAGGTATTTCAAGCTTGGGCTATCAAGACTCAGAAAGGGAAGAAAGAATTTAGGAGGGTAGACCCAAACATGTATGAACCCTTTGCAACTTGGCTGAAGGAGCAAGTAGGTATTACATTATTTCCTTTCTTAGTGGAACCTCCACTATATCCCCAGGAGGTGACACCCCAGATTGCTGATGTGCAGGCTACTGTTCCCTTGGAAGATTACCAAAGGCTGGAAGCTCAGTTGTGAGAGTTAAAAGTGTAGAACACAGAAATGACTAGCTTATATCATCAGATGGCTCATTCCAAAACAGGTGTAAAGGAAAAGCTGCATAAAATACAAGTGGCTCAGGAAGCTAAGGAGAAAGAATTCGCAGAAAGAGAAGCATACTTTCAGAGGAGAGGACTGATGTATATTAAAAGGGAAGAAGAGTTCATAAAGACTAAGAAGACCCTCAGGGAGGCAAAACAATTTATCACCTGGATGCAAGAACAGAGAAATCAAGACCAAGAGGAGTACAAGAAGAGAGAAGAGGCATACAAGTTGCAGATTGCTACTCAGAATGAGGAAATGGAGAGTGCCTATAGGGGTCAGCAAGAAACTTCTCAACAACTAAATGAAGCACTCCTAGAGATGGCAGACCTCAGGAGGAAAGCAGATGTGAAGAGGGCTAGGATGGAGCTGGATTTCACAGAGGAAGGGCCAGGGTCTTCTTGCAGTTTAGAGTTTTAGTTTGTTTTCTTTCTTGTATTTCAGATTACCCACATGTTTGTTATGGGAATCTTATTTATTTTTATGTGCTTAATGTTTTGTAATACTTGTAACCCTACAAGGATGTTACTTTTTCCTTAGAGCCTTGTGTTTATGCAGTTGTCACTTCAGATCCTTTGAGTTTTGTGTACTTTAATATTGGTTGTGGAAAGGTGTGGAAGCTTTAAAGAGAGTAATTTTAAAAAGAATTTCCTCAAAGGCAATCTGGATTCTTTAACAAATACCAGAACCGGAGAAAACATGTCCTGATAATGAAAACACAAAAGTTTTGCATTGCATACATATCACCCTTTGTTTGTTTTGCAGGTAAAGGTCTCAGATCTCTAACATCTCTTCTGTTTCAGGCACTATTGATGCACGAAGAGTGCATATATATCCTACAAAAGAAAACAGATTCAGAATCATGGATCAAATGCAAACTGAGCTGACAGAGCTGCGTAACCGAATGGACCAGTTCATGATGTTAGTGATTAGCATAAACCAGAACCAGGAACGGCTACGAGAGATGATTGATAGGAATCAAGATGGCAACGGTGGAGGTGCTAGAGGTATTGGTGCTCATGGAGGGGGTGGTCCTCAACCTCAACCCTAAACTGAAGTTATTGTTAATGCTGGAGGGGGTCCTCAACATCAGATGGATAATCAAGATGACCAGTTTACTATCCTGGAAGACATGGAAGGTCAGGGTCCTGAGGTCAACCGCCATTTCGAGGAAATGGCTGAGCAAATTCGTTCTATTCAATCTCAGAATTCTTTGGGATTTTACATTACTGACTTAGGTTTGGTGCCTGGAATAAGAATCCCTCATAATTTCAAGGTTCCCGTGTTTGACAAGTACAATGGTACTTCCTACCCAAAGAATCTCCTTCAAGCTTTTGTCGATAGAATTACTGCTCATACCGACGACGAGAAGTTGTGGATGTATTACTTTTAAGATAGTCTCGTTGGGGCATCCCAGGAGTGGTATATGAAATTGAGTAGGGTCTCTATCAGAATCTGGAAGGAATTGGCTGAGGCTTTTGTTAAACACTATCAGTAAATCCTGGACATGGATCCTAATCGCACCCAGCTGTAGAACATGTCACAGAACTCGAAAGAAAGCTTCAAGGAGTATGCCCAAAGGTGGCGTCAGCTAGCTACAACAGTGCAACCCCTGTTACTGGAGAATGAAATGGCTGATATGTTAATGGGTACCTTAGAGGGGGTATTCATTGATCTCTTGGCATCGTGTTTAACAACCAAGTTTATTGACCTTGTTATAGCAGGGGAGAGAGTTGAGAACTTGTTGAAGACGAGCAAAATTCAAGATACTGGTGATAGTAGTTCGTCTGGGGAAAGGAAGCCTTTTGAAGGTCCTTAGAGAAGGAGAGATGGCGAAACCAATGTTGTTTTTGGTCTAGGAAGAGGCCATGGGCGCAGAAATTCATATGATTATGTGGAAGCTATCACTATACCTTCAAACCCTGCTCCTCCACAGCAGCAACAACGCAACAACCAGTAAAGATATGTCCAACAACGCCAGCCCAAGCATGTTGGTTGTGTTATTGAGGCCATCCCAATGACATACACAACTTTGTTACAGAGATTGCTAAATTTGAATATGGTCTAGCTGAGAACCTTGGCACCACTTGTGGGTAATCCTCTTCCAGGTTATGATGCTAACGCCAGGTGTGCTTTCCATTATGGAGCTCCCAGACATTCTACTGAGCAGTGTAGGGCATTGCAGATGAAGGTGCAAGACCTGATCGATTCAAAGGCAATCAATTTCTCACCACCACCGAATGTCACCAACAATCCTATTCCTAATCATGGTGGGGCTAGGGTTAACGTTGTAGAGAGTGGTGAATAGTTGAATTTAGTTTCAGATGTTGAGGAGGTGCGGACTCCCCTCTTGGTTGTAAAAGAAAGGTTATTGAAAGGACACGTGTTTCCTGGTTGTGGATTTGACTGTGAAGAATGTGTAATTTCTCCCAATGGTTGCGACAGGTTAAGAGCTGAACTTCAGGGTTTGATTGATGAGGGTTCATTTAAGTTCGATAGAGTGAGCTGAACTTCAGGGTTTGATTGATGAGGGTTTGATTGATGAGGGTTCATTATGTTCCATATCTCTCACTTTCTTCCTAAGTTACTTATCTTCTTAGGAAGTAAGTAACTTATTCTTCTGCTTCCTCCTCCTTTCATCTGCTTCTTCCATTGGTGGCTTTCTTGTAGATCTTCTCTTTTAGGCCTAACAAACCATAAGAACATCCAAGCATGATAATCTTAGGGTTGTGTTTAGTCCCCCATTAGCTTTTCACCTTTGAGTCTCTTTGAGTCTCTCTTCTCATCTCCATAATCAGAGACTAAACTCTTAAAGTTTTAGGACTTTGGAATTGGGGTTATACCTGCACTCTTCTCTTAGGATGGAGTGTATAACTTTAATCCTAAGTGTTAAACCTTTAATTTGTATAAACCTCTTAATCAAATCACTTAATAATCATCAAAGGCTTTATCTTGTAACTTGGGCCTTACATTAGGGTTCTAATTCTTCCTTATGGTTAATAAGGACTAACCCTAGTGTTTAATGGACAAGTCCCCCTCAAGTTGTCTTACAAATTTAAAATCCACTTCTTAATCTCATCCCTTAATTAAAATCCACTTAATAAAGGTGTGTTATATAATGAATTTAATCCCTAACCATGGATTAAGTTGAGGTATCTTCCTCAGCTTAAGTGTCCTCATCTATTATCCTTCTATTAGGATGGTGTAATGAGTTCACTAATCTGTGATTAGAGATTAAACTCATTATTTAACATTAAACAAAAAACAAAAACATCTAAATAAACACAAGTAGGTTAATGATCTTAATCCTACATCATCATGGTAGTTAAGTTGAGATGCTTATCTCATAATTAATCCCTAATCAGGGTGGATATAATGAGTTTACAAGCCCTTGATTTAGGCTTAAGCTCATTAACTTATGCAAAACACCAAAAACAATAACAAAACTGAAAACACAAAAACAAATAATAATCATCTCCTCCGGAATTCTTTTCTCATCACACTCATTCACAAACGAGAACTTGCTTCTTCCGTCTAATGCAAGACAATTAGCACTCGAGGCAGACGAGTCATACACTTGAGTATAGACAAGCAAGCAGTTCACAGTCAATTCATTTTTAGTCTCTTTGAGTCGAACTACAGTGTTCTGACTTCCTCATTGCATGAGAGGATACGTAGGCAGAACTTAACAGTTATCAAACAAAAGTCTCTGTGTCTTCCCCCTCTTTCAGCATTCTTTTCTAAGCCTCGGTTCCTGAGCATTCACCCTTTTGCACTAACACCTATACTTTCATTCTTAGCTTTGGTACACAGATAACACATACACTACCCCTTTAAACACAATCTCTTAAGCTTGGATCCCGTCGAGTATGACGGACAATCTGGGTGCTAATACCTTCCCAGGTTGTAACCAACCCCCTTTCTCGGTTTCTCTAGTTCGCAACCGTCTTATCCATCATTTTATAGGTTTATGCAGCATTACCTTTCCTTCGGGATAAAAATGCCTAGCTGGCGACTCTATTCATTTCATTCCTTTTTTTTCCTTTCGCCAACCGTTCGCGCTTGTACCGGGATGCAAATCCTTGGGAGCGACATCTTGGAGACTCTGCTGGGGACTTATCTTGCAACCAGGGTTTCTGGTTCTTTTTGTGGGTTTCTCCTAGCGCTTGTTTGATTTGGGTTTATAGGGGTGTTATTTGCTACTTGTGCTTGTTGTTTATTGCTTTATTTATTTCTTTCTGTACAGTTTTATTTATCGCTTTCATTTACTGTTTATATGCATTTCATAAAGTTATCATCATATCATGTGTGCTGGATCTTCTGTTTGTTTTGGTGGGAGGGATATTCAGTGAGTAAGGTTCAATACCAGGAGCCTGAGTGACACATAGGATAGAGTGGCTTCATATTATTTCCCATTCTATTTCAGTCTGGTGCGGGAATATGAAACACGGTTCAGACATTGGTTTCTTCTTGAGAACTCTGTGCTACAGATTTCCTATAGTACTAGGGCTATCTGGGAAGCCTGCTAAGTCTGGATGACCTTTTTTATGACCATCAGCATCTGAGGTGAATTAGAGGAGGGTCCTTTATGATTATTGTAAACACTGTACCTCCGGGTTAGAAGTGTTTACACTTCTCATAACTGATCCAAGTCTGAGGATCCTTGTTCTAGAACAATACATGTGAGGGGGTTGGGATGTTTACAGGTTTTCAGGAACCCTTGGCCTCATCATACCCTGTTACCAGTTTTGTTTTAAGATTGCATCATTTTGGATTGTTCTTGCGAAACCCTGGACTTGTGACTCTTTATTTGAGTCCCCCACCTAGTTACTGGTTCTCTATACCTCCATTCAGACTTATGAACACACATGGACCCTATCAAGGCAGATAACAGATCCAGCACTTGATCACAAACCCTTGCATATCATTCTGCATACATCATTTTGCATCATTTTAACATTTGTCTATTTGTTTTATAGGGTATCCACATCTTATTTGGTTTTGGTTTTGACTGTTCATCTGCATCAGATACCTTCATCAGCTATCTTCATCAGAGATTCTTTTCAGCCTTCTTCATCAGTTATCTTCTTCAGAGACTCTTCTTCAGTATCTTCATAAGTTATCTTCATCAAAGACTCTTATTCAGTACCTTCATCAGTTGCCTTCATCAGCAGTTCTCCTCAGTTGTTCCCTTCAACATCCATTGTCAACATGGACCCATCCAGTAATAGCAACACCACTTATCATTTCTTTGAGCCCTCTCTAGCAGGCATCAGGCAGATTCAGGCACTCATCACTCCTGATCATGTCCCTTTATTCAGGGAACATTATGGTGGCATTATGGACATGATCATGGACTTGGATGCATCATAGAGGAGTATGATCCACACTTTCCTTCAGTTCTATGACCCTCCACTCAGATGATTTACCTTTCCAGACTTTCAGTTGGGCCCTTTGCTAGAGGAGTTCTCCATGTTGTTGGGTGTCCCCATCAGGAGAGGGATTCCTTTCAACCCTGAGATGACTGCTCCCAGGAATGAAGATATAGCTAAGGCTCTGTACTTGGAATCCACCATCATTGACCAGAATATGACCACCAAGGCTGGAATCCCAGGCCTCCATTTGGACTACTTGGTTACTCAGGCCACCAGTCATGCTGCAGTAGGGAAGTGGGAAATTGTTTGTGCTCTCTTGGCCCTTAGCATATATGTTATCATCTTGTTTGCAGACGAGCTTAAGTTTGTAATCAAGAATTCTATCCATCTCTTCTTGCTGAAAAACCAGTTCCTACCTTGCTAGGGGATTTTTATTACTCAGTGCATCAAAGGAATAAGAAACAGAGGGGAAGATTAGTCAGATGTTGTGCACCTCTCTTCTACTGCTGGTTATTGAGATACTTGCCAAGGAAATAAGCTTTCTTGAATCCTCATCATTCAAGAAACTGGGCTACGAGAATGATTGCTCTCACATCAGAAGACATCAGATGGTGCACTCAGAGCACCAAGGGCAGAGACATAATCACCAGTTGTGGGCATATCCTAATGTACGTCTGATTGGAGTGAAGGGTTGCATCAACTACAATCCTTTGCTGTTCAAAAGGCAATTAGGGTATGCCTTGGTACATCCACCAAGAGAGCAGGACTTGTCATAAACCTTTTACTGTGATATTCAGCATAACCTTGCCATTGCCCGACAAGCAGCTTGGACTTGGGACACCATTCAGACAAAAGGGACTGCCATTCTTGGCAAATGCAACAACATAGCTTCAGCTCAGTATTTTCATTGGTCACATATCAGAGGACAGATCACCCGCATGCCATTCACCCTAGAGGATGTGCCTGGACCATCAGCAGTAGAGCCTGTGGCTACAATCAGTTTAGAGGAGTTTGAGAAGTTGAGGGAAAGGAATACCCAGTTGTCTGAAGCTCTAAAGAAGACCCTCTGGGAGAGGAATGATAGTCGTCAGGACAATGAGAGGTTAGAGAAGCTCCAGATCAAGCATATGACCAAGATTGAGAAGACAGATGATTACATCAGAAGAGCTGGAGCTGGGGAGTTAGTATTGAAGAATTCTTGCAAGGAAGCCAAGATTCAGAAGGCCAGAGCTGAGCACTACTTGGAGGAGAGTCAGGCTAGATGGATCAGAATCACTGAGGCTCGTTCACTGGAAGATCAGAGGACCCAGGCTAGGATAGAGCAGTTGGAAGCTAATGAGAAGAAGAATCAGGAGGCTTTGTTAGCAGCACAGAAGGAAATCTCTGAGTTGAAACTCTGGGCAAGGTTGAAGAGATCAAAAGACCAAGACAAGTATAAGAAGTTGACAAGTTCCATTGCCACCAGGAACCTTCTTATCAGGACCATCACAGAGCATCCAGTTGGCCCAGTGACTGATGCTCTCTTGAAGGAAGTCAGAAAGGATGATTATGGGCTGGATGTTTGATTTCTTTGTACTTGTACTTCATTTTGTTTGTACTTTTATTTTTGTATTTTGACCCACCATGGGGATTTGTTGTAATCAAAACATGTATCTGTACATTTTGTAATATATGGTTTGTGTGTTATTTTGTGGGCTTCAGTTCTCTCCATTATCATCATTCCTCGAGGTCTAGAAGGTCAAAACCAAAGAACTAAATCGGATACCCTTGGAAGACAAATAGACATCCTGCATTGCATACTAACCTTTTTTCTTTGTTTTGTAGGTTTTTGTTTTTGTTGTTTCTCACTTTGTTGTGGTTTCAGGAAACATTACTCGTAGGAGAGTCTTCCCCATCAACAGAGTTCACTGGTACCCGACAAGAAACAACCTTCCGAGCTTACAGATGGACCAGGTTTAGCAAGATCTGACTGACGTAAGAACCCATATGGCTAATAAAAGGATTGAAATGAGGACACAGATGAACTAGTTCATGGAAGTAATGACTGGGTTGACCCAAAGCCAAGAAAGATTAAGAGAGTTGGTCGAGCGGCAAACTCCTGAGGAAAACCACCCAGGTACAGGGGGTACCAGCAACAATGATCATGTACAACCTCGTACTGACCCCTCGGAGTTTGGACCTCATCTCAACCCTGACATTAATGCTATCAGGAATACCCAGGGTAATACTGGGCGGCGTACCTTGCAAGAGGACCCTCAGGAGGAAAAATTCATTGTAGTTGGGGCAGGAGATGAAGTCTATGATCTTCGGCTGGACGAGATAGAAGAAAAGTTGAGATCTCTGGAGTCTCAAAACTCTCTAGGGTTTGATGTCATGGATATGGGGCTGGTAGAGGGAGTTAGAATTCCTCACAAATTCAAACCTCCCTGCTTCGAAAGATATAATGGAACATCTTACCCTCGCACCCATCTTCAATCCTTCCTGGGAAGATTAAAAGCCTACACCATGGATGAAAAGCTATGGATGTTCTATTTTGAGGATAGCTTGACAGGGGCATCCTGTGAGTGGTACTCTCATTTGACTAGGGCCACAGTAAGAAATTGGAAAGATTTGGTCGAGGCTTTCATTCGCCAATATCAATACAATCTAGACATGGCTCTTAACAGTATACTTTTAATAGGTATGTCACAATCCTCCATGGAAAGCTTCAGAGAGTATGCTCAGAGATGGAGGCAATTAGCTGTTGTCGTTCAACCTTCAATGTCAGAAAGAGAAATGGCAGATATTTTTATGAACACCCTCCAGGGGACATACATTGATAGGTTGGCTGCATTCTCTTCCACTAGCTTTGCAGACGTGGTCATAGCTGGAGAAAGGATTGAGAGTTTATTGAAAATGGGAAAGATTTCCGATAATGGCGCCAGCTCAAGCAGCAAAAGGAAACCATTTGCAGGGCCTCGCAGGGCCAGTGAAACAAATTCAGTGCACATGGGCAGAGGAAGACCCCAGTATATGCCAAGATCAATTGCCGCTGTCACAATTCCTACTCCACCACCTCAATACACTCAGCAACCACAACATTTTCCTCAACAACAACATTTTCCTCAACAATGGTCCTACAACAATAACAACAACCAACATCAGCGTCCTTTCCAGTAAAGGTCATCTCAAGTCAACAGGGTAATTGACCCTATACCAATGCCATATGCCACCTTTTTTCCATAACTTTTGAAGCTTAACCTTGTCGAATTAAGGACTCTGGCTCCACCAGATCCTCAGAACCTTCCACGAAATTACGATGTTAATGCCAGATGTGCCTTCCATTCTAATGCACCTGGCCATACTACAGAAAAGTGCAGAGCTTTGCACATGAAGGTCCAGGATCTGGTTGATTCAAAGGCCCTAAATTTTGCACCACCTCCTAATGTCACGAAGAATCCTATGCCCAACCATGGTGGGCCCAGGATAAATGCAATTGAGATGGGTCAACCCATGAATTTAATAGAAGATACTACAAGCATTCAAACACCTCTGGCAGAGGTTAAAACTCAGCTTTTAAAATGCCAGGTGTTCCCAGGTTGTGAGGCCCACTGTGAATCTTGCAAAGTTTCCGTTAACGGGTGTGCAAGCTTGTGAAATGGTATCAATAGCCTTATCAGAGAAGGTATCCTGCAGATAACATCAACGGTTTCTACAACATCAGCAACTCCTTTTACAACAACCAGTACTCCTCCTACAACTTCATGACAATTTTTCCGATATACTCATCTATAAAATCAACAATCATCTCTTCCATCACTTCAACAAACACTAGTTCCACCGCATCCGCTTCTACAACTACAACAATCATTAACAACGACGTTTCCACAATCACCATATACTACGACCCTACAATGGTCCCTGATTCCAACAATTTTCAGCAACAACAACCCTGCTTCAGTCATTCACCACCACCACCAGTCAGAAGTCCCATCACCAGATATTACGATCCACAGACAATCACAGTTCCTACCTCCGCTGTAGTCAGTCCAGTCACCATCACGGTACCTGGACCCATTTCATATGAAAAAGATAAAGTTGTATCGTGGCACTATGGTTCAGACCTCTACTGCAACAAGGAGAGAGTCCTTCTTGATTCTTCAGCTCATACACCACAGGTGGATAATGTCGGGGGAGGCGGAGGCTTCACTAGAAGCGGACGTCTCTTCGCGTCACAAGTTCCAAGAGTTAATACTGAGGCAGAGGCTGCTGCCAAAGCCAAAGGTAAAAATGTGGTGCCTGAAGAACCAATTTCAAAATAAGCCCATAAAACATCCTTTGATCAAGATGTGGATGAACTACGAGAATAATCAAGAGAAGCGACTACAAGGTTGTGGATCAGCTCCACCAGACTCCTTCCAAGATCTCCATCTTATCCCTGCTGTTGTGTTCCGAAGCTCATCAGGATGCATTACTTAAAGTCTTTCACGCAGCCTACGTGCCTGAGGAGATCACGGTAAATCAGCTTGAGAGAGTGGTGTCTAATGTTAATACTAGCCATGGGCTAGGCTTCAACAACGCTGATTTGACTACGGAAGGTTGTCATCACAACAAAGCTTTACACATCACTCTAGAGTGTAAAGGGGTTGTGCTTTCACATGTTCTTGTTGACACTGGGTCTTCACTCAATGTCTTACCAAAGAAAGCCCTTGTTAAGCTTTAGTATGATAGTTTAGCTCTCCGACCAAGCAATCTGGTGGTTAGAGCTTTTGATGGTTCCAAGAGGTTTGTTCTTGGAGAGGTCGAGCTTCTTGTGATAATTGGCCTATAGGTCTTTCAAACTACTTTCTACATGATGGACATTCAGTCGGCCTACAGCTGTTTGTTGGGTCGACCATGGATTCACGCCGCTGGCGCAGTTACGTCGACCCTTCACCAACAATTGAAATATGAGTGGGAAGGGCAGATTATCACAATCTGTGGTGAAGAGGATATTTTTGTTAGCCATCTGGCCACCTACAAATGCATTGAGATAGATGGTGAAACCCACGAGACCATGAGCCAAGGTTTCGAAGCACTGAACGTCAATGAGGCGACAACGGAAGTATTTGTTGCATCCCAGGAGGATAGGATGGGTAATTCAATTGTCTCCTACCAACAAGCTCAGAAGGTTGTTGAAGATGGAAATGCCCGAGGCTGGGGAATGCTGCTACTAGTGGAGAAGAAGGAGGACATATTCGGTTTGGGGTACAAACCATTCCGACAAGATCAAGCAAAGGCTGCTAAGGAGCCCAAGTTCATAAGTGGCGGGATGCTCACCCCGGATGCTGTCAATAATGTGGAAGACGGGGCAGAAAGCGACCTCAACCTGTAGAGCTGGAGTCGTCCAAGGATCCTGGGCCAACAAGTCCTTAACTGGTCTTCCCAGGAAATTATAAGAGTTACTCCTGCAGAGTAATTATTGTTTCCTGCCTTTTTCAGCATGCATCAAGTCCTGCATCTTGCCCAAGGTGTCAGGACTCATTTTGTTATAGGGCCATATTTGTATTTTTGTGCAAATGGAATATCAATGAATATTGGACATCTTTTGTAAACCATTTACTCTTTCACTCATTGTATTTTCATTTTTGTTATTTTTCGCACAAAAAAATAAAATGGCAATGTTTTTAAAATAAAAGCACTGATATTTTTCGCACAAGATTAAAATTGATCACTAAAACGAACAAATCTCAATCCTTGCAGAAACAATCCTCCAGATTGCACCGACAATAACACTGTTATGACCTTGTATGACTTCCACAATCCAATTAATCAAGTTGATGAAGGGGTTGAAAAAGACTATGAGTTGCCTGAAGAGTTAGCCAGGTTGTTGAGGCAAGAAGGGAAAGTGATTGCTCCTCATTAGGAGGAGGTTGAAACTATTAATCTTGGTACCGAGGAGGATTTGAAAGAAGTGAAGATTGGGGCAAGTCTGCAAGCTTCAATAAAAGAATAACTTATCAGCATGCTTCGGGAATACGTCGACGTCTTTGCTTGGTCCTATCAAGATATGCCAGGTCTAGATACGGATATTGTCATACACATGCTACTCTTGAAAGAAGATTGCCCACCGGTTAAACAGAAGTTGCGTCGCACTCGCCCAGATATGGCCATGAAGATTAAGGAAGAAGTGCAAAAACAGTGGGATGTCGGTTTCCTTGCTGTAACTAGCTACCCGCCGTGGGTTGCTAACATTGTACTTGTGCCTAAGAAGGATGGCAAGGTGCGTATGTGTGTGGATTACCGGGAGCTGAACAGAGCTAGCCCGAAGGATGATTTCCCATTACCTCACATTGATGTATTGGTTGGCAACACAACTCAATTCTCGGTATTTTCTTTCATGGATGGATTTTCTGGGTATAATCAGATCAAGATGTCACCCAAAGACATGGAGAAAACAACTTACATCACACCTTGGGGCACATTCTGTTACAAGGTAATGCCGTTGGGACTGAAAAACGTCGGTGCAACTTATCAACGGGCTATGGTAACGTTATTCCACGATATGATCCACAAAGAAATTGAATGCTACGTGGAAGATATGATTGCCAAGTCCCTTACTGAAGAAGACCATTTGGTAAATCTGCTGAAGTTGTTCAAGCGTCTGAGGAAGTATCAGCTGAAGTTGAACCCCAACAAATGCGCATTCAGAGTACGTTCTGGTAAGCTGCTGGGATTTATTGTAAGCGAAAAGGGAATTGAGGTTGATCCCGACAAAGTCAAAGCCATTAAGGAAATGCCTGCACCTAGGACTGAGAAAGAAGTTTGGGGGTTCTTAGGTAGATTGAACTACATCTCAAGGTTCATATCTCACCTCACTGCAACTTGTGAGCCCTTGTTCAAACTATTAAGAAAGGAGCAGACAGTTAGGTGGAACGACGATTTTCATAAAGCTTTTGACAAGATCAATGAGTACCTACAAGAGCCTCCAATTCTCATGCCTCCGAATGAAGGAAGACCTCTGATAATATACCTGACAGTATTAGAAGGGTCAATGGGGTGTGTGATGGGCCAGCATAACGAGTCTGGTCGAAAAGAGTATGCAATATACTACCTAAGCAAAAATTTTACCGACTGTGAACAACGTTATTCACTGCTCGAGAAAACGTGTTGTGCTTTTGCGTGGGCTGCTCATCGACTAAGGCAGTATATGTTGACTCACACTACCTTGTTGATCTCAAAGATGGACCCCATCAAGTACATATTTGAGAAGCCAACACTTACCAGAAGGGTTGCAAGATGGCAAATTATTCTGACAGAGTATGACATTCAATACACATCTCAAAAGGTCATCAAGGGCAGTGTATTGTCTGACTACCTGGCTGAGAAACCCATTAAAGATTACCAGCCCATGAGATTTGACTTCCCTGATGAAGACATCATGTACTTAAAAGAAAAAGATTATGAAGAGCTTGTTCACATTGAAGGGCCTGACCCAGAAGAAGAATGGACTATGATGTTTGACGGGGCTGTCAATATGAATGGTTGTGGAGTTGGTGTAGTGCTCATTACGCCTAAAGGAGTTCATATGCCTTTCTCGGCAAAACTCACCTTTTCCTGCACTAACAACGAAGCAGAATACGAAACATGTATTATGGGACTTGAGGAAGCCATTGACCTTAGGATCAAAACTTTGAATGTATTCGGAGATTCAGTTTTGGTAATCAATCAGACCAACGGCAAATGGTACACTCATCAGGAGCATCTGATTCTATACCGTGACTATACGAGGAGATTATTGACATTCTTCACAACAGTCAAACTTTAGTACATCCCTCGAGATGAAAATCAGTTTGCAGATGCTTTAGCTACCATTTCCTCCATGATTAAAGTTCAAACTGCCAATTATGTGCCTCGGATTTTGGTATCTTGATTGGACCGACCAGCATATGTATTTTCTGTGGACGCTGCTAGTGACGACAAGCCTTGGTACCATGACATCAAATGCTTCTTATACAATCGGATGTACCCACCTGGAGCATCAACTAATGATAAGAAGACATTAAGAAGACTGGCCGGTAATTTCTTCCTCAATGTTGATGGTTCATTATACAAGTGAAACTTTGACATGGTTCTGCTCAGATGTGTTGAAAAGAAAGAAGCACACCTACTGATGCATGAGGTGCATGAAGGTTCTTTTGGTACCCATGCCGGAGGACATGCAATGGCAAAGAATTTGTTAAGATCGGGTTACTACTGGGTCACAATGGATGCAGACTATTGTGCCTATGCCAGAAAATGCCATAAGTGCCAGATCTACGCAGATAAAGTGCATGTGCCTCCAAATCCGTTGAACGCAATGTCTTCACCTTGGCCCTTTGCCATGCGGGGCATTGACATGATTGGAAAGATTGAACCGACTGCTTCAAATGGTCATAGATTCATCCTGGTAGCCATTGATTACTTCACCATATGGGTCGAAGCAGCTTCGTATGCAAACGTCACCAGACAAGTGGTAGCCAGATTTCTGAAAAGAGACATCATCTGTCGATATGGAGTTCCCGAGCGAATCATTACTGATAATGGTTCCAATTTGAACAATAAAATGATGGCAGAACTGTGTCGGAACTTCAAAATTGAACATCACAACTCTTCTCCTTACAGGCCAAAGATGAATGGCGATGTTGAGGCAGCTAACAAGAATATCAAGAAGATTGTGCAGAAGATGGAGGTTACCTATAAAAACTGGCATGAAATGCTACCATTTACTTTGCATGGATACCGAACCTCAATCAGAACATCTACTGGGGCAACGCCTTATCAACTTGTGTACAGTATGGAAGATGTC
The DNA here is from genome assembly GCA_963966055.1 of Lathyrus aphaca. Classification (NCBI taxonomy): domain Eukaryota; kingdom Viridiplantae; phylum Streptophyta; class Magnoliopsida; order Fabales; family Fabaceae; genus Lathyrus; species Lathyrus aphaca. The sequence continues at coordinate 356,002,453 of OZ014523.1, read as the reverse complement.
CTACCTGTTCAAGTTGAGCTACCCTCCTTACGAGTAATGATGGATGTGAGACTGGATGAAGCAGAATGGGTCCGGTCTCGGTACAATCAACTGAATCTGATCGAGGAGAAAAGGCTAGCTGCCATCTGTCATGGGCAGTTATATCAGAAGTGGATGAAGAAAGTCTTCGATCAGAAAGTCAGACTTCGGGAATACCAAGTGGGAGAGCTTGTGCTAAAAAGACTTCTTCCTCCTCATACAGATCTTAGGGGCAAATGGATGCCAAACTACGAAGGACCATTCATAGTAAAGAAAGTCTTCTCTGGTGGAGCACTGATGCTCATTACTATGGATGGCGAGGATTTCTTATCCCCTGTGAATTCAGATGCAGTTAAAAAATACTTCGCATAAAATGACCTGCTGGACATAAAAATAGAATGTGAGTCCAGGCAAAAATAGGGCATCCTGGCGAGTCAAAAACAGAATAAAAGACTTGGGAAAAAATAAGGGAAAAAATGTACACCCGCTGAGTTGAAAAGCCGCATTGGACAGCTCAGGCAAAAATGGGTATCCCGGTGGATTGAAAACCCGAAAGGGCGATCCACGCAAAATCAGGGAATAAGCGAACAATTTCATTCTGAATTCGTCTGTATCACTCACAACGTGGCATGCTTCGGAAGGTTAAAACATCAATCAGAATCAACCTTCTTCAGAAAGCAAGATAAGAAGAACGTCAAGGTCATACAGGTCATAGAAAAGGAAGCTCACTGGAGCGTCGTCGTCAACATTGCCGACACTTTTATTTTCTCAATTTACAACAATCTCCTCCTTCCAGGGGATTCGCTTCTTTTGACTGTACTTGCCAATTCAGGGCACCCAAATTAATAAAATCAGAGTTTTCAGTCACACCTTGCTTTGTACATTTTTGTTTCGTTTGCAAAATGTCCAATGTTCATAATACAACACTTGCGTTAAAACATATGAGCCATTCTTAATAAAATACTTGCAGGAAATATATTACTTTCAGATAAGTCTAACTCCTATGACGGAATCCAGTTAGGGATACTTCAGGATACTTGCGTGTTTTCCTTTGTCTTAACAGGTTGCAGATATTCAATACGCAACGGGGGGGCATATCAAGCATTGATTCCCCAGCATGCTACTTCCTAGAAGTTATATCCTCCCTAAGCAGGACTTCCCGAGCAGTGCCTGACAACTATTTCACAGCAAGGTGGTCAAGAAATTTCCTATTCCCCACAGAGTTTTCGTTCTCTCCCTAGTAGAGCAATGCCTGAAACCCATCCCCAACGGAGTGGCTGAAGCTTCCTCCTTCCCAGCTGAGTTCTCCCACCGGATAGATCTACCAATGATCTATTCCCCCAAGAAGAGTTCTCCCTCTGCACAGATCCATCAATGATCTCTTCCCCAAACGGGTTATTCCTCCAAACAGATCACTCAGAGATCTTTATCCCCGCAGGATCCGAGTCCCGGATCAGTTTCTCTCCTTTGCATAATCATAGCATTTGCATCATATTCACCAAATAAGCGTAGCATTCCGTCTAATACGGAGCATTACGACAAAAATCAAACATTTGCATGATCACAAGCCAGGTTCGAGCCAGTCACCTGCAATTACCATCAATATTTCATCAGCAATATACAAAATGCATCCCTTGCACATAAAATCCAAAGTGTCCCCTTTGCACTCTCAAAATGCAGATACCTATACATGCTCTTTTTGACACGCGTATGTGTCATCCTACACCAGTAAGGTCGCCCGAACACTTTCTGCAAGCAGATACTTGTCCATAGACACTCGCCTGTGTCATCTTATCTCCCCACAGAAATCCAAAGCATCTCCTTTGCACTCTCAAAACAGATGCTTGTTTATACTTATACATATTTGACACTTGTCTGTGTCATACTTCCCCAGCAAGTCAAACACTCGTCCGTGTCTTGCTCATACCTCACCAACAAATCAATACTTGTGCACACTTATACAGAAGTCTTTGATACTCGTCTGTATCTTGTTTATATCACTCCTCAGCAGATTCAACACTCGTCCGTGTTCCTTGTTAACCGGTTGGTACTCGTCCGTATCATTATCTTTGAACACGCGCCAACGTTTGTTTCTACCGATACTCGTTCGTATCATGGTCCTAAGGATGCTTGTCCGCATCTTTAATCTATACACATCGTCAAACACTTATATCCTTTATTCTTGAAGGAGTAAGCACTCGTCCGTGTTTACCATTCCCCAGTAAGTCGTCAACAGAACAACTTTCTCCTGTCCGAAATTCGTCCTATGTCATGATACTTCCGGCAGCCGTCCCCTTCCAGGTGATCGTCCTTCGCCTTTGGATGACCGTCCTTCATCCTTTCCCCAGCGGAATTTCCATTATTGGAACCTTCTATCCAACATTCGTCCTATGTCGTGCTAAAGAGCAGTTGTCCCCTGCTAGGTGATCGTCCTTCACCTTTTGATGACCGTCCCTCATCATTCGCCGTCCCCATCGTCGATCTTGTTATCCGACATTCGTCCTATGTCATGATAAACCCTGAGAGAAGTCGTACCCTGCTAGGTGATCGTCCTTCACCTCTTGATGATCGTCCTTCATCATGCTTATCTGATGGCCGTCCCCATCGTTGACCTTTTCTATCCAAAATTCGTCCTATGTCGTGATAAAGAGCAGTCGTCCCCTGCTAGGTGATAGTCCTTCACCTTTGATGATCGTCCCTCATCAGTATTTCATTTATTCTTTAACCCGATGGTCGTCCCCATCGTTGTTTACTTTACTTTCCAAAGCCTGATGGTCGTTCCCATCATTGCTTTTCTCATTTCTTTAATCCCCAGAGAATCTTATTTCTTTACCCGATGGTTGTCCCCATCATGACCTCTTTATTTACCCAGCTTGTCGGACATCCCCGTCATTGCTTTACTTACCACTTTATCCTCAGCAATCGTCCTCTGCTCGATGTTTGTCCTCCATCGTTTTCATTTGATAATCATACTATGCTACCTTTTACAATTTATATCCCTTTTCTTCTTATCCCCAGCGAGTGCAAATTTCGGACTGTCTTTGGTATTCAACCACAAGTTATCTTATTTGTCTGTTAAGCCAAACGCTTACACCCTGCACAGCTAACTCATGTTTGAATAGGGGCAGCTGTAAACATCCCAAATTTTCCCTCACTCTTTATCACACCATAGCTTGTGATATTTCATTTTTGCATTAGCATAAGCACACTACCTCATATTGCATTTTTTGTTTCACTGCATAGTTCAAGTTCATTTGCATCTAGGGTTTGTGATCTGAGCAATCCAAGAATTCATCTGAGCCACCCCAAGGGTCTTAAAGCTTTCCAAGAGGGTCTATGTGTGTTCTATGATTATATTATGCTCCTCAAAGTTCATGAAAGTCAAGGGATCACAAGAATTGACAAAGACATAGAAGCAGAGCTAGGGTTTTTCACTACAAAGATGACCAAAATTAGGGTTTTGGTTTCAGAGGCCTTAACTCCCAATTTTTGGGTCATTCTTATTTATAATGTTCTTAATATGTTATAAGGATCATGTATACCAAGTTTGATGAAGAAATTCATTGTGGAAGTCATCTGATCATTGGGTAACTTCTTGAGCAAGTTAAGTCAAAATCAGGGCATCTGAGGCCCCCAACAATGGAACCAAAGGTTCATTTTCATCAAATTGAAGTTCTATGATATTTATTTGATCATATAAGTGGTTGTAAGTTCACAAGATTAAAGAATTTTGATCCAATTGCAAACTTGCCATTTTTGGAAATGACTTGAAATGCAAACTTTCCATTTTGGGAAAGATTTTCAACCTCCTCTTTCATGACCAAAAATGCTTCAAATGAAAAATTCTTGGGCATGAAAATTATAGATTAGGTCTTTCCCTTTTCAAAAAGTACAAGAACATGTCTTGATTCATCCTGGAACTCAAGATATGGCCTTTCAAAGTTGGCAAAAATCACATAATTTCAAGTTTCATGTCAAAGAGGGATTTTGCATTTTTGCATGTTCAAGCTTCTAAATGACTTCTAATGTGCACAAATATGTTACAACATTTCAAAACAACTTCAAAGGATCCAAATTGACCCAAGAATTGAAGCATTTCATGGCTTGAATTACAAGAAACATCAAAGAGGGAAATTTGCATAAACCATGAGAACTCTTCATCCAAGCCTTCCAGCTCATCAAATTCAATCCCATGGTCCTCCATGAATCGAGATGAGGCAGGACAAGCCATGGAAACCCCTCTGACCGGTGCCATGCTTCAAGTACACATAACTTTGACTTTTTGCAATTTGGCCCATACCAATCAAACTATACCACACCAACTCTCTGAACCAATCAACATGACTTATGTGAACCTCATGGACCTCAAACATCACAACACACAAGCTTGAATCCACACACAAACTTAGAATCACAAAAACTTGCAAGAACTTCATCTCTTCGAAACTTACTCCTCAGCCATCAAAACCTAAAATTTCTTTCACCATTCAACTCCACATACCTCAAGGATCATTTCCCACCCCTCACCATAGCCTGAATCACCCTGAAACAAAAACACGATTTCTCACCTATCAGAACTGAATCACTCAAACCAGCTCATTTAAATTCCATTCAAGATTTCCAGAAGCATCAGAGGGATCATTGGAGGCATTTTGCACAAAGGAAGAGGTCAAAAAGCTCCAGTTTGCAAAGCTTCAACTCAGGTAGCCATGAAGAACATTTTTTCCAGAAATCTTGTTTTAAGTTTCTAAATGATTCTACATGCTTCACTGATCATTGTGATATGTTTATTTTCGAAAATGGTTGAGAAATGAGCATGTATTGTTGTTCTGAAACTTTGCCCGTGAAATTGTTTTTTCTTCGATTCATCATGTATGCGTGAAATAAATTGTTTTTGTGGATTGATTCTTGTTTATTGATGCTTGGGGAGTAATTCTGGAGATTTGGGGAGGTTTTCATGGCCTGTGGAGAGACTTAGAGTGAGGACCTTGCCGGAGAAGACGACCGAAACACTGTTTCGGCCGCCTGAAAGTCATTTGCCCTAATCCTGTATTAATTAGCCAGTTTGAATAATAGCCCTAGGATCATGTTTACCAGCGTGTTTGGATGGTCCAGATGCACTCAGTTAACCCTAATCCTTAATTAATCAGGTTAATTAGCCAGAAAAAATCCCAGCCCTTGGATCACGCGCCAGTCAACACTTATTTCCCCAGTTCAAATCTTGGCCCTTGGATCTGCATACTTCCATTTTATTTTATTTTTATTTCATTTTCTTTGCATTTTCTTTCTCATTAATTTAAAATAGCAAAACTTATCAAAAAAAATTGAAACTTTGCATTCTGACTTCAAATATATTTCTCAACCTGAAAATAATTTTTATTTTATTTTTTGCATTAAAAAAGTATTTTTAAAATATTTAAATGTTATTTTTAATTAATTAAAAATACATTTAGGTTTCTAAAAATAACCAAAAAAAACCATGAACCATTCCAATGCATTTAGAAACATTTTCAAACTCTTCATACAAATTTCTTTTTAGGTTTGATCATATTTTACCAATTTTCTTTGAATTTAGGGTCTTTAAAATCACATTTGTTTTTAACCCTAGCTTTGAAAAATCGTTTCTGCCTAACCAAGAAGAGTTTGAACTTGATTCTTTTTGCATTGTGTTACATATTGCATGTAGTTTCTAGGATAATTTTCTCATAAATTTATCTTGCATTTTCAATTTGATTTGCATTTTTCCTTTTGAATCACCCAAAAACCCTAGAAATTTAGGAAAATCATAACTTGCAATAGGATAGGCTTCTGACCTTCTCCTTTGGGGTGTGACCTAGTATGGGATTAGGGTTTGTTTGAGCTTGATTTCAAATTTGTATCATGTTGATTGCTTTTGTTTTGGTCATTTTCATCTCACATGTCCATAAAACCCTAATTTCTCATGTTCATTTGCATTCACCTTACATATTCACCATCACATGAACTTTCCATGATACTTCATGCATTCATATGTCATCTTAGACATCTTAGGACATGTTAGAACCTTACTTGATCATTTCTTTATTCATTTTCCATGTTTGCATTCACTTCATTTCATAAACATCCATGTGTTTTCAAACTTCTAAGCATGCTTTCATGACTTCCCATCTTTGTATGATCATTCATATGCACATTGTATGACATTGCATCATCTCATATGCCATATGCATTGCATGAAAACTTATGACTTTGGTCTTTGCACCTCATTTCACCTCATTTCAATTCATTTCTTCATGCCTTATACCTTATGCATGCATACTAACACTTTCAGGTACTTTTGGTAAGTTATTTGGGAGGTGGATTTGCCTTCACCTCTCACTTCTTCTTATCTCATTCACATGCATCTTAACTGGTATTTGATGTGAATTTTATTCACTTATGTTCCATATCTCTCACTTTCTTACTAAGTTACTTATCTTCTTAGGAAGTAAGTAACTTATTCTTCTGCTTCCTCCTCCTTTCATCTGCTTCTTCCATTGATGGCTTCATTGTAAATCTTCTCGTTTAGGCCTAAAAAACCATATGAACATCCAAGCATGATAATCTTAGGGTTGTGTTTAGTCCCCCATTAGCTTTTTACCTTTGAGTCTCTCTTCTCATCTCCATAATCAGAGACTAAACTCTTAAAGTTTTAGGACTTTGGAATTGGGGTTATGCCTGCATCCTTCTCTTAGGAAGGAGTGTATAACTTTAATCCTAAGTGTTAAACCTTTAATTTGTTTAAACCTCTTAATCAAATAACTTAATAATCATCAAAGGCTTTATCTTGTAACTTGGGCCTTCCATTAGGGTTCTAATTCTTTCTTATGGTTAAGAAGGACTAACCCTAGTTGTCACTCCCGAAGATTTGCATCCCGGTACAAGCGCGAACGGTCGGTGAAAGGAGAAATGAAATGAAATGAATAGAGTCGCCAGCTAGGCATTTTTATCCCGAAGGAAAAGTAATGCTGCATAAACCTAGAAAGATATGGATAAGACGGTTGCGAACCAGAGAAAATAAGAAAGGGGGTTGGTTACAACCTGGGAAAGTATTAGCACCCAGATTGTCCGTCGTACTCGACGGGATCCACGCTTGAAAGTTTGTGTTTAAAGGGGTAGTGTCTATGCTATCTGTGTGCAAAAGCTGGAAAAGAAATGTACAGGTGTTAGTGTAAAAGGTGAATTGCTCAGGAATTGAGGCCTAAAAGAGAATGCTGAAAGAGGGGGAAGACACAGAGACTTTTGTTCGATAATAGTTAAGTTATGCCTACGTATCCTCTCGTGCAATAAGGAAGTCAGAACACCGTAGTACGACTCAAAGAGACTGAAAAATAAATTGACTGGTGAACTGCTTGCTTGTTTATGCTCAAGTGTATGACTCGTCTGGCTCGAGTGCTAACTGTCTTGCATTAGACGGAAGAAGCAAGTTCTCGTTTATGAATGAGTGAGGTGAGAAAAGAATCCCGGAGGAGACGATTATTGTTTGTTTTTGTGTTTTCAACCTTTTATTTCTTTTTTGTGTTTGTCATAAGTTAATGAGCTTAAGCCTAAACCAAGGGTTAGTAAACTCACCATATCCTCCCTTTGATTAGGGATAATGAGAATACCTTAAGTATGAGATAAACATCTCAACTTAAATTACCATGATGATGTAGGATTAAGACCATTAACCTACTTGTGATTATTTAGATGTTTTTGAGTTTTTGTTTAGTATTAAGTAATGAGTTTAAGCCATAATCAAGGATTAGTGAACCCATTACACCATCCTAATAGAAGGATAATAGATGATCACACTTAAGCTGAGGAAGATACCTCAACTTAATCCATGATTAGGGATTAACCTCATGACAAAACAAGCCTTTATTAAAGTGGATTTTAATTAAGGGTAAGATTAAGAAGTGAATTTTATGGTTTGTAAGACAACTTGAGAGGGACTTGTCCATTAAACACTAGGGTTAGTCCTTCTTAACCAATAAAGGAAGAATTAGAACCCTAATGCAAGGCCCAAGTTACAAGTTAATGTATTAATGATTATTAGATGGATTGATTAAGAGGTTTAAACAAATTAAGGGTTTAACACTTAGGATTAAAGTTATACACTCCATCCTAAGAGAAGGATGCAGGCATAACCCTAATTCCAAAGTCTTAAAACCTTAAAGGTTTAGTCTCTAATGATGAGGTGAGAAGAGAGACACAAAGAAGACACAAAGGTAAAAGCTAAAGGGGGACTAATCACAACCCTAATTATTGTCATTCTTGGATGTTCCTATGGTTTATAAGTTACTTACTTCATTGAAGAAGATAAGTAATTTAGAGAAAGAAAGTGAGAGATGAACATGAATGAGCAAGCTCACTCTAAGGAAAATGAAAATTCAGCAAGGATGCATATGAAGAAGATGAAGAGAAATAAGAAGTGAAGGCAAATTCACTTCTCAAGTTAACTTACCACCTGAAAATGTTAGCATAAGGAAAGAAAAGAAATGAAATGATGCACATGAATGGGCCAATGCCAAAACCAGAAGCCATCACATGATGAAAATGATGCTATGAGATGATGCAAAAGGCAAACCAAGTGCTATGAATGTTAATACAAGAGATTGGATGCAAATGAGGCATGCTTTGAAGTATGAAAATACATGTATGTTTATGAAATGAAATGGATGCAAAGCATAGCAAAAGTATAAAGAAATGACCAAGCAATGTTCAAGCATTTTCTTAAGATGTCTAAGATGGCATACAAGTGCTTAGAATGTCATGACAAGTTCACATGTTCATGCAATGCAATGTAAGATGCAAGTGTGGATGCAAAATTAGGGTTACAGAAAGGATGAGATGCAAATGACCAAAACAGAAGCAACTCACATGGTAAAAATTTGCAAATGAGCTCAAACAAACCCTAACCCCATATGATATCACACCCCAAAGGAGAAAGTCCAACTCTTAACCTAAAAGAAGTTGTGATTTTTCTAAGTTTGTTAGGGTTTTAGGGTACCTTAAGAGGGAAAATGCAAATCAATTTTAAAATGAGGGATAAATTCATGACAAAAATATCTTAGAAACTACATGCTATATGGAAAACAATGCAAAAGGAATCATTGTCAAACCCTTCATGGTTAGGCAGAAAAGAATTTTCAAAATTAGGGTTCCAAAAAGGGAATTTTATGAACCCTAAATTCAAGAAAAATGTCAAAGTTGGATCAAAACCAAAACGAAATTTGTATGAATGGTTTGACAATGTTTCTAAATGTCCTAAGATGCAATGTGAACTTTTTTGGGATTTTTAGAAACCTAAATGGTATTTTAATTAATTAATTTCCATTAATTAATTAAAATAAACATTTAAATAATTTTAAAATGATTTTTTAATGCAAAAAATAAAAATAAAAATGTTTTTGGGTGGAGAAACATATTTAGAATTAAAATGCAGAAGGAAATATTTTTGTGATTTTTCTAAGTATTTTAAATAAAATGGTAAAGAAAAATGCATTTAAATGAAATAAAAATGAATTTAAATAAAAGTAATCCAATCCAATGGATCAGATTCAAACTGGGGGGGATGCTTTGACCAGCGCGCAAATCAAATGTCCAGATTTAATCTGGCCTAATTATAATTAATTAAATAAATTAAAATGATTAGGGTTAAGTGAAATGATCATGGCCCTCCACACACGCGCGAAACTCAGTTCCTACGCTCCAGATTCAAACTCAGCTAATCACTTGAGATTAGCCCTAATCCAACTCAGACGTCCGGAACAGTGCTCCGGTCGTCTTCTCTGGCAGGGTAGTTTTCCAAACTATCTCCCTAGGTCATTTCAGGAGCTCTAAAGCTCCAGATCAAATCCCCACCTCACCCTAAACACGAATCCACCCTCAAAACTAATTTATTTTGCATCAATCATGAGAATCAAACAAGAACATGTTTCACGGGCAAAGATTCAGAAGTAAAATACAAGCTTATTTTCAATCCATTTTCAAAACAAATTATATCATGGTGATCAACATAACACGTAGAACAATTTAGAAACGTAAAATCATGCTTCTGGAAAAAAGTTTGAAGGTGGCTACCTGAGTTGAAGCTTTCACTTCTGGAGCTTTTGGACCTCTTCTTTTGTGCAAATCCTCTTTATTTGACCCCCTGATGATGTTGCAGTTCTTGGATGGAGTTTAGAATGGCTGGATTGAAGGGTTGCAACTCAACTGGCCTGAAATCGTGTTTTGTGTTTGTGGGGTTTCAGGCTGGTTTGATGGTTGGGAAATGTTCTAATGATGATGGTGAGTTGAATGGTGAAGTTTGTTTGAAGTTTGAGTGGCTGGACATAGAGGTTCGAAAGTTTTTGCTTGAGGGTGATTTTTGTGAAACTTGGTGTATAAACTGATTCAGGCTTGTGTGTGTTATGGATTGGCTTGCTTTTAGTCCACATAACATTGTTTGATAGGTCAGAAAGTGGGTGATGGCCTGTGGTGATTGGTATGGGCAAGTTGCCAAAATGTCAACATAACTTGTACTTGAGGTATGTGTTATGGAAAGGGTTGTTCAAGGGCATTTTTGGCCTCAGCATTGATCAAGGAGAACCATGGAAAATGATTTGGGGTGCTGCAGCAAGTGTATGAGAAGATTCATGCCCTTTTGCAAATTTGAAGAACTTTGGCCCTTTTTGAATTTCTTGAAGTTCAAGGCATGAAATAGAATGATTCTTTGGGAAATTTTGGTCACAATGCATTGTATTATGTTGGTATGATGTTTAGTGAGTGATTAGAGGTCACAAAATGGCTTGGTATGTGAAATTGCAAAAAAAATCCTCTTTGGTGTGAAAGTGAAAATTATAGGATTTTTGCCATCTTTGCAAGGCCATAACTTGAGTTCCATAATGAATTAGAACTTGTTCTTGTACTTTTTGAAAAGGTAATGATCAAATCTACAACTTTCATGACCAACAATTTTTCATTTGAAGCATTTTTGGTTGAGAAAGAAGAGGTTGAAAAAAACTTTCCCAAAATGGAAAGTTTCCATTACAAGTCATTTCCATTTTTGGCAACTTTTGGTTTAGCTCAAATTTCTTCAATTTTGTGAACTTACAAGCACTTAAATGATCAAATAAAGATCATATAACTTCAATTTGATGAAAAATCCACTTTGGTTCCATTGTTGGGGGCCTCAGATGCCCTGATTTTGCTCTGACTTGCTCAAGAAGTTACCCAGTGAACAGATGACTTCCACAATTAATATCTTCATAAATATTGGTACACATGATCCTTATAACATATTGAGACTAAGAGAAACAAGAATGGCCAAAAAAATTGGAGTTATGGCCTCTTCAACCTAAACCCTAATTTCAGGTCATCTGTGTAGTGAAACCCTAACTCTGCTTCCATGCTTCCCAAGTTCTTGTGATTTCTTGACTTACTTGATCTTTAAGGGATATAATATGATGGTAGAACACACATGGACCCTCTTGGAATGATTGTTGAACTTTGGAGTGGCTCAGATGGATCCTTGGATTGCTCAGATCACAAACCTTAGATGTAGATGAACTTGAACTATGCAGATGAAACAAAAATGCAATATGACTGCTTATACTAATGCAAAACATGGAAGATAACAAGCCATGGTGTGAAATTAGTGAGGGCAAATTTGGGGTGTTTACACTAGTATTTAATGGAAAAGTCCCCCTCAAGTTTTCTTACAAACTTAAAATCCACTTCTTAATCTCATCCCTTAATTAAAATCCACTTAATAAAGGTGTGTTATATAATGAATTTAATCCCTAAACATGGATTAAGTTGAGGTATCTTCCTCAGCGTAAGTGTCCTCATCTATTATCCTTCTATTAGGATGGTGTAATCAGTTCACTAATCTGTGATTAGAGATTAAACTCATTACTTAACACAGAAAAAACCAAAAACATCTAAATAATCACAAGTAGATTAATTATCTTAATCCTACATCATCATGGTAATTAAGTTGAGATGCTTATCTCATACTTAAGTAGGCTCATTATCCCTAATCAGGGAGGATATAATGAGTTTGCAAGCCCTTGATTTAGGCTTTAAGCTCATTAACTTATGCAAAACACCAAAAACAATTACAAAACTGAAAACACAAAAGCAAATAATAATCGTCTCCTCCGAGATTCTTTTCTCATCACACTCATTCACAAACGAGAACTTCCTTCTTCAGTCTAATGCAAGACAGTTAGCACTCGAGTCAGACGAGTCATACACTTGAGCATAGACAAGCAAGCAGTTCACAGTCAATTCATTTTTAGTCTCTTTGAGTCGAACTTCGGTGTTCTGACTTCCTCATTACACGAGAGGATACGTAGGAATAACTTAACAGTTATCGAACAAAAGTCTCTGTGTCTTCCCCCTCTTTCAGCATTCTTTTCTAAGCCTCAGTTCCTGAGCATTCACCTTTTTGCACTAACACCTGTACTTTCATTCTTAGCTTTGGTACACAGATAGCACATACAGCTACCCCTTTAAACACAATCTTTTAAGTGTGGATCCCGTCGAGTACGACGGAAAATCTGGGTGCTAATACCTTCCCAGGTTGTAACCAACCCCTTTTCTCAGTTTCTCTGGTTCGCAACCGTCTTATCCATCATTTTCTAGGTTTATGCAGCATTACCTTTCCTTTGGGATAAAAATGCTTAGCTGGCGACTCTATTCATTTCATTCCTTTTTTTTCCTTTCGCCGACCGTTCACGCTTGTACCGGGATGCAAATCTTTGGGAGCGACAATAAGCTGCCACTAAGGGAAGACTATCCTCCTGTTAAGCAAAAGCTTAGAAGAACCAGTCCTGACACGGCGATAAAGATTAAAGAAGAGGTTCAGAAACAGTGGAACACCGGGTTCCTTGTCATAACTAGTTACCCACCTTGGGTAGGTAATATTATGCCAGTACCGAAGAAGGACGGCAAGGTCCGGATGTGCATTGACTACCGGGATTTGAATAGAGCGAGTACAAAATATGATTTCCCATTACCTCACATTGATATATTGGTTTATAATATGGCTCAATTCTCAGTATTCTTCTTCATGGATGGCTTCTTCGGTTATAACCAGATTAAAATTGCACCGGAGGACATGGAGAAGACAATGTTCATTACCCCTTGGGGTACGTTTTGCTATAAGGTCATGCCTTTCGGTTTGAAGAATGTCGGGGAAACCTATCAGCAGGCAATGGTAACTCTGTTTCATGGTATGATCCACAAAGAGATTGAATGTTACGTGGACGACATGATCTCCAAGTCCCGAGACGAGGAAAAGCATTTGGTCAACCTCAAGAAGCTGTTTGAACGACTGAGAAAATATCTTCCGAGGTTAAATCCTAACAAGTGCACCTTTGGGGTGCATTTTGGAAAATTGTTGGGTTTCATTATGAGTCAAAGAAGGATTAAGGTAGATCCTGCAAAAGTGAAAGTAATACAAGATATGCCTGCACCGCGAATAGAAAAAGAAGTACGTGGTTTCCTGGGACCAAATTCTCTTCCTCGTCTCGGGACTTGGCGATCATGTCGTCCACATAACATTCAATCTCTTTGTGGATCATATCATGAAACAGAGTTACCATTACCCGTTGATAGGTTGCCCCGGCGTTCTTCAAACCGAAAGGCATGACCTTATAGAAAAACGTACCCGAAGGGGTAATGAACGTTGTCTTCTCCATGTCCTTCGACGCCATTTTAATCTGGTTATAATCGGAGAAGCCATCCATGAAGGAGAATACTGAGAATTGAGCCGTATTATCAACCAATACATCAATGTGAGGTAATGGGAAATCATATTTTGGACTCGCTCTATTCAAAGAATAACAGTTTATAACCAATCCTTGTTGTTATCTTTGGTAACCCTAAACCCTAACCCTTGTGGGTTTCTTTAGAAACCTATTATAATTTGTTTCTAAGGTATCATATTCACAACAAATTAGTGCGGTGAGCATGGAGAAGATGCCTTCTACAAAGTATGAGATTGAAAAGTTCACTGGAGTGAACGATTTCAGTCTGTGGTGCTTAAAGATGAAAGCCCTACTTGTTCAACAGGGTTGTTTGGAAGCGTTGAAGGGAGAGGAGGCCATGAATGTTGTGTTGACGGTAGCTGAAATGACGGACATGATTGAGAAAGCACACAACACAATATTGTTGAGCTTTAGTGATAAGGTTCTCCGACAGGTTACAAAGGAGACGACGGTGTCAGGGTTATGGTTGAAACTTGAAGGTTTTTACATGACCAAATCATTGGTGAATCGACTCTACCTAAAGCAAGCCTTCTACTCATTCAAGATGAGTGAAGACAAAGTGTTGGCTGAGCAGTTGGATATGTTCAACAAGTTGATTCTTGATCTTGAAAATATTGATGTGAATATCGATGACGAAGATCAAGCGATGTTGTTGTTATGTGTTTTGCCCATAAGACATGCTCACTTCAAAGAAACCCTCTTGTATGGAAGAGAGTCCATGACCTTTGAAGATGTTCAATTTGCCTTGTACTCTAAGGACTTGAATGAACGAAAGGAGCATAAACCTTCGACGGTTGGTAAAGGTTTGGCCGTTAAGGAGAAATTCTTGCGAAAGGATGGTAAGTTTAACAAGAAGAAAGGAAAAAGTCAGCAGAAATCTTATAGTGGTGAAGCATCTGGTGTTCGATCCTATCATTGTAAGAAGAAGGGTCACATTCAAAAGGTGTGCCCTGAACGCCTGAAATATCATGGAGGTAATGATAATGGTAATGCTGCCATTGTTCAAGATGATTTCGACTCATATGATGTTCTTGTGGTTTTGAGCGGCGACTCAAGAAAATAGTGGATTATGGATTCAGGTTGCACTTGGAACTTGGCTCCAAATAAAGACTTGTTCGAGGAATTATGTGATCAAGATGGTGGATCAGTGTTGCTGGGAAACAACAAAGCTTACGAAATTGCAGGAATTGGATATGTGAGATTCAAGCTCCATGATGAGTCAATAAGACTAATGACTAAAGTTAGGTATGTACCTCACTTGAAGAGAAATTTTATTTCTCTTGGTGAATTCGATAAGAAGGGATATGTCTTTCAAGGAGAGAAAAGTATCATAAGAGTCATGAAGGGGTCGAAGGAAGTCTTGAGAGGCATGAAGAAACAAGGCTTGTATACCCTTGAGGCTGAAGTTGTAAGTGGTTCAAAAAATGTTGCATCCACGAAACTGTTGTCGGAGACAAAATTATGGCACATGATATTGGGCCATGTCAGCGAGAGAGGCCTGGTCGAACTAGGGAAACATAACCTGCTAGGTGGTGACAAAGTCGAGAAGTTGTAATTTTGTGAACCTTGTGTATTTGGTAAATCTTGTAGGGTAAAGTTTAACAAAGGTAAACAAAGAACACATGGATCCCTTTAATACATCCATGCTGATCTTTGGGGGCCTGCAAGGAATCCTTCAGATTCAGGTGCAAAATATTTTCTATCCATAGTTGATGACTATTCAAGAAAGTTATGGGTATTCATTCAGAAGACAAAGGATGAAACTTTTGAGAATTTCAAGAGTTGGAAGGTTCTGGTCGAAACTCAAACTGGCAGAAAGGTCAAGAGGTTGACAACTGATAATGGCCTTGAATTCTGCAATGAAGCTTTCGATAGTTACTGTGTCGAGTCTGGGATTGCAAGGCATAAGACTGTAGCAGGTACTCCTTAGGAAAATGGTCTAGCTGAGAGATTCAATCGAACAATTCTTAAAAGGGTTAGATGCATATTAGTTAGTGCTGGATTGAAGAAGGTGTTTTGTGTTGAGGATGTTTCGACATCAACATATCTGATAAATAGATGTCATTCAATTGTGTTAGATATGAAGACACCTGAAGAAGTTTGGTCGGGACATCCACCAGATCTCGACAAACTGAGAGTATTTGGCTGTGTAGCCTATGCTCACATTAGGCAAGACACGGTCGAACCTAGAGCTCTGAAATGCATGTTCATGGGATATCCTAAAGGAATCAAAGCTTATAGGCTATGGTTCCTAGGGCCAGGTCATAGAAGGTGTATCACCAGTCGAGATGTAGTTTTCAATGAAGCTGAGATGGCTTTTAAGAAAACTGACGATGTTGTCGAAGAGCTGGAACATGGAGAAATTCCTATATAGGTGGAGCATAGTGATGTTGAATTGCATGACCCAGATGAAGTCGGAGAAGTAGAAATTGATGTCGAAGATGAGAAGACTGATAATGACTACCTATTGGCAAGAGACAGTTCAAAAAGAGTTATCAAGCCACCTCAGAGACTTAGGGATGCAAATCTTATAGCTTATGCCTTAATCTCTGCAAGTGAGGTTCTAGACAAAGAACCTAGAGACTATAAGGAAGTTATGAGGAGTCGAAATGAGACTTAATGGCTGAAGGCCCTGGATGATGAGATGAAATCTCTTCATGATAACAACACTTGGGAACTGATCAAGAAACCTTCTGGAGCCGGGTTAGTCAATTGTAAATGGATTTTCAAAGTTAAGGAAGGAATCGAAGGAGTGACATTAAAAAGACACAAGGCAAGGTTGGTTGTAGGGGGTTCACTAAGAAAGAAGGTGTCAACTTCAATGATGTGTTCGCTTCTGTTGTGAAGCACAGGTCCATTTGAATGTTGCTTGCCATGGTGGCACAGTTCGACCCTGAACTAGAACAGATGGATGTGAAGATTTTGCGTTCTTGTATGGTGATCTTGATGAAACAATCCGATGAGGCAATCTGAAAGGTATGTCGAAGAGGGCAAAGAAGAGTATGTGTGCAAACTGAAGAGATCTTTATATGGACAAGGAGATTCGACAAGTTCATGGCACGCATAAATTTCATTAAAAGCCAGTTCGACCACTGTGTTTACTTCAGATTTCTACCTGGTAATTCATTTGTTATTTTGTTGCTTTATGTGGATGATATTCTAATAGCAAGCAACAATGTTGAAGATGTAATGAGGGTGAAGGATGAACTCAATAAGGAGTTCGATATGAAGGATCTGAGAGTTGTGCCTAGGATTCTTGGGATTGACATCCGGAGAGATAGAAAGAAATCGAGATTATGATTATCTCAAGAGGCATATTTGAAGAAGATTCTTGATAAGTTTGGTATGCCGAATTCAAATCCTGTTGTGACTCCAACAAACCCTCAATTCAAGCTGAGTATAGATCAGTGTCTCAGTTCTGATGTTGAAAGAGTTTATATGAATAACATTTCATATGCTAATATAGTAGGTTCTTTGATGTATGATATGGTCTATACTAGACCCGACATAGCATATGCAGTAAGTCTTGTAAGCAGGTACATGTCGAATCCTGGAAAGGATCACTAGAAAGCATTGAATTGGGTTTTAAGGTACATAAATGGGTCTCTGAATAGAGTCTTAATTTATGGCGGAGCCTTGGGTGAAGATAGTAAATCAACAATCGAAGGATAAGTCGACTTTGATTATGCAGGTTGTATGAATTCTATAAAATCTATTTTTGGATATGTTTTCATTGTGTTTGGCACAACAATTAGTTGGAAAGCAACACTTCAGAAGGTTGTTTCCTTATCAACAAATGAAATGGAGTATATCGCCCTAACTAAAATTATAAAGAAAATATTGTGGCTTGAAGGTTTTGCAAAGGAGATGAAACTTCAAGGTCGAAGTATCACTGTTAAATGTGATAGTCAAAGTGCAATACACATATCAAAGAACTCAGCCTATCATGAGTGAACCAAGCACATTGATGTGAGGCTGCATTCCATCAGAGGGGTAATTGAGCATGGAGAAGTCCAAGTGCTTAAGGTTTCGACATATCATACTGCAACTGATATGATCACCAAGACGTTACCCAGTTGCAAGTTTTCCACTGTATGTAGTTGATAAAGTTGCATGAAGAAAGCTAGGTTGTCTCTTGTTGGTATAGGGTATGTTCCAAGGTGGAGATTTGTGGAATACTGGAACAAACCCTAGTACGAATAGCATGTAGTCAAAGTCCGCTCACATGTTATTGTTTAATTGGGCCTTGTGTTATGGATCCAATTGTTTAAGTTAGCATGTACCCTAAGTTAGCTTGTAATGAGTAATTGTTAAAAAAACTCATTAGGTTAGTGTGTTAGTTTTATTATAAATAGCATACTAGTCTCTCATATTTTGTATAAGGGAAAATAGGAAGATAAAACCCTAATTCAAAAGTGAGAGAGGTTATTTGTTATTCTTGTATACTTGTAATCTTATTTTAAGAGAAAGGAAAGAATAGTAGCTTATAACCAATCCTTGTTGTTATCTTTGGTAATCCTAAACCCTAACCCTTGTGGGTTTCTTGAGAAACCTATTATACTTTGTTTCTAAGGTATCATATTCACAACAAAATCAAAGGGGGATTTCAACCACTCATATAAACTACACTTTCTACTATTCAAGCAACCTAAAATCAACCAATTCCAAGAAAAAATTTAATGTTGTTTATTATATCATCAGTACAACACAAGCCATTGTTGAAAATGATATCATTCTTAGTCTTCCACAAAACCCAATAAGAGATGAACCAAAGAGAGTTAACCACACCTGACTTGCATCGCCCACCGAGCCTCGAATTCCAAACTTTGGCATGAAGGCAACAATCATTTTCCACTATCCTTTCTATATCAAGCCACTCACACACGTCGTTCCAAACCAACAATAAGATGCGACAAGAAAATAATAGGTGGTTGGCATCCTTTAGATTATCATGACAAAATAAACACACCTTATCATTATCAATTTCAATAATTTTTCTAACAACCAAATTCATTTTCGTAGGAAGTCTATCAAGCACCAATCTCCACACGAACACTTGAATTTTAATTGGAATAACCGACTTCCGAACAAAATCCAGCACCTCTACTTTATTTGCATCCAGCATGGAACTATTCTTGCAAGAGTTAATAATGGAGTAGAAAGATTGAACCGAGAATCCTTTAGAGATATCAACCCCCCACAACCAAACATCCTTAGTGCCCCTACTGATATTCTGATTCTGCAGCAAAGTGAACAAATCCTGAGATTCGGCTTCGATGTCATTGTCGCCAGCAAACATCTCCCTATTCCAGCACCAAAAATCATCCTTCCAAACCTCCATTTCAAAAATAGAACTAAGTTTATTAAGAACCAATTGAAACAACCTAGGATAAACTTCGGCCAATGATTGATTATCTTTCCAATTTGCCTTCCAGAATGCTACATCCTTACCTGAACCAATCTTGTACAATATAAAGGTATAGAACCGCAAGTGATCAACCCCTTCATCAATGGAAAGCACATTCTTCTTCCAAAGAGAATCTCTAACTTTGTTAGAACCGACTCTAGCGTTATGAACTTTCAAACTCAGATTACCGTATCTATTAACCAAAGTGTTTCTCTAAATTTCGTTGTCGTCTCGAACAAATTTCCAAAGCCACTTGGCCATAAGGGCTCTATTAAAGTTTCCCACATGTTTGATAGCAAGACCTCCAACATCCTTAGACCACATGTTTGATAGCAAGACCTCCAACATCCTTAGATTTACATATCATTTTCCAACTAACCCACGATATAAATTTGTTACTAGAGAATCCCGTCCACAAAAAAATTCTTTGAATGACAATAATATCCTTCACTACCTTCTTAGGCATCTTAAAAAAATAATGAAAATGACTTAAAAAAAGAGTGAAAATGAATCGGAATATTAGTAAGAACCGAATTTATTAAGGAAATTCTACCATAAATGGAAAGATTGCGACCAATCCAAGAAGACAAACGGTTCCTCAATCTAGAAATTATCGGTTTCCAGAAAGATATGCGACGATGATTCCCACAAAAAAACAACAAACGGTTCATGAGACGACAAACGATTCATGAGACTTTAATTTAATTAATATTGAGGATATAACACAAGTAGTAAAATATTTTCATCAATAACATTAAACTACGACATCCTCAATATAAGTCTCTATAAAATATTGTTTTAAACAAATAATATTTATTTCTCATTTTTATATAACTGACATGATACATTCTCCTACTTGATAAAGACTAATAATTGAATTATTAATTCAAGAGTTTATAAATATTTTAAAAATATTAAATTATTTTCTCTATCATCAAATGAACATGTCAAGTAACGTCATACCGATAGGGTATGTCCATCACTTACATAATACTTAGAGAATTGAAATCTATTTTAATGAAAAAAGATTATTTGATTTCATAAAGTCCTACATGTCTTTAAAATAATTTCTTATTTTTCAAATAATATTTTCAACAATATTAGATAAGAAACATAACAATGTACAAATATCATGTCACCAGCAAAATTCTAATACCGAGTGCTCGAACAATAATTTACATAATCATAAAATCATAAGCACATCTATCAATTAATAATAAATTATATTTACAATAGCATATCGATAGAGTACGACTATAATCAATACAATCTTATATATTATTAAAATAATACAATTATTTTACTAAGCAATATTGCATAATTAATGACAAAATTATATTAATAATAACACACCGATAGGGTATAACTATTATCAATATAATATTTACTATAATTAAAATAAATTTAATTATTTTATCAAACAAATTTATATAATTGTACCAACGATAGGTGAGTTGCAATTTACAAGTTAAGAATACTTATATTTTATTCAAAATAGAAATATTTGTATAATATATCCACAATATGTGAAATTACAATTATACAGATTAATAGTGATTTTTTAATTTTCCCAGAATAAAACTCAAAAAAAATAATAAGATATCTAATATACTCATAAAACTAGATTTTTATTTATTTATTTGAGTATACAACAAGAAAAAAATTTATCAAAATAAATATTGAGTTTTTAATAAGAATATTCTGAAAATTAATAATTTTATATAGATGCACATTTTATAATTTTAAAGGAGTATATAACATTGGAAACAAATTTCTCCTTAAATGTGATTATATAATAATAGTAAGTCATAAGATATTCAATAAATTATGATTAACCTCGAAAGTGTGATATTCATCCTTGTAAATAGAGTCTTTGATTATTTTAGAATATTAGATTATCATCTCAAAAACGACTCATAAATAAAGAATAAGTAGTTATATCAAAATATAAGATTTTATCATTCAAGAATAAAATAATTTAGATTGTCTCAAAATACCTCATAATAATTATAATATTTTACAATATATAATATTTGGCAAGAAAATCTAAATAATTAAACCTAAAATAAATTTGCAATTATAACACTTTTAAGAAGAAAAATGATTTATATCATTATTTTCTTTTATATAAAAAATTAAATTTTGTATAAATAATTAGGTTCAAATATTTAAAATCAATTATTTATTTAAAACAGTACTTCATTCTCAAATTATATCAATATTAATAGGATAAGACAAATCTTGAATCAAATTCAAAATCTTTGAAAAGAATGAATTAATTAGATTTTTTTAAGCAAGTGATATATTAATAATCGAGTACAAAGGGTACTTCACCTGAATACAAAAAATCAAAATGACCGAGATCTAACGCTCGCCAAAACAAAAATACAAAGATATTACAAACCAAATTGCTCCTATGCCATGAATAACAAGGGGTCCTTGTAAAACTCGTATAAATTGCAATTGGGATAAGTAATTTCCCGAAAATTATACCATGTACCCCTACGTTTAGCCCGATACCCCTACAAATTTTTTTAATTCCAATTTTGCCATTTTCATATTTAAATAAAAACGTAAAATTTTTACCGCGAAGTCAGGGTAAAAAAAATAATATTTTTTAAATTTGGAAAAGACGAACCGGATGTACAATGGATAAGATTTTTGGTTAGTAAAATTACGAACCAGAAGTAGGTGTTTTGCGTTTTCCGGTTCAGAAAAATAACAAACCGGAACTAGCTTTGCTGCGTTTTCTGGTTTGTATTTTCTTAACCGAAAGTAGCCTAGATGGATTTTCCGGTTCGTAATTTTTTTTTGTTTTTTTTTTAATTTTTAAATTTTCAATTTTTTTAGGAGACAAGAAACTGCCTTTGCTGATATGCGCGAAGGATGACTCAGAAGTAGATACTACAGATATATTCTCTACTACACAAAAATTTCCTACAAGAGAAGAGGCGACTCGATGGATCAGGGAGGTTGGACTCAGAAATATGGTTACTATTATAATCACTCGCTCAGACACAAAGACAGGGAAGAGAGGAAGAAGTGACAAAGTTATATTTGGCCGCGATAGAGGTGGAAAGGACAAAGAACGAGAAAGAGAAACACAAAGTGCTTCCAAAAGATGTGAGTGTCCATTCAAAGTTAGATCAATACCTTCAAAGGATGGTTTTGGTTGGAAAATCGATGTAAAATGTGGCGTTCACAACCATTGTTTACCGGATAGATTTGAAGGTCATGCATTTGTTAGTCGGCTTACTGAAGATGACCAATAACATATTTTAGATTTGACAAAACGTCGTGTTCCTCTAAGACATATTTTGTTGTCTTTTCAAGAGCGAGATCCAAACAATGTGACTCGAATCACCCAAATATATAAACATAAGAGTAAGATTGAGGAAAAAATTAGGGGAAGTAGAATAGAAATACAACATTTGCTTAAGTTGATTGATGAATTGAATTATGTTTATTATAGTAGGAAAAAAGATGAATCATAAGTTATGAAAGATATCTTCTGGGCTCATTCAAACTCTGTGAAATTGTTGAATATGTTCCCGATTTTGTTGATTATGGATAGTATGTATAAAACCAATATGTATAGGCAAACTTTATTTGAAATAGTTGGTGTCACATCAACCAAATTAACATTTGCTGTTGCATTTGCCTATATGGAATCTGAGCAAACAGAGACTTTGTGTTGGGTACTGGATAAACTGAAACAGTTATTCACGAAACAAGGGTTATGTCCACAAGTAATTTTAATCGATAGAGATCTTGCTTTGATGAAAGAAATTGAAACTGTATTTCCAACAACAGTCAATATGCTTTGTCGATATCACATAACCAAGAATGTGAAAGCGAAGTGCAAGGAGTATGTTGTGGACGATATGCGAGAACCGATAGAGAAACTTTTCTACGAACTTATTGTGGCTAGTGATGAGGTTGAGTATCATCAAAGATTGAAGTTATTTGAGAATTCTTGTTTAGATTTTTGACCTTTTATTAATTACGTGAAAGACACATGGTTGACACCTCATAGACATAAATTTGTTGAAGCTTGGATCAATAAAGTAATGCATTTAGGCAATGTCACCACTAACAGGTAATGTGTTTGTTTTTTATGGGTTTAGACATAGTTGTTTTGTGGCAATAGTAATGAAATTGGATTTTTTTTCTTTTTAGAGTTGAATCTGCGCATTGGAAGCTGAAACAAATGTTGGAGAACAACTTAGGTGATCTGGTCAAATGCTGGGAGGCTATGAATGACAACATAAAGGTTAAAGTGGGAAATATTAAAGCTTTGATTTAGAAGAGTTTTTACGAGGTTGAGTATGTCTATAGAGGTCCATTTTATGTGAATTTGGTTAATTCAGTATCTAGAGAAGCTTTGCATCATATTGATGAAGAATGGCACAGGGTTGACATGATGGGTATAAACACCAAGATGTGCAGATGCTTTCGTAGAACAGTTTATGGGTTACCTTGTGCCTGTGAGTTAGGAAAATAGAGATTGAGAGGTGAACCAATACCAATAAATGTTATTCATATTCATTGGAGGATACTAAGTATGGAAGGTGAACAAGAGGTGGACACATAGGAAGGAGCAGAGTTGGATATGACGGCTGCAATTGAGTCACTGTGGAAACGGTTTCATTAATTAGATGTTGTAGGTAAGAGAGCATTAAAAAGTAGGGTGTGTAAAATAGCTTAACCCAATACAACAAAGATGGTACCACCACCTGAGAAGATAAAGAGCAAAGGAGGAGTGAAGAGAAAAGGGAAAAAACCTGTTGGGTATGATGTTTACCGTGATCCTTCGTATCATGAGTATGTTGAACAATCACAAAACAATTCTCAAAAGTCGTCCAAGAGGCCATGTTCACAGTTATCACAGACATCAAAGAAAAAACTGTCTCACGGATTCATGATACGAAGATGGTTGGTCAATGGTTCATTGTGATCTGGATAATGAAATCAGAGGACCTAGAAATATTATTTATGCGAAATTATTTGGTGATCACTTAGGAAAAGTAAGAGAATCCTTGTTGATATCATCTGTAGGTTCTCAACCATATGATAAATGGATGACACTTCCAGAAATGGGTTATGTCATAGCAAATCGTTATAACATCGTTCTTGTATCCTTAAGTTCTCTTAGTTTGATGTTCTTCCCTATGACGACTAAACATAATCCTAATGTCTCCATTTACTGCATTGGTTTTATAAACTCAAATCATTGGGTTCAGGTAATTATATCTATTCATTTTTCTTATAGGTTAACGTTATATGTATGCATTTTTGTTACAGATAAACATTATATCTATTCATGTGTGCAACATCTTGGATAACAGGATTCTCTGGACGGTTACAACATTGGCACAAGCTTACCCCGATTCTCTCAAGCCATATTAAATTATAACATGGTTTCATTTTTTTCTATATATTTCTAAAGTACTATCCTTAATATGTTATTTTTTTTATATGTTGGATGAACAATTATAAATAATATAAGTTTGATTTCATCTGAATAATTATGAATCATACAAGTTATCTGAAGATACAAAACAAAAGATTACTACAACAAAAATAACTACAATAAAAGATCACACATCGTCATGAGGAGTCGGTCCAACCTGCGGAACTGGTCCACCCTGTGCTAGACAAACTTATCATCCTCCTCCTCAGCATGGTGACGCTGCAAATAGCATCTAAGCTCATGTGAGATATGCCATAACCTCGGATCTATCAGTCCACCATCAAACTCGAGAACAGGAACCTGTATGTCCTTTCCCCGAGCTGGTGGAGTCAAACGAGGATGAGATACTATGTATTACTAAGCCAGGTACTCTGCCACAGTATCATGTGGAACATCTGCAAAGCGTGCCTGCTGAATCACCTGCCTAACGCTCTGGTGGTAACTGACCCAGTCAACGACTATGTCCAGTGAATCAATGTCAGGGGGATGTGATGGTATGTACTGATGGTATCCAAACTGTCGTAAGCATCTGTTAGGTAAATAAAGGACAGATGTATCGTACCATCGTAGACCACCCATGTACAAAGCGATATCATCAAAGGGCCTGTGCTGCCTATGATTCTCGAATGGGCGCCATATCACATCACTGGGTGTCAATCCATCTAACTGAGCTCTGATTTCGTCAACCTTCTTCGATGATTGCTTGTAGCACCACTTCATCGCCCTTAGAAGCCGAGCACCAGCACCACCAGACATCTTCAAGAAGCCTCTCTTCCCAATACTCGGGAAATACTCGTGAATCCAACACTGTAATCAAAATATTATCATTTAAACGTATTATAAATTACATAATATGAATATTATAAAGTCACTTGAAACAATAAAGTAAATTAAAATTAAACTTTTGTACCTGTAGAAGAGTGGCATATCCACCAAGCTGCTTGCACGAATAAAATGAAGCATCTCCGAGGTATCTATAAAGAGTGACAAGTGCATCTACTCCCCAGCAGTATCTGCCACATTTGTCCAGGTCCTCAAACAGGGGTAAATACTTTGCCTCTACAAGAGTAAAGGTCTTATCCGTAAGAATAGTGCAACCAAGTATCAACAACATATACACCCTGGCCGCACAATCAAATCTCTCCTCAGATCACAGACGAACAAAATGAGTCTTCAACCACTCAAGTCTATGATATGGACCTCTGCATGCACGGACCTCCTCGGCTGCATCCTCCAGCGAAATACTCATCAGATGAATAGCAAGACCGATGGCATCTGAGTTAGTGAAGGAGGCATGATACATCATCCAGCGTGATGGTCATCTCGCCAAAGGTCATATGAAAAGACGAGGTCTCAGGATGCCATCTCTCGACAAATGCAGATAAGAGGTTCGTATCGATCCTGGATAAGCTGGTCCACTGAAGAGACGCTAGACCTGACTGAGACATCCACTTCTGTATCTGAGGTGTGAGCATAGATGGAACCCATCCTATAAGTTTGCTTCCATGTGCATCAACCTTAAGCTCCTTCTTCGGTCGTCTCTCCTGAAAAAAAATACATATTTTATGTTATTATCAACTAAAGATTAAAATAAATGTTATTTATTAATGAAAGTTTATAGGTTCTCTTACCTCGCCATTCCACAAATGGCACACAACATGATTCTGGTACCTCACCAAAAGTGAGGTATCAGAAGGTCCTCCGGGGAACGGTGGATGTGGAGGAACATGAGGCGCAACAGGATTAGCAGCCTGTAGTGCGTCAAGTTCCTGCTGGTATAAATGCGTAGGAACTGCCCTTCCATCGGGAAATCGCTGATGAATATGCCTGTCGCGTCCTCTGATTTGAGACACTGTAAAGAAAACCAAAAAAAAAATTATTAAATAAAATTAAAAAATTAAAAAAAAAAACACAACAGTAAGTAGCTCATTAGCTACTTCCGCTATGTAACTTTCTCAACCGGAAGTAGCAATGACCCTACTTCCGGAGTACAAAATAAAAATAAAAAAACAGAACCGGAAGTAGCTTACTTAAGATTTCCGGTTGGTAAAAATATGAACCGGAAGTAGCAGCTGTGGGTTATCCGGAAATAAATTTTCACTGTGCGATTTTTTCTCCAAAACATTGTCTGAAGTGAAATGAGGTGAAAAAATGAAATTTTTTGAATTATTTACTATTTATATGAGGGTAAAATCGTCCAAAAAAATTTGTCGTATGGGGTACAGGGATAAACATGGGGGAACAGGGTATAATTTCCTAATTTCCCCCATCATGGACTACCTCCACAACAATATTTTGACACTCCAAACCATGTCCAAAATGTTCCACTTCGAATTGCCAAAGATGATATCGTTCTAAGTCACCCAAATGATCCAACAAACCGCAAACCAAATATTGCCTTCTCGGCCTCTCGTGATTTTTTTGGATTTGCAAAAATTAACCTAATCCGAATAACTCCTCTTCAAGTCCATGACCATCAGAATCTTGAAATAAACTCAATTTAAAATCTCCAACCAAACCAATTTAACCACTTTACAACCAATTAAAATATGGAACACAGACTCAATCTCCTCCACACAAAACAGAAACAAAGGATCGATAGAATCAACATAAATTCCTCTAATGATCAAAGAGTCTTTCGAAGGTAACCTGTTTAAAAAATTGCGCCAAGCAAAGACCTTGATTTTTGCGGGCACGAGCAAACTCCAAACCAACTCGAAAACTCCATCATATTTGTTCATGGGGCCAAACAGGATAAAAGAAGAGAAAGTTAATCAGTAAAAAAAAATTAACTGAAAACATACCGTTGTCTTCCAAATTCCACACCGGCAAATCATTTTAATCTTTGATAGGGTGAACCGAAGATAACAATAGTCTCAGGTGTTGAATTTCAGTCGTAGCTCCCAAAACCGAACCAGCAACGTCCCAGTTCAAAACAGTTGCACTACCCGAAATCTCCTCCGTCTCCTGCATCTTGTTCACTACCTGAGAGCCAACACCTGAACTGATCACCTGGCCCTAATGAACACCATCAGCGACTGTCACAAAATCTGCATCAGAAATAGCTGAACCGTAAGGCACGGTTGTTGCAACAACAAAATTTCCAAAAGCTGAATGAAACAAAATTCTATGCGCCTGAAATAAGTGAGGGTATCCAACATTGTCTACATCTGTTGTAGAAAAATGAAGATGCTACCACACACACATCTTATATTATCAAACATTGTTTGTTATTTGCAACAAAAGGAGCTTCTGTCTTCATCAAACCCACAAAAACTGGAATCAGGGGATGGAATGCCCTAAAGAATGAATAGACATGCCATAAGCATTCATTTCCTGCATATCATATTCTTGTGTTTTTGCAGGTTATCCAGACTTTCTAACTTATTCAACTGCAGGCAATATAGCTGGTTAACGCGTTCATCGATATCCGACTAAAAGAAATCGAGTAAGAATGGTTGAACGAATGCAGACTAACCTCAATGAGCTCCGGCAGAGGATGGATCAGTTCATGGAAATGATGACTTGCATGTCCCAAAACCAGGAGCGTCTCAGGTTGATGGTTGAGCAACCCCGGGTGAATGCTAATACTGGAACACCGATTGAGAACGTGGATCCTAACGCTGTCCGTAACAGAGAGCCAAATCCAAATAGGACTGCAACCCGTAATATGGTTATAGAAGACACACAAGAGGACCAGTTCACTCTACTGGATGCTGATTTGGGTAATATGAATGAGATTAATGATCGTAGGTATGAAGAGCTGGCAGAGAAGATTAAGGCCATGGAATGTCAGAATTTCCTAGGCATCGATGTAACCAGTCTCGGGTTAGTACCAGGAGTCAGAATCCTTCCTAAGTTCAAGGCGCCGTCATTTGACTAGTACAACGGCAACACGTGCCCTAGAACTCCCATTCATGCGTACTTTGGAAGAATCTCAGTTCACACTGATGACGAGAAACTTTTGATGCATTTCTTCCAAGATAGTTTATCTGGAGCTTCGTTGAGTTGGTACATGAAGCTAAGCAGGGTCTCTATTCGAAGCTGGAAAGATTTAGCTGAAGCTTTTCTCAAGCAGTATCAATATAATATTGATATGGCTCCGAACCGCACTCAGTTGCAGAATTTGTCTCAAGGACCTAAGGAAAGATTTAAGCAGTATGCCCAGAGGTGGCGTGAGCTGGCCGAATAGGTTCAACCTTCATTGCTGGATCGGGAAATCGACGACATGTTTATGGGCACCTTGCAAGGTGTTTACTTGGACCGTCTAGCCGCCTCCCCATCTATTAGTTTTTCTGATATTGTCATCGCTGGAGAAAGAATAGAAAACTTTCTGAAATTCGGAAAGATTCAGGATGCAAGCAGTGATAGTTCTTCTGGTGTGAAAACGCCTTTTGGCAATGACCAAAGAAGAAGAGAAGGCGAGACCAATGTGTCGCTCCCAAAAGATGAGACTGGGCTCAAATAAGGTACAGACGCGAACGGTCGGCGAAAGGATGAAATGAAAAGAGTCGCCAGCTAGGCATTTTTATCCCGAAGGAAAGGTAATGCTGCATAAACCTAAGAAAGATTTGGATAAGACGGTTGCGAACCAGAGAGACTGAGAAAGGGGGTTGGTTACAACCTGGGAAGGTATTAGCACCCAGATTGTCCGTCGTACTCGACGGGATCCACGCTTAGAAGATTTGTGTTTTAAAGGGGTAGTGTTAGTGCAGTCTGTGTATAAAAGAGCTGGAAAAGGATGTACAGGTATCAGTGTAAGAAAAGTGAAGTGTTAGTGTAAGAACAAGAGTGAAATGCTCAGGAGTATGAGGCTTAAAGAATAATGCTGAAAGAGGGGGAATATACAGAGACTTTTGTTCGATAACTGTTAAGTTATGCCTACGTATCCTCTCGTGAAATGAGGAAGTCAGAACACCGTAGTTCGACCCAAAGAGACTGAAAGGTGAATTGACTTGTGAACTGATTACTTGCCTATGCTCAAGTGTATGACCTGTCTGGCTCAGGTGCAAACTGTCTTACATTGGAAGGAAGAAGCGAGTTCTCGTTTGTGAATGAAGGTGATGAGAAAAGAATCCCGAAGGAGACGATTATTGTTTGTTTTTGAGTTTTCAGTCTTTTATTGCTTTTGAAAGTTTGTCATAAGTTAATGAGCTTAATCCTAAACCAATGGATTCAGTAAACTCATCACATCTTCCCTCTGATTAGGGGTAATGAGAATACCTTAAGTGTGAAGTCAGCTTCTCACACTTAATCACCCTGAAGTAGGATTAAGGTCATTAACCTACTTGTGATTATTTAGATATTTATGTTGTTTTTGTTTAGTGTTAAGTAATGAGATTAAGCCATGATCAGGGATTAAACAGACTCATTACACCATCCTAATAGAAGGATAATAGATGAGAATGTTTAAGCTGAGGAATGCTCCTCAACTTAATCCATGATTAGGGATTAAACTCATGACAAAACAAAGCCTTTATTAAGTGGATTTTAGTTAATGATGAGATGATGAAGTGGTTTTTAGGGTTTGTAAGACAACTTGAGGGGGACTTGTCCATTAACACTAGGGTTAGTCCTTCTTAACCAATTAAGGAAGAATTGGAACCCTAATGCAAGGCCCAAGTTACAAGATTGATGTCTTGATGATTATTAGATGGGTTGATTAAAGGATTTAAACACATTAAGGGTTTAACACTTAGGATTAAAGTTATACACTCCATCCTAATAGAAGGATGCAGGCATAAGCTTAATCACAAAGCCTTAAAACCTTTAGGGTTTAGTCCCTGATTATGAGGTGAGAAGAGAAGACTCAATGAGACACAAAGGTAAAATCTAAATGGGGAGACTAATCAAAACCTAATTATTGTCATGCTTGGTTGTTCCTAAGGTTTGTGAGTTTTACAAGAAAGATCTTCAGAGGAACCACCAGGAAGCAGATGAAAGGAACAAAGAGAAGCAAAGTAACTTGCTTCATTTAAGAAGACAAGTCACTTGAGGAAAGAAAGTAAGAAGAACAAGAATGAGCAAGCTCAATCTCAAACACAAGACAAAATTCAGCAATGATGCATAAGAGAGATGAAAAGAAATTGTGAGAAGTGAAGGCAAATTCACTTCTCAAAGTAACTTACCACCTGAAAGGTTAGTGAAAGGAATGCAATGCAATGCAAAATGAGATGGAATGGCATGATGCAAACCAAAACCAGAAGCATAAGTATGATGCTAATGATGCTATGAGATGACACAAACATGAAACAAGGCATGGGGATGATCATACAAACATATGGATGCAAGAGAAGCATGCTTAGAACCATAAACATACATGAAAAGTTATGGAATGCAAATGACATTCAACATGGCAAATGAAGGATGAAAAGATCAAACATGATTCTAATATGTCCTAAGATGTGTTATGAATCAGATGGATGCATAAAATGTCATGGCAAGTCATGGTATGCAAGCAAATGCAAGATGAATGCAAAAGGAAGCCCAAATTAGGGTTTATGATCAATGCACAAAACAAAAATCAAAACCAGAAGCAAACATCAAGATAAAAAATTGAAAATGCATTCAAGGGAACCCTAAACCTATACAAAACCACTTCCCAAAGGAGGGGATCCAATTCTTAACCTAATGAAAGTTATGAATTTCCTAAGGTTGCTAGGGTTTTAAGGTACCTTGCCAAGAAAAATGTCAAACAAATAGGAAATGCAAGATCAAATCATGCCAATTTAATCCTATAAACTACATGCTAAACAAGATGCAATTCAAAAAGAATCAAAGTCCAACTCTTAAAGGCTAGGCAGAAATGAATTTTCAAAGTTAGGATCAAAACAATGCTTTAAAATGAAATTAATTCCATGAAAAATTGTCAAAAGACATCAAGATCAAAAAATAAATTTGGTTTGAGGGTTGGACAATGTTTCTAAATGATTTTAAATGATTCATGAATTTTTTTGTGATTTTTAAATACCTAAAAGTATTTTTAATTAATTAATTCTCATTAATTAATTAAAAATAATCTTTTAAATTATTTTAAAATATTTTTTAATGCAAAAATTAAAAATAAAAATGTTTTTGGTTTCTGAAAATTAATAAAAGCTTGTATAAAAATTTTCAGAATTTTTAAAGATGTTTTACTATTTTTAATAAAATGAAGAAAACAAATGGAATTAAATGAAAATAAAACTGAATTTAAATGAAAGTAAGCATGATCAATGGCTGAGGTTTGAACTGGGAAACGTGCGCATTGACTGGCGCCACATCTAAAGGCTGATATTCAAACTAACATAATTAAACTAATCTGAATTAATTAATTTAAATAAAATGAGATTAGGGCTAAGCAAAGGATCTGGACCCTTGAACACGCGCGGGAGTTGACTAAGTCAGACAGATCAACGCACCACATTCAAACTACATTAATTACACAGATTAAACCCTAATCACTTTCAGGTGGCCGGAGAAGACTTCCGGTCGTCTTCTCCGGCAAGACCCTCACCTGAAAGTTGCTAACTTTCTTCCCAGGCCATGAAAATGAACTCTAACCACCCATAAATCATCCCCATTCAACATTGAATCAAAACCCCCAAACCAAAATAATTTTTCATTCAACAATCATGTGAATCGAAGCAAAACATATTTAGGTCAGAAAAATTTCAGAACACGATTACATGCTTATTTCTCAACTATTTCAAAAAGTAAAAACATCAGAGTGATCAGCAAAGCATGAGGAACAATTTAGAAACTTAAAAACTCATTTATGGAAAAAAAGTTCTTGAGATACCTGAGCTTTGAGCTTTCTCAGTTTGCAACTTTCTGATCTTCTTTCTTTGTGCAAACCACTCCTCTTAGGCCCCTGATGAAGTCTTGATGCTTGGAAGAAGTTTGTGATGACTGGTTTGGAAGATTACAGAAGTTCTGTTCAAGGGGGGGTGGTGATCGTGTTTTTGATTCAGGGAGTTTCAGGCAATGGTGATGGGTGGTTTTTGATCAGTGAAGTATGATGAGTTGGTTTGTGAAGTTGGTTTGTGTGTTTGCAGCTTGTGGAGAGTGTTTCGAAAGCTTTTGCAAAATGGGGTGAAAATGAGAGAGTTGTGTTCTTAGTGCTTTCAGGCTTGTGTCTTATGTGCTTTGGCTTGCTTTTGGTTTGTATAAACAAATGGGATTGGTCAGATGAGTTGATGTGTACTGCTGTGATTGGTATGGCTCAAGTTGCCAAAATGTCAAATTGGTGTAAGAGAGGCATGGGCTACTAGCTAGCCAAGGACAAATGGGGTGTCCTGCGCAGCAAGAAGTGTGGAGAGCCCTAGGATTGTTTGTGAAGTCAGCAAGCAAGTGGATTCAAACTTGAGTGAGTTTTTGCAACTTGCCTCACTTTTGTTTCTTTTGAAAATTCTTGTTCCATAAGTCATGAAAATGAGTGATCCCTTGGCCCATTATGAATTTTAGATTTCATATGATCATGTTGGGAAGAAATGATACACATTTGAGGCCTTTAGAACACTTGAACAAACCATTTTGCAAAATGTCTCTTTGGTAGAAAACTTCAAATTTTGTGATTTTAGCCAACTTTGACAAGCCATAACTTTTGATCCAAAATGAATTAGGTCATGTTCTTGTACTTTTTGAAAAGGGAATGATCCATTATACAACTTTCATGACCAAAGTTTTTTCATTTGAATCATTTTTGAATCAAAAAGCAAGGGTTGAAAAAGTTTCCCAAAATGGCAATTTTCATTAAAAGTCAAGTTTCCCAAAAAGTCAACTTTGCAAATGACTTGAAATTCTTCAATTTTGTGAACTTACAACATCTTATATGATCAAATAAATATCATACACAATCAAAATGATGAAGAACACCCTTTGGTTGGGTCATTGGGGGCCTCAGATGCCCTGATTTTACACTGACTTGCTTAGAAAGTCAACCCTAGATCAGATGACTTCCCCATTGAATTTCTTCATGAAAATTGATATGCATGATCCCTATACCATATAGAGACCAATAGAAACAAGAATGACCAAAAAAATTGGAGTTATGGCCTTTGAAACCAAAACCCTAATTCTAGGTCATCTGTGTAGTCAAACCTGGCTCTACTTCCATGCCATTTTCAGTTCTTGTGATTCTTTGACATTCTTGACTTTGAGTGGATATAATATGATGCTTGAACATACATGGACCCCTTTGAATTGTTTGATGACCTTTGGAGTGGCTCAAGAAGCTCTTGGATTGCTCAGATCACAAACCCTAGATGCAGATGACTTTGAACCAATGCAATGTGTCAAAAATGTGATATGAGATGCTATGATTGAGTTTATGCATATGAGAAAATCACAAGCCATGGTGTGAATGGGTGAGGGAAAATTTGGGGTGTTTACAACTTCCCCTATTCAAACATGAGTTAGCTGTGCAGGATGTAAGCAACGGCTTAACAGGCAAACAAGATAACTTGTGGTTGAATACCAAAGACAGTCCAAAATTTGCACTCACAGAATGAAGAGGAAAAGGGATATAGATTGTAAAGGAAAAATACAGTATATTGTAAAGTATGGGCGACGGAGGAAGATTGTCGAGCAGAGGACGACTGCTGGGGAATGAGCAATGACGAGGACGGCCGACACGCTGGGAAAAGTGCGGGAAATAAAGCAATGACGGGGACGGCCGACATGCTGGGGATAAAAGGGATTATGATGGGGACGGCCATCAAGTAAAGTTATAAGATTCTCTGGGGAAAAATGAAGAATGATGGGGACGGCCATCAGGTTCATAAAGTAATGTAAACAACGATGGGGACGACCATCGGGCTAAACTGATGAAGGACGATCATCAGGAAAAGGAAAAGGGACCACGACGGGGACGACCATCGGGTTAAGGAATAAATGAAATAATGATGAGGGACAGTCATCAAAGGTGAAGAACGATCACCTGGCAGGGTATGACTGCCGAAAATATCGCGACATAGGACGAATGCCAGATAAAAGGTCAACGATGGGGACGGCCATCGGATGAGCATGATGAAGGACGATCATCAAGAGGTGAAGGACGATCACCTAGCAGGGGACGGCTGCTCTCGAGGTTTATCATGACATAGGACGAATGTCAGATAACAAGATCGACGATGGGGACGGCCATCAGATAAAATGATGAAGGACGATCATCAAAAGGTGAAGGACGATCACCTAGCAGGGGATGGCTACTAAATATCACGACATAGGACGAATGTCGGATAGAAAAGGTCAACGATGGGGACGGCCATCGGATGAGCATGATGAAGGACGATCATCAAGAGGTGAAGGACGATCACCTAGCAGGGTACGGCTGCTCTCAGGGTTTATCATGACATAGGACGAATGTCAGATAACAAAAGAAATCTTGCTTTGCTGGCGATCTACTGGGGAATAGTAAACACGGACGATTGTTTATATCCAAGAAATAAAGGTATAAGTGTTCTGACGTTGTGTATAGATTAAAGATGCGGACGAGCATCCCTAAGACTACGATACGGACGAGCATCGGGTAGAAACAAATACTGACACATGTTCAGAGATGACGATACGGACGAGTATCAACTGGTTAACAAGGAACACGGACGAGTTTAGAATCTGAGGGGACTCTTCTGGGGAATAGTAGACACAGACGAGTGTCTATATTCAAAAAGACAAGGGTGTTTGACACATGTATGGATTAAAGATGCGGACGAGCATCTTTATGACTATGATACGGACGAGTATCAGGTAGAAACAAACGCTTGACGCATGTTCTGAGATGATGGTACGGACGAGTACCAACTGGTTAACAAAGAACACGGACTAGTGCCGAATCTGAGATGATAATAAGTGGTGTACATAAGATACGGACGAGTATCTGAGAAATCAGTATGGATGAGTGTTTAACCTGCTGGTGAGAGTGACACGGACGAGTGTCAAGAGGTATATTATAAACAAGTATATGCTTTACAAAGTGTTTAGGTTACTGTGCTGGGGAAGGTGACACGGACGAGTGTCAAGGAAATGTATATATATGTATCTGTGAGTGAATAGAGGACGCTTTGGTCTTCTACTGGGGATATGACACGAACGAGTGCCACAAGGAGTATATACTGATGTCTGTGAATGTAAGGAAACTGCTTTAGCCTTAGCTCTCTGTTGGGGAATCTGGGGAGCATTCTGTATATTGTTGATGGATTGTCATTATTCACAAGTGCTTGATTCAGAACATGGCTTATGATTATGCAATATGTTTGATTTTTGCCGTAATGCTCCGTGTTGGACGGAATGCCACACTTTGTGGGGGTGAATATGATGCGAATGCTATGATTATGCAAGGATACCAATCCGGGACTCGGATCCCGTTGCAGTGAAGATTTCTGGTTGATCTGTTTGAAATGGGCATCCCAGCTGGGGATGAGATCATTGGTAGATCTGACAAGATGTATCTGCTTGGGGGAATAGGTCACTGATAGACCCATTCTTGGTAATGAAGGACCCAGCTGGGGTTTGTAGAAGCTTTCGTCACTCTGTTGTGATTCCTTCATGCGTTGCTCTTCTGGCTAAAGGCTGAAACTCTGTGGGGAGATGGTCCCCTGGCTTTTGTACTTAGCTTAAGAAAGAGGAATGATTGGCAACTCGGCTGGGGAGAAACAGCAAGTGGCAACTCAGCTGGGGAGAAAACACTTTGGGTGCTAAGACTGAGTGAGTGTTGATTTGCCAGCTCGCTGGAATGAAGCTTACATGCCCCATGTTGCGCTTTTGAATACCTGCAATCCTGCAAAGACAGAGGGACGCACAAGTAATCCCGAGGTTTCCTTTACTGGATCCCATCATGAGAGTTCAGACACTCCCGGGAGTAAATATATTTCCTGCAAGCACGCATTCTTTAGAAAAGAAACATCTGTGTTTATGCAATCAGTATCTTTAAAGACATCGGACATTTTGCAAATGAAAATAAAGTATTCGAGACGAGACATGACTGAAAATCTGATTTTATTAATTCACGTGCCCTGAATTGGCAAGATACAGTCAAAGAAACATATCTCCTAAAATGAGGAGATTGTTACAAATTGAGAAACAAAATGCTGGCAATGTTGACGACGCTTCAAAGAGCTTCCCTTTGCTATGACTCGTATGACATTTGACGTTCTTCTCGTCTTGCTTTCTGAAGAAGGCGGATTCTGATAGAAGCTTGATCCCTTCGAGGTTTACCAAGTTGTAGGTGATACAGACGAATTCAGAATGCAGTTGTTCGCTTATTCCCTTATTTTGCATGGACCGCCCTTTCGGGTTTTCAATCCATCGGGATACCCATTTTTGCCTGAGTTGTCCAATGCGGCTTTTCAACTCAGCGGGTGTACATTTTTTTGTGTTTATTTTCCCTTATTTTTTCCCGAGTCTTTTATTCTGTTTTTGACTCGCCGGGATGCCCTATTTTTTCCTGGACTTACATTCTGTTTTTGTGTCCAGCGGGTCTTTTTATGCGAAGTATTTTTTAATTGCATCTGAATTCACAGGGGACGGGAAGTCTTCACCATCCATAGTGCTGAGCATCAGTGCTCCACCCGAGAAAACTTTCTTTACTACAAATGGTCCTTCATAGTTTGGGGTCCACTTGCCCCTGTGGTCTGTATGAGGAGGGAGGATTCTTTTCAGCACAAGATCTCCTACTTGGTATTCTCGGAGCCTGACTTTCTGATCGAAGGCTCTCTTCATTCTTTTCTGATACAACTGCCCATGACAGATTGCAGCCAATCTTTTCTCTTCAATCAGACTTAGTTGCTCGTACCGGGATCGGACCCATTCTGCTTCGTTCAGCTTAACATCCATCAGTACCCGTAAGGAGGGTAATTCAACTTCAACAGGTAGGACTGCCTCCATACCATACACAAGCTGATACGGTGTTGCCCCAGTGGATGTTATGATTGACGTGCGGTACCCATGCAAGGCAAACGGTAGCATCTCATGTCAGTCTTTGTAGGGGACTACCATCTTCTGCACAATCTTCTTGATATTCTTATTAGCTGCCTCAACAGCGCCGTTCATCTTTGGTCTGTAAGGAGAAGAATTGTGGTGTTGGATCTTGAAGTCCCGACATAACTCGGCCATCATTTTGTTGTTTAAGTTAGAACCATTATCAGTAATGATTCGCTCGGGAACTCCGTATCGACAGATGATATCTCTCTTCAGAAATCTAGCTACCACTTGCCTTGTAACGTTTGCATATGAAGCTGCTTCGACCCACTTGGTGAAATAGTCAATGGCAACCAGGATGAATCTGTGGCCATTTGAAGCAGTCGGTTCAATCTTGCCAATCATATCAATGCCCCACATAGCAAAGGGCCAGGGTGAAGACATCACGTTCAAAGGATTGGGAGGCACATGCACCTTATCCGCATAAATCTGGCATTTGTGGCATTTTCTGGCATAAGCACAACAGTCGGCATCCATTGTGATCTAGTAATAACCTGATCTTAGCAATTTCTTGGCCATTGCATGTCCTCCAGCATGGGTACCAAAGGATCCTTCGTGCACCTCGTGCATTAACAAGTCTGCTTCTGTTCTATCAACGCATCTGAGGAGTACCATATCAAAGTTTCTCTTGTACAGGGAACCATCAGTGTTCAGAAAGAAACTACCAGCAAGCCTTCTCAAAGTCTTCTTATCATTGGAAGATGCCCCAGGTGGGTATGTTCGATCCTCCAAGAAGCACTTAATGTCATGGAACCAAGGCTTATCATCCTTGACAACATCTGCTGCGAACACATATGCTGGTTTGTCAAGTCTAGACACTGAAATTTGAGGTACAAAGTTGGCAGCTTGCACTTTGATCATGGATGAAATGGTAGCCAGAGCATCTGCAAACTGATTCTCGTCCCGAGGGATATACTCAAGCTTGACTGTTGTAAATAAAGTCAATAACCTCCTTGTATAATCCCTGTAAGGTATCAGATGATCCTGGTGTGTGTACCATTTGCCGTTGGTTTGATTAACTACCAGAGTTGAATCTCCTAATACAGTCAATGTCTTGATCCTGAGGTCAATGGCTTCCTCAAGACCCATAATGCAAGCTTCGTATTCAGCTTAGTTGTTAGTGCAGTTGAAGGTGAGTTTTGCCGAGAAAGGCATGTGAACTCCCTTAGGTGTGATGAGTACTGCACCAACGCCACGGCCATTCATATTAACCGCCCCATCAAACATCATAGTCCATTCCTCTTCCGGGTCAGGCCCTTCAGTGTGAACAGGCTCTTCATGATCTTTTGCTTTTATGAACATGATGTCTTCATCAGGGAAGTCAAATCACATAGGCTGGTAATCAACAATGGGTTGCTCAGCAAGATAATCAGACAATACACTGCCCTTGATGGCTTTTTGAGATGTGTATTGAATATCATATTCCGTGAGGATCATTTGCCATCTTGCAACCCGTCCGGTAAGTGCTGGCTTCTCAAAAATGTACTTAACTGGATCCATCTTTGAGATCAATAAAGTGGTGTGGGTCAACATATACTGTCTCAGTCGGCGAGCAGCCCACGCTAAAGCACAGCAAGTTTTCTCGAGCAGTGAATAACGTTGTTCACAGTCGGTAAACTTTTTGCTTAGGTAGTAAATTGCATACTCTTTTCGACCAGACTCGTCATGCTGGCCCAGCACACACCCCATTGACTCTTCTAATACTGTCAAGTACATTATCAGAGGTCTTCCTTCAACTGGAGGCATAAGGATGGGAGGCTCTTGCAAGTATTCCTTGATCTTGTCAAAAGCCCTCTGGCAGTCTTCGTTCCACCTGACCGTCTGTTCTTTTCTCAATAGCTTGAACAAAGGTTCACAAGTTGCTGTAAGGTGAGATATGAACCGTGAAATGTAGTTCAATCGACCTAAGAACCCTCGAACTTCTTTTTCTGACTTCGGTGCAAGCATTTCTTGAATAGCTTTGACTTTATCAGGGTCAACTTCAATCCCTCTCTCACTTACAATAAATCCCAGCAGCTTACCGGATCGCACCCCGAATGTGCATTTGTTGGGGTTTAACTTCAGTTGGTACTTCCTCAGGCGCTTGAATAGTTTCAACAGGTTTACCAGGTGGTCTTCTTATGTGAGGGACTTGGCGATCATGTCATCCACATAACACTCGATTTCTTTATGGATCATGTCATGGAATAATGTTACCATAGCCTGTTGATAGGTTGCACCAGCATTCTTCAGTCCGAATGGCATCACCTTGTAAAAGAACGTGCCCCAGGGTGTGATGAAGGTTGTCTTCTCCATGTCTTCAGGTGACATTTTGATCTGATTGTATCCTGAAATCCGTCCATGAAGGAGAATACCGAGAACTGAGCTGTATTATCCACCAATACATCAATGTGAGGTAATGGGAAGTCATCTTTCGGGCTAGCTCTGTTCAGATCCCGGTAGTCAACACACATTCTTACTTTGCCGTATTTCTTAGGCACAGGTACTATATTAGCAACCCACAGTGGATAGCTAGTTACAGCAAGGAACTCGGCGTCCCACTGCTTTTGTACCTCTTCTTTGATATTCATTGCCATGTCTGGGCGAGTACGGCGCAATTTCTGTTTAACCGGTGGACAATCTTCTCTTAAAGGCAGCTTGTGCATAACAATATCGGTATCCAACCCTGGCATATCCTGATAAGACCAAGCAAACACATCCACATATTCACGAAGCAGGTCAATCAGTTGCTCTTTCACTGAGTCTTGTAAGCAGGCCCCGATCTTAACCTCTTTCACATCTTCATCCGTACCAAGATTAATCGTTTCGACCTCCTCCTGATGAGGAGTGATAACCTTCTCCTCTTGCCTTAACAACCTAGCTAGCTCTTCAGGAAGCTCATAATCTTCTTCAACCCCTTCATCAGCTTGATTGATTGGATTGTCAAAGTCACACGAAGTCATAGCCGTGTTGTTGCCGGTGCGGTCTGAAAGGCACTCTTTGCAAGGGTTCAGATTTGTTCATTTTAGTGATTGATTTTAATCTTGTTTAGAAAAGTGAAATAAAGTTGTCATTTTGAAAACATTGCCATTTATTTTTTGTACAAAAAGAAAAATGGAAAAACAGTGAGCGAAAAAGAAAAAGACTCATTTGCAAAAGATGTCTGATTATCATTGATTAATCTATTTGCACAAAATTACAGATGGCCCGATTACAAAATGAGTCTTGTCATCTTGGGCAAGATGCAAGACTTGATGCATGCTTAAAAATACAGGAAATAATAATTACTCTGCAGGAGTAACCCTTATAATTTCCTGGGAAGACCAGTTTGAGATACGGCTCCCCGGGATCCTTGGACGTATCCAGCTCTCCAGGTTGCGCTCATCTTCCGACTCATCTTCCAAGTTGTTCACTGCATTTGGGGCGAGCATCCCCCCACTGATAAAATTGGGCTTCTTAGCAGCCTCTGCTTGATCTTGTTGAGTTGGTTTGTAACCCAACCCAAATCTATCCTCCTTCTTCTCTACAGGCAGCAACTTGCCCCAGCCTTGGGCAGTCCCTTCTTCAACAACTTTCCGGGCTTGCTGATAAGATGTCATTGAGGTTCCAGGTACAGTGGATGCTTCATTTATGTTCAAGGCCTCAAACCCTTGACTCATAGTTTCATGGACCTCCCCATCCATCTCAATGTATTTGTATGTAGCCATATGGCTAACAAAGATATCTTCCTCTCCACAAATAGTAACGACTTGGCCCTCCCACTCGAATTTTAACTTCTGGTGAAGGGTTGATGTCACGGCGCCAGCGGCGTGTATCCATGGTCTACCCAATAGACAGCTGTAGGCAGGCTGTATATCCATCACGAAGAAGGTCGTTTTGAAAGTCTGTGGGCCATTCATTATAGGCAACTCAATTTCTCCCAGAACTGATCTCTTAGAACCGTCAAAGGCTCTTACTACCAAGTTGCTGGGGCATAATGCCAATCCTTCATACTCCAGCTTCACAAGGGCCTTCTTAGGTAGGACATTGAGGGATGACCCTGTGTCCACCAATACATGAGAAAGAACTGCACCCTTACACTCCAAGGTAATGTGTAAAGCCTTGTTGTGGTTGCGACCTTCCGTCGTCAAATCAGTGTTGGTAAACCCTAGTCCATGACTAGCGTTGACATTTCCAACCACTGCCTCTAACTGATTGACGGTAATCTCCTCTGGCACATAAGCTGCGTGCAAGACTTTTAATAGTGCGTTCCGATGAGCCTCAGAGCACATTAGCAATGATAAAATGGAGATTTTGGAAGGTGTCTGGTGAAGCTGGTCCACTATCTTGTAATCACTTTTCTTGATGATTCTCATGAATTCATCAACCTCTTGATCAAAAGGGGTCTTTAAAGCTTCTTTAGCAACTTGTTCTTCTTGCACCATGCTCTTCCCTTTTGCCTTGGCAGCAGCTTCTGCTTAAGCAATGGGTCTTGGAATTTGCGGGGCAAAGAGACGTCCGCTTCGAGTGAAGCCTCCGCCTCCCCCCACATTGTCTATCTGTGGTGAAGAAGTTGATGATTCCAGAGTGATGTTCTGCCCTTCGCAGTATAGATCTGAGCCGTAATGCCAAGGGATGGTATTATTGCTTTCATAAGGAACCGGCCCAGGCACTGTGATAGTGACTGGACTGATAGCAGCTGCAGAAGGGACCATGATTGTATGTGGATCATAGTATATTGTAACTGGTGCTCTGATAGGAGTGGCATTTTGTGAGTTGTTGGCAGGAACATTGGCAGGATCATACTATATCGTAACCGTTGAGACACTTTCATTACTTGCTGTTGATGTTGTAGGAGGCATTGTTGACTGGATGGGTGCTGAAGTTGTAGAAGAGACGGATGTTGATATTTGGTTCGTTGAATTGACAGATGAAGCATTTGTTGATGAGATTGAAGAGTTGTTTGGAACAATTGTTGTTGTAGTTGTAGAAGACTCGGGAATTGTTGTTAAGGAGATTGCTGGATTTGGAGGCGTTGATGTTGTGATTTGAAGTA
This sequence comes from Lathyrus aphaca, assembly GCA_963966055.1. Taxonomy (NCBI): domain Eukaryota; kingdom Viridiplantae; phylum Streptophyta; class Magnoliopsida; order Fabales; family Fabaceae; genus Lathyrus; species Lathyrus aphaca. Next base: position 355,959,827 of record OZ014523.1, on the reverse strand, counting down.
GGCCACTCTGGATGAGACCATTTATGCCGCTTCTCAGGTTATCACACCCATTTACCGAAATGTTGCAATAGCCGCACCCGAGCTCACACCCGGGGAATATCTGACATTCAAGGAGTTGAGCTTTAATCTCTACCAGGGGTGTCCGAATCAGCCCCACACTGGTTATCAAGAAAGACGACTTGTCTTCCTCAATTGCATTAATCTTGGGTCCTCCGTGGTTGGGCATAGGGTTCTTACTGACATTTGGCGGGGGTGCAAAGTTTAGAGCTTTGGAATCCACTAGATCCTGTACTTTCATGTGCAAAGCTCTGCACTTCTCTGTACTGTGGCCAGGTGCGTTGGAATGAAAAGCACATTTGGCGCTGGCGTCATAATTTCTGGGCAGACTGGCAGGATCTTGAGGTGCCAATGTCCTTAGCTCAACCAGGTTGAGTTTCAGGAGTTGTGGCAACAATGCGACATAAGGCATAGGGATTGGATCAATCACCCTATTGGCCTGAGATGGTCTCTGTTGAAAAGGTCTTTGCTGATTGTTGTTGCTGGTGTTGTTGTTGTTATAATTTCTCTGAGGTGGATACTGAGCTTGTTGCTGGTAGTGGGGTTGTTTTTGTGGTTGGTATGTTGGTTGTTGATGAATTGGAGCGGGAATAGTGACAGCTGCCACTGACCTATGAACATACTGGGGTCTGCCCCTGCTGGTATGGATAGCATTAGTCTCACCAGTTCTTATTGGGCCCACAAAAGGCTTTCTTGGGTTGCTGGACGAGCTCGCACCATTGTCGGAAATCTTACCCATCTTTAGAAGGCTCTCAATTCTTTCTCCAGCTATGACTACATCCGCGAAGCTGGTGGAAGAAAAGGCAGCTAGCCTATCAATGTATGTCCCTTGGAGGGTGTTCATAAACATGTCGGCCATTTCCCTTTCCGACATGGGTGGCTGGACAGCAGCAGCCAGCTGTCTCCACCTCTGGGCGTATTCCCGGAAGCTTTCTCTGGATGATTGGGACATTCCCATCAGGAGGGTCCTGTTGGGAGCCATATCCAAGTTGTACTGGTATTGTCTAATGAAGGCCTCAGCCAGGTCCTTCCAGCATCTGATGGTTGCTCTGGTCAAATGAGAGTACCATTCCCTTGAAGCTCCTGTTAAACTGTCTTCGAAATAAAACATCCATAGTTTTTCATCCATGGTGTATTCCTTCAGCCTCCCCAGAAAGGATTGCAAGTGGGTTCGTGGACAGGAGGTTCCGTTGTACTTCTCAAAGCACGGAGGTTTAAACTTGTGAGGTATTCTTACCCCGTCCACTAAGCCCATGTCCATGACATCAAAACCCAAGGAGTTTTGAGACTCCAAGGATCTTAATTTCTCAGCAATTTCATCTAGCCTTCTGTCATAGGCTTCATCCCCAGCTCCCATCACAGTGAATTGATCCTCTTGGGGGTCTTCTTGTAGTACTCTGCCTGTAGTAGCATTCCCTTGTACATTAGCAGGGATGTTGATCTCTGGGTGAAGATGGGGTCCATACACAGGTGGGTTGACATGAGGCTGAACCCTCTCATTGTTGCTCGTTCCACCAGTCCCTAGATGGGGGTCTTCCTGAGTCTGCCTCTCTACCAATGCTCTTAATCTTTCTTGGCTCTGTGCCAATCCATTCATCATCTCCAAAAACTGGGTAATCTGATTTCTCATTTCCAGTCTCTCATTGGCCATTTGAGCCCTGACCTCTGTAAGGTCCTGTTGTACCTGGTCCATCTGTATACCCGGAAGGTTGTTGCGGGTAGGATATCTGTGCGGACGGTTGAGTGGGAACACCCGACGTCGAGAAATAGTTCCTGGATCACAACAGGGTTAGTAACAAACAAAACAAAAGCCTACAAAACAAAACAAAAGGTTAGTATGCAATGCAGTATGCTTATTTGTTTCCAAGGTATCCGGCTTGGCATTTGGTTTTGACCTTTCCAGACCCCGAGGAAGATGCTTTTTGATGTTGCTTAGGAGAGAGAGATTCAAATGAAACAAACTAATGAATATATTACAGAAAAGTGAATGATACATAGTTTGTTTTTTACAATACATGCCCCCGAGGGGTCAAAATACAACATAAAAAGAGAAAAGTACATGAAATGAAAGCAACAACAAGCAAAAGTCAGACACCAAGACTAAACTCATCCTCCCGAACCTCCTTTAGAAGTGCTTCAGTTACCGGATCAGCCGGACGCTCTGTGAGGTTCCTGATGAGAAGATTCCTGGTGGCAATAGCTGCAGTTAGCTTCTTGTGTCTGCTCTGGTCTTTTGACCTCTTCACACCAGCCCTGATCTTCAACTCTGAGATCTCCTTCTGGGCTGCTAGCAGGGCTTCCTGTTGCTCCTTTGCATTAGCCTCCAACTGCTCAATCTTGTCCTGAGTTCTCTTATCCTCCTGAGTGCGAGCTTCAGTGACCCTGGCCAACCTAGCTTGACTCTCTTTCAGATAGAGATCAGTCCTGGCCTTCTGAAACTGAGCCTCCTTACAGGCATTCTTCAAAATCTGCTCTCCTGCCCTTGACTTCTTGATGTAGTCCTCTGACTTCTCAATCCTGGCTAGATGCTCCAATTTAAGCTTTTCCAACCTTTCGATGTCCAGACGACCATCACTCCTCTCCCAGAGGGTCTTCTGTAGAGCCTGAGTCAAATTCTCATTCCTCTCTTTCAGCTTCTCAAACTCTTCCAGGCTGACAATGGCTGGAGGTGGTGCTGTGGATGGTCCCGGTGCATCCTCAATGGTAAAGGGCATCCCAGAAATTTGTGCCCTGGCATGAGACCACTCATAGTACTGAGTTGAGGCCACATTGTTGCATCTCCCGAGAATGGCCATCCCTTTGGTCTGGACATTGTCCCAAGCCCAGGATGCCTGCCTGACAACAGCTAGATTAGGCTTAACCTCACAATAAAGGGTTTCAGCCAAGTCTTGTGCTCTAGGAGGGTGGACCAATGCATAGCCCAATTGTCTTTTGAATAGCAGAGGGTTATAGTTGATGCAACCCTTCACTCCTATCAGGGGTACATTGGGGAACTGCCCACAACTAGTAATGATGTCCCTTCCCTTGGTGCTCTGAGTGCACCACCTGATGTCAGCTGAGGTCAAAGCAATAAGTCTTCTAGCCCAGTTCTTTTGTTGGTGAGGATTCAAGAATGCATCAGTCTTGGGCAAGTGTTTGAGCAGCCAGGTATGGAACAGGGGAGCACAGCATCTCACCAACCTTCCTCTTTGCTTTTCATTCCTTTGATGAATAGAGTAGTAGAAATCTCCCAGTAAGGAGGGCACTGGGTTCCTCAGAATGAAAAGGTGAATGGCATTTTTGCTAATAAACTTAGGCTCATCTGCAAATAATATAACCCCATATATGCTGAGGGCTAATAATGCACAGACTGTCTTCCATTCTCCCAAGGAGGCCTTCAGGATAGCCTGAGAATTCAAGAAATCCAAGTGTAGACCAGAGATTCCAGCCTTGGTTGTCATGTTCTGCTCAATCAGAGAAGGTTCCAGATACAGTGCCTTTGCCACTTCTTCATTGCTGGGAAAAACCAATTCTGGGTTGAAGGGGATACCACCCCTAACAAGTACTCCAACCAGTGATGAATACTCCTCTAATAAAGGCCCCAACTGAAAATCCTGGAAGGTGAAGCATCTCAAAGGAGGATCATAGAACTGTAGACAAGTGTGAATCAAGCTCCTCTGAGAAGGGTCCAAATCCATAACCACATCAAGGATGCCTCCATAATGTTCTCTGAATAGTGGTATATGGTCTGGAGTAATAAGGGCCTGAATCTTCCTGATGCCAGTCAGCTCAGGCTCAAAGAAATGATATGAGATGTTGCTCTTCTTGGGTGCCATGTTGCTGAAGAAGAGATGAGACAGATGATGATGATGATGATTGATACTAGAAGATGAGCCACTGATAGGCTAATACTGGTGATGCAGGTGACTGAAGCAGGTAGCTGATGCATGTAGCTGAAGCAGATAGCTGGTGAACAGGGGTCTATGCTGATGAAGGGGTCAAAACCAAGCCAAAATGTAATATGGATACCCTGAAAAACAAATAAAAAAATGTTAAATGATGCAATGATGATGTATGCAAATGATATGCAAGGGTTTGTGATCAGGCTGGATCTGATTAACTGCCTTGATATAGGTCCATGTATGTTCAAGAAATCCAGATGGAGGTTCATAAGTCCAGTAACCAAGGTGGGGGACTCAAATAAAGAGTCACATGTCCAGGGTTAAAATCACAAGAACTGTCCCAAAATGGATTACTATTAATCAAAACAAAGTAACAGGGTATGCTGAGGTCAAGGGTACCTGCAAACCTGTAAACAGCCCAACCCCCTCACAGGTGTTGTTCTAAAACAAGGATCCTCAGACTTGGATCAGTTATGAGAAATGTAAACACTTCTAACCCGGAGGCACAGTGTTTGCAATAACCATAAAAGATCCTCCTCTAATTCACCTCAGTTTCTGAAGGTCAATAATAAAGGTCAACCAGACTTAGCAGGCTTCCCAGATAGCCCTAGCACTACAGGAAATCTGTAGCACAAAGTTCTCAAGAAGAAACCCATATCTGAACCGTGTTTCATATTCCCGCACCAGACCAAAATGGAATGGGAAAGAACATGAACCACTCTAGCCTAGGTGTCACTCAGGTCCCAGGTATAGGACCTCAACTCTCAATAGAACCCCACCCACCAAAGCAACAAAACCAGATCCAGCCAGAACATTATGACAGTATGATATATGTAAAGCTGTAAAGAAAGCAATAAACAAAATTGTATATAAAGCAATAACATAAGCACAAATAGCACATAACACCCCAGTAAACACAAATCAAACAAGCGCTAGGAGGAACCCACAAAAAGAACCAGAAGCCCTGGTTGCAGTATAAGGATCCCCAGCAGAGTCGCCAAGCTGTCGCTCCCAAAAGATGAGATTGGGCTCAAATAAGGTACAGACGCGAACGGTCAGCGAAAGGATGAAATGAAAAGAGTCTCCAGCTAGGCATTTTTATCCCGAAGGAAAGGTAATGCTGCATAAACCTAAGAAAGATTTGGATAAGACAGTTGCGAACCAGAGAGACTGAGAAAGGGGGCTGGTTACAACCTGGGAAGGTATTAGCACCTAGATTGTCCGTCGTACTCGACGAGATCCACGCTTAAAAGATTTGTGTTTTAAAGGGGTAGTGTCAGTGCAATCTGTGTATAAAAGAGATGGAAAAGGATGTACAGGTGTCAGTGTAAGAAAAGTGAAGTGTATAAGTGAAGTGTCATTGTAAGAACAAGAGTGAAATGCTCAGGAGTATGAGGCTTAAAGAATAATGCTGAAAGAGGGGAATATACAGAGACTTTTGTTCGATAACTGTCAAGTTATGCCTACGTATCCTCTCGTGCAATGAGGAAGTCAGAACACTGTAGTTCAACCCAAAGAGACTGAAAGGTGAATTGACTTGTGAATTGCTTACTTGCCTATGCTCAAGTGTATGACCTGTCTGGCTCAGGTGCAAACTGTCTTGCATTGGACGGAAGAAGCGAGTTCTCGTTTGTGAATGAAGGTGATGAGAAAAGAATCCCGAAGGAGACGATTATTGTTTGTTTTTGAGTTTTCAGTCTTTTATTGCTTTTGAAAGTTTGTCATAAGTTAATGAGCTTAATCCTAAACCAATGGATTCAGTAAACTCATCACATCTTCCCTCTGATTAGGAGTAATGAGAATACCTTAAGTGTGAAGTCAGCTTCTCACACTTAATCACCCTGAAGTAGGATTAAGGTCATTAACCTACTTGTGATTATTTAGATGTTTTTGTTGTTTTTGTTTAGTGTTAAGTAATGAGATTAAGCCATGATCAGGGATTAAACAGACTCATTACACCATCCTAATAGAAGGATAATAGATGAGAATGTTTAAGCTGAGGAATGCTCCTCAACTTAATCCATGATTAGGGATTAAACTCATGACAAAACAAAGCCTTTATTAAGTGGATTTTAGTTAATGATAAGATGATGAAGTGGGTTTTAGGGATTGTAAGACAACTTGAGGGGCACTTGTCCATTAACACTAGGGTTAGTCCTTCTTAACCAATTAAGGAAGAATTGGAACCCTAATGCAAGGCCCAAGTTAAAAGCTTGATGTCTTGATGATTATTAGATGGGTTGATTAAAGGATTTAAACACATTAAGGGTTTAACACTTAGGATTAAAGTTATACACTCCATCCTAATAGAAGGATGCAGGCATAAGCTTAATCACAAAGCCTTAAAACCTTTAGGGTTTAGTCCCTGATTATGAGGTGAGAAGAGAAGACTCAATGAGACACAAAGGTAAAATCTAAATGGGGAGACTAATCAAAACCTAATTATTGTCATGCTTGGTTGTTCCTAAGGTTTGTGAGTTTTACAAGAAAGATCTTCAGAGGAACCACCAGGAAGCAGATGAAAGGAACAAAGAGAAGCAAAGTAACTTGCTTCATTTAAGAAGACAAGTCACTTGAGGAAAGAAAGTAAGAAGAACAAGAATGATCAAGCTCAATCTCAAACACAAGACAAAATGCAGCAATGATGCATAAGAGAGATGAAAAGAAATTGTGAGAAGTGAAGGCAAATTCACTTCTCAAAGTAACTTACCACCTGAAAGGTTAGTGAAAGGAATGCAATGCAATGCAAAATGAGATGGAATGGCATGATGCAAACCAAAACCAGAAGCATAAGTATGATGCTAATGATGCTATGAGATGACATAAACATGAAACAAGGCATGGGGATGATCATACAAACATATGGATGCAAGAGAAGCATGCTTAGAACCATAAACATACATGAAAAGTTATGGAATGCAAATGACATTCAACATGGCAAATGAAGGATGAAAAGATCAAACATGATTCTAATATGTCCTAAGATGTGTTATGAATCAGATGGATGCATAAAATGTCATGGCAAGTCATGGTATGCAAGCAAATGCAAGATGAATGCAAAAGGAAGCCCAAATTAGGGTTTATGATCAATGCACAAAACAAAAATCAAAACCAGAAGCAAACATCAAGATAAAAAATTGAAAATGCATTCAAGGGAACCTTAAACCTATACAAAACCACTGCCCAAAGGAGGGGATCCAATTCTTAACCTAATGAAAGTTATGAATTTCCTAAGGTTGCTAGGGTTTTAAGGTACCTTGCCAAGAAAAATGTCAAACAAATAGGAAATGCAAGATCAAATCATGCCAATTTAATTCTATAAACTACATGCTAAACAAGATGCAATGCAAAAAGAATCAAAGTCCAACTCTTAAAGGCTAGGTAGAAATGAATTTTCAAAGTTAGGATCAAAACAATGCCTTAAAATGAAATTAATTCCATGAAAAATTGTCAAAAGACATCAAGATCAAAAACGAAATTTGGTTTGAGGGTTGGAAAATGTTTCTAAATGATTTTAAATGATTCATGAATTTTTTTGTGATTTTTAAATTCCTAAAAGTATTTTTAATTAATTAATTCTCATTAATTAATTAAAAATAATCTTTTAAATGATTTAAAAATATTTTTTAATGCAAAAATTAAAAATAAAAATGTTTTTGGTTTCTGAAAATTAATAAAAGCTTGTATAAAAATTTTCAGAATTTTTAAAGATGTTTTACTATTTTTAATAAAATGAAGAAAACAAATGGAATTAAATGAAAATAAAACTGAATTTAAATGAAAGTAAGCATGATCAATGGCTGAGGTTTGAACTGGGAAACGCACGCATTGACTGGCGCCACATCTAAAGGCTGATATTCAAACTAACCTAATTAAACTAATCTGAATTAATTAATTTAAATAAAATGAGATTAGGGCTAAGCAAAGGATCTGGACCCTTGAACACGCGCGGGAGTTGACTAAGTCAGACAGATCAACGCACCACATTCAAACTACATTAATTACACAGATTAAACCCTAATCACTTTCAGGTGGCCGGAGAAGACTTCCGGTCGTCTTCTCCGGCAAGACCCTCACCTGAAAGTTGCTAACTTTCTCCCCAGGCCATGAAAATGAACTCTAACCACCCAGAAATCATCCCCATTCAACATTGAATCAAAACCCCCAAACCAAAATCATTTTTCATTCATCAATCATGTGAATCGAAGCAAAACATATTTAGGTCAGAAAAATTTCAGAACACGATTACATGCTTATTTCTCAACTATTTCAAAAAGTAAAAACATCAGAGTGATCAGCAAAGCATGAGGAACAATTTAGAAACTTAAAAACTCATTTCTGGAAAAAAAGTTCTTGAGATACCTGAGCTTTGAGCTTTCTCAGTTTGCAACTTTCTGACCTTCTTTCTTTGTGCAAACCACTCCTCTTAGGCCCCTGATGAAGTCTTGATGCTTGGAAGAAGTTTGTGATGGCTGGTTTGGAAGATTACAGAAGTTCTGTTCAAGGGGGGTGGTGATCGTGTTTTTGATTCAGCGAGTTTCAGGCAATGGTGATGGGTGGTTTTTGATCAGTGAAGTATGCTGAGTTGGTTTGTGAAGTTGGTTTGTGTGTTTGCAGCTTGTGGAGAGTGTTTCGAAAGCTTTTGCAAAATGGGGTGAAAATGAGAGAGCTGTGTTCTTAGTGCTTTCAGGCTTGTGTCTTATGTGCTTTGGCTTGCTTTTGGTTTGTATAAACAAATGGGATTGGTCAGATGAGTTGATGTGTACTGCTGTGATTGGTATGGCTCAAGTTGCCAAAATGTCAAATTGGTGTAAGAGAGGCATGGGCTACTAGCTAGCCAAGGACAAATGGGGTGTCCTGCGCAGCAAGAAGTGTGGAGAGCCCTAGGATTGTTTGTGAAGTCAGCAAGCAAGTGGATTCAAACTTGAGTGAGTTTTTGAAACTTGCCTCACTTTTGTTTCTTTTGAAAATTCTTGTTCCATAAGTCATGAAAATGAGTGATCCCTTGGCCCATTCTGAATTTTAGATGTCATATGATCATGTTGTGAAGAAATGATACACATTTGAGGCCTTTAGAACACTTGAACAAACCATTTTGCAAAATTTCTCTTTGGTAGAAAACTTCAAATTTTGTGATTTTAGCCAACTTTGACAAGCCATAACTTTTGATCCAAAATGAATTAGGTCAAGTTCTTGTACTTTTTGAAAAGGGAATGATCCATTCTACAACTTTCATGACCAAAGTTTTTTCATTTGAAGCATTTTTGAATCAAAAAGCAAGGGTTGAAAAAGTTTCCCAAAATGGCAATTTTCATTAAAAGTCAACTTTCCCAAAAAGTCAACTTTGCAAATGACTTGAAATTCTTCAATTTTGTGAACTTCCAACATCTTCTATGATCAAATGAGATCATACACAATCAAAATGATGAAGAACACCCTTTGGTTGGGTCATTGGGGGCCTTAGATGCCCTGATTTTACACTGACTTGCTTAGAAAGTCAACCCTTGATCAGATGACTTCCCCATTGAATTTCTTCATGAAAATTGATATGCATGATCCCTATACCATATAGAGACCAATAGAAACAAGAATGACCAAAAAAATTTGAGTTATGGCCTTTGAAACCAAAACCCTAATTCTAGGTCATCTATGCAGTCAAACCTGGCTCTGCTTCCATGCCATTTTCAGTTCTTGTGATTCTTTGACATTCTTGACTTTGAGTGGATATAATATGATGCTTGAACATACATGGACCCCTTTGAATTGTTTGATGACCTTTGGAGTGGCTCAAGAAGCTCTTGGATTTCTCATATCACAAACCCTAGATGCAGATGACTTTGAACCAATGCAATGTGTCAAAAATGTGATATGAGATGCTATGATTGAGTTTATGCATATGAGAAAATCACAAGCCATGGTGAGAATGGGTGAGGGCAAATTTGGGGTGTTTACACAATGCTGTGTATAGGGGCCGAGATAGAGGTCGTTCTTAAGGGTACTACCAAGCAGCTGCAGTGACTATTACTCCACAGGTTCAACAACGACCACAGGGTCAGCAACAACAGGCACAAAGACCGTTTCATCAAAGAGCAAGAGCGAGGGACCATAGGATTGATCTTGTCCCATGTCCATATGTTGTATTGCTTCCAGAGCTGCTAAAGTTGAACATGGTCGAGCTTCGTACCATGAGACCTCCTCTTGACAATCTACCTCCGAATTTTGATGCTAACGCCAGGTGCGAATTCCATTCGGGTGCTCAGGGGAACAGTATTGAGAAATGTTGGGCTTTTCAGAACAAGGTACAAGACCTAGTTGACTCCAAGGCGATTAATTTCGCTCCTCACCCAAATGTACTCCAGAATCCAATTCCATATCACGGCGGAACCGGTGTCATAGTTGTTCTACCAGATGGCCCACGTTGAGCTGAAGTCTTCGAGTTAATCACCCAGGACGTCAGGGTGTTCATGAAGAAAACAAAAGCCAGAAGTATTCAAATGCTCTCAGTGATGACATGCGTGCGTTTGTCTTTCTTCATTGTACATTTTCATCCCTATTGAGGGCAACTACGTCGCTCTGATTCTTCATTGGTCATGGGTCAATGGAGATACGTAGGCAGAAGATCATCAGGTCTTTCCGAGAAATCTTATGGGGCAACATTACTCCCCATCTTTACCCTTTCCTTCAGATGTCTTGTGTCAGAGTCAGAATAACTAGAAGAAGAGGTATGATTGCCATGGTTGGGTATACGGCTGCAAATTGAAGATTACAAGTCCGTGAAAGAGCTATTGATCACTAAAAGTATCCAAGACTGACAGGTCCAGACGGAGTCAAGCCTCCTCAACTACGGCAATATTCAATTTCTTTACTACATTTCCATTTGTAGTTTCTTTTATGTGATAAACATTTGTCTACATGTATGAAATTTGTTTACTTTTGAATGTTAGAAATAATAAAATTCACATGTTTTTCTTGAAGTAATTCATTCGCATTCACTTATAATTTTGCATGTGTACATCACAATACCAATTGTCGTGCTTAAACTCTATGAAGGAGAATGACGAAACAAAAACACAAAAATATCTAATTGTGTGCTCTCAAGTAAGACCTTGTTGATGATGTACAGGCTTTGTTTCAAATCCCTAAACACTAGAGATATAAGGGAAATAGACCCTCGCTAACCCCTTTGAGCCTTGAAGTAGGAGTTTCTTCTCGCACGAAAAACCCTCACATCTAACCCAGGGGCAGGGTAGGTATCAACTAGTTGAACCAAGCGTTCAAACTTTCATAAAGGAGTGTACTCGGGAATCCATTACATTCCATCATACCAATCAAGAGTTCCAAAGACCAGAAACCACAATGGTTTTCCAAATCAAGAGGTCCAAAAACTGGAAGCCACAATGGTTATCCTTCATCGACCAAAGAATGAGGCAGTCACAACCCTCGCAAAGCAATTAAGACAAACAGTGTCATACAATCTGTTCAAAAAAAAGAGAAGATGAAAAACCCCGCTAAGTCGAACTTGAAAACAAGTAACTTAGGTAAAAGTTAGGGCATCCTTCTGGACTTCACAATCAAAGATTCACAAGAATCAGTCCAGGAAAAATTTAGGGATAAGAAAAATAACGCAAAAGCAAAAAACGTAAAGGATTACACAAGAAAGATCCTCAAACAAGAACAAATTCGTGTGGCACAGATACAAAAGATAAAGGGGTGACTGACTCCAAACGATAACCTGATTGGTGCTTGAACCGATAGCAACAATGGTTCCTCGACCGACACGAAACCCGTATGAAAGGTCAGTGCTTGTGAAAATTAGTTGAACATAGGAATGGAGAACATCACAAAGAGTGGGTGGGCACAAATAAACTTCGAGCCTATATCCTTTGTTTCTATAACCATGAACCAGGCCACAATACAACCCTCAAAATTCCTAACTGAAACAGGGTTACTTTGAGAGCATACTACCACGAGGCCGTGTTCCTGACTCCTATAAGTTGTGCTAAAAGATCCTTGTTGGTATTGCATGTACATACTTTCATTAAAAAATAATGTCGTATCTTAACTAGTGATTCGCTCACAAAGGTTTGCGACCCCTTTTCAAAACTTCAAGATTTACATGCGTGTTGCATTAGAATTTCCATTCTCAGAATAAACATTTTTTGCTTGCATACATTTGTTTTGGCATCATAACAAGTTCACATGTGGAAATTCAGTCCAGAAGCTTAAACTTGCCAAGTTGAGAAGTCTAAAACTTCTGAAAGACAGTCACGTCGAGGTGCACTTTTCCGAGAAAGCCTCATTGAGTAAAGACTTTCCCAACCAGTCATGGTAAAAGCTAGCTGATCATGGGCAATTATGTCGAGCAATCTCTTCAAAATTTAGCCAAACTGGGGCAATCACCTCGAGATTCAAATCTCTCCAAGAGCAAAGTTTAGTCGGTCAAGTGCAAGACTATGCAAAAACTCGTACTGGGGCAGGCCACCCCAATGGCACGAGAATTCATTCTTTCCCGAAAACAGACTATCGGGAGCATTTACCCAGAGTTCAGAGTACCGGGACGGTTATACTCTCGAAGAGTTTCTATGTCACCCTTTGCATAACTCTTATTGATTGAGTCCATCACTCATCTAGCGGTCGCTCGTCATGCCAGTTATCTCGTTCAGCGCTTCCGACAGCTCCAAACTCATATGCGTTGACGATGGTTACCTCTTCAACAAGGTTATTACGACAATTCAGGCAATCACTACGATACCTAAAAGTTTAAAGACACCAGGTTTATTGTAAAATCCTCTTAAGGTAAAGTCTCGGCAAAAGCAAATGATCCCTAGCACGAGACGACTTGAAACCTTTCCTCTCCAGCAAGACGTGTCAGTTTTGTTATCCCCAGCAGACGGATGGAAGTTATCCCCAATAAAGTCGCCAAACTTCTTATCCAACAGAGATGTTATCCCCGCAGAGCTTCTTGAGATCGAATTTGCAATCATTGCATTCTTAGCAGAATCAACAGGGACTTATTATTTCTGCATCAGGAACTCCCTTTGCACTTACACCAGTTCATTGACAATACTCAAGCCATAACATCCCTAGTGTCATGGGGCATACTGCCATGTAATTCAATATATGCGTACCCAGTATAATTCAAGTTTGATATCTTGTAAATTCCAGCCACAGACTGGCCAAAGTCCATCTTCGGGTGGCAAATTTCTAAAGTCCCCCACAGTGGACAAAAGTCTCCCACTGTAAGCAAAAGTCCAGCCACAGACTGGACAAGGTCCATCTAAGGGTGGCAAATTCTTAAAGTCCAACCTTAGACTGGCCAAAGTCCATCTTCGGATGGCAAATTTCCAAAAGTCTCCCACAGTGAGCAAAGGTCCACCCGCAGTGTGGCAGAATATCCAAAGTCCACCCGCAGTGTGGCAAAGTATTTGAAGTCTCCCACAATGAGCAAAAGTCTAGCCACAGACTGGCCAAAGTCCATCTTCGGGTGGAAAATTCTTAAATTCCAACCTCAGATTGGAAAAAGTCCATCCACAGGGTGGAAAATTTCCAAAAGTCTCCCATAGTGAGCCAAAGTCCATCCACAGACTGACCAAAGTCCATCTTTGGGTGGCAAATTTCAAAAATTCCCCGCAGTGGGAAAAAGTCTCCCACAGTGAGCAAAAGTCCAGCCACAGACTGGCCAAAGTCCATCTTCGGGTGGCAAATTTGAAAAGTCCCCCGCAGTGGGAAAAAGTCTCCCACAGTGAGAAAAAGTCCAGCCACAGACTGGCCAAAGTCCATCTTCGGGTGGCAAATTTCAAAAAGTCTCCCGCAGTGAACAAAAGTCTCCCACAGTGAGCAAAAGTCCAGCCACAGACTGGGCAAAGTCCATCTTCGGGTGGCAAATTTCAAAAGTCCCCCGCAGTGGGCAAAACTCTCCCACAATGAGCAAAAGTCCAGCCACAGACTGGCCAAAGTCCATCTTTAGGTTGCAAATTTATAAAGTCCCCCACAGTGGGCAAAAGTCTCCCACAGTGAGCAAAAGTCCAGCCATAGATTGGCCAAGGTCCATCTTCGGGTGGCAAATTCTTAAAGTCCAGCCACAGACTAGCCAAAGTCCATCTTCGGGTGGAAACTTTCAAATGTCTCCCGCAGTGAGAAAATGTCCACCCGCAATGTGGCAGAATATCGAAAGTCCACCCGCAGTGTGGAAAAATATCCAAATTCCACCTGCAGTGTGGCGAATTATCTAAAGTCTAACTGCAGATTGGCAGAAGTCCGTCCTCAGGGTGGCAAAGTATCTTGAAGTTCAACTGCAAATTTGCAAAAGTCCGTCCTCAGGGTGGCAAAGTATCTGGAAATCCGACTGTAAATTGGTGAAAGTCCATCCGTAGTGTGGCAAATCAATAGTTGTTCTACTCCATCCAAAAAACAATACATCATTAAGGCATTGTTGCAGCCTATCAAAGTCCAACCGCAGCGTGACAAGGCATCCTTTGTTTACTATTCTTCCCATCATAATTATATCCAAGCAGAGTTCATTCGGATGAGTTTATTTCCCTGTTCTTCTGCCACAGAGTGCAAATTTTTTGGTTGTTTCTGGTATTCAATCCATGTGTACCTCAAATGTCTGAAAGCAATTGCTATCATCCATTCACGTCCGTAGTAATTGAATATGGGCAGCTGAAACACCCCAAAATTTGCCCTTTTAATTTATGACCATCTGTCATACCCTAATTTTTGACACTAAGATTTTTCGCAACATCTGCATCTTGCATACAAACAAGATCACATACTGGTTAGTTTATTCTTTTCAGTTACGGGTCTATGTCTCGCAGGGGATCATCGTTCTTTTACTTGCTTTCATCTGTTTATATTTACTAATCTCTAACCAAAATACCAAAAATATGTCGCAGTTTGCTTCTTCTTCTGTGTGTGTGCAGAATTTCAAAGACAAGGTAGTGAGTTCAATTCAAATGCGGTTGTTCAGTTATGATCCGATTCAGATGGATGTTTGACCTAATCTTGGTCAAACTATCAAAAGATTGTTTCAACTGCAAATTATCCGTGCCAGTGGTTTACTTCTCAGACAGTGTGTGTTCAAAGTTCAGGATGTCGTATGCTGAAATTCATTAGCTTATCAAGTTGTGTTGTGTGCGAAGTTCATCAGTTCATAATTGGTCCATTTGTGGATTTATTTTCCTCAACATGGATTCAAATAATTTAGGGAAATTTTTCAGACGATTCAAGTGGTTGTGGCTTAACGTGCAAATTATTCAGTGGTTCAGGAGTGTTCGTGGTCAGTGGCTTGTGAAAGAAAAATCAGATTTGGTTTTGGGCTAAAGAAATCATCCATATATCCATTATCCATTTTTTGATTAAACCATTCCCTTTTCAATAACCATTTTTTCCATTTTTTTTCTCGATTACTCTTGAAATTCTGTGATCAGGTATGAGATGTCCTATGAGATGTCCCAACACTTGACAGATTTAACCAAAACTTAAAGTGCAAGAAAATTAAACAACACAGAAGTTTGTTAACCCAGTTCAGTGTATAACCACACTTACATCTGGAGGCTACCAATCCAGGAGGAAATCCACTATAAGTAATCTTAATTCTAGACTTAAACAACCCAGTTTAATCTTTCATTTAATATCTACCCAATACAATTTCTACCTAAGACACAACTTAGATATGAGTACCAACTCACACCCCCTCAATCACACAGTGATCTTGTTTACAAGTTTAATAAAATTGAAGACATTCTTCAAACAATACAGCTTGATCTTACTTCACAGTTTCAATCAAGTCACAAATGCACTTTTGCTTAAAAGCTCATAAAGTGGTACAATTTAAAACAACCTGCTAAAACAATAAACACCCTATTTGGTCTTCTGGAATTCATACTCAATTCTGTGAATTTCTGTTGATTAAATAGGTGTTTGTAATTTGGGCTTTCTGTAGGTTAATCCAGTCCTAAAACACAGCAGCTTCCACCTAGAATTAGGGTTTGTTACTTCCTAGATTCTAGGTGATTTAGTTCTTCTGATTAATCTGAATCCTCATAATAAAACTCCCTACAGATGCGCCTTGTTCTATTTTTATCCATCCATAATTAATTCCAGATAACTCTCCTTAAATATCTCAGATCAGTTAGTCATTAATTAATTCTGGTAGCAGGTTTGAGATGTCTCAACATCTGTTGGGACATCCTGAAAAACTGAACTTAAGTCATTTACACAATGTCCCAACATCTGGTGTGACATCCTGAAATAAGTTCTTATACTCTGTTTGATAATGTCCCAACATCTGATAGGACATTCTGAACTGAATTCAATATTTCTTGTTGGTCAAAAATTCTGCCAATTCTAAACATCTACAAACTCCCCCTTTGGCTAATTTTTGGCTAACATCTTTTCTGGTTATCAGAGTGCAACAGAAGTTCTTTTATCAGAGTATAGCATTACTTTTCTGTTGAATCATATTTGAGATTACTCCCCCTCAAACATACATGTATCCAGTCTTGTTGCAACAGAAATATTTATCAAAACACACTGATTCAGTTCAGAAACAAACAAACAGATTTTTCATTCATAATTAAACAACATTACACATTGTTGTTGTTGTTGTTCTCCCCCTTGTTAGACATAAAATTATAATGCTGCTGTCATACAATTTTCCTCACATACAATTATTCACTCAGATTCAGTTTCTTCATCATCCTCAGTTTCTTCATCAGAAACAGCCTTTTGATCACCTTCACTCTCTAGCCTTTGGATAATCTCCTCAAGCTTCTGCTTTCTTGCTTCAAGTTTTTTGCAAGTGCTCTTCAGTTCAGCAATCAATGCAGCCTTGGAGATTGGAGTCTTTGCATTTGAAGGACCTGCAGATGTCCCAGAGGGTGCTTCAACATCTGCTGCATGATGACTCAGGAACAGTTTGTAGTTAAAGGCCAGAGGGCTTTCTCTTTTGCAAACTGTGTCCTTCTCAGTGAGGATCCCAGGGTACTGACTTAGCATTATACCACACAGCAAGGAAGGAAAAGCTATTGGCAGCTTTGTGGCAGATAAGCTAGCATGCTTCAAGGTCTTATCAAAGATGTAGGCTCCATAATCTAGCTTAGTCTGAGTGCCCACAGCATAAATAAACCTGCCCAAGCCAGTGGATATTGAAGATGTGTGATTGTTAGGCACCCAGTTTGCTGTACCAATCTTGTTCAGCATGGCATATTTTCTTGTCAGCATGCTCACTGAGAGCTTTCCTTTAACTGGCCAAGCCTTGACCTGGTTTGCAGTGATAACCTTGCAGACCTGGTTATCAGTCTTCCCTAGTTCATTTGGACCATCAGATTCTCTTCCAAGGAATTGGTTGATGATCTGAGGAGAGAACTCTACACACCTGCCTCTAACAAAGACTTTTCTAAATTCAGCAGACTTACCATTGGCACAATCTTCCTGAAGATTGACTATGAATTCTTTGACAAGTAACTCATAGCAGGGAGAGAGGTTGGAGACTGTTTTGAAGAGACCAGCAGCAGATATGAGATCAATTAATTCAGTGCACTCAAGTGCATTACTGCTCAGCTCTCTTTCAAGTGCTACCCTTCTTTGGTACACAAACTTCCATCTGTTTACACTTGAAACATGATGAAATGAGATGTTGTCCAAGGGAGCTTCTGGAACAGCAGTTGATGCCCTAGAGGGTGCTGGTTTCTTCTTTGGAGGAGATGTTGGGACATCTGCTTCAACATCTGAGTCTGATGGAGTGACAACTTTCCTCTTTTGTGTTTGGACTTTGCTCCATTGTTTTGTAGGACCAAAGACAGTTTTGGCTTTGTCTTTCTTTGGGGTAGCTTGTTTCTTCTCAGGAATTGCATGTCCTGCTTGCATCTTTTCTTTCCTAGTCCTGAGCCTTTTGGCTATGCTAGGCTTTATAGAGGCAATGATTTTTGTATCAGAATCATGCTCTAGGTTCACCACAGGAGGAGATTGAGCAGTCTCCTCTTCAGCTGGTGGATCAGCAGAGATATGCTCTTCAGTAGAGGCCTTAGTTTGGTCCTCAGAGGCTTCTTCATCACTATCATTTGAGGCCTTTTTCTGGTCCTCAGTTGTTTCAACATCAGCATCAGATGAGGCCTTTTGCTCATCCTCAGATGTTTCAACATCTATTGGGACATCCTGTTGAGCAGGAGTGTCCTTTGCAGCTTGAGTTTGTTGATCTTCTTGAGGGGCAGGCATGGTGTTCAGAGGGATAGAAATTCCACTTACCACTCTTTGTTCAGATAGGATCTTGGTAACCAACTCCTTTATGGAAGCATCCACATATTCAGAAGATTTTTGAGGCATGTTTGCTGGTGAAGGAATGCCTTTGGATTTGCTGCAGACTTGATCTTTTGCTCTTTTTGGAGTTCTTGGCTTTTTAGCATGAGGAACACTTACTCTTATTTCGTCCAATGGGGTTGACTCCATGGGTACCACAGAAATAGGGGTTGCATGAACCACATCTTCTTTATTGAGAATTTCTTCAGGAATGTTAGGGTTTTGAGACATTTTCAAAGAAGATGGATGAAGAGTTTTAGGGTTGATGATTTCTGAAGAACAGCTAGATAATGCAATTCGCTTTTGATAGTATGATGAGAATATGGATAGCTGATTATAAGCTGTTATTATACAAGTAGCCGTTACATTGAAAATTATTAGGAATGGAATACCCAAGGTTCTTGACCAGACTGGTGTTGCCATCTGGTGCTTATGCCACACAATGTCATATGACATGTTGGCACATCTCCATAACTGCTAAATCTCACATAAGCAGATTCCCAATTTGCCCCTTAAGTTCTCAAATTGTGTAGCATCCAATGCTTTGGTGAAGATATCAGCCAACTGCAGATTTGTAGCTACATGTTCCAATGAAATCACTTTTTCTTCTACAAGATCTCTGATGAAATGATGTCTGATATCAATATGCTTGGTCCTGCTATGTTGGATAGGATTCTTTGATATGTTAATTGCACTTAAGTTGTCACAGTACAATGTCATGACATCTTGTGGGACATTGTACTCAGTGAGCATTTGCTTCATCCAAACCAACTGAGAACAACTGCTTCCAGCTGCTATATATTCAGCTTCAGTTGTAGATAAGGATACACAATTTTGTTTCTTACTGAACCAAGAAATCAAATTGTTTCCTAGAAAGAAGTATCCTCCTGAAGTTCTTTTTCTGTCATCAGCACTTCCAGCCCAATCAGCATCACAGAAGCCAGTGAGAATTGGTTTACATCCATGAAAGTACATTATGCCATAGTCACAAGTACCATTAACATATTTCATAATTCTCTTTACTTGATTAAGATGACTGACTTTTGGATCAGCTTGATATCTTACACATACACCTACTGCAAATGCTATGTCTGGTCTGCTAGCAGTCAGGTATAACAAGCTTCCAATCATACTTCTGTACATGCTTTGATCTACATTCTCACCCTTTTCATCTTTAGTCAGCTTTAAATGTGTGGGGGCAGGAGTTCTCTTATGAGTAGCATTGTCCATTCCAAATTTCTTGATTATGTTCTTAGCATACTTGCTTTGGGAAATGAACATGGAGTCCTCCATTTGTTTTATTTGCAGTCCAAGAAAGTAGGTTAATTCTCCTACTAGGCTCATTTCAAATTCAGATTCCATTTGGTTGACAAAATGTTTGAACATCCTATCAGACATCCCACCAAAGACAATGTCATCTACATATATTTGAGCAATCATGACATTTCCTTCTTCATCTTTAACAAATAAGGTTTTGTCAATTCCACCTTTTCTGTACCCTTGCTTGATAAGAAAAGTAGTTAGTCTTTCATACCATGCTCTTGGAGCTTGCTTCAGACCATAAAGAGCCTTCTTTAGTTTGTATACATGATTTGGACAGCTTGGATCAACAAATCCTTTAGGCTGTTCTACATATACTTCTTCATTAAGATAGCCATTTAAAAAGGCACTTTTCACATCCATTTGAAATAGCTTGAACTTTAAGATACAAGCAATTCCCAAAAGTAGTCTGATTGATTCAAGCCTTGCTACTGGTGCAAAGGTTTCATCAAAGTCTACTCCTTCAATTTGTGTGTATCCTTGAGCTACAAGTCTAGCTTTGTTCTTTGTAACAACTCCTTGTTCATTTGACTTGTTCTTATACACCCATTTTGTTCCAATCACATTTATGTCATTAGGTTTAGGAACAAGATTCCACACTTCATTCCTTGTGAATTGACCTAATTCCTCTTGCATAACACAAATCCAGTATTCATCAGTAAGAGCTTCCTTGATGTTTTTAGGTTCTATTTTAGAAACAAAACAGGAACCTGAAATCACTTCTCTTGATCTAGTGCTTACACCTCTGTTGGGATCACCAATTATCAAATCTTTGGGATGATCCTTCTGTATTCTGATGGAGGGAGGTTTGCTTGATTCTTCTGTCCTTGTATCAGTTTGAGTGAAGTCATAATGATCATTCTTTTCTTCAGCTTCAATCTTGATATCAGCAGATGTTCCAACATCTTCTGGGACATCTGTAGGAGCATCATCAATTATCACATTTATGGACTCCATGATAACCTTGGTTCTAGAATTAAATACTCTATATGCTCTGCTGTTTATAGAGTATCCAAGAAAAATCCCTTCATCACTTTTAGGATCCATTTTTCTTCTTTGCTCCCTATCTGCCAGAATATAACAGTTACTTCCAAACACATGGAAGTACTTAACTGTGGGTTTTCTGCCCTTCCAGACTTCATATATTGTGGACAAAGTTCCTTTCCTTAGAGTAACTCTGTTATGGATGTAACAAGTTGTGTTCATAGCTTCAGCCCAGAAGTACAAAGGTAACTTTTTAGCATGGATCATAGCTCTTGCTGATTCTTGAATAGTTCTATTCTTCCTCTCAACAATCCCATTCTGTTGAGGAGTGATTGGTGAAGAATATTCATGATTGATTCCTTCTGAAGAGCAGAAATCTAAGAACTTTTGGTTCTCAAATTCTTTTCCATGATCACTTCTTATTCTGATCACACAGTTGGCTTTTTCCCTTTGTATTCTTTGGCATAAGTCTTTGAATACATCAAATACATCAGACTTTTCTTTGATAAAGTTTATCCATGTATACCTTGAAAAGTCATCAACCACCACATAGGCATACCTCTTGCCACCAAGGCTTTCAACCTGCATAGGTCCCATAAGATCCATATGCAATAGTTCCAAAACTTTGGAAGTTGTCAGATGTTGGAGCTTTGGATGGGACATCTTTGTTTGCTTGCCTATTTGACATTCACCACATATTTTGCCATCATCAATCTTCAGTTTAGGAATACCTCTTACAGCATCCATAGATATTATCTTCTTTATGCCCCTGAAATGAAGATGACCTAGTCTTTGGTGCCATAGTTTCACTTCTTCTTCTTTAGCTAAAGAGCAAATTGAAGTGAGACTGAAGTCTTGAGATTCCCACATATAACAGTTGTCTTTAGATCTGACTCCTTTCATGACAACCTCTTGTTCTTTGTTAGTCACTATGCATTCAGTTTTGGTAAAGTTTACACTGTACCCTTGATCACATAATTGACTTATGCTGATCAGGTTAGCAGTTAAACCTTTAACTAGCAGCACATCATCTAGTCTTGGAACATCTTGACAGTCCAAGGTCCCAACTCCCTTGATTTCTCCTTTAGCTCCATCTCCAAAGGTTACATATCTGGATGAATGTGACTTTAAGTTTACTAGCAGATTCTTCAATCCAGTCATGTGTCTTGAACATCCACTGTCAAAGTACCAGTCTTCTTTAGCTGATACTCTTAGTGATGTATGTGCTATATATGCAACACTTTTCTTTGACCATTTAAGTTGAGATTTCTTTTGATGCCTCTGCCCTGTGTATTGTTCATTAGTAGATCTCCAAGATTGATTGTTGATCTTGTTCTTTGGTATGTAACTTTGATCAGCCTGAATGCTAGCTTTTGGTCTCCATATCTTCTTGATGACTTCTGTTTTCTGCTTAGGAGGTTGCTGATTTCTTTGATTTCTATGCAACACTTTCTTGGTAACTTCTATTTTCTGCTTAGAAGATTGCTGATACATCTGATTTGGATATCCATGCAGCTTATAACAATGAGGTTTGATATGTCCAAATCTTCCACAATGATGACATCTCCATCTTTGATACTTCTTCTTCATTTTGTTCTTTTCAGAATGTTGAGACATCTGTTGGAACATCATGTTTGACTTTGTGTTCTTTTCTTGATGTTGAAGCATCTGTTGGGACATCTTGTTTGACTGTATGGATTTTGAAGTAGTTTTGCTAGAGCTAGCTCCATCTTTATGTACTCTGTTAAATCCCAATCCACTTTTATCCCCTGAATGCTTATTGTTGTTGAGAATAACATCCAGTGTACTTGAACTGTTGTTCAGCATTCTAACAGATTTGGACATGTGTTCCAACTTGGAGTTGAGAAGACTTACTTCACTTTTCAAGGTGTCAATGATCTCTTGATTACTTGCTTTTTCATCTTCTAGTGCCTCATTCTGCTTCTTTAGCTTTATAACCTCACTGCATATTTCAGTACTTCTTTTGTATAGATCTTTGTAGGCTTGCTCAAGTTCTTCAACAGTAAGCTCCCCATCACTGGAATCACTTTCAAATTCACATAGTCCAGCTAAAGCAGTGATATGCTTAGCTGATTCTTCTTCTGAATCACCTCCTGAGTCTTCATCAGACCAGGTTACAGAGAGTCCTTTCTTTTGCCTTTTTAAGTAGGTAGGACATTCATTCCTGATGTGTCCATATCCTTCACATCCATGGCATTTGACTCCTTTTTCTTGACTGGTCTTTTCATCATAATTTGACCTTCTGTTAGCATCATAAGGCCTCTTGTTCTCAGAAGAGTTTGTGTATCTTCCACTGAGTTTGGATTTGCCTTCCATCCCTCTGAGAATCTTTTTGAATTGTCTTCCAAGCATAGCAATGTTGTCTGATAAGCTTTTACCAGTTTCTGATTCATCATCTTCTTCTTCATCAGTATTTGTCACCAAGGCTATGCTTTTGTTCTTCTTAACATTTGTGTCATTCATTCCCATCTCATATGTTTGAAGGGAACCAATGAATTCTTCAACTTTCATAGTGCATATGTCTTGAGCTTCTTCTATTGCTGTGACTTTCATGTCAAATCTTTTTGGCAAAGATCTGAGGATCTTTCTTACAAGCTATTCATCAGTCATCTTTTCTCCCAAAGCTCCAGAAGTATTAGCTACTTCTAAGATGTTCATGTAGAATTCATGAACTGTCTCATCTTCCTTCATTCTCAAGTTTTCAAACTTGGTGGTGAGAAGTTGAAGTCTTGACATCTTTACCTTTGATGTTCCTTCATGAGTTGTTTTGAGAGTATCCCACACATCTTTGGCTAGCTCACAGTGATGCACAAGTCTAAATATGTTCCTATCAATGCCATTGAATAGAGCATTTAAGGCCTTGGAGTTGCCTAGTGCTGAATCTTCTTCCTCCTTACTCCATTCTTCTTCAGGTTTCAACACTTTTGATCCATCTTTGGTGTCTTGGATAGGATGTTCCCATCCAATGTTGACTGCTCTCCAGGCCCTGTTGTCAAGTGATCTTAAGAATGCAATCATTCTTGGTTTCCAGTAGTCATAATTAGATCCATCCAGTATAGGTGGTCTATTTACTGATCCTATATCTCTGTCCATTTTTCCAGAATTTGTATTCCCTAGATCTCACCCAGTATAAACAGGCAGGGTGCCTGCTCTGATGCCAATTGAAATTCTGTGATCAGGTATGAGATGTCCTATGAGATGTCCCAACACTTGACAGATTTAACCAAAACTTAAAGTGCAAGAAAATTAAACAACACAGAAGTTTGTTAACCCATTTCAGTGTATAACCACACTTACATCTGAAGGCTACCAAGCCAGGAGGAAATCCACTATAAGTAATATTAATTCTAGACTTAAACAACCCAGTTTAATCTTTCACTTAATATCTACCCAATGCAATTTCTACCTAAGACACAACTTAGATATGAGTACCAACTCACTCCCCCTCAATCACACAGTGATCTTGTTTACAAGTTTAATAAAATTGAAGACATTCTTCAAACAATACAGCTTGATCTTACTTCACAGTTTCAATCAAGTCACAAATGCACTTTTGCTTAAAAGCTCATAAAGTGGTACAATTTAAAACAACCTGCTAAAACAATAAACACCCTATTTGGTCTTCTGGAATTCGTACTCAATTCTGTGAATTTCTGTTGATTAAATAGGTGTTTGTAATTTGGGCTTTCTGTAGGTTAATCCAGTCCTAAAACACAGCAGCTTCCACCTAGAATTAGGGTTTGTTACTTCCTAGATTCTAGGTGATTTAGTTCTTCTGATTAATCTGATTCCTCATAATAAAACTCCCTACAGATGCGCCTTGTTCTGTTTTTATCCATCCATAATTAATTCCAGATAACTCTCCTTAAATATCTCAGATCAGTTAGTCATTAATTAATTCTGGTAGCAGGTTTGAGATGTCTCAACATCTGTTGGGACATCCTGAAAAACTGAACTTAAGTCATTTACACAATGTCCCAACATCTGGTGTGACATCCTGAAATAAGTTCTTATACTCTGTTTGATAATGTCCCAACATCTGATAGGACATTCTGAACTGAATTCAATATTTCTTGTTGGTCAAAAATTCTGCCAATTCTAAACATCTACAACTCTATTCATACCCTTTTTTAGTTCGATTACCCAAATTACCATTTTTTAATCCTTTTACAAAATATACCCATTATCCTTATTTTTCTGATTAAGTCATTCTATTTTTTTTTATAATAACCATTTTCAATTATCATTTTTTTTTCATTTCATTATCCAAGAAAAAATCATTTCTTTTATCCAATTACTCCAATTTTTTTATTTCTATTCACCTCCTATTACACCAATTTATTGATAAATCCATTACATTTTCATCCCATTATTCCAAATATTGATACAAAAATACAAAAAAAAGAAAGAGCCCATATTCTTTTTATCAGTCACGTTACTTTTCCATTTTTCACATACGCCATCAGTCCTATTCCATCTCCATCACACCACGTCATTAGTCCAAATGCAAGCTACAACATCGAAACGCAAGATTCACAATCCAAAACGCACAAGTCATCAGTCGAAAAAAGCTGTGACTTCCGTAAGCCATTCACACTCCACACGCAGTGCAAACACAAGCAAAGCGCGAGCTACATCATACAAAACAAACATCAAAACAGCTTCAGCCAAGCCGAATCCGTAGCACATAATAGCTTCAAGCAGCACGCCCTGCACACGTAAATCTCATCAATACAAAACACAGCAACATCAACATAAAACGCGACAGCACACAAATCACAGAAAGAAAACACACTTTCCTCGCTCACCAAAAACGCATATGAGAACAGGTCAAAACGCAAATTAAAAAGACCCAAAATGCAGAAGTGTCACGCAATTCTCGTGACTCCCAAAATGCAACAAATCGAACGCAAACGACATCATCTTCTCCTCAATTCCTCTTCAATTTCTTCTATTTAAACAACACTTCTGATCCTCTTCTAGCAAGCTTGAATAGCACCAGAAATCCCTGCCAAAATCACAACCAAGCTTCAAATTCTTGTATAACCAAAAAGTTTCAAAACAAAAAGAAAAACGCAAATCTCGCAACGCTTCATCAATAACCTTTCTCCTTCATCAATTCTCCAATTGAAATCTTTGAACCTAAAAATATCAGAAAAGCTTCAACAACCACATCACCGTAACTCACAAATCAATGAAACAACAACATAACACGTCAAAAATTGGAATCGATGCAATAGGAAGATAGAAGAATTGAAATCGGAAACAAATTCATACATGAGACACTTTCATCTCCGAATCTCGATGTAAGCTACGTCTGAATCTCGAATCGGTTTTCGTGTTTGTTTGCAATTTGAAGAAATTGTTTGAGGATCCAGAAAGACCATCGAAAGAGGAATTGAATCATGTAGTTAACGGAATAAATGGAGCTCCGCCGCCGGCGATGAGTTTCGACATAGTGGAACTTCTTTTTCCGCGTTAATCCTGTAGTCGTGCGGTTGGAAAGGAAGAAGAAGACGACCCCTGTTCTGTTATTTCTATTTTATAATTTGTTTTTTTATACATATTTGTTTTTTATAATTTTCTTTATTTTGTTTTTTTTTCTTTATAAAAATCTGATTTAGTTTTGGGCCTGTGAATCTTTCATACATATCTATTCACCACCACCATATGTCAGAGCTACTTAATACACCACTTTAGTTTTTTTTCTTCTATATAAATTCTTCTTTATGTTGTTTTTAATATTGTTTTTTTATATCTTAAAAATTGAAAAATATTATTTGAAAAAGATTTAAAAATGTTATTCTACTTGTTTTTTTTATTCTATTATTAGATCCATATTTCTTATTCATCTCCTTTTATTTTTGGTCGATGAAATCTCCAATTCGACGATTAATGGTTTTCGAAGATGTTTAATCTTCATTATTTCAAATCTATGGATGAATGATAATTTGGATTATTCTCCATACTTTGAGATCGTGATAGGCTGCATTCGATAATTCAATGTGAAATCTTGATTAAGATTAGACCGTTACCACTTTTTTCTTTCCGTGCGACATGTTTTCGGAGAATGATTCATCATATCATTTCTCTAACATGTATTAGCACAAATATTTTCCACATTAATTAGTGGTGGCCGACATCATTTGTAGGGTAATTACTTCGTAAATTACTCGGCGATTGCTTAACATAGACCTAAACTTGTCCCGAAATCAGAATAAGATCCAATTGGATCCGGTTGCCTCTCGATTTTGGTTGTGTTTGATTAAGTTCATCATACCATTGCTATGTAAATATTATTATAATATTAATATACTAACATTTTAATTCATTCTCGCACCTTATCCTCTTTATTTCAATCTCTCGCTCCTTATCTCTTTTATTATGCTTTTATTATACTATATCATTCATCATATTGTTTATGTTTATATTGTTATGCTTGTGATTTTCCCTTTTTCCATTTGGACACAAAAACATTAATAAAGGATTAAACATCTAAAAGACTTGTGACTTCAACATTGGGCTATGGTTACTATCCTTAGCATTGGATTTGGAATTTGGACTTAGATTTTAGGATCTATCCCTTTGCTCAAGTTATTATGGATTGGAGACTTTAGCCGATTTGGTTCACTTGTTTATGAAGATGGAAGTCCTATTGTTTCGAAGAATGTTCACCACACGGTTTGATCGTTCTTCCTTTAACATTTACTTTCAAGTCTTAGGATAGTCCCTTCATCTCTTCCCACTTCTTAAATTTTCAAATCTTCTCCCTATTTCAAAAATCTTCTTTGTTTTCAAACTTCAAAATGTTTTCATAATCAAACCTTGACTAAGGTCAAGCGGTTTTCCCTTTCATTTCATTTCTTAATAAATGCTAAAACACATAAGCATATCGAAAATTTCTTTTTAAAACTTTAAAAAATCCAAAACTCATTCAATTGTTTTTGTGCCCTCGTGCACGTTTCTTTTTAACCATTTTTATGTTTAGATATGATTCATTCTTTCTAGAGGAATTATTCGCTAAAGAATGACGACTTATCTTTACGTTTTAAAATCAATTCAATCCATTGTTTCTTTTCACATTTTGTACCACGAACTACGAGGTTTTGATCTTGCATTGCACTTTGTGGGTACCTAGGCATGAGATATTCGTCTCTTCAAACACAAAAATATTAAAAAAAAAAACATTTCTCTTCTCATCTCTTCAATCTCTTTCAAACAAACCATTTTCAAACCAAAAAAAGCAATAAATATTTCAAAGGGCTCCCGTGGAGTACCACAGATATTAGGGGTGTGTAAAACCTTCCCAATTTGTAACCTATCCCCTTACCCGTTCTCTGTTCAATTCTTTTAGCTTTTTGCTTTTAGATTCATTTGGTTTTATTTTCTCTTTTTCCCTTTTCCATTTGGAATAAAATATAAGCGCGGTGGCGACTCTGTTTACCTTGAGTTAAGTTAGCTAATAACTTACACTCATGATTTTACCGCTACAGAAAAGTGGCGACTCTGCTGGGGAGTAATCTCTTAATGAATTCGGCCTACTTTGATTTATTTACTATTTTGGTTTGATTTGTTTGTTATTTGTTTGTTCTGTTTCGGTTTTGGTGATCCTCTGTGAGTGAGATAGATTATAACCCAGATCTGAGTTAAACTTAAGATAGGACGGCGATATTCGAAGCGATACGCGATGGAGTAGTCTAAAGCGATATCAATTTGATAATCTCCACTCGGTTAGGCTCTCTTGGATTATCAATGTCATGACGAGTAATCGTACGTGGCATTATTTTACGACCTTGAGCTGATCGTGCTGAGGACCGTAGAACCCTTA
Source organism: Lathyrus aphaca (assembly GCA_963966055.1). NCBI lineage: Eukaryota > Viridiplantae > Streptophyta > Magnoliopsida > Fabales > Fabaceae > Lathyrus > Lathyrus aphaca. The sequence continues at coordinate 355,931,438 of OZ014523.1, read as the reverse complement.
ACCTATCCAAGCCAATTTAGGAACGTAGTGCGGAAACTATCTGGGTGTAAACCTAAGGTGGTTGTCACGCGATACTATACTCGGACGAGGTCTATTTTAAGAATGTTATCGGTTGGGGAGTAATCCAACGTACTGATAAAATTCTAAAGATGGTTGTTAACTCCGGGAACCTCTGTTAGCACCCTTTTGGTTTTTTTGCAGGTACAATGAAGACAAACCTTAGTACATGCCTTTATGGGTTGGTGGTTCTTATCCCTTGACTCAATGCTCGTGATCCGAACCTTTGAACATTTGTGTTTTGCGTGATCTTGTTTGTGGTTGTTGCATCTACATATTCATCATGATCATCACAACCATTTTTCAAGGAAAACAATTCCGATTATTACAAATATTGGAAAAAGTAAATATTCCTTTTTGTCAAGATTTTTTTATGACCATACTCTCGATGTTGACCATGTTTGCAATAATCGAGTTGTTTTTCTGAAAATGGAAGTGAACATTTCATATCATTGCACCCTCGTATATTCTTGCGTTCATCCGAGTTGTGTGGGAACTCATCCCGGTTGTTTCCTTCTTCAGTGGTCTGTTGATCCGTCAAGCTGTCTCCTCCCCACAGATGCGGTACTAGAGCTGCTAATAGATTGAGAGCTATCAAATTGAGAATGGAAAACCAAGAACAGCATAACCTGGAAGTCATAATGGAGATTGATGAGTTTAAGGTCAGTATGACCAGGCTCACTGAAATGATGCAAGTTCTGATTGCTCGAGGTGAACCACCTCAAAGAACTGTTATCTTTGAAGTTTTTACCGCTGTTGTTGACCCTCCTGCGATTCAGCAACCGGCTTCTACTTGGCCAGAATTTAGGTTACCTCTGGATTACGTGCCAGCTATTGCTACTACTCAAATGGGTGGTCCATCTGTTGTGCCAGTCTTTTTAGCTCCGACTTTTGTCGAACCTCAACCTGTTGTGCACACTACTGCTCAGACTACTTATAAGAATTATCCTTTTTTATACCGGGCTGCTGGTCCACAAGCTGAAAGTCAGGGTGAACTTGGATATATGGATGAAGTTAGAGAGCAATGTTTGACTCTTGATAAGAGAGTAAGAGGTCTAAAAGGAAAAGATGTCTTTGGTGCTGCTGCAATAGACATGTGTTTGGTCTCTGACCTACTTTTGCCTGATAAGTTCAAAGTTCCTGTATTTGAGAAATACAATGGGCATACTTGTTCAAAGATTCATCTGCTGATGTATTGTCGCAAAATGGTTGCACATGCCAAGGATGACAAGCTTCTTATTCATTGTTTTCAAGATAGTCTGAGTGGTGCTTCTATGAAGTGGTATGTAGGACTTGAGAAGAGTCACATCCTAAGTGGAAGGATTTATCTGATGCTTTTGTAAGACAATATAAGTACAATATGGACATGGCGCCTGACCGTTGCAAACTTCAAAATATGTCACAGAAAGAGAAAGAATAATTCAAAGAGTACGCTTAGCGTTGGAGAGAGCTAGCTGCTCAAGTAGAGCCACCTTTGGCCGAAAAGGAATTAATTGGTTTGTTCATGGATACTCTTCAACCGTTCTTTTGGGAGAAAATGGTAGGAAGTGTTTCATCTGGTTTTTCTGACCTAGTCACTATTGGATAAAGACTAGAGGAAGGTATCAAGAAGGGTAAGATTACCAATTCTGAATCTTCTAATACTACAAGAAAGTCTCTTGGGAATTTTCAAAAGAGAAGAGATGGTGATGCTTATGCTGTTTCAACTGAGAGGAATCCTTATCGCCCGCAACAACGATATGTTCAACCATACGTAGCTGTAGTTGCTCCTATTGTCAAAGCTCAACCAGCTCAAGCTCAAGTTCAAGTTCGAGCTCAACCAGTTCCAGGTCAAGTTCAAGTTTAAGCTCGAGCTCAGGCTCCTCATCCTGCTGCTGGACAAAATCAGTATCGCAATAGGCCAAACTTTGATCATATCCCAATGACTTACACTGATTTGTATCCTTCCTTGATTAAGAGTGGTATAATTACTAATAGGCATCCGCCTGCTGTTCCATATCCTCTTCCAGCTAACCATAGATCGGATCTTCGCTGCGAGTTTCATCAAGGTGGAACTGGTCATGACTTGGAACATTGCTTTGCACTAAAGGCTAAAGTGCAAGAACTTATCAGGAACAACATCCTTTCGTTTCATGATATTAATCCTAATGTTGTCAACAATCCTTTGCCGAAGTATGAGAAGTGAATCTTCTAGAAGAATTCAACAGTCAAATTTCTTCAAGGCCAGAATCTCAGACGGGACAGTTCATCCTTGTTTCTAATGGATCACTAGGCCATTGTTTCTTTATGTTTGCAATTTGCTTCAATTGTATTAAGTTGGTTGCTTTTAAACTCTATTTGTACTTTCATGTTGGTTTTAATGAAATGAGCATTGCTTTGCTTTGATTTAATTTCATTTATTATTTGCATCTTTACGCTTTATATTTCGAGTTCATTTATCTTTTCTCAAGCTTTTATAATGATTGGAGGGAGGATGATGAAAACGAGATACCCATAATTGTTGTTGGTATGCTTTCAATTGAGACTTGGCTGATGATATACATGAATTGTTTCAAATCCCAAACACTGGAGAAATAAGGAAGTTAATCCCTTGTCAACTCCTTTGAACCTTGAAGTTAGAGTTTCTTTCTATTCGAAAACCCCTGCAATTTTAACCTGGGGATGGGTTGTTCTCAATTAATTCGAACGTGCATTCAAGAACAAGAGAATCATTCAAGACACCTTTTCAATAAAGGTTGCAATCTCAAGCTTTCCTTCACACACATCAAGAAGTGTTGAAGATGTTTCTCAATTCAAAAGCCAATGATGGTCCATCGTAATCATTAAGCCATGCAGTAATTATCTTTCAAAAATAATGATATAAAAAAATTATTGAAAAAAAATCAAAGCCCGCTAAGTCAAAACCTATGAAGGAAACTTAGGCAAAAATTGGGGCATCCCGCTGGCTATAAGTTCAAATGACACAGTTCATGCAAAAGTTAGGTATACTAAAAGAAAGATCAATCAAGAGGTCATCAAAATCCTCAACAAAAATAAGATTAGTTGAATAAGTCCTCACCAGGAATAACAAAAGGGAAAGGTGACTGCTATCGCAAAATTCCTTCGGCTTACGAACCATCTTCATCTGTGTGATCCCAAATTTCTTGGAACTTGAATGCACAAGCTGAATTAATTGAATGTAGGACTGGAGTTCATCACGAAGTTGGGTTGGGTACAAATAAACTTTGAGCCTATATCCTTTGTTTTATAAACCGTGAACCAGACCACATTACAACCTTCAAAAGTCCTAATTGAATTTAGGTCTCTTTTGAAAAGCATACTACAACGAGGTTGAGTAAACTGAATCCCAAGTTCGTTACCAATCATTTGTTTCTTACCTTTGCTTTATCTTTCATTTTGTCTTAACCGTCGAGTTTTGACAATGTTTTCATTTACTTTACATCAATAAATATCATTCCAAAAATGATTTTTGATTTCAAACTTTGCATTGAACTTTGCATTAAAATTACCAGGTTTGTACAAACACTTTTTATTTGCAAAAAAACTTTCATCATCAAGGAACTTTCAAACAGTTGAGAAACTTGGTCAGTGATCTTATCAGGGGCAAGTTTTTCCCAGGTCCTATGGTTCAAGAGTTGTTGCTCAGTGTGAGTTATTCTCAGACTTGGTTAACCAGAAAAATCTCAACAATTATCTCAAAGATTTGATTAATTTTCTCCGGCAGTCATCAAGAACTGAATCCATCATCAGTTTACCTTCATCAGTCATTAAACTTGGGGAAACTTTCTTCAAGAATCTTCAAGCAGCTTTGCATGACTTCTCTCAAAAGATTTTCAACTTGATACAGTTTACTGGTGCGACGGAGATTTGTTCAACAATAGCATCTATAAAATCCGAGCAGAATGGCAGCGATCTTCGTGTTGAGGAATCAGTCTTCCATCGTTTCCACTCCTCTAAGAGTCTAAACTGGTTATCAAGCATTTTATCTCATATTATTTTTCTTGGGTGTGTTATTCCCCATTCTTGTTAATGTTCACGTATTTGAGTGTGTTATTCCTCATTATGCGTTTTCTTGGGTGTGTTATTCCCCATTCTTGTTAACTTTCACATATTTGAGTGTGTTATTCCTCATTATGTGTTTTCTTGAGTGTGTTATTCCCCATTCTTGTTAATGTTCACGTATTTGAGTGTGTTATTCCTAACTATGCGTTTTCTTGGGTGTGTTATTCCCCATTCTTGTTAACGTTCGCGTATTTGAGTGTGTAATTCCTCATTATGCGTCTTCCTGGGTGTGTTATTCCCCATTTTCGTATACCTTCACATATTTGAGTGTGTTAGTCCTCATTATGCATTTCTCGAAGTCTTGTTGTTTTCAACATCTTACCTTGTGATCAAAGTCCAACTTACTTGGCATTTAAAAAATTACTTGTTTGTCCCTTTTATCCGATTGCTATTCTCGGATGTCCATAGTGAATTCATCATTGATTCGATGTATTGTCCCGAACTTTTCCCATTTCATTCAGTTCTGTTCCTAGATGTTGTGATTCACTTTTTATCTGATTACTATTCTCAGATGTTGTGATTACCTTTTTCCGATTACCATTCTCGGATATCCCTAGTAAAGTCAGTAATGTCATCCTTGGATGCTTCTAATGTACTTTATGTAACTTTTTCTCACTTCATTTAGTGCCATTCCTGGATGTTGTGATCCTTTCTGTCTAATTGTCATTCTTGGACATTTTCGCCTCAGCTGAGCCATGTGTTGGTCTCTAGCATGCTGCTTTTCCCTGTCGGAGTTTCATGCTCCTTATCCCCAGTGTTTATTCTATTTCATGTGTTGTTTTGTTCCTCACGGACTTCTCTGCATTTCATATGCATTCATATCATTTCCATATTATTTCCATATCATTTCATATCGTTCGTTTCGTTTCATTTCATTCCATTCCCTTTTTTGGCATCTTAGGATCAAAAATTGGGTTTCTTGATATTTAAGTATCTTCCATATTGTCGAAACGAAGATTTCAATCTTTATTACCTCTAGATTGAAGAAACTTAAATAGGGGCATCTGTCATACCCTAATTTTTGACCCTAAGATTTTTCGCAACATCTGCATCTTGCATACAAACAAGATCACGCACTGGTTCGTTGATTATTTTCAGTTGCGGGTCTATGTCTCGCAGGGGATCATCGTTCTTTTACTTGCTTTCATCTGTTTATATTTACTAATCTCTAACCAAAATACCAAAAATATGTCACAGTTTGCTTCTTCTTTTGTGTGTGTGCAGGATTTCAAAGACAAGGCAGTGAGTTCAATTCAAATGCGGTTGTTCAGTTATGATTCGATTCAGATGGACGTTTGACCTAATCTTGGTCAAACTATCAAAAGATTTTTTCAACTGCAAATTATTCGTGCCAGCGGTTTACTTCTCAGACAGTGTGTGTACAATGTTCAGGATGTCATATGCTGAAATTCATTAGTTTATCAAGCTGTGTTGTGTGCGAAGTTCATCAGTTCATAAGTGGTCCATTTGTGGATTTATTTTCCTCAACATGGATTTAAATAATTCGGGGCAATTTTCAGACGATTCAAGTGGTTGTGGCTTAACGTGCAAATTATTCAGTGGTTCAGGAGTGTTCGTGGTCAGTGGCTTGTGAAAGAAAAATCAGATTTGGTTTTGGGCTAAAGAAATCATCCATATATCCATTATCCATTTTTCGATTAAACCATTCCCTTTTCAATAACCATTTTTCCATTTTTTTTCTCGATTACTCTATTCATACCCTTTTTTTAGTTCGCTTAACCAAATTACCATTTTTTAATCCTTTTACAAAATATACCCATTATCCTTTTTTTTCTGATTAAGTCATTCTATTTTTTTTATAATAACCATTTTCAATTATCATTTTTTTTTCATTTCATTATCCAAGAAAAAATCATTTCTTTTATCCAATTACTCCAAAAAAAAAATTATTTCTATTCACTTCCTATTACACCAATTTATTGATAAATCCATTACATTTTCAGCCCATTATTCCAAATATTGATACAAAAATACAAAAAAAAAGAGCCCACATTCTTCTTATCAGTCATGTTACTTTTCCATTTTTCACATACGCCATCAGTCCTAATCCATCTCCATCACACCACGTCATCAGTCCAAATGCAAGCTGCAACATTGAAACGCAAGATTCACAATCCAAAACGCACAAGTCACCAGTCGAAAAAAGTCTTGACTTCCGTAAGCCATTCACACTCCACATGCAGTGCAAACACAAGCAAAGCGCGAGCTGCATCATACAAAACAAACATCAAATCAGCTTTAGCCAAGCTGAATACGTAGCACATAATAGCTCCAAGCAGCACGCCCTGCACACGTAAATCTCATCAATACAAAACACAGCAACATCAACATAAAACATGGCAGCACACACAAATCACAGCAAGAAAACACACTTCCCTCGCTCACCAAAAACGCATATGAGAGCAAGTCAAAATGAAAATTAAAAAGACCAAAAACGCAGAAGTGTCACGCAATTCTCGTGACTCCCAAAACGCAACAAATCGAACGCAAACGGCATCATCTTCTCCTCAATTCCTCTTCAATTTCTAATATTTAAACAACACTTCTGTGTTAGAACAATTATGGTTCTGAACCTCCAAGTGTTTTGATGATAACAAAGTTTATTGTTGAATAGAAGTTCTAAAAATATTTGTATTCTTGTGTAGAAGATCAATTCATTTGGGTAAACCGTACACGCATAGAAGATTCATTTAGTCACATACAGAAGATACTCTCAAAGGAGAATACATCATTAAATGACATATTTATTGGTTGCGCATCTTATATTTTATTATCTCTGATCTCCGCTTAGAAGATGTTGGTATCCTTAATGATGACATTAATTAAAGAATATTTTGATTAATGAACAAGACAAGTATCTTTGTTTATGGAAGGAATTTATGGTATTAAATTATATCCTAAATTTAATTCAAGATGTCTCCAACGGCTACATTCTTCAAGTACTATATAAAGGATTTCATTTGAAGAATTCAGTGACACACTTCAACACATTCACGCAAATAGTTTGAATCAACTTGTGCTTATTATTGTAACTTTCACTTGGTGATCCTTGCTTATCAAGAAGCATTTTTTTAGTTACTTCTTTATTATATTTGTAATAGTTATTTTATTCCTTGAGTGACTAAGTTTAGTCAGAAGACTCAAGAGGACATTGACTATAGGTCTTTGTGTGTATTCATATTGAATAGTGGATTAAGACCTCTGTATAAGCAAAATCACCTTGGCGGGTGGACTGGACGTAGTTTGAGTTCAAACGAACCAGGATAAATTAATCGTGTCATTAGAAGTTAATTTTAATAGTTAAAGAAAACCCAATTCCAACCCCCCTTCGTTGTGTTTTGCGCACCTTCAATTGGCATCAGAGCGCTAGGTTCTGAGAAATACACTTAACAATGTCAGTAAAAGATCCAGAAGCTAAACACATGGCAGAAACTGGAATTAACAACAATGACTATCAGAATGACAAGATCAATGTTAAACCTCCAATATTCAATGGTGACAATTTTGACTACTGGAAGGATGTTCTGGAGAGTTTCTTTCTAGATCTAGATGGAGATCTCTGGGACATGGTGACAGATGGATACATCCATCCTGTTGGAGCAGATGGTCAGAAGATTGAAAGAAAAAATATGACAGCTCAACAGAAGAAGGAATTCAGAAATCATCACAAAGCTAGGACCATACTTCTAAGTGCCATCTTATAAACAGAATATGAGAAGATCACAAACAGGGATTCAGCTAAACACATGTTTGATTCTCTGAGGATGACACATGAAGGCAACTCTCAAGTCAAGGAGACTAAAGCTCTAGCTCTCATCCAGAAGTATGAAGCTTTCAAGATGGAAGAAGATGAGACAATTGAAAAAATGTTCTCAAGGTTCCAAATCCTGGTAGCTGGACTAAACGTTCTGGACAAAGGCTACTCAACAACAGATCATGTGAAGAAAATCATCAGAAGTTTACCAAAAGCTTGGAGGCCCATGGTCACTGCTTTAAAGCTATCAAAAAATCTGAATGAAATTTCCTTAGAAGAACTGATCAGCTCCTTGAGAAGTCATGAGATTGAGTTAGAAGAAGATGAACCCCAGAAGAAAGGTAAGTCTGTAGCTCTTAAATCTAACAAACATGTTTCTAAAGCTTTACAGGCAGAAGAAGAAGAAAGCTTTGGATGCTCATCAGAAGAAGATGAATTATCTCTCCTATCCAGAGGAGTTCAACAACCCTGGAAGCATCGTCAAAAGAAGTTCAGAAATACCAGAAGAACAAACAATTATTCTGAATCAACATCTGGTCATAAGAAACCCAGAAGCAAAGAAGTTGTGTGCTACGAATGCAAAGAACCAGGACACTATAAAAGTGAATGTCCAAAACTTCAGAAAGAAAAACCCAGAAACAAATTCAGCAGAGAAAAGAAAAAGAGTCTCATGGTAACATGGGATGATTCTGAAGCAGAGTCAGATTCTGAAGATGAACAAGCTAACATTGCATTAATGGCAAACATACCAGAAGATGATCACTCATCAGAATCAGAATTAGAATCAGATTCAGAAGAGGTATTTTCTAAATTTTCCAAGTCTCAATTAGAAGCTAGCCTCTCAGAAATTCTTTAAAAATATCAGAAGCTTCAACTCAAATACAAAGACATGAAACAAAGTCTAGTATCTGAATTAGAAGAAGTTAGAAAACTAAAAACAGAAAACTCTGAGCTGAAAGAAAATTTCTTTGAATGTAAAAACTCTTTTGAGAAACTTAAAGCTCAGAAGGAATCTGAATTAGAAGATCTAATCAATTCTGATAGTATCATAAAACAATATGACTATAGTTTTCAACAATTTCTTACTAAAAGCTTAGATAGAAGCAAGATTGCATCTATGATCTATGGTGTTAGCAGAAATGAAAGAAAAGGCATAGGCTATGTGAAAACTAAAGAAACTCTGAAGCTTAAAAAAATTGATGACATTGTCATAAATACAAATACTCCTCTAAGTTCTCATTTCACCTATGGTCATAATCATGATCTTATATACACTAGTGAGTCATCTTGTTCTACAAGTTCTGATTTGAAACCTAAAATGAATCAGAAGTTTGTAAAAACTAACAAACAAGGACCCAGAAGAATATGGGTACCCAAGGATAAAATTGTGTATGTTGCAGATGTCTTTAACAGCAAAAATGAAACACCAATCATGGTACCTGGACTCTGGATGCTCACGACACATGACGGGAAGAAAGCATATGTTCCAAAGTCTTGAATTAAAAGATGGAGGCCACGTAGGTTTTGGAGGCAATCAAAAAGGAAGAATAATTGGCTCTGGAACTATTGGTAATGGAAATCTTCCCTCTATCTCTAATGTTCTACTTGTAGAAGGATTAATGCATAACTTATTATCCATAAGTCAATTAAGTGATAATGGCTATGAAATAATCTTTAATCAAAAATTCTGTAAAGCTGTTAGTCAGAAAGATGGAACAATCCTCTTTAGTGGAAAGAGAAAGAACAACATTTATAAAATAAAGCTTTCAGAATTAAAAATTCAAAATGTAAAATGTCTAATGTCTGTGGAAACTGAGCAATGGGTCTGGCACAGAAGATTGGGACATGTTAATATGAGAAGATTATCTCAACTTAACAAACTCAATCTAGTCAGAGGACTTCCAAATTTGAAGTTCAACTCAGAAGCTCTGTGTGAAGCATGTCAGAAAGGCAAATTTTCAAAAACTGGTTTTAAAGCTAAAAATGTTGTATCTTCCTCTAGACCATTAGAACTTATGCACATTGACTTGTTTGGACCAGTGAAAACTGCTTCTGTCAGTGGCAAAAAGTATGGATTAGTGATCATAGATGACTTCAGCAGATGGACATGGGTAAAGTTTCTTAGACACAAGGATGAGTCAATTGCTGTATTTTCTAACTTCTGCAAACAAGTTCAAAATGAAAAAGAATCTAAAATCATTAAAGTCAGAAGTGATCATGGTGGAGAATTTGAAAATAAACAATTAGAATCATTTTTTTAATGAAAATGGCATCTCTCATGATTTTTCCTGTCCTAGAACTCCACAACAAAATGGGGTTGTAGAACGTAAAAATAGAACATTACAAGAGATGGCCAGAACCATGATAAATGAGACTAATATGGCTAAACATTTTTGGGCAGAAGCAGTAAATACAGCATGCTATATTCAGAATAGAATCTCTATAAGACCTATTCTTGAAAAGACTCCTTATGAATTGTGGAAGAACAGAAAGCCCAACATTTCATATTTTCATCCTTTTGGATGTATTTGTTTTATCTTAAATACCCTTGATACTCTGAATAAATTTGATTCTAAGGCACAAAAGTGTTATATGTTAGGATACTCTGAACGTTCTAAGGGATACAGAGTATACAATACAGAAACACGCATTGTGATAGAATCTATTAATGTCAGATTTGATGATAAGCTTGGTTCTGAAAAACCAAAGCAGAATGAATTTACTGCAGATATAGAAGTAGAAATCTCTACAAACAGAACTTCTAAAGATCAATCACCTAAAGATCAAAATAATACAATTTCTCCAACAACATCTGAAGAACCCATCCAGAAGAAACTATCCAGAAGCAATATTAATCACCCAGAAGATAAAATCTTGGGAAAGAAAGATGAACTAATCAGAACAAGATCATCATTCAAAAACTCTGAAGAGACCTTAATGGGACTTGTTTCTCTGATTGAACCAACTTCTGTAGAAGAAGCTCTCTCAGAAAATGATTGGATTCTGGCTATGCAAGAAGAACTAAATCAATTCACCAGAAATGATGTGTGGGATCTAGTTCCTAGGCCCAGAGGATTCAACATCATTGGCACCAAGTGGGTATTCAGAAACAAGCTAAATGAGCAAGGAGAAGTTGTCAGAAACAAAGCAAGACTGGTTGCACAAGGTTATAGTCAACAAGAAGGAATTGACTATACAGAAACCTATGCACCAGACGCCAGGTTAGAATCAATTAGACTTCTAATATCATTTGATGTAAATCATAATATTATTCTATATCAAATGGATGTCAAAAGTGCATTTTTAAATGGTTATATTGATGAAGAAGTGTATGTACACCAACCCCCTGGTTTTGAAAATACAAAATTTCCTGAACATGTTTTCAAACTCAAAAAATCATTATATGGTTTAAAACAAGCTCCCAGAGCTTGGTATGAAAGACTAAGTAATTTTCTTTTGGAAAATAAGTTCATCAGAGGGAAAGTGGATACAACTCTTTTCAGTAAAAATATTAAAAATGATCTTCTGATATGTCAAATTTATGTAGATGATATAATTTTTGGTTCTACTAAAAGTGCTTTGGGAAAGGAATTTGCTAAATCTATGCAGGCAGAATTTGAAATGAGCATGATGGGAGAACTAAAGTTCTTTCTGGGAATTCAAATAAATCAAACATCAGAAGGAACATATATCCATCAAAGCAAATATGTAAAAGAACTTCTGAAGAAATTTGATTTATCAGAAAGCACTATATCTAAAACTCCTATGCATCCTACATGTATTTTGGAGAAAGAAGAGGTAAGTAAGAAAGTAGATCAGAAGCTCTACAGAGGTATGATTGGATCTCTTCTCTATCTAACTGCTTCTAGACCAGATATTCTATACAGTGTATGTTTATGTGCTAGATTCCAATCAGATCCTAGAGAAACTCACTTAACAGCAGTTAAGAGAATCTTTAGATATCTGAAAGGTACTACTAATCTTGGTCTGTACTACAGAAGATCAGAAGAGTATAAACTTGTAGGATATTGTGACGCTGATTTTGCTGGAGACAAAACAGAAAGAAAAAGTACCTCTGGAAGTTGTCAATTTCTAGGAGACAATATAATCTCTTGGTCTAGCAAAAGACAGTCAACCATAGCACTATCAACTGCAGAAGCTGAATACATTGCAGCAGCTGGATGCAGTACTCAGATGCTCTGGATGAAAAATCAGCTTGAGGATTTCAATATCTATGAGAGTAACATTCCCATCCTCTGTGACAATACTTCTGCTATTTGTCTCTCTAAAAATCCAATTTTACATTCTAAAGCTAAACACATAGAAGTTAAACATCACTTCATTAGGGACTATACTCAGAAAGGAATTTTAATGTTAAAATTCATAGATACAAATCACCAATGGGCTGATATCTTTACAAAACCCCTTCCTGAAGATAGATTTAATTTCATACTAACTAACCTTAGCATGAAATTATGTCCAGAATGAAAATGCTTTAATTATATATCTTTATCACTTAGAAGTTCTGATATTTATCTTCTATATCGTTATCTCAGAAGATGCTATGTTCTAACGGTTTCATTCTAAGAACTTTTGTTCAAAGGAATAACATGCAGATCTTCAAATCAACAAGTGTCAACAAGGCTTTAAGGATTCCCATCAGAATTAAAACATGTGTCCAAATTCTAAAGAGTGACAGAACATGCTTTGGGTAACTGTCCTCTACAGAAGGACATTTGTTGATCTTCTGGGAAACTGATATGGCTAAATTTGACACCAAAAAGGCAAAAAATCTCTTGGGTAACTGTTCCAGAATCTTTTACGCCTTACCCTATGTCAGCGCATTTAATGCATTTAATCATTATGTTTTTAAACTTAAATTTTCCCACTAATTTCTCAGTTAATTAAATGCTTTATTTTCCTATATATGTAATATGTCTCTCTCACTTTCATCTTTTACCCGTATTGCATTCTTACTGAATATTTTTTACCCTCACTCTTGCGTTTTCTCTGACTCTTTCAAAAACCCTAAACCCTCAAATCTCATCTTAGTAACTAATGGCTTCCTCTTCTCATCAACGCAAAGACTTTTCTGATGTGTTCTATGTTGAACCCACGAAGACTCTCTCAACTCCTGCTGACAAACTGGAAGTCCTGTGTGAATTATTTGTGGATTTCAACAGTCTGAAGGAAAATGGTTTTGATCTCATCCCGTATGTTCATGCTCAGGGCTGGGAAAAGTATTTTGACCGATTAATGGGACCAGTCTTCCCAAAACTGGTTAAAGAATTCTGGGCTTACGCAACAGCAACCAACACACATGTTACATCATACGTGCTTGGTAAAAGGGTCGTTATTTCTGAAGACCATCTTGCTAAACTTATTGAAGCTGATGGAAATGGCATCAAGTGCAGTGACATGGACAAAGTGTCTGATACTACTGTGATAGCAAAGGAGATTTTTACCTCTGGCAAACCCTCAAACAAAATAAAAGATTTGAAGACCCCTCTCCGAATTTGGGCCAAAATCATTCTTGGGACAATCTGTCACAGGAAGCCTACCAACTCTCTAGATTACATCAACCTGGACCAACAATTTCTTCTCTACTTCATTGCCAAAAAGAGAAAGATCAACCTTGCACACACTCTATTCCAGAATCTGAGAGCCAGTGTGAAGGAAACCAGAGATGGTGAAAAGACCAAGAGGGATTGGATTCCTTTTGGACGTATTATTTCTGACATCCTCTGCCAAAACAAGCTGGTAGACTTTCTAGCAGAATTGAAGCAAACTCAACTTCTAGAAACAGATGTTGGAAAACCTCTTAATGTAAAGAACTTGAAAAAGATGAAGTTCATTACTTCTATTCAGCAAGAACCTGTTCTTCATTCTAGAGAAGTAATCATCACCAGAAGGATCCCATTGGAGAACTTCCCTCTCTTCTCTTCTGACACACCTCCAGAAGTTGTAGTAAACTACCTGGATATTTGCAAGCAACATGGTGTGGACCCCCAGTTCAAGCCAACTGAACTCAAACAGAAAGCTCCAAACGCTGCCTCTGTAAGACTCAAGAAGAGAAAGACTGCTGAAGGACCTTCTCAGAAGATTCCAAAATCATCTAGAATATCAGGTAAAACTTCTGCCTCTAACTCTGAATTCATTTCTGTAGTAGAAGCAGTTAATGTAGAAGTGTCTGAATTACCTTCTAGCCCCTTACATTCTAGCCCACTATCTTCTGTTGATATTCCTTCTGCATAAATCCCTTCCTCTGAACCACCTCAATCTTTTAATCCTATTCAAACTGAAATACCTGCAACTGCTGCTGTCGCATCCATCCTCTCATCACTATATCCACCAGAAGCTGAACCCCATCAACCACAAACAATTTCTGATTTTGACATACCAATTGATAATAACCCTCTATATGACATTGATCGCTCCCCAACAACTGAAACACAAACTTCCCTGCAACATGCCCTATCAGATCTTGAAAATTTTCAAGACTCAGAATCTGTCCAACTTCCATCTCCTGAACATGCACCTAGACTATCCCCCATAAGAGAAAGTTCACTATCCTCTTATGTATCTACACCTCCAAACTCACCTACATTTATAAACATCCCTGACACTCCAGAAGAAACTGAAAATGATAATCCTCTCAGAACATCTGTTGATTTTGAGGCCCTACAAAAACTGTCTTCAGTATCAAACAAAACGGCCATACCTATACCCAAACCAAAACCATCTAGAACATACATTTCTGCTTTACTTCTTGCTTTTGAAACAGACTTGAAATTAAAGTTAGAGGATATGAAGTCTGCATGCTCGGAGCTTACAGATCCAGCTTCTTATGATTTTATGTGGGCTACCCTCAGAGAGTGGTTTAATGCTGAGTCCAAAAGACTTAAGGACATCTGCTATGATGTTGCTCACCAGAACTTCTGTGAGTACCTTCAAGCAGTTGTTTCTAATTTTGAACAGTCTAAACCTCTTCTGCTGGACAACAAGCCTTGGACAGAGTCAGAACCTCTGGATGAACTCTCTGCACTTCAAATGGTCTTGGTATCTTCTGAAGAAGAGCATGTTGATGAACCTGAGACTCAAGCTTCCCCAGAAGTTGAAGAACCTCTGACTACAGATTTTGTTCTGCAAACTTTACAAGAGCTGAAGAAGGAGAATCAGCTGGTGAAACAACGTCTAGATAAGCAAGATGAAACCACTGCTGAACTGAAGACCTTGCTTGGCAAGCAAGTGGAATCATCATCAGAAATTAAATCTTTGTTGGAGACCTTAGTTACTAAGATGAACTCCTAATTTTTTTCTTATCTTTTGCCTTAGTTGTTCCTTTGTTTTATCTTCTGCTTCTGCATAACTCTTAAACTTCTACTGGTTTTGTTTTTGATTATAATTTTAATATATTGGAAATTTTCTGTCTTTTTCATATGCTTTGATTCTTTTTGATTATGACAAAAAGGGGGAGAAACGTAAATGATTCTGATCCATAGCAGTTTACCATAATTTGCCTCTTACATATAAAATACTAATAAAACTATTTGAGTTTTTATCATAGAAAAGAAACAGGTCAAGTAATCAACTCAGGGGGAGCTAAGGATCATGGAACATCTAAAGAATTTTTTTAAATCAAAGGGAGTTCACTTAATTTTATTAAACTCTATTCTCTTTATCTAAATGTTTTGTCATCATCAAAAAGGGGGAGATTGTTAGAACAATTATGGTTCTGAACCTCCAAGTGTTTTGATGATAACAAAGTTTATTGTTGAATAGAAGTTCTAAGAATATCTGTATTCTTGTGTAGAAGATCAATTCATTTGGGTAAACCGTACACGCATAAAAGATTCATTTAGTCACATACAGAAGATACTCTCAAAGGAGAATACATCATTAAATGACATATTTATTGGCTGCGCATCTTATATTTTATTATCTCTGATCTCCGCTTAGAAGATGTTGGTATCCTTAATGAAGACATTAATTAAAGAATATTTTAATTAATGAACAAGACAAGTATCTCTGTTTATGGAAGGAATTTATGGTATTAAATTATATCCTAAATTTAATTCAAGATGTCTCCAACGGCTACATTCTTCAAGTACTATATAAAGGATTTCATTTGAAGAAGTGACACACTTCAACACATTCACGCAAATAGTTTGAATCAACTTGTGCTTATTATTGTAACTTTCACTTGATGATCCTTGCTTATCAAGAAGCTTTTTTTTAGTTACTTCTTTATTATATTTGTAATAGTTATTTTATTCCTTGAGTGACTAAGTTTAGTCAGAAGACTCAAGAGGACATTTACTATAGGTCTTTGTGTGTATTCATATTGAATAGTGGATTAAGACCTCTGTAGAGGAAAAATCACCTTGGCGGGTGGACTGGACGTAGTTTGAGTTCAAACGAACCAGGATAAATTAATCGTGTCATTAGAAGTTAATTTTAATAGTTAAAGAAAACCCAATTCCAACCCCCCTTCCTTGTGTTTTGCGCACCTTCATTCTGATCCTCTTCTAGCAAGCTTGAATAACACCAGAAATCCCTTCCAAAATCACAACCAAGCTTCAAATTCTTGTACAACCAAAAAGTTTCAAAACAAAAAGAAAAACACAAATCTCGCAACGCTTCATCAATAACCTTTATCCTTCATCAATTCTCCAATTGAAATCTTTGAACCTGAAAATATTAGAAAAGCTTCAACAACAACATCACCGTAGCTCACAAATCAACGAAACAACAACATAACATGTAAAAAATTGGAATCGACGCAATAGGAAGATAGAAGAATTGAAATCGGAAACAAATTCATACATGAGACACTTTCATCTCCGAATCTCGATGTAAGCTCCGTTTGAATCTTCTATATAAATTCTTCTTTATGTTGTTTTTAATTTTTTTTTATATCTCAAAAATAGAAAAATATTATTTGAAAAAGATTTAAAAATGTTATTCTACTTGTTTTTTTATATTCTATTATTAGATCCATATTTCTTATTCATCTCCTTTTATTTTTGGTCGATGAAATCTCCGATTCGACGATTATTGGTTTTCGAAGATGTTTAATCTTCATTATTTCAAATCTATGGATGAATGATCATTTGGATAATTCTCCATACTTTGAGATCCTTATAGGTTGCATTCGATAATTCAATGTGAAATCTCGATTAAGATTAGACCGTTACCACTTTTTTCACTCCGTGCGACATGTTTTCGGAGAATGATTCATCATATCATTTATCTAACATGTATTAGCACAAATATTCTCCACCTTAATTGGTCGTGGCCGACCTCATTTGTAGGGTAAATACTTCGTAAATTACTCGACGATTGCTTATCATAGACCTAAACTTGTCCCGAACTCGGAATAAGATCCAATTGGATCCGGTTGCCTCTCGATTTTGGTTGTGTATGATTAAGTTCATCATACCATTGCTATGTAAATATTATTATACTATTAATATACTAACATTTTAATTCATTCTCACACCTTATCCTCTTTATTTCAATCTCTCGCTCCTTATCTCTATTATTATGCTTTTATTATACTATATCATTCATCATATTGTTTATGTTTATATTGTTATGCTTGTGATTTTTCCTTTGTCCATTTGGACACAAAAAAAATTAATAAAGGGTTAAACATCTAAAAGACTTGTGACTTCAACTTTGGACTTTGGTTACTATCCTTAGCATTGGATTTGGAATTTGGACTTAGATTTTAGGATCTATCCCTTTGCTCAAGTTATTATGGATTGGAGACTTTAGACGATTTGGTTCACTTGTTTATGAAGATGGGAGTCCTATTGTTTCGAAGAATGTTCACCGCACGGTTTGATCGTTCTTCCTTTAACTTTTACTTTCAAGTCTTAGGATAGTCCCTTCATCTCTTCCCACTTCTTAAATTTTCAAATCTTCTCCCTATTTCAAAAATCTTCTTTGTTTTCAAACTTCAAAATGTTTTCATAATCAAACCTTGACTTAGGTCAAGCGGTTTTCCCTTTCATTTTATTTCTTAATAAATTCTAAACCACATAAGCATATCGAAACTTTCTTTTTAAAACTTTAAAAAATCCAAAACCCATTCAATTGTTTTTGTGCCCTCGTGCACGTTTCTTTTTAACCATTTTTATGTTTAGATATGATTCATTCTTTCTAGCGGAATTATTCGCCAAAGAATGACGACTTATCTTTACGTTTTAAAATCAATTCAATCCATTGTTTCTTTTCACATTTTGTACCACGAACTACGAGGTTTTGATCTCGCATTGCACTTTGTGGGTATGTAGGCATGAGATAATCGTCTCTTCAAACACAAAAATATTAAAAAAAACATTTCTCTTCTCATCTCTTCAATCTCTTTCAAACAAACCATTTTCAAACCAAAAAAAGCAATAAATATTTCAAAGGACTCCCGTGGAGTACCACAGACATTTTGGGTGCGTAAAACCTTCCCAATTTGTAACCTATCCCCTTACCCGTTCTCTGTTCGATTCTTTTAGCTTTTTGCTTTTAGATTCATTAGGTTTTATTCGCTCTTTTTCCCATTTCCATTTGGAATAAAATAAAAGCGCGGTGGCGACTCTGTTTACCTTGAGTTAAGTTAGCTAATAACTTACACTCATGATTTTACCGCTACAGAAAAGTGGGGACTCTGCTGGGGAGTAATCTCTTAGTGGATTCGGCCTACTTTGATTTATTTACTATTTTGGTTTGATTTGTTTGTTATTTGTTTGTTCTGTTTCGGTTTTGGTGATCCTCTATGAGTGAGATAGAATATAACTCGGATCTGAGTTGAACTTATGATAGGACGGCGATATTCGAAGCGATACGCGATGGAGTAGTCCAAAGCGATATCAATTTGATAATCTCCACTCGGTTAGGCTCTCTTGGACTATCAATGTCATGACGAGTAATCGTATGTGGCATTATTTTCCAACCTTGAGCTGATCATGCTGAGGATCGTAGAACCCTTAACCAATTTAGGAACGTAGTGCGGAAACTATCCGGGTGTAAACCTAAGGTGGTTGTCACGCGATACTACACTCGGACGTGGTCTATTTTAAGAATGTTATCGGTTAGGGAGTAATCCAATGTACCGATAAAATTCTAAAGATGGATGTTAACTCCAGGAACCTCTGTTAGCACCCTTTTGATTTTTTTGCAGGTACAATGAAGACAAACCTTAGTACATGCCTTTATGGGTTGGTGGTTCTTATACCTTGACTCAATGCTCGTGATCCAAACCTTTGAACCTTTGTGCTTTGTGTGATCTTATTTGTGGTTGTTGCATCTACATATTCATCATGATCAACACAACCATTTTTCAAGGAAAACAATTCCGATTATTGCAAATATTGGAAAAAGTAAATATTCACCAATATCCATAATGTTATCCGAATTTCATGAACCTTACTATAAATTACACGACGAGAAGTTTGAGCTAACAGTCGAGTCACTCATTGGTCTGCTACTTTTTCTTTAAGGCCTAAAACCATTTTTTAGAATTGACAAGAGTGTTTTGGCGGCCATGGACATGAGCCTCTTATTTAGGAAGTAAGCTCTTTATCAAGGAAAAAAAACACGATGCCAAACAAGGTGATTCAATTGCAATTTTGGAAAAAAATATGGAAAGAAAAATTTGAATGTATATAAGCTGTTGAAGAATTTATGTGATAAGATGTAGTATGATTTCAACGTAAGACCTCAGATAGATAAGGGAAAGAAAATTAACAGAAAACCATAACACAAGAATTCAGAAAAAATGATTCACACAAGTTTTAGTCCTACAGGAACATTGGCTAGAAAAATCTCATTGTATGGCAAAACATTGCAGAAAAATAGTTACAACAATTTATAACAAAAAATATGAGCTTCACCCTCCAATCTTCTTCAATCGTCACCATGCCGACAACTTCATCAATTGTCAACCTCCAAGATCCTAAATCGTCATCACTTATCTTCGAGAAAATAAATTTGTTTTGAAAGGTCTCCCACCATTCTCACAATCTGACGTGTAATTCAGATCTCCATAACAACATCATCCACATCCTGTGTAATTCAACATAAGAAAATTTCAGAATAGGGATAACAAAAATAGAAGAATCAGGGGAAGGGATTTATCAGAAAGAGAGTGGAAACTAAAAAAATAGTTGCAGGGGTTCAAACACACAGATTGATGAGAGTCTATATTAGAACCATCAACAAAACTAACAGAAATCCTAACTGAATCTCTAACAGAAAAATAACCGATTTTACCAGAATCTGAAATCACCCTCTAATCCTCTTTAAAGCAAGGATTGTCAGCTTCAGAGTAGGGTGGATTTCAGGATATTCTTCATCTCTCCATCATTTTTTCTTGAGTTTTCCTTCTTCATCTTCCTCTCATTCTTCAATCATTTTCTACCATCCCTTTCAAACCTTCTGCAGAATGCTGCTTCAATCAATCTCAACCTGAATCCTTCATCCTCCATGTTCAATCATTCATCACCCTCAGGATTTCATCCTCAATCTTCTGCATCTTCATCAATCAGAAGTTCTCACCATCACACTCTTCATCATCAATAACCAGCTTTGTCTAATATCCACAAGCGTCATCTACAGACCATAATCATACATCACCAAAGCTGAAGCAGCAATAACAACATCGAATTCAGGAAATAGAAGAAGTGATTGTAAAAACGGAGCAAGAAACGAATCTTTACATACCTCGATTTCCGAAGGCGACGACTTCACATTGCAGGCTCCGAATCTTCGAAGCTTCATCGCACACATCAACCTTCAATCCTCAACTCTCAATCCTCAACAAACTTCAACAATAACATCTTCACCGGTTGATGTCGAGTTTCACATCAACAACCTTCATCTCCATCGCATATCATCGACAACGACTCTGCAAGGTCAAAGACAACAGAATTCACGATCAAATAATAACCTAGAAGCAGATATAAAAGAGTTCAAGAAGGGGTCGAAGATTCATGAGCAGTTGTGAATCGAAATCTCTTATCTAAAGCTCACATCGCCGCCGCCGCTTTCACTTTATAGGTAAGCTCTCTCAACACGATTTTGTTTAAGCACTGATAGAGGTTGTTCTTGTTCGTTCGAATTGGTAATACATGGTATAGGTCGGAACAAGGAAAACTGGGTAAATCTAAGTTGAGAGTGACGATATGTTGATAAGCGGAGGTTGTCTGAGAAAGGCCACGGAATCGGTGGAAGCTTGTAGGCTCGGCGGTGGTGGGGTTTGATAGGTGAAGAAGATGAAACATTCGTGGGAGAGGGAGAAAACACGTGAATTGATTTTAGCTGGTGTTTGAAGTTTAGGTTTTAATTTAGTTGATTTACTCTTATGAAATTATTTTAGGATTAATTAGAAATTAAATCTCATAAAGTTTGTTTAATGCACCGTTAGAGTCATAAATCACCATTATTCTCCACCATAATTTGCTAGGTTAAGAGATAAGGATGGAAGGTATTTTATGGGTGGTCCACTCCGGCGGTGACACTTGTCACCGTCCTGTTGGACCACCAGATTTCAATCCCTTGTATGGTACTCTGTTGTAGTTATCTTGTGTCCCTGTTTTTGTGATCATTGGATGAGAATACTAAATGAGGACTGGGATCATAGGGCCAGGATTCGGTCAAGAAATTTGACTAGGGAGTATGCCATGCACCTTCAATCTTCCAGCGTGTCTTGGGCTTTCCTTAGCTGCTATTTGCACCCCTGTGTTTCAGCCCAATTGTTTTCTTAACAAGAAATTTCTATATTTGCACCTCCCTGCCTTTTTTTATTTTTTTTTTATTTTTTGGTTTTAGTATAGTTTCATTTTAATCTAGAAAAAATAGAAATATTCATAATAAAATTTCCCAAAAATTATAGTAGCCTTTTAACCTGGAATAATTTTTGGTATTTTTTAGGCCATTTTATTCACTGTTTTGGTAGTGTTGTTTGTGTAAAATTGTGATTAGATCTTAGGTAGATTTAAGTGACCATTTGACATAGTTAGGTTATGAGTTTTTAGGATATTTTTCAACACAATATTAAATGTAGGTTAGGGACCTTAGGGTATTAATTTCATATTTTTTCCATGATTTTAGTATTTTTTTAGTGCATTGATTTAGTCAATTCTTCCATTGTAAATCCATCTAGTTTAGCTTAGGATTTTATGGTGCATTAGGACATAGATCAATTAGGTTTGATCTTAGAATATTAGAAGGCCTTAATGTGGTTTAGCTACTGATTATATAATGTTGATATTATTTAGGATCCTTTAGTTTTAGGACTTAAGCTTAGAAATCGGTAAGTGTGTTTAAATGAAGCGATTAGCCTTTATATTTGTTTTAAGTACTTATGTGCATTTTAGAAATTCTTGCAAATTTTTACACCTTTATTCACTTTGTCCATATTTTTGCATCCTCATCTTCATTTCATTTACTAACAATTTTCTTTTTGTGCAAGGTATTGTTTCGAGGATTTGCTTATGAATTTGGACTATATTTTTATTATGCCTTGATTTATTTTTGTGGTTTATACTTTGTGATGTAATAGTTAGAACTTTATATGTGATACCTATAATTAGGATAGAAAAAATAAAATGACGTGTTTAGATGACCAACTTTCAAAAATAAAGAAAAGGAGTTGTTCGACCCAAAATCGAAGAATTTCAAATAAATAAAAAAATAAAGTTTCATGTGACTTTAGGATTCCTCGATTATCATCCCTCTGCTCCAATACACCCAAAAGCAAGCCTTGTATGTTGCATACCATAAGTCGTGCATCTTAGGACCACGCAACCGACCCACCCGATCCATCGTTTCATCTCATTTACGATTTACACGCGTTTTCACCCACCATGACGTAGGAGGGCCATATCATTCACTATTAATTTTCATACTTGCATTTCTAGTCTAATATCCGCTTAGGTAGGTTTAATATTTCAAACCTCACTAACCATAGGTCACCACTAAACTCAATTAACTCAGGGTAAAAAGTCTAGTTTCCCTTAGAGTTTTTTTCTTTCTCAATTTGAGTCTCACTTCTCATCCTTTAAAGAAAAATCAAAAACATTTAAAAAGGAAAGTAGGTACAATACGCCACGAGCCTTAAGCTATATGAGAAATGATCAGTGGAGGTCTCCTCCACTCTTCTAGAATGCTTTACAAACGTTCCATTGGGGGAGATCTTGGAAAGTATTCGCTCTTGTATCATAGTCTTTAGTGTTGTACCCACGATAAACATAAAGTCAAAACACTTCTTCTAAGAGACAATAAACCATCAAGACAACACGTCTTCTCTTCAAATCTCATACTCTTTACAGACGAATGTGATTGCCTCAAAAGTTTAAACAGCGATACGATAAACACCCTCGAGTCAGAGCCGGTAACACCTGAGCTAGAGCAATGACAACGTCACCCTAAAAAACATAAGAAAATTCCCGCCTTAGTTAGACAAACTACGGAGACTCTGATCCTCCTTTTCTCGATGAGGTACGTAGGCAATGGGGTAGGGCCCATTCGAGCACATTCTTTATTTTCCCTACATTTTCCCCCTTTGTTCCATTTTCTTTTCCAGATCCTTTTCTCATTTCACTTCCATTCCAGTTAGCAATTCTTTCGTTCAACAATATTTTATTTCTCACCCTTTGAAACAAACTTACAAGTGTGGATCCCGTCGGGTACGACAGACGGTCTGGGGTGCTAATACCATCCCAGGTTGTAACTGACTCCTGAACCCAGATCTTTGGTTCGCAGGACCTTGTCCTTTCCTTCTTCCTCAAGTTTGTGCAGCATTACCTTTCTCATTCCTCCGGGATAAAAATGTATGGCTAGCGACTCTACCTTTTCGTGCCACTTTCGCGTTTGTACTAGGATGAAAATCCCAGGAGAGACAGCTTTGTTGTTATTTTAAGTTGATTTCATTGATAATATATTGTTACTAAAGTTTATAAGTTGAACAAAATGTTATACCATGTTTAGTTGACTATTTGAGAATCCGCTGCGTAGTTGTGAAAGTTGTTTTGATTTCAAAGAATGAATAAAAGTTGTTATTATAGTTTCATCCGAATTTAAAGTTTTAAGTATTGATGCATTATTTTATGAATTAAAAGGAAGTTGTTTTAAGTTGAAAGGTGGCTTCCTATTTGCTTACTTGTTGGTTAGATTTTACCACTCTGATTTTCAACGTATTTTCCTGGTAGATATGGGGTGTTACAATAATGGTATCAGAACATGTCAGTTCGTCCGGACAATGTTGTCTAATGTCGTTGATTCCTGCAGGTGTTGATTTGGATTAAGGGAGGAGAGGCTATTGTCCCGGACATATTGTTGGTATGTAGAACTTGGTTCAAGGTGATGTTGATTGCAAGAGTAGAAATGTTGTTGAAGCGATGCTGTTACGGACTGGCGAGAGTTTAGACTCACGAATTTATATTGGTCGAGTTTGAGAAGTGCGTAGAATATGGATGAGGAATTGATTGAGAATAAGGAATTATTATAATGGAAATGATAAGTTGATGGATCAAGTCGGTAGAGTATTATTCCTTGAGTATAGTTGGATTAAAGTCGAGTAATTTTAGATTTGGATGAAAAGAAAGGATGTTGGTGAATCTTGGAATCAAGAGAGAGAGAGAGAGAGAGAGAGAGAGATGGAACTCATGTTCATCAATCTCAATTCTGATTTTTGTAATTTTGGAGAAGTTATCAATAAAAGAGGAATAAATTTTTGCTCATGATTCTGATTGAAGTGATTCTAGATATTTTGGAAAGCTTACGAAATTACCTACAATTTTCATATAAGATTTTCCTTCAGGAATTTTGCGTTCGGGAATTCTGAACCAGTCCCATTATAAGGAGGATAACGTTTTACTCTTAAATCAGATTCAAGCGATTCTTGAAGTTCTGGAATCTACACAAAATTCTCTTCATGTTGGAATATGATTTTGTGAATGAGGGGGTCTGTATTAAAATAGATAAATGTGTTCTATGTTGAGTGACTATTGGCTAAAATTAGGAAATACGAAGTCGACTGTGAAATATTGATAAGAAATAGAATGTGGGTATTAGACAGGATGTGACAGTATCGGAGAATGCATAGAGATGCAATTTATGTTGAATAAGGATGATTAAAGCGATGATGTTATGTGCTTAACATGATTTTAGAGGACATGTTAAGGAAAGATGGTAAAGTTGTAGTCTATGTTGATGATAATTGGGAATTCATTGAAGTACATATATATCTTATCCGAGATTTTAGTAGTCGTCGTTGTAATTATGTGAAATGTACAGAGGTGTTGTCTTAGGATCTAAGTTTGAAGTGTTCGGTAACTATAAGAGTTAGAATTCCTGTTGGAACGAAATTTCTGAAGAGTTAATTCGAAAGCTTTGTTGATATGTCGATTATGGTGATTGGAAGTTGGAGTTAAACTCGGTAGACTTGATATTTTGCAAATTATCAGAGTGCGCAACGAACATGTGGTGTAGTGCAATTGTTTATTGTTAATAACAAGGATGTTGTTAGTTGGTTGCATTGATGTCGTGTTTAAGTTGTGTGCTCTTATGTTGTGTTCTAGTCCTTGAACCGGTGAATTCTTGAGTGGTTACTCTTTGTTTTGCGATGATAGTTGTCAAGTGTATTGCTTAAGTGTTGTTTGTGTTGTTGTTGCCATTGATGTTATGAATGTTTGTTTGTATTATGTGGGGTTACCTTTCTGGGACGAGGGTTTATTAGTCGGGTGGAATAAGTAGTTAGAGTAGTTGAATCAAACAAATTTTTGAGGAAGAAAATGTTCTATGTGGAGGAGTTGTAACACCCGTTTATTTAACTAAGCATTTAATTAAATATAATTGTTGTATGTTGTGTTAATTCGCGTTGATTTGAGTATTTGTATCAATTTGCATTAGTTTGTGATACTTGTGTTGATCTAAGTTAATTTTCGGAATGTCAGAATATTACGTTGATGTTTATAATTTGGTTCGAGTTGAATCGATTACATAAGTTAATTTAAGTCGTGGAAAATAATATTGAATATTTTTCGTTTATGGTTGAATATATTGATTGGGTTGTTTGGATGATTTATTTGATAGTCGATAATTAGTCGATCTAGTCGGGAAAAATAATATTAGAATTAATATTATGGAATTATGAGAGTGTTTTATTGAAGTGGGCTTATTCGTTGCGTTGGTGATAGTAATCGTGGGGGTGTTGATTAGTAGGCCCAAATTGAGATTATCATTATAATAATAATTATAATAAAAGAAGAAAAAGGAGAAATTAGGCTGGTATCAGTAGAATAGAAAAAGAGGAACAAAGAGAAGTTGGAGAAAGAGTTATGTAGGAGAATTGTCGTCAGAGCGAAGTCGGAAAAATCCGATCAGAAATTCGAGCGACCATCAATTTAAGATAAGGGTGGGGTTTGAATTCTATAATCGGGTTATGATGATCGATACGTAGGAATTGGGATCGGGTAGTTTTTATGTCGTTGTTGTTGATTTGTTTGATTTTGCTGTTATGATGTTGTTTCTATGAAATTACTGATTAATCGATGTTGCGAAATTTGTTGATGGATTGATTTTATGAATGTTGTCGTGAGATTGTTAATTCTGGAAAAAATATTGTAGGTACGAAACCCCTTTTTTACAAGTGCACGGGTGGCTCAAGCCACCACCACTCAGAATTTTTGACAAACAAGAAGTTATGAACTTAGTTCAGGACATCAGGATGTCACACCAGATGTTGTGACATTGACAAACAAAGTAAAAGTTATGAACTTAGTTCAGGACATCAGGATGTCACACCAGATGTTGTTACATCGCAAACCTGCTATCTGACTTAAATGATGCGTAACAGAAGTAATTAAAATCAGGAGAAAATATCTGGAATTAATTGTAAAAGGATAAACACTCCAAGGCGCATCTTTAGGAAGCTTAGTTATCTGGTTCCAGTGTAAAGGAAACAAAAAAACTAACTCACCTTGATTCAAGGAGATAACAAACTAACTCACCTTAATTCAAGGAGATGACTGTGGGATTTATCAAAGTCTGGATAATTTGCAAAAAGCCCACAAACCAAGCATCTATTTAAGAAACTGAAACACTCAAGAAAATCTCACGAATTTAAGAAGAGTGTCAAGGGTGTTTGTGAAGCTAGCAGGTTTTAATTTTTTGTTAGTCACTTTATGAGCTTTTAAGCAAAAAGTGAATTGTGTCTTGATTGAAACTATTAAGTAAGATCAAGCTGGTGTGTATGAAGTGTGACTTCAATTTTATTAATCATCTTAAGTTAATGATCACTGTGTGATTGAGGGGGAGTGAGTAGGTACTCATATCTAAGTAGAGTCTTAGGTAGAAATTGCCTTGGGTAGATATTAAGTGAATGATTAAACTGATTGGTTTAACTCCATAATTAATATTACTTATATTGGATTTCCTTCCTGGCTTGGTAGCCCCCAGATGTAAGTGTGGAGATACACTAAACTGGGTTAACAATTTCCTGTGTTATTTAATTTACTAGCTCATTAATTTTTGTTTAGGATTTCAGTGTCTAAACATCTGATTCGACATCACATATCTGATCCCAGAATTTCAATTGGCATCAGAGCAGGCACCCTGCCTGTATAACTGGGTGAGATCTAGGGACTGCAAATTTTGGGAACATGGACAGAGATGTAGGATCTGTGAATCGACCACCTATCTTGGATGGATCCAACTATGATTACTGGAAGCTAAGAATGGTAGCATTCTTGAAATCTCTTGATAGCAGGGCTTGGAAAGCAGTTAACAAAGGATGGGAGCCTGAAGAAGAGTGGAGCAGGGAGGAAGAAGAGTCAGCACTTGGAAATTCCAAAGCCTTAAATGCCTTGTTCAATGGCATTGACAGGAACATATTTAGGCTTGTGCATCACTGTGAGCTAGCCAAGAATGTTTGGGACACCCTTAAAACTACTCATGAAGGAACATCAAAGGTGAAGATGTTAAGACTTCAACTTCTCACCACCAAGTTTGAGAACTTGAGGATGAAGGAAGATGAGACCATTCATGAGTTTTACATGAACATCCTGGAGATTGCTAACACTTCAGGTGCCTTGGGAGAGAAGATGAGTGATGAAAAGTTGGTAAGGAAGATTCTCAGATCACTGCCCAAAAGGTTTGACATGAAGGTTACTGCCATAGAAGAAGCTCAGGACATCTGCACAATGAAAGTTGAGGAGCTCATTGGTTCCCTTCAAACCTTTGAGATGGGAATGAATGATACTATTGTGAAGAAAAACAAAAGCATAGCACTGGTCTCAAACACTGATAAGGAAGAAGAAAGTCATGAAGCAGACTCTGAGGACAACTTATCAGATTCAATTGCTATGTTTGGAAGACAATTTAACAAAATTCTCAAAAGAATAGACAACAAGCCAAGACCAAGTGGAAGAAACTCAACTTTTGAGAATAAAAGACCCTATGACTCTAATAGAAGGTCAAACTATGATGAGAAGACTAACCAAGGAAAAGGGATCCAATGTCATGGATGTGAAGGTTATGGACACATTAGAAGTGAATGCCCAACCTATCTAAAGAAGCAAAAGAAAGGTCTTTTTGTGTCCTGGTCAGATGAAGACTCGGGTAGTGAGTTAGAAGAAGAATCTGCAAAGCACATCACTGCTCTAGCTGGAGTATGTGAAACTGAAGGGGGATCCAGTGATGAGGATCTGACATTTGAAGAGCTTGAAACATCTTACAGGATGTTGTGTGAAAGGAGCACAGAAGTATGCATGGAAAGTAAACAACAGAAGAAGCAGATTGAGGAATTAAAGGCTGAAAAGGCAAGTCATCTAGAGATCATTGACACTATGAAAAATGAAGTCAGCCTACTCAACTCCAAAATGGAGCATATGTCCAAATCTGTCAGAATGCTGAACAGTGGCTCAAACACAATGGATACCATTCTCAACAACAACATGCACTCAGGGGATAGGACTGGGCTGAGATTTAATAAAGCTTATAACTCTGAGGCTAGCACCAGCCAAACAACTCTAGATCCCATGAAGTCAAATAAGATGTTCAAGAAGATGTCTCAACATCATGAGAAAAACGTGATGAAGAAGAAATATCAAAGATGGAGATGCCATCACTGTGGAAGGTTTGGTCACATCAAACCTTTTTGCTACAAACTGCATGGATACCCCAATCAGAGTTCCCAGAACCTTCCTAAGCAGAAGACAGAGGTCATCAGGAAAATCTGGATACCTAAAGCTAGACTTTATACTGATCAAAGCTACCAGTACATGCCCAAGCAGAAGAACAAGTTCACCAGGCAACCTTGGAACTCTAGAGATGGACACTACCCAGGGTAGATGCATCAAAGGAAACCTCACAACAGGCACAAATGGTCCAAGCAGGTTGTTGCCTCTATAGCACACACATCTCTCAGAGTATCTGCTAAGGAAGACTGGTATTTTGACAGTGGCTGCTCAAGGCACATGACTGGACTGAAGAATCTGTTGGTAGACTTAAAGTCACACTCATCCAGCTATGTAACCTTTGGAGATGGAGCAAAGGGGGAAATCAAGGGAGTTGGGACCCTAGACTGCTCAGGTGTACCAAGTCTAGATGGTGTGCTGTTGGTAAGAGGATTAACTGCTAACTTGATCAGCATAAGTCAGTTATGTGACCAAGGTTTCAGTGTCAAATTCACCAAAGCTGAGTGCATAGTTTCTGATAAAGAGCAGAAAGTTGTCATGAGAGGAGCCAGATCAAAAGACAACTGTTATATGTGGGAACCCCAAGATTTCAGCCTCACATCTACTTGTTCCATAGACAAAGAAGAAGAAGTGAAGTTGTGGCATCAAAGACTGGGTCATCTCCATCTCAGAGGAATAAAGAAGATCATCTCAATGGAGGCTGTAAGAGGGATTCCAAGACTTAAGATTGATGAAAAAAAAGTATGTGGTGATTGTCAAATAGGTAAGCAAACCAAGATGTCACACCCAAAGCTTCAACATCTGACAACCTCCAAAGTCTTGGAATTACTGCACATGGACCTTATGGGACCAATGCAGGTAGAGAGTCTTGGTGGAAAAAGATATGCCTATGTGGTTGTTAATGATTTCTCAAGATATACCTGGATAAGCTTCATCAAAGAAAAGTCAGATGTGTTTGAGGTATTTAAAGATATGTGCCATAGGATCCAAAGAGAAAAGACAAGCTGTGTTGTCAGAATAAGAAGTGACCATGGAAAGGAGTTTGAGAATCAAAAATTCTCAGACTTTTGTTCATCAGAAGGGATTAACCATGAGTACTCTTCTCCCATCACCCCTCAACAGAATGGGATTGTAGAAAGGAAAAACAGAACTATTCAGGAATCAGCTAGAGCCATGATTCATGCCAAGAAGTTACCCCTGTATTTTTGGGCTGAAGCTATGAACACAACATGCTACATCCACAATAGAGTCACACTAAGAAAGGGAACTCTATCCACCATCTATGAAGTCTGGAAGGATAGAAAACCTACAGTTAAGAACTTTCATGTATTTGGAAGTAAGTGCTACATTCTGGCTGATAGGGATCAAAGAAGGAAGATGGACCCTAAGAGTGATGAAGGGATATTTCTTGGATACTCTATAAATAGAAGAGCTTACAGAGTATTTAACTCCAGAACTAATGTTATGATGGAGTCAATAAATGTGACTATTGATGATACATATGCAAAGACAGATGTTGCTGATGATGTTGGAACATCTGCTAACAATCCAACTGAAGATAAAATAGAAAGTGATAATCTTGACTTCACTTTAACTGAGACAAAGTCAGAGCAACCCAACAAATCTCCCTCCATCAGAATCCAGAAAGATCATCCTAAAGAACTGATAATTGGTGATCACAACAGTGGTGTCACCACTAGATCAAGAGAGATAATCTCAGGCTCCTGCTTTGTTTCAAAGGTAGAACCTAAGAACATCAAGGAAACTCTAAATGATGATTATTGGATCTCTGCTATGCATGAAGAATTAGGCCAGTTTACAAGGAATGAAGTATGGGATCTTTTTTCTAGGCCTGATGGCATTAATGTGATTGGCACTAAGTGGGTGTACAAAACCAAGTCTAATGAGCAGGGAGTAGTTACAAGAAACAAGGCTAGGCTTGTGGCTCAAGGATATACTCAAATTGAGGGTGTGGACTTTGATGAAACTTTTGCACCAGTTGCAAGACTTGAATCCATCAGACTACTCCTAGGAATTGCTTGCATCCTAAAGTTCAAATTATTTCAGATGGACGTTAAGAGTGCTTTCCTAAATGGGTACCTTAATAAGGAAGTATATGTGGAACAACCAAAGGGATTTGTTGATCCAAGCTGTCCAGAACATGTATATAAGCTGAGGAAGGCTCTGTATGGGCTAAAGCAGGCTCCCAGAGCTTGGTATGAAAGACTGACCACCTTTCTTATTAAACATGGATACAGGAAGGGAGGAATAGACAAAACCTTGTTTGTAAAGGATGAAGAGGGAAAGGTTATGATTGCTCATATATATGTGGATGACATAGTCTTTTGTGGGATGTCAGACAGGATGGTTAAACATTTTGTAACTCAAATGGAGTCTGAATTTGAAATGAGTCTAGTGGGATAATTAACTTACTTCCTTGGATTGCAAATCAAACAGATGGAGGACTCAATATTCATATCCCAAAGCAAATATGCAAAGAACACTGTCAAGAAGTTTGGGATGGACAATGCAAGTCACAAGAGAACACCTGCCCCCACTCATCTAAAACTGACAAAGGATGACAAAGGTGAGAGTGTGGACCAAAGTTTGTACATGAGCATGATTGGAAGTCTACTATATCTTACAGCTAGCATACCAGATATAGCTTTTGCAGTAGGTGTGTGTGCAAGGTATCAAGCTGAACCAAAAGTGAGCCATCTAAACCAGGTTAAGAGGATCTTGAAATATGTAAATGGTACTTGTGACTATGGCATAATGTACTCTTATGGTTGTGAACCCATCCTCACTGGGTTTTGTAATGCTGACTGGGCTGGAAGTGCTGATGATAGAAAGAGTACATCAGGAGGATGCTTCTTTCTAGGGAACAATTTAATTTCTTGGTTCAGTAAGAAACAGAATTGTGTATCTTTATCCACTGCTGAAGCTGAATACATTGCAGCTGGGAGCAGTTGTTCACAGCTGGTATGGATGAAACAAATGCTCACAGAATACAATATCACACAAGATGTCATGACATTGTACTGTGACAATTTAAGTGCTATTAATATCTCCAAAAATCCTATCCAACACAGCAGGACTAAGCACATAGATATCAGACATCACTTCATCAGAGACCTTGTGGAGGAGAAGGTGATCACATTGGAGCATGTAGCCACAGAGCTGCAATTAGCTGACATATTTGCAAAGGCTTTGGATGCTACCCAATTTGAAAACCTAAGGGGTAAATTGGGAATCTGCATATGTGACATATAGCAATTATGGAGAAGTGCCAGCATGTCGCATGGCATCGTATGGCATGATCACCAGATGGCAGCACCAGTCTGGCCAATAACTGTTTGTATTCCAATTTTAAAAATTACAATAGCAACGGGTTCTATTTATGTACAAACGTGCTTTCAACTTCTCACATTCTCATTAGCAACACTGAACCTTTTGCATGCTACAGCTAAAACTCTAAACTCATCCAAATATATCAAACCTTTACACTTTTCCACTACAATCGATGCTACACCTATAAATGGATGCTACACCTATAAATGTGATCAGAGGAAGTATTCCCATTGCTCAAAAGCCCAGGACTCCCCATGCAAGAAGACCTAAGGAGCCAATCTTCAGCAAAAGTAAGGAAGCTTTTTCATCTTCCAGTACTCCTAAAGCTTTTGCTTACGTGGATGCATCGATCAAACAGCTTGTAACTAGGATCCTGGCAGAACAAAGGGTGGTTCCTGGGGTGTCAGTTCCCCTGAGCAGTATGCCTGCTCCTCAAGATGACCCAAGAAACCAAGCTAAAGAGGACATACCTTCTCCACAAGATGTCCCAAGCAATGTTGAAACAACTGAGGGCCAGGACAAAGCCCCATCTGATAATGATCAAGCTACTGATGATCAAGCTACTGATGATCAAGCTGCTGACAATGAGGCTTCTCAACCTCCACCAGTT
Organism: Lathyrus aphaca; assembly: GCA_963966055.1. Classification (NCBI taxonomy): domain Eukaryota; kingdom Viridiplantae; phylum Streptophyta; class Magnoliopsida; order Fabales; family Fabaceae; genus Lathyrus; species Lathyrus aphaca. The sequence goes on along the minus strand of OZ014523.1, from coordinate 355,898,386 downwards.
GAAAACCTGGACGATGATTCTGACACAGAGATCATAGCATCTGTTGATCCTAGCATAGCCAAGAGGCTTAGGGCTAGGAATTATAAGAAGCCAGCTGCTCATGCAACTCCTGAGAAAAGAAAGTCAACTCCCAAGAAGGACAAGGTCAGACCTGCTTTTGGACCTACAAAGCAATGGAGTAAGGTCAGCACACAGAAGAGGAAGGCCACAACTCCATCTGACTCTGATGTTGAGGAGGATGTCCCAACATCTCAACCCAGAAAGAGGCCAGCACCTCCTAGGACTGCCACTGTTGTCCCTGAGGCACCCCTGGACAATGTGCCTTTCCACCATGTCTCTAGTGTAAGCAAATGGAAATATGTCTATCAGAGAAGGGTGGCTCTGGAATGAGAGCTGGGTAGCAATGCCTTGGAATGCACTGAGGTAATTTATTTAATCTCAAATGTTGGACTATTCAAGACTGTTTCTAAGTTTTCTCCTTGTTATGAACTGCTGGTAAAAGAGTTTATAGTTAACTTACAAGAACGGTGTGATGATGGGAAATCTGAGGATTTCAGGAAAGTATATGTCAGGGGAAGATGTGTAAATTTTTCTCCTAGGGTGATAAATCAGTACCTGGGGAGAGAATCAGATGGGCCAAATGAGCTTGGCAAGACTGACAATTAAGTATGCAAAATAATCACAGCTAACCAGGTCAAGTCATGGCCAGTCAAAGGAAAACTCTCTGTCAGCTTGTTAACCAGGAAGTATGCCATGCTGCACAGGATTGGAACAGTCAACTAGGTCCCAACCAACCATACCTCATCTATAGCTACTGGGCTTGGGAGGTTTATCTGTGTTGTAGGCACCCAAACCAAGTTGGATTATGGGGCATATATCTTTGACCAAACTCTCAAGCATGCAGGAACCTCAGCCATCAAGCTTCCAATAGCCTTCCCATCACTACTTTGTGGGGTGATTCTCAACCAATATACAGGCATCCTTACTGACAAGGATTATGTTTGTAAAAGGGAGAGTCCACTGTCCTTTCATTACAAACTGTTTCTAGGTCATCATGCTGCAGATGTTGAAGCACCGGGTGGGACATCTGCTGGGACATCTGTTGTCAAGACACCTTTATCAAAGGCAGCCCTTATTGCAGAGCTCAGGACAACCTGCAAAGAGCTGGATGAAAGGAAGAAGAAGCTTGAGACCATAATTCAAAGACTGGAGTTGGAAGAGGTTGCTGGGAATGTTGATGGATCTGATGTTGAGTCTAAAGATACAGAGGATACAGAGTATACTGAGTCTGAGTGAATCTATTTATGGTGGAAGATGTTTTGACAGTTCTGTTTTGTATTTCTGAATGTTTTTTTCTGTAATGTTTGGCCCCAAATTTATGTCTAACAAGGGGGAAAAGTGTATTGAACAATGCTTGAACAATGTTGTTAATGTTTGTCTTCTGAACTAAGTTGAATTTAAATTTTCATTGGTATATCAAAGTCTGTTGGGCCAAGTCATAGCAGTCTACATACATGTTTGAGGGGGAGCAAATTATTAGCTCTCACATGATCCAACAGAAAGGAACTCCGCTGCTCTCTGACAAAATCAGAAGAATATGTTATCCAAAAATTAGCCAAAGGGGGAGTTTGTAGATGTTAGAAATTGGCAGAATTTTTGACAAACAAGAAGTTATGAACTTAGTTCAGGACATCAGGATGTCACACCAGATGTTGTGACATTGACAAACAAAGTAAAAGTTATGAACTTAGTTCAGGACATCAGGATGTCACACCAGATGTTGTGACATCGCAAACCTGCTATCTGACTTAAATGATGAGTAACAGAAGTAATTAAAATCAGGAGAAAATATCTGGAATTAATTCTAAAAGGATAAGCACTCCAAGGCACATCTTTAGGAAGCTTAGTTATCTGGTTCCAATGTAAAGGAAACAGAAAAACTAACTCACCTTGATTCAAGGAGATAACAAACTAACTCACCTTAATTCAAGGAGATGACTGTGGGATTTATCAAAGTCTGGATAATTTGCAAAAAGCCCACAAACCAAGCATCTATTTAAGAAACTGAAACACTCAAGAAAATCTCACGAATTTAAGAAGAGTGTCAAGGGTGTTTGTGAAGCTAGCAGGTTTTAATTGTTTGTTAGTCACTTTATGAGCTTTTAAGCAAAAAGTGAATTGTGTCTTGATTGAAACTATTAAGTAAGATCAAGCTGGTGTGTATGAAGTGTGACTTTAATTTTATTAATCATCTTAAGTTAATGATCACTGTGTGATTGAGGGGGAGTGAGTAGGTACTCATATCTAAGTAGAGTCTTAGGTAGAAATTGCCTTGGGTAGATATTAAGTGAAGGATTAAACTGATTGGTTTAACTCCATAATTAATATTACTTATATTGGATTTCCTTCCTGGCTTGGTAGCCCCTAGATGTAAGTGTGGAGATACACTGAACTGGGTTAACAATTTCCTGTGTTATTTAATTTACTAGCTCATTAATTTTTGTTTAGGATTTCAGTGTCTAAACATATGATTCGACATCACATATCTGATCCCAGAATTTCATTTATTAATATTTTAGTTAAAGTAAGAATAAAATAATATGTAATTTACACTTTCTGAATAAAGTTGAATTTACTAAATAGGATTTATAGTGTTAAGGAATTTGGACTGCACAAAACACAAATTTTTACCAGTTTGTGAATAACAGGTTTTGGTTTTGAAAACAAACAAAATGAATTCTTGAAAGAAAAATGAACGAGTATGTACCCATGACAGTAGGTGACTTTTAGTAGTAGGTGTGTATCGGGAAACATGAAAACTGACAGAATTTTGTAAAAAGTTGGTATTAATCGCAGCATGTTAAAACAATGTTGATTTAGCCAGTTTAGCCGAATTAGGAGAAAAATTTAGTTGTCCAGAATTGAACGGAAATTGTCGATGTAAGTAATAATTATTAGGTGATTTTAGTCGGTTTATTTTGTTGAGTTCGTGTTGGAATGTGTAGGTTCTGAGTGCCGTCAAGTATGTTGTCTTGTTCCGATATTTGGATGTTTTAAGTTGTAGGTCGAAGGACCAACATTGATTATTCAAGTTGTAGGTCGAATGAGCAATGTTGATATTAAAATTGTAGGTCGTATGACCAACGTTGATGTATATAAGTTGTAGGCCTATGGCCAAAGTTGAATCGGTGTTAAATTGAAGTTGTTATGTTGTTTGTTGTCTGTTGTCTGTTGTTTGGAATTGACTGTTTTTATGTGTTGAGTCATTGTATCATGGAATGCATTGCATTTTCTAAGTTGGAGTGGATGCTCGCCACGTTGGCCTGGATTGGCAAAGTTATTAAGTTGAAGGCTTATGTCTTGCAGATACCTCGATAACCTGGTATATTTTAAGTTGGGAGTTTTACTCCTATGGTACCACATGTATATGCATAGTCGAGTCGCATCTTATGTTGCATTATTTATGTTGTTTATGTTGCTTAAGTTGATGAAGTCGTTTATGTTGCTTGAGTTGAAGAAGTTGTATATGTTGATGAAGTTGATGAAGTTGTTTATGTTTCTTAAATTGAAGAAGTGGTTTGTATTGATTATGTTATTGAAGTTGTTTATGTTGTTCAAGTTGATTAAGTTATTCATGTTGATTAAGTTGATGAAGTGTTTACATTGATTAAGTTGATTAAGTTGTTTATGTGGGTTATGTCGATGAAGTTGATTATGTTGCATAAGTGGATTGTGTGTTAATATTGAATAGGTCGTGAAGTAGATAAATTTGATTATGTTGCTTAAGTGGATTATGTTTATATTGAATAGGTCGTGAAGTATATTAAGTTGATTATGTAATAATGTTGATTAAGTTGCTTATATGGTTATGTCGATGAAGTTGCTTATATGGTTATGATGATAAAGTTGTTGTATTAGTTATATTGTTTATGATGATTATGTTCGTTGAAGTTGTTAAGTTGACTATGTTGATTTTGTAGTAAATGTTGATATGTGTAATAAGTTTATAAAGTATGTTGATATATTGTGGGTGATTGTTAAGTAGTTGTTGCTGGATAGTAGTGAAGTTGTATGATTATATCTAACGTATTATTTATCATACTCTAGTTCATATTGTTCGATATCTCATCCCTTCTGTTTGAATGTTACCTATATGTTAGTAACATGCATGTTAGCTTGAAGGAAAATTGATATCTTCGTTAGTTTGAGTCGGTGTCATCGCTCTGATACGTAACACTCGGAGGATGAATGCTTATTTGCTTTGTTGTTGTTTTAAGTTGATTTCATTGATAATATATTGTTACTAAGTTGTTTAAGTTGAACAAAATGTTATACCATGTTTAGTTGACTATTTGAGAATATGCTATGTAGTTGTGAAAGTTATTTTGATTTCAAAGAATGAATAAAAGTTGTTATTATAGTTTCATCCGAATTAAAAGTGTTATGTATTGATGCATTATTTTATTAATTAAAAGGAAGTTGTTTTAGGTTGAAATGTGGAATCCTATTTGTATACTTGTTGGTTAAATTTTACCACTCTTATTTTCAATATATTTGCCGGATAGATTGCTTCCCTGCCCCGGAGCACATGAAAATAATCACCAAAACCATTTCCAATACGAGAAGAACAAATACTTCCTAAGATAACTTTCATCAAGTTTAACACAGATACAGAGCCCTGTACGACACTCTACAAATAAAAAATAGATACACATTGTTAATCATTTTGTAGAAACCAAGAGAGCCATATATCAAAACTGAAACAAGAATAAAAAATGAATGTGACTTCCATATGTTGAGCTCAAAAGACTATAATCTTTTATTATTTTGAGTTTTCCACTGAATCAAAATGTAACAGAACTTGAACTTCAAATATAGTGTATTCAGAATCTTCAGAACTTGTTCACCGGAACCTTGTCCTTAGAATCTTTAGAGCTATAATATTAGAAGCACATATCTTGTAAAGCCTTATAAATGTTGTATTAGAAACATTTTGAGGTCTTGACTTTATCAAGTGTACAACATATGTTTTCTTCCATGTGTTGAGATCATAATTCGATGATGTCACACGTCCTCTTATCATATTTATAATATTACTTGCAAAAGCTACACACTAGATAGAAACTATTAAGTACATGATTGTTCTCATAGATAACATGTGCAATTATCACCAAAACTAAATGCCAGATGTAGAGCTCAATCTTGTTCTTGCAAATCGATGGTATTAACATATACAATATTTAATAGACTTTCATTCACAATTCTCGTTATCATTTATCACATTTAGCACCATATTATTTACAAATATATTGTCGATGTTGACTTCGTTTTGGTTCTACTAATTAAGGTTCCTCCATATTCCATTCATGACATAACTTATCGAGATTAATCACTATAAAAATATTGACAGTTCTGATGTGATAATCATGTCACTAAGACAAATATGACGTCATTGAGACAAATTAGTGATGTGGTTCAAGCATGTCGCAGCAGCATCCGTGGGAACTTTTTGCCACATGAATATCACGTCACTAATTAGTGACATGGAATTCACGTCGCAACATATAAGATTATTTTTACAACCTTCCCATGTGAATATAACGTCACTAATTAGTGAAATAATCTACACTTCGCAAACTACAATTCTGAAACATGTTGCATGCATAATTACAAAATATAGTGATGTGAAAATACATAAAAAATTAGTGACATGAAATCCACATCACAACACTCAAAACTTTTATTATTTAGTGACGCGAATATCATGCCACTGGTGAATTTTTTCCATCCAGATAGCCACGTGATATGTATTTCACAGTTTAATTATTTAATATAAATAAATAAATTGAATTTAAAAAGATATTCAAATTAATAATGAATAAAAATTAATTAATAAATAATAAAATGCAAATATTAAAATAATTTTCGATTAAAATATTCAAATTTTCTAATATTTAGTCACGAGATATTCATTAAAAAATATTAAATATTTAGTCACGAGATATTCACGCCACAAACATAAATAATAATTAAAAAAATTATTCATCGATCATCACTACTAAATATATCATACATTTCATCTTCTTAGACAAAATGATTTGATTGTGAGGCAACAAATTGTTGTATTTGCACCTCCATCTCATATTGCCTCTTCTTCATTTCCTCATTTTCGGCCTTTAATGTCGCCTCAAATGCCTCTGTCTCACATTTTTCCTCAGATAGAGCCAATTGTCTCACTGTTTCCATCATTTTGGGTGTCAATTCTGGCGGACGAGATCCTTCTTCCCCATCGTCAAGTCTTTGAAATAAATTTTATCCCCTTTTCTTTAGTCGGTTGCCAAAAGTCCAAGACAAAAAAAAACACCCATTAACTCCCTTCTCTCTAGTTCATAAACCCCAAATTTAAAGATCCACACGTGGATCAAGCGAAGCATTGTAAATTAGAGTATACTGAGGATTTTCAACTAGAAATTGGGCGAACAATCTCTAATACAACTCCTACACATAATAAAAAAAAAAGTAAATATAGTTTAAACAATTTTTCTAATTTACAATTTTTCTAATATAGTTTTTACAATTTTCCTAAATCATTTTTCTAATTAAAATAATGAAGTTTAATATATATATATATATATATATATATATATATATATATATATATATATATATATATATATATATATATATATATATATATATATATATATATATATATATATATATATATATATATATATATATATATATATATATATATATATATATATATATATATATATATATATATATATATATGTATATATATCAAACCATTCATTAGTTGAATCATCTCGTTTATAGCTTTTGCAGCAAGCCGATACAAATCAAAACTAAAAACAAACAATAATTTGAATAAGTATTAAATATAAAATGACAATATATAGTAAAATAAATATTATAAATTAAAAACTTATCTCGATCCATCAAGCTTAATAACATGTCGTCCTTCAACCACCAAATGCTCTTCTGCAACAGGATTTACCTGTTCCTCATGGACTTCATCATCCTCTTGAAAATGTTTTAAACATATCAGTTTTTAATTAATATAAAATATATATTTGTTTTAATTATAAATTGTGTTTTATGAAATCTAATAAAATTATTTTATATTTTGTTTTTTTTAATATAATATATTTTTTAAATAAAATATAACACAATATATATTAAATATAAAATATAACATAAAATCTATTTTTGATAAATTAATATATATTTTTAAAATAATATGTTATTAAAATAAAATATATTTTTGAATTAAATATTATGTTAATTTTTTTGATAATATATATATTTAATATTATAATTTTTAACCTAATAAAATCTGGAAAAAAAATTAATAATAACTAAAAAAATTACACAACAATAACTTAACAACCAAATAATTTGATTCATACAAATCTGGAAAGAAAATTGAAATTGCAATAATACCTCAACGAAGCAACAACAAAGCTTGAATAGTAATGTTTAATCTTGATGAGATCTTCAATCTTGTAAATATTTCTCTTTGAACAACAAACAACATAAAATTAAAATCAGAAATTATTAAGTTAAATTTTAAAACGAAAATAAAAAAACAAAATTGAATAAAAAATAAGGAGAAAAATGTGAAAATCACATGAAGTGAATTTGTGGAGATGGGAAGTGAAGATTGAATATGTTGAAATGGGGAGTGAAGAGAGAGTTTTTAAAAATCTAAAGAAGATCAATATGAATCTGAGGAAGATGAGATGGAAATGAAATATATATATATATATATATATATATATATATATATATATATATATATATATATATATATATATATATATATATATATATATATATATATATATATATATATATATATATATATAAAGAGAGAGAGAGAGAGTATGGCGACCTAGAAAACATGTGGGAGAATAGTGACATGGTAATCATGTCGGAAATGGGCAACGGTAATAATATAGGAGAATAGTGACATGGTAATCATGTCGGAAATGGACAACGGTAAAAATATTGTAACGTGGTCTACATGCCACTTGTAAAAAGTTATCAGACCCATCAATTTAAAGTCAGTCATGTTTCCCATTTATTTTTTATTTTTATTTTTGTATTTGAGTTTGTGACGTGAATTATACGCCACAATTTAAATTCTAAAAAATTTAAAATTCCCCCACGTAAAAGCGTAACGTTTTGATTTTTTAATTATTTTTTGCGTAGTGACGTGCGATCCACATTACAACTAATTTTTTCTTTAAAAAAAAAAGACTGACTCCCCATGTACAAACATTATCTCTATTTTCTTTAATTAATATAAATATTTAGTGATGTGATATACATCGCAACTTCAATGTTTTTCCACATGTATATCAAGTCACTAAATCACGTGGTTAATGACATGTTTTATTCTAGTGAATAATGGATAAAAAAAAAAGAGAATGTCATATCCCACCATATCGGTCTTTCATATACCATGTGCGTTTTTAATTATGTTCTCTTTGGTTCCGTTGATATACTTCCAGAAACATCATATTTTGGTTTTACGTTGAACACTTCCGCAGATATATCTGTGGAACTAGTGAATTTAACGTAAAACACTAGTTCCGCAGATATATTTGCGAAAATTTTCAACATAAAACTAAAATATGATGCTTCCAAAAATGTATGGCATAATCAATAGGTATAATTGGAAATATAATAAGTGGTTGAGAGTATTATGGGATGGATTGATAAATTCTCTCAAAAAATTCACTAGGATAATCAACATCATGGAAGGAACTCACAAACCACGTCTCAACTTCATTGAAAGAGGTTCGTGTGTGCATGGGGAGGGAGGAATTGTTTCTCACAAGCCAACTTTGAAATTGCACATACCCAATAAGGTATTGACTCATTAAAGATGATATAATGCTCAATTATACTGCATTTTGTTTTAATCTAAAATATTAAAGGTCGTGATAGATTAACTGCATTTTCTTGGTAAGAACATGTAACTTTAAAAACAAATTAATATCACTCATGTCAATATGAAGTATAAAATATAATTTATATATGCTTGAAAACGTCATACTCAAAATAAATCATTCATATATTAAAACTATCATATGAGAAATATATCACTTTTAACCTTTGGATGTTCTTTCCACTTCTTCATCAATGGAATTAGTAAGTTAGAGAATTTACCTTTTGTCAGATGAGTGGGAGCTGAAAGTGAAGAGTTGTGAGTGATGGAAGTAATATGAATGAAAAATGGAGCAAAACAGTTGGAATAAAATAAATTAGAGATATGAGTGAGAGACCATAGATAAAAAAGTGCCATATAATAAAAAATACAATCCACATGGATTTAAAAGATAAATAAAAAATAAAAGAAATGTCACATTGGCATAATCATGGTGATATGTGTGCATCAGGGTGGAGTGAAAATAGAATTTTGGTTTGGTGAGGGGGGATTAATTTTTTTTCTTAAAGAGGGTAAAATCAAAACACGCATATATGGTAGAGGTGTAATAACTATTTAACCTTTAAATGAAATATTTATGTTTAGGTAAAACTTTTTAATTGAAATTAACTTTTATTTTTAAGGTAAAACTTTTAATTAAACTTCTTTTAGTGTAAAACTAATATGCATTTTGATTGAATACTTAACATGGTTAGTGAAATAATATCGAATCCTCAAAACTTGATATGTGTTTTCTTGTTTTAACTCAATTGAATCTTCTGTTTATCTTTTTGTTGATTGCTCGTGTGTTGGTTTTTCTTGGAATGCGGTATTCGATTGAGTTGGTGTGAAGGGGTATGTAGCTTCTAACTGTAACTTGTGACTGTTGTGATCATTTACTTGAATGGTTTGTGAGGATGGTGGGAGAACTACGAGAAAGAGGACATCAACAATTTGATTTTGTATTTGCTGGTGTGTTTGGTGTTTGCGAAATCGAGTTTTGTTTAACGATACTTTTTGTGTTGTTGAGGATATTTTTCATAGAATTGTGTAATATTTGTGGTGGTGGATAGGAGTGTCTTCAAAACTTAGATTTTATTGTAATTATTATGAGTAGTTCAAATGTCCCGCTGATTTTTTGTAGGAGTGGCACCGTAACTTGGTCCGTCTTTTAAAGTTAGGGATTTTTTTAACTAAGTTTGTTAGGTTTGGAATACACTTAGGCTATGTTTGGATTGATGGAACGTAACGGAGCGGAGCGGAGTGGAACATAGCGAAGCAGAATGGAGCGGAGTGGAGTGGAACATAGCGAAGCGGAATGGAGCGGAGCGGAGTGGAACATAGCGAAGCGGAATGGAGCGGAGCAGAATGGAATATAGATCCCACTCCATTGGTTGTATATCTTATTAAAAATATCACATTCCATCACATACACCCCAAATTGGATGGAACAAAAAATGAGGATTTGGATGGAATGGGATGAAATGGATTCCATCATGTTCCATTCCATTCCATCAACTATTTGCAAATCCAAACAATGGAATCACACTAGTTACCACTCCATTCCATTCCATTCCATCACATCCCACCAATCCAAACATACCCTTAGTATTCCCCTTAATATATTTGTCTATGAAGAAAACATGGGCTTTTACTGTGATATTTTCTTTTTACTCATTTTTATTATAATATTTGTTGACAATTCATTTCTTCATTTTTTTTAAATGGAGCCAATCATTAAGATTTTGTTGTTCATATTGATAAATGGTGTATTTTTTTAGTAATAAATATAATTAACATTTTCATAAACTTTAAAATCAAATGTATAAATGATTCATTATAATTAATTTATAACATTTTTTAATGATAAAATAATATATAATGAGAAGGGGTATTCTTATAGGAGAAGATTCGATGGGAAAAGATAATTTGTGAGAGAAAAGAGAGAAAGAGGAAAATTAGTGTTTTGAGACGAAACAAGAAATTTATTTAATGATTCTGAGTTGCACTCCTTGCGCTTATTTTAAACATAATGTATCTTTGTATTTATAGTTGTTATTATTTACACACCAAGTAATTTCTCTAACTAACTCAATTGTTACAAAACAAATACTAATTTTTAACTCTGTCGAAGTTAGTCCCTTCATCAATAACATTATTTTACTACTAAACACTGTATTCGACTACTACTCTATCGAATATATTCGACTTCGACTCTGTCGAATCTACAACATACTTAAAAAAAAGAATTACATATTTAACACATTACCAAATTTATTATGTCTAAGTTATATACATTTACCATTGTTCCTAATATCTTGAACAATTTGACATGCATAACCTTTGTCATGATGTGTGCAATCGGATTCTTAGTTTTAGAATGTTCCAAGTTTAGCTTGCCATTGGCTACTTGGTCTCGAAGATAATGAAACGTCATTTCGATGTGTTTGTCTTTTCCACGTGCTATTAGATTCTTCGTCGTGTTGAAAGCCCTTTGATTTCTTCAATAACATAAAAAAAAAGTAGATGGACGTGTTGCATATGTAGGATAGGAATCCTCACAATGCTGCAATCCTCCCGGTAAATTCTTGAACTTATATCACTGAGGTTGGGCTTCTCATGTCAATGATCACCTTACATTTATATGAATTCAACTTGATTCCCACCTAATGAGTACATATTTAGGTTGAAGCGTGTGTTGAATCTTTTGACTGACGATAATATCTCCTTCATATTTTTCAAAATGCCACCCTTTATCAAGGATTTTAACCAGCATGTCGACAATGTATACCTCCAAGTTATGACTTATTTGGTAATAAAACATTGTTTCCATGAGCCTTTGATGCATCACCACAACTTTTTTAATCCAAAATGTGAGACGTCATGATAATCGTTGCTCCAGTTAGTCATGATAGTAGTTGCTTTTGTTAGTAAGGAATTTGTTCTTTGTGAATTGTTGGGACTCGTCATAATTTGGTTATAACTAGAGTAGACATCTATGAAACTAAATGTTTTTTTATATCGGACGCATCGTCAAAGAGCCGATTAATGTTGGGTAGAGGTTAAGAATTTAGGGCATGCTTTGTTGAGATCTGTGAAATCTAAAATTTTCCACTTTCGTGGATTCTTCTTTACCATCACAATGAAAGTTAATGTGTATTCCTCACATGTTGGCTTGTGCAAATAACAAGATGGCATAAGAAAATCTAGTGGAATGTTAATAAACGAAATTATTTATAAAATTAAATTAAATTTTCAAGTTCCAAAAACAATTTTAACATCAAGTGTTGTGTTTGGGATCAAATTGGCTAAGGCGGGCTGGCTAGAAAGACTGAGGTGGCAAAGTCAGCACGCTTGTGGTGTTAAATTATCAAAAGTGTTTGATTCATTAGCAAAAACCTATACCCCTTATAGCACATATCTATGGGGCTTCCTATTAGGTCTTTCATGTCAAAAGTGTTATACAACAATGATTTGACATTATTTGTAACATGAATGTTTGATTTAAATATGAGTAATTTATTTACATAGAGATTTCTGATAGTGCATATGTCATTTTCTAAAATTATAATAAGTTCCTTTTTCTCTTTCATTCACTATATTGGGAAAAACCCAAGTCGCACATTGGCAAAATATATAACTCACAAAGGGTTTAAATAGAGTGACACTCCACACCTTACCAACCGATTTTGTAGGGTGAGTTAGGTCAAAATTTAATTCTAACATGGTATCAAGAGCCTATCGATTCGGGTCATCCACCATTTAATATGCGCACCAAGCCCAAGATGTGCTGGGCGCAAGGGGTGTATTGGGAAAAACCCAAATCTCACATTGGCTAAATATATAACTCACAAATGGTTTAAATAAAGTGATGCTTCACACCTTACCAACCGGTTTTGTAGGGTGAGTTAGGTCAAACTCTAATTCTAACACACTATAAATCTATTCAAGACTATAAATCTATTCAAGGAAGTTAATTTTAGGTCATCAATTTAAAATCTTGTTTAAGATCATATCGGGACTTATCCAAATTATAGACCTTATTTTTTTAGTCCACATGCACGTACCATCATAACTTACAAATTGATATGTATTATTAATGCATATAAATATTAAGTATGATTATCTTAATATTTGTGTTTGGGATGCAAGTCATATAACTGAAAACAAATGTGGACATTGAAAAGGATGTAGAAGACGGTACATTGGTGAGCAATGGGAATAAAATATATTATTGGTGTGAGTCTTAGAGGTCAATATTTTTTTGTACTTGTATCAAATATTTATTAATAATAAAATGAATTTATTAATTATGTTTGTTTTTCCCAAATAATAAAATCCCTAGAATTGTTAGTCCGTTTAAAGACATGTTAAGTGTGACTTAATCACGAGATTGCATAAACATAAGGACATTATTCTTAAAGTATCTGTAGTCGAGCTTTACTGTAAAGTGGGATAACCTTAAAGCATTTAGATTATTATGTTGATAGACTAATGATCACATCTCATGGATCATGAATAAGGAGTTATCAAGTCTTAACATATGTATGAATATTATGAGTAATATTTATAATGGATTGACCCGATATGAGAATACTATATAAAATGTTCTGTAAAGTGTCATAAGTTATTCTCATGGTGATAAGTGGTGTATACCACCCTTCAACCTGAAACCACTATGGACCCTAGATGTAGAGTAAAATGTTTTATTGTTGATCAAACATGGTCTGTAACTGGATGACCATAAAGATGGTTGATGTGTACTTCACAAAGCATGGTCCAAAGGAAATTATTCTTATGATCATGAACTGAATTGGAACGAACTTTGAAGTGAAAAATACAGAGGAATCCCTACATTCAAACAACAATATATGATCCAAAGGATCAACAAAAAAAGCACCAATGATCTACATCTTGAATGATGACGATGATGATGATGAAGGTGTAACAATGGAGGAAGATGAATTACCAAGAACAAACTCCAAATTGATCCACAAGCAAAATTGCTATACTGTAATTGATGAAGAAAAATGAAAAGGATGAAGGTTTAGCTCAAAGTTAGTTAGTAAGGAATTCAATGCAAATTTGTAAGTTCTGAGTTGGCAGCAATTTTTTCAAAACATGTTGCTCGGGAAAATATTATGAAGAATGTCTTGACATAAGGATAGAACATCACTGCAGATGTGAAAGTTTAAGTGTGTTGCTGTTTTAGCAGGATGTCAATACTGATGTCATGACATCTTTGTCTGGTGCTGAAATCAGAACTGTCCAATTTTCTGTTTGCATGAGTTTTCAGAAATATTCTTCAAGTGTTTTTGTTCAGATTTATCAGGAGCTATTTTTTGAAGGTTGTGACTCAGCGTGGTTCAGAATATTGAAGAATATATACTTTCAAAATATATAGATATGTTAGGAAGTTATAGATTGTGTCGCTCCCACCAAATGACACCTGGTCAGAAGGGGTACAGACGCGAACGGTCGGCGAAAGGGAAGGAATGAAAAGAGTCGCCAGCTAGGCATTTTTATCCCTAAGGAAAGGTAATGCTGCATAAACCTAAGAAGATATGGATAAGACGGTCGCGAACCAGAGAAACTGAGAAAGGGGGTTGGTTACAACCTGGGAAGGTATTAGCACCCAGATTGTCCGTCGTACCCGACGGGATCCACGCTTGAAAGTTTGTGTTTAAAGGGGTAGTGTCAGTGCAATCTGTGTATCAAAGCTGGAAAGAATGCAAGTGTCAGTGCTAAGAGAAAGTGAAGTGACATATGTGAAGTGTCAGTGATGGAACAGGAATGCAAAGCTCAAGACTATGAGGCTTAAAGAACAATGATGGAAGGAGGGGGGAATATACAGAGACTTTTGTTCGATAACAGTTAAGTTATGCCTACGTATCCTCTCGTGCAATGAGGAAGTCAGAACACCGTAGTTCGACTCAAAGAGACTGAAAGATAAATTGACTGATGAACTGCTTGCTTGTCTATGCTCAAGTGTATGACCTGTCTGGCTCAGGTGCTAATTGTCTTGCATTAGACGGAAGAAGCGAGTTCCCGTTTGTGAGTGAAGATGATGAGAAAAGAATCCTGAAGGAGACGATTATTGTTTGTTTTTGGTGTTTTTAGTCTTTTATTGCTTTTGGAGTTTGTCATAAGTTAATGATCTTAAGCCTAAACCAATGGGTTAGTAAACTCATCACATCCTCCCTCTGATTAGGGGTAACGAGAATACCTTAAGTGTGATGTAAACACCTCACACTTAATCACCATGATGTAGGATTAAGATCATTAACCTACTTGCAATTATTTAGATGCTTTTGGAGTTTTGTTTGGTGTTAAGTAATGAGTTTAAGCCATAATCAAGGATTTAATGGACCCATTACACCATCCTAATAGAAGGATAATAGATGAGAACATTTAAGCTGAGAAAGGCTCCTCAACTTAATCCATGATTAGGGATTAACCTCATGACAAAACAAAGTCTTTATTAAAGTGGATTTTAGTTAAAGGTGAGATTAAGAAATGTATTTTATGATTTGTAAGACAACTTGAGGGGGACTTGTCCATTAACATTAGGGTTAGTCCTTCTTAACCAGTTAAGGAAGAATTAGAACCCTAATGCAAGGCCCAAGTTACAAGTTTGATGTCTTAGTGTTTATTAAGTGGATTGATTAAAGGAACTAAACACATTAAGAATTTAACACTTAGGATTAAAGTTATACACTCCATCCTAATAGAAGGATGCAGGCATAAGCTTAATCACAAAGCCTTAAAACCTTTAAGGTTTAGTCCTTGATTAAGAGATGAGAAGAGAAGACTCAAAGATGACACAAAGGTAAAACTAATGGGGGACTAATTAAACCTTAATTGTGATCATTCTTGGTTATTCCTAGGGTTTATGAGGGTTGCAAGAAGATCTTCAAGAGAAAGGCCACCAAGGAAGAAGCAGATGGAAGGAGGAGAAGCAGAAAGAAGCAAGACAACTTACTTCACTTAAAAAGATAAGTTGCTTGAAGAGAGAAAGAGGAGAAAGAACATGAATGAGAAAGCTCACTCTAATTCACAAGTAAAATGCAGCAATGATGCATAAGAGAGATGAGAAGAGGTTATGAGAAGTGAAGGCAAATTCACTTCTCAATGACTTACCACCTGAAAAGTTAGCAACAAGAAAATGAAATGGAATGAAAATGAGAAAGATGCAATGATGAAAACTAAAACTAGAAGCATAAACATGATGTTAATGATGCTAAGAGATGATGCAAACACATGTCAAGAGTTGTGGATGATCATACAAGGATGAGGATGCAAATGAAGCATGCTTTGAACCATGAAAGTTCATGAAAGTTTATGAAATGGAATGAATGCATAACATGGAAAATGAATGATGCAATGATCAAACATGATCCTAATATGTCCTAAGATGTCTTATATGTCACGAGGATGCACAAATGTCATGGAAAGTTCATGTATGCAAGCATATGGGAGATGGATGCAAATGAAAGCAAAAATTAGGGCTTATGCACAAGACACAAAGCAAAAATCCAAAATCAGAAGCAAATGACAAGATAAAAAATTGAAAATGGGAACAAAGGAAACCTAACCCCACATAAGTTCAGTGCCAAAAGGAGGGGACCCAACTCTTAACCTAATGGGAATTATGATTTTCTTAAGTTTGCTAGGGTTTTAAGGCACCTCAAAAGGAAAAATGCACATCAAATTGAAAATGAAAGATAAATTCAACCCAATTTTACCCTAGAGACTACATGATATGAAGAATGCAATGCAAGAAGAACCAACATCAAACTCCTCATGGTAAGGCAGAAAAGAATTTTCCAAGTTAGGGCAAAAATATTGACTTTTAAGAACTTTAATTCCAAAGAAAAATGTCAACATAGGTCAAGAACCAAAAAGAAATTTGATTTAAGAGTTTGATAATGTTTCTAAATGTATCAAAATGCAATGTGAATTTTTTTGTGATTTTTAGAAACCTAAATGCTAT
The DNA here is from genome assembly GCA_963966055.1 of Lathyrus aphaca. Taxonomy (NCBI): domain Eukaryota; kingdom Viridiplantae; phylum Streptophyta; class Magnoliopsida; order Fabales; family Fabaceae; genus Lathyrus; species Lathyrus aphaca. The sequence goes on along the minus strand of OZ014523.1, from coordinate 355,881,434 downwards.
TTTAATTAATTAATTCTCACTAACTAATTAAAATAAACACTTAAATATTTTTAAAATACAAAAATTATGCAAAAAATAAAATAAAAATTATTTTCAGAAAGTGAAAAATATTTTAAGGTATGATGCAAAAAATGGGATTTTTTAGAAGTGATTTGCTATTTTAAATAAAATGTGCAAGAAAAATGGATTAAAAAGAAAATAAAATTGAATTAAATGGGAGTTAATCAAATCCAAGAGCCAGGATTCAAAGCTGAGACGTGGGAGTTGACTACGCGCGTGATCTAGTGGCTGTAATTCAAACTGGATAAATCTCAATTAAATAATTAATTAATCCTAATTAACTTAATTAATTGGGAATTGGGGTTAAGTGGGACAATCTGAGCCATTGGACTCTGTTGCACCCCAAAATTTTCCCTCACAAGACAATACTTTGTGTACTAAGAGGTTCACAAGGTTCACAAGACATCTCATGAGGTTCACAAGGTTCACAATTAGTCAGAAGATTTGACATTTCCCTCAGACAATGCATCTTCCTAAGCAATGCATCCTAAACTAGGATTTTGACTTTAAGCAGGCTAAATGGACTTCCAAGACTTCAAGTGAGCTTCATAACATCTTATATGTGTTTAATAATCCCCATGAAAAGTTTCAAGACTTTTCCCAAAAGTTTGCTCAGTCAGATGATCAGATAGGTTAAAATCAGTCAAAGTAGTTAAAAAGTCAAACTGAGGTCAACTGTGGTCAAACCAAAGTCAAACTTCATGATATTTTGACAAAATCAAGTATATTAAGTAAAATTCATAATTTGATCAAGGGTTGATCATGATTCATCAAGGAGATTTCAGATCATCAAGAATCAGGAGTTTCTAAATTAGGGTTTTCACAGGAAAAGTCAACTAAACTTTGAACAGCCATAACTTTCACATGCTTCATCAAATTTTTTCCATCCAAATCTCATTTTGAAGGAAATTGAATTCTCTACAACTTTGTGTCTCACAAGCCAAGCCCAAAAATGCTTCATTTGGAAGGTATGAGCTAAGACATTATAGGTCCTTTTGAAAGTCAACAAAAAGTCAACAACTTCAAAAGAGTATAACTTGAGAATGGTAAAAGATATGGACATGAAACCAATGGGGTTGGTTATAGGACTCTTTAAGCTTTCCAAAATGTCTAAGAACACCCTCATAGCATTAAAATTGAAGGATTTGTGCCCTTGCAAAGTTGGGAAATTTTAGGGAAGTTTATGAAGCAAATAAGGCCTAAAATCAAATTTTTGCTAAATGAGCCCACCAAATTGCCATCCTATCTTTTCAAAAACACCAAGCACGACCCATCCCAACTATTTTATGATTTTTTATTTTTTATTTCATATTTATTTGAATTTTATTCATTAAAATACAATTTAAATTGAAATAAAATATAAAATCATATATCTAAAAAAGGATTTTGCTTCTAGAAAGTCATGAATATTGTTTGGATTAGATTGATACACAAGTTATGAGGATTGTCCCAAAATAGAAAGGTTGGATCAAATAAAAATTAAGTTTTAAGACATAATCTTTTTCAATATTCAAGTGATCCAAAAGTCCAAATAATCATACAGTTTTTTGACCTAATATCATTCATATATATACAAAGAATATTGAGCAGCCTAGGGGACACGAAAATTCAGCCTCCAAAGGTAAGAACAAAGTTTCAAAATTCACACTAAGAACACCAATTCGGTTTGATACCTAGAGTTGTTTTCAAGACAAACCAAAGGTTGCAACTTGTTCCTTGGAGTTCATAGATTGATTCTGGATCATAACATTGTCCATTCATGCCTTAAATTGCACAAATCGAATGCCTCTTCTTCATGTTCTAAAATTTTTCGATTTGAATGATTTGTGCATTAATATTGAAAACTAACTGTGGATTTGTGTTTGTTGTGATGTTTAGAACCTTTCTGGATGATTTAATTCAATTATTGTAGACTGTATTGAAATTCACCATTGCTAGGGTTTGGAGCTTCAAATTGGGAACCAAGCATTTAGGGCCTTAAAACGAAATCTAAGAACATGGATATGATCTATGAGACTTGTATAATTGATCTGGGCTTTTAATTTGAATTGATGTTACGATTTGATTGATGTTTGAAAATACATAGGATTCTGGTTTTAAGAACTTGCAGGAAAATTCGCAGGAGAATGCATGGGAAATTTCGCAGGTAATTTGAATGAGGAAGATGAAGTCTGGCGCCAAATTCATATTTAAAAATTGAGTATTATATTTTATGAAATTGTTGTGATTATATTTCAGAAGAACTACTTGGCTCAGTTGGTATGCGTGTTTGTTAGTGAATGAATGGTCCTGGGTTCGATTCCCCCCAGGCCATTTTGTGTTTGTTTTGTTTTTTATGATTTTTACAGGTTATGAAACAAAAGGTATTGGCTCTCATTCAATATCACCAAATGCAGCGCAGCCTGGTGGAGAGCTTGTTGGTCCAGTGGATGCAAAGCCTATGGCCTGGGTTCGAATCCCAGCCCCAGGTAAGTTCTTTTTCTCACTTTTTTTGTTTTATTTGATTTTTGTTTATATTATAGTTAATTAATTTAAATAAATGTTTAAAAATAAAATAGATATATTATTTTCTTAGATAATTCAAAAAAAAGACTTATAGTTTTAAATAATTCAAACTTTATTAATAAAAATTATTTATATTTATTTCATTGTATATTATTAAAATTGTATGTATTTTTTATATATAAATAATTTAACTAGGCTTAGGTTAAATAATTAACCCTAATATTTTTATATAAAACCTAATTTTCTTTATAAACCCTAATTATGTTATAAATATTAATTTATTTGTTTGTAAATTTTAATTATATATATTTCTTTTATAATTTGTTTATGTCATGTAGTTTTTTTATAAATAATGTAATTAGGTTTAGATTTAGTAATTAACTCTAATTTATTTTTTCTAAAAAAATAATTAAAAACCCTAACTTTATTTTATGAGTTTGATTATTTATTTTTATATGCTTACTTAATTATAATTAACAAATATTTTTATAATATGTATATAAAATTAAATTATTAGAACTATTAGTCATATTTATTAGTACATAATTATTATCATTTATTTCTTTTATTAAAATTCTTAAAACATAATTATTTATTTAATTTTGAACTCTTAATTTGTTTCTATATTATATTGTTATACTAACCCTCTTATATTTATTTTTGTTTATTATTACTAACCAATCTAATTATTTATTTATTATATGCTTACTTATTTAAATTATTTTTATTATTCTTATAATGTAATTGTGTCAATTATGTAATAGCTGTAGAATTATTTTTATTATTTAAATTGCCATGGTTAGTAAAATAGGGAGTGTAAACATGTTTGTACTTAAAATTGAATTTAGATCATTAATCTCAAGATAAATATATGAACTTGTACACGCACACACGTAAGTCGATCTTGGATCGCCATCTCACATTCTTAAGGATACCTCTCATGTTGCCTAAACAAAAAGGTCAAGTAAGGTGTAAAGCAAAGTCTCTTCTCTCATATCATCTAGTCCCTTAAAAGATAATAAGATCAAGTCCCTCCATGGTTGCCTTCGTAAATTATCTTGTCCCTTTCGAATAAAGATGATAAGTCCCTTCGAATTGCTGAATACACCTTACAGTTGCCTCATCACAGTTGTCCCTTCATATGTCCCTTATAACATCCAAGGTAATGACTACATATTCCTTAATAATAGGGATAGTCTTACCATTGAAAGAACATTCAAGAACATTAAAGATTCAAATTAGGATAGGTTCCTCTTAAGTACTTGCTCACTCATTCAAAAACATTTCATAAACATTTCACATTTTCAAACAAATTTTCAAAACAAAGTCTTTATATATATTTGTACAAGGATCATTATAAAGTACTTAAGAAAATTTTCAATCACACACTACACTTCTCAAAACAGTTTAAAGTGAGCTAAGTAACTAAGAGCCCATGGATAACCATGGATGTAAAGGGTGCTAACACCTTCCCTTTACATAACCTACCTCCCGAACCCAAAAATCTTTTAAGGTCTTTCCTGTTCTTTTATGCCCTTTCCTTTTGGATAAAATAAAAGTCGGTGGCGACTCTTGCTATCCGCAACATAACTAAAGTCAGTTCTCCCACCGTGTTACAGAACTGGCGACTCTGCTAGGGATTTACTTAATAAAAGAGGGGTACCCTTAGGAATTAGATCACTTTAAAATTGTTTGCCTTGTTTGCTTTACTTTACTTGTTGGGTGCTCTTATGTGTGAAAGATCCTAACCCGGATCTAGTGTACCTTAGGTAAATGGCAATAGACCAAGGAAACTGTACGACGTATACCGATATGGTTGATCTGGTGGCCATAGTTAGTGTGACTTCTTGGTTGGTGCTTATGTTCCTTAAGTTAAGTTGAGGATAATATGAGGCTGCCATATGTTGTCAATACACTAACTAACTTTTAGAACCCTAGTTATCCCATCTTGGCCTTTAGAAAGTAGTGAGATAACCGGCTTTGGTGAAGACTGAAGTTGGTTGATACTCGATACTACGCTCATTGAGATTCTAAACTTGGAGGGTTTTGGTTGGCAAGTAAGTTGCCTACTGAACAACCATCCTTGTGAAGGATCAATGATATTGAGATCCCTTATAACCTGGTTACTTTATAGGACAGGATGAACCAACTAACTTCAGGGGAGGGTACTTACCTTTGAACCTCATGCAAGCCTTTAAACCTAGGGCTATGGTGTGACTTGTTTGTGTGTGCCACATGTTTGTGATTGAGCATAACATCATAGCATCATCATGCATCATAAGCATAGCATTTTCACTAACCATTTCAAGGACCAAAGGATTTATCTTTGCTCTTTGTTGCAGGTTATGGCTTCTGCTCGTAGGAATACCATCCGGATCAACTTTGTAGGAATACCTCCCAAGCTTGAAGAATTGGTTTCCCAGGTTTCTGAAAACTCTCAGTTCATCAAGAGACATGGTCACCTATTGGATCTAGTCACTTCAGGGTTCAATGAAGACATGATGAGTGTTCTGTTTCAGTTCTTTGATCCTAAGCACCATTACTTCACATTCCCCGACTATCAGCTGGTTCCTACAATGGAAGAGTTCTCCAAACTATTGGGTATACCTATCCTTGATCAGAGACCCTTCACAGGCTTGGAGAAAGAGCCTAAACCTGAAGTCATTGCTGCAGCTCTACATCTAAAGAAGTCAGACATTATTTTAGAAACGAGAAGCGGAGTTAAGGGTATTCTTACTAAGGTGTTGATAGAGAAGGCTCAAGTGTTCTTGAAGGCTATGAGTTATGATGCTTTTGAGGAGATCTTAGCCTTGCTGATTTATGGCTTAGTGTTGTTCCCCAATCCAGATCAGTTCATAGACATTCACGCCATCAACATATTTCTGAGTCACAATCCAGTGCCTACATTGCTTGGAGACATTCTGCACTCTCTTCATTCTCGTGCTACAAAGGCACGAGGAACTCTGATGTGTTGCATACCTTTGCTATCTAGGTGGTTTATTTCTCACCTTCCTCGCTCAGTGATGAAGAATGAACAAGGGTTCAGGTGGTCTAAAAGGATCATGTCACTCTCTCATTCAGATATCCATTGGTGCTCCAGATCTATGGAGAATGTCACTATCATTGACCGTTGTGGGGAGTTTCCTAATGTGCCACTTCTAGGCATAAGAGGAGACATTACCTACAATCCTTCCTTAGCTCTACGTCAGTTTGGTTACGCTCGGAGTGATGGTCCTCATGACATGTTGATTCAAGGTATTGTGTTTGACTACGACAACGATCTGCAAGGTTACCGTCAAAGGTTCATACCAGCATGGGGAAAAGTGAACAAGGTTGACAGCAAGACTCTGGAACCCAAGTACAATATTCCTATGGAAGCTTATCTCAGATGGGTGCAATCTCGTGCTCAGACTCTTATGATGCCATATCCTGCCATCCTGCCAGTTACTATGGAGCCTGTTGCTAAAGGAGATACCTCTTATACCATCCTTCACCCAGACATGCCCACTGACATGGAAGACTTACAGAGGTCCTGTATCCAGTTGAAGGAGCAAAGGGATACTTTCGAGGCTCATTACAAAGCAAGTCAAGAAAGAATCCTAGAGCTAACAAAGCAACTTCACGAAGAGCGGAATCTCAACTCATACCTCAACACAAAGAGGAAACGTCCATGGGAGACTTAAAACCCCATCTTTTGTATTTATTTCATTTCATTCTTATTGTAAGCCCAAGGGGCAAACAAATTTATTACTAATAAAAGTTTACTTTCTTGGTTGTTTAAACAAATTTAAATCCTCTGGTCCTTGAAAACATTGCATACGCATTTATACACCATATCATTGCATCACAGGTTTCTTGTGCAGAGGTTTCTTATCTTCTCGCTGTTTATTTCAGCAATGGCTCTTGAACAAACAGTTAAAGATCTCCAGGCACAAAATGCACAGTTCCAAGAGCTGATCCTGAACTTGTCCAAGGGGTAGGATGAATTGAAGACACTGCTGGCCAAGAAGACCAAGAAGACTAGAAGGTCAGGAGGCCTAATCAACATGGGAAGAAGGTTCAGAGGTCCTGTCAAGACCAAAGAACAGGTTGAAGATTATGAGTCTGAAGATTCTGAGAAAGAGGGAGGCAGTCTCCCTAATACAATGGGGGACTCTGATTCTGAAGCTAACTACTATCATGATCCTAATGAAGACAAGTTCAAAATGCTGGTGGATAGAATGGATGCTATGGAATTGCAAAAGTCTTCTGGGCTGGATTTTGAAGACCTGAGTTTGATATCTGGGGTGGTTATACCCATTGGTTTTAAGCTCCCTGCTTTTGTAGTGTATGATGGCGTCTCTTGTCCCAAGCTGCATTTGAGGTCTTATGTCCGGAGAATCCAACCCCATACTACTGATAAGAAGTTATGGATCCATTTCTTCCAAGAGAGCTTATCTGGAGCTCAATTGGAATGGTACTATCAGTTGGAGAGTGTCAACGTCCGTGATTGGAATGATCTTGCTGAGGCTTTTTATAAGCAATATCAATACAATGCTGACCTAGCCCCTACTCGCATGCAACTACAAAGCATGTCTATGGGTGCTAAAGAAAATTTCAAGGAGTATGCCCAGAAGTGGAGAGATTTGGCTGGTAGAGTGCAACCCCCTCTAACTGACCGGGAGTTAGTGGATATGTTCATGTGTACGTTGAATGGTCCTTTTTACAGTCATCTTATTGGAAGCTCATCATCTGGCTTCACTGAGTTGATAATGACAGGAGAGCGCGTAGAAAGTGGTATAAGGAGTGGCAAGATCCAAGTGGGTGCTTCTTCATCCAGTACTACAAAGAAGCCCCCTAGTGGGAAGAAAGAGTCGAATGTTGTTTATGGTCAATCTGATCGTAATAGGAGGCATCAATCTGTGAGTGCAGTTCATATCTCCAATCCTACTCCTGCAACACCAGAGCCACCACAGGGTAATCAACAGAGGCCTAGAAGGCAGTTCACTAAGCTCAACATGTCACTGGCCCAAGCCTTGCAACACTTGTTGAAGGGTGAACTCATCACTTTGAGGGACCCTCCTCAGAATCCCAATGTTACCTCTCCCAGGTACAATCCTAATGCACGATGTGCATATCATTCAAATTGTCAGGGACATGATACCAATAATTGTTGGATATTGAAGAATAAAATTCAGGATATGATTGATGCTGGAGAGATTGAGTTTGACCCTCCGGGTACTCCAAACGTGATTACTGCTCCCATGCCAAATCATGAAAAGACTGTCAATGCCATTGATGAAGTTTCACATATTTCCTCAGTTGCAGACGTGACTACACCATTATCTGTTATCAAGAAGAAGTTGATACAAGCTGGGTTCTTTCCAGGTTGTCATGAAGATTGTTTCTATTGTGCTTATAAGTCAGATAGTTGCTGGAGATTGAAGGACGGAATTCAACGCCCCATGGACAATTACACAATATTGTTTGAGAGGACACCTTCTGTAGAGAGCATGGTTGAACATATAACTAAAGGTGAGAAGGTTGAAAAGGTGGATATGGTTGATAAAGTGCCGGTAAGGATTACTTCCAAGGGACCTGTAAAAATCACTCGTAAGGGTCCAATTAAAATTACTGCTGAAGGCCCTGTGAAGATTGTTGCTGAAGCTAGAGTGGCTCCTATGATCATTACCACTCCTGGTCCTATTCCATATACTTCTGATAAAGTTGTGCCTTGGCATTATGGGTCCGATGTTTATATTCATGGTGTTAAGCAGGAATCCTTGGCTGATGCACCTATTGTTGGTGAAAATCTGGATGTTGATAATATTGCTGGATCTAGTAAGATCACACGAAGTGGAAGAGTTTTCTCTCCTCCAGTTACCTCCAAGAATACAGTTACTCCAGCTACTACCTCTAATGCTGATGCTCGGGGCAAAGGTCTTGTTATTGAACCTATACAAACTGATGTGCCAGCTGCTGATGATCTTTCTAAGCAGATGGAAGAAGTACTGAAGATCATTCGCAAGAGTGATTATGACATTGTTGATCAATTGGGGCATACTCCCTCCAAGATTTCTATGTTGTCTTTATTGTTGTGTTCTGAGGCTCATGCCAAGGCCTTGATTAAATTTTTGAAAACTGCCCACGTACCAAATGAGATTTCTGTAGACCAGTTTGAAAATTGTGTTGCACACTTGACCTATGATAATGGGTTAGGTTTCTCCGATGCTGATTTGACTCCGGCCAAGAGGGATCATAACCGGGCTCTACATATCTCTATTGAATGCAGGGGCACTACCCTGTCCCATGTGTTAATAGACAATGGTTCCTCACTGAATGTGTTGCCCAAAGAAGTTCTGAACAAGCTTAGCCCTGAAGATGCTGTGTTGAAGCCCAGTAATATAGTGGTGAAGGCTTTTGATTGCTCGAGAAGAATGGTGCATGGAGAAATTGATCTCCCAATAAAAGTAGGTTCTCAAGTCTTCAATGCTACTTTTTATGTAATGGATATCCGTCCTTCGTATTCTTGTTTGCTTGGGCGTCCCTGGATCCATGGGGCAGGTGCTGTAACCTCCACCTTACATCAGAAGCTGAGATATCCAGTAGAAGGAAAAGTTGTCACTATTTACGGAGAGGAAGGATATATAGTTAGCCATGTGAACACCTTTAAATATCTTGAATTGGAAGGTGAATATGTTGAAACTCCGTGCCAGACATTCGAAGTAGTTCCTTGGGTTGTCAATAATTATGAAGCTCCTCCTGTTGTCAAGAAAGTTCTTGTGGTCACCAGAGTACCTCCTACGATGGCTTTCCTTAAAGATGCTAGAGCTGTTGTGGATGAAGGTGGTTGTACTATTTGGAGTCAGCTTCCTGACATTCCTTACAAGTCTGACAAATTTGGTTTGGGTTTCACTGCAGAGTCCCAGAAGGTTGTTCGTCGTGCTCGTGCTGTTCGTATCACCAATAAGGGGATTATGAAAGATCAGATCAATGCTGTGAGTGACTAAGATGAAGATTATAACCTGGATGCTTGGATTTTTCCTACTGTGGGTGCTGGGCTCAATAATTGGAAGGCTGAAGATGTTATTCCTATCTCCTTTAGTCAGGCTGTGTTGTTACTTTTAAAATTTGTAATTTTTGAACAATTAAACTCTTAAGCCTTGTGTCTTACCCGGGGCACAATGGTGTGCTTGTTACGGGATGTCATTTCATTTGCATACTTCATTCATTAAAAATCAGTGGACGTTTCGTTTTCGTAAATATTGTGTTTCCTTGTCTTTTCTTTTATTTTTGTTTTATCAGCTATGTGTTCTTACACACACCCACATCACTAAAATGCAGATCCTTATCCACTCTGGATCCTGTTGATAACAGTTCTACTATTGCCAATTATAATTTCGAGAATCCGATCTATCAAGCTGAAGATGGAAAGGAGGACGATTGTGAAGTACCTGTAGAGCTTGCTAGGTTGTTACAACAAGAAGAGAAAGCTATACAGCCATATGAAGAGCCAATTGAAATTGTGAATCTGGGGACTGAAGAAAACAGGAAAGAAGTCAAGATAGAGGCTTAATTAGAGGATAGTGTTAAGAGCAGATTGATTCAGATGTTACATGATTATGTGGAAATCTTTGCTTGGTCCTATGAATATATGCCAGGGTTGGATACAGACATTGTGGTTCACCGTTTACCAGTAAAAGAAGACTTTCGTCCAAAGAAGCAGAAGGTTCGTCGCATGCGTCCTGAAATGTCAGAGAAGATTAAAGCAGAGGTAATGAAACAATTTGATGCAGGGTTCTTAGCTGTGACTTCTTATCCTCAGTGGGTTGAAAATGTGGTACCGGTACCTAAGAAAGATGGTAAGGTACGTATGTGTGTAGATTACAGGGATTTGAACAAGGCCAGCCCCAAAGATGACTTTCCACTTCCTCATATTGATGTTCTGGTAGACAACACTGCTCAGCATAAGGTATTCTCTTTCATGGATGGTTTCTCTGGTTACAATCAAATCAAGATGGCACCGGAAGATATGGAGAAGACAACCTTTGTTACAGAGTGGGGCACCTTTGTCGCTCCCAAAAGATGAGACTGGCTCAAATGAGGTACAGACGCGAACGGTCGGCGAAAGGATGAAATGAAAAGAGTCGCCAGCTAGGCATTTTTATCCCGAAGGAAAGGCAATGCTGCATAGACCTAGAAAGATATGGATAAGACGGTTGCGAACCAGAGAGACTGAGAAAGGGGGTTGGTTACAACCTGGGAAGGTATTAGCACCCAGATTGTCCGCCGTACTCGACGGGATCCACGCTTAAAAGATTTGTGTTTTAAAGGGGTAGTGTCAGTGCAATTTGTGTATAAAAGAGCTGGAAAAGGATGTACAGGTGTCAGTGTAAGAGAAGTGAAGTGTATAAGTGAAGTGTCAGTGTAGGGAAAGAGTATGCTCATGATCATGAGGCTTAAAGGAATAATGCTAGAAGGAGGGGGAATATACAGAGACTTTTGTTCGATAACTGTTAAGTTATGCCTACGTATCCTCTCGTGCAATGAGGAAGTCAGAACACCGTAGTTCAACCACAAGAGACTGAAAGATGAATTGACTTGTGAACTGCTTGCTTGTCAATGCTCAAGTGTATGACCTGTCTGGCTCAGGTACAAACTGTCTTGCATTAGACGGAAGAAGCAAGTTCTCGTTTATGAGTGAGGATGATGAGAAAAGAATCCCGAAGGAGACGATTATTGTTTGTTTTTGTGTTTTCAATCTTTTATTGCTTTTGAAAGTTTGTCATAAGTTAATGAGCTTAAGCCTGAACCAATAGGTTAGTAAACTCATCACATCCTCCCTCTGATTAGGGGTAGTGAGAATACCTTAAGTGTGAAGTCAGCATCTCACACTTAATCACCATGGTGTAGGATTGAGATCATTAACCTACTTGTGATTATTTAGATGTTTTTGATGTTTTTGTTTAGTGTTAAGTAATGAGATTAAGCCATAATCACGGATTAAACAGACCCATTACACCATCCTAATAGAAGGATAATAGATGAGAATGTTTAAGCTGAGGAAGACTCCTCAACTTAATCCATGATTAGGGATTAACTTCATGACAAAACAAAGCCTTTATTAAGTGGATTTTAGTTAATGATATGATGAAGAAGTGATTTTTATGATTTGTAAGACAACTTGAGGGGGACCTGTCCATTAACACTAGGGTTAGTCCTTCTTAACCAGTTAAGGAAGAATTAGAACCCTAATGCAAGGCCCAAGTTACAAGCTTGATGTCTTGATGATTATTAAGTGAATTGATTAAAGGATTTAAACAACATTAAGGGTTTAACACTTAGGATTAAAGTTATACACTCCATCCTAATAGAAGGATGCATGCATAAGCTTAATCACAAAGCCTTAAAGCCTTTAGGGTTTAGTCCCTGATTATGAGGTGAGAAGAGAGGACTCAAAGAGACACAAAGGCAAAAGCTAAATGGGGGACTAATCAAACCCTAATTATTGTCATGCTTGGTTGTTCCTAAGGTTTGTGAGGTTTGGGAGAAAGATCTTCAAAGAACCACCAAGGAGCAGATGAAAGGAGAAAAGAGAAGCAAAGTAACTTGCTTCATTTAAGAAGACAAGTCACTTGAAGAAAGAAAGTAAGAAGAGAAAGAATGAGCAAGCTCAATCTCAAGCACAAGACAAGATGCAACAATGATGCATAAGAGGAGATGAAAAGAAATTGTGAGAAGTGAAGGCAAATTCACTTCTCAAAGTAACTTACCACCTGAAAAGTTAGTGAAAGAAATGCAATGCAATGCAAACATGAAACAAGGCATGAGGATGATCATACAAACATGTGGATGCAAGAGAAGCATGCTTAGAATCATGAACATACATGAAAAGTTATCAAATGCAAATGACACACAACATGGCAAATGAAAGATGCAATGATCAAACATGATTCTAACATGTCCTAAGATGTATTATGAATCAAATGGATGCACAAAATGTCATGGCAAGTCATGGTATGCAAGTAAATGGAAGATGGATGCAAATGAAAGCCCAAATTAGGGTTTATGATCAATGCACAAAACAAAAATCAAAACCAGAAGCAAACATCATGATAAAAAATTGAAAATGCATTCAAAGGTACCCTAAACCTATACAAACTCACTGTCCAAAGGAGGGGTTCTAACTCTTAACCTAATGAGGGTTATGAATTTCTCAAGATTGTTAGGGTTTTAAGATACCTTGTAAAGAAAAATGCCAAACAAATAGGAAATGCAAGATCAATTAATGCCAATTTAATCCTATAAACTACATGCTATACAAGATGCAATGCAAAAAGAATCAAAGTCCAACTCTTAAAGGCTAGTCAGAAATGAATTTTTGAAGATTGGATCAAAATAATGCCTTGAAATGAAATTAATTCCATGGAAAATTGTCAAAAGACATCAAGATCAAAAAAGAAATTTGGTTTGAAGGTTGGACAATGTTTCTAAATGATTTTAAATGTTTCATGAATTTTTTTGTGATTTTTAAATACCTAAAAGTATTTTTAATTAATTAATTCTCATTAATTAATTAAAAATAAACTTTTAAATGATTTAAAAATTATTTTTAATGCAAAAAATAAAAATAAAAATGTTTTTGGTTTCTGAAAATTAATAAAAGCTGGAATAAAAATTTTCAGAATTTTTCAATGATTTTTACTATTTTAAATAAAATGTAGAAAACAAATGAATTTAAATGAAAATAAAATGAAATTAAACTGAAAAATGGAAAAGTCAACATAATCAAAGGCTGAGGTTTAAACTCGCACGCGCGGGAATGGACTTGGCGCACATCTGGACGACCAACATTCAAAATCTCCTAATTATGATTAAACCCTAATTAAATGCCCTAATGACTTTCAGATGACCGGAACAGTGTTCCGGTCATCTTCTCCGACGGGCCAAAACTTTTATCTCTCTGAATATGCAATGAAAATGAAATCTAATTGCCCATAATCTATCCCCATTCAACACTGAATCAAAACCCCCAAACAAACATCATTTTTCATCCATTAATCAAGCAAATCGAAGCAAAACTCATTTAGGGCAAAAAGTTTCAGACAACTCATACATGCTCAATATTCCACCATTTTCATTTTTAAACACATCATGATGATCAAGATAACATATAGAATCAATTTATAACAAGTAAAATGAGTTCTGGAAAATTTGTTCTTGATGGATACCTGAACTGAAGTCCTTCGAACATGAGCTTTCTGACCCTTTCTCCTATGCAAACTCACTCCTTTGGTCCCCCTGAGTTCAATGGAATGCTTCACAACTCTTGTTGATGGCTGGTTTGAGAGATGGAAGAAGTTCTTTTCAAGGGAGGGTGGTGATCGTGTTTTTGTTTCAGTGGCTTTCAGGCTATGGTGATGAGTGGTTCTTGATCAGTGAAGCATGCTGAGTTTGTTTGTGAAGTTTGTTTGTGTGTTTGAGGCTTGTGCTGAGTGTTTCGAATGCTTTTGCAAGTTGGAGCAAGAAGTGATAACTATGGCTTAGGTGTGTTTCAGCTTGGAGTGAATGGTGTGTTATGCTGGCTTTGGTCCATGTATCAAAAGGTGATAGGTCAGAGAGTTGTTGGTGGCCTATGGTGATTGGTATGGGTCTTTGGCCAAAATGTCAACTTGATTTGTACTTGAGGTATGGGCAATGGTACAACTTGCTTTTTGGCTTGATTTGGCTCAGCTTGAATCAAGGAATGCTATGGAACAGGTCTAGAAGCAATGCAGCAAGTGGTTTGTAATTTGTGATAGGTTTCGCAAGTTGGTTCATGTTTGCCCCCTTTGACATTTCTTGAGTTTCAAGGCATCAAAGTGAAAAGTTCTTTGGCCCATTTTGAATTTTAGAGGTCATATGATCATGTTGTGAAGAAATGGTACACATTTGAGTCCTTTAGAACACTTGGTCATAGCATTTTGCAAAATGCCTCTTTGGTAGAAAACTTCAAATTTTGTGATTTTAGCCAACTTTGACAAGCCATAACTTTTGATCCAAAATGAATTAGGTCATGTTCTTGTACTTTTTGAAAAGGGAATGATCCATTCTACAACTTTCATGACCAAAGTTTTTCCATTTGAAGCATTTTTGAATCAAAAAGCAAGGGTTGAAAAAGTTTCCCAAAATGGCAATTTTCAATATAAGTCAACTTTCCCAAAAAGTCAACTTTGCAAATGACTTGAAATTCTTAAATTTTATGAACTTCTAACATCTTATATGATCAAATAAAGATCACACATAATCAAAATGATGATGAACACCCTTTGGTTGGGTCATTGGGGGCCTCAGATGCCCTGATTTTGCACTGACTTTCCTAGAAAGTCAACCCTTGATCAGATGACTTCCCCATTGAATTTCTTCATGAAAATTGATATGCATGATCCCTATACCATATAGAGACCAATAGAAACAATAATGACCAAAAAATTTGGAGTTATGGCCTTTGAAACCAAAACCCTAATTCTAGGTCATCTGTGTAGTTAATCCTGGCTCTGCTTCCATGCCATTCTCAGTTCTTGTGATTTTTTGGACATTCTTGACTTTGAGAGGATATAATATGATGCTTGAACATACATGGACCCCTTTGAAGTGATTGATGACCTTTGGAGTGGCTCAAGAAGCTCTTGGATTGCTCAGATCACAAACCCTAGATGCAGATGACTTGGAAACAATGCAGTGAATCACAAATGTGATATGGGATGCTATGATTGAGTTTATGCATATGAAATGATCACAAGCCATGGTGTGAATGGGTGAGGGCAAATTTGGGGTGTTTACAGCTGCCCCTATTCAAACATGAGTTAGCTGTGCAGGTTGTAAGCAACGGCTTAACAGGAAAACAAGATAACTTGTGGTTGAATACCAAAGACAGTCCAAAATTTGCACTCACAGAATGAAGAAGAAAAGGGATATAGATTGTAAAAGAAAATAAAGTATATTGTAAAGTGTGGGCGACGAAGGACGACCGTCGAGCAGGGGACGACTGCTGGGGAAAGAGCAATGACGGGGACGACCGACATGCTGGGGAGGATGCGGGAAATAAAGCAATGACGGGGACGGCCGACATGCTGGGGATATGAGAGATTATGATGGGGACGGCCATCAAGTAAAGCTGTAAGATTCTCTGGGGATTAGTAAAAAATGATGGGGATGGCCATCAGGTTCATAAAGTAATGTAAACAAACGATGGGGACGACCATCGGGCTAAAACTGATGAAGGACGATCACCAGGAAAAGGAAAAGGGACCACGACGGGGACGACCATCGGGTTAAAGAATAAATGAAATAATGATGAGGGACGGTCATCAAAGGTGAAGGACAATCACCTAGTAGGGGACGGATGCTCCGTTGGGGATAAGATGAGGGACGGTCATCTAAGGTGAAGGACGATCACCTGGCAGGGTACGGCTGCCGAAAATCACGACATAGGACGAATGCCGGATAAAAGGTCGACGTTGGGGACGGCCATCGGATGAGCATGATGAGGGATGATCATCAAGAGGTGAAGGACGATCACCTAGCAGGGGACGGCTGCTCTCAAGGTTTATCATGACATAGGACGAATGTCAGATAACAAGATCAACGATGGGGACGGCCATCGGGTAAAATGATGAAGGACGATCATCAAAAAAGTGAAGGACGATCACCTAGCAGGGTACGGCTGCTAAAAATATCACGACATAGGACGAATGTCGGATAGAAAAGATCAACGATGGGGACGGCCATCGGATGAGCATGATGAAGAACGGTCATCAAGAGGTGAAGGACGATCACCTAGCAGGGAACGGCTGCTCTCAAGGTTTATCATGACACAGGACGAATGTCAGATAGAAAAGAAATTTTGCTTCGCTGGCGATCTACTGGGGAATAGTAAACACGGACGAGTGTTTATATCCAAGAAATAAAGGTATAAGTGTTTTGACGCTGTGTATAGATTAAAGATGCGGATGAGAATCCCTACGATATGGACGAGTATCGGGTAGAAACAAATACTGACACATGTTCAGAGATGATGATACGGACGAGTATCAACTGGTTAACAGAGAACACGGACGAGTGTCGATTCTGAGGGGACTCTTCTGGGGAATAGTAGACACAGACGAGTGTCTAAATTCAAGAAGACATGAGTGTTTGACACGTGTATGGATTAAAGATGCGGACGAGCATCCTTAAGACTATGATACGGACGAGTATCAGGTAGAAACAAACGCTTGACGCATGTCCTGAGATGATGGTACGGACGAGTACCAACTGGTTAACAAAGAACATGGACTAGTGTCGAATCTGAGATGATATAAGTGGTGTATACAAGATACAGACGAGTATCTGTATGAGTGAAATATGAGTAATAAGTATGAGTAGTGTATAGACGGGTATTTAACCTGCTGGGGAGAGTGACACAGGCGAGTGTAAAAAGAAGAAAAGCATAGTATAAACAAATATCTGATATACAAAGTGTTTAGGTTACTGTGCAGGGGAAGGTGACACGGACGAGTGTCAAGGAATTGTATATACATGTATCTGTGAGTGTAAAGAGTATGCTTTGGCTTTTTGCTGGGGATATGACACGGACGGGTGCCACAAGGAGGTATTTGTTTTGTGAGAGGAATGTTTGGGCTCTCTGCCGGGGAATCTGGTGAGCATTATGTATATGGTCGATAGATAGTCATTATTCACAAGTGTTTGATTCGGAACATGGCTTATGATTATGCAATATGTTGGATTTTTGCCGTAATGCTCCGTTTTAGACGGAATGCTACGCTTTGTAGGGGCGAATATGATGCGAATGCTATGATTATGCAAAGATACCGATCCAGGATTCGAATCCTATTACCGCGGGGACCTCTGGTTGATCTGCTTGAAATGGACATCCCAGCTGGGGACGAGATCATTGGTAGATCTAACGCATATCATTCTGCTTGGGGAAATGAGTCAATGATAGACCTATCCCAGTAAATGAAGGACCCAGCTGGGGTTTGTAGAAGCTTTCGTCACTCTGTTGTGATTCCTTCATGCGTTGCTCTTCTAGATAGAGGCTGAAACTCTGTGGGGAAGTGGTTCCCTGGCTTTTGTACTTAGTTGAGGAGGAATAATGATTGGCACCTCGGCTGGGGAGAAATAACAAGTGGCAACTCAGCTGGGGAGAAAACACTTTGGGTGCTAAGACTGAGTGAGTGTTGATTTTCCAGCTTGCTGGGATGAAGCTTACATGCCCCATGTTGTGCTTTTGAACACCTGCAATCCTGCAAAGACAGAGGGACACACAAGTAATCCCGAGGTATCCTTTACTGGATCCCATCATGAGAGTTCAGACACTCCCGGGAATAAGTATATTTCCTGCAAGCACGTAGTTTCAGAAAGACGCATCTGTATTTATGCAATCGATATATTAATGACATCGGACATTTTTGCAAATAAAAGAGTACGAGACAACGTGTAACTAAAAAATCTGATTTTATTAATTCATGTGCCCTGAATTGGCGAGATACAGTCAAAGAAACATATCCCCTAAAATGAGGAGATTGTTACAAATTGAGAAACAAAATGCTGGCAATGCTGGTGACGCTTCGAGGAGCTTCCCTTTTGCTATGACTCCTATGACATTTGACGTTCTTCTCGTCTTGCTTTCTGAAGAAGGCTGATTCTGAGTGAAGCTTGATCCTTTCGAGGTTTACCAAGTTGTAGGTGATACAGACGAATTCAGAATGCAGTTGTTCGCCTACTCCCTTATTTTGCATGGATCGCCCTTTCGGGTTTTCAATCCATCGGGATACCCATTTTTGTCTGAGTTGTCCAATACGGCTTTTCAACTCAGCGGGTGTACATTTTTTTGTTTATTTTTCCCTTATTTTGCCCGAGTCTTTTAGTCTGTTTTTTTGACTCGCTGGGATGCCCTATTTTTGCCTGGACTTACATTCTGTTTTTATGTCCAGCGGGTCATTTTTCATGCGAAGTATTTTTTAACTGCATCTGAATTCACAGGGGACGGGAAGTCTTCACCATCCATAGTGCTGAGCATCAGAGCTCCACCCGAGAAAACTTTCTTTACTACGAATGGTCCTTCATAGTTCGGAGTCCATTTGCCCCTGTGGTCTGTATGAGGAGGGAGGATTATTTTCAGCACAAGATCTCCTACTTGGTACTCTTGGTGCCTGACTTTCTGATCGAAGGCTCTCTTCATTCTTTTCTGATACAACTGCCCATGACAGATTGTAGCCAATCTTTTCTCTTCAATCAGACTCAGTTGTTCGTATCGGGATCGGACCCACTCTGCTTCGTTCAGCTTAACATCCATCAGTACCCGTAAGGAAGGTAATTCAACTTCAACAGGTAGGACTGCCTCCATACCATACACAAGCTGATACGGTGTTGCCCCAGTGGATGTTCTGATTGACGTGCGGTACCCATGCAAGGCAAACGGTAGCATCTCATGCCAGTCTTTGTAGGTGACTACCATCTTCTGCACAATCTTCTTGATATTCTTATTAGCTGCCTCAACAACGCCGTTCATCTTTGGCCTGTAAGGAGAAGAATTGTGGTGTTGGATCCTGAAGTCCCGGCACAGCTCTGCCATCATTTTGTTGTTTAAGTTGGAACCATTGTCAGTAATGATTCGCTCGGGGACTCCGTACCGACAAATGATATCTTTCTTCAGAAATCTGGCTACCATTTGCCTTGTAACGTTTGCATATGAAGCTGCTTCGACCCACTTGGTGAAATAGTCAATGGCAACCAAGATGAATCTGTGGCCATTCGAAGCAGTTGGCTCAATCTTGCCAATCATGTCAATGCCCCACATAGCAAAGGGCCAGGGTGAAGACATCAAATTCAAAGGATTGGGAGGCACATGCACCTTATCCGCATAAATCTGGCATTTATGGCATTTTCTGGCGTAGGCACAACAGTCGGCATCCATTGTGATCCAGTAATAACCTGATCTTAGCAACTTCTTGGCCATTGCATGTCCTCCAGCATGGGTACCAAAGGATCCTTCGTGCACCTCGTGCATCAACAAGTCTGCCTCTGTTCTATCAACGCATCTGAGGAGTACCATATCAAAGTTTCTCTTGTACAGGGAACCGTCAGCGTTCAGAAAGAAACTACCAGCAAGCCTTCTTAAAGTCTTCTTATCATTGGAAGATGCCCCAGTTGGGTATGTTTGATCCTCCAAGAAGCACTTAATGTCATGGAACCAAGGCTTATCATCCTTGACAACATCTGTTGCGAACACATATGCTGGTCTGTCAAGTCTGGACACTGAAATTTGAGGTACAAAGTTGGCAGCTTGAACTTTGATCATGGATGAAATGGTAGCCAGAGCATCTGCAAACTGATTCTCGTCCCGAGGGATATACTCAAGCTTGACTGTTGTAAAGAAAGTCAATAACCTCCTTGTATAATCCCTGTAAGGTATCAGATGATCCTGGGGTGTGTACCATTTGCCGTTGGTTTGATTAACTACCAGAGCTGAATCTCCGAATACAGTCAATGTCTTGATCCCGAGGTCAATGGCTTCCTCAAGACCCATAATGCAAGCTTCGTATTCAACTTCGTTGTTAGTGCAGTTAAAGGTGAGTTTCGCCGTGAAAGGCATGTGAACTCCTTTAGGTGTAATGAGTACTGCACCAACACCACGACCATTCATATTAATAGCCCCATCAAACATCATAGTCCATCCTTCTTCCGGGTCAGGCCCTTCAGTGTGAACAGGTTCTGAAGGTGCGCAAAACACAAGGAAGGGGGGTTGGAATTGGGTTTTCTGGAATAAATAAAATTAACTTCTAATGACACGTTTAATTTATCCTAGTTCGTTTGAACTCAAACTACGTCCAGTCCACCCGCCAAGGTGATTTTGCCTCTACTGAGGTCTTAATCCACTATTCAATAAGAATACACACAGAGACCTATAGTCAATGTCCTCTTGAGTCTTCTGACTAAACTTAGTCACTCAAGGAATAGAATAACTATTACAAGAATATAATAAAGACGTAACTTATAATGCTTCTAGATAAGCAGGTATCACTAAGTGAAAGTTACAATAATAAGCACGAAATAGTTTGATTGATTTGCTTGAATATATGAAATGCGTTGTAGTGCGTTGCATATGTGATTTCTTCAAATGGGGTCCTTTATATAGTTCTTGATAAAGTAGCCGTTGGAGACATCTTGAATCAAATTAGGATATACTTTAATACTTTAATTTCTTTCCATAAGTAGAGATACTTGTCTTTGTATATTAAAGAAAATATTCTTTAATTAAAGTCTTTTAAGGATACCAGCATCTTCTAAGCGGAGATCAGAGATAATAAATAAGAGATGTGCAGCCAATAAATGTATAATTTAATGCTGGATTCTCCTTTGAGAGTATCTTCTATAATGGTTCTTCTTAGCTCGTATGGTTCACTTAAGTAAGATTGTCTTCTACACAAGAGTAATTATATTCATTAGAACTTCTAATATGAAAAGCTTTGTTATCATCAAAACACTTAGAGGTTCAGAACTATAATTGTTCTAACAATCTCCCCCTTTTTGATGATGACAAAACATTTTAATTTAAAGAGAATAGAGTTTAATGAATTCAAGTGAACTCCCTTTGATTAGAAGAAAAAACTTCTTTCAGATGTTCTATGATTCTTAGCTCCCCCTGAGTTGATTACTTGACCTGTTTCTTTTCATGATAACAACTCAAATAATTTTATCAGAATATGTAAGAGGCAGATTATGGTAAACTGCTATGAATCAGAATCATTTACGTTTCTCCCCCTTTTTGTCATAATCAAAAAGATTCAGAGCAAGAAAGATAGAAGATAAAACCAATAGATTAAAAAACAAACAGAAGCAAACACAAAAAAAACAGTAGCAGTTCAAAGTGTTATGCAGAAGCAAAAGATAAAATAGCAAAACAGCTGATGCAGAAGATAAAAAAATTAGGGGTTCATCTTAGTGACTAAGGTTTCCAACAAAGATTTGATGTCTGATTAAGATTCCACTTGCTTGCTGAGTAAAGTCTTCATTTCAGCAGTAGTTTCTTCTTGCTTATCCAGACGTTCTTTTACCAGCTGATTTTCCTTCTTCAATTCTTGTAGAGTTTGCAGAACAAAATTAGTAGCCAGAGGTTCTTCAGTTTCTAGAGCAGCTTGAGTATCAGGTCCATCATCATTTTCTTCTACAGAAGATACCAAGACCATCTGAAGTGCTGAGAGTTTATCCAGAGGTTCTGACTCTGTCCAGGGCTTGTTATCCAACAGAAGAGGTTTAGTCTTTTCAACACTTGAGACTACTGCTTGAAGGTACTCACAGAAGTTCTGATGAGCAACATCATAGCAGATGTCCTTAAGTCTTTTGGACTCAGCATTAAACCATTTTCTGAGGGAAGCCCATAGAAAATCAGACTCAGCTGGATCTGTAAGCTCTGAGCAGGCAGACTTCAGATCCTCTAACTTTAATTTCAATCCTGTTTCAAAAGCTAGAAGTAATGCAGAAATGTCTGTTCTAGTTGGTTTTGGTTTTGGTATGGGTATGGCTCTTTTGTTTGACATGGAGGACAGTTTTTGTAGGGCTTCAAAGTCAATAGTTGTTCTGAGGGGATTTTCATTTTCAGTTGCTTCTGGAGTATCAGGAATGTTTATGATAGTGGGTGAATTTTGTGGAGTAGACATGTGAGAGGAAAGTGAGTTTTCTCTAGTGGGAGATATTCTAGGTGGATTTTCGGGAGATGAAGGTGGGGCAGCATCTGAGTCTTGATAATGTTCAAGATCAAGATCCAGAGCATCTTGCAAAGCAGTTTGTGTTTCAGTTGTTGGGGAACGATCAATATCAGATGGTGGAGTATTGTCAATGGGTATGTCAAAATCAGAAATATTTTGTGGTTGATGAGTTTCAGTTTCTGGTGGATATAATGATGAGAGATGGATGCTACTGCAGAAGTTGCAGGAATTTCAGTTTGTATGGGAATAACATTTTGAGGTGGATCAGAATCAGGAATTTGTTCAGAGGGAATATCAGCAGAAGATGGTTGGCTAGAAGGTAATTCAGACACTTCTACATTTACAGCTTCTACTACAGTAATGAAATCAGAATTAGAAGCAGAAGATTTACCTGCAGTTCTAGATGATTTTGGCATCTTCTGAGAAGGTTCTTCAGCAGTCTTTCTTTTCTTTAGTCTGATAGAGGCAACATCTGGAGCTTTTTGTTGGAGTTCTATTGGATTGAAATCAGGTACCGTACCTTGACGCTTGCAGATATCCAGATAGTTGAGGACAACATCTGCTGGTGTATCAGATGAAAATAGAGGAAAGTTCTCCAAAGGAATCCTTCTGGTGCTGATTACTTCTCTGGAGTGAAGAGTAGGTTCTTGCTGAATAGATGTGATGAACTTCATCTTTTTCAGGTTCTTAGCATTCAGGGGTTTTCCAACATCTGTTTCTAAAAGTTCAGTTTGTTTTAACTCTACTAGGAAGTCCACTAGCTTGTTTTGGCAAAGTATATCAGAAATAATGCGTCCAAAGGGAATCCAATCCCTTTTGGTCTTCTTACCATCCCTGGTTTCCTTCACACTAGCTCTAAGGTTCTGGAATAGAGTGTGTGCAAGGTTGATTTTCTTCTTTTTAGAGATGAAGTAAAGAAGGAATTGTTGATCCAGATTGATGTAGTCTGGAGAATTTGTAGGTTTCCTGTGACAGATTGTCCCAAGAATAATTTTTGCCCAAATACGGAGAGGAGTCTTTAGGTCTTTGATTTTGTTGGAGGGTTTTCCAGAGGTGAAAATTTCTTTTGCAATCACAGCAGTATCAGTTGCTTTGTCCATATCACTGCATTTGATACCATTGCCATCAGCTTCAAGAAGTTTAGCAAGATGGTCTTCAGAGATAACCACCTTTTTACCAAGCACATGAGAGGTAACCTGTGCGTCATTTGAATATGCATAAACCCAGAATTCTTTGACCAGTTTAGGAAAGACTGGTCCCATTAACCTGTCAAAATACTTTTCCCAGCCCTGTGCTTCAACATATGGGAGGAGGTCAAAACCATTTTCCTTTAAGCTATCGAAATCCACAAACAACTCACACAGTACTTCCAATTTTTCAGTTGGAGTTGAGAGAGTCTTTTCGGGCTCAACATAGAAATCATCAGTAAAATCTTTGCGTTGAGATGAAGAAGCCATTAGTGACTAAGATGAAATTTTAGGGTTTAGGGTTTATAAAAATTTGAGAAGAAAACAAGAAAGAGAGTGAGAAAATTCAGGAAGAGTAATATGCGGGTAAAATTTGAAAGTGAGAAAGACACTTGATATAAATAGAAAAAAAAATAGAGCAATTAATTAGTTGAGAAATTAGTGGGAAACAATTAAGTTTAAAAACATAATGATTAACAACATTAAATGCGCTGACATGGGGTAATGCGTAAACGATTCTGGAACAGTTACCCAAGAGATTTTCTTGCCTTTTTGATGTCAAACCTAGCCGTATCAGATTCCAGAATCTCAACAGTTATCCTTCTGAGCGAACAGTTGTCAAGGCATGTTCTGTCACTCTTTAGAATTTGGACACGTGTTTTGATTCTGATGGAAGTCCTTAGAGCTTTGTTGACAATTGTTGATATAAAGATCTGCAAGTCAGTCCTTTGAATAGAAGTTCTAAGAATGAAACAATTGGAGCATAGCATCTTCTGGGATAATCACATGGAAGATAAATAGCCAAACTTCTAGGTGATAAAGACATATAAGTAAAGCATTTTCATTCTGGACATAATTTCATGCTAAGATTAGTTAGAATGAAATTAAATCTATCTTCTGAAAGGGGTTTTGTAAAAATATCAGCCCATTGGTGATTTGTGTCTATAAATTTTAACATTAAAATTCCCTTCTGAGTATAGTCCCTAATGAAATGATGTTTAACTTCTATGTGTTTAGCTCTAGAATGTAAGATTGGATTTTTAGAGAGACAAATAGAAGAAGTATTGTCACAGAGGATTGGAATGTTACTCTCATAGATATTGAAATCCTCAAGCTGATTTTTCATCCAGAGCATCTGAGTGCTGCATCCAGCTGCTGCAATGTATTCAGCTTCAGCAGTTGATAATGCTATGGTTGGCTGTCTTTTGCTAGACCAAGATATTAGATTGTCTCCTAGAAATTGACAACTTCCAGAAGTACTTTTTCTTTCTGTTCTGTCTCCAGCAAAGTCAGCGTCACAATATCCTACCAGTTTATACTCTTCTGATCTTCTGTAATACAGACCAAGATTAGTAGTACCTGTCAGATATCTAAAGATTCTCTTAACTGCTGTTAAGTGAGTTTCTCTAGGATCTGATTGGAATCTAGCACATAAACATACACTGTATAGAATATCTGGTCTAGAAGCAGTTAGATAGAGAAGAGATCCAATCATACCTCTGTAGAGCTTCTGATCTACTTTCTTACTTACCTCTTCTTTTTCCAAGATACACGTAGGATGCATAGGAGTTTTGGATATTGAACTTTCTGATAAGTCAAATTTCTTCAGAAGTTCTTTTACATATTTGCTTTGATGGATATATGTTCCTTCTGATGTTTGATTTATTTGAATTCCCAGAAAGAACTTTAGTTCTCCCATCATGCTCATTTCAAATTCTGCCTGGCGACTGGTGCATAGGTTTCTGTATAGTCAATTCCTTCTTGTTGACTATAACCTTGAGCAACCAGTCTTGCCTTATTTCTGACAACTTCTCCTTGCTCATTTAGCTTGTTTCTGAATACCCATCTGGTGCCAATGATGTTAAATCCTCTGGGCCTAGGAACTAGGTCCCACACATCATTTCTGGTGAATTGATTAAGTTCTTCTTGCATAGCTAGAATCCAATCATTTTCTGATAGAGCTTCTTCTACAGAGGATGGCTCAATCAGAGAGACAAGTCCTAGTAACGTCTCTTCATAGTTTTTGAATGAGGATCTTGTTCTGATTGGTTCATCTTTCTTCCCCAAGATTTTATCTTCTGGGTGATTAATATTGCTTCTGGATAGCTTCTTCTGGATGGGTTCTTCAGGTGTTGATGGAGAAATTGTATTGTTTTGAACTTTAGAGGATTGATCTTTAGAAGTTCTGTTTGTAGAGATTTCTACTTCTATCTCTGCAGTAAATTCATTCTGCTTTGGTTTTTCAGAACCAAGCTTATCGTCAAATCTGACATGAATAGATTCTATCACAATGCGTGTTTCTGTATTGTATACTCTGTATCCCTTAGAGCGTTCAGAGTATCCTAACATATAACACTTTTGTGCCTTAGAATCAAATTTATTCAGAGTATCAAGAGTATTTAACATAAAACACATACATCCAAAAGGATGAAAATAAGAAATGTTGGGCTTTCTGTTCTTACACAATTCATAAGGAGTCTTTTCAAGAATAGGTCTTATAGAGATTCTATTCTGAATATAGCATGCTGTATTTACTGCTTCTGCCCAAAAATGTTTAGCCATATTAGTCTCATTTATCATGGTTCTGGCCATCTCTTGTAAAGTTCTATTTTTGCGTTCTACAACCCCATTTTGTTGTGGAGTTCTAGGACAAGAAAAATCATGAGAGATGCCATTTTCATTAAAAAATGATTCTAATTGTTTATTTTCAAATTCTCCACCATGATCACTTCTGACTTTGATGATTTTTGATTCTTTTTCATTTTGAACTTGTTTGCAGAAGTTAGAAAATACAGCAATTGGCTCATCCTTGTGTCTAAGAAACTTTACCCATCTCCATCTGCTGAAGTCATCTACGATCACCAATCCATACTTTTTTCCATTGACAGAAGCAATTTTCACTGGCCCAAATAAGTCAATGTGCAAAAGTTCTAATGGTCTAGAGGAAGATACAACATTTTTAGCTTTAAAACCTGTTTTTGAAAATTTGCCTTTCTGACATGCTTCACATAGAGCTTCTGAGTTGAACTTCAAATTTGGAAGTCCTCTGACTAGATTGAGTTTGTTAAGTTGAGATAATCTTCTCATATTAACATGTCCCAATCTTCTGTGCCAGACCCATTGCTCAGTTTCCACAGACATTAGACATTTTACATTTTGAATTTTTAATTCTGAAAGCTTTATTTTATAAATGTTGTTCTTTCTTTTTCCACTAAAGAGGATTGTTCCATCTTTCTGACTAACAGCTTTACAGAACTTTTGATTGAAGATTATGTCATAGCCATTATCACTTAATTGACTTATGGATAATAAATTATGCATTAATCCTTCTACAAGTAGAACATTAGAGATAGAGGGAAGATTTCCATTACCAATAGTTCCGGAGCCAATTATTCTTCCTTTTTTATTGCCTCCAAAACCTACGTGGCCTCCATCTTTTAATTCAAGACTTTGGAACATATGCTTTCTTCCCGTCATGTGACGTGAGCATCCAGAGTCCAGGTACCATGATTGGTGTTTCAGTTTTGCTGTTAAAGACATCTGCAACATACACAATTTTATCCTTGGGTACCCATATTCTTCTGGGTCCTTGTTTGTTAGATTTTACAAACTTCTGATTTATTTTAGGTTTCAAATCAGAACTTGTAGAACATGATGACTCCCTGGTGTATATAAGATCATGATTATGACCATAGGTGAAATGAGAACTTAGAGGAGTATCAGTATTTATGACAATGTCATCAATATTTTTTAGCTTCAGAGTTTCTTTATTTTTCACATAGCCTATGCCTCTTCTTTCATTTCTGCTAACACCATAAATCATAGAAGCAATCTTACTTCTATCTAAGCTTTTAGTGAGAAATTGTTGAAAGCTATAATCATATTGTTTTATGATATTATCAGAATTGATTAGATCTTCTAATTCAGATTTCTTCTGAGCTTTAAGTTTCTCAAAAGAGTTTTTACATTCAAAGAGGTTTTCTTTCAGCTCAGAGTTTTCTGTTTTTAGTTTTCTGACTTCTTCTAATTCAGATACTAGACTTTGTTTAGTGTCTTTGTATTTGAATTGAAGCTTCTGATATTTTTCAAGAATTTCTGAGAGGCTATCTTCTAACTGAGATCTAGAAAATTTAGAAAATACCTCTTCTGAATCTGATTCTAACTCTGATTCTGATGAGTGATCATCTTCTGGTATGTTTGCCATTAATGCAATATTAGCTTGTTCATCTTCAGAATTTGACTCTGCTTCAGATGATTCAGAATCATCCCATGTTGCCATGAGACTCTTTTTCTTTTCTCTGCTGAATTTGTTTCTGGGTTTTTCTTTCTGAAGTTTTGGACATTCACTTTTATAGTGTCCTGGTTCTTTGCATTCGTAGCACACAACTTCTTTGCTTCTGGGATTCTTTTGACCAGATGTTGATTCAGAATAATTGTTTGATCTTCTGGTATTTCTGAACTTCTTCTGACGATGCTTCCAGAGTTGTTGAACTCTTCTTGATAGGAGAGATAATTCATCTTCTTCTGATGAACATCCAGAGCTTTCTTCTTCTTCTGCCTGTAAAGCTTTAGAAACATGTTTGTTAGATTTAAGAGCTACAGACTTACCTTTCTTCTGGGGCTTATCTTCTTCTAACTCAATCTCATGACTTCTCAAGGAGCTGATCAGTTCTTCTAAGGAAATCTCATTCAGATTTTTTGATAATTTTAAAGCAGTGACCATGGGTCTCCAAGCTTTTGGTAAACTTCTGATGATTTTCTTCACATGATCTGCTGTTGAGTAGCCTTTGTCCAGAACTTTTAGTCCAGCTACAAGGATTTGGAACCTTGAAAACATCTTTTCAATGGTTTCATCTTCTTCCATCTTGAAAGCTTCATACTTCTGGATGAGAGCTAGAGCTTTGGTCTCCTTGACTTGAGAGTTGCCTTCATGTGTCATCCTTAGAGAATCAAACATGTGTTTGGCTGAATCCCTGTTTGTGATCTTCTCATATTCTGTGTACGAGATGGCACTTAGAAGTATGGTCCTAGCTTTGTGATGATTTATGAATTCCTTCTTCTGTTGAACTGTCATATTTTTTCTTTCAATCTTCTGACCATCTTCTCCAACAGGATAAATGTATCCATCTGTCACCATGTCCCAGAGATCTCCATCTAGAGCTAGAAAGAAACTCTCCAGAACATCCTTCCAATAGTCAAAATTGTCACCATTGAACATTGGAGGTTTAGCATTGATCTTGTCATTCTGATAGTCATTGTTGATTCCAGTTTCTGCCATGTGTTTATCTTCTGGATCTTTTACTGACACGGTTAAGTGTAATACTCAGAACCTAGCGCTCTGATACCAATTGAAGGTGCGCAAAACACAAGGAAGGGGGTTGGAATTGGGTTTTCTGGAATAAATAAAATTAACTTCTAATGACACGTTTAATTTATCCTGGTTCGTTTGAACTCAAACTACGTCCAGTCCACCCGCCAAGGTGATTTTGCCTCTACTGAGGTCTTAATCCACTATTCAATAAGAATACACACAGAGACCTATAGTCAATGTCCTCTTGAGTCTTCTGACTAAACTTAGTCACTCAAGGAATAGAATAACTATTACAAGAATATAATAAAGACGTAACTTATAATGCTTCTAGATAAGCAGGTATCACTAAGTGAAAGTTACAATAATAAGCACGAAATAGTTTGATTGATTTGCTTGAATATATGAAATGCGTTGTAGTGCGTTGCATATGTGATTTCTTCAAATGGGGTCCTTTATATAGTTCTTGATAAATTAGCCGTTGGAGACATCTTGAATCAAATTAGAATATACTTTAATACCTTAATTTCTTTCCATAAGTAGAGATACTTGTCTTTGTATATTAAAGAAAATATTCTTTAATTAAAGTCTTTTAAGGATACCAGCATCTTCTAAGCGGAGATCAGAGATAATAAATAAGAGATGCGCAGCCAATAAATGTATAATTTAATGTTGGATTCTCCTTTGAGAGTATCTTCTATAATGGTTCTTCTTAGCTCGTACGGTTCACTTAAGTAAGATTGTCTTCTACACAAGAGTAATTATATTCATTAGAACTTCTAATATGAAAAGCTTTGTTATCATCAAAACACTTAGAGGTTCAGAACTATAATTGTTCTAACAGGTTCTTCATGATCTTTTGCTTTTATGAACATGATGTCTTCATCAGGGAAGTCAAATCTCATAGGCTGGTAATCATCAATGGGTTGCTCAGCAAGATAATCAGACAATACACTGCCCTTGATGGCTTTCTGAGATGTGTACTGGATGTCATATTCTGTGAGGATCATTTGCCATCTTGCAACCCGTCCGGTAAGTGCTGGCTTCTCAAAAATATACTTGACTGGGTCCATCTTTGAGATCAATAAAGTAGTGTGGGTCAACATATACTGTCTCAGTCGGCGAGCAGCCCACGCTAAAGCACAGTAAGTTTTCTCGAGCAGTGAATAACGTTGTTCACAGTCGGTAAACTTTTTGCTTAGGTAGTATATTGCATACTCTTTTCGACCAGACTCGTCATGCTGGCCCAGCACACACCCCATTGACTTTTCTAATACTGTCAAGTACATGATTAGAGGTCTTCCTTCAACTGGAGGCATAAGGATTGGAGTCTCTTGTAAGTATTCCTTGATCTTGTCAAAAGCCTTCTGGCAGTCTTCGTTCCACCTGACCGTTTGTTCTTTTCTTAGCAGTTTGAACAAGGGTTCGCAAGTTGCTGTAAGGTGAGATATGAACCGTGAAATGTAGTTCAATCGTCCTAAGAACCCTCGAACTTCTTTTTCTGAATTTGGTGCAGGCATTTCTTGAATGGTTTTGACTTTATCAGGGTCAACTTCAATCCCTTTCTCACTTACAATAAATCCCAGCAGCTTACCGGATCGCACCCCGAATGTGCATTTGTTGGGGTTAAACTTCAGTTGGTACTTTCTCAGACGCTTGAATAACTTCAACAGATTTACCAGGTGGTCTTCTTCTGTGAGGGACTTGGCAATCATGTCATCCACATAACATTCAATTTCTTTATGGATCATGTCGTGGAATAACGTCACCATAGCCCGTTGATATGTTGCACCAGCATTCTTCAGTCCGAATGGCATCACCTTGTAACAGAACGTGCCCCAGGGTGTGATGAAAGTTGTCTTCCCATGTCTTCAGGTGACATCTTGATCTGATTGTATCCTGAAAATCCATCCATGAAGGAGAATACCGAGAACTGAGCCGTATTGTCGACCAATACATCAATGTGAGGTAATGGGAAGTCATCTTTCGGGCTGGCTCTGTTCAGATCCCGGTAGTCAACACACATTCTTACTTTTCCATCTTTCTTAGGCACAGGTACAATGTTAGCAACCCACGGCGGGTAACTAGTTACAGCAAGGAAGCCGGCGTCCCACTGTTTTTGTACCTTTTCCTTTATCTTCATTGTCATGTCTGGGCGAGTACGGCGCAGTTTCTGTTTAACCGGCGGGAAATCTTCTCTTAAAGGCAGCTTGTTCATAACAATGTCGGTGTCCAACCCTGGCATATCCTGATAAGATCAAGCAAACACATCCACATATTCCCGAAGCAGGTCAATTAGTTGTCTCTTCACTGAGTCTTGTAAGCAGGCCCCGATTTTAACTTCTTTCACATCTTCATCTGTACCAAGATTAATCGTTTCGACCTCCTCCTGATGAGGAGTGATAATTTTCTCCTCTTGTCTTAACAACCTGGCTAGCTCTTCAGGAAGCTCATAATCTTCTTCAACCCCTTCATCAGCTTGATTGATTGGATTGTCAAAGTCATACGAAGTCATAGCCGTGTTGTTGTCGGTGCGGTCTGAAAGGCACTCTCTGCAAGGGTTCAGATTTGTTCATTTTAGTGATTGATTTTAATCTTGTTTAGAAAAGTTAAATAAAGTTGTCATTTTGAAAACATTGCCATTTTATTTTTGTACAAAAAGAAAAATGGAAAAACAGTGAGCGGAAAAGAAAAAGAAACTCATTTGCAAAAGATGTCCGATTATCATTGATTGATCTATTTGCACAAAATTACAGATGGCCCGATTACAAAATGAGTCTTGTCATCTTGGGCAAGATGCAAGACTTGATGCATGCTTAAAAATACAGGAAATAATAATTACTCTGCAGGAGTAACCCTTATAATTTCCTGGGAAGACCAGTTAAGGACTTGGCTCCCCGGGATCCTTGGACGTATCCAACTCTCCAGGTTGCGGTCGCTTGCATCCTCGTCTTCCAAGTTGTTCACGGCATCTGGGGAGAGCATCCCCCCACTGACAAAATTGGGATTCTTAGCAGCCTCTGCTTGATCTTGTTGAGTTGGTTTGTAACCCAACCCAAATCTATCCTCCTTCTTCTCTACGGGCAGCAACTTGCCCCAGCCTTGGGCAGTCCCCTCTTCAACAACCTTCTTGGCTTGCTGATAAGATGTCATTGAGGTTCCAGGTACAGCGGATGCTTCATTTATGTTCAAGGTCTCAAACCCTTGACTCATAGTTTCGTGGATCTCCTCATCCATCTCAATGTATTTGTATGTAGCCAGATGGCTAACAAAGATATCTTCCTCTCCACAAATAGTAACGACTTGGCCCTCCCACTCGAATTTTAACTTCTGGTGAAGGGTTGACGTCACGGCGCCAACGGCGTGTATCCATGGTCTACCCAATAGACAGCTGTAGGCAGGCTGTATATCCATCACAAAGAAGGTCGTTTTGAAAACCTGTGGGCCAATCATTATAGGCAACTCTATCTCTCCCAGAACTGATCTTTTAGAACCGTCAAAAGCTCTCACTACCAAGTTGCTTGGGCGTAATGCCAATCCATCATGCTCCAGCTTCACAAGGGCTTTCTTGGGCAGGACATTGAGTGATGACCCCGTGTCTACCAATACATGAGAAAGAACTGCACCCTTACACTCCAAGGTAATGTGCAAAGCCTTATTGTGATTGCGACCTTCCGTTGTCAAATCAGTGTTGGTAAATCCCAGTCCATGACTAGCGTTGACATTTTCAACCAGTGCCTCTAACTGATTGACGATAATCTCCTCTGGCACATAAGCTGCGTGCAAGACTTTTAATAGTGCGTTCCGATGAGCCTCGGAGCACATTAGAAATGATAAAATGGAGATTTTGGAAGGTGTCTGGTGAAGCTGGTCCACTATCTTGTAATCACTTTTCTTGATGATTCTCATGAATTCATCAACCTCTTGATCAAAAGGGGTCTTTAAAGTTTCTTTAGCAACTTGTTCTTCTTGCACCATGCTCTTCCCTTTTGCTTTGGCAGCAGCTTCTGCTTCAGCAATGGGTTTTGGAATTTGCGAGGCAAAGAGACGTCCACTTCGAGTGAAGCCTCCGCCTCCCCCTACATTGTCTATCTGTGGTGAAGAAGTTGATGATTCTAAAGTGATTTTCTGCCCTTCGCAGTATAGATCTGAGCCGTAATGCCAAGGGATGGCATTATTGCTTTCGTAAGGAACTGGCCCAGGCACTGTGATAGTGACTGGACTGATAGCAGCTGCAGAAGGGACCGCGATAGTGTGTGGATCGTAGTATATTATAACTGGTGCTCTGATAGGAGTAGCATTTTGTGAGTTGTAGGAAGGAACATTTGCAGGATCATAATATATTGTAACCGTTGAGACACTTTCATTAATTGTTGTTGATGTTGTAGGAGGCACTGTCGACTGGATGGGTGTTGAAGTTGTAGAAGAGATGGTTGTTGATATTTGGTTCGTTGAAGTGACAAATGAAGCATTTGTTGATGAGATTGAAGAGTTGTTTGGAACAATTGTTGTTGCAGGTGTAGAAGACTCAGGAATTGTTGTTAAGGAAATTGCCGGATTCGTAGGTGTTGATGTTGTGATTTGAAGTAAGCCACTCTGGATAAGACCATTTATGCCGCTTCTCAGGTTATCACACCCGTTTACCGAAATGTTGCAATAAGCACAACCGAGCTCACACCCGGGGAACATCTGGCATTCTAGGAGCTAAGCTTTGATTTCTACCAGAGGTGTCCGTATTTGCCCAACACTGGTTATTAAGAAAGACGACTTATCTTCCTGAATAGCATTAATTCTCGGTCCTCCGTGGTTGGGCATGGGGTTCTTGCTGACATTTGGCGGGGGTGCAAAGTTTAGAGCTTTGGAATCCACAAGATCCTGCACTTTCATGTGTAAAGCTCTGCATTTCTCTGTACTGTGGCCAGGTGCGTTGGAGTGAAAAGCACATCTGGCGCTGGCGTCATAATTTCTGGGCAGACTGGCAGGATCTGGAGGTGCCAACGTCCTCAGCTCAACCAGGTTGAGTTTCAGGAGTTGTGGCAATAAAGCGGCATAAGGCATAGGGATTGGATCAATCACCCTATTGGCCTGAGATGGTCTCTGTTGAAAAGGTCTTTGCTGATTGTTGTTGCTGGTGTTGTTGTTGTTATGATTTCTCTGAGGTGGATACTGAGCTTGTTGCTGGTAGTGGGGTTGTTGTTGTGGTTGGTATGCTGGTTGTTGATGAATTAGAGCGGGAATAGTGACAGCTGCCACTGACCTATGAACATACTGGGGTCTGCCCCTGCTGGCATGGATAACATTAGTCTCACCGGTTCTTCTTGGGCCCACAAAAGGATTTCTTGGGTTGCTGGACGAGCTCGCACCGTTGTCAGAAATTTTGCCCATCTTTAATAGGCTTTCAATCCTTTCTCCAGCTATGACTACGTCAGCGAAGCTGGTGGAAGAAAAGGCAGCTAGCCTGTCAATGTATGTCCCTTGAAGGGTGTTCATAAACATGTCGGCCATTTCCCTTTCCGACATGGGTTGCTGGACAGCAGCAGCAAGCTGTCTCCACCTCTGGGCGTATTCCCGGAAGCTTTCCCTGGATGATTGAGACATTCCCATCAGGAGGGTCCTGTTAGGAGCCATATCCAAGTTGTACTGGTACTGTCTGATGAAGGCCTCAGCTAGGTCCTTCCAGCATCTGATGGTTTCTCTGGTTAAATGAGAGTACCATTCCCTTGAAGCTCCTGTTAAACTGTCTTCGAAATAAAACATCCACAATTTTTCATCTATGGTGTATGCTTTCAGCCTCCCCAGAAAGGATTGCAAGTGGGTTCGTGGACAGGAGGTTCCGTTGTACTTCTCAAAGCACGGAGGTTTAAACTTGTGGGGAATCCTTACCCCGTCCACTAAACCCATGTCCATGACATCAAAGCCCAGGGAATTTTGAGACTCCAGAGATCTCAACTTTTCAGCAATTTCATCTAGCCTTCTGTCATAGGCTTCATCCCCAGCTCCCATCACAGTGAATTGATCCTCTTGGGGGTCTTCTTGTAATACTCTGCCTGTAGTAGCATTCCCTTGTACATTAGCAGGGATGTTGATCTCTGGGTGAAGGTGAGGCCCATATACTGGGGGATTAACATGAGGCTGAACCCTTTCATTGTTGCTCGTTCCTCCAGTCCCCAGATGGGGTTCTTCTTGGGTATGCCTCTCTACCAAAGCCCTTAATCTTTCTTGGCTCTGAGCCAAACCATTCATCACTTCCATGATCTGAGTCATCTGGTTTCTCATTTCCAACCTCTCATTGGCCATTTGAGTCCTGACTTCTGTAAGATCCTGTTGTACCTGGTCCATCTGTATACCCGGAAGGTTGTTGCGAGTGGGATATCTGTGCGGACGGTTGAGTGGGAACACCCGACGGTGAGCAATAGTTCCTGAACCACAACAGAGTTAGTAACAAACAAAACAAAAGCCTACAAAACAAAACAAAAGGTTAGTATGCAATGCAGTATGCTTATTTGTTTCCAAGGTATCCGGCTTGGCATTTGGTTTTGACCTTTCCAGACCCCTGAGGAAGATGCTTTTTGATGTTGCTTAGGAGAAAGAGATTCAAATGAAACAAACTAATGAATATATTACAAAAAGTGAATGCTACATAGTTTGTTTTTTACAATGCATGCCCCTGAGGGATCAAAATACAACATAAAAAGCAAAGTACATGAAATGAAAGTAACAACAAGCAAAAGTCAGACACCAAGACCAAACTCATCCTGCTGAACTTCCTTCAGAAGTGCTTTAGTTACAGGGTCAGCTGGATGCTCTGTGAGGTTCCTGATGAGAAGATTCCTGGTGGCAACAGCAGTGGTCAACCTCTTGTGCCTGCTTTGGTCCTTTGACCTCTTCACACCAGCCTTAATCTTCAACTCTGAGATCTCCTTCTGGGCTGCTAGCAAGGCTTCGTGTTGCTCCTTTGCATTAGCCTCCAACTGCTCAATCTTGTCCTGAGTTCTCTTATCTTCCTGAGTGCGAGATTCAGTGATCCTGACCCACCTAGCTTAGCTTTCTTTCAGATAGAGATCAGTTCTAGCCTTCTGGAACTGGGCCTCTTTACAGGCATTCTTCAGAATCTGCTCCCCAGCTCTTGACTTTTTAATGTAGTCCTCTGAATTCTCAATCCTGGCTAGATGCTCCACCTTAAGCTTTTCCAACCTTTCAATGTCCAGACGACCATCACTCCTCTCCCAGAGGGTCTTCTGCAGAGCTTGAGTCAGATTCTCATTCCTCTCTTTCAGTTTCTCAAACTCTTCCAGGCTAATAGTGGCTTGAGGTGGTGATGTGGATGGTCCAGGTGCATCCTCAATGGTGAAGGGCATCCCAGAAATTTGAGCCCTGGCATGAGACCACTCATAGTACTGAGCTGAGGCCACATTGTTGCATCTCCCAAGAATGGCCATCCCTTTGGTCTGGACATTGTCCCAAGCCCAGGATGCTTGCCTGACAACAGCTAGATTAGGCTTAATCTCATAATAAAGGGTTTCAGACAAGTCTTGTGCTCTAGGAGGGTGGACCAATGCATAGCCCAATTGTCTTTTGAATAGCAGAGGATTGTAGTTGATGCAACCCTTCACTCCTACCAGAGGTACATTGGGGAACTGCCCACAACTAGTAATGATGTCCCTGCCCTTGGTGCTCTGAGTGCACCACCTGATGTCATCTGAGGTCAAAGCAATGAGTCTTCTAGCCCAATTCTTCTGTTGGTGAGGATTCAAGAATGCATCAGTCTTGGGCAAGTGTTTGAGCAGCCAGGTATGGAACAGGGGAGCACAGCATCTCACCAATCTTCCTCTTTGCTTTTCATTCCTTTGATGAATAGAGTAGTAGAAATCTCCCAGTAAGGTGGGCACTGGGTTCCTCAGAATGAAAAGGTGAATAGCATTCTTGCTAATAAACTTAGGCTCATCTGCAAAAAGTATAACCCCATATACACTGAGGGCTAACAGTGCACAGACTGCCTTCCATTTTCCCAAGGAGGCCTTCAGGATAGCCTGAGAAGTCAAGAAATCCAAGTGTATACCAGAGATTCCAGCCTTGGTTGTCATGTTCTGCTCAATCAGAAAAGGTTCCAGATACAGTGCCTTTGCCACTTCTTCATTGCTGGGAAAAACAATTTCTGGGTTGAAGGGGACACCACCCCTGACAGGTTAACCAATCAGTGATGAATACTCCTCTAATAAAGGCCCCAACTGAAAATCCTGGAAGGTAAAACATCTCAAAGGAGGATCATAGAACTGTAGACAAGTGTGAATCAAGCTCCTCTAGGAAGGGTCCAAATCCATAACCACATCAAGGATGCCTCCATAATGTTCTCTGAATAGTGGTATATGGTCTGGAGTGATAAGGGCCTGGACCTTCCTGATGCCAGTCAGCTCAGGCTCAAAGAAATGATATGAGATGTTGCTCTTCTTGAGTGCCATGTCTGCTGATGAAGAGCTGAGAACAGATGCTGATGATGATGACTGATACTGGTGATGAGCCACTGACAGGCTGAGACTGGTGATGACAGTAGCTGAAGCAGACAACTGGTGAGAATAGCTGAAGCAGATAGCTGGTGGACAGGGGTCTAATCAGATAAAGGGGTCAAAACCAAGCCAAAAATATATGATGTGGATACCCTGAAAAACAAATAAGCAAATGTTAAATGATGCAATGATGATGTATGCAAATGATATG
Source organism: Lathyrus aphaca (assembly GCA_963966055.1). NCBI lineage: Eukaryota > Viridiplantae > Streptophyta > Magnoliopsida > Fabales > Fabaceae > Lathyrus > Lathyrus aphaca. The sequence continues at coordinate 355,843,929 of OZ014523.1, read as the reverse complement.
CAAGGGTTTGTGATCAAGCTGGATCTGATTAACTGCCTTGATATAAGTCCATGTATGTCTAAGAAGTCCAGATGGAGGTTCAAAAGTCCAGTAACCAAGGTGGGGGACTCAAATAAAGAGCCACATGTCCTGGGTTAAATCACAAGAACTGTCCAAAGTGAAGCATTCTTAAACACAATAAGAAACAGGGTATGATGTGGCCAAAGGGTTCCTGCAAACCTGTAAACAGCCCAACCCCCTCACAGGTGATGTTCTAAAACAAGGATCCTCAGACTTGGATAAGTTATGAGAAGTGTAAACACTTCTAACCCGGAGGTACGGTGTTTACAATAACCATAAAAGATCCTCCTCTAATTCACCTCAGTTTCTGAAGGTCATAATAAAGGTCATCCAGACTTAGCAGGCTTCCCAGATAGCCCTAGCACTACAGGAGATCTGTAGCACAGAGTTCTCAAGAAGAAACCCATATCTGAACCGTGTTTCATATTCCCGCACCAGACCGAAATGGAATGGGAAAGAACATGAACCACTCTAGCCTAGGTGTCACTCAGGTCCCAGGTATAGGACCTTAAACTCTCAATGAAACCCCACCCACCAAGACAGAAAACAGATCCAGCCAGATAATAGTTACGACAGTATGATGCATATAAAGTTGTAAAGAAAGCGATAAATAACTGTACATAATGCAATAAATAAAAGCAACTATATAAACACAATTAGCACATAACACCCCAGTAAACACAAATCAATCAAGCGCTAGGAGGAACCCACAAAAAGAACCAGAAGCCCTGGTTACAGTATAAGGGTCCCCAGCAGAGTCGCCAAGCTATCGCTCCCAAAAGATGAGACTGGCTCAAATGAGGTACAGACGCGAACGGTCGGCGAAAGGATGAAATGAAAAGAGTCGCCAGCTAGGCATTTTTATCCCGAAGGAAAGGCAATGCTGCATAGACCTAGAAAGATATGGATAAGACGGTTGCGAACCAGAGAGACTGAGAAAGGGGGTTGGTTACAACCTGGGAAGGTATTAGCACCCAGATTGTCCGCCGTACTCGACGGGATCCACGCTTAAAAGATTTGTATTTTAAAGGGGTAGTGTCAGTGCAATTTGTGTATAAAAGAGCTGGAAAAGGATGTACAGGTGTCAGTGTAAGAGAAGTGAAGTGTATAAGTGAAGTGTCAGTGTAGGGAAAGAGTATGCTCATGATCATGAGGCTTAAAGGAATAATGCTAGAAGGAGGGGGGAATATACAGAGACTTTTGTTCGATAAATGTTAAGTTATGCCTACGTATCCTCTCGTGCAATGAGGAAGTCGTAGTTCGACCCAAAGAGACTTAAAGATGAATTGACTTGTGAACTGCTTGCTTGTCAATGCTCAAGTGTATAACCTGTCTGGCTCAGGTGCAAACTGTCTTGCATTAGACGGAAGAAGCAAGTTCTCGTTTATGAGTGAGGATGATGAGAAAAGAATCCTGAAGGAGACGATTATTGTTTGTTTTTGTGTTTTCAGTCTTTTATTGCTTTTGAAAGTTTGTCATAAGTTAATGAGCTTAAGCCTGAACCAATAGGTTAGTAAACTCATCACATCCTCCCTCTGATTAGGGGTAATGAGAATACCTTAAGTGTGAAGTCAGCATCTCACACTTAATCACCATGGTGTAGGATTGAGATCATTAACCTACTTGTGATTATTTAGATGTTTTTGATGTTTTTGTTTAGTGTTAAGTAATGAGATTAAGCCATAATCACGGATTAAACAGACCCATTACACCATCTTAATAGTAGGATAATAGATGAGAATGTTTAAGCTGAGGAAGACTCCTCAACTTAATCCATGATTAGGGATTAACTTCATGACAAAACAAAGCCTTTATTAAGTGGATTTTAGTTAATGATATGATGAAGAAGTGATTTTTATGATTTGTAAGACAACTTGAGGGGGACTTGTCCATTAACACTAGGGTTAGTCCTTCTTAACCAGTTAAGGAAGAATTAGAACCCTAATGCAAGGCCCAAGTTACAAGCTTGATGTCTTGATGATTATTAAGTGAATTGATTAAAGTATTTATGTCGCTCCCGATAAACGAGACTAACCCGGATAATGGTACAGACGCGAACGGTCGGCGAAAGGAGGATGTGAGAACACACAGGAGTGAACTCACAGGGAATGAAAAGAGTCGCCAGCTAGGCATTTTTATCCCGGAGGAAAGGTAATGCTGCATAGACCTAGAAAGATATGGATAAGACGGTTGCGAACCAGAGAGACTGAGAAAGGGGGTTGGTTACAACCTGGGAAGGTATTAGCACCCAGATTATCCATCGTACTCGATGGGATCCACGCTTAAAAGATTTGTGTTTTAAAGGGGTAGTGTCAGTGCAATTTGTGTATAAAGAGCTGGAAAAGGATGTACAAGTGTCAGTGTAAAAAGGAATGTGAAGTGTATAAGAGAAGTGTCAGTGTAAGAACGAGAGTGAAATGCTCAAGAGTATGAGGCTTAAAGAATAATGCTGGAAGGAGGGAGAATATACAGAGACTTTTGTTCGATAACTGTTAAGTTATGCCTACGTATCCTCTCGTGCAATGAGGAAGTCAGAACACCGTATTTCGACCCAAAGAGACTGAAAGATGAATTGACTTGTGAACTGCTTGCTTGTCTATGCTCAAGTGTATGGCCTGTCTGGCTCAGGTGCTAACTGTCTTGCATTAGACGGAAGAAGCAAGTTCTCGTTTATGAGTGAATGAGATGAGAAAAGAATCCCGGAGGAGACGATTATTGTTTGTTTTTGTATTTTCAGTCTTTTATTGCTTTTGGAAATTTGTCATAAATTAATGAGCTTAAGCCTAAACCAATGGATTTAGTAAACTCATCACATCCTCCCTCTAATTAGGGTTAATGAGAATGCCTTAAGTGTGAAGTCAGCTTCTCACACTTAATCACCATGGTGTAGGATTAAGATCATTAACCTACTTGTGATTATTTAGATGTTTTTGGAGTTTTTGTTTAGTGTTGAGTAATGAGGTTAAGCCATAATCAAGGATTAAACAGACTCATTACACCATCCTAATAGAAGGATAATAGATGAGACTGTTTAAGCTGAGGAAAGCTCCTCAACTTAATCCATGATTAGGGATTAAACTCATGACAAAACAAAGCCTTTATTAAGTGGATTTTAGTTAATGATAAGATGAAGAAGTGAGTTTTATGATTTGTAAAACAACTTGAGGGGGACTTGTCCATTAACATTAGGGTTAGTCCTTCTTAACCAATTAAGGAAGAATTAGAACCGTAATGCAAGGCCCAAGTTACAAGCTTGATGTCTTGATGATTATTAAGTGAATTGATTAAAGGATTTAAACACATTAAGGGTTTAACACTAAGGATTAAAGTTATACACTCCATCCTAATAGAAGGATGCAGGCATAAGCTTAATCACAAAGCCTTAAAGCCTTTAGGGTTAAGTCCCTGATTATGAGATGAGAAAAGAGGACTCAATGAGACCCAAAGGTAAAAGCTAAGTGGGGGACTAATCAAAACCCTAATTATTGTCATGCTTGGTTGTTCCTAGGGTTTGTGAGGTTTATAAGAAAGATCTTCAGAGAAACCACCAGGAAGCAGATGAAAGGAGCAAAGAGAAGCAAAGTAACTTGCTTCATTTAAGAAGACAAGTCACTTGGAGAAAGAAAGTAAGAAGAAGAAGAAAGAGCAAGCTCAATCTCAAACACAAGATAAAATGCAGCAATGATGCATAAGAGAGATGAAAAGAAATTGTGAGAAGTGAATGCAATTTCACTTCTCAAAGTGACTTACCACCTGAAAAGTTAGCAAAGGAATGGAATGCAATGCAAATGGAATGCAATGTGATGATGCAAACCAAAACCATAAGCATATGTGTGATGATAATGATGTCATGAGATGGTGAAAACATGAAACAAGGCATGAGGATGATCATACAAACTTATGGATGCAAATGAAGCAAGTTTAGAAACATGAACATACATGAAAAGTTATGAAATGCAAATGGCATACAACATGGCAAATGCAAGATGCAATGATCAAACATGTTTCTCATATGTCCTAAGATGCATTATGAATCAAATGGATGCATAAAATGTCATGGAAAGTCATGGTATGCAAGCAAATGCAAGATGAATGCAAAAGGAAGCCCAAATTAGGGTTTATGATCAATGCACCAAACAAAAACCAAAACCAGAAGCAAACATCAAGATAAAAAATTTAAAATGCATCCAAGGGAACCCTAAACCTATACAAACTCACTTCCCAAAGGAGGGGTTCTAACTCTTAACCTAGTGAAAGTTATGAATTTCTTAAGAATGCTAGGGTTTTAAGGTACCTTGTCAAGAAAAATGTCAAACAAATTGAAAATGCAAAATCAAATCATGCCAATTTAATCCTAGGAACTACATGATATGCAAGACACAATGCAAAAAGAATCAAAGTCCAACCCTCAATGGTTAGGCAGAAATGAATTTTGGAAGTTTGGAACAAAATATTGCTTTGAAATGAAATTAATTCCATGAAGAATTGTCAAAATGCATTAAGATCAAAAAAGAAATTTGGTTTGAGGGTTGGACAATGTTTCTAAATGATTATAAAGGTTTCATGAATTTTTTGGTGATTTTTAAAAACCTAAAAGTATTTTTAATTAATTAATTCTCATTAATTAATTAAAAATAAACTTTTAAATGATTTAGAAATATTTTTTTAATGCAAAAAATAAAAATAAAAATGTTTTTGGTTTCTGAAAATTAATAAAAGTTTGTATAAATTTTTTTAGAATTTTTGAATGATTTTTACTATTTTTAATAAATTGAACAAAACAAATGAAATTAAATGAAATAAAAATGAAATAAAATGAGAAGTCAACCAGATCAATGGCCAGCATTCAAATGATACGCGCGGGAGTTGACTGGCGCCAGATCCAAAGGCTGGAATTCAAACTGGCCAGATTAATTTATAAAACCTAATTAAATGGATAATGACGTGGATTAGGGTTAAGTGAATGGATCTGGACCATTGAGCACGCGCGGGAGTTGACTAAGTCAGCCTATCCTACGCACCAAATTCAAACTGCACTTAATTACAGGGATTAGCCCTAATTACTTTCAGGTGGCCGGAGAAGACTTCCGGTCGTCTTCTCCGGCAAGACCCTCACCTGAAAGTTGCTAAAATCCCCAAAACTTCACGAAAATGAAAACTAAAAGCCCAGAAATCATCCCCATTCGAAACTAAACCAAAACCCCCAAACAAAAAATCATTTTTCATTCATCAATCAGCCAAATCGAAGCAAAACAGTTCTAGGGCAAAAAAGTTTCAGAGCATCCACACATCCTGGTTTCTCAACCATTTTCAAAAATAATCACATCCCCATGATCAGGGGAGTGCATAGAAGCATTTAAGAACTCAAAATGGAGTTTCTGGAAAAAAAGTTTGAGATGGCTACCTGAACTGAAGCTTTGGTTTCTGGTACTTTCTGGCTGGTTTCTTGCTTGCAATCAACTCCACTGGACCCCCTGAGAAGCTTTCAATGCTTGTTTGAAGTTTATAATGGATGGTTTGAGAGATGGCAGAAGTTCTGTTCAAGGTGAGATGGAAATCGTATTTCTGATTCAGGGAGTTTTAGGCTATGGTGATGGGTGGTTTTTGATCAGTGAAGCATGCTGAGTTGATTTGTGATGTTGGTTTGTGTGTTTGCAGCTTGTGGAGAGTGTTTTGAAAGATTTTGCAAATGGGGTGAAAAATGAGAGAGCTGAGTTCTGGATGCTTTCAGGCTTGTGTTGTATGTGCTTTTGCTTGCTTTTTGTTTGCATAAACTAATGGGATTGGTCAGATGAGTTGATGTGTGCTTTAGTGATTGGTATGGCTCAAGTTGCCAAAATGTCAAAGTTGTGTAAGAGAGTAATAGGCTACTTGCTAGCCAAGGACAGATGGGGTGTCCTGCGCAGCAAGATGTGTGGAGAACCCTTGGATTGTTTGTGAAGTCAGCCAGCAAGTGGATTCACACTTGAGTGAGTTTTTGCAACTTGTCTCACTTTTGCTTCTTATGAGATTTCTTGCTTCATAGGCCATAAAAATGAGTGATCCCTTGGCCCATTCTGAAATTTAGAGGTCACATGATCATGTTGTGTGGAAATGATACACATTTGAGGCCTTTAGAACACTTGAACAAACCATTTTGCAAAATGTCCCTTTGGTAGAAAACTTCAAATTTTGTGATTTTAGCCAACTTTGACAATCCATAACTTTTGATCCAAAATGAATTAGGTCATGTTCTTGTACTTTTTGAAAAGGGAATGATCCATTCTACAACTTTCATGACCAAAGTTTTTCCATTTGAAGCATTTTTGAATCAAAAAGTAAAGGTTGAAAAAGTGTCCTAAAATGGCAATTTCCTTAAAAAGTCAACTTTCCCCAAAAAGTCAACTTTGCAAAAGACTTGAAATTCTTCAATTTTGTGAACTTACAACTTCTTATATGATCAAATAAAGATCATATACAATCAAAATGATGGAGAACACCCTTTGGTTGGGTCATTGGGGGCCTCAGATGCCCTGATTTTACACTGACTTGCCCAGAAAGTCAACTCTTGATCAGATGACTTCCCCATGGAATTTCTTCATGAAAATTGATATGTATACTACCTATACCATATAGAGACCAATAGAAACAAGAATGACCAAAAAATTTGGAGTTATAGCCTTTGAAACCAAAACCCTAATTCTGGGTCATCTGTGCAGTCAAACCTGGCTCTGCTTCCATACCATTCTCAGTTCTTGTGATTTTCTGACATTCTTGACTTTGAGAGGATATAATATGATACTTGAACATACATGGACCCCTTTGAAGTGATTGATGGCCTTTGGAGTGGCTCAAGAAGCTCTTGGATTGCTCAAATCACAAACCCTAGATGCAGATGACTTTGAACCAATGCAATGAATCAAAAATGTAGTATGAGATGCTATGATTGAACTTATGCATATGAAATGATCACAAGCCATGGTGTGAATGGGTGAGGGCAAATTTGGGGTGTTTACAGCTGCCCCTATTCAAACATGAGTTAGCTGTGCAGGATGTAAGCGACGTCTTATCAGGCAAACAAGATAACTTGTGGTTGAATACCAAAGACAGTCCAAAATTTGTACTCACAGAATGAAGAAGAAAAAGGATATAGATTGTAAAAGAAAATAAAGTATAATATTAAGTGTGGGCGACGGAGGACGACCGTCGAGCAGAGGACGACTGCTTGGGGAAAAAAAAGCAATGACGGGGACGGCCGACATGCTGGGGATATAAGAGATTATGATGGGGACGGCCATCAAGTAAAGCTGTAAGATTCTCCGGGGATTAATAAAAAATGATGGGGACGGCCATCAAGTTCATAAAGTAAGGTAACCAACGATGGGGATGGCCATCGGGCTAAACTGAAAAGAAAAAGGGACCACGACGGGGACGGCCATCGGGTTAAAGAATAAATGAAATAATGACGAGGGACGGTCATCAAAAGTGAAGGACGATCACCTAGCAGGGGACGGCTGCTCTGTTGGGGATAAGATGAGGGACGGTCATCTAAGGTGAAGGACGATCACCTGGCAGGGTACGGCTGCTGAAAGTATCGCGACACAGGACGAATGCCGGATAAAAGGTCAACGATGGGGACGGCCATCAGATGATCATGATGAAGGACGGTCATCAAGAGGTGAAGGACGATCACCTAGCAGGGGACGGCTGCTCTCGAGGTTTATCATGACACAGGACTAATGTCAGATAAAAATATCAACGATGGGGACGGCCATCGGATAAAATGATGAAGGACGATCATCAAGAGGTGAAGGACGATCACCTAGCAGGGGACGGCTGCTAAATATCACGGCATAGGACGAATGCCGGATAAAAGAGGTCAACGATGGGGACGGCCATCGGATGAGCATGATGAAGGACGATCATCATGAGGTGAAGGACATAGGACGAATGTCAGATAGAGAAGAAAATTTGCTCTGTTTGCGACCTACTAGGGAATAGTAAACACGGACGAGTGTTTATATCCAAGAAAATAAAAGTATAAGTGTTTGGTATTGTGTATAGATTAAAGATGCGGACGAGCATCCTTAAGACTATGATACGGACGAGTATCAGGTAGAAAAAAATACTGACACGTGTTCAAAGATGATGATACGGACGAGTATCAACTGGTTAACAAGGAACACGGACGAGTGTAGAATCTGAGGGGATTCTTCTGGGGAATAGTAGACACAGGCGAATGTCTATATTCAAGAAGACTAAAGTGTTTGACTCAGTGTATGGATTAAATATGCGGACGAGCATCCTCAAGACTATGATACAGACGAGTATCAAGTAGAAACAAACGCTAGACGCATGTTCTGAGATGATGGTACGGACGAGCACCAACTGGTTAACAAAGAACACGGACGAGTGTCGAATCTGTGGGGATATAGATGGTGTATACGAGATACAGACGAGTATCTGTATAAGTAAAATAAGTATGAGTGGTGTACATATGAGTGTTCAGCCTGCTGGAGAGAGTGACACGGACGAGTGTCAAAAGGAGAAGAGTATAGTATAAACAAGTATCTGATATGCAAAGTGTTTAGGTAATTATGCTGGGGAAGGTGACATGGACGGATGTCAAGAAAATTATATACATATCTATGAGTGCAAAGGGGACTCTTTGGCTTTCTGCTGGGGATATGACACGGACGGGTGCCACAAGGAGTGTATACTGGTGTTTGTGAATGTGAGGCAACTGTTTTAGCTTTAGCTCTCCGCTGGGGAATCCGGGGAGTATTCTGTATATTGTTGATGGATTTTCATTATTCACAAGTGTTTGATTCAGATCATGGCTTATGACTATGCAATATGTTTGATTTTTGTCGTAATGTTCCATTTTAGACGGAATGCTACGCTTTGTGGGGTGAATATGATGCGAATGCTATGATTATGCAAAAGATACCGATCCGGGATTCGGATCCCGTTGCTGCGAAGATCTCTAGCTGATCTGTTTGAAGTGGTCGTCCCAACTGGGGATGAGATCATTGGTAGATCTGATGAGATGATTCTGCTTGGGGAAATGGGTCAATGACAGACCTTTTCCAGTAAATGAAGGACCCAGCTGGGGTTTGTAGAAGCTTTCGTCACTCTGTTGTGATTCCTTCAGGCGTTGCTCTCCTGGATAGAGGCTGAAACTCTGTGGGGAAGTGGTTCCCTGGCTTTTGTACTTGGATGAAGAGGAATTATTGGCACCTCGGCTGGGGAGAAGTAACAAGTGGCAACTCAGCCGGGGAGAAACAAACAAGTGGCAACTCAGCTGGGGAGAAACAAACAAGTGGCAACTCAGCTGGGGAGAAAGCACTTTGGGCGCTTAAGACTGAGTGAGTGTTGATTTGCCAGCTTGCTGGGGGGTGAAGCTTTCATGCCCCATGTTGTGCTCTGAATGCCTGCAATCCTGAAAAGATAGAGAAACACACAAGTAATCCCGAGGTATCCCTTACCAGATTCCATCATAGGAGTTTAGACACCCCCGGGAGTAAGTATATTTCCTGCAAGCACGTATTTTTTAGAAGAGAAGCATTTGTATTTACGCGATCAGCATCTTAAAGACATCGGACATTTTGCAAATGAAAATAAAATGTACGAGATGAGACGTGACTAAAAATCTGGTTTTATTGATTTATGTGCCCTGAACTGGCAAGATACAGTCAAAGAAACAAATCCCCTAAAATGAGGAGATTGTTACAAATTGAGAAACAAAATGATGTTGGCAATGTTGACGATGCTTCAAGGAGCTTCCCTTCGCTATGACTCGTATGACATTTGACGTTCTTCTCGTCTTGCTTTCTGAAGAAGGCTGATTCTGAAAGAAGCTTGATCCTTTCGAGGTTTACCAAGTTGTAAGTGATACAGACGAATTCAGAATGCAGTTGTTCGCTTATTCCCTTGTTTTGCATGGATCGCCCTTTCGGGTTTTCAATCCATCGGGATACCCATTTTTGCCTGAGTTGTCTAATGCGGATTTTCAACTCAGCGGGTGTACACACACACATTTTTTGTGTGCTTATTTTCCCTTATTTTTGCCTGAGTCTTTTATTCTGTTTTTGACTCGCCGGGATGCCCTATTTTGCCTGGACTTACATTCTGTTTTTATGTCCGGCGGGTCATTTTTTATGCGAAGTATTTTTTAACTGCATCTGAATTCACAGGGGATGGGAAGTCTTCGCCATCCATGGTGCTGAGCATCAGTGCTCCACCAGAGAAAACTTTCTTTACCACGAATGGTCCTTCATAGTTTGGGGTCCACTTGCCCCTGTGGTCTGTATGAGGAGGGAGGATTCTTTTCAGCACAAGATCTCCTACTTGGTACTCTCGGAGCCTGACTTTCTGATCGAAGGCTTTCTTCATTCTCTTCTGATATAACTGCCCATGACAGATTGCAGCCAATCTTTTCTCTTCTCAGTTGTTCGTATCGGGATCGGACCCATTCTGCTTCGTTCAGCTTAACATCCATCAGTACCCGTAGGGAGGGTAGTTCAACTTCAACCGGCAGGACTGCTTCCATACCATACACGAGCTGATACGGTGTTGCCCCAGTGGATGTTCTGATTGACGTGCGGTATCCATGCAAGGCAAATGGCAGCACTTCATGCCAGTCTTTGTAGGTGACTACCATCTTCTGCACAATCTTCTTGATATTCTTGTTAGCTGCCTCGACAGCGCCGTTCATCTTTGGCCTGTAAGGAGAAGAATTGTGGTGTTGGATCTTGAAGTCCCGGCATAGTTCTGCCATCATCTTGTTGTTCAAGTTGGAATCATTGTCAGTGATGATTCGCTCGGGAACTCCGTATCGACAGATGGTATCCTTTTTTAGAAATCGGGCTACCACTTGCCTTGTAACATTTGCATAGGAAGCTGCTTCAACCCACTTGGTAAAATAGTCAATGGCTACCAAGATGAATCTGTGGCCGTTTGAAGTAGTCGACTCAATCTTTCCAATCATGTTAATGCCCCACATAGCAAAGGGCCAGGGTGAAGACATCACATTCAGAGGATTGGGAGGCACATGCACCTTATCCGCATAAATCTGGCATTTATGGCATTTTCTGGCATAGGCACAACAGTCGGCATCCATAGTGATCCAGTAATAGCCTGATCTTAACAACTTTTTAGCCATAGCATGCCCTCCTGCGTGGGTACCAAAGGATCCTTCATGCACCTCGTGCATCAACAAGCCTGCTTCTGTTCTACCAACGCATCTGAGGAGTACCATATCAAAGTTTCTCTTGTATAAGGAACCATCAGTGTTTAGAAAGAAACTACCAGCAAGCCTTCTCAAAGTCTTCTTATCATTGGAAGATACCCCAGGTGGGTATGTTTGATCCTCCAAGAAGAACTTAATGTCATGGAACCAAGGCTTATCATCTTTGACAACATCTGCTGCGAACACATATGCTGGTCTGTCAAGTCTGGACACTGAAATCCGAGGCACAAAGTTGGCAGCTTGAACTTTGATCATGGATGAAATGGTAGCCAGAGCATCTGCAAACTGATTCTCGTCCCGAGGGATATACTCAAGCTTGACCGTTGTGAAGAAAGTCAGTAACCTCCTTGTATAATCCCTGTAAGGTATCAGATGATCCTGGTGTGTGTACCATTTGCCGTTGGTTTGATTAACTACCAGAGCTGAATCTCCGAATACAATCAATGTCTTGATCCTGAGCTCAATGGCTTCCTCAAGACCCATAATGAAAGCTTCGTATTCAGCTTCGTTGTTAGTGCAGTTAAAGGTGAGTTTTTCTGAGAAAGGCATGTGAACTCCCTTAGGTGTAATGAGTACTGCACCAACACTACGACCATTCATATTAACAGCCCCATCAAACATCATAGTCCATTCTTCTTCCGGGTCAGGCCCTTCAGTGTGAACAGGCTCTTCATGATCTTTCGCTTTTATGAACATGATGTCTTCATCAGGGAAGTCAAATCTCATAAGCTGGTAATCATCAATAGGTTGCTCAGCAAGATAATCAGACAATACACTGCCCTTGATGGCTTTCTGAGATGTGTACTGGATGTCATATTCTGTGAGGATCATCTGCCATCTTGCAACCCGTCCGGTAAGTGCTGGCTTCTCAAAAATGTACTTAACTGGGTCCATCTTTGATATCAATAAAGTAGTGTGGGTCAACATATACTGTCTCAGTCGGCGAGCAGCCCATGCTAAAGCACAACAAGTTTTCTCGAGCAGTGAATAACATTGTTCACAGTCGGTAAACTTTTTGCTCAGGTAGTATATTGCATACTCTTTTCGACCAGACTCGTCATGCTGGCCCAGCACACACCCCATTGACTCTTCTAATACTGTCAAGTACATTATCAGAGGTCTTCCTTCAACTGGAGGCATAAGGATTGGTGGTTCTTGCAAGTATTCTTTGATCTTGTCAAAAGCCCTCTGGCAGTCTTCGTTCCACCTGACCGTCTGTTCTTTTCTTAACAGCTTGAACAAGGTTTCACAGGTTGCAGTAAGGTGAGATATGAATCTTGAAATGTAGTTCAATCTACCTAGAAACCCTCAAACTTCTTTTTCAGACTTTGGTGCAGGCATTTCTTGAATGGCTTTGACTTTATCAGGGTCCACCTCAATCCCTTTCTCGCTTACGATAAAACCCAGCAGCTTACCAGATCGCACCCCGAATGTGCACTTATTGGGGTTCAATTTCAGTTGGTATTTCCTCAGACGCTTGAATAGCTTCAACAGATTCACCAGGTGGTCTTCTTCTGTGAGGGACTTGGCGATCATGTCATCCACATAACATTCGATTTCTTTATGGATCATATCGTGGAATAATGTTACCATAGCCCGTTGATATGTTGCACCAGCATTCTTCAGTCCGAATGGCATCACCTTATAACAGAACGTGCCCCAGGGTGTGATGAAAGTTGTCTTCTCCATGTCTTCAGGTGACATTTTGATCTGATTGTATCCTGAAAATCCATCCATGAAGGAGGATACCGAGAACTGAGCCGTATTATCAACCAATACGTCAATGTGAGGTAATGGGAAATCATCTTTCGGGCTGGCTCTGTTTAGATCCCGGTAGTCAACACACATCCTTACTTTGCCGTCTTTCTTAGGCACAGGTACTATATTAGCAACCCACGGCGGATAGCTAGTTACAGCAAGGAATCCGGCGTCCCACTCCTTTTGTACCTCTTCTTTGATCTTCATTGCCATATCTGGGTGAGTACGGCGCAGTTTCTGTTTAACTGGTGGGCAGTCTTCTTTTAATGGCAGCTTGTGCATGACGATATCGGTGTCCAACCCTGGCATATCCTGGTAAGACCAAGCAAACACATCCGCATACTCCCGAAGCAGATCAATCAGTTGTTCTTTCACTGAGTTTTGTAGGCAGGCCCCGATCTTAACTTCTTTCACGTCTTCATCCGTACCAAGATTAACCGTTTCAATCTCCTCCTGATGAGGAGTGATAACCTTCTCCTCTTGCCTTAACAACCTGGCTAGCTCTTCAAGAAGCTCATAATCTTCTTCAACCCCTTCATCAGCTTGATTGATTGAATTGTCAAAGTCATACGAAGCCATAGTTGTGCTGTTGTCGGTGCAGTCTGAAAGGCACTCTCTGCAAGGGTTTAGATTGTTCATTTTAGTGATTGATTTTAATCTTGTTTAGAAAAAGTGAAATGAAGTTATCATTTTGAATTGCCATTTATTTTTGTACATAAAGAAAAATGGAAAAACAGTGAGCGGGACAGAAAAAGACTCATTTGCAAAAGATGTCTGATTATCATTGATTGATCTATTTGACAAAATTACAGATGGCCCGATTACAAAATGAGTCTTGTCATCTTGGAAGACCAGTTTGAGATACGGCTCCCCGGGATCCTTGGACGTATCCAGCTCTCCAGGTTGCGCTCATCTTCCGACTCATCTTCCAAGTTGTTTACAGCATCAGGGGTGAGCATCCCCCCACTAACAAAATTGGGCTTCTTAGCAGCCTCTGTTTGATCTTGTTGAGTTGGTTTGTAACCCAACCCAAATCTGTCTTCTTTCTTCTCCACAGGCAACAGCTTGCCCCAGCCTTGAGCATTCCCCTCTTCAACAACCTTCCTGGCTTGCTGGTAGGATGTCATGGAAGTCCCAAATACAGCAGATGTTTCATTAATGTTCAGGGCCTCAAATCCCTGGCTCATGGTTTCATGGATCTCCCCATCCATCTCAATATATTTGTATGTAGCCAGATGGCTAACAAAAATATCTTCCTCTCCACAAATAGTAACGACTTGGCCCTCCCACTCGAATTTTAACTTCTGGTGAAGGGTTGATGTCACGGCGCCAGCGGCGTGTATCCATGGTCTACCCAATAGACAGCTGTAGGCAAGCTGTATATCCATCACGAAGAAGGTCGTTTTGAAAGTCTGTGGACCAATCGTTATAGGCAACTCAATTTCTCCCAGAACTGATCTCTTAGAACCGCCAAAGGCTCTTACTACCAAGTTGATGGGGCGTAATGCCAATCCTTCGTACTCCAGCTTCACGAGGGCTTTCTTAGGTAAGACATTGAGGGATGACCCTGTGTCCACTAATACATGAGAGAGAACTGCACCCTTACACTCCAAGGTAATGTGCAAAGCCTTGTTGTGATTGCGGCCTTCCGTTGTCAAATCAGTGTTGGTAAATCCTAGTCCATGACTAGCGTTAACATTCCCAACTACAGCTTCCAACTGATTGACGGTAATCTCCTCTGGCACATAAGCTGCGTGCAAGACTTTTAATAGTGCGTTCCGATGAGCCTCGGAGCACATTAGCAATGATAAAATGGAGATCTTGGAAGGTGTCTGGTGAAGCTGGTCCACTATCTTGTAATCACTTTTCTTGATGATTCTCATGAATTCATCAACCTCTTGATCAAAAGGGGTCTTTAAAACTTCTTTAGTAACTTGTTCTTCTTGCACCATGCTCTTCCCTTTTGCCTTGGCAGCAACTTCTGCTTCAGCAATGGGTCTTGGAATTTGTGGGGCAAAAAGACGTCCGCTTCGAGTGAAGCCTCCGCCTCCCCCCACATTGTCTATTTGTGGTGAAGAAGTCGATGATTCAAGAGTGATTTTCTGCCCTTCGCAGTATAGATCTGAGCCGTAATGCCAAGGGATGGCATTACTGCTTTCATATGGAACGGGCCCAGGTACTGTGATGGTAACCGGGCTGACTGCAGCAGTGGAGGGTGTTGCAATAGTATGTGGATCATAGTAGATAGTGACCGGTGATATGGCAGGAGATGCCACTGTCTGTTGTTGAAAATCGTTGTTCGGAGGAATACTTGACGGATCATAATAAATAGTGACTGCTGAGATGTTTGCTGGTGTTGTAGGAGAAGATTCTGAATAGAGGGGTGCTGACGTTGTAGAAGTAATGTTTGTTGATAGGTGGCTTGTTGAAGTGATATTTGAAGCATTTGTTGATGAAACTGAAGAATTATTTGGAATAATTGTTGTTGCAGTTGTAGGAGACTCTGGAACTGTTGTTGGAGGGATTGCCGGATTTGAAGGTATTGATGTTGTGATTTGAAGTAGACCATTCTGGATAAGACTGTCTATGCCGCTTCTCAAGTTATCACATCCATTTACCGAAATGTTGCAATAACCGCACCCGAGCTCACACCCAGGGAATATCTGACATTCAAGGAGTTGAGCTTTAATCTCCACCAGGGGTGTCCTAATTTGCCCAACACTGGTTATCAAGAAAGACGACATATCTTCTTCAATAGCATTAATTCTGGGCCCTCCATGGTTGGGCATAGGGTTCTTGTTAACATTTGGCGGGGGTGCAAAGTTTAGAGCTTTAGAATCTACCAGGTCTTGCACCTTCATTTGTAAAGCTCTGCACTTCTCTGTACTGTGGCCAGGTGCGTTAGAATGAAAAGCGCATCTGGCGTTGGCGTAGTAATTCCTCGGCAGGCTGGAGGGATCTGGTGGTGCCAGCGTCCTTAACTCAACTAGGTTGAGCTTCAGGAGCTGTGGCAGTAGAGCGGCATAAGGCATAGGGATTGGATCAATCACCCTATTGGCCTGAGACGGTCTCTGTTAGAATGGTCTTTGTTGACTGTTGTTGTTGTTGTTGTTGTAGTTTCTCTGAGGAGGATACTGAGTTTGTTGCTGGTAATGAGGTTGTTTCTGTGGTTGATATGTCGGTTGCTGAGGAAGTGGAGAGGGAATGGTGACTGCTGCCACTGACCTATGAACATATTGTGGTCTGCCCCTGCTGGCCTGAATAGCATTGGTCTCACCGGTTCTTCTTGGACCCACAAAAGGTTTTCTGGGGTTGCTGGACGAGCTCGCACCATTGTCAGAAATCTTGCCCATCTTTAATAGGCTCTCAATTCTTTCCCCGGCTATGACTACGTCAGCAAAGCTAGTGGAAGAAAAGGCAGCTAGCATGTCAATGTATGTCCCTTGGAGGGTGTTCATAAACATGTCAGCCATTTCCCTCTCCGACATGGGTGGCTGGACAGCAGCAGCAAGCTGTCTCCACCTCTGGGCGTACTCCCGGAAGCTCTCCCTGGATGATTGAGACATTCCCATCAGGAGGGTCCTGTTAGGAGCCATATCCAAGTTGTACTGGTATTGTCTGATAAAGGCCTCAGCCAGGTCCTTCCAACATCTAATGGTTGCTCTAGTCAAGTGAGAGTACCATTCCCTTGAAGCTCCTGTTAAGCTATCTTCAAAATAAAACATCCATAGCTTTTCATCCATGGTATATGCCTTCAGCCTCCCCAAAAAGGATTGTAAATGGGTTCGGGGACAGGAAGTTCTGTTGTACTTCTCAAAGCACGGAGGTTTAAACTTGTGGGTAATCCTTACCCCGTCCACCAGGCCCATGTCCATAACATCAAAGCCCAAGGAATTCTGAGACTCCAGGGATCTCAATTTCTCAGCAATTTCATCTAGCCTTCTGTCATAGGCTTCATCCCCGGCTCCCATCACAGTGAATTGATCTTCCTGGGGGTCTTCCTGTAATACTCTGCCTGCAGTGGCATTCCCTTGCACATTAGCAGGGATGTTGATCTTGATCTCTGGATGAAGGTGGGGTCCATATACTGGAGGATTAACATGAGGCTGAACTCTCTCATTGTTGCTCGTTCCCCCAGTCCCTAGATGGGGTTCCTCCTGGGGCTGTCTCTCTACTAAGGCCCTTAATCTCTCCTGGCTCTGTGCCAATCCATTCATCACCTCCATAAACTAGGTCATCTGATTTCTCATTTCCAGTCTCTCATTGGCCATTTGAGTCCTGACCTCTGTAAGGTCCTGTTGTACTTGGTCCATTTGTATACCCGGAAGGTTGTTGCGGGTAGGATATCTGTGTGGACGGTTGAGTGGGAACACCCGACGTCGAGCAATAGTTCCTGAATCACAACAGAGTTAGCAACAAAACAAAACAAAACCTACAAAACAAAACAAAAGGTTAGTATGCAATGCAGTATGCTTATTTGTTTCCAAGGTATCCGACTTGGCATTTGGTTTTGACCTTTCCAGACCCCAAGGAAGATGCTGTTTGATGTTGCTTAGGAGAGAGAGATCCAAATGAAACAAACTAATGAATATATTACAAAAAGTGAATGATACATAGTTTGTTTTTTACAATACATGCCCTCTGAGGGGCCAAAATACAACATAAGAAAAAGAAAAGTACATGAAATGAAAGCAACAACAAGCAAAAGTCAGACACCAAGACCAAACTCATCCTCCTGGACCTCCTTCAAGAGTGCTTCAGTCACAGGATCAGCCGGATGTTCTGTGAGATTCCTGATGAGAAGATTCCTGATGGCAATAGCTGCAGTTAGCTTCTTGTGTCTGCCCTGGTCCTTTGACCTCTTCACACCAGCCCTGAGCTTCAATTCTGAGATTTCCCTCTGGGCTGCTCAATCTTGTCCTGAGTTCTCCAACTGCTCAATCTTGTCCTGAGTTCTCTTATCCTCCTGAGTGCGAGCTTCAGTGATCCTGACCCACCTAGCTTGGCTCTCCTTCAGATAAAGATCAGTCCTGGCCTTCTGGAACTGAGCCTCCTTGCAGGCATTCTTCAGAATTTGTTCTCCAGCCCTTGACTTCTTGATGTAGTCTTCTGACTTTTCAATCCTGGCTAGATGCTCCACCTTAAGCTTTTCTAACCTTTCAATGTCCAGACGACCATAACTCCTCTCCCAGAGGGTTCTCTTCAAGGCTTCAGACAAATTCTCATTCCTCTCTTCGAGCTTTTCAAACTCCTCCAGGATGACAGTGGCTGGAGGTGGTGCTGTGGAGGGTCCAGGTACATCTTCAATGGTGAAGGGCATCCCAGAAATTTGAGCCCTGGCATGAGACCACTCATAATACTGAGCTGAGGCCACATTATTGCATCTCCCAAGAATGGTTACCCCTTTAGTCTGGACATTGTCCCAAGCCCAGGATGCTTGCCTGACAACAGCCAGATTAGGCTTAATCTCACAATAAAGGGTCTCAGCTAGATCTTGTACTCTAGTAGGGTGGACCAATGCATAGCCCAGTTGTCTTTTGAATAGCAGAGGGTTGTAGTTGATGCAACCCTTCACTCCTATCAGAGGTACATTGGGGAACTGCCCACAACTAGTAATGATGTCCCTACCCTTGGTGCTCTGGGTGCACCACCTGATGTCAGCTGAGGTTAAAGCAATGAGTCTCCTAGCCCAATTCTTTTGCTCGTGAGGATTCAAGAATGCATCAGTTTTTGGCAAATGTTTGAGCATCCAGGTATGGAACAGGGGAGCACAGCATCTCACCAATCTTCCTCTCTGCTTTTCATTCCTTTGGTGAACAGAGTAGTAGAAATCTCCCAGTAAGGTGGGCACTGGGTTTCTCAGAATGAAAAGATGGATTGCATTCTTGCTAATAAACTTAGGCTCATCTGCAAATAATATAACCCCATATATGCTTAGGGCTAATAATGCGCAGACTGCCTTCCACTCTCCCAAGGAGGCCTTCAGAATAGCCTGAGAGGTCAAGAAATCCAAGTGTAGACCAGAGATTCCAGACTTGGCTGTCATGTTCTGCTCAATCAGAACTGGTTCCAGATACAATGCCTTTGCCACCTCTTCATTACTAGGAAAAGCCATCTCAGGGTTGAAGGGGATACCACCCCTGATAGGCACACCAATCAGTGATGAATATTCTTCCAACAAGGGTCCCAACTGAAAATTCTGGAAGGTGAAGCACCTCAGAGGGGGATCATAGAACTGCAGGCAAGTATGAATCAAGCTCCTCTGGGAAGGGTCCAAATCCATAACCACATCAAGGATGCCTCCATAATGTTCTCTGAATAGTGGTATATGGTTTGGAGTAATCAGGGCCTGGACCTTCCTGATGCCAGCTAGCTCAGGCTCAAAGAAATGATAGGAGATGTTGCTCTTCTTGGGTGCCATGTTGCTGAAGAAAAGCTGAAACTGATGCTGATGATGATGACTGATACTAGAAGATGGGCCACTGACAGGCTGAGACTGGTGATGCAGGTGACTGAAGTAAGTAGCTGATGAGGAATAGCTGAAGCAGATACTGGTGAAGATAGGTCTATGCAGATGAAGGGGTCAAAACCAAGCCAAAATATAGTATGGATACCCTGAAAAACAAATAAGCAAATGTTAAATGATGCAATGATGATGTATGCAAATGATATGCAAGGGTTTGTGATCAAGATGGATCTGATTAACTGCCTTGGTATAGGTCCATGTATGTTCAAGAAATCCAGATGGAGGTTCAAAAGTCCAGTAACCAAGGTGGGGGACTCAAATAAAGAGTCACATGTCCTGGGTTAAATCACAAGAACTGTCCAAAGTGAAGCATTCTCAAACATAACAAAGTATCAGGGTATGCTGAGGTCAAAGGTACCTGCAAACCTGTAAACAGCCCGACCCCCTCACAGGTGGTGTTCTAGAACAAGGATCCTCAGACTTGGATCAGTTATGAGAAGTGTAAACACTTCTAACCCGGAGGTACAGTGTTTACAATAACCATAAAAGATCCTCCTCTAATTCACCTCAGTTTCTGAAGGCCATAATAAAGGTCATCCAGACTTAGCAGGCTTCCCAGATAGCCCTAGCACTACAGGAAATCTGTAGCACAGAGTTCTCAAGAAGAAACCCATATTTGAACCGTGTTTCATATTCCCGCACCAGACCGAAATGGAATTGGAAAGAATATGAACCACTCTAGCCTAGGTGTCACTCAGGTCCCAGGTATAGGACCTTAAACTCTCAATAGAACACCCACCCACCAAAGCAACAAAACCAGATCCAGCCAGAATAATATGACGGTATGATGTATATAAAGCTGTAAAGAAAGCAGTAAACAAACTGTACATAAAGCAATGAATCAAACAAATATACAAACACCAATAGCACATAACACCCCAGCGAATACAAATCAAGCAAGCGCTAGGAGGAACCCACAAAAAGAACCAGGAGCCCTGGTTACAGTATAAGGATCCCCAGCAGAGTCGCCAAGCTGTCACTCCCGATAAACGAGACTAACCCGGATAAAGGTACATACGCGAACAGTCGGCGAAAGGAGGATGTGAGAACACACAGGAGTGAACTCACAGGGAATGAAAAGAGTCGCCAGCTAGGCATTTTTATCCCGGAGGAAAGGTAATGCTGCATAGACCTAGAAAGATATGGATAAGACGGTTGCGAACCAGAGAGACTGAGAAAGGGGGTTGGTTACAACCTGGGAAGGTATTAGCACCCAGATTATCCGTCGTACTCGACGGGATCCACGCTTAAAATATTTGTGTTTTAAAGGGGTAGTGTCAGTGCAATTTGTGTATAAAGAGCTGGAAAAGGATGTACAGGTGTCAGTGTAAAAAGGAATGTGAAGTGTATAAGAGAAGTGTCAGTGTAAGAACGAGAGTGAAATGCTCAGGAGTATGAGGCTTAAAGAATAATGCTGGAAGGAGGGAGAATATACAGAGACTTTTGTTCGATAACTGTTAAGTTATGCCTACGTATCCTCTCGTGCAATGAGGAAGTCAGAACACCGTAGTTCGACCCAAAGAGACTGAAAGATGAATTGACTTGTGAACTGCTTGCTTGTCTATGCTCAAGTGTATGACCTGTCTGGCTCAGGTGCTAACTGTCTTGCATTAGACGGAAGAAGCAAGTTCTCGTTTATGAGTGAATGAGATGAGAAAAGAATCCCGGAGGAGACGATTATTGTTTGTTTTTGTATTTTCAGTCTTTTATTGCTTTTGGAAATTTGTCATAAATTAATGAGCTTAAGCCTAAACCAATGGATTTAGTAAACTCATCACATCCTCCCTCTGATTAGGGGTAATGAGAATGCCTTAAGTGTGAAGTCAGCTTCTCACACTTAATCACCATGGTGTAGGATTAAGATCATTAACCTACTTGTGATTATTTAGATGTTTTTGGAGTTTTTGTTTAGTGTTGAGTAATGAGGTTAAGCCATAATCAAGGATTAAACAGACTCATTACACCATCCTAATAGAAGGATAATAGATGAGACTGTTTAAGCTGAGGAAAGCTCCTCAACTTAATCCATGATTAGGGATTAAACTCATGACAAAACAAAGCCTTTATTAAGTGGATTTTAGTTAATGATAAGATGAAGAAGTGAGTTTTATGATTTGTAAAACAACTTGAGGGGGACTTGTCCATTAACATTAGGGTTAGTCCTTCTTAACCAATTAAGGAAGAATTAGAACCCTAATGCAAGGCCCAAGTTACAAGCTTGATGTCTTGATGATTATTAAGTGAATTGATTAAAGGATTTAAACACATTAAGGGTTTAACACTTAGGATTAAAGTTATACACTCCATCCTAATAGAAGGATGCAGGCATAAGCTTAATCACAAAGCCTTAAAGCCTTTAGGGTTTAGTCCCTGATTATGAGATGAGAAGAGAGGACTCAATGAGACCCAAAGGTAAAAGCTAAGTGGGGGACTAATCAAAACCCTAATTATTGTCATGCTTGGTTGTTCCTAGGGTTTGTGAGGTTTACAAGAAAGATCTTCAGAGAAACCACCAGGAAGCAGATGAAAGGAGCAAATAGAAGCAAAGTAACTTGCTTCATTTAAGAAGACAAGTCACTTGGAGAAAGAAAGTAAGAAGAATAAGAAAGAGCAAGCTCAATCTCAAACACAAGATAAAATGCAGAAATGATGCATAAGAGAGATGAAAAGAAATTGTGAGAAGTGAAGGCAAATTCACTTCTCAAAGTGACTTACCACCTGAAAAGTTAGCAAAGGAATGGAATGCAATGCAAATGGAATGCAATGTGATGATGCAAACCAAAACCAGAAGCATATGTGTGATGATAATGATGTAATGAGATGGTGAAAACATGAAACAAGGTATGGGGATGATCATACAAACTTATGGATGCAAATGAAGCAAGTTTAGAAACATGAACATACATGAAAAGTTATGAAATGCAAATGGCATACAACATGGCAAATGCAAGATGCAATGATCAAACATGTTTCTAATATGTCCTAAGATGCATTATGAATCAAATGGATGCATAAAATGTCATGGCAAGTCATGGTATGCAAGCAAATGCAAGATGAATGCAAAAGGAAGCCCAAATTAGGGTTTATGATCAATGCACCAAACAAAAACCAAAACCAGAAGCAAACATCAAGATAAAAAATTGAAAATGCATCCAAGGGAACCCTAAACCTATACAAACTCACTGCCCAAAGGAGGGGTTCTAACTCTTAACCTAGTGAAAGTTATGAATTTCTTAAGAATGCTAGGGTTTTAAGGTACCTTGTCAAGAAAAATGTCAAACAAATTGAAAATGCAAAATCAAATCATGCCAATTTAATCCTAGGAACTACATGATATGCAAGACACAATGCAAAAAAGAATCAAAGTCCAACCCTCAATGGTTATGCAGAAATGAATTTTGGAAGTTTGGAACAAAATATTGCTTTGAAATGAAATTAATTCCATGAAGAATTGTCAAAATGAATTAACATCAAAAAAGAAATTTGGTTTGAGGGTTGGACAATGTTTCTAAATGATTATAAAGGTTTCATGAATTTTTTGGTGATTTTTAAATACCTAAAAGTATTTTTAATTAATTAATTCTCATTAATTAATTAAAAATAAACTTTTAAATGATTTAGAAATATTTTTTTAATGCAAAAAATAAAAATAAAAATGTTTTTGGTTTCTGAAAATTAATAAAAGTTTGTATAAAAATTTTCAGAATTTTTGAATGATTTTTACTATTTTTAATAAATTGAACAAAACAAATGAAATTAAATGAAATAAAAATGAAATAAAATTTGAAGTCAACCAGATCAATGGCCAGCATTCAAATGATACGCGCGGGAGTTGACTGGCGCCAGATCCAAAGGCTGGAATTCAAACTGGCCAGATTAATTTATAAAACCTAATTAAATGGATAATGACGTGGATTAGGGTTAAGTGAATGGATCTGGACCATTGAGCACGCGCGGGAGTTGACTAAGTCAGCCTATCCTACGCACCAAATTCAAACTGCACTTAATTACAGGGATTAGCCCTAATTACTTTCAGGTGGCCGGAGAAGACTTCCGGTCGTCTTCTCCGGCAAGACCCTCACCTGAAATTTGCTAAAATCCCCAAAACTTCACGAAAATGAAAACTAAAAGCCCAGAAATCATCCTCATTCGAAACTAAACCAAAACCCCCAAACAAAAAATCATTTTTCATTCATCAATCAGCCAAATCGAAGCAAAACAGTTCTAGGGCAAAAAAGTTTCAGAGTATCCATACATCCTGGTTTCTCAACCATTTTAAAAAATAATCACATCCCCATGATCAGGGGAGTGCATAGAAGCATTTAAGAACTCAAAATGGAGTTTCTGGAAAAAAAAGTTTGAGATGGCTACCTGAACTGAAGCTTTGGTTTTTGGTACTTTCTGGCTGGTTTCTTGCTTGCAATCAACTCCACTGGACCCCCTGAGAAGCTTTCAATGCTTGTGTGAAGTTTATAATGGATGGTTTGAGAGATGGCAGAAGTTCTGTTCAAGGTGAGGTGGAAATCGTATTTCTGATTCAGGGAGTTTTAGGCTATGGTGATGGGTGGTTTTTGATCAGTGAAGCATGCTGAGTTGATTTGTGAAGTTGGTTTGTGTGTTTGCAGCTTGTGGAGAGTGTTTCGAAAGCTTTTGCAAATGGGGTGAAAAATGAGAGAGCTGAGTTCTGGATGCTTTCAGGCTTGTGTTGTATGTGCTTTTGCTTGCTTTTTGTTTGCATAAACTAATGGGATTGGTCAGATGAGTTGATGTGTGCTTTAGTGATTGGTATGGATCAAGTTGCCAAAATGTCAAAGTTGTGTAAGAGAGTCATGGGCTACTTGCTAGCCAAGGACAGATGGGGTGTCCTACGCAGCAAGATGTGTGGAGAACCCTTGGATTGTTTGTGAAGTCAGCCAGCAAGTGGATTCACACTTGAGTGAGTTTTTGCAACTTGTCTCACTTTTGCTTCTTATGAGATTTCTTGCTTCATAGGCCATAAAAATGAGTGATCCCTTGGCCCATTCTGAAATTTAGAGGTCAAATGATCATGTTGTGTGGAAATGATACACATTTGAGGCCTTTAGAACACTTGAACAAACCATTTTGCAAAATGTCCCTTTGGTAGAAAACTTCAAATTTTGTGATTTTAGCCAACTTTGACAATCCATAACTTTTGATCCAAAATGAATTAGGTCATGTTCTTGTACTTTTTGAAAAGGTAATGATCCATTCTACAACTTTCATGACCAAAGTTTTTCCATTTGAAGCATTTTTGAATCAAAAAGTAAAGGTTGAAAAAGTGTCCTAAAATGGCAATTTCCTTAAAAAGTCAACTTTCCCCAAAAAGTCAACTTTGCAAAAGACTTGAAATTCTTCAATTTTGTGAACTTCCAACTTCTTATATGATCAAATAAAGATCATATACAATCAAAATGATGAAGAACACCCTTTGGTTGGGTCATTGGGGGCCTCAGATGCCCTGATTTTACACTGACTTGCCCAGAAAGTCAACTCTTGATCAGATGACTTCCCCATGGAATTTCTTCATGAAAATTGATATGTATACTCCTTATACCATATGGAGACCAATAGAAACAAGAATGACCAAAAAATTTGGAGTTATAGCCTTTGAAACCAAAACCCTAATTCTGGGTCATCTGTGCAGTCAAACCTGGCTCTGCTTCCATACCATTCTCAGTTCTTGTGATTTTCTGACATTCTTGACTTTGAGAGGATATAATATGATACTTGAACATACATGGACCCATTTGAAGTTATTTATGGCCTTTGGAGTGGCTCAAGAAGCTCTTGGATTGCTCAAATCACAAACCCTAGATGCAGATGACTTTGAACCAATGCAATGAATCAAAAATGTAGTATGAGATGCTATGATTGAACTTATGCATATGAAATAATCACAATACATGGTGTGAATGGGTGAGGGCAAATTTGGGGTGTTTACAATTTAAACAACATTAAGGGTTTAACACTTAGGATTAAAGTTATACACTCCATCCTAATAGAAGGATGCATGCATAAGCTTAATCACAAAGCCTTAAAGCCTTTAGGGTTTAGTCCCTGATTATGAGGTGAGAAGAGAGGACTCAAAGAGACACAAAGGCAAAAGCTAAATGGGGGAATAATCAAACCCTAATTATTGTCATGCTTGGTTGTTGTAGATGTTTAAGAATTGGCAGAATTTTTGACCAAACAAGAAATATTAAATTCAGTTCAGAATGTCCTATCAGATGTTGGGACATTAGCAAACAGAGTATGTGAACTTATTTCAGGATGTCCTACCAGATGTTGGGACATTATGTAAATAACTTAAGTTCAGTTTTTCAGGATGTCCCAACAGATGTTGAGACATCTCAGACCTGCTTCCAGAATTAATTATTGATTAACAGATCAGAGATATTTAAGGAGAGTTATCTGGAATTAATTAATGATGGATAAAAACAGAACAAGGCGCATCTGTAGGGAGTTTTATATTGAAGATTCAGATTAAAACAGAAGACCTAATGCACCTAGAATATAGGAAGTAACAAACCCAAAATTCAAGGTGACAGCTGCTGCACATTAGGACTGGATCATTCTACAGAAAGCCCAAAATTCAGATACCTATTTAAACAACAGAAACTCATAGAATTGAGTACGAATTTCAGAAGACCAAATAGGGTGTCTAGTGTTCTTAATAGCAGGTTGTTTTTATGTACCACTTTATGAGCTTTTAAGCAAAAGTGCATTTGTGACTTGATTGAAACTGTGAAGTAAGATCAAGCTGTATTGTTTGAAGGATGTCTTCAATTTCTGTAAACTTGTAAACTTGATCACTGTGTGATTGAGGGGGAGTGAGTAGGGTACTCTTATCTAAGTGTGTCTTAGGTAGAAATTGCATTGGGTAAGTATTAAGTGATAGATTAAACAGGGTGGTTTAAGTCTAGAATTAATATTACTAATAGTGGATTTCCTCCTGGATTGGTAGCCTCCAGATGTAGGTGTGGTTATACACTGAACTGGGTTAACAAACTTCTGTGTTGTTTACTTTTCTTGCTGTTTAAGTTTTGGTTAAATTTGTCAAATGTCCTATTAAGTGTTGGGACATCTCTTAGGACATCTCATACCTGATCACAGAATTTCAATTGGCATCAGAGCAGGCACCCTGCCTGTTTATACTGGGTGAGATCTAGGGAATACAAATTCTGTAACATGGACAGAGATTTAGGGTCAGTAAATAGACCACCTATACTGGATGGATCTAATTATGACTACTGGAAGCCAAGAATGATTGCATTCTTAAGGTCACTTGACAACAGGGCATGGAGAGCAGTTAATGTTGGATGGGATCATCCTGTCCAAGACACCAAAGATGGATCAAAAGTGCTGAAACCTGAAGAAGAATGGAGTAAGGAGGAAGAAGACTCAGCACTAGGCAACTCAAAAGCCTTAAATGCCTTATTCAATGGCATTGATAGGAACATTTTCAGACTTGTACATCATTGTGAGCTGGCCAAAGATGTTTGGGATACTCTCAAAACAACTCATAAAGGAACATCAAAAGTAAAAATGTCAAGACTTCAACTTCTCACCACCAAGTTTGAAAACTTGAGAATGAAGGAAGATGAATCAATTCATGAGTTCTATATGAACATCTTGGATATAGCCAATACTTCTGGAGCTTTGGGAGAAAAGATGACTGATGAAAAGCTTGTAAGAAAGATTCTCAGATCTTTGCCAAAAAGATTTGACATGAAAGTCACTGCAATAGAAGAAGCTCAAGACATATGCTCCATGAAAGTTGAAGAACTCATTGGTTCCCTTCAAACTTTTGAGATGGGAATGAATGACACAAATGCCAAAAAGAACAAAATCATAGCCTTGGTGTCAAATACAGATGAAGAAGAAGATGATGAATCAGCAAATGATAAAAGCTTATCAGAAAACCTTGCCTTGCTTGGAAGACAATTCAAACAGATTCTCAGAGGAATGGAAGGCAAATCCAAACCTAGTGGAAGAAACACAAACTCTGAGAACAGAAGACCTTATGATGCTAACAAAAGATTAAAGTATGCTGAAAAGACCAGTCAAGATAAAGGAGTCAAATGTCATGAATGTGAAGGATATGGACACATCAAGTTTGAATGTCCTACCTACTTAAAGAGGCAAAAGAAAGGACTCTCTGTGACCTGGTCTGATGAAGACTCAGGAGATTCAGAAGAAGAATCAGCTAAGCATATTACTGCTTTAGCTGGACTGTGTGAATATGATAGTGATTCCAGTTGTGGAGAACTTACTTATGAAGAACTTGAGCAAGCATTCAAAGATCTATACAAAAGAAGCTCTGAAATATGCAGTGAAGTTATAAAGCTAAAGAAGCAGAATGAGACTTTAGAAGATGACAAAGCAAATGATCAGGAGATCATTGAAACCTTAAAAAGTGAAGTAAGCCTTCTTAACTCTAAGTTGGAACATATGTCCAAATCTGTTAGAATGTTGAACAGCAGCTCAAACACACTGGATGTTATTCTCAGCAATAATAAACATTCAGGGGACAAAAGTGGACTGGGATATAACAGAGATGAAGCAAGCTCTAGCAAAACTACTTCAAAAACTACACAGTCAAACAAGATGTCCCAACAGATGCTCCAACATCAGAACACAAAGACAAACATAATGTTCCAACAGATGTCTCAACATTCTGGAAAGAACAAAATGAAGAAAAAATATCAAAGATGGAGATGCCATCACTGTGGAAGATTTGGGCATATCAAACCTCACTGTTATAAGCTACATGGATATCCAAATCAGATGTATCAGCAACCTTCCAAGCAGAAAGTAGAAGGTACCAAGAAAGTGCTGCATAGAAATCAGCAACCTCCTAAGCAGAAGACAGAGGTCATCAAGAAAGTTTGGAGACCAAAAGCTGACATTAAGACTGATCAAAGCCACATACCCAAGAACAAGATCAACAATCAAGCTTGGAGATCAGCTGAACAACACTCAGAGCAGAGGCATCAAAAGAAATCTCATCTCATCTGGTCAAAGAAAAGTACTGCATACATAGCACATACATCTCTAAGAGTATCAGCTAAAGAAGACTGGTACTTTGACAGTGGATGCTCAAGACACATGACTGGATTGAAGAATTTGCTAGTAAACTTAAAATCACATTCATCCAGGTATGTTACCTTTGGAGATGGAGCTAAAGGAGAAATCAAGGGAGTTGGAACCTTGGATTGTCAAGATGTTCCAAGACTAGATGATGTGCTGCTAGTTAAAGGTTTAACTGCTAACCTGATCAGCATAAGTCAACTATGTGATCAAGGATACAGTGTAAACTTTACCAAATCTGAATGTATAGTGACTAACAAAGAACAAGAGGTTGTCATGAAAGGAGCTAGATCTAAAGACAACTGTTACATGTGGGAATCCCAAAATCTCAGTCTCACTTCAACCTGCTCTCTAGCTAAAGAAGAAGAAGTGAAACTGTGGCATCAAAGACTAGGTCATCTTCATTTCAGAGGCATAAAGAAGATCATATCTATGGATGCTGTAAGAGGTATTCCTAAACTGAAGATTGATGATGGCAAAATTTGTGGTGAATGTCAAATAGGCAAGCAAACCAAGATGTCCCATCCAAAGCTCCAACATCTGACAACTTCCAAAGTTTTGGAACTTCTACATATGGATCTTATGGGACCTATGCAGGTTGAAAGTCTTGGTGGTAAGAGGTATGCCTATGTTGTGGTTGATGATTTTTCAAGATATACATGGATAAACTTCATCAAAGAAAAGTCAGATGTATTTGATGTATTCAAAGAATTATGTCAAAGATTGCAAAGGGAAAAATCCAGCTGTGTGATCAGAATAAGAAGTGATCATGGAAAAGAATTTGAGAATCAAAAGTTCTTAGATTTCTGCTCTTCAGAAGGAATCAATCATGAGTATTCTTCACCTATCACTCCTCAACAGAATAGGATTGTTGAAAGGAAGAATAGAACCATTCAAGAATCAGCAAGAGCTATGATCCATGCTAAAAAGTTACCTTTATACTTTTGGGCTGAAGCTATGAACACTGCCTGTTACATCCATAACAGAGTTACTTTAAGGAAAGGAACTTTGTCCACAATATATGAAGTCTGGAAGGGCAGAAAACCCACAGTTAAGTACTTCCATGTTTTTGGAAGTATCTGTTATATTCTGGCAGATAGGGAGCAAAGAAGAAAAATGGATCCTAAAAGTGATGAAGGGATTTTCCTTGGATACTCCATAAACAGCAGAGCATATAGAGTATTTAATTCTAGAACCAAGGTTATCATGGAGTCCATAAATGTGATAATTGATGATGCTCCTATAGATGTCCCAGAAGATGTTGGAACATCTGCTGATATCAAGATTGAAGCTGAAGAAAAGAATGATCAATATAACTTCACTCAAAATGATACAAGGTCAGAAGATTCTAGCAAACCTCCCTCCATAAGAATACAGAAGGATCATCCCAAAGATTTGATAATTGGTGATCCCAACAGAGGTGTGAGCACTAGATCAAGAGAAGTGATTTCAGGTTCTTGTTTTGTTTCCAAAATAGAACCTAAAAATGTCAAGGAAGCTCTCACTGATGAATACTGGATTTGTGCTATGCAAGAGGAATTAGGTCAATTCACAAGGAATGAAGTGTGGAATCTTGTACCTAGACCTGATGACATAAATGTGATTGGTACAAAATGGGTGTATAAGAACAAGTCAAATGAACAAGGAATTGTTACAAAGAACAAAGCTAGACTTGTGGCTCAAGGATACACTCAAATTGAAGGAGTAGACTTTGATGAAACCTTTGCACCAGTAGCAAGGCTTGAATCAATAAGACTACTGTTGGGAATTGCTTGTATCTTAAAGTTCAAGCTATTTCAAATGGATGTGAAAAGTGCCTTTCTAAATGGTTATCTTAATGAAGAGGTATATGTAGAACAGCCTAAAGGATTTGTTGATCCAAGCTGTCCAAATCATGTATACAAATTAAAGAAAGCACTTTATGGTCTGAAGCAAGCTCCAAGGGCATGGTATGAAAGACTGACCACATTTCTTATCAAGCAAGGATATAGAAAAGGTGGAATTGACAAAACATTGTTTGTTAAAGATGAAGAAGGAAATGTCATGATTGCACAAATATATGTTGATGACATTGTGTTTGGTGGGATGTCTGATAAGATGGTCAAACATTTTGTCAAACAGATGGAATCTGAATTTGAAATGAGTCTAGTAGGTGAATTAACCTACTTTCTTGGTCTGCAAGTAAAGCAAATGGAAGACTCAATGTTTATTTCCCAAAGTAAGTACTCCAAAAACATAGTGAAGAAATTTGGAATGGAAAATGCTTCTCATAAAAGAACTCCTGCTCCCACACATTTAAAGCTGACTAAAGATGAAAAGGGTGAGAATGTAGATCAAAGTTTATATAGAAGCATGATTGGAAGCTTGTTATACTTGACTGCTAGCAGACCAGACATTGCATTTGCAGTAGGAGTTTGTGCAAGATATCAAGCTGATCCAAAAGTCAGTCATCTCAATCAAGTCAAGAGAATCCTTAAATATGTTAATGGTACTTGTGACTATGGCATAATGTACTTTCATGGGTGCAAACCAATTCTCACTGGCTTCTGTGATGCTGATTGGGCAGGAAGTGCTGATGACAGAAAAAGCACTTCAGGAGGATGCTTCTTTCTAGGAAACAATCTGATTTCTTGGTTCAGTAAGAAACAGAATTGTGTATCCTTATCTACAGCTGAAGCTGAGTACATAGCAGCAGGTAGCAGTTGTTCTCAGTTGGTTTGGATGAAGCAAATGCTCACTGAGTACAATGTCCCACAGGATGTCATGACATTGTACTGTGACAACTTAAGTGCAATCAACATATCTAAGAATCCTATCCAACACAGCAGGACTAAGCATATTGATATCAGACATCATTTCATCAGAGATCTTGTAGAAGAAAAGGTGATTTCATTGGAGCATGTAGCTACAGATTTGCAATTAGCTGATATCTTCACCAAAGCATTGGATGCTACTCAATTTGAGAATTTAAGGGGCAAACTTGGAATCTGTCTATGTGAAATTTAGCAATTAATGAGATGTGCCAACATGTCATATGACATTGCATGGCATAAGTTCCAGATGGCAAAACCAGTCTGGACAAGATCCTTGGGAATTCCATCTCTCATCATTTGGACAGTAACGGCTACTTACTTAGTAACTGTTTATAATCAGCTATCAAGATTCTCTTCATACTATCACAAGCGAATCACATTCACCAGCTACTCTCCAGAAATCATAAACCCTAAAGTCTTTCTTTCATCCTCCTCAACAATGTCTCGAAACCCTAAAACAGCTGAGGAAATTCTCAACAAGGAAGACGTGGTTCATGCCACTCCAATCTCTGTTGTGCCAATGCCATCAACACCATTGGACGAGCTCAGGGGAAGCGCCTCTCACACTAAAAAGGCAAGAACACCAAAGAGAGGTAAAGATCAAATCAGAAGCAAAGATAAAGGCATTCCCTCTCCTGCTAACATGTCCTCAAAATACTCCAAATATGTTGATGATTCCATCAAGGAGATTGTCAACCAAGTTTTTTCTGAACAAAGAGTGGTGAGAGGGATCTCTGTTCCTTTGAACACCATTCCTGCACCTCAAGAAGAACCAACTCAAGATACAGAGGACACTGCTGCAGAACAAGATGTCCCAACAGATGTTGGAACATCTGAAGATAAGAAAAAGAACTCATCTGATGTTGATCTGGAACAAACTGAGGACAAAGCCTCAAATGAAAATGATGAAGAGGTCTCTGAAGAACAGGCTCAAGGCTCAAATGAAGATCAAATCCCTGGTGATCAACCAGCTGAAGAGGAGGCTGCTCAATCTCCTCCAGTGGTCAATCTGGAGCAGGACTCTGATGCAGAGATCATAGCATCTGTGAAACCCAGCATTGCTAAAAGACTCAGGTCCAGGAAGGGCAAGCTGCAAGCTGAAGCAGCAATTCCTGAAAAGAAGAAAGCCTCTCCAAAGAAAGGGAAGGCTAAAGTCACTTTTGGGCCATCAAAACAATGGAGCAAAGTCCAAACTCAGAAGAGAAAAGCTGCCACACCATCAGATTCAGATGTTGGATCAGATGTCCCAACATCTCCTCCCAAGAAGAGACCAGCACCTTCCAGAGCTTCAACTGCTGTTCCAGAAGCTCCTTTGGACAACATATCATTCCATCATGTCTCCAGTGTCAACAGGTGGAAATATGTGTACCAAAGAAGGGTTGCCCTGGAAAGAGAACTAAGCAGCAATGCACTTGAGTGCACAGAACTGATAGACCTCATCTCTGCTGCAGGACTATTCAAGACAGTATCAGATCTCTCTCCCTGCTATGAACTTCTTGTCAAAGAGTTCATTGTGAATCTTCAGGAGGATTGCTCCAATGGTAAGTCCTCTGAGTTTCAAAAAGTTTATGTTAGAGGTAAATGTGTAGAGTTTTCTTCCCAAATCATAAATCAGTACCTAGGAAGAGAAACAGATGGACCCAATGAGCTAGGTAAAACAGATAACCAAATCTGTAAGGTGATCACTGCAAACCAGGTCAAGGCATGGCCTGTGAAGGGAAAGCTCTCTGTGAGCATGCTTACCAGAAAGTATGCCATGCTGAACAGAATTGGAACTGCTAACTGGGTGCCTACCAACCACACTTCTTCAATCTCAACTGGTCTGGCCAGATTCATCTATGCTGTGGGAACTCAAACCAAGATGGATTATGGAGCTTATATTTTTGATCAAACTATGAAGCATGCCAGCTCCTCTGCAACAAAGATGCCCATAGCTTTTCCCTCATTGCTGTGTGGTATTGTTCTAAGTCAATACCCTGGGATTTTAAATGAGAAGGACACAGTCTGCAAGAGAGAGAGCCCCCTGGCTTTTCACTACAAATTATTCCTCAGTCACCATGCTGCAGATGTCGAAGCACCTTCTGGGACATCTGCTGGTCCCTAAACTGCTAAGACTTCAATCTCCAAGAAAGAGTTAATTGCTGAGCTAAAGTGCACATGCAAGGAGCTTGAAGCAAGGAAGCTGAAACTGGAAGAAATCATTCAAAGGTTGGAGAGTGAAGAAGACCAGAAAGCTGCCTCTAATGAACACAATGCCTCTGATGAAGACAGTGAATCTGATGAAGCAAGTGAAGCTGAAACAGAAGATGAGGAAGAAGCTACTGAGAGTGATGAATCTGAGTGATCATTGTAGGTGAGGAAATTGTAATGACAGCACTGCTTTGTACTATTGGACTAGTATCTTTGGCCCCCATAATTTGTGTCTAACAAGGGGGAGAACAACAACAACAAAATTTGTACTGCTGTTTAATTAAAATGAAAAATCTGTTTGTTTCTGCTTGAACTGAATCAGTGTGTTTTGATGAATATTTCTGTTGCAACAAAACTGGACACATATATGTTTGAGGGGGAGTAATCTCAAATAAGAATCAACAGAAAAGTAATGCTATACTCTGATAAAAAGAACTTCTGCTGCACTCTGATAACCAGAAAAGATGTTAGCCAAAAATTAGCCAAAGGGGGAGTTTGTAGATGTTTAAGAATTGGCAGAATTTTTTACCAAACAAGAAATATTAAATTCAGTTCAGAATGTCCTATCAGATGTTGGGACATTAGCAAACAGAGTATGTGAACTTATTTCAGGATGTCCTACCAGATGTTGGGACATTATGTAAATAACTTAAGTTCAGTTTTTCAGGATGTCCCAACAGATGTTGAGACATCTCAGACCTGCTTCCAGAATTAATTATTGATTAACAGATCAGAGATATTTAAGGAGAGTTATCTGGAATTAATTAATGATGGATAAAAACAGAACAAGGCGCATCTGTAGGGAGTTTTATATTGAAGATTCAGATTAAAACAGAAGACCTAATGCACCTAGAATATAGGAAGTAACAAACCCAAAATTCAAGGTGACAGCTGCTGCACATTAGGACTGGATCATTCTACAGAAAGCCCAAAATTCAGATACCTATTTAAACAACAGAAACTCATAGAATTGAGTACGAATTTCAGAAGACCAAATAGGGTGTCTAGTGTTCTTAATAGCAGGTTGTTTTTATGTACCACTTTATGAGCTTTTAAGCAAAAGTGCATTTGTGACTTGATTGAAACTGTGAAGTAAGATCAAGCTGTATTGTTTGAAGGATGTCTTCAATTTCTATAAACTTGTAAACTTGATCACTGTGTGATTGAGGGGGAGTGAGTAGGGTACTCTTATCTAAGTGTGTCTTAGGTAGAAATTGCATTGGGTAAGTATTAAGTGATAGATTAAACAGGGTGGTTTAAGTCTAGAATTAATATTACTAATAGTGGATTTCCTCCTGGCTTGGTAGCCTCCAGATGTAGGTGTGGTTATACACTGAACTGGGTTAACAAACTTCTGTGTTGTTTACTTTTCTTGCTGTTTAAGTTTTGGTTAAATTTGTCAAATGTCCTATTAAGTGTTGGGACATCTCTTAGGACATCTCATACCTGATCACAGAATTTCAGTTGTTCCTAAGGTTTGTGAGGTTTGGGAGAAAGATCTTCAAAGAACCACCAAGGAGCAGATGAAAGGAGCAAAGAGAAGCAAAGTAACTTGCTTCATTTAAGAAGACAAGTCACTTGAAGAAAGAAAGTAAGAAGAGCAAGAATGAGCAAGCTCAATCTCAAGCACAAGACAAGATGCAGCAATGATGCATAAGAGGAGATGAAAAGAAATTGTGAGAAGTGAAGGCAAATTCACTTCTCAAAGTAACTTACCACCTGAAAAGTTAGTGAAAGAAATGCAATGCAATGCAAAATGAGATGGAATGGTATGATGCAAACCAAAACCAGAAGCATGGGTGTGATGATAATTATGCTATGAGATGATGCAAACATGAAACAAGGCATGAGGATGATCATACAAACATGTGGATGCAAGAGAAGCATGCTTAGAATCATGAACATACATGAAAAGTTATCAAATGCAAATGACACACAACATGGCAAATGAAAGATGAAATGATCAAACATGATTCTAACATGTCCTAAGATGTATTATGAATCAAATGGATGCACAAAATGTCATGGCAAGTCATGGTATGCAAGTAAATGGAAGATGGATGCAAATGAAAGCCCAAATTAGGGTTTATGATCAATGCACAAAACAAAAATCAAAACCAGAAGCAAACATCATGATAAAAAATTGAAAATGCATTCAAAGGTACCCTAAACCTATACAAACTCACTGTCCAAAGGAGGGGTTCTAACTCTTAACCTAATGAGGGTTATGAATTTCTCAAGATTGTTAGGGTTTTAAGATACCTTGTCAAGAAAAATGCCAAACAAATAGGAAATGCAAGATCAATTAATGCCAATTTAATCCTATAAACTACATGCTATACAAGATGCAATGCAAAAAGAATCAAAGTCCAACTCTTAAAGGCTAGGTAGAAATGAATTTTTGAAGATTGGATCAAAATAATGCCTTGAAATGAAATTAATTCCATGGAAAATTGTCAAAATACATCAAGATCAAAAAAAAAATTTGGTTTGAAGGTTGGACAATGTTTCTAAATGATTTTAAATATTTCATGAATTTTTATGTGATTTTTAAATACCTAAAAGTATTTTTAATTAATTAATTCTCATTAATTAATTAAAAATAAACTTTTAAATTATTTAAAAATAATTTTTAATGCAAAAAATAAAAATAAAAATGTTTTTGGTTTCTGAAAATTAATAAAAGCTTGAATAAAAAT
Organism: Lathyrus aphaca; assembly: GCA_963966055.1. Lineage (NCBI taxonomy): Eukaryota > Viridiplantae > Streptophyta > Magnoliopsida > Fabales > Fabaceae > Lathyrus > Lathyrus aphaca. Next base: position 355,807,542 of record OZ014523.1, on the reverse strand, counting down.
TTTCAGAATTTTTCAATGATTTTTACTATTTTAAATAAAATGTAGAAAACAAATGAATTTAAATGAAAATAAAATGAAATTAAACTGAAAAATGGAAAAGTCAACATAATCAAAGGCTGAGGTTTAAACTCGCACGCGCGGGAATGGACTTGGCGCGCATCTGGACGGCCAGCATTCAAAATCTCCTAATTATGATTAAACCCTAATTAAATGCCCTAATGACTTTCAGATGACCGGAACAGTGTTCCGGTCATCTTCTCCGGCGGGCCAAAACTTCTATCTCTCTGAATACGCAATGAAAATGAAATCTAATTGCCCAGAATCCATCCCCATTCAACACTGAATCAAAACCTCCAAACAAACATCATTTTTCATCCATTAATCAAGCAAATCGAAGCAAAACTCATTTAGGGCAAAAAGTTTCAGACAGCTCATACATGCTCAATATTCCACCATTTTCATTTTTAAACACATCATGATGATCAGGATAACATATAGAATCAATTTATAACAAGTAAAATGAGTTCTGGAAAATTTGTTCTTGATGGATACCTGAACTGAAGTCCTTCGAACAGGAGCTTTCTGACCCTTTCTCCTATGCAAACTCACTCCTTTGGTCCCCCTGAGTTCAATGGAATGCTTCACAACTCTTGTTGATGGCTGGTTTTAGAGATGGCAGAAGTTCTTCTCAAGGGAGGGTGGTGATCGTGTTTTTGTTTCAGTGGCTTTCAGGCTATGGTGATGAGTGGTTCTTGATCAGTGAAGCATGCTGAGTTTGTTTGTGAAGTTTGTTTGTGTGTTTGAGGCTTGTACTGAGTGTTTCGAATGCTTTTGCAAGTTGGATCAAGAAGTGATAACTATGGCTTGGGTGTGTTTCAGCTTGGAGTGAATGGTGTGTTATGCTGGCTTTGGTCCATGTATCAAAAGGTGATAGTTCAGAGAGTTGTTGGTGGCATATGGTGATTGGTATGGGTCTTTGGCCAAAATGTCAACTTGATTTGTACTTGAGGTATGGGCAATGGTACAACTTGCTTTTTGGCTTGCTTTGGCTCAGCTTGAATCAAGGAATGCTATGGAACAGGTCTAGAAGCAATGCGGCAAGTGGTTTGTAATTTGTGATAGGTTTTGCAAGTTGGTTCATGTTTGCCCCCTTTGACATTTCTTGAGTTTCAAGGCATCAAAGTGCAAAGTTCTTTGGCCCATTATGAATTTTAGAGATCATATGATCATGTTGTGAAGAAATGGTACACATTTGAGGCCTTTAGAACACTTGGTCATAGCATTTTGCAAAATGCCTCTTTGGTAGAAAACTTCAAATTTTGTGATTTTAGCCAACTTTGACAAGCCATAAATTTTGATCCAAAATGAATTAGGTCATGTTCTTGTACTTTTTGAAAAGGGAATGATCCATTCTACAACTTTCATGACCAAAGTTTTTCCATTTGAAGCATTTTTGAATCAAAAAGCAAGGGTTGAAAAAGTTTCCCAAAATGGCAATTTTCAATATAAGTCAACTTTCCCAAAAAGTCAACTTTGCAAATGACTTGAAATTCTTCAATTTTATGAACTTCTAACATCTTCTATGATCAAATAAAGATCACACATAATCAAAATGATGATGAACACCCTTTGGTTGGGTCATTGGGGGCCTCAAATGCCCTGATTTTGCACTGACTTGCCTAGAAAGTCAACCCTTGATTAGATGACTTCCCCATTGAATTTCTTCATGAAAATTGATATGCATGATACCTATACCATATAGAGACCAATAGAAACAAGAATGACCAAAAAATTTGGAGTTATGGCCTTTGAAACCAAAACCCTAATTCTAGGTCATCTGTGCAGTTAATCCTGGCTCTGCTTCCATGCCATTCTCAGTTCTTGTGATTTTTTGGACATTCTTGACTTTGAGAGGATATAATATGATGCTTGAACATACATGGACCCCTTTGAAGTGATTGATGACGTTTGGAGTGGCTCAAGAAGCTCTTGGATTGCTCAGATCACAAACCCTAGATGCAGATGACTTGGAAACAATGCAGTGAATCACAAATGTGATATGGGATGCTATGATTGAGTTTATGCATATGAAATGATCACAAGCCATGGTGTGAATGGGTGAGGGAAAATTTGGGGTGTTTACAACCTTTTGCTATAAAGTGATGCCATTTGGTTTGAATAATGCATGGGCAACATATCAGCGTGCTATGGTGGCTTTGTTTCATGATATGATTCATCATGAGATAGAGGTATATTTGGATGATATGATAGCCAGGTCCCAAAATGAAGAACAACATCTTGATCATCTGCATAAGTTGTTTGAGAGATTGAAGAAATACAAGTTGAGATTGAACCCAAATAAGTGTACCTTTGGAGTTAGATCTGGTAAACTCCCGGGTTTCATTGTCAGTGGAAAAGGTATTGAAGTAGACCCTGCGAAAGTGAAAGCTATACAAGAGATGCCAGCTGATGCGTGTTTTTCGCAAGTGTACGAACACGTCAGAGTAATATAAAAGATTGTCGAATCCACAGAGACCAAGTGTCAATCTATTGTACCTATTGTTATGGTGTGTATCTAAGGCAACTAAATTTAAGGGTTTTAAGAAGGGTGCAATGGTAAATAAAATGATATTTTTAAATAATAAATAAAGGACAGGCTCGAATGTAATTCACGTAATCAATGATAATCCAGTACTTGTTAATGGAACTACTTATGGGCAGTGTTTTCTTCTTTGAAAAGAACTAATTTAACAGGCACTGTCGCTTTCGCGTATTCAGAACCGAGTTGTACTCTCTAATCAACCCCTCCTATTGTCACGGATAAAAGGGTGCGTACTGCGTTAGAGTAGTAAACCCATTTTTAAGAAATATAGTATCTTAACTAAGTTGAAAAGTATTTTAACCTGGACTTCTTAGCAAAAATAGGTTCTTATGAACCAGACTCTCAAATTTCATAACGCGTCCGAAAATCGTTTTAAAATCTCTTTTCTTTTTAATCTAAAAACTCCTAATGAACTAGACAAAGCGCTTTTGGCTGTTTTTGAAATAGTTAAAAACAATTAGATTGAAAGATAAAATAGCCCTTAGGTGTTTCCACGAACAATTATACGGATTACTGGTTTAATTACGATCCTTACATCCTAACCTTTATGGAATTAGTTAGACATGATAAAGTAAAGATTCTTTTTATAATTTTTCATAAAAGTAATTTAGTGCGAGTGCGGAAAGTAAATGAATTTAGTGCGAGTGCGAGAAATAAAGTAATTTAGTGCGAGTGCGGGAAATAAAGGAATTTAGTGCAAGTGCGGGTAATAAACGAAAGTAAAGCGAGTGCGGATAATAAATAAAGTAAAGCAGTGCGAGAAATAAATGAAAGTAAAGCAATGCATAAAAGTAAAATACGAACTGGAATTAAAATGGCGGCAGGATTAACTTCCTCCAGAGTGCTCCAAAACTCGATCACACAGACAGATTATAGACTCGATCACTCGATTGCAGAAACACCCCGATGTGGAATGGTAACTGCTTTGAAACTGATATATGCCTAAAGAAATCTAAGTTTGGATGAAGAAAAACGAAAAACTAAAGTCCTATTTATAGGAAAACTAAATGCGGGAAATGACCAGGACGCCCCTCCACTAAAAAGTGGAGGGAACTGAATTTTGCCTTGTGGCTCCCGCCACAGGCCTATGGCGCCCGCCATAGTACTAATGGAGAATGGAAGAGTGGGGATCGTGGGTCTTGGCAGTTATGGAGTGGTCTTGAGACGTGGCCACGTCATGGCTAACCCCATGGCGCCCGCCACGGTGGGTGCCGTAAGTGCAAAACGCTGAATTTCTAGGTTTTCGTCCGTTTCCACTCCTTTTTCGCTCCTTTTCTCGATTCAAGCCCCGATTACAATAAAAACCTGAAAACAAAAGAAAACAAAGTAATAACATAACAAAATAACAATAAAAGCTAAGAATGCATGTGAAATCGGAGTCAAAAATACTGTGAAATTTAGTGTGATCAAATTCTCCCACACTTAAACCTTTGCTTGTCCTCAAGCAAACATTAAAACTCAAGAAAATATGGTGTCAACACGTGTCTCTGGGCTAAAGGGCTTCTAAGTTCAAGTCAGGATGCAGTGACAGATACTAACTAAGTGAACCAAGGGTACCATAGTAACACAAACACAAACTTCAATCCTATATTAACCACTCCATATCATCCCACAATACCTAGGCCTATCTTCTCATCTTTTTGTGTCCTTTTCATTCAGGCGCAATCACATTAAGCCCGTTATCCGTACATGCTTCATAGTAGAGTGACCGGTTAGTGATTCTGATCCATAACATAAGGTTTCTGGCACATAAGCATGTGTAAACCTGTTTTATTTGACCTAATTGTAGCTGCGGGGGATCGGATCGTAATCCGCCCTACCAATTTCAGTGCCAGATACCTCTGAACCAACTAACAATAGGTAACTTGCAATTTTTTTTCTTTTTGTGGCAAAAATTTTTTTCTTCTCTTTTTTTCGGTTTAAATGACTTTGTGAGGGTCACCTATACCAGAGTTTGCCTTTTTTTTTCTTTTTTTTTATTAGCACTAGATCATTCACTTATGTTCATCGGCCCCCTACGTAGAGCATGCTTAGGCCGGAGCTGACTGCTAAAATAAACTACTTAGGACAATTTTTTAAATGATAATAAAGGCCATGGTGGTGGGGTTTAGGAGTGATTCCTATATTCAAGAGGTCTATGGTGCTAAAATGGTGCTGATGTTTCAAAAAGTTGACCTAAGTCACCACATCCTAATCTAAACCTGTCTCAAAGCCCAAATATCATGTGAAACAACATTGTTTTCTTTTTTAAAATTTTTCTAGTAAGGCTAAGGAAATGGGAAAAAATGAAGATGAACTAAAAATACACTATACTGGTGACTCGTCAGACTCATGCATTATCTAAGAAAAATAAATTACTGAAAAGGGAAATAACTGAAAGGAAATAATTAACTAAAAAGGGAAATGACAGAAAGCAATAAAATCCCCTCCCACACTTAAATCGAACATTGTTCCCAATGTTTCGAAATAAGATAAGGGGGGTAACCTGAAAAAACTACTGAGGAGGAGCACTGGTGCCCTCGCCGTCCTGCTGTGATGGCCTGGAACGACGGGATCTACTACGATGCTGGTCCCTCCGGTCGAGTCGTGCTGATAAAGCAGCCTGAGCACTCCGGACCTCTCGAAGGTTACCTAAGATGGAACCTTGAGTGGCCTCTACAAGCTGGTAGTGCCGGCTGTTGAACTCTCTCTGATGGTTCTACTATAATGAGATATCGTTTAAGGTACGGAAAACGTTGCTATAAGCACGATCCAAAACCAATCGCGATTGTTGCATGAAGCTCATGTTGTCCGTCAGCTGTTGTGAAATAGTAGAGAGAAGGCCGTCTCACCTTTTCTCTCTAGCTGTCATATCACGCCACATCTCCTCGGTGACATAGAATCCAGGAGCAGTACCTGCAACAGGGTTAGAGGAAGATGGTGCGGTGTGTGACTGTGAAGGACGATGGGGGGACATGTGAGGGATGGGAGACTGCTCTCTCCGATCATACTGTCGCACCTCAAAAAATACGACCACGCGATAAAAAAATATACCGCGGATAAACTTTAAAACAACAGAGTCGCCACCGAACTTATTTTACTCCAATTAAGGAAAAGGAAAATATCGAGAACCCTTTTTTGAAAATGGATAGAACAAGGTCTTTGAAACCAGATTCTAGGTTCGGGAGTCGATTTTGTAAGGGGAAGGTATTAGCACCCCTTACGACCGTTGTACTCAACGGGAACCTCTTAGTTTAACTTGCGATCTAATGCTGACTTATGCTTTCTGTTTTCTTCGAATAATAAAATAAATGCGAAAGATTCTAATATAAGGTTAATAGGAGAAATGAGTTATTTTGTTCCTAGGGTGCTCGGCAAGGAGTAAGATCCGTGTGCCTACGTATTCCTTGTGCAATGGGAAAGTCAGAGCTTCGTAGTTCGTGGTACTAAGGTTGATCTTTTTTGAATGTTGTGACTGCCAAGTCATTTGTTGATGGTCCTCTGACGGGATGTCTCATCTAGGTGTAGTCAGGTTAACTGAACAACTACCCTGCCCCGGGTTAGATGTAAGGGTTGTATCTGAAAGAAAATCTTACTTCTAGGCTCGAAGTGGTTGACTAGGGATTAACTCCTTATTTCTCCAGTGTTTAGGGATTTGAAAGAATGCCTTTACATCATTGACGAGGTTTTATCCGAAAGCATACCGCAACAGTTATGGGTATTTCGTTTTCATCATCCTCCCTCAAATATTTGCTAAAGAGAAGTGAGGAAATATTTTTGTGATTTTTGTGTTAAATGATAAATATGAGCGAATGTGAATAAATTGATTCAAAACATGCATAAACATAACATTAACATAACCAAGTACAAACGATAACAATGTTCAGAGCAAATAGTACTTAAACAAACATTACAAAACAGCAGGAATGCGGAAATAATAAATGGCACTGGCGGCCTTGATTTGAGGAATTGAACTTCTCTTGATTGAATGCTTCAAAGTTGGAGACTACTCAGCTTGGTCTTCAACAACCCCTTCAAATGTCTTTACTTTTTGGCACCGTGCGACGGCATTGGATCGTTCTGGATATTTGCGTTTCTCGGAGTGAGCGTGAGGTCCTTAGAGTTGATCATGTCCTGAATCAAGTGTTTGAAGGCATGATAGTTCTCGATTGTATGACCTGGAGCGCCTTTGTGATACTCACAGCGAGCATTGGCATCATAGTTCCGGGCATTGCCAGTCTGAGGTGGCATATCTCTCAAAGTGAGAGGTCCTTTTGCTGTTAGCTGTTTAAAGATTTCGGTATATGTCATAGGCAGGGGATCTATGTGCCTATCATATCCTCTTGGTTGATATGGTGGACGCTGTTGAGGAGCGCGTTGTTGTTGTTGACCAGGCCGTGGTAGATAAGCCTGTTGCTGGTATGGATTGGGTGCATATTGCGCAGCCGCAACCATTGGAGGTGGACGTGGTTGATGAGCCATCTGTGGCGGAAATAGAGCTTGAAAAGCCTGCTGATAAGGCATTGGAGGAACTGGCTGATATGGCATAGGAGCATATTGTGCAGCAGCAACATAGGGGTACTGGTAGTAGGGAACTGGCGCAGGTGCACTCTGTTGAAAATTTCCACTTGCAGCAGAAATGACATTTGTGTCGCCCTTTTTATACCCGTTGAAAGGCTTCTTGGAATTGTTCTGGCTACTAGAACCTCCTTGGATCTTTCCACTTTTCAAACCTTCTTCAATTCTTTCTCCGACCATTACCATGTCCGAGAAACCAGAAGATACGCTGCTGATCAGCTTCTCGTAGTATTGCCCCTGTAGGGTACCCATGAAGATATCGATCAATTCACGGTCAACCAAAGGCGGATGAACTCTGGCAGCTAACTCCCTCCAGCGTTGGGCGTAATCTTTAAAGGATTCGCTTTCCTTTTGAGACATACTCTGAAGTTGAGTACGATTAGGAGCAAGGTCAGTGTTGTACTTGTATTGCTTTTTGAATGCATCAGATAGATCGAGCCAAGTACGAACATTGTTGCGTTCGAGCTGCATGTACCATTCTAGAGATGCTCCAGACAGGCTGTCTTGGAAGCAATGGATCATAAGCTTATCATCTTTGGCATGAGCGGTCATTTTTATGCAATACATCCTCAAATGAAGCTCAGGACAGCTGAGGCCTTTGTATTTCTCGAATTCTGGCAGTTTGAACTTAGCAGGGATCACAACATCTGGAACTAAGCATATGTCTGAGGCACTTAGAGAAGTTGAGTTATGTCCTTCCATGATTCAAAGTTTTTCAGCTAACTCGCGACACATCTTCATAGCTTTGGATTCTTGAACAGCATGAGGATTGGTGATTGGAACAACAGTATGCATCTCATACTCAACTTGATGATCCTCTTGGGCAAGAGGAAACTGGATTTGAGTTGGAGTAGGTTGAGCTTGAGGAATTGCACCAACAGTGACACCAGAAGCAGGTATTGGTTGGGAAGTGACCTCTTCAACAACAGGAGTGAAGCCTGGAGGCAAACCGTAGACCAAAGGATTTGGAACGGGAACTGAAGGCATTGCGTGCGAGGTAGATCCTTGCACTTGAGCATTGTTCACTGCAGAAGCAGCTTCGCAACGTTCTTCCATTCTGGCCAAATCTTGTAAAGTCTCATAAATCTGGTCAATCTTGCTCTTGACCGAGTCAATCTCTTCCCTCATAGCAGCTTGCTCTTCTTGAATCACGTCCATCAGTCTTCTAGTGTTGGCTCTAGTTGGATACGGTCGTCTAGCACGATACGGGCGTCGGGGAACCAGCTTGATTTACTGAAGATGGAGGAACATGAAATGAGTTTACGGCTTTGGAATGAAATGCAAGATGAACAGATAATGCAAATGAAATGAATATGTGCATGGATGCAATGCAAGATCCAGGATCACGAGTATAATCTGCTCTGAGGTGAACCATAGTAACGAGTAAATAAATTGGTATCTCTGATAAAAGTAACCTTAACAAGTAGGCTCTTATAGGATTGTTCTAAATTCTTTACCCGTAAAACCACTCACATGATAGTTTCTATGGTGATGCATAAGATACTCAAGGTCATGGACGCTAATCGTAGTAATGTCCTGCCACAGGCTAGCTGTATTATGACGATAATAACGATAGGGTCTACCTTGAGTGGAGTTCTCATGTTAGCCGTATGAGGAGCGGGTCCTCGGAGACTAACACTAAGCAACTGCCAACATTGAAACTGGTTCTAAAAGTGGGTCCCAGAGTCACAGCCCTTTCATGAATCAAGTCATGTAATAGGCTAGCTGTGTTATGACGAGATCTGTGAATAGGTCTACTCTCTGGGGGGAGCTTTCATGCTAGGCTTGCAAGGAGCGAGTCCCTGGAGACTAACACTAATAACTTCCAAATCTAAACTAGGTGTTCCCTCTTCTTTTTCACAAACTCAGATGTCGACCCAAGATCAAACAAGCAGGTATGAAAATAATCATAATAAAGAGAGAGAAAATAAACAAGCATAAATAAAAAACATGAAGAAAACAGATAAGCAAAGTAAACATTGATCGCAAAGTAAATTAAGTTAGGCTTGACTCTCTAGCTGTCCCCAGCAGAGTCGCCAGCTGTCACACCTCGAAAAATACGACCACGCGATAAAAAAATATACCGCGGATAAACTTTAAAACAACAGAGTCGCCACCGAACTTATTTTACTCCAATTAAGGAAAAGGAAAATATCGAGAAAACTTTTTTGAAAATGGATAGAACAAGGTCTTTGAAACCAGATTCTAGGTTCGGGAGTCGATTTTGTAAGGGGAAGGTATTAGCACCCCTTACGACCGTTGTACTCAACGGGAACCTCTTAGTTTAACTTGCGATCTAATGTTGACTTATGCTTTCTGTTTTCTTCGAATAATAAAATAAATGCGAAAGATTCTAATATAAGGTTAATAGGAGAAATGAGTTATTTTGTTCCTAGGGTGCTCGGCAAGGAGTAAGATCCGTGTGCCTACGTATTCCCTTGTGCATTGGGAAAGTCAGAGCTTCGTAGTTCGTGGTACTAAGGTTGATCGGTTTGTTTTAATGAACAGTTATTTAAACCGCATTCTACTGCTAAGCGTTGGCTTGTCTGCTCGCGATAGGAGGCTGAAGCGCTAGCTTGTTTGCGAGATAGAAAGGATTTAAATAATGTTCGTTTGAAAAAATGTTTGATTCGATTAGTGTTTTTAAGAATGAAAGGGTAAATAAACTGCGTCCTGAGGGGCGGGCCTCAGGAGAATTTATTCGAGAATTCGAGGAATGCGAGACTCCAGAATTCAATTCTTTCATTATTTGTTATGTGGATTAAAAAATTTTAATTACGGAAAGTCGAATGAACCGCATCCCGCGGGGCGAGCCTCGGGAGTGTTCATTCAAGAATTCGAGGAATGCGAGACTCCAGAATTCAGTTTATCCGTTATTTTAATTATAAAAATATTCGAATGATTTGCGTTTAGAAATATTTGGTGGCGAGGCACGATGCTCGGCTTACATGGTTCGCGAACCGATTGAAGTGATAAAAAAAGAAATAAAATTAATTTGCGACAAATAAATCGGAATGAAATAATATAAATAAATTGAATGAATTTAATAAAGTGCTAAACAATTGAAATAATATAATAAAATAAAAATTGAATTAAATTTATTTTGTTGAAATTGAATTATATAATGATAATAGAAAAAGAGATAAATTAAATTGTAACAATCAAAATAAATGTGTAAGAATAATCAAATTAAATTGAATTTTAATAGGATACTAAAGTAATTAAAATAATATGATAAAATGAAAGTTAAGTTAAATTTATTGAAATCGAAATTGAATAAAAAATAAAAGGCCTCATAATAATTAACTTTTCCAATTAAAGGTATTGGAAATAATTTAATTTAATTTTAATATCATTGGCCCCTCACAATATAATCAGAGTAAAAAAACAAATGCTTGCAATTAATTAATTAAATTTTTTAGATATTTTCTAGATAACACAAAACAACAATAATAATAACATAGTAACTATGAAATACTCAAAGTAAAAGAGAAAAGCAAACAAGGTGTGCAATTCATGGATCTGGCGTGTTGATGATAAACAGATCGAATCCAATAGCTCCATACCAATATTATAAAAATGAAATTAATAACATAAAAAAAAAAACTAACAAAAGAAATTAGGTGGCAGATTATGTTGTGCATTAGGATGCTGTATTAAATTATATGGGTTCAAATCTTTTCAATAATACCCACAATCCTTAGATCCATTATAAAAATTAAAAGAAAATAAACAATAAACAATAGTCTTTAAAAGAAACAACCATAACAAAAATAAATATAAACTGCAGCAAATAACGCGTTTCCCTTGGAAAAAAAAAATATAACCCACCCTCAATGACGATCTCTCTCCGAAATGGCAGTTTCTCGGCGGTGAATCGGTTTTTTCGACGGTGCTTACGGCTCACGGCTTCGGTGCGATTTGGCGGTGTTGCTCACGATTTGGTTTCGTTCAGATCTGTTTCGCTTGATGTTTCATGGCGGTGATTTTTTAGCGGATTGGATGTGGAGTTTGGGCGGTGGTTTCCGGCGCGGCTGACGGTTGTGAGAGGAACAGATTGTGGTTTCCGGCGGGTTTTACTGTGAGTTGGTGATTTCGTTTTTTTTTGGAATATTTTGAGGTTAGTTTATGGTGTATTTGCCGAATTGATGAAGATGAGTGTTGTTTGGATAAAAATGGTTATTAAGAAAAGTGAAGATCTATTTTAGGTGATGAATATAAAGGTAAAGAGTGGATGAGTAGTGATACAGAGGGTGAAGTCATGTGTTTATTGCAGTTTTTTTGTGAAATAATTTTCTCTTTTTTTTTGTGTTGTTTTGAAACTTGGATTAAATGAATTTTTTTTTGCAGACTTCTAATAAGGTTCCCCTTAATGAGGTGAATGAAATCTAATTATATAGAAAAAATGCAGGGTAGTTTGGGGAGGAATGTGCAAGCTGGATAAGGATAATGAGTTGTTAATTTGGTGAGTGGAATTGGAAATTGAGAGTTTGTTAGAAGTGGTGCTGTGAAATCATGTGGCAGAAAATTGTGATGGTTGGATGAACGAGAGAGAGAGACAGGTTGTTTGTTTGTAATGATAAAAATACAAATTGGTAAGAAAATGTAATAATAAAAATAATAATAATAATAGAACATATTAATAAAAAGTGGTAACATAAAAATAAAAGTAATGATAATAATACTGATAATGGAAAGAAAAAAAAATAGAATTAGAATAATAATGGAGTTAGAATAATAATAATAATAATAGTAATAATAATGACTATAATACTAATAATAATAATAATAACTATAATAATAATACAGAAAATATAATAATGGTAATAAGAAATAAAAATAAAGGAATAGTGCTAATAATAAAAATAGAAAAAACTGAAAATAATAAACCTTTTTTTGAAAAAGGATGGGGGGAAGAATCGAACCCCAGTCCTTATAGTGACACAAACACAAGTCCATCCACTGGGGCGGGTATACATCCGTTAGTTAAATTGCACTAACAAATATATACTCCGTATCCTTGGCAATTTCCAACCTTTCTCTTTTCTTTCTCTATTTTTTTTGGATAAATTTTATGATAATGATAATAATAACAAGAATGAAACTAAACTAATAACAAATAACAATATGAAATAATAACAATAAGAAAAATAATAATAAAAAAAAAGAATAATAATAATAATAATTAAAAACTAATAGTTTCTAATAAGAAAAGAGGAGATTTTTTTTTATATTTTTTTTTGATAATAACAAAAAGTGAAATCTACGATGTGAGAAATTAACTTTTTTTTTTGAAAATAAAGAATGTATATTTTTTAGATGGAAAATGGAATTACGAAGAAATATTTCTAATAATAATAACAATAGACTTTTTTTGTATTATATATTTTTGCTAAAAATACAAACTAAATAATAAAGATAGAAATAAAAGACTAAAATAAAATAAAATTCAAATTTCTTAATTTTGAAAATAAATAAATGCATTTTTTGATTTTGGAATATTCGTTAGACAGAAAAATAAAATAATACATATTTTTTGGATTTTTTTTTAAATGATGGTTAGACAGTAAAATAAAATGATGCAGATAGGACAAATTCGGGGTATGACACATACTCTTCATCAGTGTCATGTGCCTCCCCATCGGGAATATTAGGAGGAAGTGGACCCAAAACACGTGGAGCATTAAGATCATAGGTCCAGTTCCTTTCAATACGTACATCAGTACGTCTACTGCATGGTAAAGCAACAGATGGGATAGCTACCCCATGAACCATCAACTCATAACCACCTTCTCTCCTCGTTCGGCACAATTTCATGTCTTTCAGAAATTTTAAATTAATTGTGCGAGGAGGTAGTGGTTCAAGTGTAGCTATCTCATTGTTCAGGCCAAGAGCCCGAGCAATAGACGTAACAAGCCCTCCAAATACAATCGGTCCTGTTTTATTAGTAAATAAAGTCATGTGTGCAAGCATAAACGGGACCAGATTGATATGGGTTCTAGTGAGGCATCCTTGCAAAAATAGGAGTTCTCTAGCATTTACCTTGTTTGGACTTTCCCGGCCAAAAATAGTACATGCCAAAAGATGTCTGAAAACTCTTATGGCCGGGTTGTGAATGGTCGACGCAAGTATCCCTTCAAAAGAATTAATTGAAGTACTTAAAAGCCTTTGCCAGAAGGTAAATACCTCGGCCGACCATTCCGCATCCAAAGGTGCCTCACAAATCGCACCTTCCCTATGAGGGATTCCTAACAAGCCTGCTAGATCGTTGGTACTGAATTCATACTCAATTCCAAATAGTCTAAAAATAACAGTACCGACAGTGCTAGCAGTGTTAGGACTGACAGTGTATATCAAAGAACTCAAAAACTCAATTGTCAGTCTCTCATAGGTAGGTTCCTGATTAATGAAAATATTATGCAAACCTAGAAATTCTAATAAATTAAAAACACTATGATAAATACCAAAAGCATACAGACAGTTATCGTCGACGTACCAAGTCGAGAGAATTTCTCGACTCTGAAGCCTCTGAATAATTTTCCGTTGCCTATCACCCGGTCTTCCATCACGAAGAAGAAATCCATTGAACTCCATTGTTGATTGCTCCTTAGGTAGTGAAAATGGTAGAAAAATGGTTTATGAGGGAAATGATAAAGTTTTGATTTTTATGGTTTGTGGTGGATGAAAATGAAAATGGATGTTGGATATGTTTTATGGATGGAGGGTATTTTGGAAATGGGGGAGCTTTAATGGGGTTCAAGGAGGTTTTGGAAAGTTGCAAAAATGGGTTTTTGGTGAAGAAAGGGATGAAAATGGTGGAAAATGAAGTTCTGCCCCGAAATAGGGGAGAACGCCATGGCGCCCGCCATGGGCTTGTGGCGCCCGCCACAAGGCTATTTCCTGGGCCTTGGATTTTTTAAATCCTCCTTTTGGGCCTTCCTTGCACCTTTGGTCTTCGGGGGGGTCTGGATAGCGTTTTCTTCTTCTTTTCAAGGCATGAGGCTTGCATATTTTTTTGTGAAGACAAAAATAAAAATATTTTTGTCTTATATATTTTTTTTCTTTGCACGACAAAAATAAAATAATTAAAAAATCAAAAAAGAAAAAGAAAAATTAACATTAGTGCATAATATGTATATATAGGAGGAATTCAAAGTACATGAAAATATAATAGATGCAATAAAGTGAGATATGTCTGGAAATGCGATAAATAAAATAAAGCATATAAAAGGAAATTAAATACTAGGGTAGCGCTGTCAGTGTAGAATGAGTCATGTGGTAGGCTTCTTTTCCTGGATTGATCCACGAATCTCAGCTATCTCCCTCCGAAGCTCTTCAATCGCCTGATATAGAGCATCGGCCTCCGAGGCATGAGTGAGATCAGAAACCTGCATCTGTAATTCCAAGTCCGCCACTTCCTGCTTGAGCAGGGCAGTCTCCTTACAGAGCTCATAAATCTGTGTTTGCAGGTCAGGCGGCTGCAGAGACATATTGTTAGACATAACAGTGATTCGGGGAGTAAGAGGTGTAGGAGTGTACTCAGCGGCGGGAGGCGATTTCGGCTCTTCGACAGTCTCTCCATAACCCTCTAGAGCATAACTCCAATTAGCAGGATTATGGACACTGGTCATCAGCGGATCTGGTAATGTAAAGTAGTGTATCGCTTCGCCGTCGATCAGTAATCTAAACATGTTGGGCTCAAAAGAGGCCCTCCTCATCAGTCCTCTATCAAGACAAAAATCAATATCCAGGGTGGTGTAACAGCAGAAGGTCCTGAGGTGCAATAATTTGCGAGACAAACCCAATGCAGTAGCTATCTGTGTAACAATCCCACCGACATGTATGATGCCTACGGATGATCTGGCAACACTAGCAAGGCCCTTCAACAGAAAGTTGCCACAAGCAACCGAGCGAGACTGAGTCGCACAAAACAGTAGGAAAATCTCCTCTTCACTTAGCAGGGTCTCTGTATCTGGAAAACCTAGGAAAGAATGCGCTAGAATCATCTGGAAGTACCTTAACGCAGGGTTGTGGATTACCTGAGAAAACCAGGTGGAAGGATCTTGGCTTCCTCTACCTGATATTTTAGACCAAAACTTTTCCACTTCTCTGCTCATAAAATATCCCATTGGTGTCTCTGGAATAGCATCAGGAGTAGTCTGGAAACCTAGAAAATCACCAAACTCTTTGTGAGAGAAGGAGTAGTCAATCCCGAACAACCTGAAAACAGCGAGTCCATTGGGTCCAGCCCAAGGGTCATGATGAAACGAGCTGAGGAACTCAAGAGTCAAGTTCCTATATGTGTTGTTCTTGTCGTCAAACTGGTCCCACTGGAGTTGATGGCATAAGAATCTGACGCTTGGCTCTATCCCCAAGGCATCCATGCAGTCATGGTCAGGGTACCTGGTAGGAGCCATAGGGCGTATCATGTGGACATAGTAACACTCTCTCTGTGCGTCGTCTCTAAAGGCCACGTGCATGTCATCAGGGTTCTGCATTCTGTACAAGGTTAGCAAACAAGTCCTGAAAGCACATAAAACATTCAATCGTTAGTCCTGACATAATAGTAAAATAAACAAATTAAAATAAAGTAAAAATAAATAAAAAGTACATAAATAAGAAAACCATGGGTTGCCTCCCATGCAGCGCTTGTTTAACGTCATTAGCTCGACGACCGATTTTTAAACATCATTGGAAGGATATGGTGGATCACTCAGAGTATGGCAGGTGTATGTTGTTGGGATGTCACCTCCTTCGTGGGGCTTCAACCTCTGTCCATTGACGATGAACGGTTTACATGTTTGGTTCTTGATTTCAATAGCACCGGATCTTAGGATCTTAGATACTTCGAAAGGGCCAGTCCATCTCGAACGGAGTTTTCCTGGAAAAAGTCGTAACCTAGAATCGAACAAGAGAACAAGATCTCCTATTTTGAAGTCTCTTTTTATGATTCTTTTGTCATGCCAAGCTTTTGTTCTTTCTTTGTATATGATGGCATTTTCGTAGGCGGATTGTCTGAGCTCTTCTAATTTGTGGATATCAAGGATATGTTTCTCACCAGCAGTCAAGTAATCCAAATTCAAAGTTTTGATGGCCCAATAGGCCTTATGCTCTAACTCAAAAGGTAAGTGACATGATTTTCCATAGACCAGTTGATAAGGGGTTGTCCCTATAGGGGTTTTGAAAGCGGTTCTATAGGCCCATAACGCTTCTTGAAGTTTCTGCGACCAATCCTTTATAGATATAGAGACAGTCTTCTCAAGGATTTTTTTGATCTCCCTATTAGATACTTCCACTTGTCCATTGGTCTGTGGGTGGTATGGTGTTGCTACTTGTAACACCCTAATTTTTGCCCTAAGTCTCTTCGCATTTCATCTGCATTTTGCATACAAACAAGATCGCACTGGTTTCGAGTTTCTTCTCGGATTTCGGGTCTATGCTTCGCAGGGGATCACCATTATTGTTACTATTTTATATTTGTTTATATTTACTGACTTCTAACAAAAATACAAAAAAAGAAATATGTTGAAGTGTTCTTTTTCTTCTCTGTGTTGCAGGTTTGCGAAGATGAGACAGTAATTTCATTCAGATGCGTTTGTTCAGTCACGATTCGATTTCAAGTGGATGTTTGACCTAATCTAGTCAAACTATTAAAAGATTGTGTTGACTGTCAGTTGTGTGTGCCAGTAATTCATTCATCAGGCAATGCGTTTTCAAAGTACAAAGTTGGTTTGTGTGACAGGTGTTTCTCATGCGAAGTTTGGTTTGTTCATCAGTTATCAGGCTGTGTTTTGTGCGAAGTTTTGGTTTGAATCTTCAGTGTTTATCAGTTCATCAGCAATTCATTTGAGGATTTATTTTCCTCAGTGATGGATTCAAATGATCAGGCAATTTTTGGATGACAGTAGTGGTTTGAGTTGCGAATTATTCGTTTGTTCGGTGGGTCTGTGTTGGCTGTGTTCAAAAGCTTGTGAAAAATCGGGAATTTCATATCCATTATTCTTTTTTCGATCAAACCATTTTTCGTATCCATTTATTCATCTATATGCCCTTTTCCATTATTCCAAATTTAGTCCATTAATCAATCATCATTTCATTCCAATTCCCATTATTTTTTTTCTATCCATTTTCAATTCTTTTCTTTTATTTTTCTCACATTCATCCAATTAATCCATTCCTTTTTAATCCATTTTTCTAGCTATTATTAAATAAAATCTTTTTTTTTCCATTTACAAAATTCATTAAGCCCATACATTTTTAGAGTTCATTTAAAAAATGCCTTCAAAAAAAATCAATCACATTCATGTAGTCCATTTATCATTTTGGTTAATAAAAGAAATATATTCCAAGAAACTTTTGCCCAAGTCAACTAGCTTCAGCTTATGAAAGTTTCCGCACGTGACAAGGCCCCACAAGCCAATCTCCTATACCTCATGCTTTCCCGTACAAGCCCTTCACCTCACATACCAACAGTCGCACGCCCATCCCATCAGTTGAACAATATATGCAAGCCGTAGCAGGCCCATCACCAAACTCAGCCGTACCACACGCCCAACTCACTCCAGCATACTCCCACGCATACAGCAGGCCCAATTTCAATATAGCCTACAAACTCTCAGCGGCACAGCAAAACAAACAAACAGCTTTCCACATACAAGCCGCGGCAATTTCGAACAACTAAAACAGCAAGCCAACAGCGCAAGCCTTTTCACTACCAGCTCTTCCGTAAGCCAAATAACATAACCTCATCAGCCCAGCCGTTCAATCCGCAGCCGAATCAAAACAACACAGCCTCAAAGCTCCTAGCCAATATCCAGCGCTAGCTAGCCCCAATTTCCGCACGCATCCCGCACGAGCAAAACACACGCAAGTCACCTGAAAACAAAATAAGCAAAACGCAAAGAATTCAGAGGCAAAACAGAAGCAACGAAAATGAAATCGCAAGCACACGAAATTACCGTGATATTTTCAAAACGCAGCTCCTTCACACCAAAAACGACATCACCTTCAGGATTTGTTCTCCTATTTAAAGCAAGCCTTTCTCATTCAATCACAAGCTTCAACAGCCTCTCAAATCTCTGGCCAAATTAATTCCCAAATTGAAAAAATCCCTAACTCTATTTCATCTTCAAATCTGAAACCCTTTCAATCTTCAGTTTTCCTTCCATTAATTTCACTTATCGTTCCAAAGCTTGAACTGAATTGAGGGATAGAAAGGATTCGAAAGAAGAAGAAGAAGAGAAAGAGAAATCAGAGGAAGAGATCGTGAGAGAGAGAAGAGTTTTTGTGCGTTTATTTCGTTTGAGAAGGTGAGGAGCGATTTTCTTTTTGTTGTTGGTTCTGTGTGCCGCCGCCGTGCATTTTCCATCTCTGCCCTGTTTCTCCGCCATTTTGTTTGCGCGTTTGGAGAAGAAGCCTTGTGCTTCTGTGTTGCTTTTTCTTCTTTTTATTAATATTAGGTTTTTTTTAAAGAATAAAATATGTTGGATTTGGCTGAGATCCATTTGGATCTATTTGTTTCCATGTGACCCGCGGATCTTCCCCCATATCCTTTTCTCTTTTGCTTTTTTTTATTATTTCATTAGTTTGTATTATAGTTTAATTTTGGTATAAGCTAATCTAGGAAATGTATTTTAGAATACATTTTTTAGAAAAAGGTTTCTTTAGAAATCATATTTTTGAAAAGTATTAAAAAAAAAAGGATGTTTAGAAGGATTTTGTAGAAAGACTTTTTAGAAGTAATTTTTTTTAGAAAAAGATTTTAAAAATATATTCTAATTCTTTTGGATCCATTATTCTTCATCTCTTTTTTTATTTTGGTCGATGACAATCTTCCGATTCGAGATTGTTGATTTCCGATTAAGTTTAATCTTTATTATTTCAAATCTATGGATGAATGATCATTTGGATCATTCTCCATACTTTGAGATCGTGATAGGTTGCTTTTCGATGAAATTCAACGATAATCTCGATTAAGATTAGACCTTCCTTCTTCTTTTAGTGTGGCATGTTTTCGGAGAACGATCCATTATATCGTTTCTCTAACATGTATTAACACGAATATTTTCCACTTTAATTAGTGGTGGCCGGCCTCATTTGTAGGGTAATTACTTCGTAAATTACTCGGCGATTGCTTAACATAGACCTAAAGTTGTCCCGATTCAATTAAAGATCCACTTGGATCCGGTTGCCTCAATTTTATTTTCCTTGTTGTGGTTGTGCTTGATTAAGTTCATCATACCACCTTATATTGTAAATATTATTATAATGTGAATATAATTGTTTAAATTTAATCTCTCGCACCTTATCCTTTTATTTTAATCTCTTTCTCCCTTATCTCCTTATTATATTTTGCCATATTATATCATATATCATTGTTTATATTCATATTGTGTTTGTTGATATTCATATTGTGCTTGTTTTTATTTTGTCCATTCGGACATCAAAATACTTAATAAAGTATTAAACTCTTAAAAAACTTGTGACTTCTAACTTTGGACTAATGGTTACTATCCCTTTGCTTTTGGAGAATGGACTTAGACTCCTAGGATCTCCCTTTGCTCAAGTTGGAATGGATTAGAAACCTTGGCCTCAAGTTACTTCATTAACCTTTAAAGAGGAAATTCCGATCTTTGAAGAATTGTACATATTATAGTTTGGTAACTTCTTTCTTTATCTTTTAATTCAAGCATTAGGACTAGTCTCTTCATCTCCTCCCCATTCTTTAATTTTCAAAACTTCTTCCTATTTCAAAACCTTCTTGTTTTCTAAACTCCAAACACTTTCATAAACAAACCTTGACTTAGGTCAAGCGATTTTTAATCTTTTACTTTTATTTTCTTAATCAAATATCAATCCATGTAAATATATCAAAACCATTTTCTCATATCCTTTAAAAAATGCAAACTCACTCAATTGTTTTTGTGCTTTGTGCACCTTTTTTCTTTTTCCCATGTTTAGATATGATTCATCCCTTCTAGCGGAATTATTCGCTAAGGGATGACGACTTATCTCTACATCTTAAAATCAATTCAACCCACTTATTCTTTTCAAACTTTGTACCACGAACTACGAGGTTTTGATCTCGCATTGCACTTTGTGGGTACGTAGGAATAAGGCTTTAAAACCTTATCAAACACAAAATCATTAAAAAATATTCTTCTCCTCATCTCTTCCATCATTTTAAACAAACCAATTTCAGACCAAAAGCATAAGTATTTCAAAGGGCTCCCGTGGAGTACCACGGATGAGTCGGGTGCCTAAAACCTTCCCGGTTCATAACCAATCCCCTTACCCAATCTCTGTTTATTTCTTTTAGCTTTTGCTTTTATAATCCTAGGTTTTTATTCGTTCTTTTACCTTTTTCCTTTCGGAAATAAAGAAAAGCGCGGTGGCGACTCTGTGTTAATCGAGTTAAGTTAATCAATAGCTTACACTCACGATTTTACCACTACACTACTCTATGCTTAACTCCATACTTACTTAAAAGTTTATCAAATATTCTCGATATGAAGTGTGATCCTCCATCACTTATGACTAAACAGGGTGTTCCAAACCTGGGAAATATATAATTTTTGAATAATTTGATGACTACTCTGGTGTCGTTTGTGGGTGCGGCGATAGCTTCAATCCATTTAGACACGTAGTCAATGGCTACTAAGATGTACTGATTTCCAAAAGATGGTGGGAACGGTCCCATAAAGTCTATACCCCATACGTCGAAGAGTTATACTTCTTGGATATTTCTTAACGGCATTTCATTAAGTCTTGAAATATTTCCTGTGCGTTGGCATCTGTCACACTTGACAATGAAAGCATGGACATCACGCCACATAGTAGGCCAGAATAGGCCAGCTTGAAGAATCTTGGCGTAGGTCTTAGATGTGCTCGCATGTCCACCATAGGGTGCAGAGTGACAATGCTCAATTATATTATTTACCTCTTCTTCTGGAACACAACGGCGGAAAATGCCATCTTTACCTCTCTTGAAAAGAAACGGTTCGTCCCAATAGAAGTTTCTCACATCACTGTAGAACTTCTTCTTCCGGTGGTAGTTTAGATCAGGGGGTATGATGTCAGCGGCTAGGTAATTAACAAAGTCTGCATACCAAGGTACAATACTTATAGCTAAGGATTCGTTAGAATGCTCATGAGGGTCTGGGTTATCATCTTCAATAGTTTCTAGTTGGGCTATCAGTCTATCATAGGCAAAATCGTCATTTATGGGTACTGAATCAGGTTTCAGGTATTCTAGCCTAGATAGGTGATCAGCTACCACATTATCATTGCCTTTCTTATCACGGATATCCAAATCAAACTCTTGCAGTAATAGAATCCATCGAAGTAACCTAGGCTTGGCATCCTTTTTGCTTAGTAAGTAACGAATGGCAACATGGTCGGTGTAAACTATAATCTTGGCTCCTACTAGATAAGATCTAAATTTTTCTATTACGAAAACTACAACTAGGAGCTCTTTTTCGGTTGTTGCGTAGTTGACTGTGCAGCGTCTAGGGTTCTACTGGCATAATAAATTACATGTAACCCCTTATCTTTTCTCTGACCTAGAACGACTCCAACAACATAATCACTGGCGTCACACATTATCTCAAACGGTTCTGACCAATCAGGGGGTTTCATTATAGGTGCTGAAATCAGAGCTTGCTTCAGAAGATTAAATGCTTCAGTACATTTTTCATCGAAGATAAATTCAGCATCTTTCATTAAAAGACCAGTTAAGGGCTTTGTTATTTTGGAGAAATCCTTGATAAAACGTCGGTAAAATCCGGCATGTCCAAGAAAACTTCTTATCTCCCTGATAGTCTTCGGCGGTTTTAGATTCTCTATGACTTCTATTTTTGCTTTATCTACCTCTATACCTTTTTTGGAAACTATATGTCCTAAAACAATCCCTTCGGTGACCATGAAATGACATTTCTCCCAATTTAGCACAAGGTTTACCTCCACACATCTCTCCAGGATTTTCTCAAGGTTGACAAGACAATTTTTGAAATCTGATCCACAAACTGAGAAATCGTCCATAAATACTTCCATGATTCCATCCAAATAATCGGCAAAGATAGACATCATGCAGCGTTGGAAAGTGGCGGGAGCATTACAAAGTCCAAAAGGCATTCTTCTATAGGCAAAAGTTCCAACTGGGCATGTAAAGGTAGTTTTTTCTTGATCTTCGGGGTGAATAGGTATTTGGAAGAATCCTGAATATCCATCTAGGTAACAAAAGTAAGAGTGTCTGGCTAGGCGCTCCAACATTTGGTCTATGAATGGTAATGGGAAATGGTCCTTCCTAGTTGCTTTATTTAATTTTCTATAATCTATGCACATACGCCAACCTCCATCGGTTCTTTTTGCTACAGGTTCGCCCTTCTCGTTTTGCACGACTGTGATGCCTCCCTTTTTAGGTACTACATGCACAGGACTCATCCATTTACTGTCCGAGATCTGATATATTATACCTGCCTCTAGTAACTTAAGAACTTCAGTCTTAACTACAGTACTCATTATAGGATTTATTCTTCGTTGGTGTTCTCTGGAAGGTTTTGAATCTTCTTCAAGCAAATTCCGATGCATGCACACGGATGGGCTTATTCCTTTTAGATCAGAGATCTTATATCCTAAGGCTGAGGGATACCTACGTAAAACATCTAATAATTGATCGGTTTCTTCTTGGTTTAAGGTAGCACTGACTATAACTGGACAGTTCATATCTTCATCAAGAAATTCATATCTCAGGTTTTTAGGCAGTTCCTTAAGTTTTACGGTCGGTTTCATAGGGCAAGGCATATGATCTGGGGTAAGAGATAAACATTCGTGAAGGTTATCATCAATGTAGGGTCTTTTATAATTGTCATCTTCCAAAATAAGGGTTGACGGCAATTTTATAGATTCAGTTTCTTCTTCTTGTTCTAATTCCCTAATGCATTCTTCGATGATATCTAAGGCATAACAAGCATCTCCTATCACAGGTGCCATAATAAATTTTGACAGTATAAATTCTATCTTCTCGTCACCTACCTCAAAAGTTAGTTTTCCTTTTTTAACATCTATTACGGCTCCAGCAGTCGATAAGAACGGTCTACCTAGGAGGATTGGTATGTCGTCATCTTCTTTAATGTCCATGACAACAAAGTCAATAGGTATAAATAGCTGACCTATCCTAACAGGGACGTCTTCAAGTATGCCTATAGGGTATTTAACGGATCTATCGGCTAATTGAAGCGACATCTTAGTAGGTTGTAATTCTCCTAAGTTTAATCTCTCACAAACTGCCAAAGGCATTAAGCTCACACTAGCTCCTAAGTCTAGAAAAGCTTTTTCGATGACATGATTTCCCAAAATACAAGGAATGGAAAAATTTCCGGGATCTTTATCTTTCTTTGCTAACCTATTTTCGGAAATAGAATTACATTCCACGGGTTTCGGATCTTCAAGTCTACGTTTATTCGTAAGTATGTCTTTGAGAAACTTAGCGTAAGAAGGTATTTGGGTGATGGCTTCTGTAAAGGGGATTTCTACGTGAAGTTTTTCTATAACCTTAACGAATTTTTGATATTGATTATCGATTTGGGTTTTCTTTAATCTTTGAGGGTATGGTATAGGTGGTTTGTATGGCGGTGGTGGTACATAGGTTTTATTTTTAGGTTCTTCTCCTTTTTCTTGACTTTCCGGGGTTTCAGACTCCTCTGGTTCCTTCTCCTCATTCCTCTCAGAAGTTTCGGGCTCACTTAATCTAGGGTTTAAAGGTTCTTTATAAGCGGTTCCCCTTCGTAGAGTAATGGCATTAGCTTGCCCTTTCGGGTTATGTTGAGGTTGTCCAGGGAACTGTCCTCCAGGTGTAGTCTGTGGGGCTTGGTTTAACGCTACCTGAGAGATCTGGGTTTCAAGCATCTTATTATGAGTAATAATTTGATCAACCTTGGTTCCTAACTGGGTAATTAGTTCGTTAACATGGACGTTTTGGTTCATGAATTCTTTGTTTTGTTGTGTTTGAGCAGTGATAAATCTTTTTACAACTTCATCGAAGCTCGGACTTGGTGGTACAGGTTGCATAGGTTGATTTGTTCTTGGGGCTTGGTAACCTTGTTGTCTCGGAGGTGCGGTATTTTGAATAGGGTTATTATTTTTGTAGGAGAAGTTTGGGTGATTCCTCCATCCAGGGTTATATGTGTTTGAAAATGGGTTCCCTTGGGTATAGTTCACTTGCTCAGTGTTGGTTTCATTCAACAGATTGCATTCGGCGGATTGGTGTCCTTGCGTTCCACATATCTCACAATTCGGCGAAACTGCGGCTACAGTATTCAGAGTTGTATACATATGTTCGACTTTAAGGGCCAACGCGTCCATTTTAGCCTGCATCATGTCTATAGAGCTTAGCTCATGTATTCCTCCTTGGGCTTCCTTCTTTTCCACTGTCGCTCGTTCTACTCCCCATGATTGGTGGTTTTGGGCCATATCCTCGATAAGGGTACTAGCTTCAGGGTAAGGTTTGTTCATCAGTGCGCCACCAGCGGTAGCGTCGATGGTCATCTTAGTGTTATAATGAAGTCCATTATAGAAGGTTTGGATGATTAGCCAATTCTCTAGGCCATGATGTGGGCATGCTCTTAATAGTTCTTTATATCTCTCCCAGGCTTCGAACAACGACTCTCCTTGGTGTTGGGTAAATCTAGTTATTAGGTTTCGAAGAAGAGCGGTCTTACTTGGGGGAAAATATCTAGCAAGGAAAACTTTCCTAAGGTCATCCCAAGTTGTTATTGAATTGGGTGGAAGGGAATCTAACCATGATAGAGCTTTATCTCTGAGGGAAAAGGGAAATAATCTTAAGCGTATCACCTCAGGAGAAGCTCCATTGGTTTTAAAGGTGTTTGCTAACTGAAGAAAGTTTTTTAAATGTTGGTTCGGGTTATCAGTAGCGAGACCTGCGAATTGTCTCTGTTGCACTAATTGCAGCAGGGATGGTTTAAGTTCAAAATTATTGGTTGGGATAGCGGGGTTTACTATATTGGAACTAGGTTCCTCGTTTGATGGTTGGGCGAAGTCCTTAAGAGGTCTTCGGTTTTGATCTTCGGCCATAGCTTTCCTATTCCTATGGAAAAACAAACGTGCGCGAGCGTAACGTTCAGGTTCAGCTAGAGGGTCTACTAAACTTCCGGCACTGCGAGTCTTTCGCATTGACCGGTGGGTAACAACCTTAGTCTAAACGGTATAACTACAGGGTAATGAAATTTGACGAAATTGGTCCCCGGCAACGGCGCCAAAAACTTGATGCGTGTTTTTCGCAAGTGTACGAACACGTCAGAGTAATATAAAAGATTGTCGAATCCACAGAGACCAAGTGTCAATCTATCGTACCTGTTGTTATGGTGTGTATCTAAGGCAACTAAATTTAAGGGTTTTAAGAAGGGTGCAATGGTAAATAAAATGATAATTTTAAATAATAAATAAAGGACAGGCTCAAATGTAATTCACGTAATCAATGATAATCCAGTACTTGTTAATGGAACTACTTATGGGCAGTGTTTTCTTCTTTGAAAAGAACTAATTTAACAGGAACTGTCGCTTTCGCGTATTCAGAACCGAGTTGTACTCTCTAATCAACCCCTCCTATTGTCACGGATAAAAAGGTGCGTTTTTCGTTAGAGTAGTAAACCTATTTTTAAGAAATATAGTATCTTAACTAAGTTGAAAAGTATTTTAACCTGGACTTCTTAGCAAAAAGAGGTTCTTATGAACCAGACTCTAAATTTCATAACGCGTCCGAAAATCGTTTTAAATTCTCTTTTCTTTTTAATCTAAAAACTTCTAATGAACTAGACAAAGCGCTTTTGGCTGTTTTTGAAATAGTTAAAAACAATTAGATTGAAAGATAAAATAGCCCTTAGGTGTTTCCACGAACAATTATACGGATTACTGGTTTAATTACGATCCTTACATCCTAACCTTTATGGAATTAGTTATAGATGATAAAGTAAAGATTCTTTTTATAATTTTTCATAAAAGTAATTTAGTGCGAGTGCGGAAAGTAAATGAATTTAGTGCGAGTGCGAGAAATAAAGTAATTTAGTGCGAGTGCGGGAAATAAAGGAATTTAGTGCAAGTGCGGGTAATAAACGAAAGTAAAGCGAGTGCGGATAATAAATAAAGTAAAGCAGTGTGAGAAATAAATGAAAGTAAATCAATGCATAAAAGTAAAATACGAACTGGAATTAAAATGGCGGCAGGATTAACTTCCTCCAGAGTGCTCCAAAACTCGATCACACAGACAGATTACAGACTCGATCACTCGATTGCAGAAACACCCCGACGTGGAATGGTAACTGCTTTGAAACTGATATATGCCTAAATAAATCTAAGTTTGGATGAAGAAAAACGAAAAACTAAAGTCCTATTTATAGGAAAACTAAATGCGGGAAATGACCAGGACGCCCCTCCACTAAAAAGTGGAGGGAACTGAATTTTGCCTTGTGGCGCCCGCCACAGGCCTATGGCGTCCGCCATAGTACTAATGGAGAATGGAAGAGTGGGGATCGTGGGTCTTGGCAGTTGTGGAGTGGTCTTGAGACGTGGCCACGTCATGGCTAACCCCATGGCGCCCGCCACGGTGGGTGCCGTAAGTGCAAAACGCTGAATTTCTAGGTTTTCGTCCGTTTCCACTCCTTTTTCGCTCCTTTTCTCGATTCAAGCCCCGATTACAATAAAAACCTGAAAACAAAAGAAAACAAAGTAATAACATAACAAAATAACAATAAAAGCTAAGAATGCATGCGAAATCGGAGTCAGAAATACGGTGAAATTTAGTGTGATCACCAGCTCCCCGTACTGAGAAAGAAGTTAGAGGTTTCTTGGGAAGATTGAATTACATTTCAAGAATTATTTCCCAATTATCTGCCACCTGTGAGCCAATCTTCAAGTTGTTAAAGAAAGATCAGGTGATGGAATGGAATGATGAATGCCAGACTGCCTTTGATGAAATCAAGAAATATCTGCTAGAACCTCCAATTTTGATGCCACCAGTTGATGGAAGACCCTTGATCATGTACTTAACAATGTTAGACATCTCAATGGGGTGTGTGTTGGGGAAACATGACGAGTCTGGTCGAAAAGAGCAGGCAATATACTACCTTAGCAAAAAGTTTACCGACTGTGAAACAAGATACTCACTGCTCGAGAAAACTTGCTGCGCTTTGGCATGGGCTGCTCGCTGACTAAGACAGTATATGTTGACTCATACTACCTTATTGATTTCGAAGATGGATCCAATCAAGTACATATTCGAGAAACCTTCTCTCTCCGGAAGAATACCAAGATGGAAAATGATCATGACAGAATATGACATACAATATACTACTCAGAAAGCCATTAAGGGTAGTGTTGTAGCTGATCATTTGGCTCATTAAGCAGTGGATGATTACCAGTCAATGAGTTTTGAGTTCCCTGATGAAGACATTATGATTATTACCAAAGAACCTGGACAATATGACGGACAAGAACAAGGATCCCGATGGACTATGGTTTTTGATGGAGCTTCTAATGCACTTGCTAATGGTGTTGGTGTTGTGATCATTTCCCCTGAAGGTTGTCATACCCCGATTACTGCAAGACTTTGTTTCTATTGTACCAATAATATGGCTGAGTATGAGGCATGTATCCTGGGTATCAAAGCTGCCATTGATATGAAGATTCAGTTCCTTGATGTGTATGGAGATTCAGCCCTGGTAGTAAGTCAGATCAAAGGAGATTGGGATACCAAGCATGATAATCTCATTCCTTACAGAGAGCATGTGTTGTCTTTGATCCCGTATTTCAAAGAGATTACCTTTGGACATATTCCACGAAGAAAGAATCAGTTGGCAGATGCGTTAGCCACCATGGCATCCATGTTTGAGATCAGCTGGGATGATGAAGCTCCCAAGATTACTATTGATAGATTTGAGAAGCCTGCATACTGCAATGAGATTTACACTGAAGAAGAAGAGGAGAAACCTTGGTTCTATGAAGTGAAAAGATATCTTGAAGCTCAGGAATTCCCTGAAGGGGCATCTGTCAAAGATAGGAAGTTTCTGAGGAGGTTTTCTGCTAAGTTTTTCTTGAGTAATGGAATTTTGTACAAGCGCAATCATGATTCAACCTTGCTTCGGTGTGTGGATAAGAAAGAAGCAACATAGATTATGGAAGACATGCATGATGGGATCTTTGGCACTCATTCTAGTGGTCATAATATGGCAAAGAAGATATTGAGAGCAGGTTACTATTGGTCTACCATGGAAGCTGACTGCTATCAACATTCCAGAACATGTCACAAGTGTCAAATCTATGCTGATAAAGTACATATACCTCCATCACCATTGAATGTGTTGACTGCTCCTTGGCCTTTTGCCATGTGGGGCATTGATATGATTGGTGAGATCAAGCCTACTGCTTCAAATGGGCATCGTTTCATCCTGGTCTCTATTGATTACTTTACTAAATGGGTGGAGGCAGCTTCATTTGCATCTGTTACTAAAAATGTGGTGGCTCGATTCATTAAGAATAATCTCATATGTAGGTATGGCATCCCTGAAAGGATTATTACTGACAATGGCTCTAATCTGAACAACATTATGATTACTGATCTCTGCATGCAATTCAAGATTAAGCATCACAACTCTTCTCCGTATCGTCCAAAGATGAATGGGGCAGTAGAAGCTGCTAATAAGAACATTAAGAAGAATCTACAGAAGATGACCATCACTTATAAGGATTGGCATGAGATGTTACCACTTGCTCTTCATGGTTATCGTACTACAATACGTACTTCAACAGGGGCAACCCCATTCTCCTTAGTATATGGAATGGAAGCAGTTTTGCCCATTGAAGTTCAGATCCCCTCCTTAAGAATTATGAAGGATGCAGGCTTGGATGAAGATGAGTGGATTCAGACCCGACTTGACCAGATAAATTTGATTGATGAGAAGAGGTTAGCAGCTGTTTGTCATGGCCATATGTACCAGAAACGAATGATCAAGGATTTCAACAAGAAGGTTAAGCCAAAGGTATATTAGGCTGGTGACTTGGTAATCAAGCGTATCATATTACCACAGGGTGATCCTAGGGGCAAGTAGACTCCTACATATGAAGGGCCATTTGTGGTCAAAACAGTATTCTCAGGAGGTGCCATGATACTTACTACTATGGATGGTGAAGACTTCCCACAGCCTGTAAACGCAGACATAGTTAAAAAATACTACGCATAAAAAGAGACCCGCTAGGTTGACTGGCCTAGGCACAAATAAGGGCGTCCCGGCGATCCAAAAGGGTTCGGGCAAAAATTAGGGATATATAAAAAAAATGTACACCCGGCAAGTCGAAAACCTGAAAAGGAGGCTTGGGCAAAAAAAGGGTATCCCGATGGATTGAAAACCTGAAAGGGCAATCCAGGCAAAAGTTAGGGATTAAAGCGTATGACTATGTCTCGTTTGGATCACCCATGAAACTACAACCAGTTGTGCTACTTAACCAAGCTCGAACAGATAAAGATCAATCCAATCATTTCCGTCTCAATAGCAGAAGATGAGATACTTGAAGATAATGGCAATAGTAGAATTGAAACTCAATAGGATTATTTACCACATAGCTGATTTTCTTTGTTTTGTAAAAATTTTACGACAAATTCCTCTTACTAGGATTTCTGTCTCCTTGTACAAACTTGCCTATGTATAGGTCACTTTGTGATATAAATAAAATTCCATCTTTGAATCCATATTTACTTTTACCCTATTTATATAAGCGAAACGTCCATTGGTTGTGTTTGAATGTATGTATGCTTTTGAATATGATTGATGTTTACCAGAAATGCATAAATGCTTAATATGATTGATGTTTACCAGAAATGCATTAAAATGCAGTAATAGTATTTACTAAGGACGAACGAGGGAAGGAATTCAACGAAGCTTCGCCGGTTCATCCACACCAGACAGCTACAAGTCCCCCAGTAGGACAAATCCATCTTCATAAATACTTCGAGTCACATCTCCCCTGGAATTTATATCCATCTCTTTTATCCTCAGACGGATAGTCGGGAATTTATTCTTTCAATAGGAGTACGAAGAACGAAGACGGGATGTTATGGATACCATACTATCAAACGAAGACAGGATGTTATGGATACCATACTATCGAACGAAGACGGGAGGTTATGAATACTATACTACCAATCGAAGACAGGATGTTATGGATACCATACTATCGAACGAAGACGGGAGGTTATGAATACTATGTTATCAAACGAGATGGGAACGAGTTCCTCATATTCTTCAGCAACAAATCGGGATTTATTTTCCCTGGCCAGCAGTTGTTATATGAAGATATCCAGACACTTTAGGCTACATGATGCATACATACATCATTTACATCATACCATAACATATATATCCATAAGTACATAATACATTACTTAAGTGCATCATACTATGCATGCATACATAATGCATAAACTAATATTTTCCTTGCAGGATAGTTATATGCAGGTAAAACAATATCAACAACTTACAACGGGTCAGAAATGATCCATACACTACTCAAGATGTCCTCGAATAGCAGGCAAACGGTCTGTAAAAAGATCCATTCCCTGGTTCAAGACATCTTTTAGAAGAACAAATCCTGACGTTCTTTTGACCCTTAAGAGCAAATCCTGACGCTCTTTTGGCCCCTTGTTCAAGACTTTTTCAGAAGAACAAATCCTGACGTTCTTTGACCTTTAAGAGCAAATCCTGACGCTCTTTTGGCCCCTTGTTCAATACTTTTTCAGAAGAGCAAATCCTGACGCTCTTTTGGCCCCTTGTTCAAGACTTTTTCAGAAGAACAAATCCTGACGTTCTTTTGACCCTTAAGAGCAAATCCTGACGCTCTTTTGGCCCCTTGTTCAAGAATTTTTCAGAAGAACAAATCCTGACGTTCTTTTGACCCTTAAGAGCAAATCCTGACGCACTTTTGGCCCCTTGTTCAAGACTTTTTCAGAAGAACAAATCCTGACGTTCTTTTGACCCTTAAGAACAAATCCTGACGTTCTTTTGGCCCCTCGAATAGCAAGCAAACGGTCTGTAAAAAGATCCATTCCCTGGTTTAAGATATTTTTCAGAAGAACTTGTAAACACCCCAAATTTACCCCCACCCATTCACACCATGGCTTGTGATCATTTCATATGCATAAACTTAATCATAGCATCTCATATTACATTTTTGATTCACTGCATAGATTCTAAGTCATCTGCACCTAGGGTTTGTGATCTGAGCAATCCAAGAGCTTCTTGAGCCACTCCAAAGGTCATCAATCACTTCAAAGGGGTCCATGTGTGTCCAAGTATCATATTATATCCTCTCAAAGTCAATAATGTTAAAAAATCACAAGAACTGAAAATGGTATGGAAGCAGAGCCAGGTTTGACTGCACAGATGACCTAGAATTAGGGTTTTGGTTTCAGAGGCCATAACTCCAAATTTTTTGGTCATTATTGTTTCTATTGGTCTCTATATGGTATATGGAGTATGCATATCAATTTTCATGAAGAAATTCCATGGGGAAGTCATCTGATCAAGAGTTGACTTTTCAAGCAAGTCAGTGCAAAATCAGGGCATCTGAGGCCCTCAATGACCCAACCAAAGGGTGTTCTTCATCATTTTGATTGTATATGATCTTTATTTGATCATAGAAGTTGTTGGAAATTCACAAAATTGAAGAATTACAAGTCTTTTGCAAAGTTGACTTTTTGGGCAAGTTTGACTTTTAATGAAATTGTTATTTTAGGCAACTTTTTCAACCCTTACTGTTTGATTCAAAAAAGCTTCAAATGGAAAAACTTTGGTCATGAAAGTTGTAGAATGGATCATTCCCTTTTCAAAAAGTACAAGAACATGACCTAATTCATTTTGGATCAAAAGTTATGGTTTGTCAAAGTTGGCAAAAAACACAAAATTTCAAAGTTTCCACCAAAGAGGCAAAGTTGCAAATTCACTTCTCAAGGCAAATTTAGTCATCAAATGCATTTCTAAACTTCACAACATGATCATACAAGACATAAAAATCAGAATGGGCCAAGAAACTTCTCACTTTTGTGGCATATGGATCAAGATATTTCATAAAGATCAAAAGCAAGGCAAGTTGCAAAACTCATCATAAGACACAACCCACTTGCTTGCTAGCCTGCTGAGCCACCCTAGGCATCTCCCCTCATCATGCTGCGCAGGACACACCCTTTGTCCATGGCTAGAAAGTAGCCCATACTTCTCTTACACCAACTTTGACATTTTGGCAAAATGACCCATACCAATCAATAAAGCACACATCACTTCATCTGACCAATGGCAATTGTTTATACAAAGAAAAAGCAAGCCAAAGAAACTGCAACACAAGCTTGAAACCATCCATAACTCAGCATTCTCATTTTCACCTCACCTTGCAAGAGCATTCGAAACTCATCACACAGGCCACAAACACATAAACAAACTTCACAAACAATCCCACCATGCTTCACTGAACACAAACCAACCTTCAAAACAGCCTGAAAGCCATTGAATCAAAAACACGATCACCACCTGCCATTGAACATAACTTCTGCTATCTCTCAAACCATCCATTCTAAACTCCAAACAAACATTTCAAGCTTCCTAGGAGGATCATTGGAGTGCATTTGAGCCAAAGAAACAGCCAGAAAGCTCCTGAATCGAAAGCTTCAGTTCAGGTAGTCAACTCAAAACTTTTTTCCAGAAACATGTTTTTAAGTTCTTAATAGCTTCTATACACTCCCCTGATCATGAATATGTGCTTACTTTTGAAAATGGTTGAGAAACATGGATGTATGCATTGTCTGAAACTTTTGCCCTAAAAAATGTTTGATTCGATTCTCTCTGTTTTTGAATGATAAATGTTGTTTGATTGAGGGGTTTGATTAGTTTTTAAGTGGGGATGATTTCTGGGTAGTTAGATTTTGTTTTGGATGCGTGTAGAGAGAGTTGGAGATTTGAGATGGCCGGAGAAGACGACCGGAACAGTGTTCCGGTCGCCTGAAAGTCATTAGGGCATAATTAATTAGGGCTAATCATAATTATGGAAGTTTGAATCTCAGCCCTTGGATGTGGCGCCAGGTCAATTCGCGCGCGTGCATATTTGAATCTGGACCTTTAGATTTGCATACTTTTCTTTTTTCAGATTAAATTTATTTTTATTTTACATTTATTTCATTTGTTTTCTCATATTTATTAAAAATAGCAAAACATCTTAAAAATTCTGAAAATTTTTATATAAACTTTGATTAATTTTCAGAAACCAAAAACATTTTTATTTTTTATTTTTTGCATTAAAAAATATTTTTAAATCATTTAAAAGTTTATTTTTTAATTAATTAATGAGAAATAATTAATTAAAAATCCTTTTAAGTATTTTAAAATCACCAAAAAATTCATGAAACATTTAAAAACATTTAGAAACATTGTCCAACCCTCAAACCAAATTTTTTTTTTGATCTTGATGTCTTTTGAGAATTTTCCATGGAATTAACTTCATTTTTAAGCATTATTTTGATCCAAACTTCAAAAAATCATTTCTGCCTAACCATTGAGAGTTGGACTTTGATTCTTTTTGCATTGTGTCTTGCATATCATGTAGTTTGTAGGATTAAATTGGCATGATTTGATCTTGCATTTTCCATTTGTTTGACATTTTTCTTGACAAGGTACCCTAAAACCCTAGAAATCTTAGGAAATTCATAACTTTTATTAGGTTAAGAGTTAGAACCCCTCCTTTGGGCAGTGAGTTTGTGTAGGTTTAGGGTCCCTTTGAGTGCATTTTCAATTTTTTATCTTGATGTTTGCTTCTGATTTTGGTTTTTGTTTGATGCATTGATCATAAACCCTAATTTGGGCTTCCTTTTGCATCCACCTTGCATTTGCTTGCATACCATGTCTTGCCATAGCATTTTGTGCATCCATTTGGTTCATTAGACATCTTAAGACATATTGAAAGCATGTTTGATCATTACATCTTGCATTTGCCATGTTGTATGCCATTTGCATTTCATAACTTTTCATGTATGTTCATGGTTCTTAACTTACCCCATTTGCATCCATAAGTTTGTATGAGCATCCCCATGTGTTGTTTCATGTTTGCATCATCCCATAGCATCATTATCATCATGTATATGCTTCTGGTTTTGGTTTGCATCATGCCATTTCATTTCATTTTGCATTGCATTGCATTTCTTTCACTAACTTTTCAGGTGGTAAGCAACTTTGAGAAGTGAATTTGCCTTCACTTCTCACATTTCTTTTCATCTCTTTCATACATCCTTGCTGCATTTTGTTATGTGTTTGAGAATGAGCTTGCTCTTTCTTCTTCATCTTACTTTCTTTCCTCAAGTGACTTGACTTCTTGAATGAAGCAAGTTACTTTGCTTCTCTTGGCCCCTTTTCATCTGCTTCCTGGTGGTTCCTCTGAAGATGTCTCTTGTAAACCTCACAAACCTTAGGAACAACCATGCATGACAATGATTAGGGTTTTGATTAGTCCCCCACTTAGTTTTACCTTTGTGTCATCATTGAGTCTTCTTTTCTCATCTCATAATCGGGGACTAAACCCTAAAGGCTTTAAGGCTTTGTGATTAAGCTTATGCCTGCATCCTTCTATTAGGATGGAGTGTATAACTTTAATCCTAAGTGTTAAACCCTTAATGTGTTTAAATCCTTTAATCAATCCACATAATAATCATCAAGACATCACACTTGTAACTTGGGCCTTGCATTAGGGTTCTAATTCTTCCTTAATTGGTTAAGAAGGACTAACCCTAGTGTTAATGGACAAGTCCCCCTCAAGTTGTCTTACAAACCCTAAAAATTCACTTCATCATCATACCATTAATTAAAATCCACTTAATAAAGGCTTTGTTTTGTCATGAGTTTAATCCCTAATCATGGATTAAGTTGAGGAGCATTCCTCAGCTTAAACATTCTCATCTATTATCCTTCTATTAGGATGGTG
This sequence comes from Lathyrus aphaca, assembly GCA_963966055.1. Taxonomy (NCBI): domain Eukaryota; kingdom Viridiplantae; phylum Streptophyta; class Magnoliopsida; order Fabales; family Fabaceae; genus Lathyrus; species Lathyrus aphaca. The sequence continues at coordinate 355,772,360 of OZ014523.1, read as the reverse complement.
TAATGAGTATGTTTAATCCCTGATTATGGCTTAATCTCATTACTTAACACTAAAAAAAACACCAAAAACATCTAAATAATCACAAGTAGGTTAGTGATCTTAACCCTGCATCAAAGGTGATTAAGTGTGAGAATCTGACTTCACACTTAAGGTATTCTCATTACCCCTAATCAGAGGGAAGATGTGATGAGTTTACTAACCCATTGGTTTAGGCTTAAGCTCATTAACTTATGACAAACATCCAAAAGCAATAAAAGATTGAAAACTCAAAAACAAACAATAATCGTCTCCTTCGGGATTCTTTTCTCATCTCATTCACTCATAAACGAGAACTTGCTTCTTCCGTCTAATGCAAGACAGTTTGCACCTGAGCCAGACAGGTCATACACTTGAGCATAGACAAGCAAGCAGTTCACAAGTCAATTTACCTTTCAGTCTCTTTGGGTCGAACTACGGTGTTCTGACTTCCTCATTGCACGAGAGGATACGTAGGCATAACTTAACTGTTATCGAACAAAAGTCTCTGTATATTCCCCCTCTTTCTAGATTTATTCTTTTAGCCTCATGATCTTGAGCATTTTATTCTTGTTCTTGCACTGACACTGTATATATCACATTTTGCACTCCTTTTACACTGACACCTGTACATCCTTTTCCAGCTCTTTATACACAAATTGCACTGACACTACCACTTTAAAACACAAATCTTTTAAGCGTGGATCTCGTCGAGTACGACGGACAATCTGGGTGCTAATACCTTCCCAGGTTGTAACCAACCCCCTTTCTCAGTCTCTCTGGTTCGCAACCGTCTTACCCATGTCTTTCCTAGGTTTATGCAGCATTACCTTTCCTCCGGGATAAAAATGCCTAGCTGGCGACTCTTTTCACCTGTGAGTTCACTCCTGTGTGTTCTCACATCCCTCTTTCGTCGACCGTTCGCGTCTGTACCTTTATCTGGGCCATTCCCATTTATCGGGAGCGACAACTTGGCGACTCTGCTGGGGACCCTTATCTGTAACCAGGGCTTCTGGTTCTTTTTGTGGGTTCCTCCTAGCGCTTGATTGATTTGTGTTTATTGGGGTGTTATGTGCTGTTTGTGCTTGTATTCGTATTTATTTTTGCTTTATGTACAGTTTGTTTTATTGCTTTCTTTATAGCTTTACATATATCATACTGTCATACTGTGCTGGCTGGATCTTGTTTTGTTGCTTTGGTGGGTGGGTGTTCTATTGAGAGTTGAGGTCCTATACCTGGGACCTGAGTGACACCTAGGCTAGAGTGGTTCATGTTCTTTCCCATTCCATTTCGGTCTGGTGCGGGAATATGAAACACGGTTCAGATATGGGTTTCTTCTTGAGAACTCTGTGCTACAGATTTCCTGTAGTGCTAGGGCTATCTGGGAAGCCTGCTAAGTCTGGATGACCTTTAGTATTGACCTTCAGAAACTGAGGTGAATTAGAGGAGGATCTTTTATGGTTATTGTAAACACTGTACCTCCGGGTTAGAAGTGTTTACACTTCTCATAACTGATCCAAGTCTGAGGATCCTTGTTTTAGAACATCGCATGTGAGGGGGTTGGGCTGTTTACAGGTTTGCAGGTACCTTTGACCTCAGCATACCCTGTTACTTTGTTTTGATTAAGAGTACTCCATTTTGGAACAGTTCTTGTGATTTTTTTAACCCTGGACATGTGACTCTTTATTTGAGTCCCCCACCTTGGTTACTGGACTTATGAACCTCCATCTGGATTTCTTGAACATACATGGACCTATATCAGAGCAGTTAATCAGATCCAGCTCAGTCACAAACCCTTGCATATCATTTGCATACATCATCATTGCATCATTTTAACATTTGATTATTTGTTTTTCAGGGTATCCACATCATATATTTTGGCTTGGTTTTGACCCCTTCATCAGCATAGACCTATCTTCATCAGTATCTACTTCATCTACCTGCTTCAGTCACCTGCATCACCAGTCTCAGCCTGCCAGTGGCCCATCTTCAGTGTTATTCTCAGCATCTGTCTCAGCTCTTCTTCAGCAACATGGCACCCAAGAAGAGTAACATCTCCTATCATTTCTTTGAGCCTGAGTTGGTTAGCATCAGGAAGATTCAAACCCTGATTACTCCAGACCATATACCACTATTTAGAGAACATTATGGAGGAATCCTTGATGTGGTTATGGATTTGGACCCTTCACAGAGGAGCTTGATTCATACTTGCCTGCAGTTCTATGATCCCCCTCTGAGGTGCTTCACCTTTCAGGATTTTCAGTTGGGACCTTTATTAGAGGAGTATTCATCATTGGTTGGTGTACCTATCAGGGGTGGAGTCCCCTTCAACCATGAGATGGCTTTTCCTAGTAATGAGGAGGTGGCAAAAGCCTTATATCTGGAACCAGTTCTGATTGGGCAGAACATGACTGCCAAGGCTGGAGTCTCTGGTCTGCATCTAGATTTCTTGATCTCTCAGGCTACCCTAAAGGCTTCTTTGGGAGAGTGGAAGGCAGTCTGTGCATTATTAGCCCTTAGCATATATGGGGTCATATTATTTGCAGATGAGCCTAAGTTTGTTAGCAAGAATGCAATCCATCTTTTCATCCTGAGGAACCCAGTGCCCACCTTACTGGGAGATCTTTACTACTCTGTTCACCAAAGGAATGAAAAGCAAAGGGGAAGATTAGTGAGATGTTGTGCTCCTTTGTTCCACACTTGGCTGCTCAAACATTTGCCAAAGACTGATGCATTCTTGAACCCTCACCAGCAGAGGAACTGGGCTAGGAAGCTTGTTGCTTTAACCTCAGATGATATCAGGTGGTGTACTCAGAGCACTAAGGGCAGAGACATCATTACTAGTTGTGGGCAATTTCCCAATGTGCCTTTGATAGGAGTGAAGGGTTGCATCAACTACAACCCTCTGCTATTCAAAAGACAACTGGGCTATGCATTAGTCCACCCTCCTAGAGCACAGGATCTAGCTGAGACCCTTTATTGTGAGATCAAGCCTGGTCTGGCTATTGTCAGGCAAGCATCCTGGGCTTGGGACAATGTCCAGACTAAAGGGGTAACCATTCTTGGGAGATGCAAGAATGTGGCCTCAGCTAAGTACTATGAGTGGTCTCATGCCAGGGCTCAAATTTCTGGGATGCCCTTTACCATTGAAGATGTGCCTGGGCCATCCACAGCACCACCCCCAGCTACTGTCATCTTAGAGGAGTTTGAGAAATTAAAAGAGAGAAATGAGAATCTGACTCAGGCTCTACAGAAGACCCTCTGGGAGAGGAGTGATGGTCGGCTGGACATTGAGAGGTTAGAAAAGCTAAAGGTGGAGCATCTAGCCAGAATTGAGAAGTCAGAGGATTACATTAAGAAGTCTAGGGCTGGAGAGCAGATTTTGAAGAATGCCTGCAAGGAGGCTCAGTTCCAAAAGGCCAGGACTGATTTGTATCTGAAGGAGAGTCAAGCTATGTGGGTCAGGATCACCGAAGCTCGTACTCAGGAGGATAAAAGGACTCAGGATAAGATTGAGCAGCTGGAAGCTAGTGCAAGAGAGCAACAAGAAGCCCTGCTAGCAGCCCAGAGAGAGATCTCAGAGTTGAAGATTAGAGCTGGTGTGAAGAGGTCAAAGGACCAGAGTCAACACAAGAAGCTAGCTGCAGCTGTTACTACCAGGAATCTCCTCATCAGGAACCTCATAGAGCGTCCAGCTGATCCTGTGACTGAAGCACTTCTAAAGGATGTTCAGGAGGATGAGTTTGGTCTTGGTGTCTGACTTTTGCTTGTTGTTGCTTTCGTTTCATGTACTTTTCTTTATGTTGTATTTTTGACCCCCCCAGAGGGCATGTTTTGTAAAAAGAAACAAACTATGTATCATGTAATTTTGTAATATATTCATTAGTTTGTTTTATCTGAGTTCTTTCAAGACAACATCACAAGCATCTTCCTCAAGGGTCTGGAAAGGTCAAAACCAAGTGCCAAGCCGGATACCTTGGAAAAAAATAAGCATATTGCATTGCATACTAACCTTTTGTTTTGTTTTGTAGGTTTTTGTTTTATTGTTACTAACTCTGTTGTGACTTCAGGAACTATTGCTCGACGTCGGGTGTTCCCACTCAACCGTCCACACAGATATCCCACCCGTAACAACCTTCTGGGTATACAGATGGACCAAGTACAGCAGGACCTTACAGAGGTCAGGACTCAAATGGCCAATGAGAGATTGGAAATGAGGAATCAGATGACTCAGTTTATGGAGGTGATGAATAATATGGCTCAAAGCCAAGAGAGATTAAGAGCACTGGTAGAGAGGCAGAATCAGGAAGACCCCCATCTAGGGACTGCTGGGACAAGCAATAATGAGAGAGTTCAACCTCATGTTAATCCTCCGGTCTATGGACCCCACCTTCATACAGAGATCAACATCCCTGTTAATGTGCAAGGGACTGCCACTGCAGGCAGAGTGTTACAAGAAGACCCCCAAGAAGATCAGTTCACAGTGATGGGAGCTGGGGAGGAAGCCTATGACAGAAGGCTAGATGAGATTGCTGAGAAACTGAGATCCCTGGAGTCTCAAAACTCCTTGGGTTTTGATGTTATGGACATGGGCTTAGTGGACGGGGTCAGGATTCCCCACAAATTTAAACCACCGTGCTTTGAGAAGTACAACGGGACTTCCTGTCCACGGACCCATTTACAATCCTTTCTGGGGAGGCTGAAGGCATATACCATGGACGAAAAGCTATGGATGTTTTATTTTGAGGATAGCTTAACAGGAGCTTCAAGGGAATGGTACTCTCATCTGACTAGAGCAACCATCAGATGTTGGAAGGACTTGGCAGAGGCCTTCATTAGACAATACCAGTATAATTTGGATATGTCTCCCAACAGGACCCTCCTGATGGGGATGTCTCAATCATCCAGGGAAAGCTTCCGGGAGTACGCCCAGAGGTGGAGACAGCTTGCTGCTGCTGTCCAGCCACCCATGTCAGAGAGGGAGATGGCTGATATGTTTATGAACACCCTCCAAGGGACATACATTGACAGTCTAGCTGCCTTTTCTTCTACCAGCTTTGCAGACGTGGTCATAGTCGGGGAAAGAATTGAGAGCCTGTTAAAGATGGGCAAAATTTCTGACAACGGTGCCAGCTCGTCCAGCAATCCAAGAAAGCCTTTTGTGGGCCCAAGAAGAACTGGTGAAACTAATGCTATCCATACCAGCAGGGGCAGACCCCAATATGTTCATAGGTCTGTGGCAGCAGTCACCATTCCCGCTCCAGTTCATCCACAACCAGCTTATCAACCACATCAACAAAATTATCAGCAACAAACTCCTTATCCTCCTCAGAGAAACTACAACAACACCAGCAACAACAATCAGCAAAGACCATTTCAACAGAGACCTTCTCAGGCCAATAGGGTGATCGATCCGATCCCTATGCCTTATGCCACATTACTGCCACAACTCCTGAAACTCAACCTGGTTGAGCTAAGGACTTTGGCACCTCCAGATCCTACCAGTCTACCCAGAAAATACGACGCCAGCGCCAGATGTGCTTTTCACTCGAATGCGCCTGGCCACAGTACAGAAAAGTGTAGAGCCTTACATATGAAGGTACAGGACCTAGTGGATTCCAAGGCTCTAAACTTTGCACCACCACCAAATGTTAATAAGAACCCTATGCCACACCACGGAGGACCCAGAATCAATGCTATTGAAGAAGACAAGCCATCTTACTTGATAACCAGTGTGGGTCAGATTCGGACACCCTTAGTAGAGATTAAAGCTCAACTCCTTGAATGTCAAATGTTCCCGGGATGTGAGCTAGGATGTGCTTATTGCAACATTTCAGTGAATGGGTGTGATAACTTGAGGGATGGCATAGATGGTCTCATCCAGAGTGGCCTGCTTCAAATCACAACATCAATTCCTACCAATCCAGCAATCTCCTTAACAACAATTCCCGAGTCTCCTACAACTGCAATAACCATTGTTCCAAACAACTCTTCAATCTCATCAACAAATGCTTCATCTGTTACTTCGACGGACCAAATGTCAACTGACATCCCTTCTACAACTTCAGCACCCCTTCATTCAGAATCTCCTACAACAACAACACCCATCCTTCCAACAATGTCTCCTACAACTTCAATAGCAAATGTCTCAACAGTTACAATTTATTATGATCCTGCCAATGATTCTGCCTACAACTCACAAAACGCCACTCCTATCAGAGCACCAGTCACAATATACTATGATCCACAGACTATCATGGTCCCTTCTGCGGCTGCCATCAGTCCAGTCACTATCACAGTGCCTGGGCCAGTACCTTATGAAAGCAATAATGCCATCCCTTGGCATTACGGCTCCGATCTATACTGCGAAGGACAGAAAATCACTCTTGAATCATCAACTTCTTCACCACAAATAGACAATGTGGGGGGAGGCGGAGGCTTCACTCGAAGCGGACGTCTCTTTGCCCAGCAAATTCCAAGACCCAATGCCGAAGCAGAAGCTGCTGCCAAGGCAAAAGGGAAGAGCATGGTGCAAGAAGATCAAGTTGCTAAAGAAGCTCTGAAAACCCCTTTTGATCAAGAGGTTGATGAATTCATGAGAATCATCAAGAAAAGTGATTACAAGATAGTGGACCAGCTTCACCAGACACCTTCCAAGATCTCTATTCTATCATTGCTTATGTGCTCCGAGGCTCATCGGAACGCACTACTAAAAGTCTTGCACGCAGCTTATGTGCCAGAAGAGATCACCGTCAATCAGTTGGAAGCTGTGGTTGGAAATGTTAATGCTAGTAATGGACTAGGATTTACCAACACTGATTTGACTACGGAAGGCCGCAATCATAACAAGGCTTTGCACATTACCATGGAATGTAAGGGTGCAGTTCTTTCCCATGTGCTGGTAGACACAGGATCATCCCTCAATGTCTTACCTAAAAAGGCCCTTGTGAAGCTGGAATATGAAGGATTGGCGTTACGTCCCAATAACTTGGTAGTGAGAGCCTTTGACGGCTCTAAGAGATCAGTTCTGGGAGAAATTGAGTTGCCTGTAACGATTGGCCCACAAACTTTCAAAACGACCTTCTACGTGATGGACATTCAGCCTGCCTATAGCTGTTTGTTGGGTAGACCATGGATTCATGCCGCTGGCGCAGTTACGTCTACCCTTCACCAGAAGTTAAAATTTGAGTGGGAGGGCCAGGTCGTTACTATTTGTGGAGAGGAAGATATTTTTGTCATCCATCTGGCTACATACAAATACATTGAGATGGATGGGGAGATCCACGAAACGATGAGTCAAGGGTTTGAGGCATTGAACATAAATGAAACATCTGCTGTACCTGGAACTTCCATGACATCCTACCAGCAAGCCAGGAAGGTTGTTGAGGAGGGGAATGCTCAAGGTTGGGGCAAACTGTTGCCTGTGGAGAAGAAGGAGGATAGATTTGGGTTGGGTTACAAACCAACTCAACAAGATCAAGCAGAGGCTGCTAAGAAGCCCAACTTTGTTAGTGGGGGGATGCTCACCCCTGATGCTGTCAACAACTTGGAAGATGAGTCGGAAGATGAGCGCAACCTGGAGAGCTGGATACGTCCAAGAATTCCGGAGAGCAGTATCTCAAACTGGTCTTCCCAGGAAATTATAAGAGTTACTCCTGCAGAGTAATTATTATTTCCTATATATTTTAAGCATGCATCAAGTCTTGCATCTTGCCCAAGATGACAAGACTCATTTTGTAATCGGGCCATCTGTAATTTTGTGCAAATAGATCAATCAATGATAATCAGACATCTTTTGCTAATGAGTCTTTTTTCTTTTCCGCTCACTGTTTTTCCGTTTTTCTTTTTGTACAAAAAAATAAATGGCAATGTTTTCAAAATGACAACTTTATTTCACTTTTCTAAACAAGATTAAAATCAATCACTAAAATGAACGAACTGAACCCTTGCAGAGAGTGCCTTCCAGACCGCACCGACAACGGCACAACTATGGCTTCGTATGACTTTGACAATCCAATCAATCAAGCTGATGAAGGGGTTGAAGAAGATTATGAGCTTCCTGAAGAGCTAGCCAGGTTGTTAAGGCAAGAAGAGAAGGTTATCACTCCTCATCAGGAGGAGGTCGAAACGATTAATCTTGGTACAGATGAAGATGTGAAAGAAGTTAAAATCGGGGCCTGCTTACAAGACTCAGTGAAGAAACAACTGATTGACCTGCTTCAGGAATATGTGGATGTGTTTGCTTGGTCTTATCAGGATATGCCAGGGTTGGACACCGACATTGTTATGCACAAGCTGCCTTTAAGAGAAGAATGCCCACCGGTTAAACAGAAACGGCGTCGTACTCGCCCAGACATGGCAATGAAAATCAAAGAAGAGGTACAAAAGCAGTGGGACGCCGGGTTCCTTGCTGTAACTAGATATCCACCGTGGGATGCTAATATAGTACATGTGCCTAAGAAAGACGACAAAGTAAGGATGTGTGTTGACTACCGGGATCTGAACAGAGCCAGCCCGAAGGATGATTTCCCATTACCTCACATTGATGTATTGGTAGATAATACGGCTCAGTTCTCGGTATTCTCCTTCATGGACGGATTTTCAGGATACAATCAGATCAAGATGTCACCTGAAGACATGGAGAAGACAACCTTCATCACACCCTGGGGCACGTTCTGTTACAAGGTGATGCCATTCGGACTGAAGAATGCTGGTGCAACATATCAACGGGCTATGGTAACATTATTCCACGATATGATCCATAAAGAAATCGAGTGTTATGTGGATGACATGATTGCCAAGTCCCTCACAGAAGAAGACCACCTGGTAAATCTACTGAAGTTATTCAAGCGTCTGAGGAAGTACCAACTGAAGCTGAACCCCAACAAGTGCACATTCGGGGTGCGATCTGGTAAGCTGCTGGGCTTTATTGTAAGCGAGAAAGGGATTGAAGTTGACCCTGATAAAGTCAAAGCTATTCAAGAAATGCCTGCCCCGAAGACAGAAAAAGAAGTTAGGGGGTTCCTAGGTAGATTGAACTACATTTCACGGTTCATATCTCACCTTACAGCAACCTGTGAACCTTTGTTCAAGCTGTTAAGAAAAGAACAGACGGTCAGGTGGAATGAAGACTGCCAGAGGGCTTTTGACAAGATCAAGGAATACCTGCAAGAACCACCAATCCTTATGCCTCCATTTGAAGGAAGACCTCTGATAATGTACTTGACAGTATTAGAAGAGTCAATGGGGTGTGTGCTGGGCCAGCATGACGAGTCTGGTCAAAAAGAGTATGCAATATACTACCTGAGCAAAAAGTTTACCGACTGTGAACAGCGTTATTCACTGCTCGAGAAAACTTGCTGTGCTTTAGCGTGGGCTGCTCGCCGACTAAGACAGTATATGTGACCCACACTACCTTATTAATATCCAAAATGGATCCAGTTAAGTACATTTTTGAGAAGCCAACACTTACTGGACGGGTTGCAAGATGGAAAATGATTCTCACGGAATATGACATCCAGTACACCTCTCTGAAAGCCATCAAGGGCAGTGTATTGTCTGAATATCTTGCTGAGCAACCTATTGATGACTACCAGACTATGAGATTTGACTTCCCTGATGAAGACATCATGTTCATAAAAGTGAAAGATCATGAAGAGCCTGTTCATACTGAAGGGCCTGACCCGGAAGAAGAATGGACTATGATGTTTGATGGGGCCGTTAATATGAATGGTCGTGGTGTTGGTGCAGTACTCATTACACCCAAAGGAGTTCACATGCCCTTCTCGGCAAAACTCACTTTCAACTGCACTAACAACGAAGCTGAATACGAAGCTTGCATTATGGGTCTTGAGGAAGCCATTGACCTCAGGATCAAGACATTGACTGTATTCGGAGATTCAACTCTGGTAGTTAATCAAACCAACGGCAAATGGTACACACACCAGGAGCATCTGATACCTTACAGGGATTATACAAGGAGGTTATTGACTTTCTTTACAACAGTCAAGCTTGAGTATATCCCTCGGGACGAGAATCAGTTTGCAGATGCTCTGGCTACCATTTCATCTATGATCAAAGTTCAAGCTGCCAACTTCGTACCTCAGATTTCAGTGTCCAGACTTGACAGACCAGCATATGTGTTCGCAGCAGATATTGTCAAAGATGATAAGCCTTGGTTCCATGACATTAAGTGCTTCTTGGAGGATCAAACATACCCATCTGGGGCATCTTCCAATGATAAGAAGACTTTGAGAAGGCTTGCTGGTAGTTTCTTTCTGAACACTGATGGTTCCCTATACAAGAGAAACTTTGATATGGTACTCCTCAGATGCGTTGATAGAACAAAAGCAGACTTGTTAATGCACGAGGTGCACGAAGGATCCTTTGGTACCCATGTAGGAGGGCATGCCATGGCTAAAAAGTTGCTAAGATCAGGATATTACTGGATCACAATGGATGCTGACTGTTGTGTCTATGCCAGGAAATGCCATAAATGTCAGATCTACGCGGATAAAGTGCATGTGCCTCCCAATCCTTTGAATATAATGTCTTCACCCTGGCCCTTTGCTATGTGGGGCATTGACATGATTGGCAAGATCGAGCCGACTGCTTCAAATGGTCACAGATTCATCTTGGTAGCCATTGACTATTTTACCAAGTGGGTCGAAGCAGCTTCCTATGCCAATGTTACAAGACAAGTGGTAGCCCGATTCCTGAAGAGAGATATCATCTGTCGGTATGGATTTCCCGAGCGAATCATTACTGACAATGGTTCCAACTTAAACAATAAAATGATGGTTGAGCTATGCCGGGACTTCAAGATCCAACACCACAATTCTTCTCCTTACAGGCCAAAGATGAACGGCGCTGTTGAGGCAGCTAACAAGAATATCAAGAAGATTGTGCAGAAGATGGTAGTCACCTGCAAAGACTGGCATGAAATGCTACCATTTGCTTTGCATGGGTACCGCACGTCAATCAGAACATCCACTGGGGCAACACCGTATCAGCTTGTGTATGGTATGGAAGCAGTCCTACCTGTTGAAGTTGAATTACCCTCTCTACGGGTATTGATGGATGTTAAGCTGAAGGAAACAAAATGGGTTCGGTCCCGATACGAGCAACTGAGTCTGATCGAAGATAAAAGATTGGCTGCAATCTGTCATGGGCAGCTATATCAGAAAAGAATGAAGAAAGCCTTCGATCAGAAAGTCAGGCACCGAGAGTACCAAGTAGGAGATCTTGTGCTGAAGAGAATCCTCCCTCCTCATACAGACCACAGGGGCAAGTGGACTCCGAATTATGAAGGACCATTCGTGGTAAAGAAAGTTTTCTCTGGTGGAGCACTAATGCTCAGCACCATGGATGGTGAAGACTTCCCGTCCCCTGTGAATTCAGATGCAGTTAAAAAATACTTCGCATAAAAATGACCCGCTGGACATAAAAACAGAATGTAAGTCCAGGCAAAAACAGGGCATCCCGGCGAGTCAAAAACAGAATAAAAAACTCGGGCAAAAATAAGGGAAAATAAACAAAAGAATGTACACCCGCTGAGTTGAAAAGCCGCATTGGACAACTCAGGCAAAAATGGGTATCCCGATGGATTGAAAACCCGAAAGGGCGATCCATGCAAAATAAGGGAATAAGCGAACAACTGCACCTGAATTCGTCTGTATCACCTACAACTTGGTAAGCTTCGAAAGGATCAAGTTTCTTTCAGAACCAGCCTTCTTCAGAAAGCAAGACGAGAAGAACGTCAAAAGTCATACGAGTCATAGCAAAAGAGGAAGCTCCTTAAAACATCGTCAACATTGTCAACATTTTGTTTCTCTATTTGTAACAATCTCCTCATTTCAGGGGATATGTTTCTTTGATGTATCTTGCCAATTCAGGCCACATGAATTAGTAAAAACAGATTTTCAGTCAAGTTTCACCTCGTACACTTCATTTTATTTGCAAAGAATGTCTGATATCTTTAAAATACTGATTGCATAAATACAGATGCTTATCTCAAAAAAAAAAAAACTACGTGCTTGCAGGAAATATACTTATTCCCGGGAGTGTCTAACTCCTATGACGGAATCCGGTAAGGGATTACTCGGGATTACTTGTGCGTCCCTTGTCTTTGCAGGATTGCAGGTATTCAAAGCGCAACATGGGGCATGTAAGCTTCATCCCAGCAAGCTGGCAAATCAACACTCATTCTTAGCACTCAAAGTGTTTTCTCCCCAGCTGAGTTACCACTTGTTACTTCTCCCAGCCGAATTGCCGATCATTCTTCCTCAGCCAAGTACGAAAGCCAGGGAACCACTTCCCCACAAAGTTCCAGCCTCTATTCAGAAGAGCAACGCATGAAGGAATAAAAACAGAGTGACGAAAGCTTCTACAAACCCCAGCTGGGTCCCTCATTTACTGGAATAGGTCTATCATTGACCCATTTCCCCAAGCAGATGCGTCTCATCAGATCTACCAATGATCTCATCCCCAGCTGGGATGTTCATTTCAAGCAGATCAACCGGATATCTTCACGGCAACGGGATCCGAATCCTGGATCGGTATCCTTGCATAGTCATGGCATTTGCATCATATTCACCCCACAAAGCGTAGCATTCCGTCTAGTACGGAGCATTACGGCAAAAATCAAACATGTTGCATAATCATAAGCCATGTTCGGAATCAAACACTTGTGAATATTGACAACCCATCAACCATACACAGAATGCTCCCCGTATTCCCCGGCAGAGAGCCCAGACACTTCTCTTGCAAATACAGATACTTCCTGACACCCGTCCGTGTCATTTCCCCAGCAGAAAGCTAAGGTTTCTGCCTTACACCCATGAATACTCTTTTTTGGCACCCGTCCGTGTCATGATTCCCCCGGAAAAAAAAAGGGGGGGATAGAGGCAGCATCCACAGAGGGAAATAGTGATGTAGAACTGAAAGACCGCCATTCTCACATATCAAGAATTCCAAGGTCTGGGTGGGGGAAGAAAGGAGTAGATGTTGCTAAAAGGGCCTTAAACCTATAAGAGTTTGAGAAAGAATCATCACAGTAAAACATGAACAACACTCTAGGGCTTCCTCCCACCAGAAGAATGAAGGAATTGATTTTCCTGTTGCTCCCGTTCATCCTGATGGAGATAAAACAACGATTATGATTAAAAATTCCTAGCAAATACAATCGAAACATGATGGTGAAGGGAATGGAAAACACTTTCTCCCCTGAACAGGGCTGAACAAAGGATATGCATTTGTAAAATCCACCAAGGCCCGTACAGCTTACTTAGAATGACATCATCTCCGCAGAAAATCTGGAACCAGGCAGTCTGATGATTCAGTAGTAAATTCTGACTCCGATGAGTAGTTATGTCTTCGCACTCACAAACATCAGTATATACTCCTTGTGGCACCCGTCCGTGTCATATCCCCAGCAGAAAGCCAAAGCGTCCTCTTTGTACTCACAGATATTTATATACAATTCCTTGACATTCGTCCATGTCATTTTCCCCAGTAGAGTAACATAAACACTTTGTATACCAGATATTTGTTTATACTATACTTTTCTCCTTTTGATACTCGTCCATGTCGCTCTCCCCAGCAAGTTAAACACTCATCTATACACCACTCATACTAGTCATACTTATACAGATACTCGTCCGTATCTTATATACACCATCTATATCCCCGCAGATTCAACACTCATCCGTGTTCTCTGTTAACCAGTTGGTACCCGTCCGTATCATCATCTCAGAACGTGCGTTTAGCGTTTGTTTCTACCTGATACTCGTCCGTATCATAGTCTTAAGGATGCTCGTCCGCATCTTTAATCCATACACCGTGTCAAACACTCTTGTCTTCTTGAATGTAGATACTCGTCTGTGTCTACTATTCCCCAGAAGAATCCCCTCAGATTCAACACTCATCCGTGTTCTCTGTTAACCAGTTGATACTCGTCCGTATCATCATCTCTGAACACGTGTCAGTATTTGTTTATACCCGATACTCGTCCGTATCGTAGTCCTAGGGATGCTCGTCCGCATCTTTAATCTATACACAACGTCAAAACACTTATACCTTTATTTCTTGGATATAGACACTCGTCCGTGTTTACTATTCCCCAGTAGATCACCAACAAAGCAAATTTCTTTTTATCTGACATTCGTCCTATGTCATGATAACCCCTGAGAGCAGCCGTACCCTACTAGGTGGTCGTCCTCCACCTCTTGATGATCGTCCTTCATCATGCTCGTCCGATGTCCGTCCCCATCGTTGACTTTTCTATCCGACATTCGTCCTATGTCGTGATATTTAGCAGCCGTCCCCTGCTAGGTGATCGTCCTTCACCTTTTTGATGATCGTCCTTCATCATTTTATCCAATGGCCGTCCCCATTGTTGATTTTGGTTATCTGACATTCGTCCTATGTCATGATAAACCTTGAGAGCAGCCGTCCCCTGCTAGGTGGTCGTCCTCCACCTCTTGATGGTCGTCCTCCATCATGCTCATCCGATGGCCGTCCCCATCGTTGACCTTTTATCCGGCATTCGTCCTATGTCGCGATACTTTTGGCAGCCGTACCCTGCCGGGTGATCGTCCTTCACCTTAGATGACCGTCCCTCATCTTATCCCCAACAGAGCAGCCGTCCCCTGCTAGGTGATCGTCCTTCAATTTTGATGACCGTACCTCATCATCTGTTTATTTCATTTATTCTTTAACCCGATGGCCGTCCCCGTCGTGGTCCCTTTTCTTTTTAGCCCGATGGTCGTCCCCATCGTTGGTTACTTTACTTTATGAACTTGATGGCCGTCCCCGTCATGTTTCATTAATCCCCAAAGAATCTTACAGCTTTATCTTGATGGCCGTCCCCATCATAATCCCTTTTCCCAGCATGTCGGCCGTCCCCGTCATTGCTTTATTTGTCGCACTTTTCCCAGCATGTCGGCCGTCCCCGTCATTGCTTTATTTGTCGCACTTTTCCCAGCATGTCGGCCGTCCCCGTCATTGCTTTATTTTTCTCACTTTTCCCAGCATGTCGGCCGTCCCCGTCATTGCTTTATTTTTCGCACTTTTCAGCATGTCAGCCGTCCCCGTCATTGCTCTTTACCCAGCAGTCGTCCTCTGCTCGACGGTCATCCTCCGTCGCCTATACTTTACAATATACTTTATTTTCCTTTACAATCTATATCCCTTTTCTTCTTCATTCTGTGAGTGCAAATTTTGGACTGTCTTTGGTATTCAACCACAAGTTATCTTGTTTGCCTATTAAGCCGCTGCTTACATCCTGCACAGCTAACTCATGTTTGAATAGGGGCAGCTGTAAACACCCCAAAATTTCCCCCACCAATTCACACCATGGCTTGTGATCATTTCATATGCATAAACTTAATCATAGCATCTCATATTACATTTTTGATTCACTGCATAAATTCTAAGTCATCTACACCTAGGGTTTGTGATCTGAGCAATCCAAGAGCTTCTTGAACCACTCCAAAGGTCATAAATCACTTCAAAGGGGTCCATGTGTGTCCAAGTATCATATTATATCCTCTCAAAGTCAAGAATGTCAAAAAATCACAAGAACTGAAAATGGTATGGAAGCAGAGCCTGGTTTGACTGCACAGATGACCTAGAATTAGGGTTTTGGTTTCAGAGGCCATAACTCCAAATTTTTTGGTCATTCTTGTTTCTATTGGTCTCTATATGGTATATGGAGTATTCATATCAATTTTCATGAAGAAATTCCATGGGGAAGTCATCTGATCAAGAGTTGACTTTTCAAGCAAGTCAGTGCAAAATCAGGGCATCTGAGGCCCTCAATGACCCAACCAAAGGGTGTTCTTCATCATTTTGATTGTATATGATCTTTATTTGATCATAGAAGTTGTTGGAAATTCACAAAATTGAAGAATTACAAGTCTTTTGCAAAGTTGACATTTTGGGCAAGTTTGACTTTTAATGAAATTGTTATTTTAGGCAACTTTTTCAACCCTTACTTTTTGATTCAAAAAAGCTTCAAATGGAAAAACTTTGGTCATGAAAGTTGTAGAATGGATCATTCCCTTTTCAAAAAGTACAAGAACATGACCTAATTCATTTTGGATCAAAAGTTATGGTTTGTCAAAGTTGGCAAAAAACACAAAATTTCAAAGTTTCCACCAAAGAGGCAAAGTTGCAAATTCACTTCTCAAGGCAAATTTAGTCATCAAATGCATTTCTAAACTTCACAACATGATCATACAATACATAAAAATCAGAATGGGCCAAGAAACTTCTCACTTTTGTGGCATATGGATCAAGAAATTTCATAAAGATCAAAAGCAAGGCAAGTTGCAAAACTCATCATAAGACACAACCCACTTGCTTGCTAGCCTGCTGAGCCACCCTAGGCATCTCCCCTCATCATGCTGCGCAGGACACACCCTTTTTCCTTGGCTAGAAAGTAGCCCATACTTCTCTTACACCAACTTTGACATTTTGGCAAAAGGACCCATACCAATCAATAAAGCACACATCACTTCATCTGACCAATGGCAATTGTTTATACAAAGAAAAAGCAAGCCAAAGCAACTACAACACAAGCTTGAAACCATCCATAACTCAGCATTCTCATTTTCACCTCAGCTTGCAAGAGCATTCGAAACTCATCACACAGGCCACAAACACATAAACAAACTTCACAAACAATCCCACCATGCTTCACTGAACACAAACCAACCTTCAAAACAGCCTGAAAGCCATTGAATCAAAAACACGATCACCAACTGCCAATGAACAGAACATCTGCTATCTCTCAAACCATCCATTCTAAACTCCAAACAAACATTGCAAGCTTCCTAGGAGGATCATTGGAGTGCATTTGAGCCAAAGAAACAGCCAGAAAGCTCCTGAATCGAAAGCTTCAGTTCAGGTAGTCAACTCAAAACTTTTTTCCAGAAACATGTTTTTAAGTTCTTAATAGCTTCTATGCACTCCCCTGATCATGAATATGTGCTTACTTTTGAAAATGGTTGAGAAACCAGGATGTATGCATTGTCTGAAACTTTTGCCCTAAAAAATGTTTGATTCGATTCTCTCTGTTTTTGAATGATAAATGTTGTTTGATTGAGGGGTTTGATTCGTTTTTAAGTGGGGATGATTTCTGGGTAGTTAGATTTTGTTTTGGATGCGTGTAGAGAGAGTTGGAGATTTGAGATGGCCGGAGAAGACGACCGGAACAGTGTTCCGGTCGCCTGAAAGTCATTAGGGCATAATTAATTAGGGCTAATCATAATTATGGAAGTTTGAATCTCAGCCCTTGGATGTGGCGCCAGGTCAATTCGCGCGCGTGCATATTTGAATCTGGACCTTTAGATTTGCATACTTTTCTTTTTTCAGATTAAATTCATTTTTATTTTACATTTATTTCATTTGTTTTCTCATATTTATTAAAAATAGCAAAACAATCTTAAAAATTCTGAAACTTTTTATATAAACTTTGATTAATTTTCAGAAACCAAAAACATTTTTATTTTTTATTTTTTGCATTAAAAAATATTTTTAAATCATTTAAAAGTTTATTTTTTAATTAATTAATGAGAAATAATTAATTAAAAATCCTTTTAAGTATTTTAAAATCACCAAAAAATTCATGAAACATTTAAAAACATTTAGAAACATTGTCCAACCCTCAAACCAAATTTCTTTTTTGATCTTGATGTCTTTTGAGAATTTTCCATGGAATTAACTTCATTTTTAAGCATTATTTTGATCCAAACTTCAAAAAATCATTTCTGCCTAACCATTGAGAGTTGGACTTTGATTCTTTTTGCATTGTGTCTTGCCTATCATGTAGTTTGTAGGATTAAATTGGAATGATTTGATCTTGCATTTTCCATTTGTTTGTCATTTTACTTGACAAGGTACCCTAAAACCCTAGAAATCTTAGGAAATTCATAACTTTTATTAGGTTAAGAGTTAGAACCCCTCCTTTGAGCAGTGAGTTTGTGTAGGTTTAGGGTCCCTTTGAGTGCATTTTCAATTTTTTATCTTGATGTTTGCTTCTGATTTTGGTTTTTGTTTGATGCATTGATCATAAACCCTGATTTGGGCTTCCTTTTGCATCCACCTTGCATTTGCTTGCATACCATGTCTTGCCATAGCATTTTGTGCATCCATTTGGTTCATTAGACATCTTAAGACATATTGAAAGCATGTTTGATCATTACATCTTGCATTTGCCATGTTGTATGCCATTTGCATTTCATAACTTTTCATGTATGTTCATGGTTCTTAACTTACCCCATTTGCATCCATAAGTTTGTATGAGCATCCCCATGTGTTGTTTCATGTTTGCATCATCCCATAGCATCATTATCATCATGTATATGCTTCTGGTTTTGTTTTGCATCATGCCATTTCATTTCATTTTGCATTGCATTGCATTTCTTTCACTAACGTTTCTGGTGGTAAGCAACTTTGAGAAGTGAATTTGCCTTCACTTCTCACATTTCTTTTCATCTCTTTCATACATCCTTGCTGCATTTTGTTATGTGTTTGAGAATGAGCTTGCTCTTTCTTCTTCATCTTACTTTCTTTCCTCAAGTGACTTGACTTCTTGAATGAAGCAAGTTACTTTGCTTCTCTTGGCCCCTTTTCATCTGCTTCCTGGTGGTTCCTCTGAAGATGTCTCTTGTAAACCTCACAAACCTTAGGAACAACCATGCATGACAATGATTAGGGTTTTGATTAGTCCCCCACTTAGTTTTACCTTTGTGTCATCATTGAGTCTTCTTTTCTCATCTCATAATCGGGGACTAAACCCTAAAGGCTTTAAGGCTTTGTGATTAAGCTTATGCCTGCATCCTTCTATTAGGATGGAGTGTATAACTTTATTCCTAAGTGTTAAACCCTTAATGTGTTTAACTCCTTTAATCAATCCACATAATAATCTTAAAGACATCACACTTGTAACTTGGGCCTTGCATTAGGGTTCTAATTCTTCCTTAATTGGTTAAGAAGGACTAACCCTAGTGTTAATGGACAAGTCCCCCTCAAGTTGTCTTACAAACCCTAAAAATTCACTTCATCATCATACCATTAATTAAAATCCACTTAATAAAGGCTTTGTTTTGACATGAGTTTAATCCCTAATCATGGATTAAGTTGAGGAGCATTCCTCAGCTTAAACATTCTCATCTATTATCCTTCTATTAGGATGGTGTAATGAGTCTGTTTAATCCCTGATTATGGCTTAATCTCATTACTTAACACTAAACAAAAACACCAAAAACATCTAAATAATCACAAGTAGGTTAATGATCTTAACCCTGCATCAAAGGTGATTAAGTGTGAGAATCTGACTTCACACTTAAGGTATTCTCATTACCCCTAATTAGAGGGAAGATTTGATGAGTTTACTAACCCATTGGTTTAGGCTTAAGCTCATTAACTTATGACAAACATCCAAAAGCAATAAAAGATTGAAAACTCAAAAACAAACAATAATCGTCTCCTTCGGGATTCTTTTCTCATCTCATTCACTCATAAACGAGAACTTGCTTCTTCCGTCTAATGCAAGACAGTTTGCACCTGAGCCAGACAGGTCATACACTTGAGCATAGACAAGCAAGCAGTTCACAAGTCAATTTACCTTTCAGTCTCTTTGGGTCGAACTACGGTGTTCTGACTTCCTCATTGCACGAGAGGATACGTAGGCATAACTTAACTGTTATCGAACAAAAGTCTCTGTATATTCCCCCTCTTTCTAGCTTTATTCTTTTAGCCTCATGATCTTGAGCATTTTATTCTTGTTCTTGCACTGACACTGTATATATCACACTTTGCACTCCTTTTACACTGACACCTGTACATCCTTTTCCAGCTCTTTATACAAAAATTGCACTGACACTACCCCTTTAAAACACAAATCTTTTAAGCGTGGATCTCGTCGAGTACGACGGACAATCTGGGTGCTAATACCTTCCCAGGTTGTAACCAACCCCCTTTCTCAGTCTCTCTGGTTCGCAACCGTCTTATCCATGTCTTTCCTAGGTTTATGCAGCATTACCTTTCCTCCGGGATAAAAATGCCTAGCTGGCGACTCTTTTCATTCCCTATGAGTTCACTCCTGTGTGTTCTCACATCCCTCTTTCGCCGATCGTTCACGTCTGTACCTTTATCTGGGCCATTCCCATTTATCGGGAGCGACAGAACTAATCCTGACGTTCTTTTGACCTTGGAGAGTAGGAAAACGGTCTGTACAAAGATCCATTCCCTAATTCAAGATACCTCCAGAAGAGATAATCATCACAAGATTTATTTCTACTGGTCCATTCAACAACTCAAATCATGTTGCATAAATGATTCAGAGACGGCCTATACAAAGACCTAGTACTGATATCCAGTATCAACATTTGAACATCACCACATCCAGATATTTTAGATGGCATCTTTAAGCCCATCTCTAGTTCATCCTGATGGCATCTCTAAGCCCATCCCTAGTCCTTCAAATTGGCATCTTCAAGCCCACTCAAGCATATACAGCTAATCATCAGTATTACTCTACGCACCGGTGAGTGCAAATTTTTGGGCTTTTGTGTTCAATCCCCTTCAACCTTCCAGGTCACGAATGGCACATATACCAATCTAACCCCTCAGGTTTCAGAAAATTGAACAGGGGCAGCTGTTGCACCCCAAAATTTGCCCTCACAAGACAAGACTCTGTGTACTAAGAGGTTCACAAGGTTCACAAGACATCTCATGAGGTTCACAATTAGTCAGAAGATTTGACATTTCCCTCAAACAATGCATCCTCCTAAGCAATGCATCCTAAACTAGGGTTTTGACTTTAAGCAGGCTAAATGGACTTCCAAGACTTAAAGTGAGCTTCATAACATCTTATATGTGTTTAATAATCCCCATGACAAGTTTCAAGACTTTTCCCAAAAGTTTGCTCAGTCAGATGATCAGATAGGTTAAAATCTGTCAAAGCAGTTAAAAAGTCAAACTGAGGTCAACTGTGGTCAAACCAAAGTCAAAATTCATGATATTTTGACAACATCAAGTATATGAAGTAAAATTCATCATTTTATCAAGGGTTGATCATGATTCATCAAGGAGATTTCAGATCATCAAGAATCAGGAGTTTCTAAATTAGGGTTTTCATAGGAAAAGTCAACTGAACTTTGACCAGCCATAACTTTCACATGCTTCATCAAATTTTTTCCATCCAAAGCTCATTTTGAAGGAAATTGAATTCTCTACAACTTTGTGTCTCACAAGCCAAGCCCAAAAATGTTTCATTTGGAAGGTATGAGCTAAGACATTATAGGTCCTTTTGAAAGTCAACAAAAAGTCAACAACTTCAAAAGAGTATAACTTGAGAATGGTAAAAGATATAGACATGAAACCAATGGGGTTGGTTATAGGACTCTTTAAGCTTTCCAAAATGTCCAATAACACCCTCATAGCATTAAAATTGAAGGATTTGTGCCCTTGCAAAGTTGGGAAATTTTAGGGAAGTTTATGAAGCAAATAATGCCTAAAATCAAATATTTGCTAAATGAGCCCACCAAATTGCCATCCCATCTTTTCAAAAACACCAAGCACGACCCAACCCAACTATTTTATGATTTTTTATTTTTTATTTCATATTTATTTGAATTTTATTCATTAAAATACAGTTTAAATTGAAATAAAATATAAAATCATATATCTAAAAAAGGATTTTGCTTCTAGAAAGTCATGAATATTGTTTGGATTAGATTGATACACAAGTTATGAGGATTGTCCCAAAATAGCAAGGTTGGATCAAATAAAAATTAATTTTTAAGACATAATCTTTTTCAATATTCAAGTGATCCAAAAGTCCAAATAATCATACAATTTTTTGACCTAATATCATTCATATATATACAAAGAATATTGAGCAGCC
The DNA here is from genome assembly GCA_963966055.1 of Lathyrus aphaca. NCBI lineage: Eukaryota > Viridiplantae > Streptophyta > Magnoliopsida > Fabales > Fabaceae > Lathyrus > Lathyrus aphaca. The sequence goes on along the minus strand of OZ014523.1, from coordinate 355,750,432 downwards.
TAGGGGACACGAAAATTTAGCCTCCAAAGGTAAGAACAAAGTTTCAAAATTCACACTAAGAACACCAATTCGGTTTGATACCTAGAGCTGTTTTCAAGACAAACCAAAGGTTGCAACTTGTTCCTTGGAGTTCATAGATTGATTCTGGATCATAACATTGTCCATTCATGCCTTAAATTGCACAAACCGAATGCCTCTTCTTAATGTTCTAAAAATTTTCGATTTGAATGATTTGTGCATTAATATTGAAAACTAATTGTGGATTTGTGTTTGTTGTGATGTTTAGAAACTTTTTGGATGATTTAATTCAATTATTGTAGACTGTATTGAAATTCACCATTGCTAGGGTTTGGAGCTTCAAATCGGGAACCAAGTATTTAGGGCCTTAAAATGAAATCTAAGAACATTGATATGATCTATGAGACTTTTATAATTGATCTGGGCTTTTAATTTGAATTGATGTTACGATTTGATTGATGTTTGAAAATACATAGGATTCTGGTTTTAAGAACTTGCAGGAAAATTCGCAGGAGAATGCATGGGAAATTTCGCAGGTAATTTGAATGAGGAAGATGAAGTCTGACGCCAAATTCATATTTAAAAATTGAGTATTATATTTTATGAAATTGTTGTGATTATTATTTCAGAAGAACAGCTTGGCTCAGTTGGTATGCGCGTTTGTTAGTGAATGAATAGTCTTGGGTTCGATTCCCCCCAGGCCATTTTGTGTTTGTTTTGTTTTTTATGATTTTTACAGGTTATGAAACAAAAGGTATTGGCTCTCATTCAATATCACCAAATACAGCGCAGCCTGGTGGAGAGCTTGTTGGTCCAGTGGATGCAAAGCCTAAGGCCTGGGTTCGAATCCCAGCCCCAGGTAAGTTTTTTTTCTCTTTTTTGTTTTGTTTTATTTGATTTTTGTTTATATTATAGTTAATTAATTTAAATAAATGTTTAAAAATAAAATAGTTATATTATTTTCTTAGATAATTCAAAAAAAAGACTTATAGTTTTAAATAATTCAAACTTTATTAATAAAAATTATTTATATTTATTTCATTGTATATTATTAAAATTGTATGTATTTTTTATATATAAATAATTTAACTAGGCTTAGGTTAAATAATTAACCCTAATATTTTTATATAAAACCTAATTTTCTTTATAAACCCTAATTATGTTATAAATATTAATTTATTTGTTTGTAAATTTTAATTATATATATTTCTTTTATAATTTGTTTATGTCATGTAGTTTTTTTATAAATAATGTAATTAGCTTTAGATTAAGTAATTAACTCTAATTTATTTTTTCTAAAAAAACAATTAAAAACCCTAACTTTATTTTATGAGTTTGATTCTTTATTTTTATATGCTTACTTAATTATAATTAACAAATATTTTTATAATATGTATATAAAATTAAATTATTAGAACTATTAGTCATATTTATTAGTACATAATTATTATCATTTATTTCTTTTATTAAAATTCTTAAAACATAATTATTTATTTAATTTTGAACTTTTAATTTTTTTCTATATTATATTGTTATACTAACCCTCTTATATTTATTTTTGTGTATTATTACTAACCAATCTAATTATTTATTTATTATATGCTTACTTATTTAAATTATTTTTATTATTCTTATAATGTAATTGTGCCAATTATGTAATAGCTGTAGAATTATTTTTATTATTTAAATTGCCATGGTTAGTAAAATAGGGAGTGTAAACATGTTTGTACTTAAAATTTAATTTAGATCATTAATCTCAAGATAAATATATGAACTTGTACACGCACACACGTAAGTCGATCTTGGATCGCCATCTCACATTCTTAAGGATACCTCTCATGTTGCCTAAACAAAAAGGTCAAGTAAGGTGTAAAGCAAAGTCCCTTCTCTCATATCATCTAGTCCCTTAAAAGATAATAAGGTCAAGTCCCTCCATGGTTGCCTTCGTAAATGATCTTGTCCCTTTCGAATAAAGATGATAAGTCCCTTCGAATTGCTGAATACACCTTACAGTTGCCTCATCACAGTTGTCCCTTCATATGTCCCTTATAACATCCAAGGTAATGACTACCTATTCCTTAATAATAGGGATAGTCTTACCATTGAAAGAACATTCAAGAACAGTAAAGATTCAAATTAGGGTAGGTTCCTCTTAAGTACTTGCTCACTCATTCAAAAACATTTCATAAACATTTCACATTTTCAAACAAATTTTCAAAACAAAGTCTTTATATATATCCGTACAAGGATCATTATAAAGTACTTAAGAAAATTTTCAATCACACACTACACTTCTCAAAACAGTTTAAAGTGAGCTAAGTAACTAAGAGCCCATGGATAACCATGGATGTAAAGGGTGCTAACACCTTCCCTTTACATAACCTACCTCCCGAACCCAAAAATCTTTTAAGGTCTTTCCTGTTCTTTTATGCCCTTTCCTTTTGGATAAAATAAAAGTCGGTGGCGACTTTTGCTATCCGCAACATAACTAAAGTCAGTTCTCCCACCGTGTTACAGACGCGCGTGGGAAACAAAATCGTACGCTCTACATTCAAACTAAACCCTAATCCAGATTAAAACATTAATGACTCTCAGGTGGCCGGAAATGACCTCCGGTCATCTTCTCCGGCCACCTCTCCACTGAGATTTTTCTAAAATACTCCCTAGGCCAAATCAAACCCCCCAAATCTCCAGAAATGATCCCCAAACCCCATAGAACAAGAATCCAACATCATATTTCATTTATTTTTCATCAACAACAAGATTCGAACAAAAACCTAAAACTGAACAAAATTTCAGAACATGCATACAAACTCAAAACTCAACCATTTTTCACCATTCAAGGTTCATTGTGATCAGTGGAACACACTCTACCATTCTATAACTAAAGAAACAAGTTCTGGAAAAAGTTTCAAGAAGATACCTGTCGCTCCCACCAAATGAGGCTAAGTCAAGAGGGGTACAGACGCGAACGGTCGGCGAAAGAAGAGAGAAATGAATAGAGTCGCCAGCTAGGCATTTTTATCCCGAAGGAAAGGTAATGCTGCATAAACTTAAGGAAAGATATGGGTAAGACGGTTGCGAACCAGAGAGACTGAAAAAGGGGTTGGTTACAACCTGGTAAGGTATTAGCACCCAGATTGTCCATCGTACTCGACGGGATCCACGCTTGAAAGATTTGTGTTTTAAAGGGGTAGTGTCAGTGCAATTTGTGTACAAAAGCTGGAAAAGAATGCAAGTGTCAGTGTAAAAGAAATGTGAAGTGTATAAGAGAGGTGTCAGTGTAAGAACAAGAGTGAAATGCTCAAGGTAATGAGGCTTAAAGAATAAGGCTGGAAGAGGGGGAATATACAAAGACTTTTGTTCGATAACTGTTAAGTTATGCCTACGTATCCTCTCGTGCAATAAGGAAGTCAGAACACCGTAGTTCGACTCAAAGAGACTGAAAGATAAATTGACTTGTGAACTACTTACTTGTCTATGCTCAAGTGTATGACCTGTCTGGCTCAGGTGCAAACTGTCTTGCATTAGACGGAAGAAGAAAGTTCTCGTTTATAAGTGAGTGTGATGAGAAAAGAATCCCGAAGGAGACGATTATTGTTTTTTTTTTATGTTTTCAGTCTTTTATTGCTTTTTGAAGTTTGTCATAGGTTAATAATCTTAAGCCTAAACCAATGGGTTTGTAAACTCATCACATCTTCCCTCTGATTAGGGGTAATGAGAATGCCTTAAGTATGAAGTAAGCACCTCACACTTAATTACCATGATGTAGGATTAAGATCATTAACCTACTTGTGATTATTTAGATGTTTTTGTTGTTTTTGTTTAGTGTTAAGTAATGAGTTTAAGCCATAATCAAGGATTTAATGGACTCATTACACCATCCTAATAGAAGGATAATAGATGAGAACATTTAAGCTGAGGAAGGCTCCTCAACTTAATCCATGATTAGGGATTAACCTCATGAAAAAACAAAGCCTTTATTGAATGGATTTTAGTTAATGGTAAGATGAAGAAGTGAATTTTATGGTTTGTAAGACAACTTGAGGGGGACTTGTCCATTAACACTAGGGTTAGTCCTTCTTAACCAATTAAGGAAAAATTAGAACCCTAATGCAAGGCCCAAGTTACAAGCTTGATGTCTTAGTGATTATTAGGTGAATTGATTAAAGGATTTAAACACATTAAGGGTTTAACACTTAGGATTAAAGTTATACACTCCATCCTAATAGAAGGATACAGGCATAACCTTAATCCCAAAGCCTTAAAACCTTTAGGATTTAGTCCTTGATTAAGAGATGAGAAGAGAAGACTCAAAGATGACACAAAGGTAAAAGCTAAATGGGGGACTAATCAAACCCTAATTATTATCATGTTTGGTTATTCCTAGGGTTAATGAGGTTTGCAAGAAGATCTTCAGAGAAACCACCAGGAAGGAAGCAGATGAAGGGAGCAAGAAGCAAAGAGAAACAAAACAACTTGCTTCACTTAAGAAGACAAGTTGCTTGAAGGAAGAAAGTAAGATGAACATGAATGAGCAAGCTCAATCCAATACACAAGATAAAATGCAGCAATGATGCAAGAGAGATGAGAAGAGATTGTGAGAAGTGAAGGCAAATTCACTTCTCAAATTAGTTACCACCTGAAAAGGTTAGCAAAAGAAATGAGATGCAATGAAAATGAGATGAAATGTCATGGTACAAACCAAATCCAGAAGCATAGACATGATGTTAATGATGCTAAAAGGGGATGCAAACACAAGACAAGACATGAGAATGATCATACATGGATATGGGTGCAGATGAAGCATGCTTGAACCATGGAAGTTCAAGAAAAGTTTATGAAATGCAATGGACATATAACATGGCAAAGGAATGATGCAATGATCAAACATGATTATAATATGTCCTAAGATGTATTATGAATCATGTGAATGCACAAAATGTCATGGCAAGTTGTTGGATGCAAGCAAATGAAAGATGGATGCAAAGGAAGGCACAAATTAGGGTTTATGATCAACACACAAAGCAAAATTCAAAATCAGAAGCAAATGACATGATAAAAAATTGAAAATGCAATCAAAGATACCCTAAACCTATACAAGTTCACTTCCCAAAGGAGGGGATTTAACTCTTAACCTAGTGAAAGTTATGAATTTCTCAAGTCAATTAGGGTTTAATGGTACCTCATCAAGAAAAATGCAAAAAAAATTGAAAATGGGAGATCAATTCAAACAAAATTTATCCTATAAACTACATGCCATGAAGGATGCAATGCAAGAAGAACCATCATCAAACTCTCAAAGGTTAGGCAGAATGGATTTTTCAAAATTTGCACAAAAATATTGCCTTAAAATGAATTTAATTCCAAAGAAAGTGATCAAAATACATCAAGAACCAAAAATAAATTTGTTTTGAGAGTTGGATAATGTTTCTAAATGTTTTTTAAATGCAATGTGAATTTTTTGGTGATTTTTAAATACCTAAATGCATTTTTAATTAATTAATTTTCATTAACTAATTAAAAATAAACATTTAAATGATTTAAAAATAATTTTTAATGCAAAAAATAAAAATAAAAATATTTTTGGGCTCTAAAAATTAATGAAATCTTTGAAAAAAAAATTCAGAATTTTTAAATGTATTTTACTATTTTTAAATAATTCGTAAAAGATAAATCAAATTAAATGAAATAAAAAATGAAAATATGAGAAGTATGCAGATCTAAGGGCTGTGGTTTAAAGTGGTTTTGGAGGGAGTTGACCCGCGCCATATCCTGTAGTCCTTATTCAAACTGACTAAATTAAACTAAACCTAATTAATTAATTTAATTAAATAAGATTAGGGTTTAATGAAGTGATCCAAGCCGTTCAAACACGCGGGAGTCAACAAAAGTCAGCCAGATCTATGGTCCAAATTCAAACTGAACCCTAAATGCAATTAATACACTAATGACTCTCAGGTGGCCGGAAATGACCTCCGGTCATCTTCTCCGGCCACAACCCTCCCTGAAAATTGCTACTTCTTCCCTAGGCCACTAAAATTCAATCTCTCTGCCCAGAAATGATCCCCATACATCATACATCAAGAATCAACAAACAAACAACATTTAAAACACATCAACAATGAGAATCGAATCAAAACAGTTTTAGGTCAAAAAATTTCAAAACACGAATACATACTCATTTCTCAACCATTTTCAAAACAAAACACATCAACATGATCAATGAAGCATAAAGAATCAATTAGTAACTTAAAAACAAGTTTCTGGAAAAATTGTTCTTGAGCTCACCTGAACTGGAGCTCTGATCTTTGGCACTTTTTGGCTGCTTCTTTGATCCAAAACGCCTCCAATGAACCTCCTGAGAAGCTTGCAATGCTTGGTTGGAATTTCTTTTGGCTGGTTTGAGAGATTGACAAAGTTCTGTTCAGGAGGGGTGAGAAATCGTGTTTCTGCTTGGGGTGGTTTCAGGGACAAACGAGGATTGGGAAATGATCAGAGGAACATGTTGAGTGATTCTATGAAGTTTGTTTTGATGTTTGTGGCTTGTGTTTTGAGATTCGAAGCAAAATGCATAAGAGGCCAGTTTTGGGAACTATGGCTTGTGAGATGTTTCAGGCTGTGTTGTGTTATGTGTTGGGTTGCTTTTGGTACACATATCAATCCTTGATAGGTCAGAGAGTTGTTGTGGAACAGTGTGATTGGTATGGAGCAAAATGCATAAAGTCAACTTTTTGTGTAAGAGAGGTATGGGCTATGGCAGTCAAGGTACAAGGCATGGCTTGGCTGCAGCTTGAATCAGGGAGAACCATGGAAATGGATTAGAGGCAATGCAGCAAGTGGATTAGGGTTTGTGTGAGTTTTTGCAATTTCACAAAGTCTTGGCCCTTTTTGTGATTACTTGAAGTGTAAGTCATGAAAATGGGAGGTTCTTTGGTGCAATCTGATTTTTAAGTTATGGTTCATGTTTGTGTGATGCATAGAAGTCAGTTTGAAGTCACATTTTGCCTTGGTAAGTGGTTTTGCAACTTTGCCTCTTTGGTGTAAAACTTGAAATTATGTGATTTTGTCCAACTTTGACAAGCCATAACTTTTGATCCCTAATGAATTAGAATGAGTTCTTGTACTTTTTGAAAAGGGAATGATCCATTCTACAACTTTCATGACCAAAGTTTTCTCATTTGAAGCATTTTTGAATCAATTTGAGGAGGTTGAAAAACTTTCCCAAAATGGCAAGTTTACATTACAAGTCACTTTCCCAAAAAGGCAATTTTGCAAAAGGCTTGAAATTCTTCAATTTTGTGAACTTATAACATCTTCCATGATCAAATAAAGATCATACATATTCAAAATGATGGAGAATACCCTTTGGTTGGGTCATTGGGGGCCTCAGATGCCATGATTTTGCACTGACTTGCTCAAGAAGTCAACTTTTGATCAGATGCCTTCCCCATGGAATTTCTTCATGAAAATTGATATGCATGATCCTCATATCATATAGAGACCAATAGAAACAAGAATGACCAAAAAATTTGGAGTTATGGCCTTTGAAACCAAAACCCTAATTTTAGGTCATCTGTGCAGTTAAACCTGGCTTTGCTTCCATGCCTTTCTCAGTTCTTGTGATTCTTTGACTTTCTTGACTTTGTGGGGATATAATATGATGATTGAACATACATGGATCCCTTTGAAGTTATTGATGACCTTTGGAGTGGCTCAAATGACCCAGGGATGGCTCAGATCACAAACCATAGATGCAGATGACTTTGAATCAATGCAGTGAAGCAAATATGCAATATGAGATGCTATGATTGAACTTATGCATATGAAAAAGATCACAAGCCATGGTGAAATGGGTGAGGGCAAATTTGGGGTGTTTACAGCTGCCCATATTCAAACATGAGTTAGCTGTGCAGAATGTAAGCGACGGCTTAACAGGCAAACTAGATAACTTGTGGTTGAATACCAAAGACAGTCCAAAATTTGCACTCACAGAATGAAGAAGAAAAGGGATATATATTGTAAAAGAAAATAAAGTATAATTGTAAAGTGTGGGCGACGGAGTACGACCGTCAAGCAAAGGACGACTGCTGGGGATGAAGCAATGACGGGGACGACCGACATGCTGGGGATATAAGAGATTTTGATGGGGACGGCCATCAAGTAAAGATATAAGACTCTCTGGGGATTATAGGTAAATGAAATAAATGATGAGGTACGGTCATCAAAGGTGAAGGACGATCACCTAGCAGGGGACGGCTGCTCTGTTGGGGATAAGATGAGGGACGGTCATCTAAGGTGAAGGACGATCACCTGGCAAGGTACGGTTGCCAAAAAGTATTGCGACATAGGACGAATGCCGGATAAAAAGGTCGACGATGGGGACGGCCATCAGATAAGCATGATGAAGGACAATCATATGGAGGTGAAGGACGATCACCTAGCAGGGTACGACTGCTATGAGGGTATCATGACATAGGACGAATGTCAAATAACATGATCAACGATGGGGACGCCCATCAGATAAAATGATGAAGGACGATCATCAAGAGGGGAAGGACGATCACCTAGCAGGGGACGGCTGCTAAAAATATCACGACATACGACGAATGTCGGATAAGAAGGGGTTCTAATGAATAGAGACTCCACCGGGGGTGATGAAGGACGGTCATCAAAAGGTGAAGGACGATCACCTGGCAGGGGACGGCTGCCGAAAGGTATCATGACATAGGGCGAATGTCAGATAGAAAGGAAATAATTTAGTAAAGTTTGATGGGGACTCTTCTGGGGAATAGTAGACGCAGACGAGTGTCTATATTCGAGGGACGAAGGTGTAAGTGTCTGACATGGTGTATAGATTAAAGGTGCGGACGAGCATCCTTAAGACTATGATACGGACGAGTATCAGTAGAAATAAACGCTTGACGCGTGTTCAGAGATGATGATACGGACGAGTATCAACTAGTTAACCAGGAACACGGACGAGTGTTGATTCTGAGGGGATATAAGTGGTATATACAAGATACGGACGAGTATCTGTATGAATAAAAAGTGATGAGTGAGACACAGACGAGTGCCAGAAAAAGTGTATTATATAGAAGTGTATGGTTCCTGAAGTGTTTAGGTAACTATGCTGGGGGGTGACACAGACGGGTGTCAGGGAAGTGTATAAATATGTACACATGTGTTGCGAGTGCAAAGGGGACGCTTTGGCTTTCTGCTGGGGAAATGACACAGACGAGTGTCGAGAAGCATTTGCAATATACGAGTCGTCTGTTTGTAAAGAATGCTCGGGCGAATTTACTGGGGAATGATGACACGGACGAGTGCCAAAAGGAGTGTGTATCTGTAAGGGAAATGTTTTGGCCCTCCGGTGAGGAATTGGGGAAATATTATGTATACTGTCTGATGAGTTTTCAGTATTTACAAGTGTTCAATTCGACTCATGGCTTGTGATTATGCAATATGTTTGATTTTTGCCGTAATGCTCCGTATTAGACGGAATGCTACGCTCTGTGGGGAAAATATGATGCGAATGCTATGATTATGCAAAGATACCGATCCGGGATTCGGATCCCGCTGCTGTGGAGATCTCTGGCTGATCTGTTTGAAGTGGATTTCCCAGCTGGGAGTAAAATCATTGATATATCTGTCATATATGACTCTGCGTGGGGAAATAGGTCACTGATAGACCTATCTTGGTGATGAGGGACCCAGCTAGGGTTTGTAGACGCTTTCATCACTCTGTTGTGAGATCTTCAGGTATTGCTTTTCTGGATAGAGGTCGAAACTTCGTGGGGAGATGGTTCCCGGTCTTTGCTTTCGGCTGAGGAGGAATGATGTACGGCAACTCAGCTGGGGAGAGAGCACCTCCGGTGCTAATCAGGAGATAGACTGAGTAGATAATAGTTAGGCAGCTTGCTGGGGAGAAGCCTTCATGCCCCATGGTACGCTCTGAACACCTGCAATCCTGTAAAGACAAAGAAACGTACAAGCATCCCGAGATATCCCTTATTGGATTCCGTCATAGGAGTTCAGGCAATCCTAGGAGCAAACATATTTCCTGTAAGCATGTATTCTTTAGAAAGGAAGCATCTGTATTCATGCAATCAATATCTTAAAGACATCGGACATTTTTGCAAACGAAAATAAAATGTACGAGACGAACATGACTGAAAATCTGATTTTATTAATTCGTGTGCCCTGAATTGGCAAGATACAGTCAAAGAAACAGATCCCCTGAAATAAGGAGATCGTTACAAATTGAAAGACAAAAAAGTGCTGGCAATGTTGATGAAGCTTCAAGGAGCTTCCCTTGGGCTATGACTCGTATGACATTTGACCTTCTTTTCATCTTGCTTTCTGAGGGAGGCTGATTCTGACCGACGCTCGAACTTTCCGGAGCTTACCATGTTGTAAGTGATACAAACGAATTCAGAATGCAGTTGTTCGCTTATTCCCTTATTTTGCGTGGATCGCCTTTCCAGGTTTTCGACCCACCAAGATACCCATTTTTGTCTGAGTTGTCCAATGCGGCTTTTTAACTCAACAGGTGTACATTTTTATTTATTTTCCCTTATTTTGCCCGAGTCTTTTATTCTGTTTTTGACTCGCCGGGATGCCCTATTTTTGCCTGGACTTACATTCTGTTTTTATGTCCAGCGGGTCATTTTCATGCGAAGTATTTTTTAACTGCATCTGAATTCACAGGGGACAGGAAGTCTTCTCCATCCATAGTACTGAGCATCAGTGCTCCACCAGAGAAAACTTTCTTTACTATGAATGGTCCTTCATAATTCGGAGTCCACTTGCCCCTGTGGTCTGTATAAGGAGGGAGGAGTCTTTTCAGCACAAGATCTCCTACTTGGTACTCTCGTATCCTGACTTTCTGATCGAAGGCTTTCTTCATTCTTTTCTGATACAGCTGCCCATGACAAATTGCAGCCAATCTCTTCTCTTCAATCAGATTCAGTTGCTCGTATCGGGATCGGACCTATTCTGCTTCGTTTAATTTGACATCCATCAATACCCGTGAGGAGGGTAATTCAACTTCAACAGGTAGGACTGCCTCCATACCATACACAAGCTGATACGGCGTTGCCCCAGTGGATGTTCGGATTGATGTACGGTACCCATGCAAGGCGAATGGTAGCATTTCATGCCAGTCTTTATAGATGACTACCATCTTTTGTACAATATTCTTGATATTCTTGTTAGCCGCCTCTACAGCACCATTCATCTTTGGCCTGTAAGGAGAAGAATTGTGGTGTTGGATCTTGAAGTCCCGGCATAGTTCTGCCATCATTTTGTTGTTCAAGTTGGAACCATTATCAGTAATGATTCGCTCGGGTACTCCATACCGACAGATGATGTCTTTCTTTAGGAACCGGGCTACCACTTGCCTTGTAACATTTGCATAAGAAGCTGCTTTGACCCACTTGGTAAAACAGTCAATGGCTACCAGGATAAATCTGTGGCCATTTGAAGCACTCGGTTCAATCTTGCCAATCATATCAATGCCCCACATGGCAAAGGGCCAGGGTGAAGACATCACATTCAAAGGGTTGGGAGGTACATGCACTTTATCTACATAAATCTGGCATTTATGGCATTTCCTGGCATAGGCACAACAGTCTGCATCCATTGTGATCCAGTAATAGCATGATCTCAACAACGTTTTAGCCATTGCATGCCCTCCTGCAGGGGTACCAAAAGATCCTTCGTGCACCTCGTGCATTAACAAGTCTGCTTCTGTCCTATCAACGCATCTGAGGAGTACCATATCAAAGTTTCTCTTGTACAAGGAACCATCAGTATTTAAGAAGAAACTACCAGCTAGCCTTCTTAAAGTCTTCTTATCATTGGATGATGCCCCAGGGGGTATGTTTGATCCTCCAAGAAGCATTTGATATCATGGAACCAAGGCTTATCATCTTTGACAACATCTGCTGAGAACACGTATGCTGGTCTGTTAAGTCTGGATACTGATATCCGAGGTACAAAGTTGGCAGCTTGAACTTTGATCATGGATGAAATGGTAGCTAGAGCATTTGCAAACTGATTTTCGTCTCGTGGGATATACTCAAGCTTGACCATTGTGAAGAAAGTCAATAACCTTCTTGTATAATCCCGGTAAGGTATCAGATGATCTTGGTGGGTGTACAACTTGTTGTTGGTTTGATTGATTACCAGAGCTGAATCTCCGAACACGGTCAAAGTTTTGATCCTGAGGTCAATGGCTTCCTCGAGACCCATAATACTAGCTTCGTATTCAGCTTCGTTGTTAGTGCAGTTAAAAGTGAGTTTTGCCGAGAAAGGCATGTGAACTCCTTTAGGTGTGATGATTACTGCACCAACACCACGACCATTCATATTAACAGCGCCATCAAACATCATAGTCCATTCTTCTTCTGGGTCAGGCCCTTCGGTGTGAACAGGCTCTTCATGATCTTTTGCTTTTATGAACATGATGTCTTCATCAGGGAAGTCAAATCTCATAGGCTGGTAATCATCAATGGGTTGCTCTGCAAGATAATCAGACAATACACTGCCCTTGATGGCTTTCTGAGATGTGTATTGAATATCATACTCTGTGAGGATCATTTGCCATCTTGCAACCCGTCCCGTAAGTGCTGGCTTCTCAAATATGTACTTAACTGGGTCCATCTTTGAGATCAATAAAGTAGTGTGGGTCAACATATACTGTCTCAGTCGGCGAGCAGCCCACGCTAAAGCACAGCAAGTTTTCTCGAGCAGTGAATAACGTTGTTCACAATCGGTAAACTTTTTGCTTAGGTAGTATATTGCATAATCTTTTCGATCAGACTCGTCATGCTGGCCCATCACACACCCCATTGATTCTTCTAACACTATTAAGTACATGATTAGAGGTCTTCCTTCAACTGGAGGCATAAGGATTAAAGGCTCCTGTAAGTATTCCTTGATTTTTTCAAAAGCCTTCTGGCAGTCTTCGTTCCACCTGACCGTTTGGTCTTTTCTTAACAGCTTGAACAAAGGCTCACAGTTTGCTGTAAGGTGAGATATGAACCTTGAAATGTAGTTCAATCTACCTAGGAACCCCCGAACTTCTTTCTCAGTCTTTGGCGCAGGCATTTCTTGAATGGCTTTGACCTTATCAGGGTCAACTTCAATCCCTTTCTCACTTAAAATAAATCCCAGCAATTTACCTAATCGCACCCCGAATGTGCACTTGTTAGGGTTTAACTTCAGTTGGTACTTCCTCAGACGTTTGAATAGCTTCAACAGATTTACCAGGTGGTCTTCTTCTGTGAGGGACTTGGCTATCATGTCATCCACATAACATTCGATTTCTTTGTGGATCATGTCGTGGAATAATGTTACCATAGCCCGTTGATAAGTTGCACCCGCATTCTTCAGTCCGAATGGCATCACCTTGTAACAGAATGTGCCCCAGGGTGTGATGAAAGTGGTCTTCTCCATGTCTTCAGGTGACATCTTGATCTGATTGTATCCTGAGAACCCGTCCATGAAGGAGAACACTGAGAACTGAGCCATATTGTCGACCAATACATCAATGTGAGGTAAATGGAAGTCATCTTTCGGGCTGGCTCTGTTCAGGTCCTGGTAATCCACACACATCCTCACCTTGCCGTCTTTCTTATGCACAGGTACAATATTAGCAACCCACGGTGGATAACTAGTTACAGCAAGGAACCCAACGTCCCACTGCTTTTGTACCTCTTCCTTAATCTTCATTGCCATATCTGGGCGAGTACGGCGCAGTTTCTGCTTTACCGGTGGGCAATCTTCTTTCAAAGGCAGCTTGTGCATGACAATATCGGTGTCCAACCCTGGCATATCCTGATAAGACTAAGCAAAAACATCTGCATACTCCCGAAGCATGTCAATCAATTGTTCCTTTACTGAATCTTGTAGGCAGGCCCCAATCTTAACCTCTTTCACATCTTCTTTTGTACCAAGATTAACCGTTTTGACCTCCTCCTGATGAGGAGTGATAACCTTCTCCTCTTGTCTCAACAACCTAGCTAGCTCTTCAGGTAGCTCATAGTCTTCTTCTTCAACCCCTTCATCGGCTTGATTGATTGGATTGTTAAAGTCATACGAAGTCATAGCTGTGTTGTTGTCGGTGCAGTCTGGAGGGCACTTTCTGTAAGGGTTTTAGATTGTCTATTTTAGTGATCAATTTTAATCTTGTTTAGAAAAAGTGAAAATGAAGTTATTTATTTTAAAAAACATTGCCATTTTATTTTTTGTACAAAAAGAAAAATGAAAAGACAGTGAGCGAAAAAAGAGACTTGTTTGCAAAAGATGTCTGATATTCATTGATTGATCTATTTGCACAAAATTACAAGATGGCCCGATTACAAAATGAGTCTTGTCATCTTGGGCAAGATGCAAGACTTGATGCATGCTTAAAAATACAGGAAATAATAATTACTCTGCAGGAGTAACCCTTATAATTTCCTGGGAAGACCAGTTAAGGACTTGGCTCCCCGGGATCCTTGGACGTATCCAGCTCTCCAGGTTGCGGTCTCTTTCCTCCTCGTCTTCCAAGTTGTTTACAGCATCCGGGGTGAGCATTCCCCCGCTGACAAAATTGGGCTCTTTGGCAGCCTCTGATTGATCTTGTTGAGTTGGTCTGTAACCCAACCCAAATTTGTCTTCTTTCTTCTCCATGGGCAGCAGCTTGCCCCAACCTTGGGCAGTACCCTCTTCAACAACCTTCCTGGCTTGCTGATATGACGTTATGGAGGTTCCCAGTACAACAGATGCTTCATTAATGTTTAGGGCCTCAAATTCCTGGCTCATGGTTTCATGGATTTCTCCATCCATTTCAATGTACTTATACGTAGCCAGATGGCTAACAAAGATGACTTCTTCCCCGCAGATGGTGATGATCTGGCCTTCCCACTCGAATTTCAACTTCTGGTGAAGGGTAGACGTAACAGCGCCAGCGGCATGGATCCAAGGTCTACCCAACAAACAGCTGTAGGTCGGCTGAATGTCCATCACATAGAAGGTAATTTTGAAGGTCTGCGGGCCAATCATCACAGGAAGATCAATCTCTCCTAGCACTGATCTTTTAGAGCCATCAAATGCTCTCACCACCAAATTACTCGGACGCAACGCCAAGCCATCGTACCCCAGCTTCACTAAGGCTTTCTTTGGTAGAACATTGAGTGACGACCCAGTGTCCACCAGTACATGAGATAAAACAGCACCTTTGCATTCTAGGGTGATGTGTAAAGCCTTGTTGTGGTTACGTCCCTCAGTTGTTAAGTCAGCATTGGTAAAGCCCAGTCCATGACTGGTATTGACATTTGCTACCACGGTTTCTAGCTGATTAACAGTGATCTCCTCTGGCATGTATGCTGCGTGCAAGACATTCAATAATGCATTCATGTGAGCTTCAGAACACATCAACAGGGATAATATGGAGATCTTTGAGGGAGTTTGGTGAAGCTGATCCACCACCTTGTAATCACTTATTTTTATGATTCTCATAAACTCGTCTACATCTTGTTCAAAAGATGTCTTCTGAGCTTCTTTGACAGTTGGCTCTTCAAGCACCACACTCTTCCCTTTTGCTTTGGCAGCAGCTTCTGCTTCCACATTAGGCCTCTGAGTTTGTGAGGCAAAAAGGCGTCCGCTTCTGGTGAAGCCTCCGCCTCCCCCAACATTATCAATTTGTCGAGAAGAGGTTGAAGAATCCAAATTGATTTTCTCCCCGTTGCAGTAGAGGTCAGAGCCATAATGCCAAGGTATGGCATTACTGCCTTCATATGGAACTGGTCCAGGCACCGTGATAGTAACTGGACTGACTGCAGCAGAGGAGGGTACTGAAATGGTGTGCGGATCGTAGTAAATGGTGACTGGTGATCTGGCAGGAGGTGCCATTGTTTGTTGTTGAAAGTTGTTGTTTGGGGGAACATTTGATGGATCATAGTAGATGGTGACTGCTGAGATATCTTCATTAATTTATGTTGGTGTTGTAGAAGATTCGGCTGAATAAATGGATACTGATGTTGTAGAATAAAGGGTTGTTGACATTTGATTTGTTGAAGTGATGGATGGAGCCATTGCTGATGATATTGATGAATCGGTAGGAATGATTGTTGCTGCTGTTGTAGAAGAAACAGGAATTGTTGTCAAAGGAATTGCTGGATTTGTAGGCGCCGTTGTTGAGATCTGAAGTATGCCATCTTTGATAAGACCATTTATGCCGCTTCTCAAGTTATCACACCCGTTGACTGCAATGTTGCAATACCCACAACCAAGCTCACACCCGGGGAACATCTGGCATTCTAGAAGCTGAGCTTTAATTTCGACCAAAGGTGTTCGAATTTGTGCAACACTGGTGATCAAAGTAGATGGTCTGTCTCCCTCAATGGCATTAATCCTCGGCCCACCATGGTTAGGCATAGTATTCTTATTGAAATTTGGAGGGGGTGCAAAGTTGAGGGCCTTAGAATCCACCAGATCTTGGACTTTCATTTGCAAGGCCCTGCATTTTTCCGTATTGTGGCCAGGTGCATTGGAGTGGAAAGCACATATGGCGTTGACATCATAATTTCTTGGGAGATTGGATGGATCTGGAGGGGCTAATGTCCTTAACTCAACAAAGTTAAGCTTCAGGAGTTGTGGCAATAAGGCAGCATAAGGCATAGGGATAAGGTCAATCACCCTGTTCGCTTGTGATGGTCTTTGTTGAAAGGGTCGTTGTTGTTAATTGCTATTGTTGTTGTTGTAGGTTCTTTGTGGCAGATATTGAACTTCCTGTTGATAATGGGGTTGTTGTGGTTGTTAATATGTTGGTTGCTGATGAATCGGAGCTGGAATAGTGACAACTGCTATTGATCTGTGGACATACTGAGGTCTGCCCCTGTTGGCATGAATGGCATTTGTCTCACCGGTTCTTCAGGGTCCTACAAAAGGTTTCCTGGGATTACTGGACGAACTTGCACCATTATCAGAAATTTTTCCCATTTTCAAAAGGCTTTCAATTCTTTCACCGGCTATAACTACGTCAGCAAAACTGGTGGAAGAAAAGGCAGCTAGCCTATCAATATATGTTCCTTGCAAAGTATTCATGAACATGTCGGCCATTTCTCTTTCCGACATGGGTGGCTGGACAGCAGCAGTAAGCTGTCTCCACCTTTGGGCATATTCCCTGAAGCTTTCTCTGGAGGATTGAGACATTCCCATTAGGAGGGTCCTGTTAGGAGCCATGTCCAGATTGTATTGATACTGCCTGATGAAAGCTTTAGCTATGTCCTTCCAACATCTGATGGTGGCTCTGGTCAGGTGTGAATACCACTCTCTTGAAGCCCCAGTCAAACTGTCTTCAAAGTAGAACATCCACAGCTTCTCATCCATAGTATAAGCTTTAAGTCTCCCCAGGAAGGACTGCAAGTGAGTTCGTGGACAGGAAGTTCCATTGTATTTCTCAAAGCACGGGGGCTTGAACTTGTGGGGAATTCTCACCCCATCCACTAACCCCATGTCCATTACATCGAAGCCTAAGGAATTTTGAGACTCCAGAGATCTCAACTTCTCACCAATTTCATCAAATGTCCTATCATAGACTTCATCCCCAGCTCCCATTACAATAAACTGCCCCTCTTGAGGGTCTTCTTGCAAGATCTTGCCTGCAGCAGTGTTGCCCTGTGTCGCTCCCACCAAATGAGGTCAAGTCAAATGGGGTACAGACGCGAACGGTCGGCGAAAGGAGGAGAGAACACACAAGGGTGAACTCAGAAGAAAAGAGTCGCCAGCTAGGCATTTTTATCCCGAAGGAAAGGTAATGCTGCATAGACCTAGAAAGTTATGGATAAGACGGTTGCGAACCAGAGAAACTGAGAAAGGGGGTTAGTTACAACCTGGGAGGGTATTAGCACCCAGATTGTCCGTCGTACTCGACGGGATCCACGCTTGAAAAATTTGTGTTTTAAAGGGGTAGTGTCAGTGCAATCTATGTATCAAAGCTAGAAAAGAATGCAAGTGTCAGTGTAAAAGGAGTGTGAAGTGCATGAGACAAGTGTCAGTGTAAGAACAAGAATAAGAAGCTCAAGACTATGAGGCTTAAAGAATGATACAGGAAGGAGGGGGAATATACAGAGACTTTTGTTCGATAACTGTTAAGTTATGCCTACGTATCCTCTCGTGCAATGAGGAAGTCAGAACACCGTAGTTCGACCCAAAGAGACTGAAAGATGAATTGACTTGTGAACCGTTTACTTGTCTATGCTCAAGTGTATGACCTGTCTGGCTCAGGTGCAAACTGTCTTGCATTAGACGGAAGAAGCAAATTCTCGTTTATGAGTGAAGATGATGAGAAAAGAATCCCGGAGGAGACGATTATTGTTTGTTTTTGTGCTTTCAGTCTTTTATTGCTTTTTGAAGTTTGTCATAAGAAAATGAGCTTAAGCCTAAACCGATGGGTTAGTAAACTCACCACATCCTCCCTCTGATTAGGGGTAATGAGAATACCTTAAGTATGAAGTAAGCACCTCACACTTAATCACCATGATGTAGGATTAAGATTATTAACCTACTTGATATTATTTAGATGTTTTTGTTGTTTTTGTTTAGTGTTAAGTAATGAGTTTAAGCCATAATCAAGGATTTAATGGACTCATTACACCATCCTAATAGAAGGATAATAGATGAGAACATTTAAGCTGAGAAAGACTCCTCAACTTTATCCATGATTAGGGATTAACCTCATGACAAAACAAAGCCTTTATTAAATGGATTTTAGTTAATGGTAAGATGAAGAAGTGATTTTTATGATTTGTAAGACAACTTGAGGGGGACTTGTCCATTAACACTAGGGTTAGTCCTTCTTAACCAATTAAGGAAGAATTAGAACCCTAAAGCAAGGCCCAAGCTACAAGCTTGATGTCTTGATGATTATTAAGTGGATTGATTAAAGTATTTAAACACATTAAGGGTTTAACACTTAGGATTAAAGTTATACACTCCATTCTAATAGAAGGATGCAGGCATAAGCTTAATCACAAAGCCTTAAAACCTTTAGGGTTTAGTCCCTGATTATGAGAAGAGAAGACTCAAAGATGACACAAAGGTAAAATCTAAATGGGGGACTAATCAAACCCTAATTGTTATCATGCTTGGTTATTCCTAGGGTTAATGAGGTTTGCAAGAAGATCTTCAGAGAAACCACCAGGAAGGAAGCAGATGAAAGGAGCAAGAAGCAAAGAGGAGCAAAACAACTTGCTTCACTTAAGAAGATAAGTTGCTTTAAGAAAGAAAGTAAGATATGAACATGAATGAGCAAGCTCACTCTAATACACATACAAAATGCAGCAAAGAAGGTATGAAAGAGATGAAAAGAGATTGTGAGAAGTGAAGGCAAATTCACTTCTCAAACAACTTACCACCTGAAAAGTTAGCACAAGAAAATGAAATGTAATGAGAATGGGATGAAATGTCATGATGCAAACCAAAGTCAGAAGCATTTACATGATGTTAATGATGATAAGAGATGATACAAACATGAGGCAAGACATGAGAATGATCACACAAGGATATGGATGCAGATGAAGCATGCTTTGAACCATGACTGTACATGAAAAGTTATGAAATGCAATGGACATATAACATGGAAAATGAAAGATGCAATGATAAAACATGATTCTAACATGTCCTAAGATGTATTATGAATCATGTGGATGCACAAAATGCCATGGAAAGTCATTGGATGTAAGCAAATGAAAGATGGATGCAAAGGAAGGCACAAATTAGGGTTATATGCATCATGCAATGCAAAAATCCAAAACCAGAAGCAAATGACATGATAAAAAATTGAAAATGCAATCAAAGATACCCTAAACCTATACAAGTTCACTGCCCAAAGGAGGGGATCCAATTCTTAACCTAGTGAAAGTTATGAATTTCCTAAGATTACTAGGGTTTTAAGGCACCTCACCAAGAGAAATGCAAAACAAAATGAAAATGCAAGATCAATTCAAACCAAAGTTATCCTATAAATTACATGCTATGGAGGATGCAATGCAAGAAGAACCATCATCAAACTCTCAAGGTTTAGGCAGAATGAATTTTTCAAAATTTGGACCAAAATATTGCCTTAAAATGAATTTAATTCCAATGAAAATAATCAAAAGGCATCAAGAACAAAACAGAAATTTGGTTTGATAGTTGGATAATGTTTCTAAATGTTTTTAAATGAAATGTGAATTTTTTTGTGATTTTTAAATACCTAAATGCATATTTAATTAATTAATTTTAATTAACTAATTAAAAATAAACATTTAAATAATTTAAAAATAATTTTTAATGCAAAAAATAAAAATAAAAATATTTTTGGGTTCTAAAAATTAATGAAATCTTTGACAAAAATTTTCATAATTTTTAAAATATTTTTACTATTTTAAATAATTCGTACAACATAAATCAAATTAAATGAAATAAAAATTAAAATAAATGAAAGTATTCACAATGGAGAGCCAGGATGCAATCTAGGCTTGAATTCATTGACTTGGCGCGCAATCCTACGGCCCAAGTTCAAACTTCCTTAATTCTGATTAATTAATTAAATTAACGTAATTAATAACTAATGACATGATCATGACCTTTCAAACGCGCGCGGGAACCCTCATCTAATGGCCTACATTCAAACCTGGTGCCCTAACCCTAATTAGCATTTAATCACTTTCAGGTGGCCGGAAATGACCTTCGGTCATCTTCTCCGGCCACATCTCCCCTGAGAATTTCCCAAATCACTCCCCAGGCCATTTCTGGAGCTCTAAAGCTCCAGATCACTTCCTCTCACCTCCCTAAACTCATCCCTGACCTCAAAAACAATTTATTTCTAAGCATGAACCAGATTCGAAGCAAGATACAAAAATGGCTGAAATTTCAGACAGGCCATACACACTCATTTCTCAACCATTTTCGAAAATTCAAAGTTCAGTGTGACCAGGAAAGCAAGCTTAATCATTTAGAAACTTAAAACAAGAGTTCTGGAAAAATGTTTTCACATGGCTACCTGAGATGGAGCTTTCAATCCAGGAGCTTTTTGACTGATTCCTTGCTCCAAAATGAACCCAATGAACCTCCTGAGGAGTTTGCAAAGCTTGTATGGAGTTTATTTTGGCTGGTTTGTGAGATTGATGGAGTTCTGTTCAGAGAGGGAGGGAAATCGTGTTTGAGTTTCAGGGACTTTTAAGACAAGGTGAAGGGTGGTTTATGCTCTATGAAGCTTTGCTGAATGAATGGTGAAGTTGGTTTTGAGGTTTGATGATTGTGTGATGAGATTCGAAGGAAAGTGCATAAGAGGAGAGTTTTGTGAACTATGGCTTATGAGAGAGATCAGGCTTGTGTGTGTTATGTGTTGAGTCTCATTTTGTCCATGTATCACACTGTGATAGGTATGTGGAGTTGGTGTGGCCTATGCTGATTGGTATGGGCCATTTTGCATAAAGTCAATGTTTTGTGTAAGAGGGGTATGGGTCAATGGCAGGCCAAGGACAAAGGGGTGTCCTGCGCAGCAAGGATTGAGGAGAGCCATGGAATCAGTCTTGAGGCCAATTAGCAAGTGGATTAGGGTTTGTGAGAGGTTTTGCAACTTTGTGATCTTTTGGCCCTTTTGTGATTACTTGAAGCATAAGTCATGAAAATGGGAGGTTCTTTGGTGCATTCTGATTTTTAGGCATTGGTTTATGTTTGTGCAAAGTTTAAAAGTCCATTTGAAGTCACATTTTTCCTTGGCAAGAGGTTTTGCAACTTTGCCTCTTTGGTGCAAAACTTGAAATTATGTGATTTTCCTCAACTTTGACAAGCCATAACTTTCGATCCAAAATGAATTAGAATGAGTTCTTGTACTTTTTGAAAAGGGAATGATCCATTATACAACTTTCATGACCAAAGTTTTCTCATTTGAAGCAATTTTGAATCAATTTGAGGAGGTTGAAAAACTTTCCCAAAATGGCAAGTTTACATTACAAGTCACTTTCCCAAAAAGGCAACTTTGCAAATGGCTTGAAATTTTGCAATTTTGTGAACTTCCAACATCTTCTATGATCAAATAAAGATCATACACATTCAAAATGATGAAGAACACCCTTTGGTTGGGTCATTGGGGGCCTCAGATGCCCTGATTTTGCACTGCCTTGCCCAAGAAGTCAACTCTTGATCAGATGCCTTCCCCATGGTATTTCTTCATGAAAATTGATATGCATGATCCTTATAACACATAGAGACCAATAGAAAAAATAATGACCAAAAAAATTGGAGTTATGGCCTCTGAAACCAAAACCCTAATTCTAGGTCATCTGTGCAGTTAAACCTGGCTCTGCTTCCATGCTTTTCTCAGTTCTTGTGATTCTTTGACTTCTTTGATCTTGAGAGGATATACTATGATGCTTGAACATACATGGGCCCCCTTGAAGTGATTGATGACCTTTGGAGTGGCTCAAATGGCTCTTGGATTGCTCATATCACAAACCCTAGATGCAGATGACTTAGAAACAATGTAGTGAAGCAAAAATGCAATATGTGATGATGTGATTGAACTTATGCATATGAAAAGATCACAAGCCATGGTGTGAATGGGTGAGGGCAAATTTGGGGTATTTACAGCTGCCCCTATTCAAACATGAGTTAGCCGTGCAGGATGTAAGCGACGACTTATCAGACAAGCAAGATAACTTGTGGTTGAATACCAAAGAGAGTCCAAAATTTGCACTCACAGAATGAAGAAGAAAAGGGATATAGATTGTAAAAGAAAATAAAGTATGTTTATAAAGTGCGGGCGACGGAGGACGACCGTCGGGCAGAGGACGATTGCTAGGGACGAAGCAATGACGGGGACGACCGACATGCTGGGGAGAAGAGATTATGACGGGGACGCCCATCAAGACTTTCTGGGGATTTTAAAGGTAAATGATGGGGACGACCATCGGGTTCAAGGCATAAATGACATAAATGATGAGGTACGGTCATCAAAGGTGAAGGACTATCACCTAGCAGTGTACGGCTGCTCTGTTGGGGATAAGATGAGGGACGGTCATCTAAGGTGAAGAACGATCACCTGGCATGGTAAGGTTGCCAAAAAGTATCACGACATAGGACGAATGTCGGATGAAAAGGGCGACGATGGGGACGGCCATCGGATAAGCATGATGAAGGACGATCATCAAGAGGTGAAGGACGATCACCTAGCAGGGTACGGCTGCTCCGAGGGTATCATGACATAGAACGAATGTCAGATAACAAGATCAACGATGGGGACGACCACCTGATAAAATGATGAAGGACGATCATCAAGAGGTGAAGGACGATCACCTAGCAGGGGACGGCTGCTAAAAATATCACGACATAGGACGAATGTCAGATAGAAAGGGGTTCTAATGAATAGAGACTCCACTGGGGTGATGAAGGACGATCATCAAAAAGGTGAAGGACGATCCCCTGGCAGGGTACGGCTACCGAAAAGGTATCATGAAATAGGACGAATGTCAAATAGAAAGGAAATAAATCAACAAGATTTGTTGGTACTCTTCTGGAGAATAGTAGACATAAGTGTTTGACACGGTGTATAGATTAAAGATGCGGACGAGCATCCTTAAGACTATGATACGGACGAGTATCGGTAGAAACGAACGTTTGACGCATGTTCAGAGATGATGATACGGGCAAGTATCAACTGGTTAACAAAGAACACGGACGAGTGTCGAATCTGTGGGGATTTCAATGGTAAATACAAGATACGGACGAGTATCTGTATGAGTAAAAAGGTATGAATGAGTCACAGACGAGTGTTTAACTTGCTGTGGAGAGCACGACACGGACGGGTATCGGAAAAAGTGTATTATAGACGAGTATATGATTTACAAAGCGTTTAGGTAACTATGTTGGGGAAGGTGACACGGACGGGTGTCAAGGAATTTGTATAGATATGTACACATATGTTGTGAGTGCAAAGGGGACACTTTGGCTTTTTGCTGGGGATATGACACGGACGAGTGTCGGGAAGCTTTCATAGTATATGACTCGTCTGTTTGTAAAGAATGCGGACGAGTGCCAAAAGGAGTGTGTATCTGTAAATTGTCTGATGGGTCGTCAGTATTTACAAGTGTTTGATTCAGAACACAGCTTATGATTATGCAATATGTTTGATTTTTGCCGTAATGCTCCGTTTTAGACGGAATGCTACGCTCTGTGGGGAAAATATGATGCGAATGCTATGATTATGCAAAGATACAGATCCGGGATTCGGATCCCGCTGCTGTGGAGATCTCTGGCTGATCTGCTTAAAGTGGATTTCCCAACTGGGGATGGAGATCATTGGTAGATCTGATATATATGACTCTGCTTGGGGAAATAGATCACTGATAGACCCATCTCGGTAATGAGGGACCCAGCTGGGGTTTGTAGAAGCTTTCGTCACTCTGTTGTGAGATCTTCAGGTATTGCTTTTCTGGATAGAGGTTGAAACTCCGCGGGGAGATAGTTCCCTGTCTAGCACTTGGCTGGGGAAGGAGAAAGATCACTGCAAGATCTTCCTAGAGATTTCAGTGGAGATCCTGCTGAGGGTGATACTTGACAACTCAGCTGGGGATTTGAACACCTTCAGGTGTTGCTCTTTGAAAGAAATATTGGAGAAGTGATTCCTGGGAACTCTGATGGGGAGAAAGCATCTCTGGTGTTGTTTGGAAGGTGTGTTGAGGAAACAATGATTTGGCAGCCTACTGGGGAGAAGATTTCATGCCTCATGTTGTGCTTTGAATTACTTGCAATCCTGTAAAGACAAAGAAACGCGCAAGTACCCCGGGGTATCCCTTACTGGATTCCGCCATAGGAGTTTAACATATTTCCTGCAAGCATGCAGTTTAGGAAAGACGCATTTGTATTTATGAAATCAAATATCTTAAAGACATCAGACATTTTTGCAAATAAAAGAGTACGAGACAGTGTGTGACTGAAAATCTGATTTTATTAATTTGTGCCCTGAATTGGCAAATACATTCATAGAAACAAATCCCCTAAAATGAGGAGATTGTTACAAATTGAGAAACAAAAGATGCTGGCAATGCTGATGACGCTTCAAGGAGCTTCCCTTTTGCTATGACTCGTATGACATTGACGTTCTTCTCATCTTGCTTTCTATAGAAGGCTGATTCTGACCGATGCTTGAACCTTTCGGAGCTTGCCAGGTTGTAAGTGATACAGCCGAATTCAGAATGCAGTTGTTCGCTTGTTCCCTTATTTTGCGTGGATCGCCCTTTCGGGTTTTCAATCCACCGGGGTACCCATTTTTGCCTGAGTTGTCCAATGCGGCTTTTCAACTCAGCGGGTGTACACATTTTTTTATTTTATTTTCCCTTATTTTTGCCCGAGTCTTTTATTCTATTTTTTGACTCGCCGAGATGCCCTATTTTTGCCTGGACTTACATTCTGTTTTTATGTCCAGCGGGTCATTTTTATGCGAAGTATTTTTTAACTGCATCTGAATTCACAGGGGACAGGAAGTCTTCTCCATCCATAGTACTGAGCATTAGTGTTCCACTGGAGAAAACCTTCTTTACTACGAATGGACCTTCATAGTTCGGAGTCCACTTGCCCCTGTGGTCTGTATGAGCAGGGAGGAGTCTTTTCAGTACAAGATCTCCTACTTGGTACTCTCGGAGCCTGACTTTCTGATCGAAGGCTTTCTTCATTCTTTTCTGATATAACTGCCCATGACAGATTACAACTAATCTCTTTTCTTCGATCAGACTCAGTTATTCGTATCGGGATCGGACCCATTCTGCTTCATTCAGTTTAACATCCATCAATACCCGCAGAGAGGGTAGTTCAACTTCAACAGGTAGGACTGCTTCCATACCATACACAAGCTGATACGGTGTTGCCCCAGTGGATGTTCTGATTGACGTACGGTACCCATGCAAGGCAAACGGTAGCATTTGATGCCAATCTTTGTACGTAACGACCATCTTCTGCACAATCTTCTTGATATTCTTGTTAGCTGTCTCAACAGCGCCATTCATCTTTGGCCTGTAAGGAGAAGAATTGTGGTGTTGGATTTTGAAGTCCCGACATAGTTCTTCCATCATTTTGTTGTTTAAATTGGAACCAGTAATGATTCGCTCGGGCACTCCATACCGACAGATGATATCTCTCTTCAGAAATCGGGCTACCTCTTGCCTTGTAACATTTGCATAAGAAGCCGCTTCAACCCACTTGGTAAAATAGTCAATAGCAACCAGGATGAATCTGTGGCCGTTTGAAGCAGTTGGTTCAATCTTGCCAATCATATCAATGCCCCACATGGCAAAGGGCCAAGGTGAAGACATCACATTCAGAGGATTTGGAGGCACATGCACTTTATCCGCATAAATCTGGCATTTATGGCACCTTCTGGCATAGGCACAACAATTGGCATCCATTGTAATCCAGTAGTAGCCTGATCTTAGCAACTTTTTAGCCATTGCATGCCCTCCTGCATGGGTACCAAAGGATCCTTCATGCACCTCGTGCATCAACAAGTCTGCCTCTGCCTTATCAACACATCTGAGGAGTACCATATCGAAGTTCCTCTTGTACAAGGAACCATCAGTATTTAAGAAGAAACTACCAGCTAGCCTTCTTAAAGTCTTCTTATCATTGGATGATGCCCCAGGGGGGTATGTTTGATCTTCCAAGAAGCATTTTATATCATGGAACCAAGGCTTATCATCTTTGACAACATCTGCTGAGAACACGTATGCTGGTCTGTCAAGTCTGGACACTGAAATCCGAGGCACAAAGTTGGCAGCTTGAACTTTGATCATGGATGAAATGGTAGCCAGAGCATCTGCGAACTGATTTTCATCTCGAGGGATATACTCAAGCTTGACTGTTGTGAAGAAAGTCAATAACCTTCTTGTATAATCCTTGTAAGGTATCAGATGATCTTGGTGGGTGTACCATTTGCCGTTGGTTTGATTGATTACCAGAGCTGAATCTCCGGACACAGTCAAAGTCTTGATCCTGAGGTCAATGGCTTCCTCAAGACCCATAATGCAAGCTTCGTATTCAGCTTCGTTGTTAGCGCAGTTAAAGGTGAGTTTCGCCGAGAAAGGCATGTGAACTCCTTTAGGTGTAATGAGTACTGCACCAACACCACGACCATTCATATTAACAGCCCCATCAAACATCATAGTACATTCTTCTTCTGGGTCAGGCCCTTCAATGTGAACAGGCTCTTCATGATCTTTTGCTTTTATGAACATGATGTTTTCATCAGGGAAGTCAAATCTCATAGGCTGGTAATCATCAATGGGTTGCTCGGCAAGATAATTAGACAATACACTGCCCTTGATGGCTTTCTGAGATGTGTACTGAATGTCATATTCTGTGAGGATCATTTGCCATCTTGCAACCCGTCCGGTAAGTGTTGGCTTCTCAAAAATGTATTTAACTGGATCCATTTTCAAGATCAATTAAGTAGTGTGGATCAACATATACTGTCTCAGTCCGCGAGCAGCCCACACTAAAGCACAACAAGTTTTCTCGAGCAGTGAATAACGTTGTTCACAGTCGGTAAACTTTTTGCTTAGGTAGTATATTGCATACTCTTTTCGACCAGACTCGTCATGCTGGCCCAGCACACACCCCATTGACTCTTCTAATACTGTCAAGTACATGATTAGAGGTCTTCCTTCAACTGGTGGCATAAGGATCGGAGGTTCTTGTAAGTATTCCTTGATTTTGTCAAAAGCCCTCTGGCAGTCTTCGTTCCACCTGACCGTTTGTTATTTTCTTAACAGCTTGAACAAAGGCTCACAGGTTGCGGTAAGGTGAGATATGAACCTTGAAATGTAGTTCAATCTTCCTAGAAATCCCCGAACTTCTTTTTCTGACTTCGGTGCAGGCATTTCTTGAATGGCTTTGACTTTATCAGGGTCAACTTCAATCCCTTTCTCACTTACAATAAATCCCAGCAGCTTACCAGATCGCACCCTAAATGTGCATTTGTTGGGGTTCAACTTTAGTTGGTATTTCCTCAGACGCTTGAATAACTTCAACAGATTTACCAGGAGGTCATCTTCTGTGAGGGACTTGGCAATCATGTCATCCACATAACATTCAATTTCTTTGTGTATCATGTCATGGAATAATGTTACCATAGCCCGTTGATAAGTGGCACCCGCATTATTCAGTCCGAATGGCATCACCTTATAATAGAATGTGCCCCAGGGTGTGATGAAAGTTGTCTTCTCCATGTCTTCAGGTGACATCTTGATCTGATTGTATCCTGAAAACCCGTCCATGAAGAAGAACACCGAGAACTGAGCCGTATTGTCAACCAATACATCAATGTGAGGTAAAGGGAAGTCATCTTTCGGGCTGGCTTTATTTAGGTCCCGGTAATCCACACACATCCTCACCTTGCCGTCTTTCTTAGGCACAGGTACAATATTAGCAACCCACGGTGGATAGCTAGTCACTACAAGGAAACCGGCGTCCCACTGCTTTTGTACCTCCTCCTATATTTTCATTGCCATATCTGGGCGAGTACGACGCAGTTTCTGTTTCACTGGCGGGCAGATTTCTTTTAAAGGCAGCTTGTGCATGACAATATCGGTGTCCAACCCTGGCATATCCTGATAAGACCAAGCAAAGACATCTGCATACTCCCGAAGCATATCAATCAGTTGCTCTTTTACTGAATCTTGTAAGCAGGCTCCGATCCTAACCTCCTTCACGTCTTCTTCCGTACCAAAATTAACTGTTTCAATCTCCTCCTGATGAGGAGTGATAACCTTTTCTTCTTGCCTTAACAATCTAGCTAGCTCTTCAGGTAGCTCATAATCTTCTTCAACCCCTTCATCGGCTTGATTGATTGGATTGTCAAAGTCATACGAAGTCATAGCAGCGTTGTTATCGGTGCAGTCTGAAAGGCACTCTTCTGCAGGAGTAACCCTTATAATTTCCTGGGAAGACCAGATAAGGACTTGGCTCCCCGGGATCCTTGGACGTATCCAGCTCTCCAGGTTGCGGTCGCTTTCTTCCTCGTCTTCCAAGTTGTTTACTGCATCTGGGGTGAGCATTCCCCCGCTGACAAAGTTGGGCTTCTTGGCAGCCTCTGATTGATCTTGTTGAGTTGGTTTGTAACCCAACCCAAATATGTCTTCTTTCTTTTCCACAGGCAGCAACTTTCCCCAACCTCGGGCAGTACCCTCTTCAATAACCTTCCTGGCTTGCTGATAAGACATCATGGAAGTTCCCAGTACAGCAGATGCTTCATTAATGTTCAGGGCCTCAAACCCC
Source organism: Lathyrus aphaca (assembly GCA_963966055.1). NCBI lineage: Eukaryota > Viridiplantae > Streptophyta > Magnoliopsida > Fabales > Fabaceae > Lathyrus > Lathyrus aphaca. The sequence goes on along the minus strand of OZ014523.1, from coordinate 355,721,113 downwards.
TGGCTCATGGTTTCATGGATCTCCCCATCCATCTCTATGTACTTGTACGCAGCCAGATGGATAACAAAGATGTCTTCTTCCCCACAGATGGTGATGATCTGGCCTTCCCACTCGAATTTCAGCTTCTCGTGAAGGGTAGACGTAACAGCACTAGCGGCATGGATCCAGGGTCTACCCAACAAACAGCTGTAGGCCGGCTGAATGGTCATCACATAGAAGGTAATCTTAAAAGTTTGCGGGCCAATCATCACAGGCAGATCAATCTCCCTAAGCACTGATCTTTTAGAGCCATCAAATGCTCTCACCACCAAATTACTCGGACGCAACGCCAAGCCATCGTACTCCAGCTTCACTAAGGCTTTCTTTGGTAGAACATTGAGTGACAACCCAGTGTCCACCAGTACATGAGATAAAACAGCACCTTTGCATTCTAGGGTGATGTGTAAAGCCTTGTTGTGGTTACGTCCCTCAGTTGTTAAGTCAGCATTGGTAAAGCCCAGTCCATGACTTTTATTGACATTTTCTACCACGGTTTCTAGCTGATTAACAGTGATCTCCTCTGGCACGTATGCTGCGTGCAAGACTTTCAATAATGCATTCCTGTGAGCTTCAGAACACATCAACAGGGATAATATGGAGATCTTTGAGGGAGTTTGGTGAAGCTGATCCACCACCTTGTAATCACTTCTCTTAATGATTCTCATAAACTCGTCTACATCTTGTTCAAAAGATGTCTTCTGGGTTTCTTTGACAGCTGGCTCTTCAGATACCACACTTTTTCCTTTTGCTTTGGCAGCAGCTTCTGCTTCGGCACTAGGTCTTTGAGTTTGTGAGGCAAAAAGGCGTCCGCTTCTGGTGAAGCCTCCGCCTCCCCCAACATTATCAATTTGTGGAGAAGAGGTTGAAGAATCCAAAGTGATTTTCTCCCCGTTGTAGTAGAGATCAGAGCCATAATGCCAAGGTATGGCATTACTGCTTTCATATGGAACTGGTCCAGGCACCGTATAAGTAACTGGACTGATTGCTGCAGAGGAGGGTACTGTAATGGTGTGTGGATCGTAGTAAATTGTGACTGGTGACCTGGCAGGAGGGGACACTGTTTGTTGTTGAATGTTTCTATTTGGAGGAACAATTGATGGATCATAGTAGATGGTGACTGCTGAGATATCTTCATTAATTTCTGCTGGTGTTGTAGAAGATTCTGCTGAATAAAAGGATGTTGATGTTGTAGAAGAAAGGGTTGTTGATATTTGATTTGTTGAAGTGATGGACGGAGCCATTGTTGATGATATTGACGAATCGGTTGGAATGATTGTTGCTGCAGTTGTAGGAGAATCAGGAATTGTTATCAAAGGAATTGCTGGATTTGTAGGCGCCATTGTTGAGATCTGAAGTATCCCATCTTTGATAAGACCATCTATTCCGCTTCTTAAATTATCACACCCGTTGACTGCAATGTTGCAATACCCACAACCGAGCTCACACCCGGGGAACATCTGACACTCTAGAAGCTGAGCTTTAATTTCAACCAGAGGTGTTCGAATCTGTGCAACACTGGTGATCAAAGTAGAGTGCTTTCCCTCCTCAATGGCATTAATCCTTGGCTCACCATGGTTAGGCATAGGACTCTTGTTGACATTTGGAGGGGGTGCAAAGTTGAGGGCTTTAGAATCCACCAGATCTTGTACTTTCATTTGTAAAGCCCTGCATTTCTCAGTATTATGGCCAGGTGCATTGGAGTGGAAAGCACATCTGGCGTTGACATCATAATTCCTTGGAAGATTGGAGGGATCTGGCGGTGCCAATGTTCTTAATTCAACCAAGTTAAGTTTCAGGAGTTGTGGCAATAAGGCAGCATAAGGCATATGGATAAGGTCAATCACCCTATTTTCCTGTGACGGTCTTTGCTGAAAAGGTCTTTGTTGTTGGTTGTTGTTGTTGTTGTTGTTGTTGTAGTTTCTCTGTGGCGGATACTGAACTTGCTGTTGATAATGTGGTTGTTGTGGTTGTTGATATACTGGTTGCTGAGGAATCGGAGCTGGAATAGTGACAGCTTCCACCGATCCATGAACATACTGAGGTCTGCCCCTGTTGGCATGAATGGCATTTGTCTCACCGGTTCTTCTAGGTCCCACAAAAGGCTTCCTGGGATTACTGGAAGAACTTGCACCGTTATCAGAAATCTTACCCATCTTCAAAAGGCTTTCAATCCTTTCCCCAGCTATAACTACGTCAGCGAAACTGGTGGAAGAAAAGGCAGCTAGCCTATCAATATATGTTCCTTGCAGAGTATTCATGAACATGCCGGCCATTTCTCTTTCCGACATGGGTGGTTGGACAACAGCAGCAAGCTGTCTCCACCTTTGGGCATATTCCCTGAAGCTCTCTCTGGAGGATTGAGACATTCCCATCAGAAGGGTCCTGTTGGGGGCCATGTCCAGATTGTATTGGTACTGCCTGATGAAAGCTTCAGCTAGGTCCTTCCAGCATCTGATAGTGGCTCTGGTCAAGTGTGAATACCATTCTCTTGAAGCTCCAGTCAAGCTATCTTCAAAATAGAACATCCACAGTTTCTCATCCATGGTATATGCTTTAAGTCTTCCTAGGAAGGACTGCAGGTGAGTTCGTGGACAGGAAGTCCCATTGTATTTCTCAAAGCACGGGGGTTTAAACTTGTGGGGAATCCTTACCCCATACACTAACCCCATATCCATTACATCGAGGCCTAAGGAATTTTGAGACTCCAGATATCTCAACTTCTCAGCAATTTCATCAAACCTCCTATCATAAACTTCATCTCCAGCTCCCATTACAGTAAATTGCTCCTCTTGAGGATCTTCTTGCAAGATCCTGCCTACAGCAGTGTTGCCCGGTATATTCCTTGGGATGTTGACTTCCGGATCTAGATGAGGTCCAAATACTGGTGGGTTAACATGAGGCTGACCTCCCTCATTATTACTAGTTCCTCCAGTCCCAGTATGAGGTTCCTCGGGGTTTTGTCTTTCTACCAATGCCCTTAACCTCTCCTGACTATGGGCCAAGTTAGTCATTACAGTCATGAATTGAGCCATTTGGTTTCTCATCTCCACTCTTTCGTTAGCCACCTGAGTTCTGACCTCTGTCAGGTCCTGCTGTACATGATCCATTTGGATACCAGGAAGGTTGTTGCGAGTAGGATACCGGTGCGGACGGTTGAGAGGGAACACCCGGCGGCGAGCAATATTTCCTGAACCACAACAGAGTTAGTAACAAACAAACTAATAACAAAACCTACAAAACAAAACAATAGTTAGTATGCAATGCAGTGTGCTTATTTGTTTTCCAAGGTATCCGGCTTGGTTCTTGGTTTTGACCTTTCCAGACCCTGAGGAAGATGCTTTGATGTTGTTTGAGAAAAAGAAACCCCACAATGGAAACGAACTAAAATATATTACAAATACTGAACAATACATAGTTTGTTTTTACAACATATGCCCTTAAAGGGTCAAAATACAACACAAAATGAAAAGTACATCAAATGAAAGCAACAACAATCAAACAGGTCAGACATCAAGTCCAAACTCATCCTCCTTAACTTCCTTCAGAAATGCCTCCGTCACTGGACCAGCTGGATGTTCTGTGATGTTCCTGATGAGGAGGTTTATGGTGGCAATAGCAGTGGTCAACTCCTTGTGCCTGTCCTGGTCTTTTGACCTCTTCAAACCAGCCCTGAGCTTCAACTCTGAAATCTCTTTCTGGGCTGCCAGCAAAGCTTCTTGTTGCTTCTTTTCAATGGCCTCTAACTGTTCAATCCTGGCCTGAGTTTTCTGATCTTCTTGTGTCCGGGCTTCAGTGATCCTGACCCACCTAGCCTAACTTTCTTGTAAATAGAGATCAGTCCTAGCCTTTGAAACTTGGCCTCTTTGCAGGCATTCTTCAATATTTGCTCCCCAGCTCTTGCTTTCTTGATGTAGTCCTCTGTTTTCTCAATCTTGGCCAGATGCTCCACCTTAAGCTTCTCCAACCTCTCAATGTCCAGACGACCATCACTCCTTTCCCAAAGAGTCTTCTTCAGGGCTTGAGACAGATTCTCATTCCTTTCCTTCAGTTTTTCAAACTCTTCCAGGCTGACAGTTGCTGCTGGCTGTGTTGTGGATGGTCCAGGTATATATTCAATGGTGAAGGGAATTCCAGTGATCTGAGCCCTAGCATGAGACCAGTCATAGTACTGAGCTGAAGCAACATTATTACACCTCCCTAGAATAGCCATCCCTTTTGTCTGGATGTTATCCCAAGCCCAGGATGCTTGTCTGACAGCAGCTAGATTAGGTTTTATCTCACAATACAAGGTCTCAGCTAAATCTTGCACTCTAGGAGGGTGAACCAAAGCATAGCCCAGTTGCCTTTTAAACAGTAAAGGATTGTAGTTGATGCAACCCTTTACTCCTATCAGAGGTACATTTGGGTATTTACCACAGCTAGTGATGATGTCTTTGCCTTTGGTGCTCTGGGTGCACCATCTGATATCATCTGAAGACAAAGCAATAAGTCTCTTAGCCCAATTCTTCTGTTGGTGGGGATTCAGGAAGGCATCTGTCTTGGGTAAGTGTTTGAGCAGCCAGGTGTGAAACAAAGGAGCACAGCATCTCACCAACTTCCCCCTTTGTTTCTCATTCCTCTGATGAATGGAGTAATAGAAGTCTCCCAGCAATGTGGGTACTGGGTTCCTCAGAAGGAAAAGATGAATGGCATTCTTGCTGATAAATTTGGGCTCATCTGCAAACAGTACAACCCCATATATACTGAGGGCCAGCAATGCACAAACTGCCCTCCACTCTCCCAAAGAGGCCTTCAGGATGGCCTGAGAAATCAAGAAGTCTAAGTGTAAACCAGGGATCCCAGCTTTTGTTGAAATATTCTGCTCAATCAAAGTAGGCTCTAGGTACAGTGCTTTTGCCACTTCTCCATTGCTGGGAGAAGTCATCTCTGGGTTGTAAGGGATCCCACCCCTGACAGGCACTCCAATCAATGATGAAAATTCCTCCAACAGAGGTCCTAGCTGAAAGTCTGGGAAAGTGAAGCATCTCAAAGGAGGGTCATAAAACTGTAGGCAAGTGTGAATCATGCTCCTCTAAGAAGGGTCCAGGTCCATAACCATATCCAGGATACCTCCATAATGCTCTCTGAATAATGGGATGTGGTCAGGGGTGATAAGTGACTGGACCTGCCCGATGCCAGTCAGCACAGGCTCAAAGAAATGGTATGAAATGTTGCTCTTCCTGGGTGCCATGACTGCTGATGAAGAACTGAAGACAAGTGCTGATGAGGATCAAGACTGGTACTGGAGATGGGCCACTGATGGGCTGATGCTGGTGATGATGAAGATGATTGAAGCAGACAACTGATGAAGATAGCTGAAGCAGATAGCTTATGAAACATAGGTCTAAGCAGATGAAGGGGTCAAAACCAAGCCAGATATAATGTGGAAACTCTGAAAAACAAATAAACAAATGTTAAATGATGCAATGATGATGTATGCAAATGATATGTAAAGGTTTGTGATCAAGCTGGATCTGATTATTTGTCTTGATATAAAGTCCATGTATGTTCAAGAAGTCCAGATGGAGGTTCAGAAATCCAGTAACCAAGGTGGGGGACTCAAATAAAGAGTCACATGTCCAGGGTTAAATCACAAAAACTATCCAAAATGAGGTACTCTTAAACCAAATAGTAACATGGTATGATGTGGCCAATGGTACCTGCAAACCTGTAAACAGCCTAACCCCCTCACAGGTTGTGTTCTAAAACAAGGATCCTCAGACTTGGATCAGTTATGAGAAGTGTAAATACTTCTAACCCGGAGGTACAGTGTTTACAATAACCATAAAAGATCCTCCTCTAATTCACCTCAGTTTCTGAAGGTCATAATAAAGGTCATCCAGACTTAGCAGGCTTCCCAAATAGCCCTGGCACTACAGGAAATCTGTAGCACAGAGTTCTCAAGAAGAAACCCACATCTGAACCGTGTTTCATATTCCCGCACCAGACCGAAATGGAATGGGAAAGAACATGAACCACTCTAGCCTAGGTGTCACTCAGGTCCCAGGTATAGGACCTTAAACTCTCAATGAAACCCCACCCATCAAACCGACAAACCAGATCCAGCAAGATGACAGTATGACAGTATGATGTATAAAAAAGTAAAGAAAGCAATAAATAACTGTACATAAAGCAGTAAATAAAGCAACTATATAAGCACAATTATCACATAACACCCCAGTAAACACAAATCAAACAAGCGCTAGGAGGAACCCACAAAAGAACCAGAAGCCCTGGTTACAATATAAGGGTCCCCAGCAGAGTCGCCAAGCTGTCGCTCCCACCAAATGAGGTCAAGTCAAATGGGGTACAGACGCGAACGGTCGGTGAAAGGAGGAGAGAACACACAAGGGTGAACTCAAAAGAAAAGAGTCGCCAGCTAGGCATTTTTATCCCGAAGGAAAGGTAATGCTGCATAGACCTGGAAAGGTATGGATAAGACGGTTGCGAACCAGAGAAACTGAGAAAGGGGGTTAGTTACAACCTGGGAAGGTATTAGCACCCAGATTGTCCGTCGTACTCGACGGGATCCACGCTTGAAAAATTTGTGTTTTAAAGGGGTAGTGTCAGTGCAATCTATGTATCAAAGCTAGAAAAGAATGCAAGTGTCAGTGTAAAAGGAGTGTGAAGTGCATGAGACAAGTGTCAGTGTAAGAACAAGAATAAGAAGCTCAAGACTATGAGGCTTAAAGAATGATACAGGAAGGAGGGGGAATATACAGAGACTTTTGTTCGATAACTGTTAAGTTATGCCTACGTATCCTCTCGTGCAATGAGGAAGTCAGAACACCGTAGTTCGACCCAAAGAGACTGAAAGATGAATTGACTTGTGAACCGCTTACTTGTCTATGCTCAAGTGTATGACCTGTCTGGCTCAGGTGCAAACTGTCTTGCATTAGACGGAAGAAGCAAATTCTCGTTTATGAGTGAAGATGATGAGAAAAGAATCCCGGAGGAGACTATTATTGTTTGTTTTTGTGCTTTCAGTCTTTTATTGCTTTTTGAAGTTTGTCATAAGAAAATGAGCTTAAGCCTAAACCGATGGGTTAGTAAACTCACCACATCCTCCCTCTGATTAGGGGTAATGAGAATACCTTAAGTATGAAGTAAGCACCTCACACTTAATCACCATGATGTAGGATTAAGATCATTAACCTACTTGAGATTATTTAGATGTTTTTGTTGTTTTTGTTTAGTGTTAAGTAATGAGTTTAAGCCATAATCAAGGATTTAATGGACTCATTACACCATCCTAATAGAAGGATAATAGATGAGAACATTTAAGCTGAGAAAGACTCCTCAACTTAATCCATGATTAGGGATTAACCTCATGAAAAAACAAAGCCTTTATTAAATGGATTTTAGTTAATGGTAAGATGAAGAAGTGATTTTTATGATTTGTAAGACAACTTGAGGGGGACTTGTCCATTAACACTAGGGTTAGTCCTTCTTAACCAATTAAGGAAGAATTAGAACCCTAAAGCAAGGCCCAAGTTACGAGCTTGATGTCTTGATGATTATTAAGTGGATTGATTAAAGGATTTAAACACATTAAGGGTTTAACACTTGGGATTAAAGTTATACACTCCATCCTAATAGAAGGATGCAGGCATAAGCTTAATCACAAAGCCTTAAAACCTTTAGGGTTTAGTCCCTGATTATGAGAAGAGAAGACTCAAAGATGACACAAAGGTAAAATCTAAATGGGGGACTAATCAAACCCTAATTGTTATCATGCTTGGTTATTCCTAGGGTTAATGAGGTTTGCAAGAAGATCTTCAGAGAAACCACCAGGAAGGAAGCAGATGAAAGGAGCAAGAAGCAAAGAGGAGCAAAACAACTTGCTTCACTTAAGAAGACAAGTTGCTTGAAGAAAGAAAGTAAGAGATGAACATGAATGAGCAAGCTCACTCTAATACACATACAAAATTCAGCAAAGAAGGTATGAAAGAGATTAAAAGAGATTGTGAGAAGTGAAGGCAAATTCACTTCTCAAACAACTTACCACCTGAAAAGTTAGCACAAGAAAATGAAATGTAATGAGAATGGGATGAAATGTCATGATGCAAACCAAAGTCAGAAGCATTTACATGATGTTAATGATGCTAAGAGATGATACAAACATGAGGCAAGACATGAGAATGATCACACAAGGATATGGATGCATATGAAGCATGCTTTGAACCATGACTGTACATGAAAAGTTATGAAATGCAATGGACATATAACATGGAAAATGAAAGATGCAATGATCAAACATGATTCTAACATGTCCTAAGATGTATTATGAATCATGTGGATGCACAAAATGCCATGGCAAGTCATTGGATGTAAGCAAATGAAAGATGGATGCAAATGAAAGCACAAATTAGGGTTATATGCATCATGCAATGCAAAAATCCAAAACCAGAAGCAAATGACATGATAAAAAATTGAAAATGCAATCAAATATACCCTAAACTTATACAAGTTCACTGCCCAAAGGAGGGGATCCAATTCTTAACCTAGTGAAAGTTATGAATTTCCTAAGATTACTAGGGTTTTAAGGCACCTCACCAAGAGAAATGCAAAACAAAATGAAAATGCAAGATCAATTCAAACCAAAGTTATCCTATAAACTACATGCTATGGAGGATGCAATGCAAGAAGAACCATCATCAAACTCTCAAGGTTTGGGCAGAATGAATTTTTCAAAATTTGGACCAAAATATTGCCTTAAAATGAATTTAATTCCAATGAAAATAATCAAAAGGCATCAAGAACAAAAAAGAAATTTGGTTTGAGAGTTGGATAATGTTTCTAAATGTTTTTAAATGCAATGTGAATTTTTTTGTGAATTTTAAATACCTAAATGCATTTTTAATTAATTAATTTTCATTAACTAATTAAAATAAACATTTAAATAATTTAAAAATAATTTTTAATGCAAAAAATAAAAATAAAAATATTTTTGGGTTCTAAAAATTAATGAAATCTTTGACAAAAATTTTCATAATTTTTAAAATATTTTTACTATTTTAAATAATTCGTACAAAATAAATCAAATTAAATGAAATTAAAATTAAAATAAATGAAAGTATGCACAATGGAGAGCCAGGATGCAATCTGGGCTTGAATTCATTGACTTGGCGCGCAATCCTACGGCCCAAGTTCAAACTTCCTTAATTCTGATTAATTAATTAAATTAACCTAATTAATAACTAATGACATGATCCTGACCTTTCAAACGCGCGCGGGAACCCTCATCTAATGGCCTACATTCAAACCTGGTGCCCTAACCCTAATTAGCATTTAATCACTTTCAGGTGGCCGAAAATGACCTCCGGTCATCTTCTCCGGCCACATCTCCCCTGAGAATTTCCCAAATCACTCCCCAGGCCATTTCTGGAGCTCTAAAGCTTTAGATCACTTCCTCTCACCTCCCTAAACTCATCCCTGACCTCAAAAATAATTTATTTCTAAGCATGAACCAGATTCGAAACAAGCTACAAAAATGGCAGAAATTTCAGACAGGCCATACACACTCATTTCTCAACCATTTTCGAAAATTCAAAGTTCAGTGTGACCAGGAAAGCAAGCTTAATCATTTAGAAACTTAAAACAAGAGTTCTGGAAAAATGTTTTTACATGGCTACCTGAGATGGAGCTTTCAATCTAGGAGCTTTTTGACTGCTTCCTTGCTCCAAAATGAACCCAATGAACCTCCTGAGGAGTTTGCAAAGCTTGTATGGAGTTTATTTTGGCTGGTTTTTGAGATTGATGGAGTTCTGTTCAGAGAGGGAGGGAAATCGTGTTTGAGTTTCAGGGACTTTTAAGGCAAGGTGAAGGGTGGTTTATGCTCTATGAAGCTTTTCTGAATGAATGGTGAAGTTGGTTTTGAGGTTTGATGATTGTGTGATGAGATTCGAAGGAAAGTGCATAAGAGGAGAGTTTTGTGAACTATGGATTATGAGAGAGATCAGGCTTGTGTGTGTTATGTGTTGAGTCTCATTTTGTCCATGTATCACACTGTGATAGGTCTGTGGAGTTGGTGTGGCCTATGCTGATTGGTATGGGCCATTTTGCATAAAGTCAATGTTTTGTGTAAGAGGGGTATGGGTCAATGGCAGGCCAAGGACAAAGGGGTGTCCTACGCAACAAGGATTGAGGAGAGCCATGGAATCAGTCTTGAGGCCAATTAGCAAGTGGATTAGGGTTTGTGAGAGGTTTTGCAACTTTGTGATCTTTTGGCCCTTTTGTGATTACTTGAAGCATAAGTCATGAAAATGGGAGGTTCTTTGGTGCATTCTGATTTTTAGGCATTGGTTTATGTTTGTGCAAAGGTTAAAAGTCCATTTGAAGTCACATTTTGCCTTGGCAAGAGGTTTTGCAACTTTGCCTATTTGGTGCAAAACTTGAAATTATGTGATTTTCCTGAACTTTGACAAGCCATAACTTTTGATCCAAAATGAATTAGAATGAGTTCTTATACTTTTTGAAAAGGGAATGATCCATTCTACAACTTTCATGACCAAATTTTTCTCATTTGAAGAAATTTTGAATCAATTTGAGGAGGTTGAAAAACTTTCCCAAAATGGCAAGTTTACATTACAAGTCACTTTCCCAAAAAGGCAACTTTGCAAATGGCTTGAAATTTTGCAATTTTGTGAACTTCCAACATATTATATGATCAAATAAAGATCATAAACATTCAAAATGATGAAGAACACCCTTTGGTTGGGTCATTGGGGGCCTCAGATGCCCTGATTTTGCACTGCCTTGCCCAAAAAGTCAACTCTTGATCAGATGCCTTCCCCATGGAATTTCTTCATGAAAATTGATATGCATGATCCTTATAACACATAGAGACCAATAGAAACAAGAATGACCAAAATAATTGGAGTTATGGCCTCTGAAACCAAAACCCTAATTCTAGGTCATCTATGCAGTTAAACCTGGCTCTGCTTCCATGCTTTTCTCAGTTCTTGTGATTCTATGACTTCTTTGATCTTGAGAGGATATACTATGATGATTGAACATACATGGACCCCCTTGAAGTGATTGATGACCTTTGGAGTGGCTCAAATGGCTCTTGGATTGCTCAGATCACAAACCTTAGATGCAGATGACTTAGAAACAATGTAGTGAAGCAAAAATGCAATATGTGATTATGTGATTGAACTTATGCATATGAAAAGATCACAAGCCATGGTGTGAATGGGTGAGGGCAAATTTGGGGTGTTTACACCCTGTACATTTCTTGGGATGTTGACTTCCGGATCTAGATGGGGTCCAAATACGGGTGGGTTAACATGAGGCTGACCTCCCTCATTATTACTAGTCCCTCCAGTCCCAGGATGAGGTTCCTTGGGGTTTTGTCTTTCTACCAATGCCCTTAGCCTTTCCTAACTCTGGGCCAAGCCAGTCATTACAATCATGAATTGAGCCATTTGGTTCCTCATTTCCACTCTTTCATTAGCCATCTGAGTCCTGACCTCAGTCAGGTCTTGCTGTACTTAATCCATTTGGATACCAGGAAGGTTGTTGCGAGTAGGATACCGGTGCGTACGGTTGAGAGGGAACACCCGGCGGCGAACAATATTTCCTGAGACACAACAGAGTTAGAAACAAACATAATGACAAAACCTACAAAACAAAACAAAAGTTAGTATGCAATGCAGTATGCTTATTTGTTTTCCAAGGTATCCGGGTTGGTTCTTGGTTTTGACCTTTCCAGACCCCGAGGAAGATGCTTTTGACTTTGTTGAGAAAAGAAACCCCCAAAATGGAAACAAACTAAAATATATTACAAATACTGAACAATACATAGTTTGTTTTACAACATATGCCCCTGAAGGGTCAAAATACAACACAAAAAGAAAAGTACATCAAATGAAAACAACAACAATCAAAAAGTCAGACATCTAGTCCAAACTCATCCTCCTTAACCTCCTTCAGAAGTGCCTCAGTCACTGGACCAGCTGGATGCTCTGTGATGTTCCTGATGAGGAGGTTCCTGGTGGCAATGGCAGTGGTCAGCTTCTTGTGCCTGTCCTAGTCCTTTGACCTCTTCAATCCAGCCCTAAGCTTCAACTCCGAAATCTCCTTCTGGGCTGCCAAAAAAGCTTCCTGCTGCTTCTTTTCCTTGGCATCTAACTGTTCAATCCTGGCCTGAGTCCTCTGATCTTCTTGTGCCCGGGCTTCAGTGATCCTGACCCACCTAGCCTGACTTTCTTGCAGATAAAGCTCAGTCCTAGCCTGCTGGAACTTGGCTTCATTACAGGCATTCTTCAATATTTGCTCTCCAGCCCTTGCTTTCTTGATGTAATTCTCTGTTTTCTCAATCTTAGCCAGATGCTCCACCTTAAGCTTCTCCAACCTCTCAATGTCCAGACGACCATCACTCCTCTCCCAGAGGGTCTTCTTCAGAGCTTGAGACAAATTCTCATTCCTTTCCTTCAGCTTCTCAAATTCTTCCAGGCTGACAGTTGCTGTTGGCTGTGCTGTGGATGGCCCAGGTGTATCCTCAATGGTGAAAGGCATCCCAGTAATCTGAGCTCTAGCATGAGACCAATCATAGTACTGAGCTGAAGCAACATTATTGCACCTTCCACGAATAGCCATCCCTTTTGTCTGGATGTTCTCCCAAGCCCAGGATGCTTGTCTGACAGCAGCTAGATTGGGGTTTATCTCACAATACAGGGTCTCAGCTAAATCTTGCACTCTAGGAGGGTGAACCAAAGCATAGCCCAGTTGTCTCTTAAACAGTAAAGGATTGTAGTTGATGCAACCCTTTACTCCTATCAGAGGTACATTTGGGTATTGCCCACAGCTGGTGATTATGTCTTTGCCTTTGGTGCTCTGGGTGCACCATCTGATGTCATGTGAAGACAAAGCAATAAGTCTCTTAGCCCAATTCTTCTGTTGGTGGGGATTTACGAAGGCATATTTCTTAGGTAGGTGTCTGAGCAGCCAGGTATGAAACAAAGGATCACAACATCTCACCAACTTCCCCCTTTGCTTCTCATTCCTCTGATGAATGGAGTAATAGAAATCTCCCAGCAATGTGGGTACTGGGTTCCTCAGAAGGAAAAGATGAATGGCATTCTTGCTGATAAATTTGGGCTCATCTGCAAACAGTACAACCCCATATATGCTGAGAGCTAGTAATGCACAAACTGCCCTCCATTCTCCCAAAGAGGCCTTCAGGATGGCCTGAGAAATCATGAAATCTAAGTGTAAACCAGGGATCCCATCCTTTGTTGTCATATTCTGCTCAATCAAAGTAGGCTCCAGGTACAGTGCTTTTGCCACTTCTCCATTGCTGGGAGAAGTCATCTCTGGGTTGAAGGGGACTCCACCCCTGACAGGTACCCCAATTAATGATGAAAACTCCTCCAAAAGAGGTCCTAGCTGAAAGTATGGGAATGTGAAGCATCTCAAAGGAGGGTCATAAAACTGTAGGCAAGTGTGGATCATGTTCCTCTGAGAAGGGTCTAGATCCATGACCATATCAAGGATACTTCCATAATGCTCTCTGAATAATGGGATGTGGTCTGGAGTTATAAGTGACTGGACCTGCCTGATACCAGTCAACACAGGTTCAAAGAAATGGTATGAAATGTTGCTTTTCCTGGGAGGAGCCATGACTGCTGATGAAGAGCTGAAGACAAGTGCTGATGAAAATCAAGACTGGTACTGGAGATGAGCCATTGATAAGCTGATAATGATGAAGGTAACTGAAGCAAACAACTAATGAAGATAGCTGAAGTAGATAACTGATGAAACAGAGGTCTATGCAGATGAAGGGGTCAAAACCAAGCCAGATACAATGTGGATACCCTGAAAAACAAATAAACAAATGTCAAATGATGCAATGATGATGTATGCAAATGATATGCAAGGGTTTGTGATCAAGCTGGATCTGATTACTGTCTTGGTATAAAGCCCATGTATGTTCAAGAAGTTCAGATGGACGTTCAGAAATCCGGTAACCAAGGTGGGGGACTCAAATAAAGAGTCACATGTCCAGGTTTAATCACAAGAACTTTCCAAAATGAGGTATTCCTAAAACAAGGATCCTCAGGTAATGTTCTAAAACAAGGATCCTCAGACTTGGATCAGTTATGAGAAGTGTAAACACTTCTAACCCGGAGGTACAGTGTTTACAATAACCATAAAAGATCCTCCTCTAATTCACCTCAGTTTCTGAAGGTCATAATTAAGGTCATCCAGACTTAGCAGGCTTCCCAGATAGCCATAGCACTACAGGAAATCTGTAGCACAAAGTTCTCAAGAAGAAACCCACATCTGAACCGTGTTTCATATTCCCGCACCAGACCGAAATGGAATGGGAAATAACATGAACCACTCTAGCCTAGGTGTCACTCAGGTCCCAGGTGTAGGACCTCAAACTCTCAATAGAACCCCACCCACCAAAACAACAAACCAGATCCAGCAAGATGACAGTATGACAGTATGATGTATAAAAATGTAAAGAAAGCAATAAATAACTGTACATAAAGCAGTAAATAAAGCAACTATATAAACACATTTAGCACATAACACCCCAGTAAACACAAATCAAACAAGCGCTAGGAGGAACCCACAAAAGAACCAGAAGCCCTGGTTACAGTATAAGGGTCCCCAGTAGAGTCGCCAAGCTGTCGCTCCCACCAAATGAGGCTAAGTCAAGAGGGGTACAGACGCGAACAGTCGGCGAAAGAAGAGAGAAATGAATAGAGTCGCCAGCTAGGCATTTTTATCCCGAAGGAAAGGTAATACTGCATAAACCTAAGGAAAGATATGGATAAGACGGTTGAGAACCAGAGAGACTGAGAAAGGGGGTTGGTGACAACCTGGGAAGGTATTAGCACCCAGATTGTCCGTCGTACTCGACGGGATCCACGCTTGAAAAATTTGTGTTTTAAAGGGGTAGTGTCAGTGCAATTTGTGTACAAAAGCTGGAAAAGAATGCAAGTGTCAGTGTAAAAGAAATGTGAAGTGTATAAGAGAGGTGTAAGTGTAAGAACAAGAGTGAAATGCTCAAGATAATGAGGCTTAAAGAATAAGGCTGGAAGAGGGGGAATATACAGAGACTTTTGTTCGATAACTGTTAAGTTATGCCTACGTATCCTCTCGTGCAATGAGGAAGTCAGAACACCGTAGTTCGACTCAAAGAGACTGAAAGATAAATTGACTTGTGAACTGCTTACTTGTCTATGCTCAAGTGTATGACCTGTCTGGCTCAGGTGCAAACTGTCTTGCATTAGACGGAAGAAGCAAGTTCTCGTTTATGAGTGAGTGTGATGAGAAAAGAATCCCGAAGGAGACAATTATTGTTTTTTTTTATGTTTTCAGTCTTTTATTGCTTTTTGAAGTTTGTCATAGGTTAATGAGCTTAAGCCTAAACCAATGGGTTAGTAAACTCATCACATATTCCCTTTGATTAGGCGTAATGAGAATGCCTTAAGTATGAAGTAAGCACCTCACACTTAATTACCATGATGTAGGATTAAGATCATTAACCTACTTGTGATTATTTAGATGTTTTTGTTGTTTTTGTTTAGTGTTAAGTAATGAGTTTAAGCCATAATCAAGGATTTAATGGACTCATTACACCATCCTAAAAGAAAGATAATAGATGAGAACATTTAAGCTGATGAAGGCTCCTCAACTTAATCCATGATTAGGGATTAACCTCATGACAAAACAAAGCCTTTATTGAATGGATTTTAGTTAATGGTAAGATGAAGAAGTGAATTTTATGGTTTGTAAGACAACTTGAGGGGGACTTGTCCATTAACACTAGGGTTAGTCCTTCTTAACCAATTAAGGAAGAATTAGAACCCTAATGCAAGGCCCAAGTTACAAGCTTGATGTCTTAGTGATTATTAGGTGAATTGATTAAAGGATTTAAACACATTAAGGGTTTAACACTTAGGATTAAAGTTATACACTCCATCCTAATAGAAGGATACAGGCATAACCTTAATCACAAAGCCTTAAAACCTTTAGGATTTAGTCCTTGATTAAGAGATGAGAAGAGAAGACTCAAAGATGACACAAAGGTAAAAGCTAAATGGGGAACTAATCAAACCCTAATTATTATCATGCTTGGTTATTCCTAGGGTTAATGAGGTTTGCAAGAAGATCTTTAGAGAAACCACCAGGAAGGAAGTAGATGAAAGGAGCAAGAAGCAAAGAGAAGCAAAACAACTTGTTTCACTTAAGAAGACAAGTTGCTTGAAGGAAGAAAGTAAGATGAACATGAATGAGAAAGCTCAATCCAATACACAAGATAAAATGCAGCAATGATGCAAGAGAGATGAGAAGAGATTGTGAGAAGTGAAGGCAAATTCACTTCTCAAATTACTTACCACCTGAAAAGGTTTGCAAAAGAAATGAGATGCAATGCAAATGAGATGAAATGTCATGGTACAAACCAAATCCAGAAGCATAGACATGATGTTAATGATGCTAAAAGGGGATGCAAACACAAGACAAGACATGAGAATGATCATACAAGGATATGGGTGCAGATGAAGCATGCTTGAACCATGGTAGTTCAAGAAAAGTTTATGAAATGCAATGGACATATAACATGGCAAAGGAATGATGAAATGATCAAACATGATTCTAATATGTCCTAAGATGTATTATGAATCATGTGAATGCACAAAATGTCATGGCAAGTTGTTGGATGCAAGCAAATGAAAGATGGATGCAAAGGAAGGCACAAATTAGGGTTTATGATCAACACACAAAGCAAAATTCAAAATCAGAAGCAAATGACATGATAAAAAATTGAAAATGCAATCAAAGATACCCTAAACCTATACAAGTTCACTGCCAAAAGGAGGGGATTTAACTCTTAACCTAGTGAAAGTTATGAATTTCTCAAGTCAATTAGGGTTTAATGGTACCTCATCAAGAAAAATGCAAAACAAATTGAAAATGGGAGATCAATTCAAACCAAATTTATCCTATAAACTACATGCCATGAAGGATGCAATGCAATAAGAACCATCATCAAACTCTCAAAGGTTAGGCAGAATGGATTTTTCAAAGTTTGCACAAAAATATTGCCTTAAAATGAATTTAATTCCAAAGAAAGTGATCAAAATGCATCAAGAACCAAAAAGAAATTTGTTTTGAGAGTTGGATAATGTTTCTAAATGTTTTTTAAATGCAATGTGAATTTTTTGGTGATTTTTAAATACCTAAATGCATTTTTAATTAATTAATTTTCATTAACTAATTAAAAATAAACATTTAAATGATTTAAAAATAATTTTTAATGCAAAAAATAAAAATAAAAATATTTTTGCGTTCTAAAAATTAATGAAATCTTTGACAAAAATTTTCAGAATTTTAAAATGTATTTTACTATTTTTAAATAATTCGTAAAAGATAAATCAAATAAAAAATGAAAATATGAGAAGTATGCAGATCTAAGGGCTGTGGTTTAAACTGGTTTTGGAGGGAGTTGACCCGCGCCATATCCTGTGGTCCTCATTCAAACTGACTAAATTAAACTAAACCTAATTAATTAATTTAATTAAATAGGATTAGGGTTTAATGAAATGATCCAAGTCGTTCAAACACGCGAGAGTCAACAAAAGTCAGCCAGATCTATGGTCCAAATTCAAACTGAACCCTAAACACAATTAATACACTAATGACTCTCAGGTGGCCGGAAATGACCTCCGGTCATCTTCTCCGGCCACAACCCTCCCTGAAAATTGCTAACTTCTTCCCTAGGCCACTAAAATCCAATCTCTCTGCCCAGAAATGATCCCCATACATCATACATCAAGAATCAACAAACAAACAACATTTAAAACACATCAACAATGAGAATCGAATCAAAATAGTTTTAGGTCAAAAAATTTCAAAACACGAATACATACTCATTTCTCAACCATTTTCAAAACAAAACTCATCAACATGATCAGTGAAGCATAAAGAATCAATTGGTAACTTAAAAACAAGTTTCTGGAAAAATTGTTCTTGAGCTCACCTGAACTGGAGCTTTGATCTTTGGAACTTTCTGGCTGCTTCTTTGATCCAAAACGCCTCCAATGAACCTCCTGAGAAGCTTGCAATGCTTGGTTGGAATTTCTTTTTGCTGGTTTGAGAGATTGACAAAGTTCTGTTCAGGAGGGGTGAGAAATCGTGTTTCTGCTTGGGGTGGTTTCAGGGACAAATGAGGATTAGGAAATGATCAGAGGAACATGTTGAGTGATTCTATGAAGTTTGTTTTGATGTTTGTGGCTTGTGTTTTGAGATTCGAAGCAAAATGCATAAGAGGTCAGTTTTGGGAACTATGGCTTGTGAGATGTTTCAGGCTGTGTTGTGTTATGTGTTGGGTTGCTTTTGGTACACATATCAATCCTTGATAGGTCAGAGAGTTGTTATGGAGCAGTGTGATTGGTATGGAGCAAAATGCATAAAGTCAACTTTTTGTGTAAGAGAGGTATGGGCTATGGCAGTCAAGGTACAAGGCATGGCTTGGCTGCAGCTTGAATCAGGGAGAACCATGGAAATGGATTAGAGGTTGCAGCAAGTAGATTAGGGTTTGTGTGAGTTTTTGCAATTTCACAAAGTCTTGGCCCTTTTGTGATTACTTGAAGTGTAAGTCATGAAAATGGGAGGTTCTTTGGTGCAATCGGATTTTTAAGTTATGGTTCATGTTTGTGTGAGGCATAGAAGTCAGTTTGAAGTAACATTTTGCTTTGGTAAGTGGTTTTGCAACTTCGCCTCTTTGGTGTAAAACTTGAAATTATGTGATTTTGTCCAACTTTGACAAGCCATAACTTTTGATCCATAATGAATTAGAATGAGTTCTTGTACTTTTTGAAAAGGGAATGATCCATTCTACAACTTTCATGACCAAAGTTTTCTCATTTGAAGCATTTTTGAATCAATTTGAGGAGGTTGAAAAACTTTCCCAAAATGGCAAGTTTACATTACAAGTCACTTTCCCAAAAAGGCAATTTTGCAAAAGGCTTGAAATTCTTCAATTTTGTGAACTTATAACATCTTCCATGATCAAATAAAGATCATACATATTCAAAATGATGGAGAATACCCTTTGGTTAGGTCATTGGGGGCCTCAGATGCCCTGATTTTGCATTGACTTGCTCAAGAAGTCAACTCTTGATCAGATGCCTTCCCCATGGAATTTCTTCATGAAAATTGATATGCATGATCCTCATATCATATAGATACCAATAGAAACAAGAATGACCAAAAAATTTGGAGTTATGGCCTTTGAAACCAAAACCCTAATTTTAGGTCATTTGTGTAGTTAAACCTGGCTCTGCTTCCATGCCTTTCTCAGTTCTTGTGATTCTTTGACTTTCTTGACTTTGTGGGGATATAATATGATGATTGAACATACATGGATCCCTTTGAAGTGATTGATGACCTTTGGAGTGGCTCAAATGACCCAGGGATGGCTCAGATCACGAACCCTAGATGCAGATGACTTTGAATCAATGCAGTGAAGCAAATATGCAATATGAGATGCTATGATTGAACTTATGCATATGAAAAATATCACAAGCCATGGTGAAATGGGTGAGGGAAAATTTAGGGTGTTTACAGCTGCCCCTATTCAAACATGAGTTAGTTGTGCAGAATGTAAGCGACGGCTTAACAGACAAACTAGATAACTTGTGGTTGAATACCAAAGACAGTCCAAAATTTGCACTCACAGAATGAAGAAGGAAAGGGATATAGATTGTAAAAGAAAATAAAGTATAATTGTAAAGTGCGGGCGACGGAGGACGACCGTCAAGCAGAGGACGACTGCTGGGGATGAAGCAATGACGGGGACGACCGACATGCTGGGGATATAAGAGATTTTGATGGGGACGGCCATCAAGTAAAGCTATAAGACTCTCTGGGGATTATAGGTAAATGAAATAAATGATGAGGTACGGTCATCAAAGGTGAAGGACGATCACCTAGTAGGGGACGGCTGCTCTGTTGGGGATAAGATGAGGGACAGTCATCTAAGGTGAAGGACGATCACCTGGCAAGGTACGGTTGCCAAAAAGTATCACGACATAGGACGAATGTCGGATGAAAAGGGCGACGATGGGGACGGCCATCGGATAAGCATGATGAAGGACGATCATCAAGAGGTGAAGGACGATCACCTAGCAGGGTACGGCTGCTCCGAGGGTATCATGACATAGGACGAATGTCAGATAACAAGAACAACGATGGGGACGACCACCGGATAAAATGATGAAGGACGATCATTAAGAGGTGAAGGAAGATCACCTAGCAGGGGACGGCTGCTAAAAATATCACGACATAGGACGAATGTCGGATAAGAAGGGGTTCTAATGAATAGAGACTCCACTGGGGGTGATGAAGGACGATCATCAAAAGGTGAAGGACAATCACCTGGCAGGGTACGGCTGCCGAAAGGTATCATGACATAGGACGAATGTCAGATAGAAAGGAAATAAATCAACAAGATTTGTTGGGACTCTTCTGGAGAATAGTAGACATAAGTGTTTGACATGGTGTATAGATTAAAGATGCGGACGAGCATCCTTAAGACTATGATATGGACGAGTATCGGTAGAAGCGAACGCTTGACACATGTTCAGAGATGATGATACGAGCGAGTATCAACTGGTTAACAAAGAACACGGACGAGTGTCGAATCTGAGGGGATTTCAGTGGTAAATACAAGATACGGACGAGTATCTGTATGAGTAAAAAGGTATGAATGAGTCACAAACGAGTGTTTAACTTGCTGTGGAGAGCACGACACGGACGGGTGTCGGAAAAAGTGTATTATAGACGAGTATATGATTTACAAAGCGTTTAGGTAACTATGTTGCGGAAGGTGACACAGACGGGTGTCAAGGAATTTGTATAGATATGTACACATATGTTGTGAGTGCAAAGGAGACACTTTGGCTTTCTGCTGGGGATATGACACGGACGAGTGTCGGGAAGCTTTCATAGTATATGAGTCGTCTGTTTGTAAAGAATGCTCGGGCGACCTTACTGGGGAGTGGTGACACGGACGAGTGCCAAAAGGAGTGTGTATCTGTAAATTGTCTGATGGGTCGTAAGTATTTACAAGTGTTTGATTCAGAACACGGTTTATGATTATGCAATATGTTTGATTTTTGCCGTAATGCTCTGTTTTAGACGGAATGCTACGCTCTGTGGGGAAAATATGATGCGAATGCTATGATTATGCAAAGATACTGATCCGGGATTCGGATCCCGCTGCTGTGGAGATCTCTGGCTGATCTGCTTGAAGTGGATTTCCCAACTGGGGATGGAGATCATTGGTAGATCTGATATATATGACTCTGCTTGGGGAAATAGATCACTGATAGACCCATCTCGGTAATGAGGGACCCAACTGGGGTTTGTAGAAGCTTTCGTCACTCTGTTGTGAGATCTTCAGGTATTGCTTTTCTGGATAGAGGTTGAAACTCCGCGGGGAGATAGTTCCCTGTCCAGCACTTGGCTGGGGAAGGAGAAAGATCACTGCAAGATCTTCCTAGAGATTTCAGTGGGGATCCTGCTGAGGGTGATACTTGACAACTCAGCTGGGGATTTGAACACCTTCAGGTGCTGCTCTTTGACGGAAATATTGGAGAAGTGATGCCTGGCAACTCTGATGGGGAGAAAGCATCTCTGGTGCTGTTTGGAAGGTGTGCTGAGGAAACAATGATTTGGCAGCCTACTGGGGAGAAGATTTCATGCCCCATGTTGTGCTTTGAATTACCTGCAATCCTGTAAAGACAAAGAAACGCGCAAGTACCCCGGGGTATCCCTTACTGGATTCTGCCATAGGAGTTTAACATATTTCCTGCAAGCATGCAGTTTAGGAAAGACGCATCTGTATTTATGCAATCAAATATCTTAAAGACATCAGACATTTTTGCAAATAAAAGAGTACGAGACAGTGTGTGACTGAAAATCTGATTTTATTAATTTGTGCCCTGAATTGGCAAATACATTCATAGAAACAAATCCCCTAAAATGAGGAGATTGTTACAAATTGAGAAACAAAAGATGCTGGCAATGCTGATGACGCTTCAAGGAGCTTCCCTTTTGCTATGACTCGTATGACATTGACGTTCTTC
Source organism: Lathyrus aphaca (assembly GCA_963966055.1). Lineage (NCBI taxonomy): Eukaryota > Viridiplantae > Streptophyta > Magnoliopsida > Fabales > Fabaceae > Lathyrus > Lathyrus aphaca. Next base: position 355,698,923 of record OZ014523.1, on the reverse strand, counting down.
TCATCTTGCTTTCTATAGAAGGCTGATTCTGACCGATGCTTGAACCTTTCGGAGCTTGCCAGGTTGTAAGTGATACAGCCGAATTCAGAATGCAGTTGTTCGCTTGTTCCCTTATTTTGCGTGGATCGCCCTTTCGGGTTTTCAATCCACCGGGGTACCCATTTTTGCCTGAGTTGTCCAATGCGGCTTTTCAACTCAGCGGGTGTACACATTTTTGCCCGAGTCTTTTATTCTGTTATTGACTCGTCGGGATGCCCTATTTTTGCCTGGACTTACATTCTGTTTTTATGTCCAGCGGGTTATTTTTATGCGAAGTATTTTTTAACTGCATCTGAATTCACAGGGGACAGGAAGTCTTCTCCATCCATAGTACTGAGCATTAGTGCTCCACCGGAGAAAACCTTCTTTACTACGAATGGCCCTTCATAGTTCGGAGTCCACTTGCCCCTGTGGTCTGTATGAGGAGGGAGGAGTCTTTTCAGTACAAGATCTCCTACTTGGTACTCTCGGAGCCTGACTTTCTGATCGAAGGCTTTCTTCATTCTTTTCTGATATAACTGCCCATGACAGATTGCAGCTAATCTCTTTTCTTCGATCAGACTCAGTTGTTCGTATCCATCAATACCCGCAGAGAGGGTAGTTCAACTTCAATAGGTAGGACTACTTCCATACCATACACAAGCTGATACGGTGTTGCCCCAGTGGATGTTCTGATTGATGTACGGTACCCATGCAAGGCAAACGGTAGCATTTCATGCCAGTCTTTGTACGTAACTACCATCTTCTGCACAATCTTCTTGATATTCTTGTTAGCTGCCTCAACAGCGCCATTCATCTTTGGCCTGTAAGGAGAAGAATTATGGTGTTGGATTTTGAAGTCCCGGCATAGTTCTGCCATCATTTTTTTGTTTAAATTGGAACCATTATCAGTAATGATTCGCTCGGGCACTCCATACCGACAGATGATATCTCTCTTCAGAAATCGGGCTACCACTTGCCTTGTAACATTTGCATAAGAAGCCGCTTCAACCCACTTGGTAAAATAGTCAATAGCAACCAGGATGAATCTGTGGCCGTTTGAAGTAGTTGGTTCAATCTTGCCAATCATATCAATGCCCCACATGGCAAAGGGCCAAGGTGAAGACATCACATTCAGAGGATTCGGAGGCACATGCACTTTATCCGCATAAATCTGGCATTTATGGCACCTTCTGGCATAGGCACAACAGTCGGCATCCATTGTGATCCAGTAGTAGCCTGATCTTAGCAACGTTTTGGCTATTGCATGCCCTCCTGCATGGGTACCAAAGGATCCTTCATGCACCTCGTGCATCAACAAGTCTGCCTCTGCCTTATCAACACATCTGAGGAGTACCATATCGAAGTTCCTCTTGTACAAGGAACCATCAGTATTTAAGAAGAAACTACCAGATAGCCTTCTTAAAGTCTTCTTATCATTGGATGATGCCCCGGGGGGGTATGTTTGATCCTCCAAGAAGCATTTGATATCATGGAACCAAGGCTTATCATCTTTTACAACATCTGCTGAGAACACGTATGCTGGTCTGTCAAGTCTGGACACTGAAATCCGAGGCACAAAGTTGGCAGCTTGAACTTTGATCATGGATGAAATGGTAGCCAGAGCATCTGCGAACTGATTTTCATCTCGAGGGATATACTCAAGCTTGACTGTTGTGAAGAAAGTCAATAACCTTCTTGTATAATCCCTGTAAGGTATCAGATGATCTTGGTGGGTGTACCATTTGTCGTTGGTTTGATTGATTACCAGAGCTGAATCTCCGAACACAGTCAAAGTCTTGATCCTGAGGTCAATGGCTTCCTCAAGACCCATAATGCAAGCTTCGTATTCAGCTTCGTTGTTAGTGCAGTTAAAGGTGAGTTTCGCCGAGAAAGGCATGTGAACTCCTTTAGGTGTAATGAGTACTGCACCAACACCACGACCATTCATATTAACAGCCCCATCAAACATCATAGTCCATTCTTCTTCTGGGTCAGGCCCTTCAGTGTGAACAGGCTCCTCATGATCTTTTGCTTTTATGAACATGATGTCTTCATCAGGGAAGTCAAATCTCATAGGCTGGTAATCATCAATGTGTTGCTCGGCAAGATAATCAGACAATACACTACCCTTGATGGCTTTCTGAGATGTGTACTGAATGTCATATTCTGTGAGGATCATTTGCCATCTTGCAACCCGTATGGTAAGTGCTGGCTTCTCAAAAATGTACTTAACTGGATCCATTTTCGAGATCAATTAAGTAGTGTGGGTCAACATATACTGTCTCAGTCGGCGAGTAGCCCACGCTAAAGCACAACAAGTTTTCTCGAGCAGTGAATAATGTTGTTCACAGTCGGTAAACTTTTTGCTTAGGTAGTATATTGCATACTCTTTTCGACCAGACTCGTCATGCTGGCCCAGCACACACCCCATTGACTCTTCTAATACTGTCAAGTACATGATTAGAGGTCTTCCTTCAACTGGTGGCATAAGGATCGGAGGTTCTTGTAAGTATTCCTTGATTTTGTCAAAAGCCCTCTGGCAGTCTTCGTTCCACCTGACCGTTTGTTCTTTTCTTAACAGCTTGAACAAAGGCTCACAGGTTGCGGTAAGGTGAGATATGAACCTTGAAATGTAGTTCAATCTTCCTAGAAATCCCCGAACTTCTTTTTCTGACTTCGGTGCAGGCATTTCTTGAATGGCTTTGACTTTATCAGGGTCAACTTCAATCCCTTTCTCACTTACAATAAATCCCAGCAGCTTACCATATCGCACCCCAAATGTGCATTTGTTGGGGTTCAACTTTAGTTGGTATTTCCTCAGACGCTTGAATAACTTTAACAGATTTACCAGGTGGTCTTCTTCTGTGAGGGACTTGGCAATCATGTCATCCACATAACATTCAATTTCTTTGTGTATCATGTCATGGAATAATGTTACCATAGCCTGTTGATAAGTGGCACCCGCATTCTTCAGTCCGAATGGCATCACCTTATAACAGAATGTGCCACAGGGTGTGATGAAAGTTGTCTTCTCCATGTCTTCAGGTGACATCTTGATCTGATTGTATCCTGAAAACCCGTCCATGAAGGAGAACACCGAGAACTGAGCCGTATTGTCAACCAATACATCAATGTGAGGTAAAGGGAAGTCATCTTTCGGGCTGGCTCTATTTAGGTCCCGGTAATCCACACACATCCTCACCTTGCCGTCTTTCTTAGGCACAGGTACAATATTAGCAACCCACGGTGGATAGCTAGTCACTGCAAGGAAACCGGCGTCCCACTGCTTTTGTACCTCCTCCTTTATTTTCATTGCCATATCTGGGCGAGTACGGCGCAGTTTCTGTTTCACTGGCGGGCAGTTTTCTTTTAAAGGCAGCTTGTGCATGACAATATCGGTGTCCAACTCTGGCATATCCTGATAAGACCAAGCAAAGACATCTGCATACTCCCGAGGCATATCAATTAGTTGCTCTTTTACTGAATCTTGTAAGCAGGCTCCGATCCTAACCTCCTTCACGTCTTCTTCCGTACCAAGATTAACCGTTTAAATATCCTCCTGATGAGGAGTGATAACCTTCTCTTCTTGCCTTAACAATCTTGCTAGCTTTTCAGGTAGCTCATTCAACCCCTTCATCGGCTTGATTGATTGGATTGTCAAAGTCATACGAAGTCATAGCAGCGTTGTTGTCGGTGCAGTCTGAAAGGCACTCTTCTGCAGGAGTAACCCTTATAATTTCCTGGGAAGACCATTTAAGGACTTGGCTCCCCGGGATCCTTGGACGTATCCAGCTCTCCAGGTTGCGGTCGCTTTCTTCCTCGTCTTCCAAGTTGTTTACTGCATCCGGGGTGAGCATTCCCCCGCTGACAAAGTTGGGCTTCTTGGCAGCCTCTGATTGATCTTGTTGAGTTGGTTTGTAACCCAACCCAAATCTGTCTTCTTTCTTTTCCACGGGCAGCAGCTTGCCCCAACCTCGGGCAGTACCCTCTTCAACAACCTTCCTGGCTTACTGATAAGACATCATGGAAGTTCCTAGTACAACAAATGCTTCATTAATGTTCAGGGCCTCAAACCCCTGGCTCATGGTTTCATGGATCTCCCCATCCATCTCTATGTACTTGTACGCAGCCAGATGGCTAACAAAGATGTCTTCTTCCCCACAGATGGTGATGATCTGGCCTTCCCACTCGAATTTCAGCTTCTGGTGAAGGGTAAACGTAACAGCGCCAGCGGCATGGATCCAGGGTCTACCCAACAAAAAGTTGTAGGCCGGCTGAATGTCCATCACATAGAAGGTAATCTTAAAAGTCTGCGGGCCAATCATCACAGGCAAATCAATCTCCCTAAGCATTGATCTTTTAGAGCCATCAAATGCTCTCACCACCAAATTACTCGGACGCAACGCCAAGCCATCGTACTCCAGCTTCACTAAGGCTTTCTTTGGTAGAACATTGAGTGACGACCCAATGTCCACCAGTACATGAGATAAAACAGCACCTTTGCATTCTAGGGTGATGTGTAAAGCCTTGTTGTGGTTACGTCCCTCAGTTGTTAAGTCAGCATTGGTAAAGCCCAGTCCATGACTGGTATTGACATTTGCTACCACGGTTTCTAGCTGATTAACAGTGATCTCCTCTGGCACGTATGCTGCGTGCAAGACTTTCAATAATATATTCCTGTGAGCTTCAGAACACATCAACAGGGATAATATGGAGATCTTTGAGGGAGTTTGGTGAAGCTGATCCACCACCTTGTAATCACTTCTCTTAATGATTCTCATAAACTCGTCTATATCTTGTTCAAAAGATGTCTTCTGGGTTTCTTTGACAGCTGGCTCTTCAGATACCACACTTTTTCCTTTTGCTTTGGCAGCAGCTTCTGCTTTGGCACTAGGTCTTTGAGTTTGTGAGGCAAAAAGGCGTCCGCTTCTGGTGAAGCCTCCGCCTCCCCCAAGATTATCAATTTGTGGAGAAGAGGTTGAAGAATCCAAAGTGATTTTCTCCCCGTTGCAGTAGAGATCAGAGCCATAATGCCAAGGTATGGCATTACTGCTTTCATATGGAACTGGTCCAGGCACCATAATAGTAACTGGACTGACTGCTGCAGAGGAGGGTACTGTGATGGTGTGTGGATCGTAGTAAATTGTGACTGGTGACCTGGCAGGAGGGGCCACTGTTTGTTGTTGAAAGTTTCTATTTGGAGGAACAATTGATGGATCATAGTAGATGGTGACTGCTGAGATATCTTCATTAATTTCTGCTGGTGTTGTAGAAGATTCTGCTGAATAAAAGGATGCTAATGTTGTAGAAGAAAGGGTTGTTGATATTTGATTTGTTGAAGTGATGGACGGAGCCATTGTTGATGATATTGACGAATCGGTAGGAATGATTGTTGCTGCAGTTGTAGGAGAATCAGGAATTATTGTCAAAGGAATTGCTGGATTTGTAGGCGCCATTGTTGAGATCTGAAGTATGCCATATTTGATAAGACCATCTATTCCTCTTCTTAAATTATCACACCCGTTGACTGCAATGTTGCAATACCCACAACCGAGCTCACACCCGGGGAACATCTGGCACTCTAGAAGCTGAGCTTTAATTTCAACCAGAGGTGTTCGAATCTGTGCAACACTGGTGATCAAAGTAGAGTGCTTTCCCTCCTCAATGGCATTAATCCTTGGCCCACCATGGTTAGGCATAGGATTCTTGTTGACATTTGGAGGGGGTGCAAAGTTGAGGGCTTTAGAATCCACCAGATCTTGTACTTTCATTTGTAAAGCCCTGCATTTCTCAGTATTATGGCCAGGTGCATTGGAGTGGAAAGCACATCTGGCGTTGACATCATAATTCCTTGGAAGATTGGAGGGATCTGGTGGTGCCAATGTTCTTAATTCAACCAAGTTGAGTTTCAGGAGTTGTGGCAATAAGGCAGCATAAGGCATAGGGATAGGGTCAATCACCCTATTTGCCTGTGACGGTCTTTGCTGAAAAGGTCTTTATTGTTGGTTGATGTTGTTGTTGTTGTAGTTTCTCTGTGGCAGATACTGAACTTGCTGTTGATAATGTGGTTGTTGTGGTTGTTGATATACTGGTTGTTGAGGAATCGGAGCTGGAATAGTGACAGCTTCCACCGATCCATGAATATACTGAGGTCTGCCCCTGTTGGCATGAATGGCATTTGTCTCACCGGTTCTTCTAGGTCCCACAAAAGGCTTCCTGGGATTACTGGACGAACTTGCACCGTTATCAGAAATCTTACCCATCTTCAAAAGGCTTTCAATCCTTTCCCCAGCTATAACTACGTCAGCGAAACTGGTGGAAGAAAAGGTAGCTAGCCTATCAATATATGTTCCTTGCAGAGTATCCATGAACATGTCAGTCATTTCTCTTTCCGACATGGGTGGTTGGACAGCAGCAGCAAGTTGTCTCCACCTTTAGGCATATTCCCTGAAGCTCTCTCTGGAGGATTGAGACATTCCCATCAGAAGGGTCCTGTTGGGGGCCATGTCCAGATTGTATTGGTACTTCCTGATGAAAGCTTCAGCTAGGTCCTTCCAGCATCTGATAGTGGCTCTGGTCAAGTGTGAATACCACTCTCTTGAAGCTCCAGTCAAGCTATCTTCAAAATAGAACATCCACAGTTTCTCATCCATGGTATATGCTTTAAGTCTTCCTAGGAAGGACTGCAGGTGAGTTCGTGGACAGGAAGTCCCATTGTATTTCTCAAAGCACGGGGGTTTAAACTTGTGGGGAATCCTTACCCCATCCACTAACCCCATATCCATTACATCGAAGCCTAAGGAATTTTGAGATTCCAAAGATCTCAACTTCTCAGCAATTTCATCAAACCTCCTATCATAAACTTCATCTCCAGCTCCCATTACAGTAAACTGCTCCTCTTGAGGATCTTCTTGCAAGATCCTGCCTGCAGCAGTGTTGCCCGGTATATTCCTTGGGATGTTGACTTCCGGATCTAGATGAGGTCCAAATACTGGTGGGTTAACATGAGGCTGACCTCCCTCATTATTACTAGTTCCTCCAGTCCCAGGATGAGGTTCCTCGAGGTTTTGTACTTCTACCAATGCCCTTAACCTCTCCTGACTATGGGCCAAGTTAGTCATTACAGTCATGAATTGAGCCATTTGGTTTCTCATATCCACTCTTTCGTTAGCCATCTGAGTTCTGACCTCTGTCAGGTCCTGCTGTACATGATCCATTTGGATACCAGGAAGGTTGTTGCGAGTAGGATACCGGTGCGGACGGTTGAGAGGGAACACCCGGCGGCGAGCAATATTTCCTGAACCACAACAGAGTTAGTAACAAACAAACTAATAACAAAACCTACAAAACAAAACAACAGTTAGTATGCAATGCAGTATGCTTATTTGTTTTCCAAGGTATCCGGCATGGTTCTTGGTTTTGACCTTTCCAGACCCTGAGGAAGATGCTTTGATGTTGTTTGAGAAAAAGAAACCCCACATTGGAAACGAACTAAAATATATTACAAATACTGAACAATACATAGTTTGTTTTTACAACATATGCCCTTAAAGGGTCAAAATACAACACAAAATGAAAAGTACATCAAATGAAAGCAACAACAATCAAACAGGTCAGACATCAAGTCCAAAATCATCCTCCTTAACTTCCTTCAGAAGTGCCTCCGTCACTGGACCAGCTGGATGTTCTGTGATGTTCCTAATGAGGAGGTTTATGGTGGCAATAGTAGTGGTCAGCTCCTTGTGCCTGTCCTGGTCTTTTGAACTCTTCAAACCAGCCCTGAGCTTCAACTCTGAAATCTCTTTCTGGGCTGCCAGCAAAGCTTCTTGTTGCTTCTTTTCAATGGCCTCTAACTGTTCAATCCTGGCCTGAGTTTTCTGATCTTCTTGTGTCTGGGCTTCAGTGATCCTGACCCACCTAGCCTGACTTTCTTGTAAATAGAGATCAGTCCTAGCCTTTGAAACTTGGCCTCTTTGCAGGCATTCTTCAATATTTGCTCCCCAACTCTTGCTTTCTTGATGTAGTCCTCTGTTTTCTCAATCTTGGCCAGATGCTCCACCTTAAGCTTCTCCAACCTCTCAATGTCCAGACGACCATCACTCCTTTCCCAAAGAGTCTTCTTCAGGGCTTGAGACAGATTCTCATTCCTTTCCTTCAGCTTTTCAAACTCTTCCAGGCTGACAGTGGCTGTTGGCTATGCTGTGGATGGTCCAGGTATATCTTCAATGGTGAAGGGCATTCCAGTGATCTGAGCCCTAGCATGAGACCAGTCATAGTACTGAGTTGAAGCAACATTATTACACCTCCCTAGAATAGCCATCCCTTTTGTCTGGATGTTGTCCCAAGCCCAGGATGCTTGTCTGACAACAGCTAGATTAGGTTTTATCTCACAATACAAGGTCTCAGCTAAATCTTGCACTCTAGGAGGGTGAACCAAAGCATAGCCCAGTTGCCTTTTAAACAGTAAAGGATTGTAGTTGATGCAACCCTTTACTCCTATTAGAGGTACATTTGGGTATTGACCACAGCTAGTGATGATGTCTTTGCCTTTAGTGCTCTGGGTGCACCATCTGATATCATCTGAAGACAAAGCAATAAGTCTCTTAGCCCAATTCTTCTGTTGGTGGGGATTCAGGAAGGCATCTGTCTTGGGTAAGTGTTTGAGCAGCCAGGTGTGAAACAAAGGAGCACAGCATCTCACCAACTTCCCCCTTTGTTTCTCATTCCTCTGATGAATGGAGTAATAGAAGTCTCCCAGCAATGTGGGTACTGGGTTCCTCATAAGGAAAAGATGAATGGCATTCTTGCTGATAAATTTGGGCTCATCTGCAAACAGTACAACCCCATATATGCTGAGGGCCAGCAATGCACAAACTGCCCTCCACTCTCCCAAAGAGGCCTTCAGGATGGCCTGAGAAATCAAGAAGTCTAAGTGTAAACCAGGGATCCCAGCTTTTGTTGTCATATTCTGCTCAATCAAATTAGGTTCTAGGTACAGTGCTTTTGCCACTTCTCCATTGCTGGGAGAAGTCATCTCTGGGTTGAAAGGGATCCCACCCCTGACAGGCACTCCAATCAATGATGAAAATTCCTCCAACAGAGGTCCTAGCTGAAAGTCTAGGAAAGTGAAGCATCTCAAAGGAGGGTCATAAAACTGTAGGCAAGTGTGAATCATGCTCCTCTGAGAAGGGTCCAGGTCCATAACCATATCCAGGATACCTCCATAATGCTCTCTGAATAATGGGATGTGGTCAGGGGTGATAAGTGACTGGACCTGCCTGATGCCAGTCAGCACAGGCTCAAAGAAATGGTATGAAATGTTGCTCTTCCTGGGTGCCATGACTGCTGATGAAGAACTGAAGACAAGTGCTGATGAGGATCAAGACTGGTACTGGAGATGGGCCACTGATGGGCTGATGCTGGTGATGATGAAGATGATTGAAGAAGACAACTGATGAAGATAGCTGAAGCAGATAGCTGATGAAACATAGGTCTAAGCAGATGAAGGGGTCAAAACCAAGCCAGATTAAATGTGGAAACCCTGAAAAACAAATAAACAAATGTTAAATGATGCAATGATGATGTATGCAAATGATATGCAAGGGTTTGTGATCAAGCTGGATCTGATTATTTGTCTTGATATAAAGTCCATGTATGTTCAAGAAGTCCAGATGGAGGTTCAGAAATCCAGTAACCAAGGTGGGGGACTCAAATAAAGAGTCACATGTCCAGGGTTAAATCACAAGAACTGTCCAAAATGAGGTACTCTTAAACCAAATAGTAACAGGGTATGATGTGGCCAATGGTACCTGCAAACCTGTAAACAACCCAACCCTCTCACAGGTGGTGTTCTAAAACAAGGATCCTCAGACTTGGATCAGTTATGAGAAGTGTAAATACTTCTAACCCGGAGGTACAGTGTTTACAATAACCATAAAAGATCCTCCTCTAATTCACCTCAGTTTCTGAAGGTCATAATAAAGGTCATCCAGACTTAGCAAGCTTCCCAGATAGCCCTGGCACTACAGGAAATCTGTAGCACAGAGTTCTCAAGAAGAAACCCACATCTGAACCGTGTTTCATATTCCCGCACCAGACCGAAATGGAATGGGAAAGAACATGAACCATTCTAGCCTAGGTGTCACTCAGGTCTCAGGTATAGGACCTTAAACTCTCAATTAAACCCCACCCATCAAAACGACAAACCAGATCCAGCAAGAAGACAGTATGACAGTATGATGTATAAAAAAGTAAAGAAAGCAATAAATAACTGTACATAAAGCAGTAAATAAAGCAACTATATAAGCACAATTAGCACATAACACCCCAGTAAACACAAATCAAACAAGCGCTAGGAGGAACCTACAAAAGAACCAGAAGCCCTGGTTACAATATAAGGGTCCCCAGCAGAGTCGCCAAGCTGTCGCTCCCACCAAATGAGGTCAAGTCAAATGGGGTACAGACGCGAACGGTCGGCGAAAGGAGGAGAGAACACACAAGGGTGAACTCAGAAGAAAAGAGTCGCCAGCTAGGCATTTTTATCCCGAAGGAAAGGTAATGCTGCATAGACCTGGAAAGGTATGGATAAGACGGTTGCGAACCAGAGAAACTGAGAAAGGGGGTTAGTTACAACCTGGGAAAGTATTAGCACCCAGATTGTCCGTCGTACTCGACGGGATCCACGCTTGAAAAATTTGTGTTTTAAAGGGGTAGTGTCAGTGCAATCTGTGTATCAAAGCTGGAAAAGAATGCAAGTGTCAGTGTAAAAGGAGTGTGAAGTGCATGAGAGAAGTGTCAGTGTAAGAACAAGAATAAGAAGCTCAAGACTATGAGGATTAAAGAATGATACAGGAAGGAGGGGGAATATACAGAGACTTTTATTCGATAAATGTTATGTTATGCCTACGTATCCTCTCGTGCAATGAGGAAGTCATAACACCGTAGTTCGACCCAAAGAGACTGAAAGATGAATTGACTTGTGAACCGCTTACTTGTCTATGCTCAAGTGTATGACCTGTCTGGCTCAGGTGCAAACTGTCTTGCATTAGACGGAAGAAGCAAATTCTCGTTTATGAGTGAAGATGATGAGAAAAGAATCCCGGAGGAGACGATTATTGTTTGTTTTTGTGCTTTCAGTCTTTTATTGATTTTTGAAGTTTGTCATAAGAAAATGAGCTTAATCCTAAACAGATGGGTTAGTAAACTCACCACATCCTCCCTCTGATTAGGGGTAATGAGAATACCTTAAGTATGAAGTAAGCACCTCACACTTAATCACCATGATGTAGGATTAAGATCATTAACCTACTTGAGATTATTTAGATGTTTTTGTTGTTTTTGTTAAGTGTTAAGTAATGAGTTTAAGCCATAATCAAGGATTTAATGGACTCATTACACCATCCTAATAGAAGGATAATAGATAAGAACATTTAAGCTGAGAAAGACTCCTCAACTTAATCCATGATTAGGGATTAACCTCATGACAAAACAAAGCCTTTATTGAATGGATTTTAGTTAATGGTAAGATGAAGAAGTGATTTTTATGATTTGTAAGACAACTTGAGGGGGACTTGTCCATTAACACTAGGGTTAGTCCTTCTTAACCAATTAAGGAAGAATTAGAACCCTAATGCAAGGCCCAAGTTACAAGCTTGATATCTTGATGATTATTAAGTGGATTGATTAAAGGATTTAAACACATTAAGGGTTTAACACTTAGGATTAAAGTTATACACTCCATCCTAATAGAAGGATGCAGGCATAAGCTTAATCACAAAGCCTTAAAACCTTTAGGGTTTAGTCCCTGATTATGAGAAGAGAAGACTCAAAGATGACACAAAGGTAAAAGCTAAATGGGGGACTAATCAAACCCTAATTGTTATCATGCTTGGTTATTCCTAGGGTTAATGAGGTTTGCAAGAAGATCTTCAGAGAAACCACCAGGAAGGAAGCAGATGAAAGGAGCAAGAAGCAAAGAGGAGCAAAACAACTTGCTTCACTTAAGAAGACAAGTTGATTTAAGAAAGAAAGTAAGAGATGAACATGAATAAGCAAGCTCACTCTAATACACATACAAAATTCAGCAAAGAATGTATGAAAGAGATGAAAAGAGATTGTGAGAAGTGAAGGCAAATTCACTTCTCAAACAACTTACCACCTGAAAAGTTAGCACAAGAAAATGAATTGTAATGAGAATGGGATGAAATGTCATGATGCAAACCAAAGTCAGAAGCATTTACATGATGTTAATGATGCTAAGAGATGATACAAACATTAGGCAAGACATGAGAATGATCACACAAGGATATGGATGCAGATGAAGCATGCTTTGAACCATGATTGTACATGAAAAGTTATGAAATGCAATGGACATATAACATGGAAAATGAAAGATGAAATGATCAAACATGATTCTAACATGTCCTAAGATGTATTATGAATCATGTGGATGCACAAAATACCATGGCAAGTCATTGGATGTAAGCAAATGAAAGATGGATGCAAAGGAAGGCACAAATTAGGGTTATATGCATCATGCAATGCAAAAATCCAAAACCAGAATCAAATGACATGATAAACAATTGAAAATGCAATCAAAGATACCCTAAACCTATACAAGTTCACTGCCCAAAGGAGGGGATCCAATTCTTAACCTAGTGAAAGTTATGAATTTCCTAAGATTACTAGGGTTTTAAGGCACCTCACCAAGAGAAATGCAAAACAAAATGAAAATGCAAGATCAATTCAAACCAAATATATCCTATAAACTACATGCTATGGAGGATGCAATGCAAGAAGAACCATCATCAAACTCTCAAGGGTTAGGCAGAATGAATTTTTCAAAATTTGGACCAAAATATTGCCTTAAAATGAATTTAATTCCAATGAAAATAATCAAAAGGCATCAAGAACAAAAAAGAAATTTGGTTTGAGAGTTGGATAATGTTTCTAAATGTTTTTAAATGCAATGTGAATTTTTTTGTGATTTTTAAATACCTAAATGCATTTTTAATTAATTAATTTTCATTAACTAATTAAAAATAAACATTTGAATAATTTAAAAATAATTTTTAATGCAAAAAATAAAAATAAAAATATTTTTGGGTTCTAAAAATTAATGAAATCTTTGAAAAAAAATTCATAATTTTTAAAATATTTTTACTATTTTAAATAATTCGTACAAAATAAATCAAATTAAATGAAATAAAAATTAAAATAAATGAAAGTATGCACAATGGAGAGCCAGGATGCAATCTGGGCTTGAATTCATTGACTTGGCACGCAATCCTACGGCCCAAGTTCAAACTTCCTTAATTCTGATTAATTAATTAAATTAACCTAATTAATAACTAATGACATGATCCTGACCTTTCAAACGCGTGCGGGAACCCTCATCTAATGGCCTACATTCAAACCTGGTGCCCTAACCCTAATTAGCATTTAATCACTTTCAGGTGGCCGGAAATGACCTCCGGTCATCTTCTCCGGCCACATCTCCCCTGAGAATTTCCCAAATCACTCCCCAGGCCATTTCTGGAGCTCTAAAGCTCCAGATCACTTCCTCTCACCTCCCTAAACTCATCCCTGACCTCAAAAATAATTTATTTCTAAGCATGAACTAGATTCGAAGCAAGATACAAAAATGGCAGAAATTTCAGACAGGCCATACACACTCATTTCTCAACCATTTTCGAAAATTCAAAGTTCAGTGTGACCAGGAAAGCAAGCTTAATCATTTAGAAACTTAAAACAAGAGTTCTGGAAAAATGTTTTCACATGGCTACCTGAGATGGAGCTTTCAATCCAGGAGCTTTTTGACTGCTTCCTTGCTCCAAAATGAACCCAATGAACCTCTTGAGGAGTTTTCAAAGCTTGTATGGAGTTTATTTTGGCTGGTTTGTGAGATTGATGGAGTTCAGTTCAGAGAGGGAGGGAAATCGTGTTTGAGTTTCAGGGACTTTTAAGGAAAGGTGAAGGGTGGTTTATGCTCTATGAAGCTTTTCTGAATGAATGGTGAAGTTGGTTTTGAGGTTTGATGATTGTGTGATGAGATTCGAATGAAAGTGCATAAGAGGAGAGTTTTGTGAACTATGGCTTATGAGAGAGATCTGGCTTGTGTGTGTTATGTGTTGAGTCTCATTTTGTCCATGTATCACACTGTGATAGGTCTGTGGAGTTGGTGTGGCCTATGCTAATTGGTATGGGCCATTTTGCATAAAGTCAATGTTTTGTGTAAGAGGGGTATGGGTCAATGGCAGGCCAAGGACAAAGGGGTGTCCTGCGCAGCAAGGATTGAGGAGAGCCATGGAATCAGTCTTGAGGCCAATTAGCAAGTGGATTAGGGTTTGTGAGAGGTTTTGCAACTTTGTGATCTTTTGGCCCTTTTCTGATTACTTGAAGCATAAGTCATGAAAATGGTAGGTTCTTTAGTGCATTCTGATTTTTAGGCATTGGTTTATGTTTGTGCAAAGGTTAAAAGTCCATTTGAAGTCACATTTTGCCTTGGCAAGAGGTTTTGCAACTTTGCCTCTTTGGTGCAAAACTTGAAATTATGTGATTTTCCTCAACTTTGACAAGCCATAACTTTTGATCCAAAATGAATTAGAATGATTTCTTGTACTTTTTGAAAAGGGAATGATCCATTATACAACTTTCATGACCAAAGTTTTCTCATTTGAAGCAATTTTGAATCAATTTGAGGAGGTTGAAAAACTTTCCCAAAATGGCAAGTTTACATTACAAGTCACTTTCAGAAAAAGGCAACTTTGCAAATGGCTTGAAATTTTGCAATTTTGTGAACTTCCAACATCTTCTATGATCAAATAAAGATCATACACATTCAAAATGATGAAGAACACCCTTTGGTTGGGTCATTGGGGGCCTTAGATGCCCTGATTTTGCACTGCCTTGCCCAAGAAGTCAACTCTTGATCAGATGCCTTCCCCATGGAATTTCTTCATGAAATTTGATATGCATGATCCTTATAACACATAGAGACCAATAGAAACAAGAATGACCAAAAAAATTGGAGTTATCGCCTCAGAAACCAAAACCCTAATTCTAGGTCATCTGTGCAGTTAAACCTGGCTCTGCTTCCATGCTTTTCTCAGTTCTTGTGATTCTTTGACTTCTTTGATCTTGAGAGGATATACTATGATGCTTGAACATACATGGACCCCCTTGAAGTGATTGATGACCTTTGGAGTGGCTCAAATGGCTCTTGGATTGCTCAGATCACAAACCCTAGACGCAGATGACTTAGAAACAATGTAGTGAAGCAAAAATGCAATATGTGATGATGTGATTGAACTTATGCATATGAAAAGATCTCAAGACATGGTGTGAATGGGTGAGGGCAAATTTGGGGTGTTTACACCCTGTACATTTCTTGGGATGTTGACTTCCGGATCTAGATGGGGTCCAAATACAGGTGGGTTAACATGAGGCTGACCTCCCTCATTATTACTAGTCCCTCCAGTCCCAGGATGAGGTTCCTCGGGGTTTTGTCTTTCTACCAATGCCCTTAGCCTTTCCTAACTTTGGGCCAAGCCAGTCATTACAGTCATGAATTGAGCCATTTGGTTCCTCATTTCCACTCTTTCATTAGCCATCTGAGTCCTGACCTCAGTCAGGTCTTGCTGTACTTGATCCATTTGGATACCAGGAAGGTTGTTGCGAGTAGGATACCGGTGCGTACGGTTGAGAGGGAACACCCGGCGGCGAACAATAGTTCCTGAGACACAACAGAGTTATAAACAAACATAATGACAAAACCTACAAAACAAAACAAAAGTTAGTATGCAATGCAGTATGCTTATTTGTTTTCAAAGGTATCCGGCTTGGTTCTTGGTTTTGACCTTTCCAGACCCCGAGGAAGATGCTTTTGACTTTGTTGAGAAAAGAAACCCCCAAAATGGAAACAAACTAAAATATATTACAAATAATGAATAATACATAGTTTGTTTTACAACATATGCCCCTGAAGGGTCAAAATACAACACAAAAAGAAAAGTACATCAAATAAAAACAACAACAATCAAAAAGTCAGACATCTAGTCCAAACTCATCCTCCTTAACCTCCTTCAGAAGTGCCTCAGTCACTGGACCAGCTGGATGCTCTGTGATGTTCCTGATGAGGAGGTTCCTGGTGGCAATGGCAGTGGTCAGCTTCTTGTGCATGTCCTAGTCCTTTGACCTCTTCAATCCAGCCCTAAGCTTCAACTCTGAAATCTCCTTCTGGGCTGCCAACAAAGCTTCCTGCTGCTTCTTTTCCTTGGCCTCTAACTGTTCAATCCTGGCCTGAGTCCTCTGATCTTCTTGTGCCCGGGCTTCAGTGATCCTGACCCACCTAGCCTGACTTTCTTACAGATAAATCTCAGTCCTAGCCTGCTGGAACTTGGCTTCTTTACAGGCATTCTTCAATATTTTCTCTCCAGCCCTTGCTTTCTTGATGTAATTCTCTGTTTTCTCAATCTTAGCCAGATGCTCCACCTTAAGCTTCTCCAACCTCTCAATGTCCAGACGACCATCACTCCTTTCCCAGAGGGTCTTCTTCAGAGCTTGAGACAAATTCTCATTCCTTTCCTTCAGCTTCTCAAATTCTTCCAGGATGACAGTTGCTGCTGGCTGTGCTGTGGATGGCCCAGGTGTATCCTCAATGGTGAAAGGCATCCCAGTAATCTGAGCTCTAGCATGAGACCAATCATAGTACTGAGCTAAAGCAACATTATTGCACCTTCCAAGAATAGCCATCCCTTTTGTCTGGATGTTCTCCCAAGCCCAGGATGCTTGTCTGACAGTAGCTAGATTGGGTTTTATCTCACAATACAGGGTCTCAGCTAAATCTTGCACTCTAGGAGGGTGAACCAAAGCATAGCCCAGTTGTCTCTTAAACAGTAATGGATTGTAGTTGATGCAACCCTTTACTCCTATCAGAGGTACATTTGGGTATTGCCCACAGCTGGTGATTATGTTTTTGCCTTTGGTGCTCTGGGTGCACCATCTGATGTCATCTGAAGACAAAGCAATAAGTCTCTTAGCCCAATTCTTCTGTTGGTTGGGATTTAGGAAGGCATTTGTCTTAGGTAGGTGTCTGAGCAGCCAGGTATGAAACAAAGGAGCACAACATCTCACCAACTTCCCCCTTTGCTTCTCATTCCTCTGATGAATGGAGTAATAGAAATCTCCCAGCAATGTGGGTACTGGGTTCCTCAGAAGGAAAAGATGAATGGCATTCTTGCTGATAAATTTGGGCTCATCTGCAAATAGTACAACCCCATATATGCTGAGAGCTAGTAATGCACAAACTGCCCTCCATTCTCCCAAAGAGGCCTTCGGGATGGCCTGAGAAATCAAGAAATCTAAGTGTAAACCAGGGATCCCAGCCTTTGTTGTCATATTCTGCTCAATCAAAGTAGGCTCCAGGTACAGTGCTTTTGCCACTTCTCCATTGCTGGGAGAAGTCATCTCTGGGTTGAAGGGGACTCCACCCCTGACAGGTACCCCAATCAATGATGAAAACTCCTCCAAAAGAGGTCCTAGCTGAAAGTATGGGAATGTGAAGCATCTCAAAGGAGGGTCATAAAATTGTAGGCAAGTGTGGATCATGCTCCTCTGAGAAGGATCCAGATCCATGACCTTATCAAGGATACTTCCATAATGCTCTCTGAATAATGGGATGTGGTCTGGAGTTATAAGTGACTGGACCTGCCTGATACCAGTCAACACAGGTTCAAAGAAATGGTATGAAATGTTGCTTTTCCTGGGAGGAGCCATGACTGCTGATGAAGAGCTGAAGACAAGTGCTGATGAAAATCAAGACTGGTACTGGAGATGAGCCACTGATAAGCTGATAATGATGAAGGTAACTGAAGCAAACAACTGATGAAGATAGCTGAAGTAGATAACTGATGAAATAGAGGTCTATGCAGATGAAGGGGTCAAAACCAAGCCAGATACAATGTGGATACCCTGAAAAACAAATAAACAAATGTCAAATGATGCAATGATGATGTATGCAAATGATATGCAAGGGTTTGTGATCAAGCTGGATCTGATTACTGTCTTGGTATAAAGCCCATGTATGTTCAAGAAGTCCAGATGGAGGTTCAGAAATCCGGTAACCAAGGTGGGGGACTCAAATAAAGAGTCACATGTCCAGGGTTAATCACAAGAACTTTCCAAAATGAGGTACTCCTAAACAAAACAAGTAACAGGGTATGATGTGGTCAAGGGTACCTGCAAACCTGTAAACAGCCTAACCCCCTCACAGGTAATGTTCTAAAACAAGGATCCTTAGACTTGGATCAGATATGAGAAGTGTAAACACTTCTAACCCGGAGGTACAGTGTTTACAATAACCATAAAAGATCCTCCTCTAATTCACCTCAGTTTCTGAAGGTCATAATAAAGGTCATCCAGACTTAGCAGGCTTCCCAGATAGCCCTAGCACTACAGGAAATCTGTAGCACAGAGTTCTCAAGAAGAAACCCACATCTGAACCGTGTTTCATATTCCCGCACCAGACCGAAATGGAATGGGAAAGAACATGAACCACTCTAGCCTAGGTGTCACTCAGGTCCCAGGTGTAGGACCTCAAACTCTCAATAAAACCCCACCCACCAAAACAACAAACCACATCCAGCAAAATGACAGTATGACAGTATGATGTATAAAAATGTAAAGAAAGCAATAAATAACTGTACATAAAGCAGTAAATAAAGAAACTATATAAACACATTTAGCACATAACACCCCAGTAAACACAAATCAAACAAGCGCTAGGAGGAACCCACAAAAGAACCAGAAGCCCTGGTTACAGTATAAGGGTCCCCAGCAAAGTCGCCAAGCTGTCGCTCCCACCAAATGAGGCTAAGTCAAGAGGGGTACAGACGCGAACGGTCGGCGAAAGAAGAGAGAAATGAATAGAGTCGCCAGCTAGGCATTTTTATCCCGAAGAAAAGGTAATGCTGCATAAACCTAAGGAAAGATATGGATAAGACGGTTGCGAACCAGAGAGACTGAGAAAGGGGGTTGGTTACAACCTGGGAAGGTATTAGCACCCAGATTGTCCGTCGTACTCGACGGGATCCACGCTTGAAAGATTTGTGTTTTAAAGGGGTAGTGTCAGTGCAATTTGTGTACAAAAGCTGGAAAAGAATGCAAGTGTCAATGTAAAAGAAATGTGAAGTGTATAAGAGAGGTGTCAGTATAAGAACAAGAGTGAAATGCTCAAGATAATGAGGCTTAAAGAATAAGGCTGGAAGAGGGGGAATATACAAAGACTTTTGTTCGATAACTGTTAAGTTATGCCTACGTATCCTCTCGTGCAATGAGGAAGTCAGAACACCGTAGTTCGACTCAAAGAGACTGAAAGATAAATTAACTTGTGAACTGCTTACTTGTCTATGCTCAAGTGTATGACCTGTCTGGCTCAGGTGCAAACTGTCTTGCATTAGTCGGAAGAAGCAAGTTCTCGTTTATGAGTGAGTGTGATGAGAAAAGAATCCCGAAGGAGACGATTATTGTTTGTTTTTTTATGTTTTCAGTCTTTTATTGCTTTTTGAAGTTTGTCATAGGTTAATGAGCTTAAGCCTAAACCAATGGTTTAGTAAACTCATCACATCTTCCCTATGATTAGGGGTAATGAGAATGCCTTAAGTATGAAGTAAGCACCTCACACTTAATTACCATGATGTAGGATTAAGATCATTAACCTACTTGTGATTATTTAGATGTTTTTGTTGTTTTTGTTTAGTGTTAAGTAATGAGTTTAAGCCATAATCAAGGATTTAATGGACTCATTACACCATCCTAATAGAAGGATAATAGATGAGAACATTTAAGCTGATGAAGGCTCCTCAACTTAATCCATGATTAGGGATTAACCTCATGACAAAATAAAGCCTTTATTGAATGGATTTTAGTTAATGGTAAGATGAAGAAGTGAATTTTATGGTTTGTAAGACAACTTGAGGGGGACTTCTCCATTAACACTAGGGTTAGTCCTTCTTAACCAATTAAGGAAGAATTAGAACCCTAATGCAAGGCCCAAGTTACAAGCTTGATGTCTTAGTGATTATTAGGTGAATTGATTAAAGGATTTAAACACATTAAGGGTTTAACACTTAGGATTAAAGTTATACACTCCATCCTAATAGAAGGATACAGGCATAACCTTAATCACAAAGCCTTAAAACCTTTAGCATTTAGTCCTTGATTAAGAGATGAGAAGAGAAGACTCAAAGATGACACAAAGGTAAAAGCTAAATGGGGGACTAATCAAACCCTAATTATTATCATGCTTGGTTATTCCTAGGGTTACTGAGGTTTGCAATAAGATCTTCAGAGAAACCACCAGGAAGGAAGCAGATGAAAGGAGCAAGAAGCAAAGAGAAGCAAAACAACTTGTTTCACTTAAGAAGACAAGTTGCTTGAAGGAAGAAAGTAAGATGAACATGAATGAGCAAGTTCAATCCAATACACAAGATAAAATGCAGCAATGATGCAAGAGAGATGAGAAGAGATTGTGAGAAGTGAAGGCAAATTCACTTCTCAAATTACTTACCACCTGAAAAGGTTTGCAAAAGAAATGAGATGCAATGCAAATGAGATGAAATGTCATGGTACAAACCAAATCCAGAAGCATAGACATGATGTTAATGATTCTAAAAGGGGATGCAAACACAAGACAAGACATGAGAATGATCATACAAGGATATGGGTGCAGATGAAGCATGCTTGAACCATGGAAGTTCAAGAAAAGTTTATGAAATGCAATGGACATATAACATGGCAAAGGAATTATGCAATAATAAAACATGATTCTAATATGTCCTAAGATGTATTATGAATCATGTGAATGCACAAAATGTCATGGCAAGTTGTTGGATGCAAGCAAATGAAAGATGGATGCAAAGGAAGGCACAAATTAGGGTTTATGATCAACACACAAAGCAAAATTCAAAATCAGAAGCAAATGACATGATAAAAAATTGAAAATGCAATCAATGATACCCTAAACCTATACAAGTTCACTGCCCAAAGGAGGGGATTTAACTCTTAACCTAGTGAAAGTTATGAATTTCTCAAGTCAATTAGGGTTTAATGGTACCTCATCAAGAAAAATGCAAAACAAATTGAAAATGGGAGATGAATTCAAACCAAATTTATCCTATAAACTAAATGCCATGAAGGATGCAATTCAAGAAGAACCATCATCAAACTCTCAAAGGTTAGGCAGAATGGATTTTTCAAAGTTTGCACAAAAATATTGCCTTAAAATGAATTTAATTCCAAAGAAAGTGATCAAAATGCATCAAGAACAAAAAAAAAATTTGTTTTGAGAGTTGGATAATGTTTCTAAATGTTTTTTAAATGCAATGTGAATTATTTGGTGATTTTTAAATACCTAAATGCATTTTTAATTAATTAATTTTCATTAACTAATTAAAAATAAACATTTAAATGATTTAAAAATAATTTTTAATGCAAAAAATAAAAATAAAAATATTTTTGGGTTCTAAAAATTAATGATATCTTTGACAAAAAATTTTCAGAATTTTTAAATGTATTTTACTATTTTTAAATAATTCGTAAAAGATAAATCAAATTAAATGAAATAAAAAATGAAAATATGAGAAGTATGCAGATCTAAGGGCTGTGGTTTAAACTGGTTTTGGAGGGAGTTGACCCGCGCCATATCCTGTAGTCCTCATTCAAACTGACTAAATTAAACTAAACCTAATTAATTAATTTAATTAAATAGGATTAGGGTTTAATGAAGTGATCCAAGTCGTTCAAACACGCGGGAGTCAACAAAAGTCAGCCAGATCTATGGTCCAAATTCAAACTGAACCCTAAACGCAATTAATACACTAATGACTCTCAGGTGGCCGGAAATGACCTCCGGTCATCTTCTCCGGCCACAACCCTCCCTGAAAATTGCTAACTTCTTCCCTAGGCCACTAAAATCCAATCTCTCTGCCCAGAAATGATCCCCATACATCATACATCAAGAATCAACAAACAAACAACATTTAAAACACATCAACAATGAGAATCGAATCAAAACAGTTTTAGGTCAAAAAATTTCAGAACACGAATACATACTCATTTCTCAACCATTTTCAAAACAAAACACATCAACATGATTAGTGAAGCATAAAGAATCAATTGGTAACTTAAAAACAAGTTTCTGGAAAAATTGTTCTTGAGCTCACCTGAACTGGAGCTTTGATCTTTGGCACTTTCTGACTGCTTCTTTGATCCAAAACGCCTCCAATGAACCTCCTGAGAAGCTTGCAATGCTTGGTTGGAATTTCTTTTGGCTGGTTTGAGATTGACAAAGTTCTGTTCAGGAGGGGTGAGAAATCGTGTTTCTGCTTGGGGTGGTTTCAGGGACAAATGAGGATTGGGAAATGATCATAGGAACATGTTGAGTGATTCTATGAAGTTTGTTTTGATGTTTGTGGCTTGTGTTTTGAGATTCGAAGCAAAATGCATAAGAGGTCAGTTTTGGGAACTATGGCTTGTGAGATGTTTCAGACTATGTTGTGTTATGTGTTGGGTTGCTTTTGGTACACATATCAATCCTTGATAGGTCAGAGAGTTATTGTGGAGCAGTGTGATTGGTATGGAGCAAAATGCATAAAGTCAACTTTTTGTGTAAGAGAGGTATGGGCTATGGCAGTCAAGGTACAAGGCATGGCTTGGCTGCAGCTTGAATCAGGGAGAACCATGGAAATGGATTAGAGGCAATGCAGCAAGTGGATTAGGGTTTGTGTGAGTTTTTGCAATTTCACAAAGTCTTGCCCTTTTGTGATTACTTGAAGTGTAAGTCATGAAAATGGGAGGTTCTTTGGTGCAATCGGATTTTTAAGTTATGGTTCATGTTTGTGTGATGCATAGAAGTCAGTTTGAAGTCACATTTTGCCTTGGTAAGTGGCTTTGCAACTTTGCCTCTTTGGTGTAAAACTTGAAATTATGTGATTTTGTCCAACTTTGACAAGCCATAACTTTTGGTCCATAATGAATTAGAATGAGTTCTTGTACTTTTTTAAAAGGGAATGATCCATTCTACAACTTTCATGACCAAAGTTTTCTCATTTGAAGCATTTTTGAATTAATTTGAGGAGGTTGAAAAACTTTCCCAAAATGGCAAGTTTACATTACAAGTCACTTTCCCAAAAAGGAAATTTTGCAAAAGGCTTGAAATTCTTCAATTTTGTGAACTTCTAACATCTTCCATGATCAAATAAAGATCATACATATTCAAAATGATGGAGAATACCCTTTGGTTGGGTCATTGGAGGCCTCAGATGCCCTGATTTTGCACTGACTTGCTCAAGAAGTCAACTCTTGATCAGATGCCTTCCCCATGGAATTTCTTCATGAAAATTGATATGCATGATCCTCATATCATATAGAGACCAATAGAAACAAGAATGACCAAAAAATTTGGAGTTATGGCCTTTGAAACCA
The DNA here is from genome assembly GCA_963966055.1 of Lathyrus aphaca. Classification (NCBI taxonomy): domain Eukaryota; kingdom Viridiplantae; phylum Streptophyta; class Magnoliopsida; order Fabales; family Fabaceae; genus Lathyrus; species Lathyrus aphaca. The sequence continues at coordinate 355,675,421 of OZ014523.1, read as the reverse complement.
AAACCCTAATTTTAGGTCATCTGTGCAGTTAAACCTGGCTCTGCTTCCATGCCTTTCTCAGTTCTTGTGATTCTTTGACTTTCTTGACTTTGTGGGGATATAATATGATGCTTGAACATACATGGATCCCTTTGAATTGATTGATGACCTTTGGAGTGGCTCAAATGACCCAGGGATGGCTCAGATCACAAACCCTAGATGCAGATGACTTTGAATCAATGCAGTGAAGCAAATATGCAATATGAGATGCTATGATTGAACTTATGCATATGAAAAAGATCACAAGCCATGGTGAAATGGGTGAGGGCAAATTTGGGGTGTTTACAATACCTGAGATGGAGCTTTGCTAATGGAGTTGTCTGGGCCTTCTGCTTGATGCAAACAACCTCCTCTAACCTCCCTTGAGCTTCCTTGATGCTTTGCTGAAGTGTTTGTGTCCTTTCTTTGAAGTTCAGTGAAGCTCAGTTCAAAAGGGGAAAAAATCGTATTTGGTGTGTGGTGGCTTTTAGGGCAAAGTAAGGGGTGGTTTGTGATCAGTGATGGATTTGAAGATGAATGGTGGAAGAATTTTTAAGCTTTGATGTTTTTGTTGAGAGTTTCGAATGAAAATGCATAAGAGGGATTTTTTGTGAACTATGGTGATGCTGTGGTTTCAGGCTTGCTTCTTGTGTGTTTTGAGTTTCATTTTGTCCACATATCAAGTTGTGATAGGTTTGTGGAGTTGGTGTGGGCTATGCTGATTGGTATGGCCTTCTTGCAAAAAAGTCAACAAAGTTGTACTTTGAGGTATGGGGTGGTTCAGGCCAAGGAAAAAGGGGTGTCTGGTGCAGCTGGGATTGAGGATGTCCATGGAAATCACTTTGAGGCAAACCAGCAAGTTTGTGAAAGGTTATGGGAGGTTTTGCAAATTTGTGAACCTTTGGCCCTTTTGAGATTTCTTTATGTGCAAGTCATGAAATTTGGAAATTCTTGGGCCAATTCTGAGTATTTAGGAAATGTGTTATGTTTGTATGATGGTTAGAAGTCAATTTGAGGCCTCATTTGGTTTTGGCAAGTGTTTTTGCAAGTTTCCTCTTTGGCACAAAAGTGAAAAATAAGTGATTTTGTCCAACTTTGCAAGGCCATAACTTTTGTTCTAAAATGAATTAGAATGAGTTCTTGTACTTTTTGAAAATGGGAGGATCCAATCTACAACTTTCATGACCAAAACGTTTTCATTTGAAGCAATTTTGAACCAAAAAGAGGAGGTTGAAAAACTTTCCCAAAATGGCAAGTTTACATTACAAGTCACTTTCCCAAAATGGCAATTTTGCAAATGGCTTGAAACTCTTCAATTTTGTGAACTTATAACTTCTTCTAAGATCAAATAAAGATCATACACATTCAAAATGATGGAGAAGACCCTTTGGTTGGGTGATTGGGGGCCTCAGATGCCCTGATTTTGCACTAACTTGCTCAAGAAGTCATTTATTGATCAGATGCCTTCCCCATTGAATTTCTTCATGAAAATTGGTAAGTATGATCCTTATAACATATAGAGACCAATAGTAACAAGAATGACCAAAAAAGTTGGAGTTATGGCCTCTGAAACCAAAACCCTAATTTTAGGTCATCTGTGTAGTTAAATTTGGCTCTACTTCCATACTTTTCTCAGTTCTTGTGATTCTTTGACTTCCTTGACCTTGGGAGGATATAATATGATTCTTGAACATACATGGACCCTCTTGAGATGATTGAAGGCCTTTGGAGTGGCTCAGATAGCTCAGGGATGGCTCAAATCACAAACCCTAGATGCAGATGACTTTGAATCAATGCAGTGAAGCAAAAATGCAATATGAGATGGTATGATTGAACTTATGCTAATGAAAAGAACCACAAGCCATGGTGAAATGAGTGAGGGCAAATTTGGGGTGTTTACAGATTGAAGATCTTTTTGTAGCATATTTTTCTACATTATTTGTAGCAGCTATTGATGTGATTGTTTAGGACCAACTCCAGTTGGGAATAGGTTATAAAAGAAACCTTGTAATGTAGATTAGAATCAACCAACCAACCGATCAAAATATAAACATTATTAGGGTTGTGTTCTTGTGACATCCGTGCATAACAAGGTACCCTGTTGAGGTTGTTTCACTAGTGATTCTCGAAGCTTGTAAGCAAGAAAAGTGTTGTACTTGACTGAAGCTGCTAAGCAAGGTTAAGTTGTTTGTAATGGAAGTGTAACTTCTATTGTGAATTGTTGTATAGGTATGAAGCCGTCAATATCAGCAACTGACTGTTGAGAAATATGAGACACCAGGTGATTGGAAGTGAGGATGAGTTTCTCATATTTAGGAGTTCCCAAGTAGAAGTTTCATTAGTAGTGATTAAGTGAGAAGATTATAAATTGTAGGTGTTTGCTGAGAAGTCTTTGAATTGATACTACATAGTGGATTTCCTTCTTGGCTTGGTAGCCCTCATAGTATATTATTTTGATCGAACTGGGTTAACAATTTTGTTGTGTTCTTTATAGCTTTTCTGTCTTTATTTGATGCAGTACATGAACTCAATGTCCTTTCAGATGTCACCACATCCTGAAGCATATTTGACTCTGATATGTCAGAATTTTTAAGTACTGATGTGTATGCCTTACCATGTTTATAAGTAACAGATAAGATGTCGCAACATCATATTCGACATCTAATTTTGTCATACCAGAATTTCAAAATTTTTGATAACTTTCAAAAGAAGAAAATGAGCTTTAGTGAATTTTGTAGTTTGAGGAGATATTTTGCAAGGGATTTTTTGGCTCTCTAAAGCTTGAGAAATGAATGAAATAATTCCTCTATTTAAAGAGTTTAGGTATGGGAATTATTTGGAATGGAATTAGGCTTAGATAAACAAAATTAGGCTTGGGATTAAAATTGGAGGGAAATCCATACAAGAGTGGTGATTAGTGAACGTATATGTTGGGAAATGATCAAAGTGATGTAAGGGAATAAAAGTGAAGTGGTCTAGAATATTCTAAATAAGATCAAGGGCTAGGATGGTTCTGAAATTAAAAAAATTATTCAAATTTAGCCTAGGTTAATCGATTAACACATTGGTTAATCGATTAACCAAGTCCAAATTTGAATTTTTTGTTCTTTTTTATTGCATTGCTTGTTGTTCGGCTCGATTATTTTGCTTGTTGAAGAAGGCATGAAAATAAACATATGAACCTTGGAATTCCCTGAAATAATCAATAAAACTTGGGAAATCCTTGATCTGATAAATTTGAATTGTTTGCAGATCAACTTTGACTTTTTATCAGTGATATTCATTCAAGCTGTCGGACTTCAATTTTTGGAATTTTGACCCATTCTTCCCCTAAAAATGTTAGTAAAAGAATTTTTTTGTTTTAATTAATGGTTAGTAAGCATAAACAAATAAAAACATTCAAAAGCAAAGGTGATCCCCTGTGAGGCATAAACCTACAACGAAAAAGGACCGAGAAACCAGTGCGTGATCTTGTTTGTATGCAATATGATGCAAATGCAAACACAATCTTAGGAGAAAAAATTAGGGTGTTACAGAATCCCTCAAGGACAAGGCCCCGCCAATATCTGATCTAAGAGAGGTTAAGGGTCTAACACTTGCAACTTATCTAAGGAATTTAACTCCTATTGGTGTTGTCTAATATATTGTTGATATCTTCCTCCAGTGTCTAGTTATGGCGGTTTAATCCATCCATTGCGACATGCATCTCAAGAAGGGCGTTAGTATCACAACAACCCCTTGTACCTTTTAGCATAGGGATGAAGCACTCATGTTAACCATTGCCGAAAGTGGCTAGGTGTAGAAGTTGAGGGTGACAAAGAGTAGGGTGACAATGATAAAGAAGGTGTGGCCCAAGTTAGTATTATCAGGGCCCCGCGATGGGTTCCACTATATTGATTAAAAAGTACATGTGTGTGTGTTTCCCCTACAACGACCGGGACACTTAGAGGCCTTAGTAGGTATGTTAAATTGTTTGTTGGTTAGGGCTTAACCACTGCAAAGAAGGCTTGTATGATGGTGTTTTGTGGTAGTTTAGAGTACTTGATCATGTAAGGTTAAAGGCAATGTACATGAATTATATGCATAGGTATAAGTGTATGTGGGATGTGATTTATATTACTTAAGATTTGTCCCCTCTCCCATCGGGAGTAGAGGTATTTATAAGGGACTATTGGGCCTAAGGTTTGAGTAACCCTTAGGGGAGAAAACCATTCCCTCATGATCAGGGAACCTTGTTGACCACCTAATATTTAGGGGATAATGATGGACTTCATCTCCTTTGACAAACATTATTACACACTTCATTTGTGCCAAGGGTGAACCCTCTACATTTGCAGGGATATCGCCTAGACGACACCACTCTTGGCAAGGGCGACCTTTTTTAGTCCAGTCACAAATATATCACTACATAAAATTATGTCAATTTCTCTATGTCGCTCCCCGGATTTCCATCCTGGTACAAATGCGAAAGTGGCGCAGAAAGAGAATAGAGTCGCTTGCCAGGCATTTTTATCCCTAAGGAACGGGAATGGTAATGCTATACAAACCAGAAGAAAGAAAAGGAAGGACACGGGTCCTGCGAACCAAAGAGACTGAGTTCGGGAGTCGGTTACGACCTGGGAAGGTATAAGCACCCCAGATCGTCCTCCGTACCCGACGGGATCCACGCTTGCATAGAAACCGTTTCAAAGGGTGAGGGTACGAAAGCTGCTGCAAAAGAAAATAAAATGACCTGAATAAAAGAAAATGAGAAAGAAACTGAACAAGAAATGAAAAGGAAAAATGTAGGGAAAATAAAGATTGTACTCGAACGGGCCCTACCCCGCTGCCTACGTACCTCATCGAGAAAATGAGGATCAGAGACGTCGTAGTTCCTCTAACTAGGGGTAGAAAAGAAATTGCTTGTGAATTAAGGCTTGAACTACTTGTGCCAATGCTCAGGTGTTGCAGACTCGGACGACGAGTGCGTAACCGTCTTGCAAAGTGACAAGTAGTAGCAAGTGCGTATGTAAGGAGTGAGTGGGATGAGAAAAGAAGTCCCGAAGGAGAGACGCTTAATGTTTGTTTGTGTTTTTTATGAAGCTTTTATGAGTGTGTCACAAGGAAGTGAACTCAAGCTCTTTTCCATGGAATGTGCACTTGTCACTACATTCCAAGATGGAATAATAGAACAAGAACACTCAAGTAAGGAGAAGATCCCCAAAACTTGAACCCAAAGATTAGGGCCTAAGCTCACTAACTCATTAACTTATTAAGTGCTTTTGGTATTTACAATGAAGAAGTGTTTTTTTATGATTTTCTTTGTGAAGATGATATCTTGATCAGACTTGTGCATCACAAGATAAGCTTGTACTATCCCAAGATGGGAAGACTACAAGTATCTCATGGAATAACGCTATTGCTCAAGGCATCACTTCAAACTTTATTAAGTTTTTTTTAGAGTTTTGAGATGAGAAGAGAAGAGAAACCAAAAGGATCTTAAAGGTAAAAGTCTAATGGGGGACTAAAGAATCCTAAGTGTTGTCATGCATGGATATCCTAAGGTTAGTGTGGTATTCTATCCTAAAGAAGAAAGAAAGAAGAAAATAAGAAGAAGAAAGAAGAAGAGATGAGTAAGGCCTAAGCCCAACAAGCAAAGGGTTAGCACATTAAAGAAATAAGAAGAAGAAGAGATGAGATTTAGAGATGTGGGAATCACCTCCACACCTCTCACTTACCATAGCCCCTGAAAAGGTTAGCAACATAAGCATACAAGTGAAATGAAATGAACTTAATGACATGCCAACATCATGCAAACAGAAGTGAAGTCATATATACAAATGCTCAATGGATATGCAAGTTACAAGAATGAGAAATGAAGCATACAAGTAAATATGAAACACATGGCAAACAAATGCAAACAAACAAGGACTCAAGGCAAAAAATGCACAAACATGGATGCAAGGCACACAACCAGAACCAAATCAAGTTGAAGCAATGCTTAAGAAGCAATAAATATGAAGATAAGGGAACCAAAAGACCAAACAATCACATTATGAGATGGAGAGGAGCAAAGAAGTGAAATGAATACACTTAAGAAAGAAAGAACTTAAAAGGTAAGCCAAACACAAAAATCCCAAGACACAAACCCTAAGCTAAGATCAGAATGGTACCCATGCCCCAAAGGGATCCCAAATGAGAAGGAGAAGTTGGCACAAGTGCCCTTCTAAGCTAATGAGAGACCTTATGATCAAAAGGAAGCCAAATAGGATAAGGTATGAACCAAAATTCAAATCAAATCAACAATGCATCTAAAAATTCCACAAATTAGGACAAATGATCCTCAAACATGATATAACAATGAGCCAAAAGGATTGGGAGAAATTCATAAGCTAAGTAGGTCAAGAGAAGGCTTAAACATGAACTAGGGTTAAGAAACTTCACTTACAAGGAAAGGACAAAAACCCAATGAACAAATTTCTAAAAATCAGGGGAAAACTCAAACATGTAGTACATCCTCTTAGGAATCCAGAGCAAAAAGAATCAACACCAATCTAAAAAAGATGAACCCTAGGGAAATTGGACAAGTCAGTATGCTCAAAAAGGTATAAAAATGAATTAATTGAAAGGGGAAAATTAAATGACACGTGGATATTAAGAAAAAATGGAAAATAAAAATATGGAAAAATAAAGAAAACTCAAATGAACATTCAAGAATTAATTTGGAATTTTTTTATGACTGGAAGTATTTTTAATAATTAAAAAGCAAAATGGAATAAAAAGAAATAAAGAAAAAGAATTAAAAATGAGGAAAGGACTGGGAGGTGTGGATAGTCAGGATTTTAGTTGAAAACACATGGGCTCAAAGCTATGGGGGTGCGGATATCACTTTCAGCTCAATGGACTCTGCGCTGGAATATAATATACTGGATGGAAATTCACAAAATAATTAGAAAAATAATGACCAGAGGATTAAATAGACACATCTGGTGAGGGGCCTCATTAAATGACGTGGAGGCTTGATAGGTTATGAGGTGAGGGAGTATGTTAGCTATTGTGTGGTGAGAAGTACAACGAATTAAAACAGAAAATAAAAAACACGTGAATGGGACGGTGTCCTTTTAATTGACGTGGCAAGATTTGGGCAATGAGAGGCAAGATCTAATGGCATAGAGGTCATCACTAACCTCACAAAACCCTAACGCAGGTTTTTCCAGATTCCGGTGACCGGAGCTAGGGCTCCGGCACCGGAAGTTATACCAGATGAACAAAACTCAATGAAAATTAACAAAGACCTCCAGATTGACTAATCAAGGGACCCTGAGTTCAAAAATGGGCATGAAAAAGTCTATAGATCCATGGATTCTCTGGATCAAAGAGAAACAGTTGTGTCCATGAAACTTCAAACTCAAAATACAAGCTCTACAATGCACCAAAATCAAAACTAAAACAATCAGAGTGATCAGTGAACATCAAAGATCAAGATACACACCAACATTTTCATTTCCAGATGTGAAGAATCAGAAGCTTACCTGAACTTGCTGATCTTGAAAATGCTTGCTAGAAGTCCAGATGATGAGGCCAAATCAATCCAAATTCACTCTAGTTGCAAAATAAATGCAACTAGAGCCTTAAATCTTGCTGGATCTTGAGCTTTGCAAGCAACTGCCTTGAAATGGCAAGGTTGTGATTCTTGAGAGATTGCTTGAACAATGGTGAGATTAATGATCCTGAGCTTCCAAGGATCAAGGATCTATGATTTGTTTTTGGAGAGAGTTAGTGTGTGAGGAGATTTGAGAGAAAATGCAAGTTATGCAAAAACTTGGAAGTTGAAGAATGAGAGAGAATTGAGGCAAACTGAAACCCTAATTTGTTATATATCCTCTCATGAACCAATGCTGAAAAAATGAAGAAGTTTGCACGTGGGAATCACAAGTTTTGGTGATTTTTGCAAATTTTGCAATTTGTGATGAGAGCATGTAATCCTCATGCATTCCCTTGCTTTTCAGCCCATGTGCACTCTAAATCCAACCCTTAATTTGAATCCAAAAGATCTTGGCCCTTAGATTAAGTTATCACACTTTTCTCATGAATATGCAAAAAATCCACTTATGTGATGCCATTCTTATTGTGCACGAAATTGTGAATTTCTTTGGAGCAAACTGATCCATTTGCAATGCATTTTAACTTTGTAAACATATTGGATCCATACCAACAATAAAAATGATGTTTTGAACCTTTTGGCTTTGGTGCATGCATGAAATTTCAACATTTGCCCTAATAAGCCAATTTTTCGAGGGCCATATATCCCTAACCAAGAATGCCATGAAAAAGTACTTGTACTTTTTGAAAATGGGAGGCCTTAATCTCCAACTTTCATGTTTGACTTTGGTCCATTTGAAGAATTTTTGATCAAGTTAAGGTCACTTGAATTTTAGGGCAAAAGTTTCTAAAAATCGAATTTTCTTAAAACCAACTTTGTACCAATTTTGCAAAAACCCTCGAAACTTCATGATTCTTGATCTTTGAACTTGCCAAACCTCTTATAACATTGTAAGAACATCCCTTGGCTAGAAAAATTGGGTTGGACCCCTTGAAATCACACAGTTGACTTTTTAAAGGCACAGTTGACTAATTACTTCATCTGCAAGCAACTGAAGAAATTTTTAACTTCCACAAGGAATTTTCTCACAAATATTGGTACCTAGGATCCTCTTGACATATAAAAGACTTTGCCCGAATGAAATGGCCAAAGTTTTGAGGTTTTGAATCTTGAATCTCAAACCCTAGTTTAGGACCAATGTGTAGGAGCTTTGCCCTAGCCTGGAATCCTTGATGATCTTTCAACCTTCTGAGCTTTTGTGAATAAACTTGAACTTGTAAATGCAATGTAGACCCCTCATAGGACTTGTACAAAACCAATGGGCCCCTTGTCATGGCTTGAAATGCTTCAAGAACCTCCACAGATGATCATATGCCTAATGCTAGGTCACGAGAAATGTTATGCCTCATCTTTCCATGCTAGGATGCTAAAAATATGATATGTTCATGATGAATATGATGTGATATGATGCTTAAAATGAAGAGGGAAAATTTGGGGTGTTACAGCTGCCCCTATTCAAACAACTGTTAATTTGAAAAGGACGGTAGCACGGGCTATCGGCCGTTCAAGATAAACTATGGTTGAATACCAAGAAGACCTGAAATTTGCACTCTGACGAAGAATGCAGAAACTGGGAAATGAACCCATCCAAATGACGCTTTGGTGATTGAAGCAGAGAGAAAGCAGACGAGCTCCTTCAAAGTTGAAACTGTTATCTGGAATTAGAATACTTTGACAGACGAGTCTTCTTCGAACAATCCTATTACGCCAGGAACTCGACATACGAGTCCTCATATACTTTGCACGAACATATGACTTGAGACAGACGAATCTCCTTCGAATATACCTGTTACGCTAGGACCAGGATGCACTTAATTATGTGGGATAGACATGCATAATCAAGGCAGACGAACCTTCTCCATATATTATCCGTGGATATATGGTATAAGACAGACGAGTCTTCTTCGAGCAAACCTGTGACGCCAGGTGCAACACTAATGAATTGGCACTTGAGACAGATGAGTCTCCTTCAAATAATCATGTTACGCCAGGACTGGTAACCATTTTGATATTTATTCCCACAGTCAGGATTTTAAACCTCTTCAATACAGACGAGTATTGGATGATCATCAAGATAACACAGACGAGTGCCAAAAGTCAATGATACAGACAAGTATCAGACAATGATCTGAGAAACACAGACGAGCGCTTCAAGAAATGATACAGACGAATATCAGCCACTGGTACAAACGAATACCAGAAATCCAAATACATACGAGCATTTGGAGTAGCCACAGAGGAGTACCACGATAATCAGCAAATCCACACATACAGATATAGGTTAATACAGACGAGTGTCAAGGATGATACAGACGAGTATCCAGACAAAGCAGACGAGCTTCAAACAGATAATAAACACAGACGAGTGCTGGAGAATGCAGACGAGCAACCACAAATATTGGATATCAAACACAGACGAGTGTTGGAAAGTGCGGACGAGCAATACCGGAGTGATAACACAGACGAGTGTGGAGAATTGAAACGAGCAAATAGCAAATATCATATACCAACCACAGACGAGTGTTGGAAATTGAAGACGAGCAATAAACAGAGATCAAACACAGACGAGTGTTGAAAATTGCAGACGAGCAAAAGAAAATACCATATAACAAACACATATGAGTGCTGGAAATTGCAGACAAAAAATAAACAGAGATCAAACACAGACGAGTGTTGAAAATTGCAGACGAGCAATAGAAAATATCACACCCCAACCACAGACGAGTGTTGTAAATTGCAGATGAGCAACAACAAAGTAATCATGGGCCACTACTGGGGAAAGCAAACGAGCAATACCACAGTGATAACACAGACGAGTGTTGAAAGATGCGGACGAGCAGTAATAAAGTATGAACACACAGACGAGTGCTGGAAAGGTGCATACGAGCAACAAACAAATGCCTTGATTAGCCACAAGAGTTACAACTCTACAGGGGAAGAACCAGTCAAGAAGCCTTGACCTTTAACTCTGATTGAGGCGATGAATACCTGACTGTATCATCATATTGACCAAAGGAATGGCAACTTTGCTGGGGAATATTTCACTGATGGAAGTGAAAATTCAAAATGAACTCTGCGGGGAAGGATCATCTTCAGACCTGGCTGGGAAAGATACTTCAACAATACTCTGGATGGGGAGAGCATTTTGCTAATTCTGAGCTCTGTGGGGACATCAAGCTTTCAGCTTCCTGCTGGGCACTCCACTGGGGAATAATAAACTGCTTGGGCTACCTGCCAAGACTTAGCTGGGGAAGAATTCTTCCTGGGAGAATGTGACGCCATCCTGCAACCTGCAACAACAGAAAATACAAGTGTGCCCCGGGGATTTTCATGGTATGATCTGTTCATCCATCGTCACCCGACACTCAAAGAGGGTTTCAAATGTTTCTCTGCAATGTCATTTTTCTTTCAAATTATCACCATGTTTTAGATGCAATGCTATTTTTGCCAAAAATTCAGGACATTTTGCAAACAAAAATAAACACAACACAACTTTTTGACTGAATATTCTTTTTATTGAAAGGCCTCTGAATAGGCAAAGATTTACATCAGGAAGCAACCACCTAGAAAGAGGTAGCCACCATAAAATTGAGAAAATAAACTATCCTAATGGCAATGGGCACGGCATCCCAATGAGTTCCATTTCTGCTATGACCCGCATGTCTTCAAGACTCTCCCTTCTTGCCTTTTCTTTCTGAGAGGATGAGGGGACTGATTCCTATCCTTCTGATATTGTCAAGTTGTACGAAACGATGACTTGGTTCAGATTACTCGGATCGCAATTGTTCGCTTATTCCCTTATTTTGCGTGGATCGCCCTTTCGGGTTTTCAATCCACCGGGATACCCTTTTTTTCCTGAGTTGTCCGATGTGGCTTTTCAACTCAGAGGGTGTACATTTTTTTTCATTTATTTCCCTAACTTTTTCCCGAGATTTTTATTCTGTTTTTAGCTCGCCGGGATGCCCTTTTTTGCCTGGACTTTAATTCTGTTTTTATGTCCAGTGGGTCTTTTTATGCGAAGTATTTTTTAACTGCGTCCGAGTTAACAGGGGATTGGAAGTCATCTCCATCTATAGTGGTGAGTATCAATGCTCCTCCTGAGAAAAATTTCTTCACTATGAATGGTCCTTCGTAGTTTGGGGTCCACTTGCCCCTGTGATCTGAACCTGGAGGAACAATCCTCTTGAGCACAAGCTCTCCCACTTGATACTCCCGAGTACGTACTCGTTGGTTGAATGCTCGCTTCATTCTCCTCTGATAAAGCTGACCATGACAGATAGCCGCTAATCTCTTTTCCTCAATTAGACATAGCTGATTGTAACGAGCACGCACCCATTCAGCCTCATCAAGCTTCACATCCAACATCACACGCAATGAGGGAATCTCTACTTCAACGAGCAAGAGTGCCTCCATACCATATACCAGAGAGAAGGGAGTTGCCCCAGTTGACGTCCTGACTGACGTTTGGTACCCATGCAGCGCAAATGGTAACATCTCATGCCAATCTTTGTAAGTGACAACCATTTTTTGCACAATCTTCTTGATATTCTTGTTTGCTGCCTCTACCGCACCATTCATCTTTGGTCGGTAAGGAGAAGAATTGTGATGTTGAATCTTGAAGTCCCGACACAACTATGCTATCATCTTGTTGTTGAGATTAGAACCATTGTCAGTAATGATTCTTTTGGGCACTCCATATCTACAAATGATATCCCTTTTCAAAAATCTGGCGACCACTTGACGAGTGACATTGGCATAAGATGCTGCTTCAACCCATTTTGTGAAGTAATCAATCGCGACCAAGATGAAGCGATGACCATTTGAAGCAGTAGGCTCTATCTTCCCGATCATGCCAATGCCCCACATAGAAAAGGGCCAAGGAGATGACATGACATTGAGTGGGCTAGGTGGAACATGCATTTTGTCTGCATAAATCTGGCACTTGTGGCACTTACGAGCGAATGAACAACAGTCTGCGTCCATTGTCATCCAATAATACCCTGACCTCAGCATTTCTTAGCCATAGCATTCCCTCCTGCATGGGTACCGAAAGATCCTTCGTGGATTTCCTGCATTAACAGGCTTGCTTCGTGTCTATCCACGCATCTGAGAAAGACCATGTCAAAGTTTCTCTTGTACAAAACCCCGTCTGTATTCAATAAGAAGCTAGCAGCAAGTCGCCTTAAGGTCTTCTTGTCATTGGAAGATGCCCCAGTTGGGTATTCTTGCTATTCCAGGAATAACTTGATATCAAAATACCAAGGTTTCTCGTCAGACACGGCGTCTACAGAGAAGGCATGAGCTGGAGCGTCAAGCCTAGAAATGTCAATTCTGGGCACATAATTCCAACACAAGACTTTGATAGACGAAGAAAGAATGGCCAATGCGTCGGCAAACTGATTTTCATCACGTGGTATGTACTGAAGCTTAACTGTCGTGAAGAACGTCAACAGTTTTCTAGCATAATCCCTGTATGGAATTAGATGCTCTTGATGCGTATACCACTTTCCGGTAACTTGGTTAATAACGAGGGCTGAATCTCCGAATATATCGAGGGTCTTAATCCGAAGATTAATAGCCTCCTCTATTCCCATTATGCATTCCTCGTACTTCGCTTCATTGTTGGTGCAGCCAAAAGTAATTCTGGCAGCGAAGGGAAAATGAACACCTTTAGGAGTAATAAGAACAGCACCAACTCCACGTCCATTGATATTGACTGCCCCATCAAACATCAACTTCCATTTGGATTCAGGGTCTGGCCCCTCCTCCGGAAGTGGTTCCTCGCAATCGTTTGCTTTGAGGTACATGATGTCCTCATCAGGGAAATCAAACTTCATTGGATGATAATCATCTTCAAGAGGTTGTTGTGCAAGGTAATCTGACAATACACTTCCCTTGATGGCTTTCTGAGAAGTATACTGGATTTCATATTTAGTTAAAATCATCTGCCACCTAGCAACCCTTCCGGTTAACGCTGGTTTCTCAAAGATGTACTTGACAGGATCCATTTTGGAAATTAGCAGTGTGGTATGAGTTAACATGTACTGCCTCAGTCGGCGAGCAGCCCATACCAAAGTGCAACAAGTTTTCTCGAACAGTGAGTAATGGGAGTCATAGTCGGTAAACTTTTTGCTAAGGTAATAAATAGCATACTCTTTTCGACCAGACTCGTCATGTTGGCCTAGAACACACCCCATTGACCCTTCTAGCACAGTCAAGTACATGATCAAAGGTCTTCCTTCAACTGGAGGCATTAGAATTGGAGGCTCCTGCAAATATTCTTTTATCTTGTCGAAAGCTCTTTGGCAGTCTTCGTTCCACCTGACTGTTTGCTCTTTTCTTAGCAATTTGAATATTGGTTCGCACGTGGCAGTTAGATTGGATATGAACCGTGAAATGTAGTTCAACCTCCCTAAGAACCCGTGCACTTCATTTTCTGTTCTCGGTGCAGGCATATCTTGAATTGCTTTTACCTTTGCAGGATCTACCTCAATTCCTTTCTAACTAACAATGAAACCCAGCAGTTTCCCGGAACGCACTCCGAAAGGGCACTTGTTTGGATTCAACCTCAGCTTGTATTTTATCAGTCTATCAAACAGTTTCTTAAGGTTGACCAGATGTTCTTCTTCGTCTCGGGACTTAGCAATCATATCGTCCACATAACACTCAATCTCCTTGTGTATCATATCGTGGAACAATGTGACCATCGCCCGCTGATAAGTTGCCCCGGCATTCTTCAAACCAAAGGGCATGACCTTATAGCAGAATGTACCCCACGGGGTAATGAACGTTGTTTTCTCCATGTCTTCCGGTGCCATCTTAATCTGATTATATCCGGAGAAGCCATCCATGAAGGAAAATACCGAGAATTGAGCAGTATTATCTACCAACACATCAATGTGTGGCAACGGAAAGTCATCTTTTGGGCTCTCTCTATTCAAATCCCGGTAGTCAACGCACATTCGGACCTTTCCGTCCTTCTTTGGTACAGGTACAATGTTAGCTACCCAAGGTGGGTAACTGGTTACAGCAAGGAAATCGGCATCCCATTGCTTCTGAACCTCCTCTTTGATCTTCATCGCCATGTCGGGACGAGTTCTTCTCAACTTCTGCTTCACAGGAGGATAGTCCTCTCTCAATGGTAGCTTATGCACAACGATGTCGGTATCCAACCCTGGCATATCTTGATATGACCAAGCAAAGATATCCACATACTCTCGCAGCATACGGATCAGCTCTTTCTTGACTTCGGCCTGCAGACTGGCCCCAATCTTGACCTCTTTCTTCACATCTTTCGTGCCGATGTTGATGATCTCAATTTCCTCCTGATGAGGCTGAATAACCCGCTCCTCTTGATTCAACAATCTGACCAATTCTTCAGGGAGTTCACAGTCTTCCTCAACCCCTTCTTCAGCTTGGTAGACAGGATTGTCAAAGTCATGCGCGGTCATAGCAGGAATGTTATCAATGGAATTCGGATGATCAACACTGCACATATGATGTGCTTATTTCAGAATCTGCTTATTTTCAAAAGAGACGCAAACACAAAAACAAAAAGGAAAAACACATTGCCATTTTTTGTATTTTTTTGTGAAAAATTTAAAACAAAAGAAAGAGAACATAATTTTGTCTGAAAATGTCCTTTATTTCATGGTAAAATAAGTGCATAACAAACATGGTGGCCCAATACAATGGATCCTAGCATCTTGGGCAGAATGCTGGATTTGGCAATGCAGTATGATAATAAAAGGAAACAAATAAATTACTTTGAGTGACAGGTAACTTGGACAATGTCTTCAGCAGACCAGTTCTTCAGCTCCTCTCCGGGCGCACACGGATGAATCCAGTTGTCCTAGTCACCATCATTGTCTCCATCTTGGCTTGTCACACAGATTTGGTTGCGGTCGAGCAACCCAGCGCTTGTAAAAGTAATGGCTTTACCACTTGAAGTAGATCCACCAGGCTGATAACCCAAACCAAACTTGTCGTCTTTCTTTTCCAACTCCAGCAATTTGCCCCAGCCTTGGGCGCTTCCTAACTGAACCACCTCCTTTGCCTACTTGTAGGAATGGATGGAGGTACATTCTTTCTCACTGCTCTTCTCTACAGGAGTCAAAATGTTGACATTGACTGCTTCGAAGATTTGACATAGAGTCTCATGGATCTCTCCATCCATCTCCACATATTTGAACGTTGATAAGTGGCTCACAAAGATGTCTTCCTCTCCGCATACTGTGATTACCTGGCCATCAACCACATATTTGAGCTTCAAATGCAGAGTGGAAGTAACAGCTCCGGCAGCATGAATCCATGGGCATCCCAACAAGCAGTTGTACGTGGGCTGAATGTCCATGACGTAGAAGATACTTTTGAATACTTGAGAACCTATTTTCACGGGTAACTTAACTTCTCCAAACACTGATCTTCTGGACCCGTCAAAAGCTTTGACAATCAAATCACTTGGTCTTAGGACTATACCATTAACCTTGAGCTTCATTAATGCTTTCTTCGGAAGTACATGAAGAGAAGAGCTTGTGTCAATAAGGACATGTGACAACACAGCACCCTTGCATTCCATAGTAATATGTAGCGCTTTGTTATGGCTACGGCCCTCGGACGTAAGGTCCCTGTCTGTAAAGCCCAACCTGTGGCTTGCATTCACACTGCCCACTACTGCTTCCAGTTGATTGACAGTGATTTCTTGAGGCACATACGCCATCTGCAGCACTTTCAACAAGACCTCTCTGTGTGCAGGAGAACACATCAGCAGAGATAGAATGGATATCTTGGAAGGTGTCTGGTTCAACTGCTCGACCACCTTATAATCACTCTTTTTAATTATGCGTATAAATTATTCGACCTCCTTTTCAAAGGTACCCTGTCCAGCAACAGGAGTTGTTGTCTCATCAGCCACAACTTGCTTTCCTTTAGCCTTTGCCTCAGCCTCAGCCTCAGGATCCCCTCTCAGAACTGGGGGAGCAAATAGACGACCACTTCTTGTGAAACCTCCAACTCCTCTGACGTTCACTATAGTCGGGTCAGTAGCAACAGACTTGCTCCCAACTTTCTGTCCAGCCACGTATACATCTGAGCCATAATGCCATGGAATGGCTTTATCGTCTGTATAAGGAACAGGCCCAGGTACGGTGATAGTCACAGGACTAACTTCAGGAGCATAAATGGTTACGGGCTCTCTTCTAGCAGGCATCTCAGCTTCATTATAGAAAATGGTTATTGTGGACACATCATCAGCTTCATTATCAATCTTGTTAAACTGCAAGGAACCTTCATCAATCATTCTCTACAACCCCATCCTCAGGTCTTCAAACCCATTCTCTGAATTCATACACATCTCACAATCATAACTGCATCCTGGAAACACTTGACCTTTCAGCAACCTCTCTTTCGCTAACAACAACGAAGTCCTCACTTCTTCAATACTCAGCATCAGACTTAACTTCTCACCATTTTCAACAGCATTGATTCTAGCCCCTCCGTGATTCTGAATAGGGTTTGAAGTAATATTTGGCGGTGGTGCGAAGTTAATCGCCTTGGAGTCTATCAGATCTTGAACTTTGTGCTGTAGCGCCCTGCACTTCTCAGTTGAGTGCCCGGGTGCCCTTGAATGGAAAGCGCATCTTGCATTGACATCATACTCCACTGGAAGCTCTCCAGGTGGTGGTGGTGCCAAAGTTCTCAATTGAATCAGATTCAGGTCCAACAATCTTGGTAGCAAAGCAGCATACGTCATGTGGATTGCCTCAAGCACCCTATTAGTCAGGCGAGTTTGCCTTGGCCTGATAAGGTCTCTGCTGATAGTTGTTACGTTGTGGCTGTTGTTGTTGTTGAGGTTGCACCTGCTGCACAGGATTGGAAGGAATTGTGACTGCTGACACATGCTCATATGGTCTTCTATACCCTCGGCCCAGTCCTCGGCCAAACACAACATTGGTCTCACCCTCTCTTCTCCTTGGGGGTCCGCTGAAAGCTTTTCTTGCTCCATTCGAGCTGCTCGCACTTGTATCCTGAATCTTTCCCATTTTCAACAAGGTCTATACCCTTTCTCCAGCAATTACTATGTCGTTGAACTTGGTGGTCGAACAAGATGCCAATCTTTCAATGAACACACCTTGCAAGGTCCCCATAAACATATCAGCCATCTCATTTTCGAGCAGTGGTGGTTGCACTCTGGCAGCAAGCTGACGCCACCTCTGAGCATATTCTTTGAATCCCTCCTTAGCAGTTTGAGACATGTGTTGCAATTGAGTGCGATTTGGAGCCATGTCCAAATTATACTGGTATTGTCTCACAAAAGCCTCGGCCAGGTCCTTCCAGCTCTTAATATTGACCCTGCTTAGCTTCATATACCATTCCAAAGAGACCCCGACCAGGATGTCCTGGAAATAGTACATCCACAGTTTTTCATCATCAGTGTGAGCAGCAATCCTCCCTACAAAGGACTGAAGATGAGTCTTCGGGCATGCAGTGCCATTGTATTTCTCAAAAGTTGGGACCTTGAACTTATAGGGGATTCTAACCCCTGGAACCTAGCCCAAGTCAGTAATGTCAAATCCCAAAGAATTCTGGGATTGAATAGCCTTGATTTGTTCTGCCATTTCCTCAAACTTCCTGTTCATCTCAGACCCCTGACCTTCAGTTTCGTCCAGCAGAGTGAACTGTTCATCTTGTCCGTCCATTTGGATATTGTTCAGTCCATCATTGATTATGGTAACCCCTGGCTGTGTTACAGGGATTTCAACCTGACGGGCGCCCGCACCGTTACGATTACCTCCCTCAGCAGTACCATTGTTTCTAGCTTGACCATTTTCTATCAACTCCCACAGACGTTCTTGATTCTAACCCATGCCTACCATCAAGGTCATGAAATTGTCCATCCTTAGCCTCAAATCAGCTTGCATCTGATCCATGATTCTCTCTCTATTGACCTTTGTTGGATATCTGTGTGTAACTGGCTGTTCCCAAACTTTCTGGGGAGCTATAGTGCCTGAAACAACAAGAACGTTAGAAACTGAAGCACTACCTGCAAAACAAACAAACAAACACGTCATATGCAATGCAATGTAACTGCTCATGTTCCTAAGTTTTAAAGCATTTTCATGCCCCGGTTCTGGTATTT
Source organism: Lathyrus aphaca (assembly GCA_963966055.1). Taxonomy (NCBI): domain Eukaryota; kingdom Viridiplantae; phylum Streptophyta; class Magnoliopsida; order Fabales; family Fabaceae; genus Lathyrus; species Lathyrus aphaca. The sequence continues at coordinate 355,656,624 of OZ014523.1, read as the reverse complement.
ACTCCAAACAGTCACTTTCAGTATTAACTTTCAAGCTTTCTCTTTGAAGAGTGTTCAGATATTAGCAGTATCAGACAAACGAGTCTTGCACATTCAGAAATGATAATTTTCACATTAACACTGTATATCATGGTCAAACCACTGCCGGCCAAAAGTTAGAGCACAAACAGAAATATTCCCCGAAGGGTTACAAGCCATTACATGAATAAAAGACAAAGCAAATAAAGCAAGACTCCTACAACAAGTCTGTAGGTAGTCTGAAAAAATAAACTAAACTAAGGACCCAGGCTCTGCCACCTCTGCTCTTCTCTTCTTGACACCCGCTATCAGCTTGAGCCCTCCAATCTCTTTTCGCGCCTCCTCCAAGGCTAACTGGCTTTGTGCTAACTGCTGAACTTGCTCCACCTCTTCTTTCTTATAGGCCATTTTCACTTCAAAGAACTCTTCTTTCTCTCTGAACTTCTTTTGCTCTTCCTCCCTTTGGCCTTGCAACCAAACAATGGATTTTCGAGCTTCCTTGAGAGTTTTCAAAGTCTTTTTGCGTTCAGCTTCTCTTTTTGCTTCCATCATACCCAACCTGTGAAAGTGAGATTCCCTTCCAGCAAAGTCCTTCTCTTTAGCTTCCAGAGAGTCTTGGATCTTCTGCAGCTTTCCTTCTGCTTCATTCTTGGCCTTGTTGGCAAGATGGTACAGGCTTACCATTTCAGCTTTCTCCACTCGAACTTCATGCAGCTGAGCTTCCAATTTCTCGTAATCTTCCAGGGAAACAGTACTACTCTGGCTTGGAACTTCTCTGGGATAAAGTGGAGCTTCTACTAAGAAAGGCATGAGAACTTCTTGTACATGCTTTTGCAACCATGCAGCAAAAGGTGGATACGTCTTGGGATCTACTCTGCCAAAATCTTTCTTACCCTTCCTTATCCTGTGAGCCCAAGCTTGGGAGGCTTGTAGGACTAACTCCTTGTTTCCTTCTACAGGAAAATACAAAGACTCAGCAAAGTCTTCCATCTGTGGTGGATCTCTTAAAGGGTAGCCAAATTGTTTCCTGGCTAATGTTGGATAATAACTGATCACACCTTTCCTTCCCAGCAAAGGCACTCTAGCAAACCTTCCACAACTAACCAACACTTATTTACCTAGCAAATCTCTGTCATATCCCCAAGCAATATCTTCAGCAGTTAACCCCATCAACCTTCTTGACCATCTCCATTCATCCCTCATCTCCTTGAAAGCACCTGATTTTGGCAATTGTCTGGCAAACCACTCAGCAAACAAAGAGGCACAACAGATTACTGGTCCACCCCTACCTTTCTCATTCCTGTAATGCACACTGTAGTAGAAGTCACCCAAAAGAGTAGGCACATGATTCCCCTTTGCAAAGATAGAGATCACTTCCAAGCTTACAAATTCCTTCTCTCTTGGGAACAAGCTGGACCCATACACCATCACAGCCAACAAAGCACCAAAGTCACCCCAACTACCTTCTTTAGCATATTTCTCTGCCTCTGGTATGAGCACACTCCAAGGGAGTCCTTTGCCTTCACTATCTTCAGAGCCTTCTTGAATGTAGCAGCTGGAAAACGACAAACTTTGGCCATGTCCTCTTCTTTAAGCACCACCTCAGATCCATAGAAAGGTAATGTCTCTCTGACTGGAACATTCAGAATGCTGGAAATCTCTTCCAATGTAGGAGCTAAGATGTAATCTAGAAACACAAAGCAACGCAGCAACGGATCATAAAACTGCAACAAGGTATGCAAACTGTCCTTCTGGTCTGAAGTGGGCTTGTCCACATACTTCAATATCTGGCCATATCTTTTCCTGAAATTGCCCAAGACTTGGTCATTCATCAGACCTGCTAATTTCTGAACACTTCTGACTTCAGGCTGAAGAAAAGTATAGTGAACATTCTTTTTCCTTGTAACTCTTCTGATTTCTTCCATCTGGAGATAAGATTTACCAGAACTGGGAGCTGATTATGAACAATGACCTGAAAAATGGAAACATAAACAGTTAATGCAAGAATGATGCAAATGCAAATGCAATGCAGGCATATGATCAACTGGGACCATCTGGATACTGGACACTGAACACAAGGACCCTCTAAATATTGGCAATCAAAGTCCTATGAATCACAACCCTCTGATAGAAGATCTCAGAACCACAGTACCAAGAAAACCAGAATACCAGAACCATAGGAACATAAGACCAGAAATCATAATAAAAACCACTGATAATGAGGGTATGTAGAGGCCAAAGGTTCCTGCAAACCTGTAAACCCCTCCCAATCTCACTGGTAGGCTCCGGGTCAAACATCACGGACTCTCAAAGCCGAATAGCAATAATACTTTCACCATTTCCGAGAAATGGCTCATGACCAAATCAGGGAATCGGTTTGGCATTATATACTACGCATGAAGGCCTCAGCTGAGTCCGGGAAACAAGGTCATCCTATGTGAGTTCCAGGTGGGCCCTCAGATGCGAATGGGTTTGCCACACAATGGGGTCTGCCACTGTCATCACTAAAGAGGGATGTTTCCACAAGGTTCTCAATGATCGGTCCCTAGCTGCACATAACTGTCAAGGTTATGAAATGAGAGAGGAAGATCCCCAAATCATGACTTTTCCAAGACAGTCGCAAATCTGGGCGTGGAACTCACTACTACCCCCATGACAAGATCTCATGAGGCCAAAGTAGAACCACACTAAGTCCTAAGGTGCACTCGAGCCGTGGTAATGAGCTCATCTCTCAGAAACAGTATCACTCATCCCACCAAACAGAAGATCCAATCCAGACAGTCCAGTATATATATATGATGCAGAAGATAAATATTGAAAACTGGAAATAAAACTGTAAATAAAGCCGTAAATAAACAAAAATAAAAATACAACAAGCCACATCAAACAAACATCACCCAAAGAAACAGAAGCAAACAAGCGCTAGGAGAGACTCACAGGGGAACCAGAGATTCTGGGTTCAATCCCCAGCAGAGTCGCCAGCTGTCGCTCCCCGGATTTCCATCCTGGTACAAACGCGAAAGTGGCGCGGAAAGAGAATAGAGTCGCCAGCCAGGCATTTTTATCCCAAAGGAACGGGAATGGTAATGCTGCACAAACCAGAAGAAAGAAAAGGAAGGAAACAGGTCCTGCGAACCAAAGAGACTGAGTTCGGGAGTCGGTTACGACCTGGGAAGGTATTAGCACCCCAGATCATCCTCCGTACCCGACGGGATCCACTCTTGCAAGGAAACTGTTTCAAAGGGTGAGGGTACGAAAGCTGCTGCAAAAGAAAATAAAATGAACTGGATAAAAGAAAATGAGAAAGAAACTGAACAAGAAATGAAAAAGAAAAATGTAGGGAAAATAAAGATTGTGCTCGAACAGGCCCTACCCCGCTGCCTAAGTACCTCATTGGGAAAATGAGGATCAGAGACGCCGTAGTTCCCCTAACTAGGGGTAGAAAAGAAATTGCTTGTGAATTAAGGCTTGAACTGCCTATGCCAATGCTCAGGTGTTGTAGACTCGGACGACGAGTGCTTAACCGTCTTGCAAAGTGACAAGTAGTAGCAAGTTTGTACGTAAGGAGTGAGTGGGATGAGAAAAGAAGTCCCGAAGGAGAGACGCTTATTGTTTGTTTGTGTTTTTTATGAAGCTTTTATGAGTGTGTCACAAGGAAGTGAACTCAAGCTCTTTTCCATGGAATGTGCACTTGTCACTACATTCCAAGATGGAATAATAGAACAAGCACACTCAAGTAAGGAGAAGATCCCCAAAACTTGAACCCAAAGATTAGGGCCTAAGCTCACTAACTCATTAACTTATTAAGTGCTTTTGGTATTTACAATGAAGAAGTGTTTTTTTATGATTTTCTTTGTGAAAATGATATCTTGATCAGACTTGTGCATCACAAGATAAGCTTGTACTATCCCAAGATGGAAAGACTACAAGTATCTCATGGAATAAGGCTATTTCTCAAGGCATCACTTCAAACTTTATTAAGTTTTTTTTAGGGTTTTGAGATGAGAAGAGAAGAGAAACCAAAAGGATCTTAAAGGTAAAAGTCTAATAGGGGACTAAAGAATCCTAAGTGTTGTCATGCATGGATATCCTAAGGTTAGTGTGGTATTCTATCCTAAAGAAGAAAGAAAGAAGAAAAGAAGAAGAAAAAGAAGAAGAGATGAGTAAGGCCTAAGCCCAACAAGTAAAGGGTTAGCACATTAAATAAATAAGAAGAAGAAGAGATGAGATTTGGAGATGTGGGAATCACCTCCACACCTCTCACTTACCATAGCCCCTGAAAAGGTGAGCAACATAAGCATACAAGTGAAATGAAATGAACTTAATGACATGCCAACATCATGCAAACAGAAGTGAAGTCATATATACAAATGCTCAATGGATATGCAAGTTACAAGAATGAGAAATGAAGCATACAAGTAAATATGAAACACATGGCAAACAAATGCAAACATAAGAAAGATGCAAGGAAAAAAATGCACAAAAATGGACTCAAGGCACACAACCAGAACCAAATCAAGTTGAAGAAATGCTTAAGAAGCAAGAAAGATGAAGAGAAGGGAACCATAAGACCAAACAATCACATTATGAGATGGAGAGGAGCAAAGAAGTGAAATGAATACACTTAAGAAAGAAAGAACTTAAAAGGTAAGCCAAACACAAATATTCCAAGACACAAACCCTAAGCTAAGATCAGAATGGTACCCATGCCCCAAAAGGATCCCAAATGAGAAGGAGAAGTGCGCACAAGTGCGCTTCTAAGCTAATGAGAGACCTTATGATCAAAAGGAAGCCAAATAGGACAAGGTATGAACCAAAATTTAAATCAAATCAACAATGCATCTAAAAATTCCACAACTTAGGACAAATGATCCTCAAACATGATATAACAATGAGCCAAAAGGATTGGGAGAAATTCAGAAGCTAAGTAGGTCAAGAGAAGGCTTAAACATGAACTAGGGTTAAGAAACTTCACTTACAAGGCAAGGACCAAAACCCAATGAACAAATTTCTAAAAATCAGGGGAAATATCACACATGTAGTACATCCTCTTAGGAATCCAGAGCAAAGAGAATCAACACCAATCTCAAAAAGATGAACCCTAGGGAAATTGGACAAGTCAGGATGCTCAAAAAGGAATAAAAATGAATTAATTGAAAGGGGAAATTAAATGACACGTGGACATTAAGAAAAACTGGAAAATAAAAATATGGAAAAATAAAGAAAACTCAAATGAACATTCAAGAATTAATTTGGAATTTTTTGATGACTGGAAGTATTTTTAATAATTAAAAAGCAAAATGGAATAAAAAGAAATAAAGAAAAAGAATTAAAAATGAGGAAAGGACTGGGAGGTGTGGATAGTCAGGATTTTAGTTGAAAATACATGGGCTCAAAGCTATGGGGGTGCGGATATCACTTTCAGCTCAATGGACTCTGCGCTGGAATACAATAGACTGGGTGGAAATTCACAAAATAATTGGAAAAATAATGACCAGAGGATTAAATGGACGCATCTGGTGAGGGGCCTCATTAAATGACGTGGATGCTTGATAGGTTACGAGGTGAGGGAGTATGTTAGCTATTGTGTGGTGAGAAGTACAACGAATTAAAACAGAAAATAAAAACACGTGAATGGGACGGTGTCCTTTTAATTGACGTGGCAAGATCTGGGCAATTGGAGGTAAGATCTAATGGCAGAGAGGTCATCACTAACCTCACAAAACCCTAATACAGGTTTTTCCAGATTCCGGTGACCGGAGCTAGGGCTCCGGCACCGGAAGTTATACCAGATGAACAAAACTCAATGAAAATTAACAAAGACCTCCAGATTGACTAATCAAGGGGCCCTGAGTTCAAAAATGGGCATGAAAAAGTCTATAGATCCATGGATTCTCTGGATCAAAGAGAAACAGTTGTGTCCATGAAACTTCAAACTCAAAATACAAGCTCCACAATGTACCAAAATCAAAACTAAAACAATCAGAGTGATCAGTGAACATCAAAGATCAAGATACACACCAACATTTTCATTTCCAGATGCGAAGAATCAGAAGCTTACCTGAGCTTGCAGATCTTGAAAATGCTTGCTAGAAGTCCAGATGATGAGGCCAAATCACTCCAAATTCACTCTAGTTGCAAAATAAATGCAACTAGAGCCTTGAATCTTGCTGGATCTTAAGCTTTGCAAACAACTGACCTGAAATAGCAAGGTTGTGATTCTTGAGAGATTGCTTGAACAATGGTGAGATTAATGATCTTGAGCTTCCAAGGATCAAGGATCTATGATTTGTTTTTGGAGAGAGTTAGTGTGTGAGGAGATTTGAGAGAAAATGCAAGTTATGCAAAAACTTGGAAGCTGAAGAATGAGAGAGAATTGAGGCAAACTGAAACCCTAATTTGTTATATATCCTCTCATGAACCAATGCTGAAAAAATGAAGAAGTTTGCACGTGGGAATCACAAGTTTTGGTGATTTTTGCAAATTTTGCAATTTGTGATGAGAGCATGCAATCCTCATGCATTCCCTTGCTTTTCAGCCCATGTGCACTCTAAATCCAACCCTTAATTTGAATCCAAAAGATCTTGGCCCTTAGATTAAGTTATCACACTTTTCTCATGAATATGCAAAAAATCCACTTATGTGATGCCATTCTTATTGTGCACGAAATTGTGAATTTCTTTGGAGCAAAATGATCCATTTGCAATGCATTTTAACTTTGTAAACATATTGGATCCATACCAACACTAAAAATGAAGTTTTGAACCTTTTGGCTTTGGTGCATGCATGAAATTTCAACATTTGCCCTAATTTAAGCCAAATTTTCGAGGGCCATATATCCCTAACCAAGAATGCCATGAAAAAGTACTTGTACTTTTTGAAAATGGGAGGACTTAATCTCCAACTTTCATGTTTGACTTTTGTCCATTTGAAGAATTTTTGATCAAGTTAAGGTCACTTGAATTTTAGGGCAAAAGTTGCTAAAAATGGAATTTTCTTAAAACCAACTTTGTACCAATTTTGCAAAAACCCTCGAAACTTCATGATTCTTGATCTTTGAACTTGCCAAACCTCTTATAACATTGTTAGAACATCCCTTGGCTAGAAAAATTGGGTTGGACCCCTTGAAATCACACAGTTGACTTTTCAAAAGGCACAGTTGACCAATTACTTCATCTGCAAGCAACTGAAGAAATGTTTAACTTCCACAAGGAATTTTCTCACAAATATTGGTACCTAGGATACTCTTGACATATAAAAGACTTTGCCCAAATGAAATGGCAAATGTTTTGAGGTTTTGAAGCTTGAATCTCAAACCCTAGTTTAGGACCAATGTGTAGGAGCTTTGCCCTAGCCTGGAATCCTTGATAATCTTTCAACCTTCTGAGCTTTTGTGAATGAACTTGAACTTGTAAATGCAATGTAGACCCCTCATAGGACTTGTACAAAACCAATGTGCCCCTTGTCATGGCTTGAAATGCTTCAAGAACCTCCACAGATGATCATATGCCTAATGCTAGGTCATGAGAAATGTTATGCCTCATCTTTCCATGCTAGGATGCTAAAAATATGATATGTTCATGATGAATATGATGTGATATGATGCTTAAAATGAAGAGGGAAAATTTGGGGTGTTACACTCTATTACATATTTGTTCTCTACCATTAAGAATAAGTAGAGTAATTGTTTTAGACACGAATTATAAACCAGAGACTTGGTTATATACAATTATTCAAGAATTTTCCTTATCAAAAATCACAATCTTCTCCATGGTGACTTTACTTAGAAGTTTATCCTCAAGGCACAAGATAATGGAATTCTTTTCCTTATTCACCATCCCGATCTTCTTTACTTATATTAGGCATGCAAACATTGATGTATCACCCTTTAATGCTTCAACACACTTATCTCAAGTTAATATTGCATGCATTTTCACTTTCAAAAAATTTAAATCATTGTATTTGGAAAGTTTCTTGATTTTCCATTTAGAACTCATGGGGCTCACTTGTAAACACAATCCATTTGCCCCCACTGTGGACGCCACATGTTTTGAAAACTCTAACAATCCTAATGAATTTGTTGATAGCTTTAAACATACCAATAAGTTTGATGTCTGAGACAAGAAACAATGAAAACCAAAATAAATGGTCATAAGCAACACAAAAACCTTCCAAAAGTGAAGGCAAACAAAAAACAAGCAATAAAAAGATAAACAACAAAAAAACATATAAAAATAACTTGTTTACTTAGTTCGATCAAATTAATCTACTATGGAGAAGAGAAAAACTCTTTGATTACTATATTTCTCTAAGTTGTTACTAGAGATTATAAAAGAGTTACAAGAAAATAGTACCCAATTCCAAAGAATAACCCCTATTTTCTACTCAAATATTTCTTAATCTCTCGAATTCGACATATATGATTCACACAAGTCCAAGATGTTTAGAAGTATTTTTTTACCATTATTTCTCTAAGTTTCTCACTTGGATTCCCAATCATTTTACTGTCTTCAGCTTTGAAGCTTTGAAGTTTTGAAGGTTACAAAGATAAGAGTGATAGACATAAGTACCTATAAATTATTAAAACAAACATATCCTTAATATGTCCAAAATGCAATATATCAGGTCCGTAAATCAAAATGACAAATCCTAATACTCATGAACTAAACCAGTTGCTCGACGATAGTTTGCTGGCTGTTGTGAATCTTGTTGTGAATTACAATAAAATTCAATATCAATTTGTGAGGCAAATAACAGTAGCAACCAAAATTAATTGTCTACAACAATAATAATCTGTACACAGATAATATAATAGAATAAGGCAAGAAAAAAACGAAGATTTGTTTACCTAGTTCGATTAAACGATCTACTCTGGAGGAGAGAGCAACTCTCCAATTCACTATACTCAGAAAGTTGTTACAAGAGATTACATATGAATTACAAAAAAAGAGCTTTCGTCTCCGTCTTCAGGTTCCCAAGAACAACCTTATTTTCTACTCAAGTGTTTCTCAACCTCTTCAACTCTCAATATCTGAATACTCAAACCCAATGTGTAATCCAATGTTTTCATTGTGCCGAAACCCTAATATCTTTAAATCTTTGTTCTCCCTTGTTGGTGTAAACACTAAGATTCTCACACACCAAATTTATGAGATACATATTTATAATAGAAAATACCCAACAAATAAAGCTCAAAACCACAATAGTCTGAAACATGTCAAACGAGAAACTGTCGAAAAGCCTGAAAACCTGAAATCACTATTCACCGTACGTACACCACTATTCATCCGTACGGAGGTCACTATTCATCTGTACAGACATTATTTATCTGACCGGTTTTTTTCTTCTTTCTTTTCGACTTTTCGTCTAACTTTCTAAAACTTCTGATTTCCACTGTAAATACAATCTTCAAAATATGTTTTCCCTCTTTTAATCAACCAATAATTTAAGACACATTTATAACACTGATCATACCTTTGATGGTGCTGCACAACACCGGCAACTCTGGCAGTAATCACCCTCCCCTCTGGATTATCTTTATGAGGCTCTAACATCCTTTCGTCGACGTCTGCTACTATTTAATTTTCTGCAAAATTGATTTATGACATCTTCAAAATATGATTTCCTTTTTTTATCCCTTAAAATTGTAAAACATGTTTCTACATGATCCATGAAAAAAAATGACTTCACATGTACCCGTAAATTTGATAATGAAATAAATAAAAAAAAGAGTATATTAACTACTTATATTTTATAAATAGATTGATCTCCTAATAAAAACTATCCTAGTTCTTTTTTATTTCATTTAAAGTTTCAACTAATTATTGTTTCAGAACTATTGTTTCAGAACGTGTATGAAGTCGTATAAGATGAAGTTGATAAATAATTATTCTACTAAAATTTGATAATGAAATTAAAAAAGGTATATTAACTACTTATATTTTATAAATAGATTGATCTCCTAATAAAAACTATCCTAGTTCTTTTTTATTTCATTTAAACTTTCAACTAATTATTGTTTCAGAACGTGTATGATGTCGTATAATAAGATGAAGTTGATAAATCAAACAGTTTTATATTTATAAAGCATAGTTTACCTACGGTAGGTTGAATAATTTTACCCTATTTGAAATCCGCAAACCAAAAGAAAATTTATAGATAAGATACTTTTTTTTTTCTTAATTATATTTTGGGATTCGTTCTTTAATTTTTTTATTAGATTTGTCATTTAACTTTTAAAATTGTATCATATTAATTATTTTTATTTAATTAACGATAAATTTAACGATTAATTGTTGAATTTTTTTATCACTAATTAAATAAAGGTCTTGCTAATCAGTGTCCTCAGAGTACTCTTTAAGGATTCTATATTAAAAAATTATCCTTTAAAAAACAATTAAATTTTCAATGCATTAATTACACATTATTGCACATACTTCTTATAAAAACTTATTATTTAAAATTCTTAAAATAATACGTGAAGTCACTCGTTAGCATTTTCCATTAAATAAAAATGATTAATATTACACATTTTAAAAGTTAAGAGATCTAAAAAATAATATCATTCCTAAATAACCATAGAAACAACAAGTTGCTAACCAAAGAAAACCTACTTTTCCTTTCCTTAACCTTTTCATTTTGTCAAACGAACACCAAAAACATTAAACTTTCTTTAAAATTACTAAAGTTGTGGTCCTCTATTTCGATTCACTCGACCACCTCCTTCCACATCAACTTGAACACAAAACAATTTAAGAATAAATGATCGACCGTTTCAATAGAATCGCAACCGAAAATACAATCAACCGAAAATACAATCAAGAGAACTGTTAGAGAAAGCACATCCTCTTATAGATATAAGGAAAATTTAAAGAGAAATCTTTTTGAAAAATATCTCCAACCACAAATCTTAATCTTAGAGGAGACTTTCATCCTCCAAACAAAAGAAAAAGCTAAATCAAATTTATTACACAGATGAAATGAGATGTGGAATTCAAAAGTTAAGAGATTTGTCTTACACAAAAAAAATTAAAAGATAAATTTAAATTTAAAGATATAATTAAGGAACCAAATGAATGTTTTTCTAATTTTATATAAATACTTCATACACATTTTAACCTTGCCTATGCATTTTCATTTTCTTGCCGACATTTTGTTTGATAAATCTCTCACTTGGTCGTTTTATTATGTACACATTTTTATAATAAATTCCAAAACATATGATATAGTGGACCAATAATAAATGTTCTAGTGATTTCAATGTAGTGGCCCAATCAATGATAAATGAAATTGCTAGAAATGTAACGACAACATTTAAATGAACGCAGAGACCACCAGTTTGGTTTCCTTCCCGGATGCCATATCATTTAAAAATTGCAAGGTCTCAAGTACACGAGGAAATTCTTGGCCACATTTCAAATAATGACAAGATGGTGTAAGCTCAACCTCCACATGAGGAAAATGAGACTCTTCTTACAACTAACGCCCACATGAATGAGTTGTAATGCCAAAACAAAAACAACAAAAACTTATAAACGATTGAGAATCAAGTGTAAGGAAGAAATCTCATATTTATTAGAAAAGAGAAGATTGAACATTATATAAATAAGAGAACTCACACACCTATTACCTTAAGGTTTTATGAGCCTTTGATTTTATGTGAAGAGTCCGACTTACTTGTATCGAAACACTTCCCAAGTGTGGGTGTCTTCCCGCATGTGTGGGTGATATAGGTGTATGTGAATGAGAGAGCTTCCACTTGAGGGAGAGCATTGTGTATAGACTCACACTTGAGAGGGAGTTGAGAATCAAGTGTGAGGAAGAAGTCTCACATTGATTAGAAAAGGGAAGATTGAACATTATATAAGTGAGAGAATTCACACACCTATTACCTTAAGATTTTGGATAGATATGCGGTGTGTGTTGTAACACCCCCTTTCTATACCCCCAAATAAGCAATTAAATCACTTAGGCACATATTAAAATTTCATCAGAGTATATTTGAAAAAACGGTATAAAAGAGCAATGCCACATTATACTTGAAATTGAAACATACAACACCTGCTCAATAAAGATATGCAACAAACGGGATAACTTACATACACAAGACTTTCATCCTTACACCCGTATTCATCAATTCATTAAACAGCAGAAACAAAACATCACAATTTCAAACTTATATATTTATCATAAATATATCTGCAAGTTTGAATCACCAAATTATTCCATGTTTACATAAAACATATCACATCAAAATACATATACAAATGTATCCACAAAAGGCATCAAGCCAACCCTAGCTACCCGGTGCTACATATCAGAGCTGACCGACCAAAAAGATGAAGACGAGCTTCACAAAAATATCATCCAGCAACCTACTCTGCAATGCCTCATAGAGCATCATAAAACAGCGGAAGGGTGAGAAACATTATCATAATAACATTGCATATAATTATATATCTCAACATATAAAAATGCACGTAAAACATATTCTCACCACACATTTCATTCCTCATCACCTATACACATCGCAACGTGTACATACACAAATCAAGCATGTTCATCATGCACCAATTCACATAAACTTACATCATTTATGTCTATTCCTCAATTCTATTCATTCCGCATAAACATACACCTAGCTATGCTTAATCACACATATACATTACAAATGTATAAATCACATACATATACATATCAAACATGCATATATACAATCAAGTATGTTTCATCACACATACTATCATCTCCACAATACTCAAAATAAACATTTACACATTCATGTTTATTTCTGCATATCATAATTAAAATGATAAAAATGCAACTCATAGAGACCGACACACGACTCTATGCAGATGCAAATGCGGTACCGACTCAACATTTCATCAGGTTCTCTCAGGAACCAAATGGAATCATCGCTTGTTACCTAAAGTGACTCCCCGTCGGGCACACAATGTTCCCCATTGCTTACACCCCACATGGGAACACAATGTTTATGGATTGCTCACACCCCACACGGGCACACAATCCGATTGCTCACACTCACACGGGCACACAATCAATGTGAATAAATCACCCATCGCTCACACCCCACACAGGCACACGATGTTTCTGGATTGCTCACACCCTACATGGGCACACAATCCGATCGCTCACACCCCACATGGGCACACGATCTTGTTGTAGTCATCGCTCACACTCCACATGAGCACACGATGCTACAACGGATTCACAAAGAGTCCCACAACACAAGAATGCATACATTATGCTTACATGCAAAATGACACACAACATTCTTGAAAATGCATACATATTCACAATATAGTTATGCATTCATCTCATACAATTAGCATACATTCGCATTTAATTCAAGCAATGTATCTACTTGCCAAATGGCCACAACACAACAATCAAACCCACAATTTCATAATTAACATAATTACGTTTTATTAGATTTTACACATTTCTAGCTTCGAATCGATATAAGAATCACTAAAAACGGATACCCGAAACTAAAGCTACGGATCAAAACACATAACCCCTCAAAAACCTACAGGCTCGTTGAGCGCCCTTTCGCTCGTTGAGCGAGAATCGCCCTGGAACCTTCGCTGAGCGAGGGATAGCTCGTTAAGCGACCACTGCAATTTCAACAAAATACCAGCTGCGAACAGTCAATCAAAAACACTCTAAAACTCCTCTAAGCTCATACAAACATGATCAATAACATATTCTAGCTATCATACTTCGGCTATAACGATTTCCAACCGCTTAGTCCATAAATTTCTCACATTTTTTCTCAAACCCTAACTATTCATCTTCTCTAACTTTCATCAAAACCAAAACTCAACCAATCAAACACATACATAATCATACACAATATTAAGATAACAATGTTTATCACCCTTACCCGATTATTTCAATTTCTTGGAGCAATCTTGAAGCTTTTCCAACTTTCTCTTTTTTCTCTTCTTTTTCTCTTCTCTCCTTTTTCTTTCTTCTCTTTTTCTTTCTATCTTTTCTTTCTCTTATTACCAACTTATGACTTCTATTTCTATTTAACTCTTTCTCACTCTCTAATATTTTCTTTCTATTTTCTACTCTCTCCAACCAAATATCAATTTTCTCACAAAAGTATCAATTCTACTAATTTCTAACTTATCATTAATTAACAAATACCTAAAATACCCTCTTATCCAATTTTACCCGGAAATTCATAAAACGGTAAAATCCCACAACATAATATATCATCACATTAATTCATCAACATCAAATATCACTACGATAATTTCACAAATAAAACAATTATCATATAAATAAAATAAAAGACTCCACAAAATTTGGGAAAATCGAATCGGGGTGTTACAACTCTCCCCCACTTTATAAATTTTCGTCCTCGAAAATATTACCTGATTCAAACAACTCCAGATACGACTCGCGCATCCCACTCTCCAATTCCCAAGTCATATTGCCTTCCGCAACGCCTCCCTACGCCACTTTTAGAAGAGCAATATCCTTGCCTCTTATCTTCTTAATTTCACGATCCAAAATTCTAACCGGCAAAGCTTCCACCGTAAGGTTATCTCTTACCTCAACCTCATCCATAGGAATAACATGTGACGGATCCGGAACATACTTCCGAAGTTGCGAAACATGGAACACATCATGCAAATTCGGTAAGCCACACGATAAGCCACAACACCAACTCGTGCAGTAATCTGATACGGCCCAATAAAACGAGAAGTCAACTTCTTCGACATCAAAGCACGACCCACACCCATAACCGGTGTAACTCTCAAGAATACATGGTCTCCTTCCTGAAACTCAAGATCATTCCTTCTCTTTTCATGATAACTCTTTTGTCTACTTTGATAAGTTCTCATCTTCTCCCGAATAAATTTTACTTTTTCCGCGATTGTTGTACCATCTCCGGTCCAACTACCGTTCTCTCTCTGATTTCATGCCAACACAAAGGTGTTCGACATCTCCGACCATATAAAGCCTCAAATGGTGTCATACCAATACTCGAATGAAAACTGTTATTATTGGTGAACTCAATCAATGCTAAATAACTATCCCAAATACCACTTTGTTCTAGCACACAAGCACGCAACAAATCCTCTAACGATTGAATTGTACTCTCGGTTTGACCATCCATTTGCGGATGGTAAGCCGAACTCAATCTTAGCTTAGAACCCAAATCCCTTTGAAAACTTTCCCAAAATATCGATGTAAATCTAGGATCTCTATCCGACACAATACTCTTAGGAACTCCATGTAACTTCATAATCACAAAAACATAAATCTCGGCTAGCTTCTCCAAAGAATAACTAATATCCATCAGAATAAAGTGAGCAGATTTAGTAAGTCTATCAACAATCACCCAAACAACATTATTACCTCTTTGCGTATTCAACAATCCCGTAACAAAATCTATCAATATACTATCCCATTTCCATTCAGGAATATCCAACGGTTGCATCTTACCATTAGGCTTCTGATGTTCCACCTTAGACTTCTGAAAAGTCAAACACGCATAAACAAAATGAGCTACATCTCTCTTCAATCCGGATCACCAAAATATCTTCTTCAAATCTTGATACATCTTATTCACTCCCGGATGAATACTTAAGTTACTCCGGTGTCCCTCTTCCAATATCATCTTTTTCAACTCCTCATCATCGGGAATACAAATACGACCACGGAATCTCAAAACTCCAAAATTATCAACCTTGAAATCCTTATTCTCATTCACCATCAAATCGACAAATTTCAAATCCAACTTTTGCTTTTCACTAACGGTTGCAAGAAAATCATTTGTAACATGAAGCATACCAAGTCTCACACTTCTCGGTGTCATCTCGCAAAACCAAACTCAAATCTCTAAAATTCTCCAAAAGTTCCCATTCTCTCATCATCAATGCAGACATATGTAACAACTTATGACTCAAGGCATCGGCCACCACATTCGCCTTACCCGGATGGTAATTCAAACCAAAATCATAATCCTTCAAATGTTCTAACCATCTCCTTTGTCTCATGTTCAATTCCTTTTGATCAAATAAATACTTCAAACTTTTGTGATCACTAAAAACTTCAAATCTTGCACCATAAAGATAATGCCTCCAAATTTTTAGAGCAAAAACCACGACCGCTAATTCCAAATCATGTGTAGGATAATTATTTTCATGCACTCTCAATTGTCTTAAAGCATAAGCCACAACTTTTCCATCTTGCATCAAAACACCACCTAACCCAAACAATGAAGCATCACAAAACACCACAAATGGTTCTGTCAGATTCGGCAAAATCAAGATCGGAGCCGTTGTTAACCTTCTCTTAAGTTCCATGAAACTCTCTTCACAACGAATGTCCCAAATGAAAGTTTTTCCTTTACAAGTCAATTGCGTTAATGGAAGTGCCAACTTTGAAAATCCTTCAATAAACCTCCGGTAATAACCTGCCAAGCCTAAAAAGCTTCGAATCTCTGTAACCGATCTAGGAACTTCCCATTGCATTACCGCATCAATCTTGGATGGATCAACACTAATACCACCATCGGAAATAACATGCCCAAGAAAACTTACCTTCGACAACCAAAACTCACACTTTGACAACTTAGCATACAATTGTTTCTCTTTCAAAATCTGTAACACAATCCTTAAATGTTCTTCATGCTCTTCTTGAGACTTAGAATAAATCAAAATGTCGTCGATGAACACAACCACAAAATGATCCAACTGTTCATGAAAAATACGATTCATGTATTCTATAAACACACCCGACGCATTAGAAACTCCGAATGGCATCACAGAATACTCGTAATGAACATACCGTGTCCTAAAAGCCGTCTTTTGAATATCCTCCTCTTTCACACGAATCTGGTGATATCCTGATCTCAAATCAATCTTACTAAAAACACGCACACCAACCAATTGATCCATCAAATCATCAATCCTCGGAAGCGGATACTTGTTCTTAATTGTCACCTTATTCAACTGTCGATAATCAATACATAACTGCATGCTTCCATTCTTCTTCTTAACCAACAATACCGGTGCACCCCAAGGAGAAACACTCGGTCTAACAAACCTCTTGTCCAACAAGTCATTCAACTTCTTTTTCAATTCTACCAACTCTGAAGCTGACATACGATACGGTGCCATCGAAATCGGTCTAGTACCCGGAACTAGATCAATAGAAAACTCAACTTCTCTTTCCGGCGGTACATCCTTTATATCGTCCGGAAACACTTTTGAAAAATCACACACCACTGGAAACCTACTTATCTCCACTTCGCTTTCCACTGACCACGACGCAAACAAACCAAACAACTGAACTTCGTCCACTAAAATTTTCTTCAAATCTTTCATGGATAGGAAACTCTCTTCTTCACCATCATCCAAAGAAGGAAACCTTACTAACTTATGATAACAATCTATATGAACTCTATTAAATTGCAACCAATTCATACCCAAGATCATATACAAACCCTCCAACGGTAAACAAACTAAATCCATAACAAAAGCTTTACCATACATGGTCAAAGAACAACTTACACACACTAAAGAAGTAGTTACCGACCCTGAAGCAGGAGTCTCGATAACCATATCACCACCCTAAGAAGACATAAACAAATTCAAACACTTAGCGTACTCAAGAGAAATGAACGAATGAGTCGCTCCCGTATCAATAATAGTAACTAAAGGCGTACTATTAATAAAGCATGTACCTTTAATTAAACGGTCTGCACTAGTAGTATCCTTTCCTGCTAATGCAACAACCTTTCCGCCCGCCTGAGCTTGCTTCGTTTTAGTACACTTAGTACTAATGTGACCAACTTCCCCACAATTGAAGCACTTCACAACATTCCTCCTACACTCGGTAGTAGCATGTCCAAGACCTCCACAGTTTGAACATTTCACAATATTCTTCCCACACTCAAAAGACTTGTGGCCTAAATCGCCACACTTATAACACTTAACGGGACCATAACTCCCTCCACCAGATCTCCTATCAAAGTTTCCTCTATGTTTGCCCTTATCAACGGGTGTCACATAAGGTCCACTTCTAGCTTGTTGCTTCCCTTTCCTCTCATTCACACTCTTGTAATGTGTAGAACGAGCTTTGATATCTTCTTCAAAGATTCTACAATATTCAGTCAAATCTGAAAACCTTCTAATCCTCTGATATCCCACAGCTTTCATAATCTCAGGATGCAAACCATTCTCATACTTAATGCACTTCGAAAACTCAGCAGTAGCAGCAGCATAATGAGGATGAAACTGAACCAATTCCACAAATTTAGCAGTATAGTCAACCACTGACATACTACCTTGCTTCAGCTCAAGGAATTCCATCTCCTTCTTTCCTTTCACACTCTCAGGGTAGTACTTCCCTAAGAATTCAGTACGAAAAACTTCCCAAGTTATCTCTTCATCCTCCTCCTCAAGAGTTTGACTTCTACCGACCCACCAATCATCGGCTTCTTCCTTCAGAATGTGAGAGCCAAGTCTCACATTGCTCTCTTCGGCATAGTCCATGACTCTGAAGATTCTTTCAATCTCCTTCATCCAATTCTGAGCACCATCGGGATCGAACCTTCCCTTGAAGACCGGCGGTTGATTCTTCCTGAACTCATCATTCACATTTACATTTGGCGCTCCCTGCACCGCCCTAGCCATTACTTCCAAAGCAACAGCCATTGCATTGTCGTTTCTACCAGCCATATTCTGATTATTCCCAAAGACAAAAACAAGATTAAACAAAAGTTCAATCACAACAACATCAAGAAAGACACAACTGACTCGAACACTGGCTCTGATACCACTTAATGTAACACCCCATTTCTATACCCCAAATAAGCAATTAAATTACTTAGGCACATATTAAAGCTGTAACACCCCAAAATTTGCCCTCTTATTTATTATCAACCTCGAGCGATTTACGCTTCATTCTTGCATCATTCCGCATATCATTGCATCGCATTTGAAAAAGTAAATCATCATCCTTTGCATGAGGTGTGTGGTCGATCGAGGCTTGCCAAGCATTGGAGTTCAAGAGAAAAATGATGTACCAAAAATAATCCAAGCTAACCAACCAAAAGGGAAGATTTCACCTTTCCCTCCCTTTTCTTTACCTTTTCCTTCCACTTTCTTTCCACACTTCCTTTCATTATTTCCCTCTTATTTTTCCACTTCAATTCGACTCCATTTCCCTTGGAAACTTCCACCATGTTCTACCATCTTCTAGAGTGTTCCAAGGAATATTCCTTTTCTAACCCTAACCCTAACTAACTACTAAACCCTAATTTTGGATCCCAAGCCTAATTCTTGGGCCCCAAACCTAATTCCATTCCCAAACCTAGCTCCAAGCCTAGCCTCTATATATTCATTAATCACTTCATTGCAAAGGTTCCCACAATTTTCCAAATTTTTCATTCTTTCACAATCACTTTTTCTCTCTTTTTCCTCCATTTCCATTTTCACCAAAGCTTTTTTGAATAAGCTCTTCAAGTTTCACATTGAAACTTGAAGATCTTAAAGCTTAAGCCTTCAAACTCCATTGATTATGGATTGTAGGAGAAGAAGCTAGTGATTTTTGTGAGGATTTCGGCTTATCGGAAGTACACGAAGGTTCTAGCATCAAGAACGCATTTATTTTGCGAATCCGCGATTTTCTTGGTTTTTTCTTCGATCAAGCTCCGATTCTTGCAACATTCACCGAAGCACTTCTCCGCTTCGTAGGTTGGTGATCTAAATCACTCCTTATTTAAGTTATTCTCTTCATCTCGCCATCTCGCCATTTCGGCATTCTTTAATTGTGTTTCATTTTGATTGCGATCGATTATGTATTGCTTGCGATTTGTGATTATTATTGGATTAGGATTTAAGGTGTTGATAGTTATAGGTTCTATCATGTGTAAATAAACCCGAATTAAGTAGAAATTAGTGTTAGCATGTTCCTAGGAGTGTTAGGGATCATTAGAAGTAAGATTGTGGCCAAAAGCACTTATTTCAAAAGCATTTTTCACTTTCTGTTCAGCATTAACCGGTTAACGCATTTGGTTAACCGGTTAACGCATATGTTTTTGGCCATTTTTAGTGTTGTCCAGGGTCCGTTAACGGGTTAACCAATTTGGTTAACCGGTTAACGCTGTTCATTTTTGGATTTTTAGCTTATTTTCTTGCTCAATGTTGCTTCCTAGTACTTCTAATGTTCATACATGTTTAGGTATTGATTTTAGGGAATTTTTGGGTCCATTTCCAGTAGCTGATTCCCTCATTTCGAGTCGTTTCGACGTGTTTCCGTTCATGTTACGTATTATGCGTTTTTGTGTTCTTTTGTGTATAGCTTGAGTTCTTACATTTTGTTGCCATGTTTGTGCATTATTTGACATGTGAATAATCATGTTGCATTCTGTTTTTACATGTTTCACATTGCATTTAATCATTTTGCATTTCCATTGTATCAATGTATGTTGCATAATCATGTATGTATGTGCATTTGGTTGCATTTGTTTGCATGCTTGATCATAAAATTTACATCAATTCAATTCTGAATTTTGTATTAGGTTTGACATTATGTTTGAGTTGTCATGTTGCATGTTTATAATCAATAATCATCATGTTCATATGCCATATTCATGTGCTACATTTTTGCATTACTTGTTGCATAATCAACCATGTGATGCATTCTTGCATAATCTCCCAAAAATGTTCATTGATCTTTCATTTGTATATGTTGGTTTAGGTTCAAATTCATGTTCATGATGAAGTTGGTGCATTTTTCATTGAATTGTGCATTAAAATATGAAAATGATCAAATCTGGATTTTGCATTCCATAGCTGTTTTTGCATATAGGTGTTGTAAAATACATGTTGTTTGTTTGTTTGCATGCTGTATTTGACTTTTTACACCAACTTTTTCATGCTGCATACTGGCTGTAAAAAGCTGATTTGTGTTATGCATTGTTTTCATAGCTGATTGTGTGTTTGAGTGTTGTAAATAGTTGCTAAATTTTAGTTTAGCATAGTGTAGGCACCCTTAAACTTAAGATTGAGTCTAGTTTAGGTCCAAGTTGCCTTAGGATTTGTTTGGTATGTGTTTACCTCATTCCTTTTTAATAAAAATGCACATTAACCTTTGTTTTGTAGAGGGGAAGATTGAGGTAAGTTTCCTTCACCCTATCCTTTTTTTTTATGCATTTTCCTTATGCATTTAATTCATTTTTCCTTCCATATTTGTGTTTGGTAGGATTTCCCCCTTTGTTAGGACCAACTTACCTTCCTTAGGAAGTAAGTTGCATTCTTTTTTCGTCTTTCTTTTCCTTTCCTTCTTTAGGATTAGAAAAACCTCACTAACCATTAGGATCTCCCTTTTGTGCATAATAAATAACTTAGGGTTGGTCTTAGTCCCCCTTAGTTTTGTCCTTTTTCCGACTTGAGTCATTCTTTCTCATCTCATAAAGAGAAACAATAAAATACTTAATATAAAAACTGAATGTTCTTGTACGACACAAGACTTTGTTGTGGAGTTCTTATACACGTCCTATTTCGGGGCGAGGTGTAAGTACCTACCACGATGGATAAGTCTTAGTATGAGAATGCTCACAAACAAACTCCAAAACACTTCTCATAAAAGACAATCAACAAAGATATCGCGTCTTCTCTTCTTATCTTCTAATCTTTGCGGACGAATGCGACTTGCCTCGACAGTTCAAACAGCGATACGGTAAACACCCTCGAGTCAGAGCCGTTAACACCTGAGCTAGAGCTATGTGTCGCTCCCACCAAATGACACCCGATCAAGAAGGGTACAGACACGAACAGTCGGTGAAAGGGAAGGAATGAATAGAGTCGCCAGCTAGGCATTTTTATCCCGAAGGAAAGGTAATGCTGCATAAACCTAGGAAAAGAATGGACAAGACGGTTGCGAACCAGAGAAACTGAGAAAGGGGGTTGGTTACAACCTGGGAAGGTATTAGCAACCAGATTGTCCGTCGTACTCGACGGGATCCATGCTTGAAAAATTTGTGTTTAAGGGGGTAGTGTCAGTGCTATTTTGTGTGCAAAAGCTGGAAAAGAATGCAAGTGTCAGTGTAAAAGAAATGGGAAGTGCTTAATAAAGAAGTGTCAGTGCAAGGAAAGAGTGCAAAGCTCAAGACTATGAGGCTTAAAGAATAATGTTGGAAGAGGGGAAATATACAGAGACTTTTGTTCGATAACTGTTAAGTTATGCCTACGTATCCTCTCGTGTAATGAGGAAGTAAGAACACCGTAGTTCGACTCAAAGAAACTGAAAGATAAATTGACTGATGAACTGCTTGCTTGTCTATGCTCAAGTGTATGACTCGTCTGGCTCGAGTGCTAACTGTCTTGCATTAGACGGAAGAAGCAAGTTCCTGTTTGTGAGTGAAGATGATGAGAAAAGAATCCCGGAGGAGACGATTATTGTTTGTTTTTGAAGTTTTCATACTTTTATTGCTTTTGGAGTTTGTCATAAGTTATTGAGCTTAAGCCTAAACCAAGGGTTAGTAAACGCATCACATCCTCCCTCTAATTAGGGGTAATGAGAATAACTTAAGTATGAAGTAAGCACCTCATACTTAATCACCATGATGTAGGATTAAGATCATTAACCTACTTGCAATTATTTAGATGTTTTTGAGGTTTTTTTTTGTTTAGTGTTAAGTAATGAGTTTAAGCCATAATCAAGGATTTAATGGACCCATTACACCATCCTAATAGAAGGATGATAGATGAGAACATTTAAGCTGAGGAAGGCTCCTCAACTTAATCCATGATTAGGGATTAACCTCATGACAAAACAAAGCCTTTATTAAAGTGGATTTTAGTTAATGGTAAGATTAAGAAGTGAATTTTATGGTTTGTAAGACGACTCGAGGGGGACTTGTCCATTAACACTAGGGTTAGTCCTTCTTAACCAATTAAGGAAGAATTAGAACCCTAATGCAAGGCCCAAGTTACAAGCTTGATGTCTTAGTGATTATTAGATGGATTGATTAAAGGATTTAAACACATTAAGGGCTTAACAATTAGGATTAAAGTTATACACTCCATCCTAATAGAAGGATACAGGCATAACCTTAATCACAAAGCCTTAAAATCTTTAAGGTTTAATCCTTGATTAAGAGATGAGAAGAGAAGACACAAAAGATGACACAAAGGTAAAAATAATGGGGGTACTAATCAAACCCTAATTGTTATCATGCTTGGGTATTCCTAGGGTTTATGAGCCTTGCAAGAAGTCTTCAAGATGAGTCACCAAGGAAGAAGAAAGATGAAAGGAGGAGAAGCAGAAAGAAGCAAGTCAACTTACTTCACTTAAGAAGATAAGTTGCTTGAAGAAAGAAAGTGAGGATAGAACATGAATGAGCAAGCTCACTCTAATACAAATACAAAATGCAGCAATGAATGCATAAGAGAGATGAGAAGAGATTGTGAGAAGTGAAGGCAAATTCACTTTTCAAAGTAACTTACCACCTGAAAAGTTAGTGAAAGGAAATGAAAATGAAATGAATGCAATGATGCAAACCAAAACCAGAAGCATGTTCATGATGCAAATGATGCTAAGAGATGATGCAAAAGCTTGTCATGAGATGCAAATGATCATACAAGCAATGAGGATGCAAATGAAGCTTAAAGGAAGCATGAAAGTTCATGGATGCACATGAAATGACATGGATACATAACATGGCCAATGGATGATGCAATGATCAAAAATGATTCTAATGTGTCCTAAGATGTCTTATGAGTCATGATAATGCACAAAATGCCATGGCAAGTTCATGAATGTAAGCAAATGCAAGATGAATGCAAATGAAGGCACAAAATTAGGGTTTATATGCAACATAAGATGCAAAACTCAAAGACAGAAGCAAATCATAAGATAAAAATTGAAAATGCATTCAAAGGAACCCTAAGCCTATACCAAGTCACCATCCAAAGGGGGAGGTCAGAAGCTTAACCTAGAAGGACTTATGATTTTTCTAAGTTTCTAGGGTTTTAAGGGTGATCCTAAGGGTAAAATGCCAAACAAATTGAAAATGAAAGATAAAAATGAAACAAAAATGTTTTTAGATGCTTGAAACCATGCATAACACAATGCAAAAAGAATCATTCACAAACTCACTTTGGTTTAAAGGTTATGAATTTTTGAAGTTAGGGTTAAAAATATTCAAGTTTAAGAACCCTAATTCAATTGAAAAATGTCAAAGTATGATCAAAACCAAAAAGAAATTTGTGTTGTGAGTTTGTAAATGTTTCTAAGTGTCTAAGAATGTTCTCTGAATTTTTTTGTGATTTTTAAATACTTAAATGAATTTTTAATTAATTAATTTTCATTAACTAATTAAAAATAATCATTTAAATGATTTAAAAATATTTTTTAATGCAAAAAAATAAAAATAAAAAAATTTTTGGGTTCTGAAAATTAATTAAAGGCTGGATAAAAAATTTCAGAATTTTTTGATGTCTTTTTCTATTTTTAAAAATTCGTACAAATTAAATAGAAACAAATGAAATAAAAATTAATTAAATTGAAAGTATGCACAATGGAGATCTGAGATGCAATCTGGGCTTGAAAGGATTGACTGGGCGCGCATCTGGACGACCCAGGTTCAAACTTCATTAAACTGATTTAATTAAATATTAATCCTATAATTAAAACTAATCAAAAGATCCAGGCCACACAAACACGCGCGGGAAGCTTGATCTAACGACCCACGTTCAAAACATGCCCTAACCCTAATTAATTACACTAATTACTTTCAGGTGGCCAGAAATGACCTCCGGTCATCTTCTCCGGCCACACCTCCCCTGAAAATTTCCCAAAACGCTCCCTAGGTCATTTCTGGAGCTCTAAAGCTCCAGATTGCTTCCTCTCACCTTCCTAAGATCAACCCCACCCTCAAACTCCATTTCTTTTCACTCACAAACAAGATTCGAATCAAAGTTTAAAAATGGCAGAAATTTCAGAACAAGCATACAACTTCATTTCTCAACCATTTTCGAAACTACAAAGCTATGTGTAATCAGGAAAACAAGCTCTACCATCTCATAACTAAAGAAAAGATTTCTGGAAAAACGTTTCAAGAAGATACCTGAGATGGAGCTTTGCCAATGGAGCTGCCTAGGCCATCTGCTTGATGCAAACAACCTCCTCTAACCTCCCTTGAGCTTCCTTGATGCTTTGCTGAAGTGTTTGTGTCCTCTCTTTGAAGTTCAGTGAAGTTCAGTGAAGTTCAGTTCAAAGGGGGGAAAATCATGTTTTGTGTATGGTAGCTTTTAGGGCAAAGTGAAGGGTGAGAAATGATCAGTGATTGATGCTGAGATGAATGGTGGTATTGGTTTGAAGAATGAGTGGCTGAGTTGTGAGTTTCGATGGAAAATGCAAAGAGGGAGATTTTTGTGAATGCAAAGGTAATGTGATTGGTCAGAAAGTTGGTAATGGTATAATGTGATTGGTATGGCTTGTTTTGCAAAAAGTCAAGGTTATGTTTCCTTTGAGGTATGGGCTGTTTCAGGCCAAGGACAAGGGCATGTCTGGTGCAGCTGTGATCAAGGAGCACCATGGAAATGAGATTGAGGCAAATCAGCAAGTTGTGACAAAGTTATGGGGGGTTTTGCAAATTTTGTGAACTTTGGCCCCTTTTGGATTTCTTCATGTGCAAGTCATGGAAATGTGAAATTCTTTGGGAAATTCTGAGTTTTAGGCATTGCATAATGATGTTATGATGTGTAGAAGTCACTTTGAAGTCACAAAATTGTTTGGCATGAGGTTTTGCAAAAATCCCTCTTTGGCATGAAATATGAAATTATGTGATTTTTGCCAACTTTGGAAAGCCATAACTTGAGTTCAAAAATGAATTAGATCTTGTTCTTGTACTTTTTGAAAAGGGAATGATCCAATATACAACTTTCATGACCAATAGTTTTTCATTTGAAGCATTTTTGGTTGAGAAAGAGGAGGTTGAAAAACTTTCCCAAAATGGAAAGTTTACATTACAAGTCATTTCCATTTTTGGCAACTTTTGGTTTTGCTCACTTTTCTTCAAATTTGTGAACTTCTAAGCACTTCAATGACCAAATAAAGACCATATAACTTCAATTTGATGAAAAATCCTCTTTGGGTCCATTGATGGGGGCCTCAGATGCCCTGATTTTGCTCTGACTTGCTCAAGAAGTTACCCAGTGATCAGATGACTTCCACAATGAATTTCTTCATCAAACTTGGTATGTATGATCCTTATAGAATATTGAGACCAATAGAAACAAGAATGACCAAAAAATTTGGAGTTATGGCCTCTGAAACTATAACCCTAATTTTAGGTCATCTGTGTAGTTAAACCTGGCTCTGCTTCCATGCTTTCCCAGTTCTTGTAATTTTTGAACTTCCTTGGTCTTTTGAGGATATAATAAGATGATTGAACATACATGGACCCTCTTGAGATGATTAAAAACCTTTGAGGTGGCTCAGATGGATCCTGGCTTGCTCAGACCACAAACCCTAGATGCAGATGAACTTGACCTAATGCAGTGAAGCAAAAATGCAACATGATATGCTATGATTGAACTAATGCAAATGAAAAGATCACAAGCCATGGTGTGAACTTAGTGAGGGAAAATTTGGGGTGTTTACAGCTGCCCCTATTCAAACATGAGTTAGTTGTGCAGGATGTAAGCATCGGGCTTATCATACGAACAAGATAACTTGTGGTTGAATACCAAAGACAGTCCAAAATTTGCACTCACTGAATGAAGAAGAAAAGGGATATAGATTGTAAAAGGAAATAAAATATGCTTATAAAGTGCGGGCAATGGAGGACGACCATCGAGCAGAGGACGACTGCTGGGGGAGTAAAGCAACGACGGGGACGGCCGACATGCTGGGGAAATAAAACGGTAAATGAAATTCCGGGGATTAAAGGTAAAGTCAATGATGGGGGAGACCATCAGGTTTGTAAAGCAAGAGTAAACAACGACGGGGACGGCCATCGGTTTAAAGAAATAAATGATGAGGGACGGTTATCAAAGGTGAAGGACGATCACCTAGCAGGGGACGGTTCCTCTGTTGGGAATAAGGATGAGGGACGGTCATCCGAGGTGAAGGACGATCACCCGACAGGGTACGGCTGCCGAAAGCATCACGACATAGGATGAATGCCGGATAGAAAAGGTCGACGATGGGGACGGCCATCAGATAAGCATGATGAAGGACGATCATCAAGAGGTGAAGGACGATCACCTAGCAGGGTACGGCTGCTCTGGGGTTTATCATAACATAGGACGAATGTCAGATCAGGATCAACGATAGGGACGGCCATCGGATAAAA
This sequence comes from Lathyrus aphaca, assembly GCA_963966055.1. Taxonomy (NCBI): domain Eukaryota; kingdom Viridiplantae; phylum Streptophyta; class Magnoliopsida; order Fabales; family Fabaceae; genus Lathyrus; species Lathyrus aphaca. The sequence continues at coordinate 355,629,254 of OZ014523.1, read as the reverse complement.
GTGATGAAGGACGATCATCAAAAAGGTGAAGGACGATCACCTAGCAGGGGACGGCTGCTAAAATATCATGACATAGGACGAATGTCGGATATAAAAGGGTTCCAATAATGGAGACTCCGCTGGGAGAAGGATGATGGACGGTCATCCAAAGGTGAAGGACGATCACCTGGTGAAAGTATCATGACATAGGACGAATGTCAGATAGAAAAGAAGTTTTGCTTTTACTGGGGATTTGCTGGGGATTCTTCTGGGGAATGGTAGACACGGACAAGTGCATACATTCAAGGGATGAAAGGTATAAGTGTTTGACGCTGTGTATAGATTAAAGATGCAGACGAGCATCCTTAAGACTACGATACGGACGAGTATCGGTAGAAACAACTGCTGACGCATGTTCAGAGATGATGGTACAGACGAGTACCAACTGGTTAACAAAGAAACGGAAGAGTGCCGAATCTGAGGAGAAATAAGTGTGTATAGAAGATACAGATGAGTATCTGTATGAGTAAAAATAAACATGACTGAGACACAGACGAGTGTTCCACTTACTGGAGAGTGTGTGACACGGACGGGTGTCAAAAGAGAAAAGGTATAAGTTATGAACTTATAAGTATAAAAGGTGTTTGGTGATCTGTGGGGACAGGATGACACGGATGGGTGTCAAAAGGAGTACATTACAAATAAGTGTTTGGTTTTACAATGAGTGTTTAGGCAACCATGCTGGGGATGGGTGACACGGACGGGTGTCAAGAAAGTATATATATAGGTAACTGTTTGTGGTTTATATCTGCAGGGGAATGATATGAGATGACACAGACGAGTGTTGAGAAGGGTGTATATGAACATGTATTTGTAAGTGCAAAGGGGATGCTTTGGCTCTCCGATGGGGAAATGACACAGACGAGTGTCGAGAAGTATCTGTTATGTATAAGTATCTGTTTTGTAGGAAATGTCCTGGCGACCACTGGGGAAAGATGACATGGACGGGTGTCAAAAAGGAGCATATATCTGTATATTAGGAATGCAAAGAAGATGCTTTGGCATTCTGCCGGGGAATTTGAGATGTATTTTGTATATTATTGATAGAGTGTTGATATTTACAGGTGACTAATTCAAAACATGACTTGTGATTATGCAATATGTTTGATTTGTGCCGTAATGCTCCGTATTAGACGGAATGCTACGCTCTGGGGGAAATATGATGTAAATTCTATGATTATCCAAAAGATACCGATCCGGGACTCGAATCTCGTTGCTTGAGGGGATCTCCGACTGATCTGCTTGAAAGTATATCCCAGCCGGGGATGAGATCACTGGTAAATCTGATATATTGCTCTGCTTGGGGAAATAAGTCACCGATAGACCTATCTTCGTAATGAGGAGCCTAGCTGGGGATGAGGGAGCTTTCGTCACTTTGTTGTGCAGGAAAATCAGATATTTGCTCTTCTGGGAGAGGTTGGAGCTCTGTGGGGAATGGTTCTCTGCCTAGCATTCGGCTGGGGAAGAAGAAAGATCACTGAACGATCTTCATAGAGATTTCTATGGGGATCCTGCTGAGGATGATACTTGACAACTCAGTTGGGGATATGAGCACCTTCTGGTACTGCTCTGACAGATGTGCTGGAGAAATGAGGCCTGGTAACTCTGATGGGGAGGGATCATTTCTGATGTTGTCTGGAAGATGTGCTGAGGGGATAATGATCTGGAAGCTTTACTGGGGGGAAAATCTTTCATGCCCCATGTTGCACTCTTGAATACCTGCAATCCTGTTATGACAAAGAAATGCACAAGCATCCCGAGGTATCCCTTATCGGGTTCCGTCATAGGAGTAAGATATTCCTGGAAGTAAAAATTATTTCCCGCAAGCATGTGATTAGAAAGGCACATTTGTTTTTATGCAAACGTTATATCAGAGATATCAGACATTTTTGCAAATGAGATAAAAATGTACAAGACGAAATGTGACTGAAAATTCAGATTTTATTAATTTGTGTGCCCTGAATTGGCAAGTACAGTCAAAGAAACAAATCCCCTGAAATGAGGAGATTGTTACAAAATTGAGAAACAAAAGTGCTGGAAATGTTGACAATGCTTTAGTGCTTCCTTTTGATATGACTCGTGTGACATTGACATTCTTCTCATCTTGCTTTCTGAAGAAGGTTGATTCTGACCGATGCTTTAATCCTTCGAAACTTGCCAAGTCGTAAGTGATACAGACGAATTCAGAATACAGTTGTTTGCTTATTCCCTTATTTTTGCACGGATCGCCCTTTCGGCTTTTCAATCCACCGGGATACCCATTTTTGCCTGAGCTGTCCAATGCGGCTTTTCAACTCAGCGGGTGTACATTTTTTTTTTATTTTCCCCTTATTTTTGCCCGAATCTTTTATTTTGTTTTTTACTCGCCGGGATGCCGACTTACATTCTGTTTTTATGTCCAGCGGGTCATTTTATGCGAAGTATTTTTTAATTGCATCTGAATTCATAGAGGACAGGAAGTCTTCGCCATCCATAGTGGTGAGCATCAGTGCTCCACCAGAGAAAACTTTCTTGACTATGAATGGACCATCATAATTCGGAGTCCACTTGCCCTTGTGGTCTGTATGAGGAGGAAGGAGTCTTTTCAGCACAAGATCCCCTACTTGGTATTCTCGAATCCTGGCTTTCTGATCGAAGGCTTTTTTCATTCTTTTCTGATAAAGCTGCCCATGACAAATCGCGGCTAATCTATTCTCTTCGATCAGATTCAGTTGATTGTACCGAGATCGGACCCATTATGCTTCATTCAACTTGACATCCATCAGTACCCGCAACGAGGGTAATTCAACTTCAACAGGTAGGACTGCCTCCATATCATACACAAGCTGATACGGTGTTGCCCCAGTGGATGTTCTGATCGATGTACGGTACCTATGCAAGGCAAATGGTAGCATTTCATGCCAGTCTTTGTAGGTGACCACCATCTTCTGCATAATCTTCTTGATATTCTTGTTAGCTACCTCAACAACGCCATTCATCTTTGGCCTGTAAGGAGAAGAATTGTGGTGTTGGATCTTGAAGTCCCGACATAGTTCTGCCATCATTTTATTATTTAAGTTGGAACCATTATCAGTAATGATTCGCTCGGGCACTCCATACCGACAAATGATGTCTCTCTTTAGGAATCGGGCTACCACTTGCCTGGTGACATTTGCATACGAGGCTGCTTCGACCCACTTGGTAAAATAGTCAATGGCTACCAGGATGAATCTGTGGCCATTTGAAGCAGTCGACTCGATCTTTCCAATCATATCAATGCCCCAATGGCAAAGGGCCAGGGTGAAGATATCACATTCAACGAATTTGGAGGCACATGTACTTTATCCGCATAGATCTGGCATTTATGGCACTTTCTGGCATAAGCACAACAGTCTGCATCCATTGTGATCCAGTAGTAACCTGATCTTAACAACTTTTTAGCCATTGCATGTCCTCCAACATGGGTACCGAAAGATCCTTCATGCACCTCGTGCATCAGCAAGTCTGCCTCTGTCTTATCAACACATCTGAGAAGTACCATGTCAAAGTTTCTCTTGTACAAGGAACCATCAGTATTCAGGAAGAAACTACCAGCTAGCCTTCTCAATGTCTTCTTATCATTGGATGATGCCCCAGGTGGGTATGTTTGATCCTCTAAGAAGCATTTGATGTCATAGAACCAAGGCTTGTCATCTTTAGCAAAGTCCACAGAGAATACATATGCTGGTCTGTCAAGTCTGGATACTGAAATCCGAGGTACAAAGTTAGCAGCTTGAACTTTGATCATGGATGAAATGGTAGCTAGAGCATCTGCAAACTGATTTTCATCTCGAGGGATATACTCAAGTTTGACTGTAGTGAAGAAGGTCAGTAATCTCCTCGTATAATCCCGGTATGGAATCAGATGCTCCTGGTGGGTGTACCATTTTCCGTTGGTCTGATTGATTACCAGAGCTGAATCTCCGAATTCAGTTAAAGTCTTGATCCTGAGGTCAATGGCTTCCTCGAGGCCCATAATACAAGCTTCGTATTCAGCTTCGTTGTTAGTGCAGTTAAAGGTGAGTTTTGCCGAGAAAGGCATGTGAACTCCTTTTGGTGTAATGAGTACTGCACCAACTCCATGACCATTCATATTAATAGCCCCGTCAAACATCATTGTCCATTCTTCTTCTGGGTCAGACCCTTCAGTGTGAACAGGCTCTTCATGATCTTTTGCTTTTATGAACATAATGTCTTCATCAGGGAAGTCAAATCTCATAGGCTGGTAATCATCAATGGGTTGCTCAGCAAGATAGTCAGACAATACACTACCTTTAATGGCCTTTTGAGATGTGTATTGGATGTCATATTCTGTGAGAATCATTTTCCATCTTGTAACCCTTCCGGTAAGTGCTGGCTTCTCAAATATGTAGTTGACTGAGTCCATCTTTGAGATCAGTAAGGTAGTGTGGGTAAACATATACTGCCTTAGTCGGCGAGCAGCCCACGCTAAAGCACAACAAGTTTTCTCGAGTAGTGAATAACGTTGTTCACAGTCGGTAAACCTTTTGCTTAGGTAGTATATTGCATACTCTTTTCGACCAGACTCGTCATGCTGGCCCAGCACACACCCCATTGACTCTCCTAATATTGTCAAGTACATTATTAGAGGTCTTCCTTTAACTGGAGGCATAAGGATTGGAGGTTCTTGTAAGTACTCCTTGATTTTATCAAAAGCCCTCTGGCAGTCTTCATTCCACCTGACCGTTTGCTCTTTTCTTAACAACTTGAACAAAGGCTCACAGGTTGCTGTAAGGTGAGATATGAACCTTGAAATGTAGTTCAATCTACCTAGAAACCCCCGAACTTCTTTTTTCAGTCTTTGGTGCAGGCATCTCTTGAATGGCTTTGACTTTGTCAGGGTCCACTTCAATTCCTTTCTCACTTACAATAAATCCCAGCAATTTACCGGATCGCACCCCGAATGTGCATTTGTTGGGGTTCAGCTTCAATTGGTACTTTCTCAAATGCTTGAATAGCTTCAACAGATTCACCATGTGGTCTTCTTCTGTGAGGGACTTGGCAATCATGTCATCCACATAACATTCAATTTCTTTATGGATCATGTCATGGAATAATGTTACCATAGCCCGTTGATAAGTGGCACCAGCATTCTTCAGTCCAAATGTCATCGCCTTATAACACAATGTGCCCCAGGGTGTGATGAAAGTTGTCTTCTCCATGTCTTCAGGTGACATCTTGATCTGATTGTATCCTGAGAATCCATCCGTGAAGGAGAATATCGAGAACTGAGCCGTATTGTCGACCAATACATCAATGTGAGGTAATGGGAAATCATATTTCGGGCTGGCTCTGTTCAGATCCCGGTAATCCACACACATCCACACCTTGCCATCCTTCTTAGGCATAGGTACAATGTTAGTGACCCACGGTGGGTAACTGGTTACAGCAAAGAAGCCGGCGTCCCACTGTTTTTGTACCTCTTCTTTTATCTTCATAGCCATATCCGGACAAGTACGGCGCAATTTCTGTTTTACTGGAGGACAGTCTTCCTTGAGAGGCAGCTTGTGCACAACGATGTCGGTATCCAGACCTGGCATGTCTTGATAAGACCAAGCAAAAACACCCACATACTCCCGAAGCATGTCAATAAGTTGCTCTTTCACCGAATCTTGCAGACGGGCCCCGATATTCACTTCTTTTAAGTCTTCTTCTGTACCAAGATTTATTGTCTCCACTTCCTTCTGATGAGGAGTGATAACCTTTTCCTCTTGCCTTAACAACCTGGCTAGTTCTTCAGGTAGCTCATAATCTTCTTCAACCCCTTCATTGGCTTGATTAATAGGATTGTCAATGTCATACGAAGTCATAGCAGTGTCGTTGTCGGTGCAGTCTGGAGGGCTTTCTCTGCAAGGGTTTAGATTTGTTTATTTTAGTGATCAATTTTATCTTGTTTAAAAAAAAGTGAAAATGAAGTTATTATTTTGAAAAACATTGCCATTTTATTTTTGTACAAAAAATGAAAAATGAAAAACAGTGAGCGAGAAAAAAGAGACTCATTTGCAAAAGGTGTCCTGTAATTCATTAATTGATCGTTTGCACAAAATATGAAATTCTGTGATCAGGTATTAGATGTCCTAAGAGATGTCCCAACACTTGACAGATTTAACCAAAACTTAAATAGCAAGAAAAGTAAACAACACAGAAGTTTGTTAACCCAGTTCAGTGTATAACCACACTTACATCTGGAGGCTACCAAGCCAGGAGGAAATCCACTATAAGTAATATTAATTCTAGACTTAAACCACCCTGTTTAATCTATCACTTAATAACTACCCAATGCAATTTCTACCTAAGACACACTTAGATAAGAGTACCCTACTCACTCCCCCTCAATCACACAGTGATCAAGTTTACAAGTTTAATAAAATTGAAGACATTCTTCAAACAATACAGCTTGATCTTACTTCACAGTTTCAATCAAGTCACAAATGCACTTATGCTTAAAAGCTCATCAAGTGGTACAATTAAAAACAACCTGCTATTAAAACACTAGACACCCTATTTGGTCTTCTGAAATTCGTACTCAATTCTATGAGTTTCTGTTGATTAAATAGGTATCTGTAATTTGGGCTTTCTGTAGAATGATCCAGCCTTAATGCGCATGCAGCTTCCACCTTGAATTTAGGGTTTGTTACTTCCTAGATTCTAGGTGATTTAGGCCTTCTGTTTTAATCTGAATCCTCAATAAAAAACTCCCTACAGATGCGCCTTGTTCTGTTTTTATCCATCATTAATTAATTCCAGATAACTCTCCTTAAATATCACTGATCAGTTAGTCAATAATTAATTCTGGTAGCAGGTTTGAGATGTCTCAACATCTGTTGGGACATCCTGAAAAACTGAACTTAAGTCATTTACACAATGTCCCAACATCTGGTGAGACATCCTGAAATAAGTTCATATACTCTGTTTGATAATGTCCCAACATTTGATAGGACATTCTGAACTGAATTCAATATTTCTTGTTGGTCAAAAATTCTGCCAATTCTTAAACATCTACAAACTCCCCCTTTGGCTAATTTTTGGCTAACATCTTTTATGGTTATCAGAGTGCAGCAGAAGTTCTTTTTATCAGAGTATAGCATTACTTTTCCGTTGATTCATATTTGAGATTACTCCCCCTCAAACATATATGTATCCAGTCTTGTTGAAACAGAAATATTTATCAAAACACACTAATTCAGTTAGACACAAACAAACAGATTTTTCATTCATAATTAAACAGCAATACAATTTGTTGTTGTTGTTCTCCCCCTTGTTAGACACAAATTTTGGGGCCAAAGACACTAAACCAGAAATACAATGCAGTGTTGTCATTACAATTGCCTCACATACAATGATCACTCAGACTCTTCACTTTCAGTTTCTTCATCAGCTTCAGTTTCTTCATCAGAGGCAGTTTTCTGATCTCCTTCACTCTCTAGCCTTTGAATGATTTCCTCAAGCTTCTGCTTTCTAGCTTCAAGCTCTTTGCAAGTGCTCTTGAGTTCAGCAATTAATGCCTTCTTGGAGATAGGAGTCTTAGCAGTTGAAGGACCTGCAGATGTCCCAGAAGGTGCTTCAACATCTGCTGCATGATGACTGAGGAACAATTTGTAATGAAAAGCCAGGGGGCTTTCTCTTTTGCAAACTGTATCCTTTTCAGTTAGGATTCCAGGGTATTGATTGAGCACTATACCACACAGCAAGGAGGGAAAAGCTATTGGCAGCTTTGTTGCAGAAGAACTGGCATGCTTCAAGGTCTGATCAAATATGTAAGCACCATAGTCCAGCTTAGTCTGAGTTCCCACAGCATATATAAACCTGGCCAGGCCAGTGGATATTGAAGAGGTGTGGTTGGTAGGCACCCAGTTTGCTGTACCAATCCTGTTCAGCATGGCATATTTTCTTGTTAGCATGCTCACTGAGAGCTTTCCTTTCACTGGCCATGCCTTGACCTGGTTTGCAGTGATAACCTTGCAGACTTGGTTATCTGTTTTACCTAGCTCATTTGGTCCATCTGTTTCTCTTCCTAGGTATTGATTGATGATTTGAGGAGAGAACTCTACACACCTACCTCTAACAAAGACCTTTCTAAATTCAGAGGACTTACCATTTGCACAGTCTTCCTGAAGATTGACAATGAACTCTTTAACAAGAAGTTCATAGCAGGGAGAGAGATTTGAGACTGTTTTGAAGAGGCCTGCAGCAGAGATGAGGTCAATCAGTTCAGTGCACTCAAGTGCATTACTGCTTAGCTCTCTTTCTAGGGCAACCCTTCTTTGGTACACAAACTTCCATCTGTTAACACTAGAGACATGATGGAATGATATGTTGTCCAAGGGGGCTTCTGGAACAGCAGATGAAGCCCTAGATGGTGCTGGTTTCTTCTTGGGAGGAGATATTGGGACATCTGATTCAACATCTGAGTCTGATGGGGTGACAGCTTTTCTTTTCTGGGTTTGGACTTTAATCCATTGTTTTGTTGGACCAAAGGCAGCTTTAGCTTTGCCTTTCTTTGGGGTAGCTTTCTTCTTCTCAGGAATTTCAGGTTCAGGTTGCATCTTGCCTTTTCTAGACCTGAGCCTTTTGGCTATGCTAGGTCTTACAGAGGCTATGATCTCTGTATCAGAGTCCTGCTCCAGATTCACCACAGGAGGAGATTGAGCAGTCTCCTCTTCAGCTGGTTGATCAGCAGAGATTTGATCTTCATTTGAGGCTTTGGTCTGATCCTCAGAGTCTTCTTCATCACTTTCATTTGAGGCCTTTTTCTGGTCCTCAGTTTGTTCAATATCAGCATCAGATGAGTTCTTTTTCTCATCCTCAGATGTTCCAACATCTATTGGGACATCCTGTTGAGCAGGAGTGTCCTCTGCAGCTTGAGCTTGTTCTTCTTGAGGGGCAGGCATGGTGTTCAGAGGAATAGAAATCCCACTAACCACTCTCTGTTCAAAAAGAATCTTGTTGACTATCTCCTTGATGGAAGCATCCACATAGTCAGAAGATTTTGGAGGCATGTTGGCTGGAGAAGGAATGCCTCCTTTCGATTTGCTGCAGACTTGATCTTTAGCTCTCTTTGGAGTTCTTGGCTTTTTAGTATGAGAAGCACTTCCTCTGAGTTCGTCCAATGGGGTTGATTTCATTGGTACCACAGAGATGGGAGTTGCATGAACTACGTCTTCTTTGTTGAGAACTTCTTCAGGAGTGTTAGGGTTTTGAGACATTGTTAAGGAATATGGATGAAGAGCTTTAGGGTTGATGATTTCTGAAGAACAGCTAGTTAATGAGATTCGCTTGTGATAGTATGATGAGAATCTTGATAGCTAATTATAAGCAGTTACTAAATAAGTAGCTGTTACATTGCAAATTATTAGGAATGGAATTCCCAAGGTTCTTGTCCAGACTGATTTTGCCATCTGGAACTTATGCCATACAATGTCATATGACATGTTGGCACATCTCATTAACTGCTAAATATCACATAAACAGATTCCCAGTTTGCCCCTTAAGTTCTCAAATTGTGTAGCATCCAATGCTTTGGTAAAGATATCAACTAACTGCAGATTTGTAGCTACATGTTCCAATGAAATCACCTTTTCTTCTACAAGATCTCTGATGAAATGATGTCTGATATCAATATGCTTGGTCCTGCTATGTTGGATAGGATTCTTTGATATGTTGATTGCACTTAAGTTGTCACAGTACAATGTCATGACATCCTGTGGGACATTGTACTCAGTGAGCATTTGCTTCATCTAAACCAACTGAGAACAACTGCTTCCAGCTGCTATATATTCAGCTTCAGCTGTAGATAAGGATACACAATTTTGTTTCTTACTGAACCAAGAAATCAAATTGTTTCCTAGATAGAAGCATCCTCCTGAAGTGCTTTTTCTGTCATCAGCACTTCCAGCCCAATCAGCATCACAGAAGCCAGTGAGAATTGGTTTACATCCATGAAAGTATATTATGCCATAGTCACAAGTACCATTAACATATTTAAGAATTCTCTTGACTTGATTGAGATGACTGACTTTTGGATCAGCTTGATATCTTGCACATACACCTACTGCAAATGCTATGTCAGGTCTGCTAGCAGTCAAGTATAACAAGCTTCTAATCATGCTTCTGTATAAGCTTTGATCTACATTCTCACCCTTTTCATCTTTAGTCAGCTTTAAATGTGTGGGGGCAGGAGTACTCTTATGAGTAGCATTTTCCATTCCAAATTTCTTGACTATGTTCTTGGTATACTTGCTTTGGGAAATGAACATTGAGTCTTCCATTTGCTTTATTTGCAGACCAAGAAAGTAGGTTAACTCTCTTACTAGGCTCATTTCAAATTCAGATTCCATCTGCTTGACAAAATGTTTGACCATCCTGTCAGACATCCCACCAAAGACAATGTCATCAACATATATTTGAGCAATCATGACATTTCCTTCTTCATCTTTAACAAATAGTGTTTTGTCAATTCCACCTTTTCTGTACCCTTGCTTGATAAGGAATGTGGTCAGTCTTTCATACCATGCCCTTGGAGCTTGCTTCAAACCAAAAAGTGCCTTCTTTAGTTTGTATACATGATTTGGACAACTTGGATCAACAAATCCTTTAGGTTGTTCTACATATACCTCTTCATTAAGATAGCCATTTAAAAAGGCACTTTTCACATCCATTTGAAATAGCTTGAACTTTAAGATACAAGCAATTCCCAAAAGTAGTATGATTGATTCAAGCCTTGCTACTGGTGCAAAGGTTTCATCAAAGTCTACTCCTTCAATTTGAGTGTATCCTTGAGCTATAAGTCTAGCTTTGTTCTTTGTAACAATTCCTTGTTCATTTGACTTGTTCTTATACACCCATTTTGTTCCAATCACATTTATGTCATCAGGTCTAGGAACAAGATTCCACACTTCATTCCTTGTGAATTGACTTAATTCTTCTTGCATAGCACAAATCCAGTATTCATCAGTAAGAGCTTCCTTGATGTTTTTAGGTTCTATTTTAGAAACAAAACAAGAACCTGAAATCACTTCTCTTGATCTAGTGCTCACACCTCTGTTGGGATCACCAATTATCAAATCTTTGGGATGATCCTTCTGTATTCTGATGGAGGGAGGTTTGCTGGATTCTTCTGTCCTTGTATCAGTTTGAGTGAAGTTATAATGATCATTCTTTTCTTCAGCTTCAATCTTGATATCAGCAGATGTTCCAACATATTCTGGGACATCTGTAGGAGCATCATCAATTATCACATTTATGGACTCCATGATTACCTTGGTTCTAGAATTAAATACTCTATATGCTCTGCTGTTTATAGAATATCCAAGGAAAATCCCTTCATCACTTTTAGGATCCATTTTTCTTCTTTGCTCCCTATCCGCCCAGATGTAACAGTTACTTCCAAACACATGAAAGTACTTGACTGTGGGTTTTCTGCCCTTCCAGACTTCATATATTGTGGACAGAGTTCCTTTCCTTAAAGTAACTCTGTTATGGATGTAACAAGCAGTGTTCATAGCTTCAGCCCAGAAGTACAAAGTTAACTTTTTAGCATGGATCATAGCTCTTGCTGATTCTTGAATAGTTCTGTTCTTCCTCTCAATAATCCCATTCTGTTGAGGAGTGATAGGTGAATAATATTCATGATTGATTCCTTCTGAAGAGCAGAAATCTAAGAACTTTTGGTTCTCAAATTCTTTTCCATGATCACTTCTTATTTTGATCACACAGCTGGATTTTTCCCTTTGTAATCTTTGGCATAATTCTTTGAATACATCAAATACATCAGACTTTTCTTTGATGAAATTTATCCATGTATATCTTGAAAAGTCATCAACCACCACATAGGCATACCTCTTACCACCAAGGCTTTCAACTTGCATAGGTCCCATAAGATCCATATGCAAAAGTTCCAAAACTTTGGAAGTTGTCAGATGTTGGAGCTTTGGATGTGACATCTTCGTTTGTTTGCCTATTTGACATTCACCACATATTTTGCCATCATCAATCTTCAGTTTAGGAATGCCTCTTACAGCATCCATAGATATTATCTTCTTTATGCCTCTGAAATGAAGATGACCTAGTCTTTGGTGCCATAGTTTCACTTCTTCTTCCTTAGCTAAAGAACAAGTTGAAGTGAGACTGAGGTTCTGAGATTCCCACATGTAACAGTTGTCTTTAGATCTGGCTCCTCTCATGACAACCTCTTGTTCTTTGTTAGTCACTATGCATTCAGTTTTGGTAAAGTTTACACTGTACCCTTGATCACATAATTGACTTATGCTGATCAGGTTAGCAGTTAAACCTTTAACTAGCAGCACATCATCTAGTCTTGGAACATCTTGACAATCCAAGGTCCCAACTCCCTTGATTTCTCCTTTAGCTCCATCTCCAAAGGTTACATACCTGGATGAATGTGACTTTAAGTTTACTAGCAGGTTCTTCAATCCAGTCATGTGTCTTGAACATCCACTATCAAAATACCAGTCTTCCTTAGCTGATACTCTTAGTGATGTATGTGCTATATATGCAACACTTTTCTTTGACCATTTGAGTTGAGATTTCTTCTGCTCTGTGTGTTGTTCAACAGCAGATCTCCAAGATTGATTGTTGATCTTGTTCTTAGGTATGTAGCCTTGATCAGCCTGAATGCTAGTTTTTGGTCTCCATACCTTCTTGATGACTTCTGTATTCTGCTTAGGAGGTTGCTGATTTCTTTGATGTCTATGCAGCACTTTCTTGTTAGCTTCTATTTTCTGCTTAGAAGATTGCTGACACATCTGATTTGGATATCCATGTAGCTTATAACAATGAGGTTTGATATGTCCAAATCTTCCACAGTGATGGCATCTCCATCTTTGATACTTCTTCTTCATTTTGTTCTTTCCAGAATGTTGAGACATCTGTTGGAACATTATGTTTGACTTTGTGTTCTTTTCCTGATGTTGAAGCATCTGTTGGGACATCTTGTTTGATTGTATGGATTTTGAAGTTGTTTTGCTAGAGCTAGCTTCATCTTTATGTACTCTGTTAAATCCCAGTCCACTTTTATCCCCTGAGTGCTTATTGTTGTTGAGAATAACATCCAGTGTATTTGAGCTGCTGTTCATCATTCTAACTGATTTGGACATATGTTCCAACTTGGAGTTGAGAAGACTTACTTCACTTTTCAAGGTGTCAATGATTTCTTGATCACTTGCTTTTTCATCTTCTAATGCCTCATTCTGCTTCTTTAGCTTTATAACCTCACTGCATATTTCAGAGCTTCTTTTGTATAGATCTTTGAATGCTTGCTCAAGTTCTTCATAAGTAAGTTCTCCATCACTGGATTCACTTTCAGACTCACATAATCCAGCTAAAGCAGTGATATGCTTAGCTGATTCTTCTTCTGAATCACCTCCTGAGTCTTCATCAGACTAGGTCACAGAGAGTCCTTTCTTTTGCCTTTTTAAGTAGGTAGGACATTCATTCCTGATGTGTCCATATCCTTCACATCCATGGCATTTGAATCCTTTTTCTTGACTGGTCTTTTCAGCATAATTTGACCTTCTGTTAGCATCATAAGATCTCCTGTTCTCAGAAGAGTTTGTGTATCTTCCACTGGGTTTGGATTTGCCTTCCATTCCTCTGAGAATCTGTTTGAATTGTCTTCCAAGCATAGCAAGGTTGTCTGATAAGCTTTTATCATTTTCTGATTCATTATCTTCTTCTTCATCAGTATTTGACACCAAGGCTATGCTTTTGTTCTTTTTAACATTTGTGTCATTCATTCCCATCTCAAAAGTTTGAAGGGAACCAATGAGTTCTTCAACTTTCATAGAGCATATGTCTTGAGCTTCTTCTATTGCTGTGACTTTCATGTCAAATCTTTTTGGCAAAGATCTGAGGATTTTTCTTACAAGCTTTTCATCAGTCATCTTTTCTCCCAAAGCTCCAGAAGTATTAGCTACTTCTAAAATGTTCATGTAGAATTCATGAACTGTCTCATCTTCCTTCATTCTCAAGTTTTCAAACTTGGTGGTGAAAAGTTGAAGTCTTGACATCTTTACCTTTGATGTTCCTTCATGAGTTGTTTTGAGAGTATCCCACACATCTTTGGCTAGCTCACAATGTTGTACAAGTCTGAAGATGTTCCTATCAATGCCATTGAATAAAGCATTTAAGGCCTTTGAGTTGCCTAGTGCTGAATCTTCTTCCTCTTTACTCCATTCTTCTTCAGGTTTCAGCACTTTTGATCCATCTTTGGTATCTTGGACAGGATGATCCCATCCAACATTGACTGCTCTCCATGCCCTGTTGTCAAGTGATCTTAAGAATGCAATCATTCTTGGCTTCCAGTAGTCATAATTAGATCCATCCAGTATAGGTGGTCTATTTACTGACCCTATATCTCTGTCCATGTTACAGAATTTGTATTCCCTAGATCTCACCCAGTATAAACAGGCAGGGTGCCTGCTCTGATGCCAATTGAAATTCTGTGATCAGGTATGAGATGTCCTAAGAGATGTCCCAACACTTGACAGATTTAACCAAAACTTAAATAGCAAGAAAAGTAAACAACACAGAAGTTTGTTAACCCAGTTCAGTGTATAACCACACTTACATCTGGAGGCTACCAAGCCAGGAGGAAATCCACTATAAGTAATATTAATTTTAGACTTAAACCACCCTGTTTAATCTATCACTTAATAACTACCCAATGCAATTTCTACCTAAGACACGCTTAGATAAGAGTACCCTACTCACTCCCCCTCAATCACACAGTGATCAAGTTTACAAGTTTAATAAAATTGAAGACATTCTTCAAACAATACAGCTTGATCTTACTTCACAGTTTCAATCAAGTCACAAATGCACTTATGCTTAAAAGCTCATCAAGTGGTACAATTAAAAACAACCTGCTATTAAAACACTAGACACCCTATTTGGTCTTCTGAAATTCGTACTCAATTCTATGAGTTTCTGTTGATTAAATAGGTATCTGTAATTTGGGCTTTCTGTAGAATGATCCAGCCCTAATGCGCATGCAGCTTCCACCTTGAATTTAGGGTTTGTTACTTCCTAGATTCTAGGTGATTTAGGCCTTCTGTTTTAATCTGAATCCTCAATATAAAACTCCCTACAGATGCGCCTTGTTCTGTTTTTATCCATCATTAATTAATTCCAGATAACTCTCCTTAAATATCTCTGATCAGTTAGTCAATAATTAATTCTGGTAGCAGGTTTGAGATGTCTCAACATCTGTTGGGACATCCTGAAAAACTGAACTTAAGTCATTTACACAATGTCCCAACATCTGGTGAGACATCCTGAAATAAGTTCATATACTCTGTTTGATAATGTCCCAACATTTGATAGGACATTCTGAACCGAATTCAATATTTCTTGTTGGTCAAAAATTCTGCCAATTCTTAAACATCTACAAAATACAAGATGGCCCGATTACAAAATGAGCCCTGACATCTTGGGCAAGATGTAGGACTTGATGCATGCTTAATGACAGGAAATAATAATTACTCTGTAGGAGTAACTCTTATAATTTCCTGGGAAGACCAGTTTGAGACTTGGTTCCCCGGGATCCTTGGACGTATCCAGCTTTCTAGGTTGCGTTCGTCTTCTTCCTCGTCTTCCAAACTATTCACAACATCTGGGGTAAGCATTCCCCCGCTGACAAATTTGGGCTCCTTTGCAGCCTCTAGTTGATCTTGTCGAGTTGGTCTGTAACTCAACCCGAATCTGTCTTCTTTCTTTTCGACTGGCAGCAGCTTGCCCCAGCCTTGAGCGGTACCCTCTTCAACAACCTTCTGGGCTTGTTGATATGAAGTGATGGAAGTTCCAGACACAATAGTTGCTTCATTGATGTTAAGGGCCTCAAATACTTGACTCATCATCTCATGGATCTCCCCATCCATCTCTATATACTTATAAGTAGCCAGCTGGCTAACAAAAATGTCCTCCTCCCCACAGATTGTGATGATCTGGCCTTTCCACTCAAATTTTAACTTCTGGTGAAGGGTAGATGTAACAGCGCCAGCGGCGTGGATCCATGGTCTACCCAACAGACAGGTGTAGGCCAGTTGTATGTCCATCACAAAGAAGGTAGTTTTAAAGGTCTGTGGGCCAATCAACACAGGCAAATCAATCTCTCCAAGTACTGATCTCTTAGAGCCATCAAATGCTCTCACCACCAAGTTAATCGGACGCAATGCCAAACCATCATACTCCAGCTTCACTAAGGCTTTCTTTGGGAGAACATTGAGCGAAGACCAAGTGTCCACCAGTACATGAGAAAGAACAGCACCATTGCATTCCAAGGTGATGTGCAAAGCCTTGTTATGGTTGCGTCCCTCTGTTGTTAAATCAGTATCTGTGAAGCCCAGTCCATGATTGGTGTTAACATTTGCAACCACAGTTTCTAACTGATTAACAATAATCTCTTTCGGCACATATGTTACGTGCAGGACCTTCAACAATGCATTCCTATGGGCTTCGGAACACATTAGCAGTGATAATATAAAGATTTTGGAGGGTGTCTGATGAAGTTGGTCTACCACTTTGTAATCACTCTTCTTGATTATTCTCATGAACTCGTCCACCTCTTGTTCAAAAGACGTCTTCTGAGTTTCTCTGACAGTTGGATCTTCAGATACCACATTCTTTCCTTTTGCTTTAGCAGTAGCTTCTGCTTCAGCATTGGGCCTTGGTGTTTGTGAGGCAAAAAGATGTCCGCTTCTAGTGAAGCCTCCGCCTCCCCCAACATTGTCAACTTGTGGTGAAGAGGTTGATGAATCTAGAGTGATTTTCTTCCCGTCGCATTAGAGATCAGAACCATAGTGCCAAGGTATGGCATTACTGCTCTCATAAGGAACATGTCCAGGTACCGTAATGGTGACCGGACTGGTTGCTGCAGCGGAAGGAACTGTGATGGTATGCGGATCGTAGTAGATTGTGACTGGAGATCTGACAAGAGGTGTTGCAGTTTGTTGTTGAAAATTGTTGCTGGGAGGAACATTTGTCGGGTCATAGTATATCGTGACCGTTGAGACATCTTCATTAACGTTTGTTGGCATTGTAGGCGATTCCGTTGATAAAATGGGTGCTGATGTTGTAGAAGCAAATGTTGCTGAACCTTGATCTGTTGAGATAATGGATGGAGTGATTGCTGATGTTGTTGATGAATCGGTGGGAATGATAGTTGTTGCGGTTGTAGGAGTATCTGCTGTTGCTGAAGACAAGTTTGTTGATGTTGTCGGAAAATCCATTATTGCTGAAGAAAGAGTTGTTGTTGGAGTTGTTGTAGTAATTTGCAAGATTCCATCTCTGATGAGGCCATCTATGCCAAACCTTAGCTTCTCACAACCATTAGTAGAAGTCTTGCATAATTCGCAGCAGGCCCCACAGCCTGGGAACACCTGACATCTTAAGAGTTGAGTCTTAACCTCTGCCAGCGGTGTTTGAATCTGTGCAACATTGTCAATCAATGTAGATGGTTGGTCTTCCTCTATGGCATTAATCCTAGGCCCACCATGATTAGGCATAGGATTCCTGTTCACATTCGGAGGAGGTGTGAAATTGAGAGCTTTGGAATCGACCAGATCTTGCACCTTCATTTTTAAGGCTCTGCATTTCTCAGTATTGTGACCAAGTGCGTTGGAATGAAAGGCACACCGAGCATTAACATCGTAATTCTTCGGGAGATTGAGAGGATCTGGTGGAGCCAACGTCCTTAACTCAACCAGGTTAAGTTTCAGGAGTTGTGGCAGTAAAGCAGCATAAGGCATAGGGATGGGGTCAATTACCCTATTTGCTTGAGATGGCCTCTGTTGGAAGGGGCGCTGTTGTTGGTTGCTGCTGTTGTTATTGTACGTTCTTTGTTGCGGAAAGTGAGATTGTTGTTGTCGATAGTGCTGTTGTTGTTGTTGTTGTTGAGGATATAATGGCTGTTGTGGAGCTGGAGCCGGAATAGTAACGGATGCTACTGATCTGTGAGAATATTGAGGTCTGCCTCTGCTGGCATGAATAGCATTGGTTTCACCCGCTCTTCGGGGTCCTGCAAAAGGTTTTCTGGGATTGTTGGAAGAGCTGGCACCATTGTCAGATATTTTGCCCATCTTCAAAAGACTTTCAATTCTCTCACCAGCTATAACTACATCAGCGAAGCTAGTGGAGGAGAATGCAGCAAGTCGGTCAATATAAGTTCCTTGCAGGGTGTTCATAAACATGTCGGCCATCTCCCGTTCTGACATGGGTGGCTGGATAGCAGTAGCAAGCTGTCTCCACCTCTGAGCATAATCCTGAAAGCTTTCCCTTGAAGACTGAGACATGCCTATTAGAAGAGTTCTATTGGGGGCCATGTCCAGATTGTACTGGTACTGACGGATAAAGGCCCCGGCCAAGTCCTTCCAACATCTTATAGTGGCCCTCGTCAGGTGCGAATACCATTCTCTTGAAGCTCCAGTCAGACTGTCCTCAAAGTAGAACATCCATAACTTCTCATCCATGGTATAAGCCTTGAGTCTTCCCAAGAAAGATTGAAGATGAGTACGCGGACAAGAGGTACCGTTATATTTCTCAAAGCAAGGGGGTTTGAATTTGTGGGGGATCCTCACCCCGTCTACCAACCCCATATCCATCACGTCGAAGCCTAAAGAGTTCTGAGATTCTAAATATCTTAACTTTTTAGCAATCTCATCCAGTCTTCTATCATACACCTCATCCCCAGCTCCGACAACTGTGAATTGTTCCTCTTGGGGATCCTCCTATAATATCCTGCCTGTAGCTGTATTTCCTGGGACATTCCCATTAACATCAGGATTCAAATGGGGTCCAAATTCTGGTGGGTTAATGCGGGGCTGCCCACGCTCATTATTGCTAGTTCCTCCTATACCAGGGTGAGGCTCTTTAGGTGTTTGTCTTTCTACCAGCTCTCTCAGCCTTTCTTGGCTCTGGGCTAAGCCAGTCATTACTGCCATAAATTGGGTCATTTGGTTTCTCATTTCGACCCTTTTGTTTGCCATCTGATTTCTCACTTCAGTCAGGTCCTGTTGTACCTGGTCCATCTGAATGCCTGGAAGGTTGTTACGGGTAGGGTACCGGTGCGTGCGGTTGACAGGGAACCCTCGACGACGAGCAATATTTCCTGAAAGCATAACAAAGTGAGAAACAAGATAATATGCAAAACCTACAAAACAAAGAAAAAGGTTAGTATGCAATGCAGTATGCTTATTTGTTTTTCCAAGGTATCCGGTTTGGTTCTTGGTTTTGACCTTTCCAGACTTCGAGGAGATGCTTGATGATGTTGAGAGGAAACCCACCAAAATAAAACAAACTGATATATATTACAAATGATAACAATACAAAGTTTGTTTACAACACATGTCCATGGTGGGTCAAAAGAAATACAACAAACAAAAGCAAAAGTACATCAAGAGAAAGAAATAAAAACAACAGGATCAAACATCCAATCCGAAGTCATCCTCCTTGACTTCCTTCAGGAGAGCCTCTGTCACTGGACCATCTGGATGCTCTGTAATAGTCCGAATGAGAAGGTTCCTGGTAGCAATGGCATCAGCCAGCTTCTTATGCCTGTCCTGATCTTTGGATCTCTTTATCCCTGCCCGGAGCTTCAGCTCTGATATCTCCTTTTGAGCTGCCAACAAGGCTTCCTGCTGTTTCTTCTCATTGGCTTCCAACTGCTCAATCTTGGCTTGAGTCCTCTGGTCTTCTAGTGCACGGGCTTCGGTGATCCTGACCCACCTAGCCTGGCTTTCTTCTAGATAATGCTCTGCTCTAGCTTTCTGAATCTTGGCCTCCTTGCAGGCATTCTTCAATATCTGCTCCCTAGCTCTTGCTTTCCTGATGTAGTCCTCTGTTCTTCCAATCTTGGTTTGATGCTCAACTTTGAGCTTCTCCAATCTCTCATTCTCCAGATGACCGTCACTTCTTTCCCAAAGAGTCTTCTTTAGAGCCTCAGATAACCGCTCATTCCTTTCCTTCAACTTTTCAAACTTTTCCACGCTGACAGTTGCTGCTGGCTGTACTGTAGAGGGTCCAGGCGTGTCTTCCAAGGTGAAAGGCATTCTGGTAATCTGAGCTCTAGCACAGGACCAGTCTGAGTACTGAGCTGAAGCAATATTGTTACATCTCCCAAGAATAGCTGTCCCTTTGGTCTGGATGTTGTCCCAGGCCCAAACAGCTTGCCTGACAACAGCAGAGCCATATTGGATCTCACAGTATAGGGTCTCAGCTAAATCCTATTCCTTGGGGGGATGGACCAAAGCATATCCCAATTTCCTTTTAAACAGTAAAGGGTTGTAGTTAATGCAACCTTTTACTCCTATGAGATGCACATTAGGGTATTGCCCACAACTCGTGATAATATCCTTGCCTTTGGTGCTCTGGGTGCACCACCTGATGTCATCTGAAGTCAAGGAGATGAATCTCTTGGCCCAGTTCTTCTGCTGATGTGGGTTCAGGAAAGCATCTGATTTAGGCAGGTGTCTGAGTAGCCAAGAGTAGAACAAGGGAGCACAACATCTAACTAACTTCCCCCTTTGCTTTTCATTTCTCTGGTGGATGGAGTAGTAAAAATCCCCTAACAGTGTGGGCACTGGGTTCTTCAGCATGAACAAGCGGATGGCATTCTTACTAACAAACTTGGGCCCATCTGCAAACAATAAGCCCCATATATGCTGAGGGCTAAGAGTGCACAGACTGCCTTCCAATCTCCCACTGTAGCCTTCAGGGTGGCCTGAGACATCAAGAAATCCAGATGTAAACCAGGAATCCCAGCTTTTGTTGTCATGTTTTGCTCAATAAGGGCAGGCTCCAAGTATAATGCCCTTGCTATCTCTTCACTCCTGGGAGTAGTCATCTCGGGGTTGAAAGGAATTCCTTTTCTGATAGGAACTCCAATCAATAAAGGAAACTCCTCTAGCAGTGGTCCCAGCTGAAAGTCAGGAAAGGTGAAGCATCTAAGAGGAGGGTCATAGAACTGCATGCATGTGTGGATCATGCTCCTCTGAGATGGGTCAAGATCCATAACCATGTCCAAGATTCCCCCATGGTGCTCTCTGAATAGAGGGATGTGGTCAGGGGTGATGAGTGACTGGACCTGCCTGATACCAGTCAATACAGGCTCAAAGAAATGATAAGATATGTTGCTTTTCCTTGGAGTAGTCATGTGTGCTGATGAAGAGCTGAAGACAAGTGTTGATGAAGATCACAGGTTGAGAAGCTGAAGGTAAGTCTCTGACAGACTGATGCATATGATGATGGAGATATCTGAAGCAGATGCTGAAGAAGGTGACTGAAGCAGAGGTCTAAGCAGTAGAAGGGGTCAAAACCAAAACCAGGATACAATGCGGTGGATACCCTGAAAAACAAATAAACAAATGTTAAATGATGCAATGATGATGTATGCAAATGATATGCAAGGGTTTGTGATCAAGAGCTGGATCTGATAATCTGTCCTGATATAAGGTCCAGGTATGTCCAAAAGGTTGGATGAAGGCTCAGAAGTCCAGTAACCAGGGTGGGGGACTCAAATAAAGAGTCACATGTCCAAGGTTAATCACAAGAACTGTCCAAAGTGGGGTATTCTTAAACAAAACAGTAACAGGTTATGTTGTGGTCAAGGGTTCCTGCAAACCTGTAAACAACCCAACCCCCTCACATGTAGTGTTCTAGAACAAGGATCCTTAGACTTGGATCAGTTATGAGAAGTGTAAACACTTCTAACCCGGAGGTACAATGTTTACAATAATCATAAAGGATCCTCCTCTAATTCACCCCAGATTCTGAAGGTCAAAATAAAGGTCATCCAGACTTAGCAGGCTTCCCAGATAGCCCTAGCACTACAGGAAATCTGTAGCACAGAGTTCTCAAGAAGAAACCCACATCTGAACCGTGTTTCATATTCCTGCACCAGACCGAAATGGAATGGGAAAGAACATGAACCACTCTAGCCTAGGTGTCACTCAGGTCCCAGGTATAGGACCTTTAATCACTCAGAGAAACCCCACCCACCAAAACAAAAAACCAGCTCCAGCAATGACAATATGAAATATGCATAAGACCGTAAAGAAAGCAATAAATAAAGTTGTACATAAAGCAATAGATAAAGCAAATAAATAAACACAATTAGCACATAACACCCCAGTAAACACAAATGAAACAAGCTCTAGGAGGAACCCACAAAAAGAACCAGAAGCCTTGGTTGCAGTATAAGGGTCCCCAGCAGAGTCGCCAAGCTGTCGCTCCCACCAAATGACACTCGGTCAAGAGGGGTATAGACGCGAACGGTCGGTGAAAAGGAAGGAATGAATAGAGTCGCCAGCTAGGCATTTATATCCCGAAGGAAAGGTAATGCTGCATAAACCTAGGAAAAGAATGGACAAGACGGTTGCGAACCAGAGAAACTGAGAAAGGGGGGTGGTTACAACCTGGGAAGGTATTAGCACCCAGATTGTCCGTCGTACTCGACGGGATCCACGCTTGAAAAAATTGTATTTAAGGGGGTAGTGTCAGTGCTATTTTGTGTGAAAAAGCTGGAAAAGAATGCAAGTGCCAGTGTAAAAGAAATGGGAAGTGCTTAATAAAGAAGTGTCAGTGCAAGGAAAGAGTGCAAAGCTCAAGACTATGAGGCTTAAAGAATAATGTTGGAAGAGGGGAAATATACATAGACTTTTGTTCGATAACTGTTAAGTTATGCCTACGTATCCTCTCGTGCAATGAGGAAGTCATAACACCATAGTTCGACTCAAAGAGACTGAAAGATAAATTGACTGATGAACTGCTTGCTTGTCTATGCTCAAGTGTATGACTCATCTGGCTCGAGTGCTAACTGTCTTGCATTAGACGGAAGAAGCAAGTTCCCGTTTGTGAGTGAAGATGATGAGAAAAGAATCCCGGAGGAGACGATTATTGTTTGTTTTTGAAGTTTTCAATCTTTTATTGCTTTTGGAGTTTGTCATAAGTTAATGAGCTTAAGCCTAAACCAAGGGTTAGTAAAATCATCACATCCTCCCTATAATTAGGGGTAATGAGAATACCTTAAGTATGAAGTAAGCACCTCATACTTAATCACCATGATGTAGGATTAAGATCATTAACCTACTTGCAATTATGTAGATGTTTTTGAGGTTTTTTTTTGTTTAGTGTTAAGTAATGAGTTTAAGCCATAATCAAGGATTTAATGGACCCATTACACCATCCTAATAGAAGGATGATAGATGAGAACATTTAAGCTGAGGAAGGCTCCTCAACTTAATCCATGATTAGGGATTAACCTCATGACAAAACAAAGCCTTTATTAAAGTGGATTTTAGTTAATGGTAAGTGTCGCTCCCCGGATTTCCATCCTGGTACAAACGCGAAAGTGGCGCGGAAAAAGAATAGAGTCGCCAGCCAGACATTTTTATCCCGAAGAAAGGGAATGGTAATGCTGCACAAGCCAGAAGAAAGAGAGAGGAAGGACACAAGTCCTACGAACCAAAGAGACTGAGTTTGGGAGTCGGTTACGACTTGGGAAGGTATTAGCACCCAGATCGTCCGCCGTACCCGACGGGATCCACGCTTGCAAAGAAACTATTTCAAAGGGTGAGGGTATGAAAACTGCAGATGAACTAGAAAAGAAACTTAGAAAAGGACTGAAATAAGAAACAAAGAGAAAAAATGTAGGGAAAATAAAGATTGTGCTTGAACGGGCCCTACCCCGCTGCCTACGTACCTCATCAGGATAATGAGGATCAGAGATGCCGTAGTTCCCCTAACTAGGGGTACTAAAAGGAAATTGCTTGTGAATTAAGGCTTGAACTGCCTATGCCATTGCTCAGGTGTTGCAGACTCGGACGACGAGTGCGTAACCGTCTTGCAAAGTGACAAGTAGGAGCAAGTTCGCGTACGGAGCGAATGAGATGAGAAAAGAATTCCCGATGGAAAGACGCTTATTGTTTGTTTGTGTTTTTTATGAAGCTTTTATGAGTGTGTCACAAGGAAGTGAGCTCAAGCTCTTTTCCATGGAATGTGCACTTGTCACTACATTCCAAGATGGAATAATAAAACAAGAACACTCAAGTAAGGAGAAGATCCCCAAAACTTGAACCCAAAGATTAGGGCCTAAACTCACTAACTTGTTAAATTATTAAGTGTTTTTGGTTATTTACAGTGAAGAAGTGTTTTTTATGCTTTTATTTTATGAAGAAGATACCTTGATCAGACTTGTGCATCACAAGGTAAACTTGTACTATCCAAAGATGGGAAAACTACAAGCATACCTCCTGGGATAAGGCTATGGATCAAGACATCACTTCAAACTTATTAAGTGTTTTTTAGAGTTATGAGATGAGAAGAGAAGAAGAACCAAAAGGATCACAAAGGAAAACTTCTAAAGGGGACTAAAATAATCCTAAGTGTTAACATGCATGGATGTCCTAAGGGTTAGTGAGGTTTCTATCCTAATGAAGAAGGAAAAAAGAAGAGAAGAAGAAGATAGAAGAAGGGATGAGAAAGGCCTAAGCCCAACAAAAGAGTTAGTACAAGATAAACATAAGAGGAGAAGATGAGAATTGGAGATGTGGAACTCAATTCCCACACCTCACACTTACCATAGCCCCTGCAAGGTTAGTAAAGCATATAAGTGAAGCAAGATAAAGAAAATGGCATGCTAACATCAAACAATCAGAAGTGAAATGGTATAAACAAATGCACAATGCAAATGCAACTCAAAGGAATGAGAGATTAAGTATGCAAGCTAAAGATGCAACATGAAACACTTATGAGGACAAATGCACACTTATGAAAGATGCAAAGCAAAATGCACAAGATATGGACTCAAAGCTCACAACCAGAACCAAAACAAGATGAAGAATGGCTTAGGAAGCCAAAAAGATGAAGAGAAGAAAGGTACAAGACCAAACAATTACCAAATGGAAGCAAAAGATACAATAAGATGAAGTGAAAGTACTTAAGTAAACAAATGACTTAAAGAAGAAGCAAACACAAAAATTCAGAAGACACAAACCCTATCCTAGGACCAGGAAGGTACCCACACCCAAAAAGAACCCCAAATGAGAAGAAGAAGTTGGCACAAGTTCCCTTCTAGGCTTATAAGAGACTTAAAGGTTCAAAGGAAGCAAAATGGGACAAGGTTGAAGATAAAATCCACAATAAATCAACCAGCCATCTAAAAATTCCACAATTGAAGCCAAATGACCTTCAAACATGTTATATTAACTAACCAAAAGGATTTCAAAAGATTCAGAAGCAAACTAGGCTTAATGGAGGCAAGAACACAAGTGAGGGTTACAAACTTACATCACAAGTCACAAGACCAAGACTCAAGAAATAAGTTTCTAAAAATCCAGAGAAAACTCATATGAAAAGTACAAGGTCTCAAGAAATCAAGGCAAAAAGAATGGGATCAAAACTCAAAATATTGAAGTCTATGGAAATTATACAAGGCAGAGTGGTCAAAGAAGACTTAAAAAGAAGCTAGGTGCAATGAGGAATTAATTCAGACACGTGGAAAAAGGAAAATAAAATAAAATAAAAATATGAAAAAATAATAGAGACTCAAAATATCATTCATGATTTTTTTTTGGGATTTTTTGGATTAATAGAACTATTTTATAAAAACTGAAATGGAACTGAATTGAAAAAGAAACAAAAGAAAAAGCAAATAAAATGCATAAGGAAGGAGGTGTGATAAGCAAGGGTTCATGCGTGTAACTGAGATGGGCCTGGGGGAAGGAGGTGCGAATATCACATGCTTGGGCCTAGGGTGCTGCGCTAGTGTATGAGTTTATGGTGAATATTAGTTGAATTAAAAAAAGAAAAGTTGGAAAAAACAAGATCTGTTGGATGCATCACGCGGCTGGGAATGAAGTCTCATTAATTTAGGTGGAGGTTTAGCGCGTTGTGGTTGGTTAGAGCATGATAGTAATGGTGAGATATATAACACGTTGTATTAAAAATGGAAGAAGAAAAATACACATGAGACGGAATGATATTGGGGCCATGTGGCAGCGTGTGGAGCCTAGGATGTGAGATCCAAGGGCTAATACCTCATCTTCTTCGTGAACAAAACCCTAGTTGAACAAAACAAATTCCGGTGACCGGAGCTAGGGCTCTGGCACCGGAAACCAAACCAGAACTAAAAATCAACCAAAAAATGAAAATGAATAACCCAGATCCACTAATTAGACATCACTGAATTCAAAAATAACATCAAAACAAGCTAAAACTCAATGAAATGGACGAATCAAAGGAAATAAAGTGTCACCATGAAACTTGAAATGCATATATCTTTCACTACAATGCACCAATTTCAACTCTACAAAGTGCAGCATGATCAGTAAACATCAAGGATTGTAAAACACCACATAAATTTCATTTTTAGAACATGAGATTTCAAGCCATACCTGAGGTGAAGAGCTTGATCCAGTGAGATAGAAAACCAACCAATGCGTGCAAATCACTCCTCTTACTCCTTAGATGCAAAATAAATGCATCTAAGGTCTTGAAACAGGCTGGATCTGAGGTTTCAAGACAAGTTTCCTTGAAATGGTAAGTTGGCCAAACTTGAGGATAAGCTTCAATGGGTGTATGCTTAAGGATCCTGAGATTGTCTAGATCACAGATCCACAACTAGTTTGGAGTTTACTTGCTTGTGTGAAGAGATATGGAAGAAAATGAAAAGTTTCAATAAAGTTGAGAATGAGAGAATGAGGGAGATTTGAGATTTGCTAAACCCTAATTGTGCTTGCTGTGACCTCACAAAGCAATGTTGAAAGTGTGAAAAAGAATGCACCAATGAGTCATGAGTTTTGAGTGATTTTGCATAATTTGCACTTGGTGAGATAAGCATGCTATGCTCATGCTCTCTTGGGCCTCTTAGCACATGTGACTTTCATTTTCCACCCTTGATTCAAATCCAGTCATTCCTGGCCTTTAGATTCAAGCATCACACTTGTTTCATGACTTTTGCCAAATTTTCATTTTTGGAGGGATTTTCTTGTTGTGCACGAAAATGACTAATTCTTTGGAGCAAAATGGCCATAATGTGATGTATTTCAAATTTGAAACAAGATTGGGCCAGTACCAAGTCATAAAAACCAAGTTTAAGGCCTTTTGCATTTGGTGGCTTTTTGAAAAGTTGAAATTTGCCCTAGAATGATGAAATTTTCGAATGAGCTATAGGGAGTTCTAGGAATCCTCTGAAAATGTACTTGTACTTTTTGAAAATGGGAGCCCTTACTCTTCAACTTTCATGTTTTACTTTGGTCCATTTGAAGAAATTTTGGTCATGTTAAGGCCATTTGAAAATTAGGGCAAAAGTTGCCAAATTTGGAAAATTCCATAAACCAACTTTGTACCATTTTTGCAAAACCCCTCAAATCTCCATGATTCTTGAACTTTAGGCATTCCAAACCTCTTATAACATTGTAAGGACCCCTCTTGGCCAAAAAATTTGGGTTAGACCCCTTGAAATTGCACAGTTGACTTTTTAAGGGCACTGTTGACTTTTTCCTTCATTTGCAAGCAACTGAGGCATTGACTAACTTCCACATGGAATTTTCTCATAAAATTTGACACATAGGATCCTATTAACATATAGAAGACTTTGCCCAAAAGAAATGGCCAAAGTTGTGAGATTATGGTGCTTGAATCACAAACCCTAATTTGGGTGCCTTGTATAGGAGCTTTGCCTTGTCCTGAGACCTCTGATGATCATGCAATCTTCTGAGCTTTTGCCAATGGACTTGAACTTGTAAATGGAGTGTAGACTCACCATAGAACTTGTACAAACTCATTGGGACCCTTGTCATGGATTGAAATGCTTCAAGAACCTACACAGATGACCATATGCTTGATGCTAGGACATGAGGGATGTTATGCCTCATCTTTCCATGATATGATGCTGAGGAAATGATATGAGTATGATGAATATGATGTGATATGATGCTTAAAAATGAAGAGGGAAAATTTGGGGTGTTACAGCTGCCCCTATTAAATCATCAGTTAATCTGAAAAGTACGATAGTACGGGCTATCGACCATTCAAGATAAACTGTGGTTGAATACCAAAAAGACCAGAAATTTGCACTCTGACAAAGAATGCAACACCGAGAAATAAACCCAACCAGATGACGCTCTAGGGATAAGAAAGGGAGGAAAAGCAGACGAGCTTCTTCCAAGCTGAAATTGATATCTGGAATAAGAATACATTGACAGACGAGTCTTCAAACAATCCTGTGACGCCAGGAACTGGACATATGAGTCCTCAAACACTGCAAGAACATATGACATGAGACAGACGAGCCTTCAAACAATTCTGTGACGCCAGGAGCTGGACATATAAGTCCTCAAACACTACAAGAGCATAATCTGAGACAGACGAGTCTCCTTCGGATTTATCTGTTACGCCAGGACCGGTAATGCACTAAATCTGTGGGATAGACATGCAATCAAGGTAGACGAACCTTCTTCATATATCAAGGTAGACGAGTCTTCAATACAGACGAGTATTAGATGATCATCAAGATAACACAGACGAGTGCCATAAGTCTATGATATAGACGAGTATCAGACGATGATCTAAGAAACACAGACGAGCACTTCAGGAAATGATACAGACGAGTATCAGCCACTGGTACAGACGAATACCAGAAATTCAAACACAGACGAGCATTTGAAGTAGTCACAGAATAAATAACAGGATGAACAGCAAGTCCACACATACAGATATAGGCATAACACAGACGAGTGCTGGGGTTGATACAGACGAGTATCCAAGCAAAGCAGACGAGCTTCAAACAGGTAAACAACACAGACGAGTGCTGGGGATGATACAGACGAGTACCCAAACAAAGAAGACGAGCTTCAACAAGTAACCAACACAGACGAGTGCTGGAAATGATACAGACGAGTATCCACAAATATCAGGCACACCAAACACAGACGAGTGTTGGAAAGTTGCAGACGAGCAACAACTGAAAATACATATCAAGGCACAGACGAGTGCAGCAAAGGATCCAATACCAAACACAGACGAGTGTTGGGAGTTGCAGACGAATAACAAAATATGAGATATCACAACACAGACGAGTGTTGAGGATTGCAGACGAGCAACAACAAAGATATTAACTCTCAAAGCACAGACGAGTGCTGGAAATTGCAGACGAGCAAACAGAAACTGATATAACCAAACACAGACGAGTGTTCGAAATTGCAGACGAGCAAAATCAAGGTAATCATAAACCACTGCTGGGGAAAGCAAACGAGCAATACCAAAGAGCCAACACAGACGAGTGTTGAAAGATGCGGACGAGCAGCAATAAAGCATGATATATCACTGCTGGGGAAATACTCTGCTTAGGGATAACACAAACGAATGTTGAGAAACGCAGACGAGCGATAGACAAATGCCTGATTGGCCACAAGAGTTACAACTCTACAAGGGAAGACAAGTCAAGAGGTCTGGATACCCAACTCTGACTGAGGTGATGAACACCTGACTGTATCATCAACTTACCCAAAAGTATGGCAACTTTGCTGGGAAATATTTCACTGACAGAGGTGAAAATCACATATGAACTCTATGGGGACAGGATCATCTTCAGGCTTGGCTGGAAAAGATGCTTTAACAGTACCCTAGCTAGGGAAAGCATCTGCTGATTCAAAGCTCTGGCTGGGAAAGACTCTTGTTGAGGATAGAATTCTGATAATTCCAAATCTGGTGATGTCAGGCTTTCAGATACCTGCTGGGCATACTCCACTGGGGGAGAATGGACTACTACTTCACTGGGGAAGAAGAAACTGCTTGGGCTGCTGCCAAGGCTTAGCTGGAAACGATCTCTGCTGGAGATGTCAGGCTTTCAGATACCTGCTGGGGGAAGAAATCTCTGTTTGGGGAGATACTCTATTGGGGAAGAGTAAATTGCTTAAGAGAATGTGACGCCATCCTGCAACCTGCAACAACAGAAAACACAAGTGTGCCCCGGGGATTTGCATGGAATGGTCTGTTCATCCATTGTCACCCGACACTCAAAGAGAATTACAGTTTCCCTGCATGTCAGTTTTCTTTTCAAAATTATCACCATGTTTTAATGCAATGCTATTTTTGCCAAAAATTCAGGACATTTTGCAAACAGAAATAAACACACACAGCTTTTTGACTAAATATTCTTTTTATTGAATGGCCTCTGAATAGGCAAAGATTTACATCAGGAAGCAACCACCTGGAAAGAGGTAGCCACCATAAAAATTGAGAAAAGAAACTATCCTAATGGCAATGTACACGACATTCCAAGGAGTTCCATTTCTGCTATGACCTGCATGTCTTCGAGACTCTCCATTCTGCTTTGGCTTTCTGAGAGGATGAGGGGACTGTTTCCTATCTTTCTGATATTGTCAAGTTGTACGAAACGATGACGTGGTTCAGATAACTCGGATCGCAATTGTTCGCTTATTCCCTTGTTTTGCGTGGATCGCCCTTTCGGGTTTTCAATCCACCGGGATACCCTTTTTTGCCTGAGCTGTCTAATGTGGCTTTTCAACTCAGCGGGTGTACATTTTATTTATTTATTTCCCTAACTTTTGCCCGAGCTTTTTATTTTGTTTTTAGCTCGCCGGGATGCCATTTTTTTTCCTGGACTATAATTCTGTTTTTGTGTCCAGCGGGTCTCTTTATGCGAAGTATTTTTTAACTGCGTCCGAGTTAATAGGGGACTGGAAGTCATCTCCATCCATAGTGGTGAGCATCAGTGCTCCTCCTGAAAAGACTTTCTTCACTATGAATGGTCCTTCGTAGTTTGGGGTCCACTTGCCCCTGTGATATGAACCTGGAGGAACGATCCTCTTCAACACAAGCTCTCCCACTTGATACTCCCGAGTACGTACTCGTTGGTCGAATGCACGCTTCATTCTCCTCTGATAAAGCTGACCATGACAGATAGCCGCTAATCTCTTTTCATCAATTAGACATAGCTGATTGTAACGAGCACGCACCCACTCAGCCTCAACCAGCTTAACATCCAACATCACACGCAATGAAGGAATCTCTACTTCAACATGCAGGACTGCTTCCATGCCATACACCAGAGAGAAGGGAGTTTCCCCTGTTGACGTCCTGACCGACGTACGGTACCCATGCAAAGCAAATGGTAACATCTCATGCCAATCTTCTTGATATTCTTGTTATCTGCCTCTACCGCACCATTCATCTTTGGTCGGTAAGGAGAAGAATTGTGATGTTGTATCTTGAAGTCCCGACACAAGTCTGCCATCATCTTGTTGTTGAGATTAGAACCATTATTAGTAATGATCCTTTCGGGCACTCCGTATCTGCATATGATATCTCTTTTCAGAAATCTTGCCACCACTTGACGAGTGACGTTGGCATAAGATGTTGCTTCTACCCATTTGGTGAAGTAATCAATCGCAACGAGGATGAAGGGATGACCATTTGAAGCAGTCGGCTCGATCTTCCCGATCATGTCAATGCCCCACATAGAAAAGGGCCAAGGAGACGACATGACGTTGAGCAGGCTTGGAGGAACATGCACTTTGTCTGCATATATCTGGCACTTGTGGCATTTACGAGCGAATGAACAACAGTATGCATCCATTGTCATCCAGTAATACCCCGATCTCAGCAATTTCTTTGCCATAGCATGCCCTCCTGCATGGGTACCGAAAGATCCTTCGTGGACTTCCTGCATCAATAGGCTTGCTTCGTGTCTATCCACGCATCTGAGCAAGACCATGTCGAAGTTTCTCTTGTACAAAACTCCGTCTGTATTCAAGAAGAAACTAGCAGCAAGTCGCCTCAAGGTCTTCTTGTCATTGGAAGATGTCCCAGTTGGGTATTCTTGCTTTTCCAGGAATAACTTGATATCAAAATACCAAGGTTTCTCATCAGACACGGCGTCTACAGAGAAGGCATGAGCTAGAGCGTCAAGCCTGTATATATCAATTCTGGGCACATAGTTCCAACACAAGACTTTAATTGACGAAGAGAGAGTGGCCAGTGCGTCGGCAAACTGATTTTCATCGCGTGGTATGTATTGAAGCTTAACTGTTGTGAAGAACGTCAACAGTTTTCTAGCATAATCCCTGTATGGAATTAGATGCTCTTGATGTGTATACCACTTGCCGGTAACTTGGTTAATGATGAGGGCTGAATCTCCGAATATATCGAGGTTCTTAATCCGAAGATTAATAGCCTCCTCTATTCCCATTATACATGCCTCGTATTCCGCTTCATTGTTGGTGCAGCCAAAAGTAATTCTGGAAGCGAAGGGTAAGTGAACACCTTCAGGAGTAATGAGTACAACACCAACTCCACGACCATTGATATTGACGGCCCCATCAAATATCAGCTTCCATTTGGATTCAGGGTCAGGCCCCTCCTCCGGAAGTGGTTCTTCGCAATCATTTGCTTTGAGGTACATGATGTCCTCATCAGGGAAATCGAACTTCATTGGCTGATAATCATCTTCAAGAGGTTGCTGTGCAAGGTAATCCGACAATACACTTCCCTTGATGGCTTTCTGAGAAGTATACTGGATGTCGTATTCAGTTAAAATCATCTGCCACCTAGCAACCCTTCCGGTCAACGCTGGTTTCTCAAAGATGTATTTGACTGCATCCATTTTGGAAATGAGCAGTGTGGTATGAGTCAACATGTACTGCCTCAGTCGGCGAGCAGCCCATACCAAAGCGCATCAAGTTTTCTCGAGCAATGAGTATCGGGATTCACAGTCGGTAAACATTTTGCTAAGGTAATAAATAGCGTACTCTTTTCGACCAGACTCGTCATGTTGGCCTAGAACACATCCCATTGACCCTTCTAGCACGGTCAAGTACATGATTAAAGGTCTTCCCTCTACTGGAGGCATTAGAATTGGAGGCTCCTGTAAATATTCTTTTATTTTGTCGAAAGCTCTTTGGCAGTCATCATTCCACCTGACCGTTTGCTCTTTTCTTAGCAACTTGAATATTGGTTCGTACGTGGCCGTTAGATGAGATATGAACCGAGAAATGTAGTTCAACCTCCCTAAAAACCCAAGCACTTCTTTTTCTGTCTTCGGTGCAGGCATATCTTGAATATCTTTTACTTTAGCAGGATCTACCTCAATTCCTCTCTGACTAACAATGAAACCCAGCAATTTCCCGGAACACACTCCGAAAGTGCACTTGTTTGGATTCAACCTCAGCTTGTACTTGATCAGTCTATCAAAAAGCTTCTTCAGGTTGACCAGATGCTCTTCTTCGTCTCGGGACTTAGCAATCATATCGTCCACATAACACTCAATCTCCTTGTGGATCATGTCATGGAACAATGTGACCATCGCCCATTGATAAGTTGCCCCGGCGTTCTTCAAACCAAAGGGCATGACCTTATAGCAGAATGTACCCCACGGGGTAATGAACGTTGTCTTCTCCATGTCTTCCAGCGCCATCTTTATCTGATTATATCCGGAGAAGCCATCCATGAAGGAAAATACCGAGAATTGAGCAGTATTGTCTACCAACACATCAATGTGTGGCAACGGAAAATCATCTTTTAGGCTTTCTCTATTCAAATCCTGGTAGTCAACGCACATCCGGACCTTGCCGTCCTTCTTTGGTACAGGTACAATGTTAGCTACCCAAGGTGGGTAACTAGTTACAACAAGGAAACCGGCATCCCATTGCTTCTGAAACCTCCTCTTTGATCTTCATCGCCATGTCAGGACGAGTTCTTCTCAATTTCTGTTTCACAGGAGGACAATCCTCTCTCAGAGGTAGCTTATGCATAACGATGTCGGTATCCAACACTGGCATATCTTGATATGACCAAGCAAAGATATCCACATACTCTTTCAGCATACTGATCAGCTCTTTCTTGACGTCGGCCTGCAGATTGGCCCCGATTTTGATCTCTTTCTTTGCATCTTCACTGCCAATGTTGATGATCTCAATCTCCTCTTGATGAGGCTGAATAACCCGTTCCTCTTGTTTCAACAATCTGACCAATTCTTCAGGGAGATCACAGTCTTCCTCAACCCCTTCATCAGCTTGGTAGACTGGATTATCAAAGTCATGCATAGTCATAGCAGGAACGTTATCAGTGGAATCCGGATGATCAACACTGCACAGATGATGTGCTTATTCAGAATTTGCTTATTTTGAAAAAGAGACGCTAACACAAAAGCAAAGAGGAAAACACATTGCCATTTTTATATTTTTTGTGAAAAAGTTTAAAAACAAAGAAAGAGAACACAATTTGTCTGAAAATTTCCTTTTATTTCATAGCAAAATAAGATGCAATATAAAACATGGTGGCCCAATACAATGGATCCTAGCATCTTGGGCAGAATGTTGGGTTTGACAATGCAGTATGCTAATAAAAGGAAACAAAATAATTACTCTGAGAGCCATGTGACTTGAACAATGTCTTCAGCAGACCAATTTGTTAGCTCCTCGTCGGGCGCACATGGGTGTATCTAATTGTCCCAGTCACCATCACTATCCCCATCTTGGCTTGTTGTACAGATCTGATTGCGGTCGAGCAACCCAGCACTTGTAGACGTGATAGCCTTTCCACTTGGAGTAGACCCACCAGGCTGATACCCTAAGCCGAACTTATCGTCTTTCTTTTCTAGCTCCAACAGCTTTCCCCAGCCTTGGGCACTGCCTGATTGAACAACCTCTTTTGCTTCTCTGTAAGAATGGATGGATGTACCCTCTTTCTCACTGCTCTTCTCCACAGGAGTCAAGATGCTGACGTTGACTACTTCAAAGGCTTGGCATAAAGTCTCATGGATCTCTCCATCCATCTCTACGTACTTGAACATCGACAAGTGGCTTACGAAGATGTCCTCCTCTCCGCAGACTGTGATGACCTGGCTGTCAACCACATACTTGAGCTTCTGATGCAGGGTTGAAGTAACAGCTCCAGCAGCATGTATCCACGGGCGTCCCAACAGGCAGCTGTACACAGGCTGGATATCCATGACGTAGAAAACACTTTTGAAGACTTGAGAGCCTATCTTGACGGGCAGCTCAACCTCTCCAAAAACTGATCTTCTCGAACCATCAAATGCTTTGACAATCAGATCACTTGGTCTCAGGACAATCCCATCAACATTAATCTTCATCAGTGACTTCTTCGGAAGCACATTCAGGGAAGAGCCTGTGTCTACAAGAACGTGCGATAACACAACACCCTAGCACTCCATAGTGATATGTAGTGCTTTGTTGTGGTTTCTGCCCTCTGACGTGAGGTCTCTGTCTGTAAAGCCTAGGCCATGACTAGCATTGACACTTCCTACAACAACTTCAAGTTGGTTGACAGTGATTTCCTGAGGAACATAGGCCATTTGCAGAACTTTCAATAAGGCCTCTCTGTGTGCGGGAGAACACATCATCAGTGACAAGATGGATATCTTGGAAGGTGTCTGGTTCAGTTGATCAAACACCTTGTAGTCACTCTTTTTGATAATCCGCATGAATTCCTCCACCTATTTTTCAAATGTACCCTGCCCAGCCACAGGAGTAGTTGATTCATCAAATACAACTTGCTTTCCTTTGGCTTTGGATGAAGCCTCAACCTCAGGATCCCCTCTCAGCATAGAGGGAGCGAATAAACGACCACTTCTGGTGAAACCCCTAACTCCTCCGACATTCTCTACAGTCGGGTCCACAGCAACAGACTTGTTCTCAATCTTCTGTCCAGCTACATATACATCTGAGCCATAATGCCAAGGAATGGCTTTATCGTCTGTGTACGGAACAGGCCCAGGCACAGTGATGGTCACGGGACTAATCTCAGGAGCATAGATTGTAACAGGCTCTCTTCTGACAGGCATGTCAACTTCATCATAGAAAATAGTAATTGTTGATACATCATCAGCTTCATCATTACCAACTTTGTTGAACTGTAAGGATCCATCATCAATCAAACCTTGCAAACCCATCTTCAGCTTCTCACAGCCATTCTCAGCATTCAGACAATCTTCACAATCAAAACAGCAACCAGGAAACACTTGACCATTCAGCAGTCTCTCTTTCACTACCCTCAAAGGAGTCTTCACTTCTTCAATTCTCAGCACAAGACTCAACTTGTCACCACCCTCAACAGCATTGACTCTCGCCCCTCCATGATTCGACATAGGGTTCGAATTAACATTCGGCGGTGGTGCAAAGTTGATTGCTTTAGAGTCTACAAGATCTTGAACCTTATGATGGAGTGCCCTGCACTTCTCAGTCGAGTGCCCGGGTGCTCCAGAGTGGAAAGCGCATCGTGCATTGACATCATAACCCATTGGAAGCTCTCCAGGAGGTGGTGGTGCCAAAGTTCTCAGTTGAATCAGGTTCAAATCCAGCAATCTTGGAAGCAAAGCAGCATAAGTCATAGGGATGGCCTCAATCACCCTATTAGCCGGGCCAGTTTGCCTTGGCTGATATGGTCTCTGCTGATAGTTGGAACGGGGTTGTTGTTGTTGTTGTTGATGTTGTTGATGTGGAGGTTGCATCTGTTGTACTGGAGCTGAAGGAAATGTGACAGCTGCCACATGCTCATAGGGTCTTCTATAACCACGGCCCCGGCCTCGGCCAAATACAACATTTGTCTCACCCTCTCTTCTCCTGGGAGGTCCACTGAAAGCTTTCCTCGCTCCATTTGAGCTGCTAGCACTTGGATCTTGGATTTTCCCCATCTTCAGCAAGGTCTCAACCCTCTCTCCCGCAATAACAATGTCATTGAATTTAGTTGCAGAACTGGACGCCAATCTTTCAAGAAACACACCCTGCAAAGTCCCCATAAACATGTCAGCCATTTCGTTCTCAAGCAACGGTGGTTGTACTCTGGCAACGAGCTGGCGCCACCTCTGAGCATACTCTTTGAAACCTTCCTTAGCAGTCTGAGCCATGTGCTACAATTGCGCGCGGTTTGGAGCCATGTCCATATTATATTGATATTGTCTCACAAAGGCTTCTGCTAGATCTTTCCAACTCTTGATATTGACTCTGCTAAGCTTCATGTACCATTCCAGAGAAGCTCCAACCAAGCTGTCTTGAAAATAATACATCCAGAGTTTTTCATCGTCGGTGTGAGCAGCAATTCTCCCAACAAATGATTGCAGATGGGTCTTCGGGCATGCAGTTCCATTGTATTTCTCAAAGGTTGGCACTTTGAACTTGTATGGGATCCTGACCCCAGGAACCAAGCCCAAATCTATTATGTCAAATCCCAAAGAGCTCTAGGATTGAATAGCTCTGATTTGCTCAGCCATCTCCTCAAACCTCTTGTTCATCTCATCTCCTTGACCCTCAGCTTCGTCCAGGAGAGTGAACTGTTCATCCTGATTATCCATTTGCACATTATTCAACCCATCATTGACTATAGTCACCCCTGGCTGAGCAATAGGGATTTCAACCTGACGTGCGCCCACACCGGTACGATTATCAGCAGTAGCAGCAGCAGCAGTGTTGTTCCTGGGTTGATTATTCTCAATCATCTCCCGCAGACGCTCTTGGTTCTGACCCATGTCGGCCATCAAAGTCATAAAGTTATCCATTCTCAATCTCATATCTGCCAAGTCTGCTTGCATCTGGTCCATGACTCGCTCTCTGTTAATCTTTGTTGGATACCTGTGTGAAACTGGTTGTTCCCGAACTTTCCGGGGAGCTATAGTGCCTGAAACACAAAACACGTTAGCAACTGAGACACTACCTGCAAAACAAACAAACAGGTTATATGCAATGCAATGTAACTGTTCATGTTCCCAGGTTTTAAGCATTTGACATGCCCCAGTTCTGGCATCTAATCTCAGACAGTCACTTTCAGTGTTTTAACTTTCAAGCTTTCTCTTTGATGAGTGTTCAAACATTAGCAGTAGCAGACAAACGAGTCTTGCACATTCAAAATGATAACTTGCACGTTAATACTGTATATGAACAAACCACTGCCGGCTAAAAGTCAGAATACATCCAGAAATATTCCCAAAAGGGTTACAAGCCAGTACATGAATAAAAAACAAAGCAAATAAAAGCAAGACTCCTACAACAAGCCTGTAGGTAGTCTGGAAAATAAACTAAGCTAAAGACCCATGCTCTGCCACCTCTCCTCTGCTTTTCTTGACACCCGCTCTCAGCTTGAGCTCTTCAATCTCTTTCCTTGCTTCCTCCAGAGCTAACTGACTTTGTGCTAGTTGTTGGGTCTTTTCCCTTCGGATGGTATGGACTTGCTCCACCTCTTCCTTCTTGAAGGCCATCTGAACTTCAAAGAACTCTTCCTTCTCTCTGAACTTCTTCTGCTCTTCCTCCCTTTGGCCTTGCAACCAAACAATGGACTGACGAGCATCTTTGAGAGTCTTTAAAGTTTTCTTGCGTTCAGCTTCTCTTTGAGCTTCCATTAGACCCAACCTGTGGAAATGGGCTTCTCTACCAGCAAAGTACTTCTCCTTGGTTTCCAGAGAGGCTTGGAGCTTCTGCAGCTTGTCTTCAGCTTCACTCTTGGCCCTATTAGCATGGTGGTACAGGCTTACCATCTCAGCATTCTCCACTCTGACTTCATGCAGCTGAGCCTCTAGCTTCTTGTACTCTTCAAGGGAGACAGTACTATTCTGACTAGGCACTTCTCTGGGATAAAGTGGAGCCTCGACTGGAAAAGGCATGAGAACTGCTGATGGATATGTCCTGGGATCAACTCTGCCGAAGTCTTTCTTTCCCTTCTTTATCCTGTGAGCCCAAGCTTAGACTGCTTGTTGAACTAACTCTTTGTTTCCTTCAACAGGAAAGAACAAAGATTCAACCAACTCTTCCATCTGAGGAGGATCTTTCAAAGGGTAGCCAAACTACTTTCTGGCTAATGTTGGATAGTAACTGATGACACCCTTCCTTCCCAGCAAGGGTACTCCAGCAAACCTTCCGCAACTGACCAGCAACTCTTTACCTAGCAGATCTCTGTCATATCCCCAGGCAATATCTTCTGCAGTCAACCCCATCAGTCTTCTGGACCATCTCCATTCATCCCTCATCTCCTTGAAGGCACCTGACTTAGGCAACTCTCTAGCAAACCACTCAGCAAACAAAGGAGCACAGCAGACTACTGGACCACCCCTACCCTACTCATTTCTGTAATGAACACTGTAGTAGAAGTCACCCAATAGCGTAGGCACTGGATTGCCTTTTGCAAAGATTGAGATCACCTCTAAGCTGACAAACTCCTTTTCTCCAGGGAACAGACTGGACCCATATACCATCAATGCAAGCAAAGCACCAAAGTCATTCCACTTAGCTTCTGTAGCATATCTCTCTGCCTCTGGGATGATCACACTCCAAGGGAGTCCTTTGCCTTCACTCTCTTGAAGAGCCTTCCTGACTGTAGCAGCTGGCAACCTACAAACCTTGGCTATGTCTTCATCTTTAAGCACAACCTCTGACCCATAGAATGGCAAGGTCTCTATGACCGGAACATTCACCATGCTGGAGATCTCTTCCAATGTCGGAGCTAAGATGTAACTTGGAAAAACAAAGCAACGCAGCAGAGGATCATAAAACTGCAACAAGGTATGCAAACTGTCTTTCTGGTCAGCAGTGGGCTTGTCCACAAACTTCAGTATCTGGCCATATCTTTTCTTGAAATTTCCCAAGACTTGATCATTCATCAGACCCGCTAACTTCTGAACACTTCTAACTTCAGGCTGAAGAAAGGTATAATGAACATTCTTTTTCCTTGGAACTCTTCTGATTTCTGCCATGAAGATAGGATTACCAGAACTGGGAGCAGATTAAGAACAATGGCCTAAAAAATGGGAAACATAAACAGTTAATGCAAAGAATGGTGCAAATGCAATGCAATGCAAGCATATGATCAACTGGGATCATCTAAACTGGACACTGACAAGGGCCCCTCTGAACACTGGCAAACCAAAAGTCCTCTGAGTCACAACTCTCTGATAATCACAACCCTCTGATAGAAGATCTCAGGACCATAGTATCAAGAATACCAGAACCAAGAACTCCAGAAAACCAGAACTCCAGAACCATAGAACTATAGAACCAAAGATCATAATCACATGACCACAGATCATAACAAGGACCATTGAATAAATGAGTGTATCTTGAGGCCATGGGTTCCTGCACACCTGTAAACCCCTTCCCAATCTCACTGGTAATAGGCTCCAGGTCAGACATCACGAACTCTCAAAGCCGAATAGCAATAATACTGTCACCATCTCTGAGAAATGGCTCATGACCAACTCAGGGAATCGGTTCGGCATTATATACTACGTAGGGAGGCCTAAGCTAAGTCCGGGAAAAAAGGTCATCCTATGCGATCCCCAGGTGGGCCCTTGGATGCGAATGGGTTTGCCACAAAATGTGGGCTGCCACTGTCATCACCAAAGAGGGATGTTTCCACAAGGTTCTCAATGATCGGTCCCCAGCTGCACATAACTGTCAGGGTTATGTAATGAGAGAGGAAGATCCCCAAATCAAGACATTTCCAAGACAATCGCAACTTGGGTGTGGAACTCACTACTACCCTCATGACAAGATCTCATGAGGCCAAAGTGGAACCACTCTAAGTCCTATGGTGCACTCGAGCCGGGTACTTGGCTCATCTCTCAAGAACAAGTAACACCCATCCCACCAAACAGAAAACCAGTCCAGACAGTCCAATATATATACATGATGCAGAAAATAAATACTGAAAACTGTAAATAAAGTTGTAAATAAAGCTGTAAAATAACAACAATAAAATACAACAAGCCACAGCAAACAAACATCACCATATGAAACAGAAACAAACAAGCGCTAGGAGAGACTCACAGGGGAACCAGAGATTCTGGGTTCGATCCCCAACAGAGTCGCCAGCTGTCGCTCCCCGGATTTCCATCCTGGTACAAACGGGAAAGTGGCGCGGAAAAAGAATAGAGTCACCAGCCAGGCATTTTTATCCTGAATAAAGGGAATGGTAATGCTGCACAAACCAGAAGAAAGAGAGAGGAAGGACACAGGTCCTACGAACCAAAGAGACTGAGTTCGGGAGTCGGTTACGACCTGGGAATGTATTAGCACCCAGATCGTCCGCCGTACTCGATGGGATCCACGCTTGCAAAGAAACTATTTCAAAGGGTGAGGGTATGAAAACTGCAGATGAACTAGAAAAGAAACTGAGAAAAGGACTGAAATAAGAAACAAAGAGAAAAAATGTAGGGAAAATAAAGATTATGCTCGAACGGGCCCTACCCCACTGCCTACGTACCTCATCAGGATAATGAGGATCAGAGACGCCGTAGTTCCCCTAACTAGGGGTACTAAAAGGAAATTGCTTGTGAATTAAGGCTTGAACTGCCTATGCCATTGCTCAGGTGTTGCAGACTCGGACGACGAGTGCGTAACCGTCTTGCAAAGTGACAAGTAGGAGCAAGTTCGCGTACGGAGCGAATGAGATGAGAAAAGAATTCTCGAAGGAAAGACGCTTATTTTTTGTTTGTGTTTTTTATGAAGCTTTTATGAGTGTGTCCCAAGGAAGTGAACTCAAGCTCTTTTCCATGGAATGTGCACTTGTCACTACATTCCAAGATGGAATAATAAAACAAGCACACTCAAGTAAGGAGAAGATCCCCAAAACTTGAACCCAAAGATTAGGGCCTAAACTCACTAACTTGTTAAATTATTAAGTGTTTTTGGTTATTTACAGTGAAGAAGTGTTTTTTATGCTTTTCTTTTATGAAGAAGATACCTTGATCAGACTTGTGCATCACAAGGTAAACTTGTACTATCCCAAGATGGGAAGACTACAAGCATACCTCATGGGATAAGGCTATGGATCAAGACATCACTTAAAACTTATTAAGTGTTTTTTAGAGTTATGAGGTGAGAAGAGAAGAAGAACCAAAAGGATCACAAAGTAAAACTTCTAAAGGGGACTAAAATAATCCTAAGTGTTAACATGCATGGATGTCCTAAGGGTTAGTGAGGTTTCTATCCTAATGAAGAAGGAAAGAAGAAGAGAAGAAGAAGATAGAAGAAGGGATGAGAAAGGCCTAATCCCAACAAAAGAGTTAGTACAAGATAAATATAAGAGGAGAAGATGAGAATTGGAGATGTGGAACTCAATTCCCACACCTCACACTTACCATAGCCCCTGCAAGGTTAGTAAAGCATATAAGTGAAGCAAGATAAATAAAATGTCATGCTAACATCAAACAATCAGAAGTGAAATGGTATAAACAAATGCACAATGCAAATGCAACTCAAAGGAATGAGAGAAAAAGTATGCAAGCTAAATATGCAACATGAAACACTTATGAGGACAAATGCACACTTATGAAAGATGCAAAGAAAAATGCACAAGATATGGACTCAAAGCTCACAACCAGAAACAAAACAAGATTAAGAATGGCTTAGGAAGCCAACAAGATGAAGAGAAGAAAGGTACAAGACCAAACAATTACCAAATGGAAGCAATAGAAACAATAAGATGAAGTGAAAGCACTTAAGGAAACAAATGACTTAAAGAAGAAGCAAACACAAAAATTCAGAAGACACAAACCCTATCCTAGGACCAGGAAGGTACCCACACCCCAAAAGAACCCCAAATGAGAAGAAGAAGTTGGCACAAGTGCCCTTCTAGGCTTATAAGAGACTTAAAGGTTCAAAGGAAGCAAAATGGGACAAGGTTGAAGATAAAATCCACAATAAATCAACCAGCCATCTAAAAATTCCACAATTGAAGCCAAATGACCTTCAAACATGTTATATCAACTAACCAAAAGGATTTGAAAATATTCAGAAGCAAACTAGGCTTAATGGAGGCAAGAACACAAGTAAGGGTTACAAACTTACATCACAAGTCACAAGACAAAGACTCAAGAAATAAGTTTCTAAAAATCCAGAGAAAAATCACATGAAAATTAAAAGGTCTTAAGAAATCAAATAAAAAAGAATGGGATCAAAACTCAAAATATTGAAGTCTATGGAAATTATACAAGGCAGAGTGGTCAAAGAAGACTTAAAAAGAAGCTAGGTGCAATGAGGAATTAATTCAGACACGTGGAAAAAGGAAAATAAAATAAAATAAATATATGATAAAATAATAGAGACTCAAAATATCATTCATGATTTTTTTTGGGATTTTTTGGATGACTAAAACTATTTTATAAAAATTGAAATGGAACTGAATTGAAAAAGAAACAAAAGAAAAAGCAAATAAAATGCATAAGGAAGGAGGTGTGATAAGCAAGGGTTCATGCGTGTAACTGAGATGGGCCTGGGGGAAGGAGGTGTGAATATCACATGCTTGGGCCCAGGGTGCTACGCTAGTGTATGAGTTTATGGTGAATATTATTTGAATTAAAAAAAGAAAAGCTGGAAAAAACAAGATCTGTTGGATGCATCACGCGGCTGGGAATGAAGTCTCATTAATTGAGGTGGAGGTTTAGCGCGCTGTGGTTGGTTGGAGCATGATAGTAATGGTGAGATATATAACACGTTGTATTAAAAATGGAAGAAGAAAATTACACATGAGACAGAATGATATTGGGGCCATGTGGCAGCGTGTGGAGCCTAGGATGTGAGATCCAAGGGCTAATACCTCATCTTCTTTGTGAACAGAACCCTAGCTGAACAAAACAAATTCCGGTGATCGGAGCTAGGGCTCCGGCACCGGAAACCAAACCAGAACTAAAAATCAACCAAAAAATGAAAATGAATAGCCCAGATCCACTAATTAGACATCACTGAATTAAAAAATAACATCAAAACAAGCTAAAACTCAATGAAATGGACGGATCGAAGGAAATAAAGTGTCACCATGAAACTTGAAATGCATATATCTTTCACTACAATGCACCAAATTCAATTCTACAAAGTGCAGCATGATCAGCAAACATCAAGGATTGTAAAACACCTCATCAATTTCATTTTTAGAACATGAGATTTCAAGCCATACCTGAGGTGAAGAGCTTGATCCAGTGAGATAGAAAACCAACCAATGTGAGCAAATCACTCCTCTTACTCCTTAGATGCAAAATAAATGCATCTAAGGTCTTGAAACAGGCTGGATCTAAGGTTTCAAGACAAGTTGCCTTGAAATGGTAAGTTTGCCAAACTTGAGGATAAGCTTCAATGAGTGTATGCTTAAGGATCCAGAGATTGTGTAGATCACAGACCCACAATTAGTTTGGAGTTTACTTGCTTATATGAAGAGATATGGAAGAAAATGAAAAGTTGCAAGAAAGTTGAGAATGAGAGAATGATGGAGATCTGAGATTTGCTAAACCCTAATTGTGCTTGTTGTGACCTCACAAAGCAATGTTGAAAGTGTGAAAAAGAATGCACGAATGAGTCATGAGTTTTGAGTGATTTTGCATAATTTGCACTTGGTGAGATAAGCATGCTA
The DNA here is from genome assembly GCA_963966055.1 of Lathyrus aphaca. Lineage (NCBI taxonomy): Eukaryota > Viridiplantae > Streptophyta > Magnoliopsida > Fabales > Fabaceae > Lathyrus > Lathyrus aphaca. The sequence goes on along the minus strand of OZ014523.1, from coordinate 355,584,794 downwards.
TGATCATGCTCTCTTGGGCCTCTCAGCACATGTGACTTTCATTTTCCACCCTTGATTCAAATCCAGTCATTCCCGGCCTTTAGATTCAAGCATCACACTTGTTTCATGACTTTTGCCAAATTTGCATTTTTGGAGGGATTTTCTTGTTGTGCACGAAAATGACTAATTATTTGGAGAAAAATGGCCATAATGTGATGTATTTCAAATTTGAAACAAGATTGGGCCAGTACCAAGTCATAAAAACCAAGTTTAAGGCCTTTTGCATTTCGTGGCTTTTTGAAAAGTTGAAATTTGCCCTAGAATGATGAAATTTTCGAATGAGCTATAGGGAGTTCTAGGAATCCTCTGAAAATGTACTTGTACTTTTTGAAAATGGGAGCCCTTACTCTTCAACTTTCATGTTTGACTTTGGTCCATTTGAAAAATTTTTGATCATGTTAAGGCCATTTGAAAATTAAGGCAAAAGTTGCCAAATTTGGAAAATTCCATAAACCAACTTTGTACCATTTTTGCAAAACCCCTCAAATCTCCATGATTCTTGAACTTTAGGAATTCCAAACCTCTTATAACATTTTAAGGACCCCTCTTGGCCAAAAAATTTGGGTTAGACCCCTTGAAATTGCACAGTTGACTTTTTAAGGGCACTGTTGACTTTTTCTTTCATCTGCAAGCAACTGAGGCATTGACTGACTTCCACATGGAATTTTCTCATGAAAATTGACACATAGGATCCTCTTAAAGTATAGAAGACTTTGCCCAAAATAAATGGCCAAATTTGTGAGATTATGGTGCTTCAATCACAAACCCTAATTTGGGTGCCTTGTATAGGAGCTTTGCCTTGTCCTGAGACCTCTGATGATCATGCAATCTTCTGAGCTTTTGCCAATGGACTTGAACTTGTAAATGGAGTTTAGACTCACCATAGAACTTGTACAAACTCATTGGGACCCTTGTCATGGCTTGAAATGCTTCAAGGACCTCCATAGATGACCATATGCTTGATGCTAGGACATGAGGGATGTTATGCCTCATCTTTCCATGATATGATGCTGAGGAAATGATATGAGTATGATGAATATGATGTGATATGATGCTTAAAAATGAAGAGGGCAAATTTGGGGTGTTACAGTAAGATTAAGAAGTTAATTTTATGGTTTGTAAGACGACTCGAGGGGGACTTGTCCATTTTCTTAACCAATTAAGGAAGAATTAGAACCTTAATGCAAGGCCCAAGTTACAAGCTTGATGTCTTAGTGATTATTAGATGGATTGATTAAAGGATTTAAACACATTAAGGGCTTAACACTTAGGATTAAAGTTATACACTCCATCCTAATAGAAGGATATATGCATAACCTTAATCACAAAGCCTTAAAACCCTTAAGGTTTAGTCCTTGATTAAGAGATGAGAAGAGAAGACACAAAAGATGACACAAAGGTAAAACTAATGGGGGGACTAATAAAACCCTAATTGTTATCATGCTTGGGTATTCTGAGGGTTTATGAGGCTTGCAAGAAGTCTTCAAGATGAGTCACCAAGGAAGAAGAAAGATGAAAGGAGGAGAAGCAGAAAGAAGCAAGTCAACTTACTTCACTTAAGAAGATAAGTTGCTTGAAGAAAGAAAGTGAGGAGGGAACATGAATGAGCAAGCCCACTATAATACAAATACAAAATGCAGCAATGAATGCATAAGAGAGATGAGAAGAGATTGTGAGAAGTGAAGGCAAATTCACTTCTCAAAGTAACTTACCACCTGAAAAGTTAGTGAAAGGAAATGAAAATGAAATGAAAATTAAATGAATGCAATGATGCAAACCAAAACTAGAAGCATGTTCATGATGCAAATGATGCTAAGAGATGATGCCAAAGCTTGTCATGAGATGCAAATGATCATACAAGCAATGAGGATGCAAATGAAGCTTAAAGGAAGCATGAAAGTTCATGGATGCACATGAAATGACATGGATACATAACATGGCCAATGGATGATGCAATGATCAAACATGATTCTAATGTGTCCTAAGATTTATTATGAGTCATGATAATGCACAAAATGCCATGGCAAGTTCATGAATGTAAGCAAATGCAAGATGAATGCAAATGAAGGCACAAAATTAGGGTTTATATGCAACATAAGATGCAAAACTCAAAGACAGAAGCAAATCATAAGATAAAAAATTGAAAATGCACTCAAAGGAACCCTAAGCCTCTACCAAGTCACCATCCAAAGGGGGAGGTCAGAAGCTTAACCTAGAAGGACTTATGATTTTTCTAAGTTTCTAGGGTTTTAAGGGTGATCCTAAGGGTAAAATGCCAAACAAATTGAAAATGAAAGATAAAAATGAAACAAAAATATTTTTAGATGCTTGAAACCATGCATAACACAATGCAAAAAGAATCATTCACAAACTCACTTTGGTTTAAAGGTTATGAATTTTTGAAGTTAGGGTTAAAAATATTCAAGTTTAAGAACCCTAATTCAATTGAAAAATGTCAAAGTATGATCAAAACCAAAACAAAATTTGTGTTGTGAGTTTGTAAATGTTTCTAAATGTCTAAGAATGTTCTCTGGATTTTTTTTGTGATTTTTAAATACTTAAGTGTATTTTTAATTAATTAATTTTCATTAACTAATAAAAAATAATCATTTAAATGATTTAAAAATATTTTTTAATGCAAAAAAATAAAAATAAAAATATTTTTGGGTTCTGAAAATTAATTAAAGGCTGGATAAAAAATTTCAGAATTTTTTGATGTCTTTTTTCTATTTTTAAAAATTCGTACAAATTAAATAGAAATTAATTAAATTGAAAGTATGCACAATAGAGAGCTGAGATACAATCTGGGCTTGAAAGGGTTGACTGGGCGCGCATCTGGACGACCCAGGTTCAAACTTCATTAAACTGATTTAATTAAATATTAATCCTATAATTAAAACTAATCAAGAGATCCAGGCCACACAAAGACGCACGGGAAGCTTGATCTAACGGCCCACGTTCAAAACATGCCCTAACCCTAATTAATTACACTAATTACTTTCAGGTGGCCGGAAATGACCTCCAGTCATCTTCTCCGGCCACACCTCCCCTGAAAATTTCCCAAAACGCTCCCTAGGTCATTTCTGGAGCTCTAAAGCTCCAAATTGCTTCCTCTCACCTTCCTAAGATCAACCCTACCCTCAAACTCCATTTCTTTTCACTCACAAATAAGATTCGAATCAAAGTTTAAAAATGGTAGAAATTTCAGAACAAGCATAAAACTTCATTTCTAAACCATTTTCAAAACTACAAAGCTCAGTGTAATCAGGAAAACAAGCTCTACCATCTCAAAACTAAAGAAAGGATTTCTGGAAAAAAGTTTCAAGAAGATACCTGAGATGGAGCTTTGCCAATGGAGCTGCCTGGGCCTTCTGCTTGATGCAAACAACCTCCTCTAACCTCCCTTGAGCTTCCTTGATGCTTTGTTGAAGTGTTTGTGTCCTCTCTTTGAAGTTAAGTGAAGTTCAGTTCAAAGGGGGAAAATCGTGTTTTGTGTATGGTAGCATTTAGGGCAAAGTGAAGGGTGAGAAATGATCAGTGATTGATGTTGAGATGAATGGTGGTATTGATTTGAAGAATGAGTGGCTGAGTTGTGAGTTTCGATGGAAAATGCAAAGAGGGAGATTTTTGTGAATGCTGAGTTATGGGAGAGTTCAGGCTTGCTTCTTATTATGTTTGGCTTGCTTTTGATTAGTATAAGGTAATGTGATTGGTTAGAAAGTTGCTAATGGTATAGTGTGATTGGTATGGCTTGTTTTGCAAAAAGTCAAGGTTATGTGTTCTTTGAGGTATGGGCTGTTTCAGGCCATGGACAAGGGCATGTCTGGTGCAGCTGTGATCAAGGAGGACCATGGAAATGAGATTGAGGCAAATCAGCAAGTTGTGACAAAGTTATGGGGGGTTTTGCAAATTTTGTGAACTTTGGCCCCTTTTGGATTTCTTCATGTGCAAGTCATGGAAATGTGAAATTCTTTGGGCAATTCTGAGTTGTAGGCATTTCATAATGATGTTATGATGTGTAAAAGTCACTTTGAAGTCACAAAATTTCTTGGCATGAGGTTTTGCAAAAATCCCTCTTTGGCATGAAATATGAAATTATGTGATTTTTGTCAACTTTGGAAAGCCATAACTTGAGTTCAAAAATGAATTATATCTTGTTCTTGTACTTTTTGAAAAGGGAATGATCCAATATACAACTTTCATGACCAAGAATTTTTCATTTGAAGCATTTTTGGTTGAGAAAGAGGAGGTTGAAAAACATTCCCAAAATGGAAAGTTTACATTACAAGTCATTTCCATTTTTGGCAACTTTTGGTTTTGCTCACTTTTCTTCAAATTTGTGAACTTCTAAGCACTTAAATGACCAAATAAATACCATATAACTTCAATTTGATGAAAAATCCTCTTTGGGTCCATTGATGGGGGCCTCAGATGCCTTGATTTTGCTCTGACTTGCTCAAGAAGTTACCCAGTGATCAGATGACTTCCACAATGAATTTCCTCATCAAACTTGGTATGTATAATCCTTATAGCATATTGAGACCAATAGAAACAATAATGACCAAAAATATTGGAGTTACGGCCTCTGAAACTAAAACCCTAATTTTAGGTCATATGTGCAGTTAAACCTGGCTCTGCTTCCATACTTTCCCAGTTCTTGTGATTTTTGAACTTCCTTGGTCTTTTGAGGATATAATAAGATGAGTGAACATACATGGACCCTCTTGAGATGATTGATAACCTTTGATGTGGATCAGGTGAATCCTGGCTTGCTCAGACCACAAACCCTAGATGCAGATGAACTTGACCTAATGCAGTGAAGCAAAAATGCAACATGATATGCTATGATTGAACTAATGCAAATGAAAAGATCACAAGCCATGGTGTGAACTTAGTGAGGGAAAATTTGGGGTGTTTACACTATGGCAACGTTATCCTAAAAAACACAAACAAAGTTCCCGCCTTAGTTAGGCGAACTACGTCGACTTTGATCCTCATTTTCCCGATGAGGTACATAGGCAGCGGGGTAGGGCCCGTTCGAGCACATTCTTTATTTTCCCTACATTTTCCCCTCTTTCTTTTTGATCTCTTTTTCCAATTCCCTTTTCTCAGTTCCCATTCCAGTTAGCAGTTCATTTGTTCAGCAGCATCTTATTTCTCACCCTTTGAAACAAACAAGCAAGCGTGGATCCCGTCTGGTACGGCGGACGATTTGGGGTGCTAATACCTTCCCAGGTCGTAACCGACTCCCGAACCCAGATCTTTGGTTCGTAGGACCTTGTCCTTTCCTTCTTCCTCAGGTTTGTGCAGCATTACCTTTCCCGTTCCTTCGGGATAAAAATGCCTGGCTGGCGACTCTACCATTTCCACACCACTTTCGCGTTTGTACTAGGATGAAAATCCCGGGAGCGAAAAATTTCATCAGAGTATATTTGAAAAACGGTATAAAAGAGCAATGACACATTATACTTGAAATTGAAACATACAACACCTGCTCAATAAAGATATGCAACAAACGGGGTAACTTACATACACAAGGCTTTCATCCTTACACCCGTATTCATCAATTCATTAAACAGCGGAAACAAAACATCATAATTTCAAACTTATATACTTATCATAAATATATCTGAAAGTTTGAATCACCAAAATATTTCATGTTTACATAAAACATATCACATCAAAATACATATACAAATGTATCTACAAAAGGCATCAAGCCAACCCTAACTACCCGGTGCTACATATCAGAGTGACCGACCAAAAAGATGAAGACGAGCTTCACAAAAATATCATCCAGCAACCTACTCTGCAATGCCTCATAAAGCATCATAAAACAGTAGAAGGGTGAGAAATATTATCATAATAACATTGCATATAATTATATATCTCAACATATAAAAATGAACGTAAAACATATTCTCACCACACATTTCATTCCTCATCACCTATACACATCGCAACGTGTACATACACAAATCAAGCATGTCATTCATGCACCAACTCACATAAACTTACATCATTTATGTCTATTCCTCAATTCTATTCATTCTGCATAAACATACACCTAGCTATGCTTAATCACACATATACATTACAAATGTATAAATCACATACATATACATATCAAACATGCATATATACAATCAAGTATCACACGTACTATCATCTCCACAATACTCCAAATAAACATTTACACATTCACGTTTATTTCTGCATATCATTATTAAAATGATAAAAATGCAACTCATAGAGATCGACACACGACTCTATGCAGATGTAAATGCGGTACCGACTCAACATTTCAGCAGGTTCTCTCAGGAACCAAATGGAATCATCGTTTGTAACCTAAAATAACTCCCCGTCAGGCACACGATGTTCCCCATTGCTCACACCCCACATGGGCACACGATGTTCTCCATTTCTCACACCCCACACGGGCACACAATCCGTTTGCTCACACCCCACACGAGCACACAATCAATGTGAATAAATCACCCATCGCTCACACCCCACACTAGCACACAATGTTTCTGGAAGGCTCACACCTCACATGGGCACACAATCCGATCGCTCACACCCCACATGGGCACACGATCTTGTTGTAGTCATCGCTCACACTCCACATGAGCACACGATGCTACAACGAATTCACAAAGAATCCCACAGCACAAGAATGCATACATTATGCTTACATGAAAAATGACACACAACATTCTTGAAAATGCATACATATTCACAATATAGTTATGCATTCATCTCATATAATTAGCATACATTCGCATTTAATTCAAGCAATGTATCTACTTGCCAAACGGCCACAACATAACAATCAAACCCACAATTCCATAATTAACATAATTATGTTTTATCGAAAAATTCGGGTAAAAGTCGGCTACAAATTACTCTTCTTAGCATCAATAGATTTTACACGTTTCTAGCTTCGAATCGATATAAGAATCACTAAAAACGGATACCCGAAACTAAAGTTACGGATCAAAACACATAACCCCTCAAAAACCTATAGGCTCGCTGAGCGCCCTCTCGCTCACTGAGCGAGAATCGCCCTGGAACTTTCGCTGAGCGAGGGATAGCTCGCTGAGCGACCACTGCGATTTCAGCAAAATACCAGCTGCGAACAGTCAACCAAAAACACTCCAAAACTCCTCTAAGCTCATACAAACATGATCAATAACATGTTCTAGCTATCATACTTCGGCTATAACGATTTCCAACCGATTAGTCCATAAATTTCTCACATTTTCTCTCAAACCCTAACTATTCATCTTCTCTAACTTTCATCAAAACCAAAACTCAACCAATCAAATACATACATAATCATACACAATATTAAGATATCAATGCTTATCACCCTTACCCGATTATTTCGATATCTTGGAGCAATCTTAAAGCTTTTCCAACTTTCCCTCTTTTCTCTTCTTTTTCTATTCTCTCCTTTTTCTTTCTTCTCTTTTTCTTTCTATCTTTTCTTTCTCTTCTTACCAACTTATAACTTCTATTTCTATTTCACTCTTTCTCACTCTCTTGTATTTTCTTTCTATTTTCTACTCTCTCCAACAAAAATATCAATTCTCTCACAAAAATATCAATTCTACTAATTTCTAACTTATCATTAATTAACAAATACCTAAAATACCCTTTTATCCAATTTTACCCGGAAATTCATAAAATCGTAAAATCCCACAACATAATATATCATCACATTAATTAATCAACATCAAATATCACCACGATAATTTCATAAATAAAACAATTATCATATAAATAAAATAAAAGACTCCACAAAGTTTGGGAAAATTGAATCGGGGCGTTACATGTGTCTCTCACAAAGGTGTGTTCCAAGTAAAAATGTTTCCTCTTTGACCCCTCGAATCGCCCCAACATAAACAATACGTTAGAATTTGAAACAACAAGATTAGTTAAAATGATGTAATTGAGGGCACAGAGGTCACAAGTTACAATTGATTGGGTCATAAGTAATCAAAATTGAAAATTGAAATTCAAGTTACAATTGATTGGGTCATAAGTAATCAAAATTGAAAATTGAAATTAATTGTCTGTAACTGGTTACGTCAAAAATGTAATCGGTTACAACTGTTTCTAAAACCAATTTCAATTCAGTGGTGACCATTTATTGAAATGTAGTAATAATTACATATGTTTTAATAACAAAAAACATTGCACCCTGTGACTGATTACAAGAATGAAGTATCTGGTTACAACTCTTAAATTATTGACGTTTTCATAACACACTGTTGCACCCCAAAATTTGCCCTCTATTTTTAACTCTAACCGACTTTTTGTTTCGTATTCATTTGCATCATATTCAAAGCATAACATTTTTTCGTATTAATATTAGCCAGAATAATTTCTCAGAATTTACAGACGGACTGGTCAAATTAATTTTCAATTGTGCCTAAAATCACTAAACGAAAAAATGTCAAGTTTAAGTTTGCAAATGTCGGTAATATTAATCTGCGGTTCACATGGTTTAATTTGACATGCTAAAAATATTTGTACGACTATTTTTGGTCATATGTTGATCAGTCTGAGCGGCTTACACGGTCATAATTTTTATTTCAAAATCCGACCAAACGTTGTATTTTTCCGAGTCATTTATTTCGCGCTGATTATTTTGACGTGTTTATTTTATTTTTTCGAGCATTTTGGTGCCCAACTTTTATTATTTTGAGTCTATTTATTTTTATATTGGGTCTATAATAAATAAATAGGTTAATTAGTTTTTATTTTAATTTTATTATTTTTATTAAACTTTATTTAATTATTTATATTAATATTTTATTGGGTTTCAAAATAAGCCCAATTAGCATTAACCCTAATTAGTCCTATAAATATTTATATGTGTGTTGCTGCTAAGAGGATACAAACCGAAAAATAAAAGAAAAAGAAAAAGACCAAAGCGGTGGATCTAACTTTTTCTTCATATTCATATAAGGTGGCGGTACATATATATGCAAGTTTGTCTGGTTTTCCATGAACCTCATGTCTTAATATATTATATATAGCATTTCGTTACTGTGTATGGCTTTTTTTCCAAGTGTTATTTCGTTTGCTAATACTCTTTTTCATTTCGTTACTATATGTGCAGGGTGTTTCAAATTTCACTTTGTTTACTGATACTTCTTTTAATATAATATATAATATGTATAGTAATATATAATATGTATAGTAATATATAATATATAATCTATAATATATATAATATATAATGTATAATTATTTTGTTAAATAATTTTTTATTTATAATTTGATAATTTTATTTGGATCGTGTTGATACGCTGTTTGTACATTGATATGCAAGATGCGTGACACTTATTGTTGATCTGGTCCAGTTGCGATGATCGCATTTTTTGCGTTAGCAACGTCATTCTTTTTTAATTCATATTATTTTTATATGTTATATGTTTAAATTGTACAGATAACTAACTTTTTTTTTCATAAACCCTAAGTTTTCGCCACAAACTCAAAATTTCAAACCTATAACTTTAACCCTGATTTTTTCCTAAAACCTTAAATTTTTTATACAAACCTTAACTGTTTCTCTAAAACAGATTATATATTTTCTTTATGATTTTTTTTTCATGTAAACCTTAAAACTTTCTTATAAACTTTAACCGTGTTATTTCCTCTAAACCATAAACCTTTTCTCAAACCTTAACAAACCTGTTATTATTTCTTATTTTCGCTCATGTTTATGTTATTCATACACTGTAATTGCGTCGCCCTTGTAATATTTTAAGTTTTAACTTGTAATATTTTCAATTTTACTTTTCGCCATCTTTATTATGTAACTACCCCAAAGCGTTGTAATAGTTAAGATTTTATTTTCTGCCATTTTATTTTTCTATCATTTAAATTCCTGCCATTGATCCTATATTAACTGCGTGGTTTAGTAATGTAGGGCGTGAAAACCTACTAAATTAATTATTTAATATTTTTCTATAATCTTTATATTTTTTTTGTAAATAAATAATAAACACTAACTATTTTAATAACTTTTTTTATTACTTACTTATAATAATAAATCCTTATATATTTTGTAAATAAAATCTAATTGACCATTTTTCTAATTAAATAATAATAATTCTAAAATATTGTTATAAATAAACCTATTAACCTAATAATTTGATATTTTCTATAATCTTTATTTATTTTGTAAATAACTAACTTAATATTTTTCATATAACTCTTTTATTTTATAATTTGTACATTAATATTTTTTAAATTCTTTTATTATTACTAATTTATTTTAAACTCATATTTTTCTAATAACTTCTAAAAAATCTAACTTGTTTAACCTAAACTAATTTCTTTTAAATTCTAACCTTTTTATTATCACTTTATTATTATTGTTATTTTATTATTGATTTATTACCATTGTTTATTTATTATTTTATTATTATTTGCTTTTATCTATTCTATTTTTGCTTCATTGTTTTCCTTATTTTAATTTTGTTTTATTTAAAATATTAGGAAAAAATGTATAGGTTGTAAATTTATTCTTTCTCGCCTGATTATTATGTATCTGTCTCATAGCCATGTAATAGTTTAGGAATTTATTTTTCTTGCTTTTATTTTTGTAAATTTTTAATGCGTGGTTAGTAAATAGGGTGTGAAAACATATTTGTGATTAATCTGACTTAGATAATTAATTTAAATAAGATAAATATTTGAAATAAAACACACACACGTAAGTCGATCTGTGATCGTCATCTTTCACTTCCTAGGGTTGCCTCTCAGTTGCCTATTTCTAAGGTCAAGTAAGGTGTCTTAAGCAAAGTCCCTTCATAAAATATCATCAAGTCCCTTAAAATTATAAGATCAAGTCCCTTCGAGGTTGCCTACGATAAATGATCTTTCCCCTTCGAATAAAAGATGATAAGTCCCTACGAATTGCTAAAGACACCTTGCAGTTGCCTAAATTCAGATGTCCCTTCACATGTCCCTTATCACATCCAATGTAATGACTACATATTCCTTAATAATAGGGATATTCTTACCATTTAAAGAACATATAAGAACAGTAAATACTTAATATAGGGTAGGTTCCTCTTAATTACTTGCTCACACATTTCAAAATACATTTTACACTTCACATTTCAAACAAATTTTCAAAAAAAAGTCTTTATATACATCCATACGAGGATCATTATAAAGTACTTAGAAAATTCTTAATCACACACACTACACATTTCTCAAAACAATTTAAAGTGAGCTAAGTAACTAAGAGCCCATGGATAACCATGGATATAAAGGGTGCTAACACCTTCCCTTTGTATAACCTACCCCCCGAACTCAAAATCTTTTTAAGGTCTTTCCTGTTCTTTTATGCCCTTTCCTTTTGGATAAAATAAAAGTCGGTGGCGACTCTTGCTATCCGCAACATTTAACTAAAGTCAGTTCTCCCACCGTGTTACAGAACTGGCGACTCTGCTGGGGACTAATAGAAGAGGGGTACCCTTAGGAATTAGATCACTTTAAATTTGTTTGCTTTGTTTGCTTTACTTTACTTGTTGGGTGCTCTTATGCGTGAAAGATCCTAACCCGGATCTAGTGTACCTTAGGTAAATGGCAATAGACCATGGAAACTGTACGGCGTATACCGATATGGTTGATTTGGTGGCCATAGTTAGTGTGACTTCTTGGTTGGTGCTTATGTTCCTTAAGCAAGTTGAGGATAATATGAGGCTGCCATATGTTGTCAATACACTAACTGACTTTTAGAACCCTAGTCATCCCATCTTGGCCTTTAGAAAGTAGTGAGATAACCGGCTTTGGTAAAGACTGAAGTTGGTTGATACTCGATACTACGCTCATTGAGATTCTAAACTTGGAGGGTTTTGGTTTGCAAGTAAGTTGCCTACTGAACAACCACCCTTGTGAAGGATCAATGATATTGAGATCCCTTAGAACCTGGTTACTTTTGTAGGACAAGATGAACCAACTAAACTTCATGGGAGGGTACTTACCTTTAAACCTCATGTAAGCCTTCAAACCTAGGGCTATTGTGTGACTTGTTTGTGCGTGCCACATGTTTGTGATTGAGCATAACATCATAGCATCATCATGCATCATAAGCATAGCATTTTCACTAACCATTTCAAGGACCAAAGGATTTATCTTTGTTCTTTGTTGCAGGTCATGGCTTCTGCTCGTAGGAATACTACCCGGATCAACTTTGTAGGAATACCTCCTAAGCTTAAGGAATTAGTCTCTCAAGTTTCTGAAAACTCCCAGTTCATCAAGAGACATGGTCACCTACTGGATCTAGTCACTTCAGGGTTCAATGAAGACATGATGAGTGTTCTGTTTCAGTTCTTTGATCCTAAACATCACTGTTTCACATTCCCCGACTATCAGTTGGTTCCTACAATGGAGGAGTTCTCCAAACTATTGGGTATACCTATCCTCAATCAGAGAGCTTTCATAGACTTAGAGAAAGAGCCTAAACCTGAATTCATTGTTGCAGCCCTACATTTGAAGAAATCAGACATTGTCCTTGAAACAAGAAGTGGAGTTAAGGGTATCCTTGCTAAGGTATTGATGGAAAAAGCTCAAGTGTTCCTGAAGGCTATGAGTTATGATGCTTTTGAGGAGATCTTAGCCCTATTGATCTATGGCTTAGTATTGGTCCCAAATCCAAACCAGTTCATAGACATACACGCCATCAACATATTTCTGACTTGTAATCCAATATCTACATTACTTGAGCACATCTTACATTCTCTCCACACTCGTACTACGAAGGCGAGAGGGACTCTGATATGATGCATACCTCTCTTGTCTAGGTGGTTTATTTCTCACCTTCCTCGATCAGTGATGAAGAATGAACAAGGGTTCAGGTGGTCCAAGAGGATCATGTCACTTTCTCATTCAGATATTCATTGGTGCTCTCGATCTATGGAGAATGTTACTATCATTGACCGTTGTGGGGAGTTCCCTAATGTGCCACTTCTAGGCATAAGAGGGGGCATTACTTACAACCCTTCTTTAGCTCTACGTCAGTTTGGTTATGCTCGGAGTGATGGTCCTCATGACATGCTTATTCAGGGTATTGTGTTCGATTACGACAACGATCTGCAAGGTTACCGGCAAAGGTTTATACGAGCTTGGGGTAAAGTGAACAAGGTTGACAGCAAGACTCTGGAACCAAAGTACACTATTCCTATGGAACCTTATCTTAGATGGGTACGAGCACGTGCTCAGACTCTTATGATGCCATATCCTGCTATCTTGCCAGTTACCATGGAGCCTGTTGCTGAAGGAGATACTCCTTATATCATTCTTCATCCAGACATGCCCACTGACATGGAAGAATTGCAAAGGTCCTGGATCCAGTTGAAGGAGCAAAGGGATACTTTTGAGACTCATTTCAAAGCTAGTCAAGAAAGAATCCTGGAGCTAACAAGACAACTTCAAAAGGAGCGGAATCTCAACTCATACCTCAACACAAAGAGGAAACGTTCATGGGAGACTTAAAACCCCATCTTTGTATTCATTTCATTTTTTTGTAAGCCCAAGAGGCAAACAAGTTTATTGATTACTAATAAAATTTTACTTTCTGGTTGTTTAAACAAATTTAAATCCTGCGGTCCTTGAAAACATTGCATATGCATTTACATACCATGTCATTGCATCACAGGTTTCTTATGAACAGGTATCTTATCTTCTCGCTGTTTATTTCAGCAGAAATGGCTCTCGAACAATTTGTCAAAGATCTTCAAGCTCAGAATGCTCTGTTTCAGGAAGTGATCTGAATTCGTCCAAGGGGCAAGAAGAGTTGAATGCATTCCTCTCTAAGGACATGAAAAAGAAGAATCCTAAGGACAACAAAGATGATCAGCTGAAACAACTACAATCTGAGATGGCAGAGATGAGGATCCAGATGAATAGCCAAATGGATCTTATCCAGAGTTTGGCCCAGGGGCAAGAAGAGCTGAGAAGCTTTGTCAATAAGCTTCGGCATAACAGAGTTGGGAATCTAATCATCAGTCAACCTCCATTGAAACAAGCTGACTTGGCTGAAAGGAAAGTAAGGATAAGAGAAGGAAAGAGACAGGCTACCACTGATTGTTCTTCAATGGAAGAAGGAAGACCCTGTAATATTAATCCACTTCGACACAAGGAATATAAAAGACAGTTCATCAAATTCAACCCGCCAATGCCACAAATGCTGCAATGCTTGTTGGAAATGAAGCTAATTTCCTTGGAAAATTCTCCTAAAAATCCTAATACCTCTTCTCCTCGCTATAATCCCAAAGCAAGGTGTATGTACCACTCTGACAGTCCTGGACACGACACTAATAAATGTTGGGAATTGAAGAATAATATTCAAGACCTAATTGACGAAGGAATACTCGAGGTTACGCCAGAAGGCTAGGTTGAGTTCTTCTATCGTCCATCAAGCATAAAAGTTTCCAGATAACTGGAGTGACGAGTTTAGAGGAAGAGGCTTTGAGAATATTTGAATTTTTCGTTTGTAGTTTCTTTTGTTTGCCTAAACACTTACTATTATGTTAGACTTTATTTTCACTAGTGCATTGCATATGTTTGTCTTGAGTTAATCCATTCGTTTCACTATATTTAAAACTATGCTTCTTATTTCTATCTTGTGATATTTAACTCCTGATAAAGCTATAAGCCTGTAGAGGGAGGATGACGAAAACAATACCATAATATTAGGCAGTATGCTTTTGACCAGACTATGCTGACGATGTACAGGCATTGTTTCAATTCCTAAACAGTGGAGATATAAGGAAGTTAATCCCTAGTCAACCCTTTTGAGCCTATGAAGTAGGAGTTTTTATTCTCGCACAAATTAAAACCCTTATTCATAACCCGGGGCGGGGTAGTTACTCGGTTAACTCAAATATGCCAATTATTTGTGTTGTACACAACTAATGATGGTTCTCTGTAATCATTAAACCTGTCAGTCAATATCCAGCAAAAGAAAAACCCACTAAGTCAAAACCTATGAAGGAGACTTAGTAAAAAAAAATTTGAGAAATTCCGCTGATTGTAATTTTGAAACAAACAATTCAGGCAAAAATAAGGGATAACAAAGTCAAAAGAAAAAAGAGGTCACTATGAATCCTCAACAAAGAAAGATGACTGAATGTTCAAATAAATTTTTGGTTTCTGAACCATCACAAATGTCAGTGTTACAATTCCAAACTCCTTTGAGCCTCAATGCATAAGTTAACTGAGCATAGGACTGAAGAACATCATGGAGATTGGGTTGGGTACAAATAAAATTTGAGCCTTTATCCTTTGTTTCTTAAACTGTGAACCAGGCCACGTTATAACCCTTTAAAAGACCTAACTGAAGCATGGTTAGTCCAAAAAACATACTACTACAAAAGGTATCCTGACTCCTTTAGGGCTTATTATAAAAATTGAGTTAATATCACAATTTTCACAAAAATTGTTTTTTCTAAAATAACTCTTTTTCAAAACTTCAACACAGACATAAGCATTGCATTTTTGAATATATTTGTTTGCATATACCTGAGTGTTTGATAAACAGAGAAGCTTACAGGGTGAATGTTCAATAAACCAAAGTCCTTCCGATAAACAAGGTTGCTTCCTTGATCAAAGTCCATGTATACAAAGGGGCATAGTCATTATCTCCCAATCAAGGGGGCATGCCATGATACTGCCTAACTCATTTGGGTCAATCAGGACAGGATTCAACTATGTTTAAGTAGCCAGGGGCAGATCTCCTCATCTATCTAAATTACCAAGGGTAACATTATAGAGTTCATAATGCCAGGGGCATAGTCACTGTTTCCCAATCAAGGGGGCATACCAAGTTACTGTTCAATTCATTCGGGGCAATCAGATCCAGATTCAACAGTGCTTAATAGCCAGGGGCAGCTCTCCTCATATATTTGAATTACCAAGGGTAACATTACAAAGTTCATGATGTCAGGGGCATAGTATTGTGGGGCATTCTGCTTATTTCTCTTGAGGTAACTACATTCAGATACTTCCATTATGGGACAATTCATCCTCAACCAAGGGGCAATGCTCTCTTTCCAAATCTAATATTCGGAGCATATATGGTCCATCACAATTTGAAGGCACATTCCTCTCATTGTATTACCTTGATATTTAATTCTCAGCAGAAGCCATTGTGGAAATTAACTGTCTATGCCAGTAGTATCAGATGGTGTCAGTATCATGTCTTCGGATCTAGCCATGAGAAATTCTGGGAAATTATTCAGGAAAGTTAAGAACCTCAGAAGTTCTAAATCCAATTGGATATACACTTTCAAAGTTGAAACGACTCTGTTTTCGAGTTCAGCTTTACTTTTCCCCTTTTACTAAAGCGAAAAACGTTTGTTGGTTATGTATATATGCTTTTGAATATGATTGATGTTTACCAGAAATGCATAAAATACAATAATAGCATTTACGATGAACGAAGGGAGATAGGAATTCAACGAAGCTTCGCCGGTTCATCCCCACAAGACAACTACAAATCCCTCGCAGGGCAGATCTATCTTTATAGATACTTCGAGTTACGTCTCCCCTTAAATTTATGTCCATCTCTTTTATCCTCAGTCGGGATACTCAGGAACTTATTCCTTCAATAGAAGTATGACGAACGAAGACTGGAGGTTATAAATACTATACTATCAAACGAAATGGGAACGAGGTCCTCATATTCTTTAGTAACGAATCGAGATTTATTTTCCCTAGCCAGCAGTTGTTATACAGAGATACCCAAACACTTCAAGCTACATGATTCATACATACATCATTTATATCATATCATAGCATATCCATAAATGCATAATACATTTACTTAGATGCACCATGCCATACATGCATACATATTGCATAAACTAACCTTTTCCTTGCAGGATGGTCATATGCAGATAAAATACTATCAATAATTCACAACAGGTCAGAAACGATCTATACGAAGGTCTAGTGCTGATACTTAATCATTACTCAAGATGTCCTTGGAGAGTAGGCAAACGATCTATACGAAGATCTATTCCCTAATCCAGGATATTTTCAAAGGATGTAATCGCCACGGAGATTTAATCCTGATACTCTTTTGTCCTTGGATAGTAGGCAAATGGTCTATACGAAGATCTATTCCCTAGTCTAGGATATTTTCAGGGGATTTAATCCTAATACTCTTTTGTCCTTGGATAGTAGGAAAACGGTCTATACGAAGATCTATTCCCTAGTCCAGGATATTTTCAGGAGATTTAATCCTGATACTCTTTTGTCCTTGGATAGTAGGCAAACGGTCTATACGAAGATCTATTCCCTAGTCCAGGATATTTTCCGAAGATTTAATCCTGATACTCTTGGATAGTAGGCAAACAGTCTATACGAAGATCTATTCCCTAATCCAGGATATTTTCAAAGGATGTAATCGCCACGGAGATTTAATCTTGATACTCTTTTGTCCTTGGATAGTAGGCAAACGGTCTATACAAAGATCTATTCCCTAGTCCAGGATATTTTTAGGAGATTTAATCCTGATACTCTTTTGTCCTTGGATAGTAGGCAAACGGTCTATACGAAGATCTATTCCCTAGTCCAGGATATTTTCAGGAGATTTAATCCTAATATGCTTTTGTCCTTGGATAGTAGGCAAACGGTCTATACGAAGATCTATTCCCTAATCCAGGATATTTTCAAAGGATGTAATCGTCACGAATTTAATCCTGATACTCTTGGATAGTAGGCAAACGGTCTATACAAAGATCTATTCCCTAATCCAGGATATTTTCAAGGGATATAATCGCCACGAAGATTTAATCCTGATACTCTTTTTATCCTTGGATAGTAGGCAAACGGTCTATACGAAGATCTATTCCCTAGTCCAGGATATTTCCAGAAGAGATAATCGTCACGAAGATTTATTTCTACTGGTCTATTAACAATTCACAACAGGTCAGAGACGATCTATACGAAGGTCTAGTGCTGATACCTAATTCAGAAAGAAATCGCCACGAATATTTGGTTCTGACACGTAAATTAAAGTGTGTTCTTAGATATGGTTCAGAGACGATCTATACGAAGATCTAAGCCCTGATACTTAATGAAGGATATTCTTTTCCCCCAGAGATAATGCAGAGACGATCTATACGAAGATCTAGTGCTAGCATTTAACTCAAACAATGTTGCATAAACGATTCAGAGACGGCCTATACGAAGACCTAGTACTAATATCCAGTATCAACATCAAGATATTATCACCTCCTGATATTATAGATGACATTTATAAGCCCATCTCCAGTCCTTCCAAGTGGCATCTTCAAGCCCACTTAAGCATATACAATTAACCATCAGTGTTACTTTCCACACCGGCGAGTGCAAATTTTTGGACTTTTGTGTTCAATCCCCTTCAACCTTCCAAGTCACGAATGGCACACAGGCCAATCTAACTCCTCAGGTTTCAGAAAATTGAACAGGGGCAGCTGTTGCACCCCAAAATTTGCCCTCTATTTTTAACTCTAACCGACTTTTTGTTTCTCATTCATTTGCATCATATTCAAAGCATAACATTTTTTTCGTATTAATATTAGCCAGAATAATTTCTCGGAATTTACAGACGGACTGGTCAAATTAATTTTCAATTGTGCCTAAAATCAGTAAACAAAAAAATGTCAAATTTAAGTTGACAAATGTCGGTAATATTAATCTGCGGTTCACGTGGTTTAATTTGACATGCTAAAAATATTTTTACGACTATTCTTGGTCATATGTTGATCAGTCTGAGCGGCTTAAACGGTCATAATTTTTATTTCAAAATCCGACCAAACGTTGTATTTTTCCGAGTCATTTATTTCGCGCTGATTATTTTGACGTGTTTATTTTATTTTTTCGAGCATTTTGGTGCCCAACTTTTATTTTTTTGAGTCTATTTATTTTTATATTGGGTCTATAATAAATAAATAGGTTAATTAGTTTTTATTTTTATTTTAATTATTTTTATTAAACTTTATTTAATTATTTATATTAATATTTTATTGGGTTTCAAAATAAGCCCAATTGGCATTAACCCTAATTAGTCCTATAAATATTTATATGTGTGTTGCTGCTAAGAGGATACAAACCGAAAAATAAAATAAAAAGAAAAAGACCAAAGCGGCGGATCTAACTTTTTCTTCATATTCATATAAGGTGGCGGTACATATATATGCAAGTTTGTCTGGTTTTCCATGAACCTCATGTCTTAATATATTATATATAGCATTTCGTTACTGTGTATGGTTTTTTTTCCAAGTGTTATTTCGTTTGCTAATCCTCTTTTTCATTTCGTTACTATATGTGCAGGGTGTTTCAAATTTCACTTTGTTTAATGATACTTCTTTTAATATAATATATTATATGTATAGTAATATATAATATATATGATAATGTATAATATATAATATATAATATATATAATATATAATAATATATAATGTATACTTATTTTGTTAAATAATTTTTTATTTATAATTTGATAATTTTATTTGGATCGTGCCGATACGCTGTTTGTACATTGATATGCAAGATGCGTGACACTTATTGTTGATCTGGTCCAGTTGCGATGATCGCATTTTTTGCATTAGCAACGTCGTTCTTTTTTAATTCATATTATTTTTATATGTTATATGTTTAAATTGTACAGATAACTAACTTTTTTTTTCATAAACCCTAAGTTTTCGCCACAAACTCAAAATTTCAAACCTATAACTTTAACCCTGATTTTTTCCTAAAACCTTAAATTTTTTATACAAACCTTAACTGTTTCTCTAAAACTGATTATATATTTTCTTTATGATTTTTTTTCATGTAAACCTTAAAACTTTCTTATAAACTTTAACTGTGTTATTTCCTCTAAACCATAAACCTTTTCTCAAACCTTAACAAACCTGTTATTATTTCTTATTTTCGCTCATATTTATGTTATTCATACACTGTAATTGCTTCGCCCTTGTAATATTTTAAGTTTTAACTTGTAATATTTTCAATTTTACTTTTCTCCATCTTTATTATGTAACTGCCCCAAAGCGTTGTAATAGTTAGGATTTTGTTTTCTGCCATTTTATTCTTCTGCCATTTAAATTCCTGCCATTGATCCTATATTAATTGCGTGGTTTAGTAATGTAGGGCGTGAAAACCTACTAAATTAATTATTTAATATTTTTCTATAATCTTTATATTTTTTTTAAATAAATAATAAATACTAACTATTTTAATAACTTTTTTTTATTACTTACTTATAATAATAAATCCTTATATATTTTGTAAATAAAATCTAATTGACCATTTTTCTAATTGAATAATAATAATTCTAAAATATTGTTATAAATAAACCTATTAACCTAATAATTTGATATTTTCTATAATCTTTATTTATTTTGTAAATAACTAACTTAATATTTTTCATATAACTCTTTTATTTTATAATTTGTACATTAATATTTTTTTAAATTCTTTTATTATTACTTATTTATTTTAAACTCATATTTTTCTAATAACTTCTGGAAAATCTAACTTGTTTAACCTAAAATAATTTCTTTTAAATTCTAACCTTTTTATTATCACTTTATTATTATTGTTATTTTATTATTGCTTTATTACCATTGTTTATTTATTATTTTATTATTATTTGCTTTTATCTATTCTATTTTTTGCTTCATTATTTTCCTTATTTTAATTTTGTTTTATTTATAATATTAGGAAAAAATGTATAGGTTGTAAATTTATTCTTTCTCGCCTGATTATTATGTATCTGTCCCATAGCCATGTAATAGTTTAGGAATTTATTTTTCTTGCTTTTATTTTTGTAAATTTTTATTGCGTGGTTAGTAAATAGGGTGTGAAACACATATTTGTGATTAATCTGACTTAGATAATTAATTTAAATAAGATAAATATTTGAAATAAAACACTCACACACGTAAGTCGATCTGTGATCGCCATCTTGCACTTCCTAGGGTTGCCTCTCAGTTGCCTATTTCTAAGGTCAAGTAAGGTGTCTTAAGCAAAGTCCCTTCATAAAATATCATCAAGTCCCTTCAAATTATAAGATCAAGTCCCTTCGAGGTTGCCTACGATAAATGATCTTGCCCCTTCGAATAAAAGATGATAAGTCCCTACGAATTGCTAAAGACACCTTGCACTTGCCTAAATTCAGATGTCCCTTCACATGTCCCTTATCACATCCAAGGTAATGACTACCTATTCCTTAATAATAGGGATAGTCTTACCATCGAAAGAACATATAAGAACAGTGAAGACTTAATATAGGGTAGGTTCCACTTAATTACTTGCTCACACATTTCAAAATACATTTTACACTTCACATTTCAAACAAATTTTTAAAACAAAGTCTTTATATACATCCATACGAGGATCATTATAAAGTACTTAGAAAATTCTTAATCACACACACTACACCTTTCTCAAAACAATTTAAAGTGAGCTAAGTAACTAAGAGCCCATGGATAACCATGGATATAAAGGGTGCTAACACCTTCCCTTTGTATAACCTACCCCCCGAACTCAAAATCTTTTTAAGGTCTTTCCTGTTCTTTTATGCCCTTTCCTTTTGGATAAAATAAAAGTCGGTGGCGACTCTTGATATCCGCAACATTTAACTAAAGTCAGTTCTCCCACCGTGTTACACACACCACCTTAATTCAAGTGCTCCAAATCTTCCATGTCCATGTTCTTCTTCAATCTCTCCAAAGCTTCAATTGTGACTCCTTTGATCAATAAATCAGCTACTTAGCCTTCACTTCTATAATATCCTAATTTCAACCTTCATTATAACAAGTTTCCCTCAAGTTCTGAAGACTCTGAAGAATTGAGTTTCTAAAGACCAAGGGTTTTGAAGACAAGTGATGAAGTTTCTAATGTTAAGGTTCTAGTGAACAATTTCTGAAGACTCAAAAGACTTGAGATTTTGAAGGCCCAATTATCTATTCTTCTATTTATACTTCAATCATCTCAGAATTAGAAACCTCTGTAGATTGGAAGATAAGGTTAATGTTTACGAGGGAATAATACATAGTACAAAGACGTTCCATTCTACAATCACTTTTGGAAATTTTTGGTTAAAACATTTCCTGCATAATCTTAGGTAGAAAAAGAAAGTCTGAACACTTGAGAAGCTCCTTCTGACTCCTGAAATCCCTAGCTGGTTGTTGTTGTACATGAGGAAGAGAATGATAGTTACTCCACCTCAAACCATTACTTGCCATAAAGGGATAAATCTTCTTCTCAATAGGCATAAGAGAACCATTAAGAAGGTCTGGAAAGAGTTTAATAAGAAGCATTTATTATCAATGTAACACATAGTTTATAGATTATACAACTCAGGTCACATGGAACAACCAGCTTCACAACTCAGGTCACAAGACACAACCAGCTTCACAACTCAGTTCATAAGACACAAAGGAAGAGCAAACTAAAGTAATACAAATAAGATGTTAGAACATCTTATCCAGCATTCTTGGAATGCAACTTCACAATGAAAGTGTGAGGAAAACACAAGAAAATGGGGGGGGTGAATTGGATTTTAAACTCTTGAAATTTTTTTGCCTCTTATCATTAATGCATTAAGAGATTATCAGAGTCTGATTATAGATTCTGAGTTACGATGTAGAAGCATAAACAATAAAGCAAGAGTAAAGAACACACGATATATCCTGGTTCACTTAAGCAACTCTCAAGCTAATACAATCAAAAGTTATGAATTTTTGAAGAAAATAAAATTATTTGAGCAACTCTTAAGCTTAGGTAGAGCATTGCAAGAGCTTTATATCGATATAAAGAACAAGTTCTCGTTTGTGCTTTATATCGATATAAAGAACAAGTTCTCGTTTGTGCCTATTTCTAAGGTCAAGTATCCTGGCTCAGGTGCTAACTGTCTTGCATTAGACGGAAGAAGCAAGTTCTCGTTTGTGAGTGAATGAGATGAGAAAAGAATCCCGGAGGAGACGATTATTGTTTGTTTTTGTGTTTTCAATCTTTTATTTCTTTTTTGGAGTTTGTCATAAGAAAATGAGCTTAAGCCTAAACCAATGGTTAGTAAACTCATCACATCCTCCCTTTGATTAGGGGTAATGAGAATACCTTAAGTACGAAGTAAGCACCTCACACTTAATCACCATGATGTAGGATTAAGATTATTAACCTACTTGTGATTATTTAGATGTTTTTGGTATTTTGTTTAGTGTTAAGTAATGAGTTTAAGCCATAATCAAAGATTTAATGGACTCATTACACCATCCTAATAGAAGGATAATAGATGAGAACATTTAAGCTGGGGAAGACTCCTCAACTTAACCCATGATTAGGGATTAACCTCATGACAAAACAAAGTCTTTATTAAAGTGGATTTTAGTTAATGATAAGATTGAGAAATGGATTTTATGGTTTGTAAGACAACTTGAGGGGGACTTGTCCATTAACACTAGGGTTAGTCCTTCTTATCCAATTAAGGAAGAATTAGAACCCTAATGCAAGGCCCAAGTTACAAGCTTGATGTCTTGGTGATTATTAGGTGAATTGATTAAAGGATTTAAACACATTAAGGGTTTAACACTTAGGATTAAAGTTATACACTCCATCCTAATAGAAGGATGCAGGCATAAGCTTAATCACAAAGCCTTAAAACCTTTAGGGTTTAGTCCTTGATTATGAGGTGAGAAGAGAAGACTCAAAGAAAACTCAAAGGAAAGAGTCTAAGGGGACTAAACAATCCTAAAATGTTATCATGCTTGGAAGTCCTAGGGTTTGTGAGGCTTAAGAGGAGAAATCTTCAAGGAAGCCACCAAGGAGAAGCAAGATAGAAAAGGGATGAGATGAGAAGAGAAGAGAAAAGAGGGAAGAGAGGCACAAGTGAGCTATCTCACTCCAAGACAAGTAAAAATGCAGCAAGGATGTAAAATGATGAGGTGAGAAGAGGTAGGAGGTGAAGGCAAATCCACCTCCCAAACAAACTTACCATTAACCTGAAAAGTTAATACAAGATGCATAAGGGAAGAAATGAGATAAAAACAATGCATATGGATGGGCAAAGGCCAAAGTCAGAAACATACACATGATGCAAATGATGTCAAGAGATGTTGCAAAGCCATACAAGATGCATATATGAGAGCATACAAGAGAATGGATGCATATGGAGCATGCCTTGAACCATGAAAGTTCATGAAAGCTTATGGAATTCAATGGAGATATGACATGTCAAATGAATGATGCAATTATCAAACATGATTCTAATATGTCCTAAGATGTCTTATGAATCATGTGGATGCATAAAATGTCATGGCAAGTTCTTAAATGCAAGCAAATGAAAGATGTATGTAAAGGAAAGCAAGAATTAGGGTTTATGCATAACATGCAACACAAAATTCAAAATCAGAAGCAAGTGACATGATAAAAAATTGAAAATGGGATCAAAGGAACCCTAACCCTACACAAGTTCACTGCCCAAAGGAGGAGACCTAAATCTAAACCTAATGGAAGTTGTGACTTTTCTAAGTCAACTAGGGTTTCAAAGCACCTCAACAAGGAAAATGCACATTAAATTGAAAATGGAAGATAAATTCAAACCAATTTTACCCTAAAAACTACATGCTATGAAAGATGCAATGCAAGAAGAACTATTATCAAACTCTTCATGGTTAGGCAGAATGGATTTTTTCAAGTTAGGATCAAAATATTGTCTTTAAACCACTTTAATTCCAATGAAAATTATCAAAATAGGTCAAGAACCAAAAAGAAATTTGTTTTGAGAGTTTGGTAATGCTTCTAAATGTTTTAAAATTCAATGTAAATTTTTTTTTGATTTTTAAATACCTAAATGCATTTTTAATTAATTAATTTCCATTAACTAATTAAAAATAAACATTTAAATGATTTAAAAATGATTTTTAATGCAAAAAATAAAAATAAAAATATTTTTGGGTTTTGAAAATTAATAAAAGGTTTGACAAAAAATTTCAGAATTTTTTAATGTGTTTTACTATTTTTAAAAATTCGTAGAAAATAAAACAAATAAAATGAAATAAAAATGAAATTAAAGAGAAAGTATGCAGATCCTGAGGCTCACATTCAAATGGTTTTGGAGGGAATTGACTGGCGCCAGATCCTATGGCCCAGATTCAAACTGGCTGGATTAAAACTAAAACCTAATTAATTAACTTAATGACGTGGATTATGGCTAAATGGGGTGATCTGAGCCACACAAACGCGCGCGAGTCAACACGGGTCAACAGGATCTATGGCTCACATTCAAACTGAACCCTAATCACATTTAAAGCCCTAATGACTTTCAGGTCACCGGAGAAGAGCTCCGGTCGTCTTCTCCGGTGACATCCCTCCCTGAAAATTGTTATCTCCCTCAAATCCTCACCCCAAGCCCCCTAAAGCTCCAGAATCACTCAACAAACATCAAGGAACAAGAATCAAACATCAAATTTCATTTATTTTCCATCAACAACATGATTCGAACAAGAAATCAAAAACTGAATAAAATTTCAGAACACTCATACATCCTCAATACTCAATCATTTTTCATCATTCAAGGTTCATTGTGACCAATGGAACATGCTTTATCATTCTATAACCAAAGAAACAATATCTGGAAAAAAAGTTTCAAGAGGATACCTGAGATGGAGCTTTTGCTTTTGGAGCTTTCAGGCCAGTTCCTTGCTTCAAAGTCCATCCAATGATCTCCCTGAAGATGCTTTGAGGCTTAGTTGGAATGTATTGTGGCTGGTTTTTGAGATTGATGAAGTTCTGACCAAGGGGAGTGAGAAATCGTATTTTTGTTTGTGGGCTTTTCAGGGCAAGATGAAGGGTGGTTTATGCTCTATGAAGCTTTTCTAAATGAGTGGTGAAGTTGGTTTTGAGGTTTGATGATTGTGTGATGAGATTCGAAGGAAAATGCATTAAGAGGGATTTTTGTGAATGCTGACTTGTGGGAGGTTTCATCTTGTGTTGTGTGGTGTGTTGAGTTGCTTTTGGTCCATGTATCAAGTTGGGATAGGTCAGAGAGTTGTTGTTGGCCTATGTTGATTGGTATGGTCCATCTTGCCAAAAGTCAATGTTAGGTGTCCTTTGAGGTATGGGTCATGGCAGGACAAGGACAAGGGCATGTTTTGTGTAGCTGTGATCAAGGAGAACCATGGAAGTGAGATTGAGGCAAACCAGCAAGTGGATCAAAGCTTATGGGGGTTTTTGCAATTTTCATGAAGTTTGGCCCTTTTGAGATTTCTTAAAGCATAAGTCATGAAACTTGGAGATTCTTTGGTGCATTCTGAATTTTAGGTCATGATTTATGTTTGTGTAATGCTTAGAAGTTGATTTGAAGTCACAATTGCCCTTGGCATGTGAAATTGCAAGTTTCCCTCTTTGTGCAAAAGTGAAAATTTCATGATTTTGTCCAACTTTGACAAGCCATAACTTTTGATCCAAAATGAATTAGAATGAGTTCTTGTAATTTTTGAAAATGGGAGGATCCATTCTACAACTTTCATGACCAAAGTTTTCTCATTTGAAGCATTTTTGAATCAAAAAGAGGAGGTTGAAAAACTTTCCCAAAATGGCAAGTTTACATTACAAGTCACTTTCCTAAAAAGGCAACTTTGCAAATGGCTTGAGATTCTTCAATTTTGTGAACTTATAACATCTTCTATGATCAAATAAAGATCATACACATTCAAAATGATGGAGAAACCCCTTTGGTTGGGTCATTGGGGGCCTCAGATGCCCTAATTTTGCACTGACTTGCTCAAGAAGTTATCTTGTGATCAGATGCCTTCCCCATGGAATTTCTTCATGAAAATTGATATGCATGATCCTCATAACATATAGAGACCAATAGAAACAAGAATGACCAAAATTTTTGGAGTTATGGCCTTTGAAACCAAAACCCTAATTCTAGGTCATCTATGCAGTTAAACTTGGCTCTGCTTCCATGCCTTTCTCAGTTCTTGTGATTCTTTGACTTCCTTGACCTTATGAGGATATAATATGATGCTTGAACATACATGGACCCCTTTGAAGTGATTGATGACCTTTGGAGAGGCTCAAATAGCTCTTGGATTGCTCAGATCACAAACCCTAGATGCAGATGACTTTGAATCAATGCAGTGAAGCAAAAATGCAATATGAGATGATATGATTGAACTCATGCAAGATGAAAAGAATCACAAGCCATGATGAAATGAGTGAGGGAAAATTTAGGGTGTATACACATAGGTAAGTGTACCTAAGTCTTACTCACTGGGATGTGTACGTCTCACATCATCCCGAAATGGAATGCGCAAGAGGCACACCTATCTATGGAGGAAATCCCCAAATCTAGTCCCACAAGTGAAGACTTAGACACACTGACCTACTGACATTTATTAAGTGTTTTTGTGGTTTTTGGTTAAGAAATGTTTTTTATCTTTTCTTTGTGAGGTAATCCCTTGCTAAGACCTATCCACCACGAGGGATGACTTACACCTCGCCCCGAAACGGAACACGTGCAAGTATCTCATAGCAAAGTCTCATGTCACATGAGAAGACTCAACCTTTATTAAAGTGAATTAAAATTAAGTTTGAAGATGAGAAGAGAGAGCACCAAAAGGATCTCAAAGGTAAAATCTAATGGGGAAGACTACTCCTAATATTATCATGCATGGGAGTCCTAGGTTAGTGTGGCTTCAACTATCCTAAGAGAAAGGATGATCAAAAGAGGGGAAAAAAGAAAGGAGAAGAAAGCCAGAGAGGGGAAAGAGAACCACATGATGGCACAAAGTACATAAAAACTCATAAAGCAAAAGCAAAGCAAAAGAGGAAAGATGAAGAGTTGAAATGTGGATAAATATCCACACTTCTCTTACCATGAGCCCCTGAAATGTTAGCAAAAATCCAACAAATTGATCAACACAATCATGGAATGAACATGCTCAAAGGTTCTAGCAAACAAGAATCAAACAACATGCCAAGCATTGCAAATATACGAATTACGCGTCGAAAACATGAAAGCATACATCAACCAACAAGAAAATCACCCTAAAATAACATGTTCAATGATCATACAATGATCCATGGCAATTAAAACAAACAAGGGGATCAAACAAGCTCAAAACAGCCCAAAAAAGTCATTCTGCTTCAGTGTTAACCGGTTAACCAAATGCGTTAACCGGTTAACCAGTTCAAACTTGGAAAAATACGCATAAAACAGGTGTGTTAACCGGTTAACCATATGCGTTAACCGGTTAACACTGTTAAAACAGCAGTGAATCCTGCAAAAAACAGCAGCTCAAACCAGTTTATTCAAATAATCTTACACCAGACCAGCAATCTATTATACATGGAAAAATTAGATCAATTCACATTAATCCATATCATTAAGCTCATGATCATAACAATCGGATCCCGTTACAAATCAACCAATCAAATTAAGCAACACAAGCAAATACACAAGCATATGGTGGATTTAAAGCACAAGCATGCAAATAAGCTAAAAACAGAGCTAGATCTGAAATTAACCAACCTACAAAGCTGAGGTATGCTTTGGTAATTGTTGTTTGAGCTGAAAACGGTAAATCTCGCGGCAAATTTTGAAGATCCGGTGCTAAGCTCCACACTCCGTGCAAAATAAATGCAAGAACAAGCTCTTGATGCAGAATTTTGGATCCAAAACCACTTCTAGATCCCAAACCAGATCTGAATCTCCAATAAAACCAGCAGAAAGATGCAAGGAAGCTATGGATGGAGGTCTAGTTCCAAGATCTACACACCTCAAGACAAGGTTGTGTGATCTTCAAAGAGGAACTTTGAGTGATTTGGAAAATTGGGAGAGAAAAGTGAGAGAATTATGAGTGAGAGGAGAGAAAATTCAGAAATGAAAGTGAAAAATGAGGGAGAGCCCCCTTGGTTTGGAGGGAAATGGAATAAATATGGCTTAGGTTTGGGGCCCAAAATTTTGGTTTGGGATCCAAAAATATGGCTTGGCATTGGCTTAGAAAGTGATTAGGATTTAGCATTGGAATTAGGCTTGGACAAATGCTCTAGATCCTTCTCCATAATTCAAATTAATTCAAATGAATAAAAATCAGAAAATTGGAAAATGGAGCCAAAACACACATGTTGAACTTGCTGCTGAAATTTAAATTTCACAGCCGTTAACCGGTTAACCATATGCGTTAACCGGTTAACGCAGGAAAAACTTGAATTTCCCTCCTTTTGGTGGGAAACCCCAGTAATATCCCGGTGCCAACCGTTTCAAACTGATTTTGATCGTCATCCTTTTTAGGGTCTTGAAGATGATACTGAGCTTGTGCAAAATAATCCTGTGAGACTCTTGCCAGGTCACCATGCTCTTGATTTTGACTTGCAGTGCTTCAAATCTCCCGGATGGTTGACCATATGCCTTATGCTGGAACATGTGAGTGTTATGCTTCATTTTTCTATGCAAAATGATAAGGATATGATATTCTTATGATGATTATGATATGATGATGATGCTAAACAGAAGAGGGAAAATTTGGGGTGTTACAGTTGCCCCTATTCAAGCAACCGTTAATTTGAAAAGGATGGTAGCACGGGCTATCGACCGTTCAAGATGATATGGTTGAATACCAAGAAAACCCTGAAATTTGCACTCTGCTGGAAAATGCAAGCAGTGGGAAATAAACCCAACCAAAGGAAGTTTTGGTGACTGAAGTGGGGAAAAAAGCAGACGAGCTCCTTCCATCTTGAACTGTTACGCCAGATAAGGATACTTAGACAGACGAGTCTTCTTCGAACAAACCTGTTACGCCAGGCGCTGGACATACGAGTCCTCCCATACTTTGCAAAACATATGACTTGATACAGACGAATCTCCTTCGGATAAACCTGTTACGCCAGGAACTGGACATACGAGTCCTCCCATACTTTGCAAAACATGTGACTTCAGACAGACGAATCTCCTTCGGATAAACCTGTTACGCCAAGACCGGTAACCATTTTGACATTTACTCCCACAGTCAGGACTTCAAACCTCTTCAACACAGACGAGTATTGGATGATCAACAAGAGAACACAGACGAGGGCCATAAGTCAATGATACAAACGAATATCATACGATGATCAAAGAAACACATACGAGTGTTTCAGGCGATGATGCAGACAAATATCATCCACTGGTACAAACAAATACCAGAAATTCAAACACAGACAAGCATTTGGAGTAGCAATATAGACGAGTACTAGGGAAATATCAAATCAACACATACGGGTGTAGGCTAACACAGACGAGTGCGAGGGATGATACAGACGAGTATCCGAACAGTGCAGATGAGCTTCAAACAGATAACGAACACAGACGAGTGCTAGAAAATGCATACGAGCAACAGTAACTGTCAAATACAGACGAGTGTTGGGAAGTGCAGACGAGCAATACCAATCATGGACACAGACGAGTGTTGAAAAGTGCAGACGAGCAACAGCGAATACAGCCATGGGCAACTGCTGGGGAGAGCAAACGAGCAATACCAAAGTGATAACACAGACGAGTGTTGAGAAATGCAGGCGAGCAATAAGCAATCATCAAACACAGACGAGTGTTGGGAAATGCAGACGAGCAATACCAAAGTGGGAACACAAACGAATGTTGAGAATTGAAGACGAGCGACAAATAGATAACAAACACAGACGAGCTTTGGGGAATGCATACGAGCAACAACAAAAATCAAACACAGACGAGTGTTGGGAAATGCAGACGAGCATCAACAAATATCAAACACAGGCAAGTGTTGGGAGGTGCAGACGAGCATCCAACAAATTCCTGACTGGCAACAAGAATCATAACTCTGCAGGGGAGAAACAGGGCAAGAGGCTTTGACACTTAACTCTGACTGGGGAGATTAACAACTGTCTGTGTCATCACATTGGCCAAACATAAATTGGCAACCTCCCTGGGAATATTTCAATGATGGGAGTGAAACCCAAACATGAACTCTGTGGGGAAATCAAGCATCCAGCTTCCTGCTGGGCATACTCCACTTGGGGGAAAATCCACTGCTGGGGATCCCACCTGCCACGACTTAGCTGGGGAAAATTCTGCTTGGGAGAATGTGACGCCATTCTACAAAACCTGCAACAACAGAAAACACATATGTGCCCCGGAGACTTGCATGGTATGATCTGTTCATCCATCGTCACCCGACACTCAAATAGGGTTTCAAATGTTCCCTGCAATGTCATTTTTCTTTTACAAAACAAATCACCATGTTTTAAATGCAATGCTATTTTTGCCAAAAATTCAGGACATTTTTGCAAACAAAAGTAAACACAACTCAACTTTTTGACTGTATATTCTTTTTATTGAAAGGCCTCTGAATAGGCAATATTTTTACATCAGGAAGCAACCACCACCTGGAAAGAGGTAGCTACCATAAAATTGAGAAAAAAAACTATCCTAATGGCAATGGACACAACATCCCAATGAATTTCCTTCTTGCTATGACCAGCATGTCTTCAAGACTTTCCATTCTTGCCTTTGCTTTCTGAGGAAATGAGGGGACTGATTCCTATCCTTCTGATATGGTCAGGCTGTATGAAACGATGATTTGGTTCAGATTACTCGGATCGCAGTTGTTCGCTTACTCCCTTGTTTTGCGTGGATCGCCCTTTCGGGTTTTCAATCCACCGGGATACCCTTTTTTGCCTGAGCTGTCTGATGTGGCTTTTCAACTCAGCGGGTGTACATTTATTTATTTATTTTCCCTAACTTTTGCCCGAGCTTTTTATTCTGTTTTTAGCTCGCCGGGATGCCCTTTTCTTGCCTGGACTTTAATTCTGTTTTTGTCTCCAACGGGTCTTTTTATGCGAAGTATTTTTTAACTGCGTTCGAGTTAACATGG
Source organism: Lathyrus aphaca (assembly GCA_963966055.1). Lineage (NCBI taxonomy): Eukaryota > Viridiplantae > Streptophyta > Magnoliopsida > Fabales > Fabaceae > Lathyrus > Lathyrus aphaca. The sequence continues at coordinate 355,552,839 of OZ014523.1, read as the reverse complement.
GATTGGAAATCTTCTCCATCCATAGTGGTGAGCATCAGTGCTCCGCCTGAGAAAACTTTCTTCAATATGAATGGTCCTTCGTAGTTTGGGGTCCACTTGCCCCTGTGATCTAAACCTGGAGGAATGATCCTCTTGAGTACAAGCTCTCCTACTTGATACTCCCGAGTACGTACTTGTTGGTCGAATGCTCGCTTCATTCTCCTCTGATAAAGCTGACCATGACAGATAACCGCTAATCTCTTTTCCTCAATTAGGCATAGCTGATTGTAACGAGCACGCACCCATTCAGCCTCATCAAGCTTTACATCCATCATCATACGCAATGAAGGAATCTCTACTTCAACAGGCAAGACTGCTTCCATACCATATACCAATGAGAAGGGAGTTTCCCCAGTTGACGTCCTGACTGATGTTCGGTACCCATGCAACGCAAATGGTAACATCTCATGCCAATCTTTGTAAGTGACAACCATCTTTTGCACAATCTTCTTGATATTCTTGTTTTCCGCCTCTACCGCGTCATTCATCTTTGGTCGGTAAGGAGAAGAATTGTGATGTTGAATCTGAAAGTCCCGACACAACTCTGCCATCATCTTGTTGTTCAAGTTAGAACCATTATCAATAATGATTCTTTCGGGCACTCCATATCTGCAAATAATGTCCCTTTTCAAAAATCTGGCGACCACTTGACGAGTGACATTGGCATAAGATGCTGCTTCAACCCACTTAGTGAAGTAATCGATCGTAACCAAGATGAAGCGATGACCATTTGAAGCAGTAGGCTCTATTTTCCCGATCATGTCAATGCCCCACATAGAAAAGGGCCAAGTAGATGACATGACGTTGAGCGGGCTTGGAGGAACATGCACCTTGTCTACATAGATCTGGAACTTGTTGCACTTACGGGCGTATGAACAACAATCTGCATCCATTGTCATCCAATAATACCCTGATCTCAACAACTTCTTTGCTATAGCATGCCCTCCTGCATGAGTACCAAAAGACCCCTCGTGGACTTCTTGTATTAACAGGCTTGCTTCGTGTCTATCCACACATCTGAGCAAGACCATGTCAAAGTTCCTCTTATACAAAACCCCATCTGTATTCAAGAAGAAACTGGCAGCATGACGCCTCAAGGTCTTCTTGTCGTTGGATGATGCCCCAACTGGGTATTCTTGCTTTTCCAGGAAGAGCTTGATATCAAAGTACCAAGGTTTCTCATCAGGCACAGCGTCTACTGAGAAAGCATGAGTTGGTGCGTCAAGCCTGGAGATGTCAATTTTGGGCACATAATTCCAACACAAGACTTTGATAGACGAAGAAAGAGTAGCCAATGCATCGGCAAATTGATTCTCATCACGTGGTATGTACTGCAGTTTAACCGTTGCGAAGAATGTCAACAGTCTTCTGGCATAATCCCTATAAGGAGTCAAATGTTCTTGATGCGTATACCACTTGCCGGTAACTTGGTTGATAACGAGAGCTGAATCTCCGAATATATCGAGGGTCTTAATCCGAAGATTAATAGCCTCCTCTATTCCCATTATGCACGCCTCGTATTCCGCTTCATTGTTGGTGCAGCCAAAAGTAATTCTGGTAGCGAAGGGACAATGAACACCTTCAGGAGTGATAAGAACAGCACCAACTCCATGTCCGTTGATATTAAATTCCCCATCAAACATCAACTTCCATTTGGATTCAGGGTCTGGCCCCTCCTCGGGAAGTGGTTCCTCGCAATCGTTTGCTTTGAGGTACATGATGTCCTCATCAGGGAAATCAAACTTCATTGGCTGATAGTCATCTTCAAGAGGTTGCTGTGCAAGATAATCCGACAATACACTTCCTTTGATGGCTTTCTGAGAAATATATTGTATGTCATACTCTGTTAAAATCATTTGCCACCTAGCAACCCTTCCGGTTAACGCTGGTCTCTCAAAGATATACTTGACAGGATCCATTTTGGAAATTAGCAGTGTGGTATGAGTCAACATGTACTATCTCAGTCGGCGAGCAGCCCATACCAAAGCGCAGCAATTTTTCTCGAGCAGTGAGTAACGGGATTCACAGTCGGTAAACTTTTTGCTAAGGTAATAAATAGCGTACTCTTTTCGACCAGACTCGTCATGTTGGCCTAGAACACACCCCATTGACCCTTCTTGCACAGTCAAGTACATGATAAGCGGCCGTCCTGGAACTGGAGGCATTAGAATTGGAGGTTTCTGCAAATATTCTTTTATCTTTTCAAAGGCTCTCTGACAGTCCTCATTCCACCTGACCGTTTGCTCTTTTCTTAGCAATTTGAATATTGGCTCGCACGTGGCTGTTAGATGAGATATGAACCGTGAAATGTAGTTCAACCTCCCTAAAAACCCGCGCACTTCTTTTTCTGTTTTTGGTGCAGGCATATCTTGTATTGCTTTTACTTTTGCAGGATCTACCTCAATTCCTTTCTGACTAACAATGAAACCTAGCAGTTTCCCGGAACGCACTCCAAAAGTGCACTTGTTTGGATTCAACCTCAGCTTATACTTTATCAGTCTATCAAACAACTTCTTGAGATTGACTAGATGCTCTTCTTTGTCTCGGGACTTAGCAATCATGTCGTCCACATAACACTCAATCTCTTTGTGTATCATGTTGTGGAACAATGTGACCATAGCCTGCTGATACGTTGCCCCGACGTTCTTCAAACCAAAGGGAATCACCTTATAGCAGAATGTACCCCACGGGGTAATGAATGTTGTTTTCTCCATGTCTTCCAGTGCCATCTTAATCTGATTATACCCGGAGAAGCCATCCATGAAGGAAAATACCGCGAATTGAGCAGTGTTATCTACCAGCACATCAATGTGAGGTAATGGAAAGTCATCTTTTGGGCTTGCTCTGTTTAGGTCCCGGTAGTCAACGCACATCCGAACTTTGTCGTTCTTCTTCGGTATAGGCACAATATTAGCTACCCAAGGTGGGTAACTAGTTACGGCAAGGAATCCGGCATCCCACTGTTTCTGAACTTCCTCCTTGATCTTCATCGCCATGTCAGGACGAGTTCTTCTTAACTTCTGCTTCACCGAAGGACAGTCTTCTCTCAATGGTAACTTATGCACAACAATGTCAGTATCCAGCCCTGGCATATCTTAATACGACCAGGCGAAGATATCCACATATTCACGCAGCATACCAATCAGCTATTTCTTTACCTCGGCCTGCAGACTGGCCCCAATCTTGATCTCTTTCTTTACATCTTCAGTGCCGATGTTGATGATCTCTATTTCTTCCTGATGAGGCTGAATAACCCTTTCCTCTTGTTTCAACAATTTGACCAATTCTTGAGGGAGTTCACAGTCTTCCTCAACCCCTTCATCAGCTTGGTAGATAGGATTGTCAAAGTCATGTGTGGTCATAGTAGGAACGTTATCACCAGAATCCGGATGATCAACACTGCACAGGTGATGTGCTTATTTCAGAATCTGTTTATTTTTCAAAAGAAGACGCAAACACAAAACAAAAAGGAAAAACACATTGCCATTTTTATTTTATTGTGAAAAATTTAAAACGAAAGAAAGAGAACACAATTTGTCTGAAAAATATCCTTTATTTCATGGTAAAATAAATGCATACAAAGCATGGTGGCCCTACAATGGATCCTTGCACCTTGGGCAGAGTGCAGGATTTGACAATGCAGCATGATAAGAAAAGGAAACAAATAAATTACTCTGATTTCCAGGTAACTTGGACGATGTCTTCAGCAGACCAGTTCCTGAGCTCCTCTCCGGGTGCACACGGATGTATCCAGTTGTCCCAGTTGCAGTCACTGTCTCCATCTTCGCTTGTTGCACAGATATGGTTGCGGTCGAGCATCCCAGTGCTTGTGAAAGTAATAGCTTTACCACTTGGAGGCCAATTAGACCCATCAGGTTGATAACCAAGCCCAAACTTGTCATCCTTCTTCTCTAATTCCAGCAATTTTCCCCAGCCTTGGGCACTTCCCGACTGAACCACTTCCTTAGCCTGCTTGTAGGAATGAATAGAGGTACCTTCTTTCTCATTACTCCTCTCTACCGGAGTCAAAATACTGACATTAACCGCTTCGAAGGCCTGACACAGCGTCTCATGGATCTCTCCGTCCATCTCCACATATTTGAAAGTTGATAAATGGCTCACAAAGATGTTTTCCTCTCTGCACACAGTGATTACTTGACCATCAACCACGTATTTTAACTTTTGATGCAAAGTGGAAGTTACTGCTCCGGCAGCGTGAATCCAAGGACGTCCCAGTAGGCAACTATACGCGAGATGAATATCCATGACGTAGAAAGTGCTTTTGAATACTTGAGACCCTATTTTCACAGGTAACTCAACTTCTCCGAACACTGACCTTCAAGACCCATCAAAAGCTTTCACTATCAAATCACTGGGTCGCAGGACGATACCATCTACATTCAATTTCATTAAGGCTTTCTTCGGGAGTACGTTAAGAGAAGAGCCTGTGTCAACCAGGACATGCGACAAAACAACACCTTTACACTCCATAGTAAAATGCAGTGCTTTGTTATGGTTACGTCCCTCTAAATTAAGGTCTCTATCTGTGAAGCCCAACCCGTGGCTTGCATTCACACTGCCCACTACAACTTCCAGTTGATTAACGGTTATCTCTTAAGGAACGTATGCCATCTGCAACACTTTCAGCAAGGCTTCTCTGTATGCTGGAGAACACATTAGCAAAGACAGAACTGATATCTTGGAAGGCGTCTGGTTCAACTGCTCAACCACCTTGTAGTCACTCTTCTTAATTATTTGCATAAATTCCTCCACTTCTTTCTCAATGGTACCCTGTCCAGCAGCAGGAGTTGTCGTTTCTTCAGTTGCTATTTGCGTTCCTTTAGCCTTTGCAACAGCCTCAGCTTCAGGATCCCCTCTCAGAATTGGGGGAGTAAAAAGACGACCACTTCTCGTAAAACCTCCAACTCCTCCTACATTCACTACAGTTGGGTCAATAGCAACTGGCTTACTTTCCACTTTTTGTCCTTCCACGTACACATCTGAGCCGTAATTCCATGGGATGGCTTTATCATTAGTATAAGGAACAGGCCCAGGGATAGTGATAGTAACAGGACTGACCTCAGGAGCATAAATAGTCACAGGTTCTCTTCTAGCAGGCATCTCAACTGGATCATAGAAGATGGTTATAGTGGATACATCATCAACTGCATTATCAACTTTATCAAACTGCAATGATCCTTCATCAATCAGATTCTGCAACCCCATCATCAGGTCTTCACACCCGTTCACTGAATTCAAACACTCTTCACAATCAGAGCCGCATCCAGGAAACACTTGGCCTCCTAACAGCCTTTCTTTCACCATCAACAGTGGAGTTTTCACTTCTTCTATGCTCAGAATCAGACTTAACTTTTCACCACTATCAACAGCGTTTATTCTAGTCCCTCCATGATTCGGAATAGGGTTTGAAGTAACATTTGGTGGTGGTACGAAGTTAATTGCTTTGGAGTCTATAAGATCTTGAACTTTGTGTTGTAGCGCCCTGTACTTCTCAGTTGAGTGCCCGGGTGCCCCTGAATGGAATGCGCATCTAGCATTGGCATCATACCCCACTGGAAGTTCTCTAGGTGGTGGTGGTGCTAAGGTCCTCAGTTGTATCAAGTTCAGGTCCAACAATCTCTGCAGCAATGCAGTGTACGTCATGGGAATTGCCTCAAGCACCCTATTAGCTGGACGAGCTTGTCTTGGCTGATAAGGTCTTTGTTGATAGTTTTTATGTTGTGGCTGTTGTTGTTGTTGTTGAGGTTGAGTTTGTACCTGCTGCAGAGGACTGGAAGGGATAGTGACAGCTACCACTTGCTCATATGATCTTTTATACCCTCGGCCCCGTCCTCGGCCATACACGGCATTGGTTTCCCCTTCCCTTCTTCTCGGGGGTCCGTTAAAAGCTTTTCTTACGCCACTCGAGCTGCTTGCACTGGTATCCTGAATCTTTCCCATCTTTAACAGAGTCTCGACCCTCTCGCCTGCTATTACTATATCATTGAACTTGGTAGCCGAACAGGATGCCAACCTTTCGATAAACACCCCTTGCAATGATCCCATGAACATATCAGCCATCTCATTCTCCAGCAATGGTGGTTGCACTCTGGCAGCAAGCTGACGCCACCTTTGAGCATACTCTTTAAACCCCTCCTTAGCAGTTTGAGACATGTTCTGCAGTTGAGTGCGATTTGGAGCCATGTCCAAATTGTACTGGTATTGCTTCACGAACACCTCTGCCAAGTCCTTCCAGCTCTTGATGTTGACCCTACTTATCTTCATATACCACTCTAAGGAAGCCCCAACCAGGCTATCCTGGAAATAGTAAATGCATAACTTCTCATCTTCAGTATGGGCAGCAATCCTTCCTACAAAGGACTGGAGGTGAGTCTTTGGACACGTTGTGCCGTTGTACTTCTCGAAAGTCGGGACCTTGAACTTGTAAGGGATTCTAACCCCTGGAACCAAGCCCAAGTCAGTAATGTCAAACCCCAAGGAGCTCTGAGATTGAATGGCCCTGATCTGCTAAGCCATTTCTTCAAATTTCCTATTCATTTCAGCCCCCTGGCTTCCGCTTCGTCCAGCAACATGAATTGTTCTTCTTGACCGTCCATCTATACATTTTTCAGCCCATCATTGATAATGGTGACCCCTGGCTGTGCCACATGAATCTCAACTTGACGGGCGCACGCACCGTTACGATTACCTCCATCAGCAGCCCTGTTGTTCCTGGCTTGATTATTTTCAACCAACTCCCGCAAACGTTCTTGATTCTGCCCTATTCCTGTTATCAGGGTCATAAAATTGTCCATTCTGGTTCTCAAGTTAGCTAACTCATCCTGCATTTGATCCATGACTCTTTCTCTGTTGACTCTGGTGGGATATCTGTGTACGATCAGCTGTTCTCTGACCTTTCTGGGAGCTATAGTGCCTGAAACGGAAAAGACATTAGGAACCTGTGGTCACCCCTAAAAAACAAGAAAAGGGTGATATGCAATGCAATTATTTATGCTTTTAAGCTCCAGGTCATTCATGCCCCGGTTCCGGTATTTAACAAAGATAACCAGATGGCTGTAGATCCTCGACTTTCAGAAACCATTGCATAAAAATCAGATTCAGACCATAACAGCATGCACAGAAAATGGAACTGAATAAAACTGCATAAATTAGCCTACCAGGCAAAATAACAGAATTCCCCGTAGGGTACAAGTTTTCAAAAAGAAAAATAAACAACCAAGATTCCTACAACACGTCTGTAGGTAATCCAAACACTAAGAAAACAAACTAGACAGCAGGACTGCACCCTGAAGACCCTGAACCTCCCTCACTAAGTCCCAACTCAAACCTATCCTTCTTGACTCCAGCCATCAACTTGAGGTCTTCAATCTCCTTAAGTGCTTCTTCTAGGGCTTGCTGACTCTCCGCCAACTGCTGAGTCTTCTCCCTTCGAATCTGGTGAGCTTGCTCCACTTCCTCTTTCTTGAAAGTCATCTGCACTTCGAAAAACTCTTCCTTTTCCTTATATCTCTTCTGCTCCTGCTCCCTCTGGCCCTGCAACCAGACAATGGACTGACGAGCTTCCTTAAGAGTCTTTGAAGTCTTCTTTCTTTTTGCTTCTCTCTTTGATTCCATCAGACCCAGTCTTTGAAAGTGAGCTTCCCTTCCAGCAAACTCTTTCTCTTTAGCCTCCAAGATGATCTGCATCTTCTGTAATTTCTCTTCAGCTTCATTCTTGGCACGGTTGGCAAGGTGATACAAATTAACCATTTTCAGCATTCTCCACCTTAACCTCGTGTAGCTGTGTTTCCAACTTCTTGAACTCTTCTAAAGACACAGTGGCATTAGACTCAGCAATTGGAGGTGAGAATGGCAGCAATACCCTTCTGGCTCTATCCTTCAGCCAAGCCTCGTACTCTGGGAAAGTTTGATTGTTACACTTTCCGAAGCTAGCCGCTCCTTCACCTTTGATGCACTTCCAAACTCCAGCAGCTTTCCTCACTAAAGGCATATTGTCCTTCACCGGGAAATAGAAAATAGGGGTCAATTTCAACTCTTCTGGTACCTCTCTCAAGGCATATCCCAACTGTCTTCTCAGTCTTATAGTGCACCGAGTAATACAAATCTCCGAGCAACGTAGGCACAGGATTCTTCAGCAAGAACAGATGGATGGCATTCATGTCTATGAACTTTTCCATATCCACAAACAAAATGATACCATAGATAGAAAGAGCCAGAATGGCACACACAGCATCCCACTCCTCTTTAACAACCAGCTCTTCCACCTTCTTCACTAAAGCTTCCAAAGAAAACCCAGGTACACCTCCTTTAATGATAGTCAGAGAATTCACAGCAGAAGTGCTCAAATAAAGAGCCTTGGAAATTGCTTTAGGTGCAGGTCTAACCATCTCAGCATTGAACGGAATCTGGTCTCGAACAGGAACTCCAAAGATCAAAGCATACTCCTCCAGCAAAGGACCTAACTGAAAATCAGGAAAAGTGAAAGATCAAAGCTGAGGATCATAGTACTGAAGCAGAGTGTGAATGGCATTTCTCTCAGAGGGATTTAACTCTACCACGACATCCAAAATACTCCCATAAGCCTTCTTGAACCTCTCCACATGATTGGGTGTGATCAACTCACCATCTTCTTTAACAGGCCAACCTTAGTGTCGAAAAACTTGAAATGAATGTTCTGCTTGCGAGGATCTTCCATCTCTGAACAGGATACTGGAACCGGAAGCAAAGATATGAACCTGTGAATGAAACAAAACATGATTAATGATGAAATGATGCAACGCAAATGCAAAGACACGTGATTAATCTGGGACTGTCTGGATTCTGGATGTCAAAGCCAAGTGATCAGAAACCCAAATCCTTTAGATAACAACCCATAAACACTCAGATAATCTCAGATAATCCCCATCAAGAACCAGATAAAGTCAAGAACTCTGGAATCAAAGTAACTGTATCAGAACATAAGACTGCACTGGTAACGAGGGTATGATGAGGTCAAGGGTTCCTGCAAACCTGTAAACCCCTCCCAATCTTACGGGTATGCTCCAGGTCAAACATCACAGACTCTCAAAGCCGAATAGTAATAATACTTTCACCATTTCCGAGAAATGGCTCATGACCAAATCAGGGAATCGGTTTGGCATTATATACTACGCAGGGAGGCCTTAGCTGAGTCCGGGAGAAACAAGCATCCCTTATAAGTCCCCATCTTCGAGCGCTGAAATCGAGAAACAATAGTACATTCAGCCCGTAGGATACAGTACTATTGTCATACGACCAGATGCTTTGACTGAGTTCCTATAAAAGAACCACGCCATCCTATGCGAGTCCCCAGTGGACCCTCGGGTGCGAATGGGTTTGCCACAAAATGTGATCTGCCACTGTCACCACTGGAGAGGGTTGTTTCCACAATGGTTCTCAATGATCGGTCCCCAGATGCACATAACTATCAAGGTCCTATCCCGAAGTGGAGGAAATTGTAACAGCCCGGGCCCCTCGCAAGGCAATCCCGGCACTGCCACCTCACGATCTTCTCTACTCCCCTCCCTAGTAGAGTTTTTGCCTTCCGTGGGAATCGAACCCTGTACCCTGGGGTTCAAGTACATGTTCATTCCATTCCCACTACCAATTGAGCTAGTAGCTCAAGTGGTAGTGGGAATGGAATGAACATGTACTTGAACCCCAGGGTACAGGGTTCGATTCCCACGGAAGGCAAAAACTCTACTAGGGAGGGGAGTAGAGAAGATCGTGAGGTGGCAGTGCCGGGATTGCCTTGCGAGGGGCCCAGGCTGTTACAAAAAATAGCTCAATTGGTAGTGGGAATGGATTGAACATGTACTTGAACCCCAGGGTACAGGGTTCGATTCCCACGGAAGGAAAAAACTCTACTAGTGAGGGGAGTAGAGAAGATCGTGAGGTGGCAGTGCCAGGATTGCCTTGCGAGGGGCCCGGGCTGTTACAAAAAAAGGCGCCTTTTTTTGTAACAGCCCGGGCCCCTCGCAAGGCAATCCCGACACTTCCACCTCACAATCTTCTCTACCCCCCTCTCTATTAGAGTTTTTGCCTTCCGTGGGAATCGAACTCTATACCCTGGGGTTCAAGTACATGTTCATTCCATTCCCACTACCACTTGAGCTAATAGCTTAATTGGTAGTGGGAATGGAATGAACATGTACTTGAACCCCAGGGTACAGAGTTTGATTCCCACGGAAGGCAAAAACTCTACTAGAGAGGGGGGTAGAGAAGATCGTGAGGTGGCAGTGTCG